>OU026071.1:15000000-16250000 GCA_907269065.1 Crocallis elinguaria | reverse complement strand
AATTAGTTTTATTTCATTTCCATAAGTGTCACATTTCCTTAGATATTCCTATCAGAAGGTCACTTTTCCACAAAGGGGCTCAACAAAAAGGCATTTTTATTTTATACCCAACAAAATGTCACTTCTGCTAATTTTTTTTTTTTTTTTGTTTTGTTTTTGGCTCCACGCGATTAGCGTATTTAGCCAGTGTCGAGTTATAATAATATATAATAAATCTCTAGTTTTGGTGCATGAAAGTCGTCAAAGTCACGTTAAAGTTTAGTCTAGGCGCGGTCAAGTCGAAGTAATGCTTCAGTAAAGCGGTGGATACTTTACTGAAGCTTCTATGGAGTTTTGGATAGAATACGAAAGTACACGTTTTTCGTCTTTGTACTATTTGCCTTTCACTCATGCACGTTTACGAACACTTAATGGTTAATAATCCACCATTATTACACATTAACACTCGATAAAACACAGGTTTTAGTAAATAACACAAAATCAGCAACAGCACATTTTCGCATTCCCGCCAAAACTCTGCTAATTTATTTTTCGAATAACATTAAAACCATAAAGAATATTAAAAAAATAAAAAACACGTTAAATATATTGATTTTTTACCTAACTTGATGGTTAAAGTTCAGAACTTAATAAATTCAGTATAAAGAGCCACACGTTTTTTTTAGTTCCTGTAAAAAAGTTAAAAGTGGAAAAGTAACGTTTTGTTCGCCTACTCCTCATATAGTAGATAACAATATTTAGAAATAATATAATAATATTTAGAAACTGACCCCTAACTAGGATTCCCTGTGTCTAGGGAATCAAGAACTACAAACACCATGGCCTACTCTTTAGCCTTATAGATCATGTTTTACCCACTTTAAAAAAAGAGATTTCTCCAGCACCTGCACCTTGTACCAAAACAGCTTTGTTGATTTGGACGGTTTACTGTATTGTAATAATATTAAGGATGATCCCTGATCATTTTTTTGCATGATATTGCAAAGTAAGGTGATCAAGTTAATTACCGCTTTTTTAAAACCAATTATTTAGGCAATCATTAACAATTTGTTGTCAAAATACTACAATGGACCAGGGGCCGGGTTCTGTGCTCTAAGGTTGTTGTCATTGAGACTGTGTGTTATTTCAATAGGAATATTAAACAAAATTTTAAATATCAATCTGAAAGAAAGAAAATTGAGTTGCAAGTTTTGTTTAAATACCTACCTACTAACTACTATACTTATATGAATTATAGTCATAAAGTTTATATAATTTTAGTGGTAAACTACACTAGTGGGATGTCCAATATATATATTTTTTATATTTACATAATTAAATGGTATTAAATAAATCATACCTCCATGTGTTTGAAAAACATACCGTCATTTATTCAGAGTATTATATAACAACTACATCTGCTTTATCAAAATCTCTGTAATTATATTCTTCTATATTTTCAAACTCCTTGTAACCTTTCTGATATTTAAGAGCCAAAGAATTATCAGGCAAAGTAGAGTTGAATAGAGAATGGCCAAATCCATCTAAATTAACAACACCGAAGAAAACAAATTCCCTGTCTCTAGACCTTTCTTTTCTCTTCTCCGTAATAATTAATGGTTCTTTTATTGGTAGGAGAAGCATTACATCTTGATTCTTCTTTCCTATTGTCACTTTCGCTTGAATCGTACCATTTATCTTTGTAGTTTCACCAATGTTTAGTTCCATAGGTAAGTGACATTCGACACATCTTACTTGGTCATTGTGGTCTGTACTTAATGGTACAGGAAAAAGTCTATCGTTTAAGTAAAATCTATACACGCATTTGTGATTTTGAAGGCTTGTAGCACTGCCTTTGTTCTTCAATCTCGATTTAGCTGCATGACACTCGAAGTAGTTCTTTTGACGGAATTCCTTGAGCTGCCTCAAGCTGTCGTGATCATCTGTGTCTAGAAATGTGATATCTTCATCAGAATCAGGAGTTATTTTGAATATGGATTCTGATGGGTAGATCTCGGATACTTCTTTTATGGTATCCAGGGATATCTTTTTGACTCCACTGGTGATGTCTTCTACAGAGTCTGTGGAGAATTGGTAGTTTTCATTTTTGAAGTGTTCATGTATGGACTTTGGTAATCTTCTTTCTGGTTTTGTGTTGTTTATTTTGCTTTCTGAGCTAGACGTCCGTGGTCTTTTGCTATTCGATATATTTTTAATGTTCATTACAGACACTGCGTCTCCACAATTTTTACAGTAGTCAATATGTTTGTGATTCTCTTGTTTAGGATTTAAATCTGATTTTGCTTTTTTCAGCAGCATAACTTTCTTATTGTCGTTTATAAAACCACTAGAGTTCGCTTTTCTGTCGCTGGAAGCATTCAGGGGCACCTTTTTTGATGTTAACATTCGTCTTGGGTTGACCACTTTCGGTTTAGCAGATTTAACTACTGAACTTGGTCTTGAAGTGGTGAATGATGGCAGACGGCAGCTTGAAGTTTTCGAGGAGACGCTATTAACATTTTTCGGAGGCATTTTCACAGATGTATTCATTCACAATTTATTTATTACGTATGTACCTATAGGTAAATAGTACACTTTTATCCGGTAAAAAAACCCGTGGTTGTACAATGATTTTTCAAGAGGCCTGCTCCAATCCAACTCTAACGTCATTGCCAAATTATAGTCTGTGAACTTCATAAATAATTAAAAAGTTGTCATAGCAACCGTTTTACAAAGCGTTTTACAAATGTCAGGTGGCGCGACCATCGCTGGTGATTGTCACTGTTTAGTAAACAGCAAAAGTGGCGCCATCTGAGATTAGCTTTGTTAAATCTTTTGAAATCGCTGCTCCAGCGTTGATGCGCCACCTACAGGATAAATAAGCAGTTAGCAGTGATATAAAAATAAGATTCAAATAATATAATTTTATTTTATTATTTAATCATACATTCAAAGAGACTATTTATTACTAATAAAGGCCAACAAAACAAACTTAAAAGCTTATTTATTACAATTTAAATGTATTTAGAACTGCCATCTAGCGTCGAGTAGTATTACTACAAAACAGCTCAGCGTTCAACTTGCACAACGTAGTTCATCAAAGGCTAGATGGCGTCAATTTAAATTATCATCCCACACAAAATAATAATATAAATTATTAGTTTTAGATAATAATATGTAGGTAACTTACCTACCGCCAGCATGAACAGTTACATAGCTGTTAATCACAGAGTAGTTAGTATTGTTGATCTTCATTTCGTGAAGCAAAGCTGATCGCTGCATCCGTCATTTCATGAGCCAGGGAAATTACAGCTGCAAAAATATTACCTACTTAGGTAGACAATCATAATAATATGAAGAGGATTTTGACATTAAATTCTGAGTGGCACTGCAATTATTATGGCCGCATGAGGAAGGAGAATCCGTCGGAATTTTGAGGTTCATTGCTCACTATTTTGACTGTTAAATAATTACCTACGATTACAATAAATTCAAAACTCTTTATTGAATACCACATAAGTAACATAATATGATATTAGTTATAATAAGTAGGTGCATATAAAGGAAACAACTTTAAGGAATGTGCCTTATTTATTTATTTATTTATTCATAAAAACCACAGCTCTTAAAAATCTTAACATTACTTATATAATAGTAGCGGATTATTAAGATAGTAAATAGATTTGTATGTTTATTATATACTTAATTTATTTAGAAGGAACATTATATAAGGTTGTTCATTGGGCAGCCTTTAGTATTATTATATGTTCTGTGCTTTAGGGCACCATCTGCACTCTTCCACCACAGAACATGCTCCCACCTGGTGACGCTGCGTTCACGCAATAAAGGTCGCTAGAACTACAAACGGTCCTGAAAAAAAGGACAGCCTATCGATTCGTATGTAATTTCTTACAGGCAACCAAATGAGTAGAAATATAACAATTAAAAATTAGTTAGTTACATCCTAATAGTTTCTAACCTTACATGCAAAATAACTATTAGATTATCGAGATGAAAAACCAACAGAATTCCAACAAGTATACCTAAGTATTTCCAGTACCTACCTCATTATCAGCCTTTTACGCTTCCACTGCTGGGATACCGGCCTTCTCTCAGAGAGAGAGAAGTACCTATGGGCCATATTAATCCACCACGCGGGCCCAGTGCGGCTTGGTGAATACCACATGTCCTCGAATTTTGTGGTTCTTGAACATGCGGGTTTCCTCACGATGTTTTCCTTCACCGTTTTAGAGCGAGTGTGAATAATCCACACATAACTTGATATAAGTCATTGGTGCGGGCCGAGTCGAGATTGGAACTATGGTGCGTCGGCTTGAAAGTCGCACAAGTTCCCACTCGGCCACACTCGCTCTCCTACATACCTTTATTGATAATCCTTGAGATACTTATCTTAGCGGCGCCAAACTCGGCTGAGGAACTAATGGACGATTAGTTCCTAGATGCGTCAGTAGTCCATAGTAGATCATGTTAGTACTTAGGTATTTATGGCAATGCCAATAGAACAATGATTAGGTACCACCTTAATAGTCTGTCGTTTGGTTCGGCATACTAATGATCCGACTAGGTGGGTCATTGGAATGGGAAATTAAATTAAATTCATTTATTTCAGGTCTTTAGCACCCATAGTTACAAAAAATGTCAAATTATACATTAATTTATTAATTGAATGAATATTAAGAAAAGAAAAGAAACAATATAATAAAATAATATATGAAATCAAAATAAAATAATAATTAACTTTATATAAATATATCAACACGAATTAAAATAAAATAAAATTAATTTATCTACCTACCGCTGTAAGCTACGATATAAATGGTTGTAGGTTTTTATTTTTTTTATAGTCGAAGGTAACGGGGAGGAGGTTCTCAATTCATCTGTATTTTTTTGTGGCCATGTTACTCGATTTCTCGGTATGAATGATTCTATATTTTAAATTTTATGAAAGAATACCAACCTTAAGGGAGAAAATGGGGGATGAAATTTATCATAATATGTCAAGATATTTTCGTCAAAATCAGTTCCTGCTTTTTGAAAATTTAATTCATTTAATTTCGTTCCATAAAATCGTTCCATAGCGGCTTTTTGTGGTGAACTATTTCCCCGGAAGCGCACCAATCCCCCAAGCAACTACTATATTCTTAAAAATTCCTGCTTCAACAGGTAATATAACAATAATAGTCATGTTATCGACCACCGGCACTTACAGAATGCTTGATGAAGCGACAAGGTAGCCCGCCATCGGACTGCGAGGCACGGAGCCAGTGAGGGACAGAGGTCGCGGCCTAGTAGGGTGACAATGACAAATGGACAGCTGTAGGTATTCCCGTGAACATGATGCTTGCACAGCGTCGAAATATCGGGAGCTCACCAGCTTATAATAATCACGTTAAATATCCCGTTACAATGAATTAAGTAGTGAATAACCGTGAAAGTCTAAAACAGTGTATGACATATGGATTTATTGCCATGATAATCCTTGAAGCCAATTTTATCATCTTGGATTTCAGTTCTAGCGAGTAATTGAATTAAACAATGAAAATAGTGGATAGCAAGGATTTTTAACGAAACATACCTAACGCTTGAGCGCCAGTTAAACATGAGGTCAATTTAAAATTGTATTATACACTAGCTGTTGCCCCGGGTTTCACTCGCGTGAAAAAAATGAAAACCATAGAATCCAATATCTCCATATTGGATTTTATGGTTTTTATTTTTTTGCGCGGAACCCTAATTTTTTCTCTAAATTAAAAGTAGCCTAAGTTACTCCTTGTAAGTTGGTCCTTCTTTCACGCAGCAACGGAGCAACGGATCGTCGTGATTTTTGGCAAAGATATAGTTTATGGACCGGAGAGTAACATAGGCTACTTTTTATCTCAAAACTCCCTCCCTCTACGCATTACGTAAACCTATTAGAAAGGTAATATAGTATATCTGGTTTTAGATTTTGGCAAAGTAACAATATTCCAACAAAAATGGTTCCCCTAAGACCGAAACCATGGCCACCCCACCCGTTCAACCAGCGCGTAAAGTCGCGCGCGCACTCAATCAAACACTAGTATCGAGAGATATCGATGTGCGCGGGCGCATCTCGCGTGTTCAAGTTCTGGCGGCTCCGGCGCAGCGGTAACAAGCGACTCAAGCGGTTCGCTGCTGTCAGGAAACTCTTCGGACGACCCTAGTAACGATGAGGCTCTTGGTATTCGCTGCTTTCGTGCTGGTACGTGTCAAAAGCTTTGTGTAATTAAAATTATAAATTTTATTTATCACTAGCTGCTGCCCGCGGTTTCACCCGCGCGGAGATATTGGATTTCATGGTTTTTATTTTTTATGTGCGGAACCCTAATTCTTTTTCTAAAATAAAAGTAGCCTAAGTTACTCCTTGTAACATTAGCTACCTGCCAGTGAAAGTCCCGTCAAAATCGGCCCAGCCGTTTCGGAGATTACCCGGATCAAACAGACAGACAACAAGCAAAAATTTTAAAAATGGCTGTTTTGTTATAGGTACCGTATATACTTTCATATGCATTTAGTAAAAAGCTGTTATTTTGATATTACAAACAGACACTTCAATTTTATTAATTTGTACAGATTAATATACTTATTCTCTTTATTTTCTTTTTGAAATTATTGTGACTTTTGTTTCTCACTAACAATACAAATAAATTTCTCCTACAATAGCCTGTAGAGTTTTATCTACAAGCCTTTTTTTATACTTTTTGATAACGAGACGAGCCGGTCATTTTTCTGATGGTAAGCATATCGCCGGCCCATAACATACGCAGTACCAATCAGAACTTTGAAACGTAAAGGCCTGCGCGGTACTGCGTTGCGCCCTGAGACAGTCTCAGCAGTAATTTTACTAGCTACAATTACTCTGCTCATCAAATCGGAACACAGTAGAAGAAGTCGGTTAAAAAGAAGCTAATTAAGCTCCGGGCCATAAACTATCTCCTTAGAATAATCCATTTGATCCGTTGCTCCATTGCTCCGTTGCTGCGGGAAAGGACAAATAAAAAACACACTTTTTCATAAAAATATTATCTACTTAATTACTTACTTATGGATTAGTACCTACCACAGATCTCCTGTACCTGTCTAATATTATTGGAAGGCCTATTTCTATAGAATCGTCAACAAAAATTGCTTAAAAAATTTAAATCTACAATATTTAATCGGTTTTTGTTCCTAATGAGTGACCAACACGGTCAATGACAAAAGGTTACGTGAATGATTAAGAGTCGTTTAACGACCTTTTATGGAAGAATTATTCTTTATTTAATATTCTTTATTGTTTAGTTTTGAATAAGTTAATGAACAGTAACATTAGTAACACATTAAGGCTCTTCGTACATACGGTACTTACAACAAACCAACCATTTTTTAAATTTTTATCTGTCTATTTGTTCCGGATAATCTCCGAAACGGCTGGGCCGAGTTTGACGGGACTTTCACTGGCAGATATCTGATGTTATAAGGAGTAACTTAGGCTACTTTTATTTTAGAAAAATAATTAGAGTTCCGCGCAAAAAAAATAAAACCCTTGAAATCCAATATCTCCGCGCGGGTCAAACCGCGGGCACCTAGTTAAAAATAAATATAAACCGTTTGCGTTCAATAACCAATTATGTTTTATTGATAGGTATTCATTGACGTGTTTAATGTAATAATGTCAGAGAGATTCGCAAGTTGTGTGAACTCGAAAGATGGCTACTTTCTTCCATAAACTGTATTCTCTGAAACCAGTTCTTGACGCCAAATTTCGTTTCTTTGGTATTTATACATCAAAGGTCAACTCAACTTGATAAATTGGTGTAGATAACCCTTTTTTAATCGACTTAAAAAAAAGGTGGTCATATCGTTTTTTTTTTCGTATTAAAAACCATGTCGAACGAAGGAGTGACGGTTTGCAAATATGATTGTATTGGTGCATGGCTTCAATTTTAAGTACTTAAATGCAACATTGTGTGGACCACACCTAGGGTCGATTGTGTGCACACAAGCGTATAGAGACTCTTTCCCGCACGATGCACAATGAGCTTCCAACGAATGCAATGGCTTCAATGAAGACATATATATAAATAAAGGAAACACGTTTCAAACTATTTATATAAAACCAATATTTAAAATTAAAAAAAAAAACATCTAAAACTGCTGAGGACGATACAATGGATAATGATGGGCTGAACCAATTTTCTTGAATGCTGAGAACATTCTCGATAAATGTCCAACACAATTCAAATAAAAAAAAACACAAATTTGTTTACGGGTTACGATGTTACATTTAGGAGTTACGATGCTATAAAAACAGTACAACACAGATACAAACTATAAGCATATTATAACACCCCTCTGATTGCATTGAGGGTGAAACGCCAAGAAAGCTAGTGTAAAGCTAGTGTGAAAGTACCTATGCTAGTGGTAGGACTACCTCTTCTGCGAGTGTCCGTCTGGGTTGTTACCACCGCTCTGCTCGTGAAGTCTGCCGCCAAGCAGTAATGTGCAAGCACTACTGTGTACCGGTTTGATGAGCAGCGTAGTCAGTGAAATTACTGGGCTTATGAGACTTAATGCCTAATGTCTCAGGGTAACGAGCGCACTGCAGTGCCGCGCAGGCCTTTGAGTTTCAAAGTACTGGGTGGCACTGTAATTGTTATGGGCCGGCGTTATGCTTACCATCAGGCAAACGGCCAGCTCGTCTCGTTACCTCTCTCTCTCTTCCTGGCTATATATCCCACATGGTGGTGGGGTCAGCCTTCCGTATATTTTTCCTCCACTTCGCTCTGTCATCGACATCCTGATTGGATAACCGGCATTCACTCATATCCCTTTGCACTACATCTTTCCATCTCGTCTTGGGTCTGCCTCTGGATCTCCGACCGGGGATAGAAAGCTGTAGTGCCAAGTTTCCTACGTAGTCAGATGGCTTCCGCTTAACGTGTCCGTACCATCGCAGCCTAGTCTCCTGCATCTTGTCGGCAATGTCGCGTACACCCAAGCTTCCACGAACGTACTCGTTGCGGATTTTATCAAGTTTAGTGACACCGCACATCCATCGAAGCATTTTCATCTCGGCAACCTGGATGGCATGGACGTTTCTCTGCGTAACGGCCCACGTTTCGCTGCCATACATTAAGACCGGCCTAATGATGGTTTTATAAATCAAACCTTTGAGCTTAACTGGCATTCTTTTGTCACAAGTTACACCAGTTACTTCCCGCCATTTTAGCCACGCTGCGGCTATTCGGTGTTGTATGTTGCATTCTACATTACCAGAATAGTGCATCATACTGCCAAGATATTTGTATTGGTCGCACATGGTGACTTGTTGTCCATCTATAACAATTGGACTACTGTTTCTGTCCGGCTCGTTAAGTGTCATAAACTGCGTCTTTGCAACACTCAGCACGAGGCCTCCGGTCTGTAACTGGTGTTTCCATGACAGAAGTGCCTGTTGTAACGACGCTCGACTTTCGGTACATATAGCTACATCGTCTGCGTAGATGAAAGTCCACGATGCGGTATTTTGAGCTACCTCTGTAAGAGAGTCCATAACCAAGCAAAACAAGAAGGGGCTAAGTACTGAGCCTTGGTGGACGCCTTCTGTTACCGCTATAGGTTTGGTCCCTCCCACTATTGTCCGTACCGTTGATCTTACATCCTTATACATGTCAGCAATAATGCTTACGTATTTTTCAGGGACATTCTTTTTACGAAGGCTCCACCAGATGGTGTCCCTAGGCACACGATCAAAAGCTTTTTCCATATCCAGGAATGCGACATATAATGGACAGTTTTTGGCGCGGTATTCCTCAGCAATCGTGCTAAGAGCAAACATTGGATCGGTGGTAGATAGCCCTGGTACGAAGCCATAGTGATTCCTGGACAGTGAGCACTCAGATCGTATACGACTGTCAATCACTCTTTCATATAGCTTCATAGTATGACACATGAGCTTGATTCCGCGATAACTGTTGCATTCATACTTGCTACCTTTGCCCTTATAAATTGGAACTATGGTGCTCAATCTCCATGCCTTTGGCATTTTAGAAGAGAGCATGACACAGTTGAAGAAATTGGTGAGAAGTGTGATGCCTTGTTCGCCCAAGCATTTCCAGGCTTCGACTGGGATACCATCCGGACCAACAGCTTTCTTGTTTGACATTTTTTGCAGCGCTTTCTTTACTTCCCATGGGCTTATAGGTGGTATAAGCCCGGTATTTCTCTCCATATTTGGGAGTTGGGTGACAGCTGATATGGGGTTAAGTAGCTCTGCATAGTAATTGTGCCAGGCTGCTTTAATGTCTTTGTCTCTATACAATAAATCACCGTTAGCACCTTTGATAGTTTTACACCTAGTGGGATCCTTTGTGCTCTGACAACGCTGTTTTGCGAGCTTATATATGAATTTTTGACCTTCTTTACTATCTAAAGTTTTGTACAAGTTTTTCTGAGAGCGTGCTTGTTCTACCGCAACACATTTCTTGGTGTATTTTTTCTGTTTCTTGTATTTATCTTTAGCGTCTTGGGCTTGGGTAGACTGCCAGGTCTTAAAAGCTGCTTTCTTTTTCTGTATTTCAGTTTGCACTTCTTCTGTCCACCACCACGTTTCTTTATCATTTCGCTTCCATCCTTTTGTGGGACCAAGAATTTGATTGGCTGCTGTTGTGATGGATTTATGCAAGTGCTCCCAAATCGTGTCAACGTCTGCATCGACATCAACCTTAACGTCTGCAAGTTGTTCACAGAACGCTTGAGCTTTCTCGCCTTTCAAAGTCCACCACTTAGTGAGTTCAGGGCATTAGATTGGTTTTTCCTTTGAAGTTTTTATAAAATTCATATCCATCACAACAATGCGGTGTTGCGCAATAACACACTCACCTGGAATTACCTTACAGTTTTTAATACGGTGAATATAAGCTCGGTTTACCAAGATATAGTCTATCTGAGATGCAGTTTGACCACTTTTGTACGTTATCATATGTTCAGGCTTCTTTGCAAAGAAGGAGTTAACGATAGCTAGATCAAAAGCTGCCGCCGTAGAAAGAATGACTTGACCGGCCTCATTTAGTGTACCATATGCGTGTCCTCCATGTACCCTTTTAAATGCGTTATTTTTTGCGCCAATGTGACCATTCAGATCACCCCCCACAACGAATGTCTCTTTCGTGGGTATTTGTTGAATTACACCTTCCAGAGTTGTCCAAAATGCATCTTTTTCAGCTTGGCTACAACCCGCTTGGGGAGCATACGCAGAAATTACATTTGTGACTTCTCCTTCTACTAGTACTTTTAGCGACATAAGTCTGTCGTTCACACGATTTACCTCTAGGATGTTATCAAGATGTTGTTCACCAACAGCTATTGCCACACCATTTCTTCTATGCTTTGCGCCTACATACATTAGTTTATAGCCTTCTCCAATGTTGCGGGCTTTTGAACCAGTCCATCTAGTTTCTTGTAGGCAAACAAAATCTATTCTTCTACGCTTGAAAAGTGATGCCAGTTCCTTTGTCTTCCCTGTTAATGTGCCTACATTTAAAGTAGCGAAGCGGACCTTGAGGTTACAATTTGGGACTAACGTCGTTAACCGAGCCCGTCCTTGACTCGGTAGCCCTTGTACACTATTCGCAGATGCAGGGCGATATGTCTGCGCGTCGTTTTGCGGCGACGCCCTATCCGTAATCCTCAATTTATTTGGTAACCTTATCATGATTCTTTTCTAAATATTTGGCGAGTTAGAGTTTATTACTATTGTACCGATTGCCATCTGACGTACAAAAACCTGCCTGCTTGAGCAGGAAAACTCCTGGATATCTTGTTGTTAAATCCATACCACAGGTATTTCCACCAGTGGAGAGTGATGCCTGGTTATCCCGCCAGGACACCGGTCGCCAGAGCCTCGTTCGTTGTTCAGCAGAGTGTACCACGGGCAGGAGAGGTTGACAATTGGGCCAGCTTGAGATGTTGTTTCCAGACCCCACACCACTCCCAGCTCGTCTCGTTACCAAATAATATAAAAAAAGCTCTTATCATATATCTAATAATATCAAATGTTTTTTGAAGATTAAAAAATATATACCAATATACCTATAAATAAAGTATTACGATGGCTCAATGGTGAAGTCGATCGCCAGTCGCCATAGGTATGTGGATGGTTGTGTGGTTGGTTGTTGATGGGAATCCTATGTGATTTGTATATGTTGATTTTGAATTCAATTTTTTTTAAATACTTATATAAGTACACAACTAAGCCTAAAATAATAATTTATTTGCTAATGTACGAGAGATTTTAAATATTAAAAATAAAATCTTAATTCGTCTTTTACAAATATTATAATTACCAATCATGTTAAATTATATATGGACGCCTGCTCAGGCAAAACATAATGACCTACTTATTATTAATTTTAATACCTTATGCAGCAATGATATAATCCATATAGATAAATACAATTGAAGTATCTGTTTGTAATATCAAAATAACAGCTTTTTACTAAATGCATATGAAAGTATACACGGTACCTATAACAAAACAACCATTTTTAAAATTGTTGTCTGTCTGTTTGTTTGTTCCGGGTAATCTCCGAAACAGCTGGACCGATTTTGACGGGACTTTTACTGGCAGATAGCTGGTGTTATAAGGAGTAACATAGGCTACTTTAATTTTAGAAAAATAATTAGGGTTCCGCGCAAAAAAATAAAAATACAAATACTTACACATACGCATTTTACACATGAAATGAGCACATTATAGTACTTTCAGTATATGGCGTGTACCAAAAGGAAAGCCTGCTAAACTCAATAAACATAAAATAATAACTAATGATCCAATAAAAGAAAATGTGCCATTGTCACACGTCACTCATCGTCCTTACTATAAAGTATCAAAACTACGTGATCGGGCTTCTAACTAACTCCTGGCATTGCGACCAAGGATCAAGATGCGGCATTCCGTTTTGGGATGTCCAAAGTAGAAGGATGAATTGCAAAATAGGAAATAGTCGAGGTATTTCCTATTTTGTTGGAGTTAGATTTTTTTCCTTGTACAATGAGATGATTGCAGTACTAGAGTTGTCACGTGCAAACAAGTTTCTTGCCCTTTTTCTTGATCGGTCTATACCAATTTGGAACGGGCACTTAGAATATTTTATTTTGACTTTCATGAGTGCTCTCTTGAGGCCCATGTGAGTAAAGAAATTTGAATTTGAGTTGGACTTTTGGGGGGCGAATTTATTTAGCAAAATTGGATTTATTTCATTCGCTTAAGGGCCGATTTTTCAATTGCACTTTAACGAACTGATTGCTATCCAATCAATTAATTTTGGTGTTTTTAGTGCGTTTTTCACGTCTTTCATTTCAAAATTAATAGACCGTTAGCTAACTAAGTTTATTTCTTTAGAATGCCATCAAATTTATTTACGTCTAACGTCTATCTTCACTACAGAATTAGATGATTCAGGGAATTATCTAACAGGACGCTATCTGACTATTGAAAAATCGACCCGTCGACCCGAGTCTATGTAAGAACCGTTTAAAATAATAACATTTTTTAAAAAAGAATTCAATTACATCGTTTAATTTATCCAGAACAAACTAAAGTAATGAAACAAATTAATCAAAATAAACAAATAATTATACAGACCTATTTACAAACATACCTAATCTATAATCCACTACCAGTAGGCAACGTTCCCAAAATACTGGCAGCATTGCCACAACATGCTGAATGGCAATGCTTAATCTTTGAGCTAAGAGTAGAAGCCAGCATTTTGGTGACGTGTGGCTTCGATCAGAAGTCCTGCTAGGTCTACAAAAACTCGATTAGATCCAGGTGTTAGTGGGAGGACTGGGTTGTTACCACCGCTTTGTGAGTGAAGTCTGCCGCCAAGCAATAATGTGCAAGCATTACTGTGTTCCGGTTTGATGAGCAGAGTATCCAGTGCAGTAGTGTACAAGCATTACTGTGTTCCGGTTTGATGAGCAGAGTATCCAGTGAAATTACTGGGCTTATGAGACTTAATACCTAATGTCTCAGGGTTACGAGTGCACTGCAGTGCCGCGCAGGCCTTTGTGTCTCAAAGTTCTGGGTGGCACTGCAATTGTTATGGGCCGGCGTTATGCTTACCATCAGGCAAACGACCAGCTCGTCTCGTTACCAAATAACATAAAAAAAAAGAAAAAGGTCCAAATGTCTCAACCCCAAAGCTTTGGGCAGGGCAGCCTTTTGAGGCTCAAATATGTACTGCTGTAATATCTTGAGGTTCTCAGCTGATTTAGCCGCCGCACTAGCCTTAATTCAATAGCGTCAACAATATTTAATAGTGTGTTTTACTTCTTTGCCCATTCTGCACATCCTAGACGTTAAACAAAAATGGATAAAGTATATCGACCACAGACTTTAAAGTAAAACAGACCAAACATTAAGTATTGAATAGCGGGACAAGTACGCACACATAAATATGTCGCTTAGACTGGGCCGCGTTAAGGATCCTTGTAGTTAACCGATATTAGATGAGTGCTTCCTTGGGTGGATTAGATTATTGGTTATCTCTGTGAAAATTATATTTTCTCATACAGAGCATAGTTTTGCTCTCTGGTTTGACGTAAAACCAAAAGCACCTCTTTTGTGCGAGTTAAGTGAAAAATGGTTGACTTCCATGTTGAAAAATGCTTTGCGCACAGCACACTAGCCAAACTGGGTTGCCCAGGATTGGCAGGAGTTTTATGTTTTTCATCCAGTCTTTCTTAATACTTTCATTCGTAGGAAATCTGGAACAAAAATTATTTGTGAATCAGTAAATACCTACTAACTGAATGAAAAGTACAGATGAAACGGAAATAAGAAAAATTACACAGCTTCCACAAGCAATGTATTTTTGTTATTTATTTATTTTCCTAAATTTAATACTTTATTTGCTACTAGCTGCTGCCCCGCGGTTTCACCCGCGTGGAGATTTTGGATTACATGGTTTTTATTGTTTTGCGCGGAACCCTAATTATTTTTCTATAATTAAAATAGCCTATGTTACTCCTTGTAACATCAGCTATCTGCCAGTGAAAATCCCGTCAAAATCGGTCCAGCCGTTTCGGAGATTACCCGGAACAAACAGACAGACAGCCAGACAAAATTTTTAAAAATGGTTGTTTTGTTATAATAGGTACCGTATATACTTTCATATGCATTTAGTAAAAAGCTGTTATTTTGATATTACAAACAGACACTTCAATTTTATTTATTTGTATAGATAGTGGCATATTGAAAATGTAAATAATATTTACGTTATTCAAGGTTAAGATTTGACACAGACAAATAAAGTAAAAATGGAATATTCGTCTTTGTTGCTAATTTTATTCCTAGAGTCTTAATGCGCTCCCTGTTATTGTATCAAGTACTTGAGCTGTCAAATTTTGGCCCTTGCTAACAAATTCTACATAATACTCTCCGATTACTCTAGTTCAAGGCTAAAAGCATTAACAAATAGCGTCTAAGATAGATTATCGACGTAAAAAACTGGTTGGCATGAACAAAATATTTGAATTCACTTGTAGAAATCACAATGAAATTCTAAACGCAAGATAGTGACCATTATACTTACCGATGAAAGAGAATCCGATGGATAATTTGCTGTGGGTAGCATTTTCACACCGGTATGTACTGCACTTCACCATTTTCACAGATTTTATTATCAAATTAACCAAAAAAAGCTATATTTTCAAATTAAAATGAATAACAAAAATCTGACTGCTCGTTGACGTAACGTGACATGCAATATCAATGTGGCGGCATGGAACGCTTCCGGTCTGTTGTTTATGTGCGAGTCAATGTTGCAACACATAAATGAACGAGATACCACTAATGACGTTTCAATGGGAAAGAAAAGGATAAAATGATTTTGTCGTTGCTTAAATATACAACTATGATTAATGTTTGGTCTGTTTTACTTTAAAGTCTGTGATATCGACGTACAAGTAGATAAATATTACCAAAACATTTTTCACTACGATAATATTCCCACGGCTCTCTCAAGGGAGTCAGAGAGGTGTTTATGTAACGAAACCGCTTTATATTCAAAACATTCGTGACTTTTATTTTGTTTACTCTTTGAATACATTTATATTTTATACTTTAGTCTATATAATACCTATGTTCGTTGTTCGGGTCCTGAAAACATTTAAAAGCAAAGAATTTCGTCACACGTACCTACGTATGTTTTCTGTTAGGCGTTCTGTATTGTGTACAAGCAAATTATTGTGCTTGAATTTTATTTTAAGATTACATATTATTTGATTTGTCTTACGGGTGTGGCATAGTCAAAAATTGACCAAACTCCCAGGTAATTAATAAAGAAAGTAAAGAAATACATAAAGTAAAGAATTAATAAAGAAAATAAACTACCTATGCAAAAAAGGTGACAAAAAAAAAACAAAAAAAAATTGCACCGGTAACTAGTAAGTAGATCTATGCCGGTTACTAAATAATAATAATAATTACTACCTACTTCCTATAATATCGTTATACTCTGAAAATTTTGTGTCTTTGCTACACGTTTTATTTAACAAAAAAAAAGAAAAAGTGTGTTTACTCTACTCGCCACAAGATGACGCGACTAGTAGGTATTAGGTACCTAGTATTCTTTGATAAGTTGAAGAAAGTAGGTATATAAATCAAGTACCTTTGTTTCATTTTGCCACATAAAATATTTATAAATTAAAATATTTCTTTACTAAGTATTGGATGTGATTCTTCTAGTCCATTCTAGATGGCGTCATCAGTGCTATCGATATTCTATTATAAGAAATATTATAAATTAGCAGTACATACTAGTTATCAGAAGAAGTAGCGCTCTCTCTCTCTCTCTACATGATAATGTATAGAGACTATAGAGAGATGTACTTATACTATATATTTTTTTTAAGTTAGTCACAAACCTGTTAAAATTCGCTAGAAAATGCAACGCGCTAAAAACGGTATAAAGGAAAAAATCTCGAGGAAACCCGCATGTTCAAGAATCGCAAAGATCGATGACATGTGACATCCACTAAGACGCAATGGGCTCGCGCCGCGTGGTGGATTATGGTCCATATCTTCTCTCTGAGAGAAGATCTCGGCTCTATCCAATGTTGTGAAATTCAACGCAGATGTGAAACTCAACGTAGAATCTTTCATTTTAGATGTACCAGCCATGTACCAGCCGATCCCTAAACGAAGAGGGCTCGGTGGTGAGCGTGTACACGACCCTCCCCACCACTGCGGGCTCCCCTCCGTCCTTGGACGTGTACCGACAGATAGCCGACAACATCGCTGAGCGGATTACACAGCCTATCTACAGGTAGGGCTCTTTATATAGCGCCTACTTAAACATTTCTCATAATGGACATTTATCTGCGTAGAACTTTTTATTTTTTATATGCGCATTTTTCTACTTAGACATTTCTAAAAATGGCCATGTTTCTAGTTAGACCTTTTTCAAATTGGACATTTTTCTACTTAGACAATTGTCATTTTTATACCTTGACATTTATTTAACAATGGACATAATTATACCTTGTCAACTATCATTTTAGACTCTAGTCGCCTAATCAAACATTTTGAATCCACGTCCTCTTTACTATCTAGAACAGACGCTTTAATGTTTAATGAACTAAGGTATCGGAGTCATCGACGTTGGCTCCGAAAATCTTGATATGATAATTTTTTTTCGACTTAGGTACAAGGCGTGAGTTTATCACTAAAATCCAAAGAAAAATATTTACTTGAACATTCCGATAGTTAGGGTACTTTAACATGTATTAACTTTACAATTATTAAGTACTTGTATAGTTTGTCAAGTACTTGAAAACAAACTTTTTGTTATAAATACGTCCATATCTTTATCTTTGTCTGGAGTGAAAATGCAGGGTGCGAGAGTCTTGCGCGCAGTCACTAATTATTGGTCCAGGGGGTGAGCAAGCGTGAGAAGGTTATTTTTCTCAATACTGTCAAAAAATATGTGTACCTACTTAAAAGATGTTCATTTCCGTATTTCAGATTCTTCGGCATTGCGAACAGCACAACAGAAGAGACAACGACGAGGCGACCGTTTGAGCACATCGAACTCGACTCATCTGAACTCGGCGCCAGCACGAGAAGAACTGACAAGAATGACTCCAATATAACCTTCACAGACAAAAACGACGTCAAAACTAACCAAATATCCCCCGACAGAGACGTGGAAGAGCTATCCGTGGACATGCTTCACAAATTGGACAAAAAACCGGAGAAAATCACTCTGTTCTCTTCATATTTACCTGTTAATCAGAACTTAGAGTTGAATGACACGAAGCAAGACGAAGACAACAACAGTTTAGAGTTAGATGACATTGACAGTGATGATGTAGATGATGATAAGGAAACTTCCAGAGAAGGCCCCTTCGTGTATATTTTAGAATTGGTAGGGAGCGTCATACAACTGCTTTGGGGAGGATTTTTGGCGTTATTCAGACCATCGGAGTCGACTAGTACTAGATAAGACTAGGCGTTCCCCGCGGCTTTAACCACGTAAAAAATAGCCTGAGTTATTCCTTACAACATATTTAAGCTATCTGTCAGTAAAGTCCCGTCAAAATCGGTCCAGCTGTTTCGGAGATTAGCCGGAACAAACAGACTGGCAAAAATTTTAATTTTTTTATAAGGTGTCGTATGACACTCACGATGTTTTCCTTCACCGTTTTAGAGCGAGTGTGAATAATCCGCGCATAACTTGATATAAGTCATTGGTGCAGGCCGAGTCGAGATTTGAACTATGGTGCGTCGGATCGAAAGTCGCACAAGTTCCCGATCGGACACACTCGCTATATCCGATCCGATTTTTTTTATGTGGCTCGAATTAGTTGCTAACACAGGAATAAATTACCATTTCCTCTTGCGTCATTAGTTCTTCTTTTTTAATTGGGATGTTGACTGATTTTGGGAAAGTGTTTAAAACGATGCGTATGGGCCTAATATAACCCAAAATATTTAAATTTACTTTTTAAAACAACTAATATTTTAATTATCATGTATTTAAAATGCCGTTTTAAATTTTGCTCCAAAACGGCAGTGACGTCACGTGTTCAATTACCACAGAGTAATTTTCTATAACACTGTAAAGTGACAAGCAAAGAGAATATAACCACTACTACCTAGTCTGTGCTACGTTTAGTGACAAGTTCATTCGATGCTTTCTGTGTATGTATTGTTATGTATTAAAATATGAGTTTTAAGTTTTTTGAGCTTATTGATTTATATATATATGCTTTGGTTAATTAATACACTTTGGATCTTAGAATCTACGATTACTGTTATATATTCATTGTTGGTTATAGAAATAATGATTTTTCGTATAATAAGTAGGTACTTACACGGAGGTCTTCACATTTCTAAATTCACCAGAGCAGAAATTATAGTTTGTCGAGAAGAAATTGGCCACCGTAAAACAATCAATTCTCGGCAAATTGGAATTATTTGCCTTTATGAAGCCACTTTCCATCATGGGAGAATATTCAAGAGTCGAAATAAATTTAGAAAAATAGGCGCGGAATTCACAGCACAGATAAATAATCACAGAAATCACTCTAAAATACTAAGCAGTTAAGCGCAACGAGCTATATACTCATTGGAGTTTTGGCGGGAGAATGCGAAAATGTACTGTTGTTGATGTTGTGTTATTTACTAAAACCTTTGTTTTATAGAGTGTTAATGTGTAATAATAGTGGATTATTAACCATTATGTGTTCGAAAACTTGCATGAGTGAAAGGCAAATAGTACAAAGACGAAAAACGTGTATTTTCGTATTCTATCCAAAACTCCATAGAAGCTTCAGTAAACTATCCACCAATTTACTGAAGCGTCACTTCGACTCGACCGCGCCTAGACTAAACATTAACGTGACTTTGACGACTTTCATGCACTAAAACTAGAGATTTATTATATATTATTACTTATATAACTTGACACTAGTTAAATGCGCAAATCACGTGGAGCCAAAAACAAAACAAAAAAAAAATATATACCCATTCCGATTGAAACAGTGACGTCACGGGCGTTTTAGGTCACGTGACTTCGGATTGATGTGATTACATTTTGATTATTTAATTTAAATTAAATTCCTTAAAAATAAACAAAAATATTGTGTTTAATAGGATTTCTGTCACAAAAACTACCGTTTCGCGGCAAAATTATATTTTTATTTGAATACAGTCAACAACCCAATTGTGAAATTATCTTAACATATTGCCTAATGAAACAATACATATCTTTTTTTCAATTTTATTAATAAATGAATTTATTTAATGAATAAATTGTATGTCTCAGATGGTATACAATAATAATTAGCGTAATTAAATTTTTAAATTATAATAAAGCTGTTGGCTATTCGACTAATAATAAATAAAATGTGCCATGGTCAAAAATGAAAATGTTGGTGATATTATAAAATGTACATAATTATTAATATCGACTAGTCTAAGTTAAAGTATTTAATAAATTATATAACAAGTCTAATTGATTTTGATTTAATTTGCTATATTTATATAATAACTTCGAGTTTACCTATCCGTTCGTACTCCAAAATCCTCATTTTATTATCTCCACATTTTGGATTTTATCACGCAAAGAAACCCTGAGCGCGCGACTCTGAGCATACTTGTAAGGGGCACCTTAGACCCTCAAGCAAACGTAGGTACGTTTGCTTGTCAGAATAACAACGCTTTAGCGTCTAGCGCGGATTTCGTGATACTCGTTATTCTGACAAGCAAACGTACGTTTGCTTGAGCGTCTAAGGTGCCCCTATGGCCAACAGTAAGAGACCACGTCTCAGTGCCACAAGTCAACACTGGTTGAAAGTCTTAGTTTCCAGGCATGCAGTATTGTGAACGAAAAGAACGGATGCGTTACACAATATGTAAGAATAGAGAGACTGATGCTCTCAGTCCGCACCCCACTTGACTGCCACTAAAGTGCAAAGAATCTAAGTGATTACTTAGCGACGGGTCGCTTCGTTGAGCTAAGTGCTTTACCTAGAGTTCCCTTTCCTAAGCTCTAGAACCACTCTGCGAAATTGTAGAGTTTACTGGGGTTCTGTAATCTCTCGATGGTAGAGTTTCTTTGGTTTTTTTACTTCCGTTAGCGTTTGACCACTAATGTGGCCGAAGGATTACACTATGAGTCTGATTCTCAAGAGCAACGTGAAACACGACAATAGATACTTGACTTATTTTTCACTTGAGGATAGTAGCTAGCCAGGCGAGAACTAGAAAATGTCTACCATAATGCGATAGTTGCATAAGGATGTTTTAGTTCTCCAAAAGCTCAAGTTCACAGCAAGCAGAACTTATTTTTTTCAAATTTCCCGCCACCTCACTGACAATCCACTAGTCAGTTGGTAGGTTGGAGTCGGGGATAAAAAGCACACATCGTAAGAAACGATTCGAACGTAATGAATAAACACACATTCGGGTTTTATGAGAACCATATCTATTTCACGTTTTATTATTATAGGTCCTGAGTACATCTGTCTCTGGATGCAGTTACACCGAAACGAACGCTGTTGTTAAGGAACACAGAAATGGTGGAAGAAATTTCCCAAAGAACACAATAATTTAGTGTTCAACTACAGGCTGAAGATATCCACTCCATAGAAGGTCCCTTTTCACTTGACGCTTGAATTCAACAACGGCAAAATAGAGCCACGGCTTGTAAGCCGAAAAACCGTCATCATCTGGACTACCATCGATCTCCCCCATAGCTTAATTGGTTAAAGCGTCATGCATGATCATCATGATGATGATGATGCAGATGATGATGCAGATGATGATAAGTAAGACTTTGTTACAATTTCCACATTTTTTCGGCTGTTCTCGTACGTCAACGTCGGTGTGAGAGACGGCTGCTAGTTTTGACAAATAACCTCTTCCACGCACGTCACGGCCGCGGCGTCACAATTTATCGTTTCTTTCTTACCGACTACTTATGTATTTATCTATAACTTATAATGTAGGATAAGAGCTGGCATTCGTTTGGACTAGGGCGCTTTTATTTCTTACAAGCTTTTAGTTAAATTCGTGTTTGTCTGTCTGTCATTGATCAATCTGACGATCGATTTTTAACCGTTTCTCGATTTCCAATCATGCTAAAATTTGTACAGACCTTTGCTTCTGAAGACACAGTATAAAAAAAGTGATTGTTTTAAAAAAATACATATCTCTTTTTTTTAATCTTTATAAATACATATCTCAAAAAATATTCGAAAACCTTTTTATTTAAGTGCTACTCTTTAGTGGCGATGTGAACAAATTTATTTATTTATTGCAACAGGAACGGCATGTACCAATTACACCTATTACACAGTTCAAGATCATTTTACCTATTACAATTTCCAAGACAGCCAAGTAAATAAATAAACGCTTACACTCATACCCCCGCACTAGGATCCCCTGTGTCGCAAGTGGCATGGACACACACATCTCAATCTCACATCACAGATGCACATCACAAACATCCAACATCCGAGAACAAACTTTATGCTTACCCAAAATATGCCCCAACCGGGAATCGAACCCGGGACCCCTCGCTTTGGAGGCAGGGTTACTACTAACTTAGCTACGGAGCCGTCAAATGATGATAATGAATAAATTAACATTAGATAAGGTAATAACAGATTTTCATCTTAAGGGTGGTAAGTAACCCAGCGAGTACTAGAAAACCATGCTTTGGTTGCCCGATGGATTTCTTCATTGAATGTGTCAGCCCTCGACATACCGATACGATGAGCGACTGTACAATGGTATAGGCCACCCCAATAAATTACATTTTTTTAAAGTTGGATCTTAATAAAAAGGACCAGAACCTCTTGAAGTAGCAACAACTCCCGCATTATTTCATGCGTACGTACATCTTTGGAATACAGAGCAAGGACAAATTGTGGGTCGTAGAGCACGTGGAGCATGAGGGAAGCTGGCATATATACATAGAGATGTCTTCCACCTCTGAGCTCTACAAGTACTTCATCATCATCAATCGAAAGACGTCCACTGCTGAACATATCTCCCCCATAGAACGCCACTTATTTATTTATTTATTTATTTATTTATTTATTTGCTTACATTTAATGATTAATGACTTACCACCAGCACCGGTAAACCTCGTAGAGGTTTGTCTTGGCCCTGGTTCCTCTAATATAATTAAAATCAATTTTTTTTTTTTAAATTTAATCAATTAATAGTAAGAACAGATAAACATTCGAGCGAACGTAGCGCACGCGCCACGCGCAATGCGCATACCTGTTTAATAGTTATGTTTGACGTGGATCGGCTATACTCGCCTCTTGCATCTAACGCCTTCCTGCAGTTTTGACCAGTTCGTCGGTCAAAATTTTACTAAAAATTACCTAACTCTAGGTAAAAAAAACGATACATTAATAAACGGTACAGTTTTTTTTTAATAGCTTAGCGTTAGACTTTTAACTCACCATCGTCATCGTCTCAAAACTACATATTTTCCGTGTCAATCCCTACTTCCCTACTAATCCCTACTATAATATTATAAATGTGAAAGTGTGTTTGTTGGTTTGTCCTTATTTCACGCAGTAACAGTGCAACGGATCAACGTGATTTTTGGCATAGATATAGTTTATGGACCGGAGAGTAACATAGGCTACTTTTTATTCCGGAAAAATGCATGGTTCCTGTGGGAACGCGGGTGAAAACCGCGGGCAGAAGCTAGTACTTAACTGATTGATACAGGATTATGTTCGTCATTGACGGATGATTAATTCGGAGACAATGTCATTCATCATTTACCTTTTGATCTCAGAACTCAAATACAAGGTAAAATAATAAGCCGCTAAGTGTGAAACTGGCTTGAGAACCAAGGGTTCTGTCTTTGATCACAAAATGTCATTCGTTTCATATTCTATTCGAGTAGGTATACAATTTCATCGAGAACTATCCCGGTACATCTGGATTTGTAGAGTACGGGAAAAATCTACGGCAAACGCCAGCAACGATTGAATTAGCAAAGCCTTGTTTCATCTACCGCTAAAGAGTAGTGTAAATATTTTTAGTCGAGAGTGAATAGGCACTTAATTCTTCTCAATTGGATGATCTCGCTTACCCGAGCTCAACCGATTGCACAGCTTTCACGCAAGATGCTGTCAAACGCAAGTCAATTTCAAGTAAAAAAAAGTATTACGCTAATTTCATTGTGCTCCTGTTTGATGGGTGCTTCAGGTACTTCCAACTGGTATAAAAAACTGCATGTTTTTAACAATCGATCGTTGAAATAAGTTAAGATTACGCTGATGGTACTTCTTCATAACTCGATGGCGTAGGTTTTGTACAGAGACAACAAAAGTCACCAACATTTCAAGTTGTAGTGTTCCAACAGTTAAAATCGTACCCATGAGTTGTAGCTTTAGCTAGGTCAGGGTCCTTTTTGAACACGTTTTCAATTCATGATTGATTGATGAAACATTCATACGTTTATGGTTTTGTTAGTGGGAGGACTATCTCTTTTGCGACTGTCCGTCTGTATTGTTAACACAGCTTTGCTCGTGATTTCTGCCGCCAAGCAATAGGTAATGTGCAAGCATTACTGTATTCCGGTTTGATGAGCAGAGTAGCCAGTGAAATTACTGGGCTTATGCGATTTAATACCTAATGTCTCAGGGTACTTAACGAGCGCACTGCAGTGCCGCGCAGGCCTTTGTTTCAAAGTTCTGGGTGGCACTGCAATTGTTATGGGCCGGCATTATGCTTACCATCAGGCAAACGACCAGCTCGTCTCGTTACCAAACAAGTGGTTTACAACAGTTCGGGGGCGCTGTATGAAATAAAAAGCGTCAAAATATACGGGATAAAGTTTATGCAGTGCACAATTTTTCGTTGCGGAACCCAAAAATAATCTTATCCAGTCTTTTTGTTCCAATAAACGATTTTCACTTCAGTGCTTTTTTAAATCCTAAAATTTGATTAAAGAAATCAAAGTCTGCCCCGCGGGCATCATAAATCGTTTGGAATAATCCAGTGACTGGTACGAGTAGCTGGAAAGTTACGAGATAATGGGTGTAAAGCCGTCGGATTACAACTATTTTGTCATTAAATATAATAATCATAATCTATACTTCCATACTAGTCCATACTAATATTATAAATGCGAAAGTGTGTTTGTTGGTTTGTCCTTCTTTCACGCAGTAACGAAGCAACGGATGACGGTGACAGTAACGGTGAAAATCGCGGGCAGAAGCTAGTAAACAATAAAATATTTATCTGTTTATCTGTCTGTTAGCCCAGAGGAATGTATGGTCGTTGTGGGAATATCCACGCAGGCAATATCAGAGGCTACGGCTAGTTATAAACAGTACAGTTAATAGTTAACAGTTCCACTGGCTTCCAATAAGACATTCCTAGAGTCCTTCAGGAGTCCTTCAAGAGACTTTAATCAATCTCAAATTCAAGATCCAATACAATAAGGCGAAATTGAAACACACTATTGTCTTTCTTACTTTATTAAGTAAAAGAGTATTTTTGTATCTCCAATATTATTTTCTATTTCTTAAGCTTATATAAATACTTCCTGATCTATCTATATAAATAAATGCTGAAGAATATCACTAGAGATCGAAAAAATATGACTAAAATCTCATCTTAAATAAGTAGTTATTAATTTAAAATAAATAATTTATGTTGGAATATTTAAAAGATATAATGGCATTTAAAGATACCTTAATATAAATACTGTAGTAAAATTATGGCAAAATACAAACGCGTTTATTGGATTTCACGTTTTTGACACCCTTTTGTAGGTAGCTTGTGCTACCATACGCTCAAACTTCGTGTAGGTATACACACAAGAATGGATGTACATGCACAGTGCACACATACGTGTACCTAGGGTTGTCAACAATCTGTCAAGTGTTACTTAATAATCGTCGTTGTCACTTAATCAGAGAGCGTTTTATTTATTCCATGTTCGTAAATATTAATTCTGTTACAAATTACTAACGAGAACTATGATATCACTATTATTATTGAGCAAATGTATAGCTAGGTTTTTAACACAGTTCCTTGTTGTTCTGATCTGAAGTTTTTCTAAATGTATGGTTTTCAGAACGTATGTCCCACTCTCTTTCATTTAACAAACAGAAATATATGTAGCAATCAACTGTGTTTATAAAAATATGTTTTTGAATAAGAGTCCAATATCCGCGGAAGCCACACTTAATTTGGAACATTGGAAATAAGATGCCCCTGCAAGACTTGTACATGGTCCTGCAGGTGCCTTCTATCTCCATTATTATATGGCCTTAGGGCCTGGATAAAATGGATTAAATCGTTTTAAAGCGAATAAAACGATTTTTATTCTGCAGTCTTTTTAACAAAATTGTATGAAATTGAGATATTATTATACTTACCATGGTATTTTAAGTCGATTCCCTACATTTTGGTCTTTTGCAGTATTGCTAATGAAAATCGTTTTGAAGTGACCCTTTGTCTAAGACCTCTAACCTGCCGTAATTCTCAGAATGATACCATAAACGCGCACTTGGAGTGGCAATACCCTAATGCAGACCGTAGACGCTTATGCAAACGTGCGTTTGCTTGTCAGAATAACAACGCTTTTGCATGAAGCGGTCAATAAGGTCTGTATAAGATCAGATATTACAGGTAGTTTATACCATTTTCAAAATACAAAATACATGCATATCACCCACTCCTGGTTAGTATACCGGATGTATATGGGCCCGCGTGGTGGATTATTATACTCTTTCTCGGAGAGAAGGCCGGTATTCCAGCAGTGGGAGCGTAAAATGCTGATGTTGATGATACCGGATGTATCGATAGTTGGTTCGCCGGATTCATATATTTTTTAATATTAACTCTGTCTGTTTCTCATAGGATCTCTAAAGTTAAAACTAGCTCGTTACAAAGAACTATACAATCGCTCACAACTTAATACTTATAAACCAAAGGTTGCAAGTATCGTAGCTCCGAAGACAGCTTGGATTCGTCCTGGCCCAGTTCCACCACCATCTCCTTGGCTCTGTTATTGGCGTAGTCGTGGCCGCAGTCCTTGCGTTCCACCATCTTGTTCAGCGCGGTTCGGAGCTGTTCTCGTGCTCCTCCACTTGAGGACTCGACGAGAACCTTCATCACGTCCGGGGAGAAACCCTGGAGTAGAAAGGAAGGAATATTTTAAAGTTATTATTCATTGTAAAAGTTCACCATACAGAGCCATCTTTAAACTAGAGTTACAACAACGCTCAAAGCAAAAATATTAGGTACATAAAAGTTATGTTACGTCTTAAATTTTATATCCAGTACTAGTAGAACATATTTTATAAAGAAATTAATTAGATACTATGTAGGTACGGAGTAGATATAGTTTAGGTAAGTATAACAAAGTAATAAATTTGTTACATCTAAAGTTTTATTATAAAAATAACAAAAAATAGCGACAGTCCTAAAACCTGACGAGACCCCGATTGGAATTTATATCAGGAAAATTATACGTCGTAAATATTAGATGGTTCGAATCATTCTTTTTGGGTCTTTATTTATTAGGGTGTGTTGTCGTAAAACGTGTCCTAAAATATCAGTTTAGAAGTCCTAAAGCATTAGAGTGGTAATAACGTATTATTTTTTAGTATTTATGGAAGTAAAACATGAGGGAAGATGATTCGCTGCCGATATGTTCAATATTGTGAGTTAAATATATTAATATTCGGTACTAGCTGCTGCCCCGTGGTTTCACCCGCGTGGAGATTTTGCATTACATGGTTTTTATTTTTTTGCGCGGAATCCTAACTATTTTTCTAAAATTAAAGTAGCCTATGTTACTCCTTGTAAAATCAGCTACCTGCCAGTGAAAGTCCCGTCAAAATCGGTCCAGCCGTTTCGGAGATTACCCGGAACAAACAGACAGACAGACAAAAATTTTAAAAATGGTTGTTTTGTTATATGTACCGTATATACTTTCATATGCATTTAGTAAAAAGCTGTTATTTTGATCTTACAAACAGACACTTCAATTTTATTTATCTGTATGGATATATTATGTTAATATAATTATTATCTTCATTGAGCTGCTTTAAAAGCAACGTCCAAAATCGAGAAGATTGATATGAAATGGTATTTTGCTGTTTTTATTTATGTTTCATTTTATTATTTATATTGTGTTGATTCGAGGTATTCGGAACCTCTTCATCAGGGATCTACATGCGTGTGCTGTGACTGGTTGCCGTCTCAAGTGTTGCCTTAAGTTAATTAAGCCTTTGTTACACCTTAAGACAGTTCCTGAGTTAGCTGAACCCCGAGATATGGCAACTAGCGCCACCTGGTTACAGGCGCTGAACTATTTTTAACGTTATTTAAAAATGTCAACGTTAAAACGTCAGGGGCCTGTTTCATAAAAAACATTAGTCTAATATTATGAGTATATTAGCCTCATATTATATGTGAAAAAAAGCTAATAATATTATACTAATATTTTTTATGAAACAGGCCCCAAAACTATAATATAAGAAATATCAGTAAATATAATATAAATATAAGAAAGCAAGTTTCAGTATCGAAAAATAACATTGTGATTACTAATATAAAAATTCGGTTTAATTGTTGTGCTATCTATTTCTTACTGTTAAGTACTTATTTTTAGTGTTTTCCGTTGAGTTTTTCATTGCTATTCCCCACACACGGACGGTTTTTGGAATGTTTGCGTGGAATGTTGTAGAGTGGAGCGTTCGTGAATGTTGAACTTTACAGCTTGACGAACAAACAAGACTTACTTTTACGGTTGTCTCTAAAATATCGATTTTCTAAAATGGTCGCGAAGAATTTGTATTTAAAAGATATATCATATTTTTATTTTATTCAGCTGTTTTCTACCCATTATATGCAGTTTGCCTTGTTATTATTACTTTTCAAATTATTTGTAATTCAGTATCCGCACCGGTCGAGTTTTTTTATAACGCATGTGTCCTTAAACCTTTTATTCCTGACGTCGTACACTTTAAACTTTATTTTGCTTTTACACAGACGTAAAAGCGTAATCTTCCAAATTAAATCTTGTTACCAAAATACGATGTGTACCCACCCCCATTCGCAACAATAAGGGGCGTAGGTAGAGAAGTAAAGTGCTTTTATGAGATTGTCTAACTTTTATCGCCAAGCCTCGGGGGCGAGATCTTGATGCCTTGAAACTCAGAGCAGTAATAGGTAGATATTTACTATCTACCAAAAGTTGCGCCGCGATTTTCAGTGCGTAGATTTTTTTACCTTACACCAAGCAGTAGTGTGCAATCATTACTGTATCCGGTTTGATGAGCAGAGTAGCCAGTGAAATTACTGGGCTTACGAGACTTAATACCTAATGTCTCAGGGTAACGAGCGCACTGTCAAATTCAAAGTTTGGGTCGTTATTTTTGACTAAGGAACACACGCTTAGTCAAATTAACCATCGCGTAAAGAAGTTCCAGACTTAGTTGTTAGAGTACCAAACAAAAGAAACACGTAACTACGTTAATTTATCAATCTATATATCTATGTATATATTATATCTAATTTTTTCCTCAATTAAAATTGTACTGTGTATTAGCTGCCTAAAGATATTTGTTCTTTACGTCTTAAGGCGCTCCTTAAGACTGACGGGCCTAACGTTCATATTGTTAGATTGGAAAAATGTTTATAGGTTATAGTACCTAGATAATAAATACCCGTTTCTTTAACGTCTAATTTGTGTTCAAGTTTACGATCATTTTTACGAAGTAGTTTATCTTTCGATAATGTATTAGTTATGGAATAGTTAGTCTGTATTTTTGTGGTTGAATCGTTCGCTCTTGTTCATTCCTCAGTTCATTCGTCAGCGGGAATGAAACAAGAGGCAGAGAAAAAGATGGCGTAAGATGGAGTGGAAGGACAATAGAGGCGACTCTTGATATTATATGAGTTTACTGAGAAACCGAATGAACCACCACTAATTTGTATGTTATATATATATATATATCTGGAGTTTTCCTGTAATAAATCCTTTCAATATATTACAAACTAATCTAAAATCAAATCATTACTACAAGAGTTTCTAACGACCATTTTCAACGTTCCAACTATCAAAATTACAAAGCTGTATTATCAGTCTTGTAATACCGGTAATGGAGTAAACTTCATCGGAGGTGTTATAATACATTTATCAAGACAAATCGGTTTTGTTGGGAACACACCTGGTACTGTTAATTGTGGGAAGTTAGCGTTATTGAGCTTAATTAATCAGGTTTTCTGGTAATTAAAGGATTTTGTGATATATATGTTTGTTTGATAAATTATTGCCAGTGGAAATTCCGTGATTATCTATACATCTACACAAATAAATAAAATTGAAGTGTCTGTTTGTAACATCAAAATAACAGCTTTTTACCAAATGCAAATGAAAGTATATAATACAATAAAAAAACAACCATTTTTTAAAATTTTGTCTGTCTGTCTGTTTGTTCCGGGTAATCTCCGAAACGGCTGGGCCATTTTTGACGGGACTTTCACTGGCAGATAGCTGATGTTATAAGGAGTATCCTAGGCTACTTTTATACCATATAAAAAAAGAATTTGGGTTCCGCGCAAAAAAATAAAAATAATTAAATCCAATATCTCGGGGTGGTTGAAACAGCGGGCAGCACCTAATAAAATTATACAATTATAGTATCTAGATAATACATCTAAGATATTTTTTATTTATGTTTTTTTTTTCCGACGCCTAGTGCTCCGATATTTCGACTCACAGACATGGTCCTGCAGCACAAGCACGGGTCTATTCGATCGATAAAATTCGATAAAATTGACAGTTCAAATCGATAAAGTGGGTTTAATCGATTTTTTGTTTAATTTATCGAGCCTCGATACGATTGACAAAAGTTATCAAATAGCTGGGTCGAATCCAAAGATAATATAGAGCTACTACAATACTTTACGATCAGTCTTCGGTACTCGCATCATTCAATAAATTTATCAGTTTTTTCGATTCGACAAATTTATCAAACCGATTTTCGCATTTGCGCCGCTGGGTAGGCTGATAAAAACACTTACACTGTAATCCGAAAGCCGTTGCCTCTTCGCATCTCGACTCAGAAGATCATACAGCAGCAGCAACCTCAAGTTCGAAGACGAGAGCTTAGTAGCTTTAGCAGCAGGCTGAGGTCCAGACCTCTCCCACACATCCACCACCCTCTGATCATGAGGATCCTTTGCCATCTTGATCAAATCCCTCACGTCATCAGACAAATATTGCAAACTCTCATCACTGATATCATCAATTAAAAATCCATCTGATCGACTTGAAATTTTAACGTCAAAATGTGGAGGCAGTAAAGGTGGTGTATCAGGACTTGGTTCTACCAGCGGTTTGACTTCATCGTGGTGTATGGATAGTAGAGGATCCTCAGATCTAGATTCTTGTGGACCTAGGACTGTGTATTGAGAGTTGTACATGGGTAGGAGGAAGTTTCTGGATTGATAGCGGTTGAAGGACGGTTTGGGAGGGGAGAACGGCGCGTAGAGCCCTGGCCTGTGGAATGGTGTCGTTTCTTGTGGCCTGAAAGGACATAAATATTAATACTATTTAGAAATAGAACTATGGATAGTTATAGATAGAGTTAAAAAGTCTGCAAATTTGTACGACTGACCCACTATACGAGTATTAAATTGAATAAAAAAAAAATGTTTAAAACCGGCTATAACTCACGTCATTTGTCGATATTTTCGACCTAGGTTTTGATGTAGGTTTCAGTGGTCGTTGCGATCTCGCCGCGTGCACTCCCTGGGGAAGAGCGTCGGACACGCTCGCAACCTAGGTTGAAAATATCGACAGATGACGTGTAGCAGGTTTTAACAATTTATAATGTGTGATACTCACGGAAAATTTAATAGTGAAATAAAATACATATTGTAAAGATACTCTATATAGGTACATATAAATAAATAAAATTGAAGTGTCTATTTGTAATGTCAAATCGCAAACAGCTTTTTATATGAAAGTACTCGTATATATACGAAACTTATAACAAAAAACAGTTATTAAATTTTTTGTCTGTCTGCGTCTGTTTGTTCCAGCTAATCTCCAAAACGACTGGACCGATTTTGTCGGGACGTTCACTGGCAGATAGCTGATGTTATAAGAAGTAGCTTAAGTTACTTTTATTACGTGGGCGAAGCCGCGGGGCACAGCAGTGTTTTATGGTGTTAACCGACAGCAGCAAGATGTTATCGTAAATTTTATTTTTCAAAACTTTCGCTGCCTTTCAACCCGCTTCACAATGGAGGTACTCGCTGCAAAGCGATGTTAGATGGAACCAAGGCCGAAAGAAGTCATAATCTCAAAAATTTCGGGACTGACGTCGATCGCCCCCATAGCCATCTGCTGCCTTATCAGCTAACAATCTCGTGTTCGTTTTCAATACCAGACCGATTAAAACCAGCGGTCACTATTCTTCGTGTGGAAGGAGTTGTCAATAGTTTTCGCTTCTGTTCGTTTTGTAAGAGCTTATTTCTTTAATAACCAGCGTAAATTCTAGACTATTCCTTCCACACGAAGACTAGCGACCGCTGGTTTTAATCAGTCTGGTATTGAAAACGAACACGAGATTGTTAGCTGATAAGGCAGCTGGTCTAGATAACCAGAAGAATCGGGTTCGAATCCCGTTGGCATGGAGTTTTGGAGATGTAAAATTCATTTGGAATAAAATTTATTTATAACTAGCTTCGCTCACGCGGTAGCTACTCCTTATCACATCAGCTATCTGCCAGTGAAAGTCCCGCCAAAAACGGTCCAGCCGTTTTGGAGATTACCCGGAACGAACCGACAGACAGACAAAATTTTAAAAATTGTGTTATTGTAATAGATAGCGTATATACTTTCATATGCATGTAGTAAAAAAACTGTTATTTTGATATTACAAACAGGCAATATTATATATTCGTATAGAAGTTTATTTAGTCTCATAAAAGTATAAATATTTACAGTTTTTAATACGACTCTTCCACCATTTAGATATGTTCCAGTTTACTTATTATTATATTTTAATTTATGATGCCTAGCCAATAATATTTACATGAAAAAAGTATTTACAGTAAGAATAAGTAGGTTGCACAAATAACCGTTTTTTACCACCAACCAATATTTAAAACCGCAATTTAATATGATATGATATTTCTTTCTAACTTACTTGTTCTTTCAGCTCACATATTTACAACTCTATTCTTTTACCAGGTGGCATGACAAACCGTGTTACCACAAAAAACACTTTTGGACGCCTGTTTAGCTAGATAGTGTCTAAAAATAACGTCTGAAATGATTATAAATGACACAACAGAATAGAGTTAGACGACGGTTAGATACTGCTTATATCAGGATTGCGTGGTTGCTCATATTTAAACACGCGACTAAGGCATGTTTTGGTGTTCAAAACTGCTTAACACAGGTTTAATGTGTGTTTTATTTTTTTGTGGTAAGACCGTAACTCTTCTCTTCTTGTAGTCTGCCGCCAAGCAGTAATATGCAAGCATTACTGTGTTCGGGTTTGATGAGTATAGTGGTGAAAACACTGAAAATCTTATGAAACTTAATAGGTACCTAATGTCTCAAGGTAACGAGCACACTGCAGTACCACACAGGACTTTGCGTGAAAAGTTCTGGGTGGCTCAAAAGACCAGCTCGTCTCCTTATCCAATAGAAAAAAAATATGCTATACTAAACTATTTTCATAACTTCTTTTCTACCAACCTGTTTTTTATAAAGATACAACCTAAAGTTTGGCATTTCTGTTCATCCTCATTATAATTTTATGGTCTTCCCAACTGACCCCACAAAAGCATATTTACAAGCACAACCTTTTACTAGTCCACCACCCATTAGTAGTCGGTTTGAAGCCCGGCCAGCTGGTCGTCACGTACGGCCGGGAGGTAGTGGTCGACGGGGTAGTGGGCCGCGTGGTAGGCCGGGTAGTGGTCGTGGTGGGAGCAGACGGCGTCACGTCATCGCGCGTTTCGAACGCCATCTGGTCAGTGAGATGCGCGATGATCTGCATTGCTACTGGTAGATAGGAGTCGGAAAGTTGGACTTGCTGCTTTGCTGTGTGAACCTGGAAGATTAAAACTTTAGTTGAAATCGGTGTAAAAGAAATAACTGGTATGCAATGCACACTAAAACGGTGGTATGCAATGGCCTAAGCATCAGAGTTTTAAATATACCAAATAGTATACCAATTTGGATTAGGCACTTAGAATAATTTATTTTAACTTTCATGAGTGCTCGTTTGGAGCCCATGTGAGAATTTTGAATTAGAATTGGGATTATTTATTTCGAAAAAATCTTTTCTGGGAAAGAACGGGATTAGACCCTGTGTCTTTTGGGTTATCTAGATCAGAAATAATTTCGGGGTTGACATCGACAGCTTCCACAGCAGTTCGTTAGAGGGTCTGGTCTAGATAACCCAGAAGATGCTGATTCACATGTGGTTGGAAGCGAAAAAAATGGAGATGTATTTTATTTTACAAAAATATCGTTTATTTTTAGACGGGGTAGTAAAGGTAGTTTCCTAACCTAAGTCCAGTTAGGAAGCCGTTTTTAGAAGATCGACTTTAATTTTTGAATACATTTTGAAGAAAGAAAGTGCAAGAAAATGAGCAGTTTATACAAACACTTTTTTTGATGCCAATCGATCCTGTTTCTTATGGGAATCAAAAGACACTACCGGACCAAATGAGGTTTGAGTGGTCGGTTGTATTTTTATTTTTTAAGATAATTTCACCTACATTCACATATTTTGGAAAAAGATGTAGGTACAGTCAGCAAGAAAACGGATAATTTACATAAAATCTTTTTTTGATGTCTGTCTGTTTCTTATAAGAATCAAAAAACTTTGTCAGAATCTTATCTATCTTAGCTTATCACATACACGACACAGCCATCATTGCGTCAAAAGCCAAGTCGATATTATCTATGTGTGAAGCCCAGGAATAAAATGCTTAGGGCTTTGTATTCCTTGGCCCACACAGCGCATAGGCAACTTTTAGGAATACTTTATGTACTATAAATGTATAATATACCAAGAATACTATTCCGTGACTAATAACACACAAAAAGATCATCAGAGTAATAACCCCGTATTAATCACTAACAGTCTAAATTACTAGGTTGCCCTAATGACTTTCCACATTGGCCCGCATTATAGCGGATTTTATCATTGCACGCGTCGGGGTGGAATACTTGATTGAGGTCCATCTAATGAGGCTCAGGATATAAGTTAATTGACTAACTTTGGCCCGCGGTTCTGCTTCATCTTTTTCCATTCTGTAGACAGAGATATTTTGTACTAGCAGCTAGTTTTCACCCCCGTGGAGATATTGGATTTCAAGGGTTTTAATTTTTTTGCGCGGACCCCTATTTATTTTTCGAAAATAACATGTGGCCTAAGATACTCCTTATAACGTCAGCTAACAGCCAGTGAAAGTCCCGTCAAAATCGGTCCTGCCGTTTCTGAGATTAGCCGGAACAAACAGAAAGACAAAAATAAAAAAAAAATATATAATTACCTACTTATTTTTACTAAATGCTTATTCTACTGTTATTTTGACATTACAACACGACATACATAGAGATATTATAGAAATAGAAGATCCGTAATTGACATGTAAGCACATCAAAAAATTCAAAAGAAGACCGTATTCCCATTCAATCTTGGTTAGCTAAATCATTAACAGTTCAAAAGTAAAAGTATCATCATACCATAAAGTGCCATACATTTAATAAAGTAAAACATCAATTTTAAATCTTAATACCAACGCACAAGGTTCAAAAGACGTTATAAGTAATATTTCCTAACATAGAAAGTAAAATTGGCGACACTGTAAAGAATTGCAATTGTGCCTGAAGTAATGAAGTCAAAGCAAAGACTAGTGAATTATTCATACGCTTAATGAGGCGTGGAGATATATGTCAATTGTCGAACTCACTTAAACACCCGTGAAGACATGAAAGTTTTGGTAACGTGAATACATATTATATGTTAAGAGTTTCATTACCTACTTTAAAGTGACAGTTTTACGAGTTAGTAGGACTAACAAAAAGGACTCGGAAAAGGTGAGAGTCAGCACATAGTCCAACAATAACCAGACATAAACGTGCCGTTACTAGCCTCTTGTGCGCCCAGTGAGGGCTTCTATAACTGCACCCTAACGGCCTTTTGTGCGCCCAGTGAGAGCTTATATAACTGCACCCTAACGGCCTCTATTGCGCCCAGTGAGAGCTTCTATAACTGCATCCTAACGGCCTCTTTTGCGCCCAGTGAGGACTTCTATAACTGCGCCCTAACGGCCTCTTGTGCGACCAGTGAGAGCTTCTATAACTGCGCCCTAACGACCTCTTGTGCGACCAGTGAGAGCTTCTATAACTGCGCCCTAACGACCTCTTGTGCGACCAGTGAGAGCTTCTATAACTGCGCCCTAACGTCCTCTTGTGCGCCCAGTGAGAGCTTTTATAACTGCGCCCTAACGGCCTTTTGTGCTCCCGGTGCGTGTTTCTATAACTACGGCCTAACAGTCTTTTGTGCTCCCGGCGTGACCATCTATAACTGCGCCTTAATGTTCTAATGTAACCGGGTTTGGTCATTCTGCGCCCCACTAGGGCCTGCGCCCTGTGCCTGGGCACCGTATAGGCACCGTCCTATTTACTCCTCCTTTATTATCCTAATATATTCACTAAACAACACTGCACACCACTTCCTTGCTTCCAGAGTGGTCCACAACTGGAACCGACTACCAGAGGATGCATCCTCAATAAACTGCTTTAAGAATAAACTTGACAACTGGTTACGAACAAACAATACTTCCTTACTACAGAAGTGAACAATCGTGACTTTCAACACTGTGTAATATAGACATATCAGCACATGTGCTGCTCGTCTATAATTAAATAAATAAATAAAATAAATAAATCATTCTTGAACTTACCAAAGTCAGTACTGTCATTTGTAGAGCAACGGTCACCAACATTGTACGACGAATCATTTTGAGTAACTGAAAAGAAAACATTTAATGAGTATAAAATGAATAGCAAAGAACATTCGCCCCCTTGACCAAAGAGAATACACCTTGACCTATGCTATTGTTGCTTACATTACTACACAAATATGCATTTTTAACCACTTCAAAAAAGGAGAAGGTTCAATTGGTCTGTTTTTTTATGGGGATGTTACTTGATTTCTCCCCCAATTGTCTTTCTATACCTAATTGATACAAAAATATAGGTACCTAATGATACAACCATTTTATCCATTTACATTAATTGGCGAATATCTAATTTAAATGATCACAAAAATGTTTGTGGTGCTTAACCTAAACAACGATATATCTAAGTCTATATACCTATGCTTATATTTTCCTAACGCCTCCCTGCAACCCTTCCACGTCATAACAAAACAGCTCCTAGCACCAAAATATTAATTTAAGCACATCATAAAGCATCTGTTTATGTTCCATCAAAAACCATTCGTGCATGAAGTATACATTATGGAAGAGTATATAATATTTTCTCTAAAACTATAGTTTCTACATGTGACTTCACCAGAAGGAAGGGGCTACGGCTTGTAAGCCGAAAGAAGTCATGATGTCATGAACTTCGGGGCTGATATCTATCGCTCCCATAGCTTGTCGTCTTGTCTAGATAACCAGAGGACGCGGGTTCGAATCCAGTTGGCATCTAAGTTTTTGAGATGAAAATCCCGCTGTGATGAATGAAAAATGTTTACTATTTTTAGCCTCATAAAACTCTTTGTTGATATAAAAATTAACTACCCAGTTAAATGAAGAATGATACGTCTATATTTAACTTGCAGTAATGTACAAACTTAACTTAATCGAGACATTATTCAATACGAATGAGGTAATGTACAAAAAAGTAAACACATGTATAATACCTTGGACTATGACCCTAAAAGCAAAGTAATAAGATCCACGTTACGAGCAAGCTTGTTGAAAAATTTATATTTACAATTTCACCAGATGTTTCCACGTTATTCAGTGGAACCATGAATTTTCACGTCGCAAAAACTACTGTACCTATGTACCTATACAAATTTATAGAAAGCATTTCTAGATTTATGAAACTGAGTTCAGAATTAAGTTTCAGCGTGAAATACATACAGACAAACAACGTTTGACATTTTGATATATTACCAAGGATATCAACCATAGACGACTAAGATAATGGACTCCACATGTAGGACGTAGTATCTGTGACATTTGTACTCGTATAAGTAATGGAAAATTGTTGCGTTATTTAGGTGTATAGGTTTTTAAACTGTCATGTTCATCAACACTTTGAAAATTATCACTAGAAACGGGATATCGGAAACTCAAATCAAATAATATACATGGTAAATATCCCGTTTCTAGTGATAATTTTCAAAGTTATTTAGGTGTACTTATAGTCAGTGATAGGCTCTAGTTTCTGGGACAATAGGATGTCAACCAGACTATGTTTTACAAATTTCGTACTGTGATGTCTAGTTGTGAATCAGTAATCGCACTTGAAAGTGTATAGCTTCAAATTCAGTTCAAATAAAAATAATTTATTCACATGATGTGCCCCAAAGGAGCACTCATGAAAGATAAATGATTATAAGTGCCCGTTCCAAATCGGTATAGACCGATCAAGAAGAAGGGCAAGAATTTCGTCAGTATTCTTTTTAAAAATGATTTTCACGAAGTTTCTAATGCTAACGATCTTTACTTAACGATTAAGCCTAAGTTGTAGATTACTTCGATCACGTTATACTTCATATGGCAACGCGATCATGTACCCATTCAAATTACGATTTGTAATTTTAGCTACATTTTCCTAACTCTCTTTTAAGCTAGTTCTATAGGTAGGTACGTCTTAAAACCACTTAAGGAACTCAAGCGTAAGAAACACCATAGAAATAAGTCCAAGTACAAATGTTATAGGTGAAACACATAACCTGCGTCCATTGGGTACAAATAGTCACTTAAGGCGTCCATTGACGCTGTCCATGGCAAGATAGTTGGATGCTATAACGTGGCATCTCCTCTGGATCGTAAACTTTATACCTCGTAAAGCGTCGCACTAAAACTGAGACATTGTAAACTTTTCACGATAAGTTATGAGAAAAGGCCTGTGAGGCACTGAAAGAGATGATATTGTGTATTAGCTTAAACTTATTGCCGGGTTACCAACAAAAACCACTTATAGACGCATGTTTAGCTAGACGTTAGTGGGAGGACTAACTCTTCTGCGAGTGTCCGTCTGGGTTGTTACCACCGCTTTGTGAGTGCAGTCTGCCGCCAAGCAGTAGTGTGCAAGCATTACTGTGTTCCGGTTTGATGAGCAGAGTAGCCGGTGAAATTACTGGGCTTATGAGACTTAATACCTAATGTCTCAGGGTAACGAGCGCACAGCAGTGCCGCGCAGGCCTTTGTGTTTCAAAGTTCTGGGTGGCACTGCAATTGTTATGGGCCGGCGTTATGCTTACCATCAGGCAAACGACCAGCTTGTCTCGTTACCTAATAACATAAATATAAAAAAAAAACAGAGTATCAGTGAGCTACACAATCCCGTTCCGTTGATTAGGGGTGAAAATAAATATTCACATATCGTCTCTTCAACTACTCCACCCTCTTAGTTCCTTACTCACCCCTGTAGACAGTCGGCGACGACCAGTCGCAGTAATTGATGGCAAGCTGTAACCTAACGACCAGTCGACCTCCTAACCTTCACTCTTGACCTCATGGTAACAGGGAACATGGGATGAAGGTAATTAATAGGGTGTCGTGTTTAGGGATAGAGGTTGTACATCAGGGGGCTAACAGCATATTTATTTTGGAGAAATATGAGCTTGATTAAGGAGTAAAAAGCTTTGATGAAATATGTATAAAATAGTGAGATGTAATAGTACATTACGATATTAGTGCGTAAAGATGTTATAACCAATACGCACGTATATCGTACGACGTTTTTTAACACACTTGCGAGTAAACAGGAAAAAAAAACATTTAAATAAACTCAATCTGTGAATGCACACTGTTGCTTTCCCGCCATTTTACCAGCGCGCTTGAATAGCAACAGCGCGCTGCTCACTAGCTGGAGTGGTGCGGCGGCGATCAGTTCCATATTTGAAATGGCAAATAATACTGTTATGGAATTTGTATGGACTATAACTTAACTATTTGCTTTGATAACACACGCGTTTTTTATGACCCGCTTTACATATTTAAAACCGGTGGAATTATATCAGCTTTACGAGAGAGGGTGTTCAAAAAGACGTTTTTTTTAATGTTTGAATAGTTAAATATTAGTAAAGGAATTTTAAAATTCTCTCCGATACCAAGTCCACACAGACACTCGTGAAGTCTGCCACCAAGCAGTAGTGTGCAAGCATTACTGTGTTCCGGTTCGATGAGCAGAGTATCCAGTGCAATTACTGGGCTGATGAGACTTAATACCTAATGTCTCAGGGTGTATGTATGTAATGTAGGACCTAGCTAGTAGTTAATAAAGGCCTGTAGACGGTTGAAAAATATTACAAAGTAACATGAATAAATACAGAATAAACTTAGATACAGTTAAATATATCGTTTCCATTTACACTTCCAGTTATTTCCTAGGCACAGAAACCAACACTACAGCTATAGCCCTGAAGAACCGTTACTATCCGGTCCAGAATTAGGCCTCTCAGATAAACACCATTGTATGTATTAGATACCCAAGACGGACCTAGTACTTGCATGTAACTAGGTATTGGAGAACGGTAGTTTGCTTCGATACTTTCTAAAGATATTTGTGGGGTTCGAGGGCTAGACAAAAGGCATTGCTTCGAAGCGATTCTAAATCCACAGTCCATTGTTTCAAAGTTAAATTTTGTATGAAACTGAGGACTCGTAAAGTTACCATAGTAACCATGGTGATAATGCATTTGTGACTTACTATCGATAGCCATTATAATGTCCATTATCCCTAACGACGAATAAGGCCAAGCCTAACTAAGTCACTCCTAATGTAGGAAAAGTCCTAAATATATACTTCATTATAGACATTAGAACACTCCTATAAAGATTGGTGAAACGATTTATTGTCCTAGGTAACTCCTAAATATTTAGGCATTCGATTAAGGCGTCTCTTAGGATTGGTGAAAACGGGCATAAGTAACTTTGTCTACGCCCCTAGTTATCTAAGGTCCTTTAACGCCCGTTTTCAAAAAACCCTATTATGAGACGCCTCAATCGGATGCCTAAATATTAAGCCTAAATATTATTGCCTAGGGCAAAAAAACGTTTCACCAACCTTAAGGAGTGTTCTTTATATTTAGGATTTTGCTAACATTAGAAGTTAGTTAGGCGTCGCCTTATTCGTCGTTGGTGAAAACGGGCATAATGTTTTTTAACATTTCTTTATAAATGATGTAAACAAATATGTTGGATGCCGACCAATGACACAAACAGTGGTGTGTTCAGTTTTAGAAAGCTGGATTTTAAAGTAATGCTTAACTATGTCATTTTTGCCTGGTTTCTCTCGCCATAGGGCAAAGAACTCCCGGCCCTCTTCCTTACTCCTTTTTTCTAATTTAATCTGAAACTCATTATTTTTATATATTTTCTTGATTATAAACACATGAAAAGATTATTTATTGTTCAGATGCATTAGTATCGCGGCGTAAAATAAAGCAATCAACTGAAGAAAACCGGTTTTTAAAATCACTTAAATGAAAAATAAAAGTGGTTGTCGTTGCCGTCAACAGCCTGATTACCTGAGGGATCAGCCGTTTGTGAAAGATTTGGGTATAAAGAATAAAATATCGTGTTTTTGTTTGTGATTTGGGCACCATGACGTTTGGTAGAGATAAAAGACCCTTTGGGAGCGGACCTAATTTGAGCTTTTACTTATTTTGGGGTTCCGTAGCTTAAAGCAATAATTTTTTGTACATTATTTTATTTTTAGCAGGATATATTAATTTCTCTTGATTTTAGTTGATGTGATCAAAGATGGGCAATCTATACTTACTATATTTGAATCCTACTAATCTAATACTACTTATTATAAATGCGAAAGTGTGTTTGTTGGTTTGTCCTTCTTTCACGCAGTAACGGAGCAACGGATCGACGTGATTTTTAGCACACATATAGTTTATGGACCGGAGAGTAACATAAGCTACTTTTTATCCCGGAAAAATGCACGATTCCTGTGGGAACGCGGGTGAAAACCGCGCAAAGCTAGTATGATATTATGAATGCGAAAGTGTGTTTGCACGTTTGTTGGTTTGTCCTTCTTTCACGCATCAACGGAGCAACGGATCAACGTGATTTTTGGTATAGATATAGTTTATGGACCGGAGAGTATTATAGGCTACTCTTTATCCCGGAAAATGCACTGTTCCGCTGGGAAAGCGGGGAAACCGCGGGCAGAATCTTGTGCGCTATATAATATAGCTAGAATGGAGACTGTAAAACAGACTTTCAACTTAGCTGTGGTAGGCAGGCGATTGCTGGAAAATGCTTCACTGTCCTCAATGCTATTAAATTTTACGATTATGGTGTACGATTATGATGTACAAGGATATTTCATTTCACTTTTAACCGACTTCCAAAAAGGAGGTTATCAATTCGGTGGGCATTTCTTTTTTATGTTTGTTAACTCAGATCTCCGTCATTTATAAAGCGATTTGGAAAATTCTTTTTTTTATTTGAAAGGATATATACTTTCAGATTGGTCCCATAAAAATTTCATCAAAATCGGTTTAGTAGTTTGTCACTGAAGTCAGTTCGTCGCTTTTTTAAAGCATTTTTATACTAGCCACAGTACAGATCGTGGCAGTGACGTCTGCCACTGAAGTATTTTCGTTCCAATAATTTGATGGAATATTTTGTAAGTTTGCTTTCGGGACCCTTTGCTTTGAAACCTACTCATACAATGCTGGTTTTATTTATTTATGTTACTGTGGTATTTGTGAAGGATTAAGGTTTTAGCATAAAACTGTTTTATTTTCGCTTGTGATTTGGGTTTTGTGACGTCCGTTATAAAAACCAGCGGTCGCTTAAAAGCCCACTGGGAACAGGCTAGATTTCAGGCTTTTTTTTTCGTTTCATTATTTATTTGTTTCATTAAGGCCATCTATTTCACAAAAAGCCTGTTTGAAAGTAGCAGTGGGAGGCAAGGAAGCCACGAATTTAAAAAATTACATTTCTATAGCTAATCTTGTGTTCTGGTTTGATGAGCAGAGTAGCCAGCGAAATTACTGGGCTTATGAGACTTATCTTATACCTAATGTATCAGGGTAAAGAGCGAAACGCAGTGCCGCGCAGGGCATTATTATTTATATTCAAAGTTTTGAGTGGCACTGCAATTGTTATGGGCCGGCGTTATGCTTACCAACAGGCAAACGACCAGCTCGTCTCGCTACCCAATAGTACAAAAAAAACTACCACCTCGTAAACAACGATGACATAAACATCGGGTGAGAAGCCAAAATTAAAAAAAGATTTGTTTTCTTTTCTTTAATCATTAGGATTATTTGACGTATCATTGTCCGGAGGTTCGTGATATCATAGGTGTGGGTTCCGACTGAAAATCAGTCATTAAGGTCCTTGGACCTTTTGCATGCTGAGTCGGGACCCTTATCATGGCATCACGCAACATTGTGTTTTTTTACTTATCTACTTGTCTGTCCTTTATTTTCATTTTTTGTTTTTTTATATGTATAAAACTGTAATGTTGTGTGATGTCCTGAAATAAATGTATTTTCTTTCTTTCTTTTCAATTTGTGTAATTTTCCGCCAAAACCACCATCGCGGTCAGGTCTAGCTTTACTTAAGAATATTTTGTAAGGCAGCAAGTGAAATCACATACCTAAAGGTAACGACCGTGACACAGAGGTGAGGACATGTCTACAAGAAAGCGTTACACGTTCGTTTTTAAACAATATTATGGTTTCGTCTGTACTACAAGCAATTAAAACTTTTGTAAAGTCAAGCAATATTGTGCAATCATTTCTTACTGTGTTCCGGTTTGATGAGACGACACAATTGTCTCCTCATCCAATAGTATAAAGAAGTATGAAAGTATAGAAGCACTTATTTTTCTAAATTGATCTACTAGCTACCAGATAATTACTATAAAAACCAATCATCTTCTTAATTCAATCCATTTTAAAATCAATCTCAACCCAGATCCATGTATGAATATTCACTGCCACAATTTATCACAAAAAAAACGACTCTTTGATGTCAACAATCTCAGCATCCTAAAATAGAATGAAGTTTGTTTACTGGCTTTTTGACCCACAATTCAAAGCACATTTAAATATTTGTTTTTAAAAATTATTCTTCAAAGACACAAGAAAGGAAAACCGGGTTGCGTTAAAAGAGTTATCTTTCTTGGAAGAAGCTAAAAGACAAAAAATAATAATAATAATAATATCAGCAGAATCATTGCTTTTTGCTTAGTGGTTGGGCATTTTTTAATAATGGTCTGGCTAGGTACAACACTCCAGTTGAAGATCAGTTACTGCTTGTCGGTGTGTGCTGTAGAGCCAGTTCTAATTTATATTTAATTTCTTCAACCACGATTATATCCACGATAAAAAAAAAACTTCTCTTTTTTAGATAAAAAGTCAGTCCTATATCATTAACAACGATCATAATAGAATATGTTTTAAATAAACATTTTCTAATCGTATTTTTATTTTATTTCTTAAAGGGAAAAATTACGACGTGTAAAAAAAAATAAGTAGGTACATTTGTGATTCGAGTCTAAAACTAAATAATAGTTTTTTCTAACAGATTGATCACATTTCTTCTAACATAAAAATTTTGTTTACTATAATTCAATACTTAGCGCTATAATCACCAAGAATCTAACGCTCCAACATCAACTTTAAATAATAATTTATAACAGGATCATAAAACTCATCTCCATCTCAAAATATGGACAAAAAACGCAGTTCGCCGTAAAAGAAAACAACCAAAAATCCTCAAGAAAAATTGAAAAGTTTGATGAATTTTAAATTTAGTTTAGACACATCCTACCCAAAACAACTAAAATGCGACTTGAAAATTTCTGTGTTGTAAATGAAATATCAAAGAACACTTACCGTTGTCTCGAGCTTGTAATAGTTTCGATAGCAAACTGTATTGTGGCCAACCGTCCGGTAGCCGTGCGCGTGCGCAACTGGACACTCTGCGCCTCAGCATCCCTGGGTCGTTGACCTGCCTCCTTAGATCTTTATAGAGCTGTTAGATGGTCATGGCGAAGCTTAAAATATCCGTGATTTGTTGGCGTCATTGGAGGATATACATACACCAAGCTGTACTGGGCCCGCGTGGTGTATTATGGTCCATACTCTCTCTCTTTCTGAGGGAAGGCTGGGATACCAGCAGTGGGAGCTTCATTATGAAGCCCTCCTAACCATAAACAGCGCAAGTGCATGGCGGTAAGTTTCACTGTAAAAAGCTGTTGTGTTGACAACGCGGCATACATATGAAAATGTGTGCAGCGCAAATGCTGAGTTTACCCCAATTGCCCCTATAAAGTTTTGTATGTTATTGATAGTTTGTATTGTGGCAATAAATTGATTATTTATTTATTTACTAGCTGCTGGCCGCGGTTTCACCCGCGCGGAGGTATTGGATATCATGGTTTTTATTTTTTTGCGCGGAACCCTAATTCTTTTTCTAAAATAAAAGTAGCCTAAGTTACTCCTTATAACATCAGCTATCTGCCAGTGATAGTCTCGTCAAAATCGGCCCAGCCGTTTTGGAGATTACCCGGAACAAACAGAGAGACAGACAAAAATTTTGAATATGGTTGTCTTGTTATAGGTACCGTATATACTTTCATATGCATTTGATAAAAAGCTGTTATTTTGATATTACAAACAGACACTTCAATTTTATTTATTTGTACAGATGTTAACAAAAATCGTGTTCCAAGCGGTTTAAACACCTCTTCGAACTTCCCAATCAGGACAAACAGTGTTAAGTTAGTTCATCGACATCGTCAGGTAGTATATTAGCATTCAGGTAAAATTTACTCGTCTCTGTATTTTAGGAGTTCGCTAATACATACACAGCAGATATATACATACAAAATAGAGTGTTTGTATTCAAAACGCGTGAAGAGAATGCGAATACTTTCTTCGGTATTCAACTTATCACTTGACTCATGCTTGACTCGTATTTTTTGGTATCAGAATTTTAGCACAGAATAATATTAAGTGCTCTGTAGATATAAATATAGAAATGTACACTCAACCGAGACTAGGAGGTTATATTATATATTTTTTCTGAATTTTTGGTCCAACGTCTACTTATATTGTAAAGAGAATCTAAAGTTTGTTAGTTTGTTACCTGCGATCTCTAAATAAATAAATAAACAAACACTACATCTAACCTAGCTACAAAAAGCAGTTGGATAATCTACAAGTCAATGTAGGTCTATAGATCATCCAAATGTGTGAAATGTTTATAAGCAGTAGTGTGCAAGCATTACTGTGTTTTTTTTTGTGTTCGGTGGGGGAAATCTTTTTTCCTACCAGCTGCCATGAGAAGCCCCCGGTTCGGTCTGTCTCGGTGCTGCAAAGGAGGGCACCGGGATCTCCAAAGAACCACACCGGTGCCCCCCAGTACTGCACCCTCCCTGCCGACCTCCATCCACGACAGCCCGTGGCCAATTTTTTTAAACCCGGGACTACTGGGTTGGGACTTATGATACCTAATGTCTTAGGGCAACGAGCGCACAACAGTACCACGCAGGCCTTTGCGTACATATTGAAATAAAATACATTTTAGTAGGTACATAAAACAAATGTTCTTTAATTCAAAAATCTTATTGCTGTTTGCAACAAATACATAAAAGTGCTCGCTCGTTTTTACAATTAAACTAACATATGTGTAAATAATAGATACTTTGATACACTACTGAGGTTCTATAACCTTTAGTTATTCAAATAGTATCTTGGAGTGAAAGAAAATAATATTAGCAATAACTATATGACTCAATAAATTAACATAGCAATTAAAATTTAAACTAAACTGGGCAATTTCGGCAGGATTCTGGGGAAGCTGCCAATTAAGAATTATACGGATTTGTCCCTCTGTTCCGACTCCTCGGGAGGACAAGCAAGAAAAGTTAAATTTTTGATTACGGGCACAAACCGGAATAATGTCCAATTAGAACATTTATACCAATACAAACTTCCGCCCGCGGCTTCACTCGCGTGGCATAAATCTTTATAAATCGTAGTCATGTGTTATTCTGAAGTATAAGCTATTTTTATCAGCCTCTTACGCGCCCGCTGCCGGGATACCGGCCTAGGGAGGTATGGGCCAAAATCCAACACGCGGGCCCAGTGCGGATTGGTGGATGTCACATGTCCTCGAATTTTGTGGTTCTTGAACATGCCGGTTTCCTCACGATGTTTTCCTTCGCCGTTTTAGAGCGAGTGTCAATAATATGCACATAACTTGATATAAGTCATTGGTGCGGGCCGAGTCGAGATTCGAACTATGGTGCGTCGGATTGTCGCACAAGTTCCCGCTCGGCCACACTCTATTATTTCACGGCTATTTATTTCACTGTAAAGTTTCATCAAAATCCGTTCTGTAGTTTTGGCGTTAACGAGTAAAAAAATATCCATTCATACATTCATCCTCACAAACTTTTGCGTTTGTAATATAAGTTACTTATACATTATAGAGGCCAACTTCGGTCTATAGATTTTTCTGTTATTGTAGTTATTATAGCGTATACACTCGTATCCTTGCATTAGGATTCACTGTACCACAGGCGGCATGGACACAGATATAATACACAACACTAACTTCCAAGACCCGAGAACAAACTCTATGCTCACGAAACATAGCTTGCCTCGGTCAATATCGATCTCAATAGTCTCCAAATTCGTGTTTAAAATCATCTAAATTATATTCATCATAATTGTCTTTACTGTCAAAACTTCTATGGATTTTATGATGGAAATCTTCATCGTTATTCTCAACATCCACATCACTTCTATGAAATCTATCGTAGAATCCTTCTTCTTTCTCTTTCTTTTTGTTATCTTTATCATCTTTATGAAAATAACTATGCAGGCCGTCGACTACGCCTCTCTTTAAAGTGTATACATAATCTTTGATACCTTTGAAAAGCTTTTTAATAGCGCCTTCTTCATTTTTTTCCGATTCCTTTGTTATGTGCACGTAAGTAAACGAAGTCTTTTTGAGTTGAATGTTTTCATCTCCTGTATCGTTGTTATTATTTTTATTTATGCTGACATTAGTGTTAGCTATATTGATTGGTTTGGTTATGCTATAGTTGGGTATGATTGGTGATAAGGTTCTGTTGTCTGGGATATCTATGACGTTTTCTGTGACTTGGTAGCTGTTAGGTGGCTTGGTGGGTATAGTTTCTTGTTTCTTATTTGTAGTGGTGTTTGCAGCAATGATGACTGGATTTGAAGAAGGGGTGTATACTGATAGGATCTGAAAGAGATTATATTATTTATATTGAGCTGGATTGATATTTTATTAGGATGTGGATGTGCATGCTGCTTCCACATTGGCTTTAGTCATAAGCGGGTGTGTCTTCCACAGAGCCTAGACACGTTTAAAACGTCTGTAATAGATAACTAAGGCCACGTCTGTATAAGCTGGATCATAGGCAACAGGATAAGCCTTTCGTTATGTTAACAATTTCTATAAAGCATGTCTACGATCTCCATCTAACTAATCAAAGCTATTTTTAAAGACATGTATTGTTTCATTACTGCTTTTAAATCTGGTAATCAAATTTTTGCTCTCTTCCCGCTAACCAATTAAGATGAAATAATGTATTCCATAACAGGACACAGTTATTGTACTAAAGCTAATATGACGATGAAAAATGATCGCAGTTAAAGGAACTCTTTTGTGGGTTATCGTTTGAAACGTTCACCATTTTGGGATCATATTTTGTTTCTTGATATACTTTGACTAAATTTTTAGAGTGTAGGTAATGATAAAAGTAGATGAAAAAGCTTTAATAATCAAACAGTTTCTGTGACAAATTATAAGTAATTGCAACAGTTTCGATAAAGCTTATCATTGCGTACTTAAGTTCTTTTTCGCTGAGCAAACAGAAAACCGTTTGGTTACAAAACATTTATTAATTAATCATGTAAATCACTCACCAAACAAACAATCACAATGTTCCCACCCATCTCCAAAACAACTAAATTCACCAAACACTTAATTGCGACGAGGTCTTTATTTAAACTGAATTTGTTGCGACAACAATTAAATATACGACAAAAACTATGCGGGCTTTATTCGACAAAACAACGATTAATTGATTCGTTTCACTTTTTACTAACTTTAACTGTTCGCAGTGAGGACAGACTTAAAAAGCAAATACGTCCTATAAACACCGGTTTGGCCAGATCACTATAATAGCTATATCTCTGGTCACTTTTAAAAGTACTTCTAAAAGTAATATCTGCTTCAAAACACTGCAAACACTGCAAGATAGTAACGCTGATATGTAAAGAATATAAAAAAGACAAAGCCTGACCAGAACAAAAGATTGACTGAACACAAACGTAGGTATCAGAATGTCAGTTGTTGCTTACGTTTCTTTAGTTTTTCAATGAATTTAACGTCGCTAAAAAGAGGATACCTACAATAATGATTACGTTGAAGGATATTCAAATGAAATCAGATGTTACAGATTACATCAGCGCGGCTTCTAGCAGGATGAGTTTCTGTGTTTGTAGTAGCTTTTGTGTCTAAATCTATACAAATAAATAAAACTGAAGTGTCTGTTTGTAATATCAAAGTAACAGCTTTTTACCAAATGCACATAAAAGGATATACGGTGCCTATAACAACACAACCATTTTTTAAATTTTTGTCTGTCTGTCTGTTTGTGCCGGGTAATCTCCGAAACTGCTAGATCGATTTTGACGGGACTTTCACTGGCAGATAGCTGATGTTACAAGCAGTAACTTAGGCTACTTGTATTTTAGAAAAAGATTTAGGGTTCCGCGCAATAAAATAAAAACTATGTAATCCAAAATCTCCACGCAGGTGAAACCGCGGGCTGCAGCTAGTTACGTCTTATAATAAGATCACTTATCCTATCCGACCACGAGCAGATAACCCACAATTATATTTCGGTAAGAATTTGTGCTTGAAAAAACTTTATATTGTCTTACGTTTCACACAATTATTTTCAACAAGGATTAAATGAAAATATCGCACTATTTTAAGTTGGTTTGACCGTGTCCGTTGACTTTCCGTACAGATAAACGTATAGATGAAAAATAAAGGTGAATAACTATTGAAGAGGTTTTTTGGTCGCTCTTGTAGAGGAAATAAGGAGTGGAATAAAGAGTTTTGTATTTATAGGCGAGCAGTGAATCAGAACATGCCTTTGTTAGGTTTAAATAGTCCGGGAAAGACGGTGATTCATAATTTAACCGGATAGCAGTAAGAATGTAATATTTGTAGTATGTATGATACCTATTTTGTTGCCTGGACACAGACAGGTGAGCTAGAAATATCCCTTTCATCTTGTACATAGAAAATGAAAGATGAGCCAAAAGGCTCGTTGGGAACGATTCACTTGTTGACGCCAGGCTCCAGAGCGTGAGCATCAACGCAAGGTTGTCAGTCTTTCTATTTCCTACAGGAAACATTTGGAAAGTGTGCACTGGGACTGCGTGACTTGGTAACCCCATCCCCATTCCATCATCGAACGACCAGACGTACTGCAATTCGTCATCCGTTTATGGTTGACATTCCTCCTATCCGCATTAAGCATTTTGCTTCAAACTTTATCATGCGGACAGCTAAAGAGTAGAACTCTTTGCCGGCATCTGTTTTCCCGAACACTACAATCTGGGAGTCTTCAAGATACGAGGGAACAGGTATCCTCTGGGCAAGCGTGCTACATCGTCGACCGCATCGTCACTTAACATCAGGTGAGATAGCGGTCAAACGCTAGCCCATAAGCAATTAAAAAAATTAAACTACGATACTATACACTGTAAACTCAGTGTCAGTGGCACAACGGTGTCTCTTATTGTGACACGATAATAAGTGTCAAACAGCGTGTTCACACAGAACACGTTGTTGAGTTGTGAAGAGTTTAGACCTTTACTTATGTTGGATATTTGTGTCGCAATTCCTGTCGTAGTCTAAACTTGTACACAAAAAAGAAAACTAATAAATAAATGAAAAAGCCACTATTAAAATCAAACTTTGTCAATTTATCACACCTATCGGTATGTTCAGCAGACATCGCCAGATCAGGTGAGATAGCGGTCAAACGCTACCCAATCTAGAGAAATTGTCCTGAGTAAATCAAAGACATAAAGTAAACCTGGCGAATCAAGTGAATCAGCATTTCTCGTAAAATGCAGATCGCACAAAATTGCAGGAATTGTGAAGGCTGCACTAGTTTTACCATGATTTATTTTGATTATTTTATGATTTTTTTTAAAACCTTTTAGAAACAAAATGTGTAGTGGTTCAATGCTAAACTATTGGAATAGATTACTGCGTCGGTGTGTGTCGAGGCGCGTCAAAGCGATATCGTTGAAGAATATTTTTACTAAAATCCAATTCCAGTACCTATGAGTACAAAAACTATCATCCGTTTTTATTTATTTTAACATCATTACGAGTTATTGTTTTAAGAGGAAGGGAGGAAGCCAATTGGTCTACTTTAAAAGCTATCTTCTCATTAATTTCTCAAGATAATTGAACGAAAAAAATATATGTTATTTATTGACATTTTCTACATAAAATGGAAACACCGAATTTTTTCTAAGTATAGAACTACTATGAAAACCCGAGGTTGCAAGTGAGAATTATTATTTTCACAATAAAACATCCAGTGTCCGAGGAAATATGGATGGCTGGCTGTCGGCGTAGCCTTGGGGATGGAGGATAATGATGCAAAGGGACAGCATATTGCATTTTTGTTTCATTTGTCTGTATAACACTTTCATAAAGTTTTTACAATCCCATTGTGGTGTAAAAATTAATCAAAAATGTCGTGTTGTAGGTACTTCATTTTTGTTAGTATTGAAGTGGAATGCGAAGTCAAATCGAATAATGAGCAGTTGGCACATTTTCTCAATTTGTAAAGTACTCAATTCGTTCACATTCGCAATTCGTCCAATTCGAGGTTCGTGCAAATTATCATTTAGTTTAACAAAGTTTAAAAAAGAGAAAACAATGAGGCAAGCAATTTATTACAAGCAATTACTAATCTATTAGCAATTAGTTACTCATCAAAATTCAAGTACAGTAGTAACTCCACCGCCGCACAATAGGGATGTTGACTCAATTTTTCTATATCAATAAATTCGTTTTCTCATGAGAATCAAATGTCTATATCGAAAAAATTGGAAATCGAACGCTAGAAAGAGCAAAAATGAGAGTCAAAAGTCGGGCGTATCTACTAAGCGCGAAAACGCCCCATACAAATTGGACATAACATCTGACGTCACTTGTTCTACGCGGGCCGTAAACCTGTACTAAAAATATGCATTTTTTTTATTTGTCCGTGAAAAACTGCATTTAAGTTCATAATTGTCATACATTTTTTTATTCACTAAAATGTATGGAATCTGTTGGTATCATTTAACACGTTAAGTGCGAAACGAGGCCTAAATCACCCCTCATGCAACTTCCTTGTGGTGCGGCAAGGAAAAACGTGAACATCTCTGTCGTGCGAAGGGCATAGCTTTGGTTTGGTCCAGTATAGAAAAGAGATAAATGTATATTTGAGATGCGCTAATGGTCCCGGACTCGGTGGTATACCTACCTTGGTACCGGATGTCTTAGGCCTCGTACCGCACTGAATTAATATAATTTTAATGCAGTGCGGAACGAGGCTAAAACGTCCCATATCCCCCCGGACCTCGTACCGCACCCAACGCGAGCTTCCCGCGACTAGTGTTGTGCATCACGTCGATTGGAGAGCACGTCCTTTTACATCGCCGAACATGTCTAAACGATGTCGGAAGAAGTTAATATTAAAAAACCCAGAAACAGAACCAAAACAGGTAAGTTTTTTAATTGATAGTTTTGTAGGTAGTGAAAAACTCCACAAAAAACGCAAAGCAGCCGTTGACAAAACAGGTAAGTAATTAATTAATAATTCAGTAGTTCTTTGTCTAGGTTTTGAAAGTAAATAAAGATTACCTAACGATTTTTAGGGTTCCGTATCGAAAGATAAAAACAGAACCCTCTATTACTAAGACTTCGCTGTCTGTCCGTTTGTCTGTCACCAGATATCTCAAGAATCGCGATAACTAGATAGTTGAAGTTTTCTCAAATTAAGTAGGTACTTCTGTTGCCGCTATAACAACAATACTAAAACGTTAAAAACAACAAAATATGTACAGGGTTATTTTTAATCACCAAGTTTGTCGAGTGTGTTAGATTCGACTTATGTAAATTTTACACGATATATGATGACGTAAGCATGTGTCAGTCACGTGGTCGGAAGAGAGCACCAGGCGGAGTAGGTATATTATTGTACGATGGTAAAAGTCCAGACATTATGTGTTAGTAAGTATTAAGCCCGAGGCAGAATAAGATAGTTTCTTTTCTACTTCTGGTTTTCTTTTTTTTCTATTCTGTGAACCGAATTAAGACTTTCACACAAAAATAGATAAACGTCGTTGCGTCGATATTATTTTTCTCATCACTAATCTTAGCGAAAATTTACCCTATTTCAGTGCGTTACGAGGTGTATAAGATCCCATATTTTGTTTTGCCAATAATTAATAAACTAGCTATCAGATCCCGGGGCGACGGTACATTAGGGTTCATCAATTCACTGTCTATATCGATAAGGACCAAAATTTTCATTTATCTTTGATTTCGCGCCAGAAAATGGATTTTAGTCTGTTAAAGGAGGTGGGGTCTAATAGACCTCGTGTCGCCCTAACGTCTGGTCACGGTGCGGGCCGATAAAACCTCGTGCCGCAGGAACGGAAAGTTTGCAAAAATTGGTGCCGCAGCTAACGTGTTAAATCCACAGATTTGTAATCTGTGTTTAAATCACTAATGGATGATACAAAAATGTTGAATTTTTTGAAACTTAGATGCAGTATCTTTGTAGAAATTATATATTTTTTTTGTGTCATTGTGAACTTAAAACTGTATAACCACAGAAATTATGTATTTTGCGTTTCATTCAACACCCCAATTCCACAACGAGATGTAGTGAAATAAGTTTATTCCGTTTGGCGCTGAGTTCAAGTAAGTAGCAAACAAACAGATTAATGGAATGACGAGAATTATGCTCAAATTCTATCTGTTCACAGTTTAGCCACGGTATTTTTTACGTTACCGATGTTAAAATAGAGTTGAGAATTGTTTAGAAGCCAGTGACAAATAGAATTAAGTGTCGGTGCAGAGGCTAAGTAAACGTAATCAATTTACGGCTTGCCCTTTGTCCCGTGTTTGTGTTCTTCGGAAATAAATTTCGTTTAGTTTCAGTGAATTTACAGCATTTGTAGCCAGTTCTTCTTTTCAGTACTGTGCAAATTAGGGTTTGGTCGATAAAATACGATAATATTCGATAAAATTGACACTTCGAATCGATAAAACCAACATTATTCGATAAAATTGACAGTTCAAATCGATAAAACCCACTTTATTCGATAAAAATTACACTTCGAATCGATAAAACCTGTTGTGATCAATCAGCACCTCAAGGTAAGGATTTTTAAATATTTTTTTATGCTCTTTAGTAACGAGACGAGCTTGTCGTTTGCGTGATGGTAAGCATAACGCCGGCCCATAACAATTGCAGCGCCACTCAGAGCTTTGAAACACAAAGGCCTGCGCGGCACTGCAGTGCCCTCGTTACCCTGAGACATTAGGTATTAAGTCTCATAAGCCCAGTAGTTCGTCTTTATATTAGTACAGATATGCAGATATGGTTTTACGTAATACATGTTCTACGGATTTAGCTACACAAATACCAAGAATCATTCTCCCGGGTTTCTGTTATGATATTATTAAAGCAATGCAAGATTAATCAGGCAATCAAGGTCTAATAAAAGTTAAAGAAGATAGTTACATACGTTATACATACTTATTTAATTGATACTGTACCTGTGCCCCGCGGCTTCGCCCACGTAGCCTAAGTTACTCCTTGTAACATCAGTTATCTGCCCGTGAAAGTCCCGTCAAAATCAGCCCAGCCGTTTTGGAGATTACCCGAAACAACAGACCACTTTAGTTAGGTTTTCGGAGTAAGTTTACTTTTGTTAAGTTGATGATAAGTAGGAATTTTTTTTGCTTTACATGTAATTTGAATTATCAAACAAAGGGTGCGAGCCCTGGAGCTTGCAGAGGAAAATAGATTAAATAATAAAAAAAAACAGCAGACAAAAGGTTTCAAAATGGTTGATTTTTATAGGTACCGTATATACCTACTTTCATATGCATTTAGTAAAAACGCTGTTATTTTGATATTACAAACAGACATTTCAATTTTATTTATTTGTATGTATAGACTATAGATATGTAACTATATATTTACGTAAATAACCGTTAGTGTGGGTTAACATTTTAAATATATTTAGGTGAGTACTTTACAATTACTTGTTAAAGTTTTTAACCATAAAGAAGGCAAAGTATAATATTATTCTGAATAGAATATAATTTCCAACTACATACATATTTATTAAATGTTAATACATTTATAGCGCCTTGTAACTTTCAAAAGCATTCCCACGATGCATTTTTGTATGAAAATAACATCAGGCTATGTATGAGAACAGATGCTTGGAATATTCCACACAAAGCTATTTACATACAGCTGTATCACATTACTGCACATCAGTTGATATTAAGTTCAATACCACTAAGAAACCAGGACCTATAGACGTAATAATTAACCGCTAGTCTGTTGTTATATCAGTGAAACGTCACATAAAAACATATCCGGCCTTACCACACAAAAATTACAAACACTCTACACCTGTGTTAAATAACGTTTAGCTCCTAAACAACTTAGTCACGTGTTTAAATATAGCCACAAATCTTGATTTAAGTCGTGTCTAACCGTTATGTAACATCATTCTATTTACATAAGCCCAGTATTTTCACTGACGATTTTGGTCATCAAACCGGAACACAGTAATGCTTGCACATTGTTGCACTAGACGGCAGACTACACGAGCAAAACGGTGGTAACCACCCACCCAGACAGACACTCGCAGCAGAGTTAGTCCTACCACCTTTAAAGTTCAGTTAGACTACTCAGTATGACTAAGGCAAGACCCTTTGCATTCCTCAGGCAGCTGATATACCTCTCTATTGGGTATATTCACTCGACGCTCTGAATAAATTTTCGCCGATTCTCTAAGCAGAGTACTTTGAGAAGGTACGTATTCGTAATGCTCAATTTTACATTTAATGTTGGAAATTTGAGAGATTATTATATTTACATCTTGGATATTGGGGGAATGTTATAACTTATAACATGTTCTGTGCTGCTAAGAGATCCAGACGGCTCCGTAGCTAAGTTGGTAGTAACCCTGCCTGCAAAGCGAGAGGTCCCGGGTTCGATTTCCGACCGGGGCAGATTTTGTCTTAGCGTAAAATTTGTTCTCGGGTCAAGGATGTTTGTGATGTGTATCTATGTGTGTTCATGCCACCTACAACAAAGGGAATCCTAGGGCGGGGGTATGAGTGTAAGCGTTTATTAATTTGATTTTATTTATTATTATCTGTGGTGCTGCCTTATAAAAAAGTATGGTGTGTACAAGGCATTTTAGACCTTGTCTAGTAATTGATTAGCTAAGGTACTAAGTGATGATCTATCGCACCTATTTTACAAATTTTGACAGACAAAAATTTAAAAAATGGTTGTTTTGTTATTGGTACCGTATAGCGTATATACTTTCATATGCATTTAGTAAAAAGCTGTTATTTTGATATTACAAACAGACACTTCAATTTTATATATTTGTATAGATTACCTGTAATCACTGGAATCATTGGTTGAATTACAAAATTTCTTTTACTAATAGGTAGCTTACGTAGGATTTATCATCTCAAAGACCTCGGTAGCGACATTATCCATTAGTGCTACGCTACCTTTTATATCCTGATTTCACGCGTGGGAAGCCGTGGACCAGTAAAATAGAAAGTCCCGGACGTACATCGGATGTGGGATACGGAAATAGATCAGTGGAGAGAGAGATTCATCCAGATATACGAGTATAACCGGATCCGTATCATTTAAAGTAGCAGATATAGATCTACTTACCTATACCTATCATCCATCCGTAATATGTATTATAAACTAGCTGCTGCTCGCGGTTTCACCCGCGCGGAGATATTGGATTTCATGGTTTTTATTTTTTTGCGCAGAACCATTATTATTTTTTAATAATGAAAGTAGCCTATGTTACTCCTTGTAATATCAGCTATCTGCCAGTGAACTTCGCGTCTAAATCGGTCCAGCCGTTTCGGAGATTACCCGGAACAAACAGACAGACAAACAAAAATTTTAAAAATGGTTGTATCGTTATAGGTACCGTATATACTTTCATATGCATCTGGTAAAAAGCTGTTATTTTGATATTACAAACAGACACTTCAATTTTATTTATTTGTATAGATGCGGATTTGTTGGCGAGTTGAGTTGTAGGTTTGTCCTTTTTTTACACAACAACGGGGAAACAGATAAGCGTCATTTTTTGCATAGAGATATAATTTATGAGTCGGAGGGCCGAAGAGTAAAAAGGCTACCTACTTTTTTGTTTTGGAAAAATGCAAAATTTCTGTGAAAATACTACGTGGTAGGACTAACTCTTCTGCGAGTGTCCGTCTGGATTGGTAGGTGCCACCGCTTTGCTCGTGAAGTCTGCCGCAAGCGTAACTGTGTTTCGGTTTGTTGAGCAGAGTAGCCCACTGTCCACTTTAATTGTTAATGTAGTTTGTATTGCAGTAATTGCACTATTACTAGGCACTAATGTCTCAGGGTAACGAGCGCAATGCAGTGTCATGCAGTATTAAAGTTATGAGTGGTACTGCAATTGTTATATGCCAGCGTTATGGTTACTATCAGGCAAATGTCCAGCTCGTCTCGTTACCAAATAGAAGAAAAAATAGAAAGAATCTCCGTGTGAACTCCAAAGCAGTAGCTAGTACCTACTATTACTACTATACTATACTACTATTACTATACTACTATTATTACTATAAATGCGAAAGAGTGTTTGTTGGTTTGTTCTTCTTTCCAGAAAAAACTTTTATTACCACCACATATCTTAGCCCTATCCCATAAAAAAGTTACGACATAGTGTTGTATCAGAAACGGCAGCACTGTATATTGCGTCGGCTTGTTTTCCAATTACAATCTTGAAGACTGTGCATTGTAGATGTAGTTACACACGGTCATGTATTTTATTGACCTTTAAATTGTGACACGTGCAAAATCGATTATTTTTAACCGACTTCCAAAAAAGGAGGAGGTTATTAATTCGTCGGGTAATTTTTTTTTATGTTTGTTACCTCAGATCTCGGTCATTTATAAACCGATTTGGGAAATTCTTTTTTATTTGAAAGGGTATACTTTCAGATTGGTCCCATGGAAATTTCATCAAAATCGGTTCAGTAGTTTGTCACCAAAGTCAGTTCGTCGCTTTTTTAAAGCAATTTTTTTACGATAAGAACCATTTTTACATGCAATTATTGCAATATTTGTGTGTCGCTCGGCAGCAACACTGTTTTGCGTCGCGTACGTTTGAAACCTTCGTTACGCTCAGCATTCAATACAAGTACTCACGCCAAATAACAAATTTGCAGCCTTGCATAAAAAATAACTAAATGTTTTTTTTTAATTTCTGCAAGGGATGACTCAGAAACCTATGCACCCTCATTAGTCCAACACTGTCATCACGTGTGGAGATGTTGTTCTTGTTTATATATAAGTAGTTACTTATCAATGCTACTTAGATATTCTATTACTTATAATATGGCTACTATTTTACTTGATCATAAGTGATACTTAATGTGGTTTAATTTGGTGAATACCGTATTCAGAATAAGCTAAGCCTGAAATGGGAACTGATTGGGCCTGGCACTCAAGTGCGGCTGTCAAAACACACCAATAGATACTCGGCGATAGATTGCTTGGTAGCTAGCCACGCGAGGCGTTGAAAATGCCCTATCGCATACTTATGAGAATTGACCGGTATAAAAATGCGAGAACAAAGTAAATATAAAACAAGGTTTCTTGCATAACCGGCCGGCTTGAGTATTTTTTTATGTGATTTGGTAACGAGACGAGCTGGTCGTTTGCCTGATGGTAAGCATAACGCCGGCCCATAACAATTGCATGCAATTGCAGTGCCACTCAGAACTTTGAAACACAAAGGCCTGCGCGGCACTGCAGTGCGCTGGTTACCCTGAGACATTAGGTATTAAGTCTCATAAGCCCAGTAATTTCGCTGGATACTCTGCTCATCAAACAGGAACACAGTAATGCTTGCACATTACTGCTTGGCGGCAGACTTCACTCACAAAGCGGTGGTAACAACCCAGACGGACACTCGCAGAAGAGTTAGTCCTACCACTAACAAGCCATAATCGCTAAAAATTATAATCAAAGCGATTAACGATCACAAAAATGTCCCTCTATTTCCTTCCCGGTCACTAATAAAAGGACAATTGGAAATCTAATAAAAACCGTGGGGACAAATCGCAACGAATGGCGTTTGATCCTATTGTCTCTCCAACCGAAATAAATCGCTATCGGTCCAGCCCACACCTACGTTCCGAACGAATTGTTATCATGTCTTTTCAAAGCTATGACCGTTGTTGGGAGCTGGCGGTGGATTTAGGTAAGGTCTTTTCATCGGCTTCGTGGCTTAGTTGGTACCCTGCCTGCAACGCCCGGGTTAGATTCCCTGTCGATAAAGTTATATTCACCACACAAAATCTGTCCATTTGTTTTTTTATACTACTGGATAACTAGACGAACGGCTCATTTGCCTGATGGTAAGCATAACGCCTGCCCATACAGTTGCAGTGCCACTCAAAACTTTAAAGACCTGCACTGCACTGAATTTAGTTTATCAACCCCACCTCTACATCAAGGTGCTATCAATTATTTCAAGAGCAGCTTCTGAATCGCGCAGATGCTTGACAGTAGATTTACAACTTAAGGTGGCAAGCTAAGAAATCATGATTCAAGCACATTATTATAGATTTTTCTAGCATTGACGAACGAGCTTACTATCATTGTGACTCAGCAATCATCAATTGACAACACTTTAACTAGACCAAAGATTACAATTAGATAAACAATCGCTGTAGAGTACTTTATAAACCAATCGACCTTCACAAACCATTCAGAAAAACTCATTCAAAACATCCGCCACCTCTCCCCCTATCTGGTTTCCAGTGTAAACGTACCCCCTAGTTACCATGGCGACGGCGCAGCGCGCGCACCTAGTCCGGTCCTAACCTCGGCTGCCGCCGGTCGCGTTCCACCAAAACAAACCTTCGAACTTCAAAAACATTCGATTTGACATTAGTGTTATGTGTTTTTCTTTTCAGCCAGTGAGCTTGACTTTTTAAATGGTGACGGATGCGAAGGAATGGCAGAAGACGTCAAATTTGGCGGGACGGTGAGTGGCAATGCAAAGCTTTTGACGATGTCTTTTGAAGATCTGTCTCTGGAGTATCACACCACACACGTAAACATTGGAGCGTATTTTGCAATCTGTTTTAACGACCTCCTATTTTGCTTCCTCATCCATATAACTGTTTTGGTAATCAAAATAATGACTGTGTTTATTTTTGTGTTCTTGATATTCAATTTGATCAATTTAATCGAATTATAGTCAAAATATAACAAAACCAATAACTATTAAAAAAATAACATGTTTTTCTAGCCGGATTTAATATGTTGTGCTTAAGGCTCTTCTAAATGTAAACATACCATTACTTTGACGTTAGAGAAGTTGTGACAGAGGGAGATAATAATTACGGTGAGAGGAAATTAAAAACCAAGAGTTAGGTAATTGAAAGAGCAATACTCTTGTACAGGATAATTACTTTAGGAGACTGGCATTATAAAAAGCTTTTGAGCTTTAGTATGATGAACGAAGAGTTTGAAGATGCCATTTAAGGTTGTGTAGTTTACTAATCAACGGTTCGAATTTATTTTTGCCACTGGCCAGTTTCCAAAATAAATGGGAATGTGTGTTTTTTAATTTGTTAGTTTATCCTTATTTTACGCAGCAACAGAACAACGGATCAACGTGAATTTTTGGATGCACAAAAAAGGAGTGTAATATTTTTAGGTTATCTATGTGAGTTCTTTATTCCATCATAACTTTGAAATTCCTGAACAGATTTGGATGTATGGGTATCGTTAGAATCCTTACATCATCTCGCTCACTTACTAGGGCAATTTTTAGAATCCTTACATCATCTCGCTCACTTACTAGGGCAATTTTTTGTTTTTTTTTATGTAACTTTTTTTATTACTTTTAAAATAGGTACACAGTTCCCTTGGGAATCTCAAATAGGATGAAACTCCAGATAGGTAACATCTAGCTATTGATAATTGTTTTGGTTTTCTGGTTATTATGCAAGTACCTACATAAATAAGTAATTATACATAGTAATATGGATCCTGGCGTGTGACGAACGGGTCGTTGCCCGATGGTAAGCGTAACGCCGGCCCATAACAATTGCAGTGCCACTTAGAACAGACACAAATGCTTACGTGGCAATGCAGTGCGCTCGTTGCCCAGAATATCTTTAGAAATTATAAACGTTTCGTCTTTTTAATTCCCTTCCAGTACATGAGAGGTTTCCTTATATTTACCTACTAAATAAATTGAGAAGATCCTATTGACTTTTTCCGAGAAAAACAAATTACGTTCGCAAGTTAAAAAAACGCCCGTGCAATTACTTCTGGTCTGTTTACATTCTGTTATATTATGTCCTTTACAGTTGGGATGGATTGTGGATGCTGGCAGGGGGAAATGCACAATACACCCCTACTAGAACGTCTGTGCAAACCTTACCAAGTTACCACCCCCTATACCTACAGTTGACGTTTCAGTAGAATACGGAAAAATTCAAACATGATATTCATAGGAAGGAAATGGCAATTAATAGGGGTTGTAAGGTTTGCACGGATAAGAGACGATAACATAAAATAATAATAATATTATTATTGTTTTATCTTGACATTATTCTCATTTATTATTAACTAGCTGCTGCCCCGCGGTTTCACCCGGGCGGAGTTATTGGATTACATGGTTTTTATATTTTTGCGCGGAACCCTAATTGTTTTTCTAAAATAAAGTAGCCTATATTACTCCTTGTAACATCAGCTATCTGCCAGTGAAAGTCCCGTCAAAATCGTCCCAGCCGTTTCGGAGATTACCCGGCACAAACAGACAGACAGACAGACAAATATTTTAAAAATGGTTGTATTGTTATAGGCCCCGTATATTCTTTCATATGCATTTAGTAAAAAGCTGTTATTTTGATATTACAAACATACACTTCAATTTTATTTACTTGTATAGATAATATTATTATTATTTTATCTTGACATTATTCTCATTTTTGTTTTTTAATGTTTTCCTAAACGTGACGTTTACGTTAAATTTTTTAATTTACGTTGGGATTTTTTCATATTTTGTAGAAATCGAACACCTACACATCTACAGGCAGTCTTTCTACCACTGACTCATCAACGCTTAAAGGTTAACATTTTCCAGTAAACATAATTATAAGGAAGAAACGGTGTTTTATTACAGAAGGATAAATGAGGAGCAATTCAATACAGTTTTCCTCAAGCTGTTTAATTAATGGGGCCAAGCGCTTTCCTCAGGACTACTTGACAGAACAGCTTTGTTTTTCAACGTAACGACACAAAAGCATTCACTTCACAAGATAGAAAATGAAGTCAGAACAAACTGAAAAACACGCTTGTAAATAAATATCTGCTCTCGCAAAGAACTAGCGACAGAGCAGGCTTAACAAAGAGACATCGAAACACCCTGATTTACAACCTTAACCGTAAAGAAATATGGTTGAAATCTGAGCAGTTTGTTTTCTTTTCTATAAGGGAAATGAAGGGAAAGCCCGCCGCTTCTCAGGATGTCCTTAAAATTCCGGGTATATGAGTATGCGTAACAGAATCCTGCGTTTCTTTTGTTGATTTATCTGACGTAATGTGATAACAAGCTTAACAAAGGGTTTAAGGGCCTGGTCCACACAGAGAAAAATATAATAAATACACGAGTTCGATTATAGGCTAGTACAGGAAACTGGGACACCAGTATGTACGGAATAGCACACATGTTTGTATATCTTAATATATATAAATTACGCGTCACGTTGTTTGTCAGCGATGGACTCCTAAACTACTTAACCGATTTTAATCAAATTTGCACACCGTGTGCAGTTTGATCTAACTTAAAAGATAGGATAGCTTACATCTCAAATTATAGCCGCAATATTATTTTATTGCAAATTCTATTAGGGTTCCGCGCGAAAAAATAAAAAACATGAAATCCAAAATCTCCACGCGGGTGAAACCGCGGTGCAGCAGCTAGTATCACTATATGTTTATTAATATTTGGATCGGAAATTCGAGCTCTGATCTCGCCGTTTCCGAGTTTGGTTGGACGCTGACTCTATATACGTTGGCGTGGTGCAAGTCACAAATTTTAACTCTATTTTTTATACTATTGGATAATGGGATGAGCGGGCAACTTGCCTGATGGTATGCATAACAATTGCCTATAACAATTGCAGTGCTACTTTGAAACATAAAGGCCTGCACATTGCGCTAGTTACCCTGAGACATTACGTATTAAGTGGTCAGAAATTTCACTGACTGCTCATCAAACTGGAACACAGTAATGCTTGCACACTACTACTTGGCAGCAGACTATACTAGCAAGGCGATGGTACCCAATTGGACACACGCATCAGAAGCGGCCCTACCACGAGCTAATTATATCACATGTCTGTAATTTTGATGATGCTTTTGCAGATACCTATACAGTATACAATATACATACATACAGATATACATTTAAATTTATTTTTAATGATTCATCATATGCCTCATTACGCTGCCATCTGGGTTACCGGCCTCTCTCTAAGAGAACTTTGATAACGGAAGTTAAACGATATGAGGCGAGTCAAAGAAACAACCTTTCTCCATGATGGTTCGTTTATTACCGTCATTGAAAGCTTAGAAAGAAAGAAAAGAAACTTATAACTTTTTCGAGGGGTAAAATTCACAGTTCCGAGGGATTCTCCCCGCGTGTGAAACTGCGGGCAGAAGCTAGGTTAATATAAAACAAAAAGTAATATCTAACTTCATAAGGGACATTAAGGATCATGCCGTTAGACGATTCTCCTTATACGAACCAAGGATTGCTTAAACTTCTGCTATTACTGGCGCCCTTAATTCAAACTCGCACAAATGTATCCCCATTAAAAGTTAAAACGGCTTTACATCAAGTTTCGGAGGTTCATAACTCTACTGCGTTAAGATAAGAATCTTAAAAGTTCTTCCAATGGTTAAATGTAAAATTTTCCAACTCGGCTGGGCAGCGTTCCGGAATCTTCGACCTATCTTTTCGTCCACAATACCGCAGAGCTTAAAAACAAAGGTTTTCAACCAGTGTGTGTTGCCAGTGATGACTTATGGCACTGAGACGTGGTCTCTTACTGTTGGCCTCACTAGCAAGCTCAAAATTGCACAACGCGCTATGGGAGAGGGCTATGCTCGGGGTTTCCCTGCGTGATAAAATCCGAAACGAGCAGATCCGCAGGAGAACGAAAGTCACCGACATAGCTCTCAAAGTTAGCAGGTTAAAATGGCAAAAAACAACAGGGCAGGCCACATCGCTCGCAGAACCGATAGCCGATGGGGAAGAAAGTTTCTCGAGTGGCGACCACGAACCGGAAGACGTAATGTAGGACGGCCCCCCACTAGGTGGACCGATGACCTTGTCAAAACCGCGGGGAACCGTTGGATGCAAGAGGCGAGCAGCCAATCCAAGTGGTGTTCTATGGGGGAGGTATATGTTCAGCAGTGGACGTCTTCCGGCTGATGATGAATGAATGATGAATGCTTATTTTTATAGAGCTTGACCTTTTTATAGACTTTTTATAGAGAAGTGACCTGTGTCCACCCATTCTAATTATAAATGTGTGTGTGTTGGTTTGTGCTTCTTTGACGCAGCAATGGCATCACGGAGGCAACGGGGGTACAAAGGATCGACGCGATTTTTTGCATAGTCATAGTTTATGAACCGGAGAGTAACATAGGCTACTCTTTATCCCGGGAAAATGTAGTTTTCGGAATCGGCTAATAATGTTAGAGTTGTCATTTTTATACGGGTTTTAGTCTGATATAAGTAAATGTTTTGCTTAGTTTGTCTTTTTCTTGTTCTCCTTATGTTCATCATGATGGGTTTCGCATGAAGGTCAGTGACTGTATAAGGTCGTTGACCTTTATTTTGCGCTGCATTGCAATGGAAATATAGAGACGATTCAGAACCTCCTTTTTGAAGTGGGTTAAAAACGCTTTCCGCTTACCCTTTTTACCCCCATTCCACTCAATAACCAGGAACTTAACTAAAGGGTAGTTACTGAATATTCATAAACTTCCACTCCAGTACTGGTTTAAACCCGCACCAGCTCTTTGGAAGTCAGTTTTTTTTAAAACAATTCCATACTTTTTTAGGTATGGAATTGTTTCCGATATGTTACCATGACTGTTACCATTTAATTATAGAATAATAGCTTCTGCACGTGGTTTTCTTTCGCGTTCCCACAGGAACCGTGCATTTTTCCGGGATAAAACATTAAAATGTCACTCTCCGGTCCGTAAACTATATCTATGCGTAAAATCAGGTCGATCCGTTGCTCCGTTGCTGCGTGAAAGGAAGACAAGCCAACAAACCAACAAATGTATAACAAACACACTTTCGCATTTGTTATATTACAGAAGATTTCATCCCATATTTTCCACCTTTAGGGGTAGTATTCTTTCATAAAATGTATATGGGACCACAATGAGAGTATAACTCTTTTAATGATATTAATGATATGCCTACTCACGTCCTGGACTATTTGCCAAGTTTCTTATATGATATATTTTGCGATTTCTTCAATCGATGCCTACAAACCGGTCAGTTTCCAAATGCTCTGAAAACAGTCAAGGTGCTGCCGGTGTATAAGGGCAAGGGAGAAATGCAGGTATTAAAGAACTACCGACCTATCTCTCTTATACCCATTATGGCTAAAGTTCTTGAAAAAATAATGAGCGACAGAATGATGTCATTTTTCAGAGCAAATAACCTCCTCAACCCGCAGCAGTATGCCTATCAGCCTGGAAGGTCGACTGTTGATGCAACGCGTGATGTACTATCTAAAGTGATGGTTCACCTTGAGAGCCGGCGACAGACTGCAGCTATTTTCTGTGACCTGTCGCGGGCATTCGAGCTGGTAAATCATTCGCTACTTATAGCAAAACTAGAACATTACGGCATTGATGGTCCCTTTCTGGCTATGGTGTCCTCTTTCCTGAGTGATCGCATCCAGCTCACATCAGTACATGGAGTTCGATCTGATCGACAAATGATGGGTAACAGTGCTGTACCGCAGGGGTCCATCATGGGTAACTACCTGTTTTTGTTGCTCATGAATGACTTCACTGTGTCTTCGTCGGACGCTGATTACGTCATGTTTGCTGATGATGGATGCGTCATTGTTGCTGCTGAAGACCACCAAGAGCTGGACGTGAAGCTAAATAAAGTGATGGCGGAAGTGGCTCAATGGTTTAAGGCAAATGGAATGGCTCTAAATGTTGAAAAGACAAATATTGTCCATTTTAGGCTAGGTTCCAAAAAAAGAAAATCATTAAAAATAAACTGCCAAGGACTAGAGGTACCTCAGGTAGATAAAGTGAAATATTTGGGCTTCACTATTGACGAGAGTCTCACGTGGGGAGCTCACATAGACATCACCTGCGGTCGCCTGTCGTCTGCATGTTTTGCTCTGTCTCGCCTATGTGGTAGTCTCCAACGAAATAATATTAAGAAGGCCTACTTTGGGTACTTTCACTCAATACTAACATACGGCATTGAACTCTGGGGTCTAGCCGCTGAACGGGACAGGGCATTTAGAATGCAGAAGCGCGCCATCAGGATAGTATGTGGAGTGGAATGGGATCACCCTGCTCGAGAACTGTTCAGGGAACAAAAAGTGTTAACCTTACCCTGTCAGTTCATCCTGCAGGCTGCACAATACATTAATAAAAACCTTGAGCAGTTCTCGACGTGGGCCGATGGTCATAAACACTGCACAAGGGGAAGGCTTCGCCTCAAATTACCGGCTAAACGTTTACGTAAGTCTCAAACACAAGTAGGTTACATAGGTGCTAAAATCTATAACAACCTACCTAAGACTATAACTGATGCACCTAATCACAGCACGTTCACGCGTAGGCTTAAGACACTAATGCTCAGAAAAGCATACTATAGTGTCAGTGAATACTTCGAGGACAAAATGATCGCTGATCCAAACTTAGTTTAATAAGAATGAATAAAATATGTATTCACACTTAAATTGTTTAAATAAGTATAGCTATCATTTATAAGATTGACATGTAAGATTTATCTTATTAATAAAGAATTGAATTGAATTGAATAAACAAAAAAAAACATTTTAAAAATCGGTCCACAATTGACGATGAAATAGGTGAACATACAAAAAAAATACAAACAGTACAGTCGAACATAAAACTCCTCCTTTTTGACGTCGATTAAAGAAATAAAAATAAACAGTTTCTGAAGAACACGAACAACATCGATAGGTAAGTATCTGTTAACAGCAAGCGAACAATAAAAACCATGCGACCATTTGGTTGCATCAAAATAATATTCTTCACCAAAAGGTCCCAGTATTTGTCAACCTCCGTCACTATTGACAGCCAATCGACCAATGGCAGCTAGATTTCCAACCAATCCAGAGATATTCCATAAATTTCCATGGTCAATCTATCGAACACACCTCTCTAATCCCGAGCTCAAACACTGCCTGAACGTGACGTCGTAGGGTGTTATATTTATGATGTTTATCCAGGGTGTTCCATGGGATCAGGTTATTATATTAAATATAGGCACCCTAGCTGTGTTTGCACTAAATTCAGCTGAGAGGTCGTCAAGTATTTTCGTGATAAATTTGTACTGTTACTGCGTCTACCTCCAGCGTTCAAAATCTGGCATAAAATAGAAATTAATTAAAGGAAGGATGAAGATATACAGTGTTTTACCTAGTTGTAGAATTAATACGAGTGTCTGTTTAGGCGGGTACTATACCACCGCTTTGCTCGTCTAGTCTATCGCCAAGCAGTAATGTGCAAGCATTACTGCGTCTTCCGTTTTCATGAGCAAAGTAGTTAGTGGGAATCTGTTAGTGGGAGGACTAACTCTTCTGCGAGTGTCCGTCTGGGTTGTTACCACCGCTTTGTAAGTGAAGTCTGCCGCTAAGCAGTAGTGTGCAAGCATTACTGTGTTCCGGTTTGATGAGCAGAGTATCCAGTGAAATTACTGCTTATGAGATGAAATTGCGGGCTTATGAGACTTAATACCTAATGTCTCAGGGTAACGAGCGCATTGCAGTGCCGCGCAGGCCTTTGTGTTACAAAGTTCTGGGTGGCACTGCAATTGTTATGGGCCGGCATTATGCTTACCATCAGGCAAACGACCAGCTCGTCTCATTACAAATAACATTAAAAAAAAAGAAAAAAAGTCGGTGGCCAGTGCTCCGAATTATTTGAAATTCTCTTTCCCATCTGGTCTCATGTCTCACGGTTGTGCTGCTCTCTGCAGTTGCTGCTCTGCAATAGCTCGTTGTATTGCAGAGCAGCGCAGGTAAAGTTCTGAGGCTTTGAACTGCGATTGTTATGGGCCGGCGTTATCATCAGGCAAACGCTCATCTCGTTATAGGTACAATACTCGTAGTATAAGAGTGTTTTTATACTCGTTAGGTTACTTCACTTTAGCATAAAAAAGTGTTCTTGGATCAAAAGTTTTGTACTGAAAAACAATGTGGAGCGCAGAAGTAGTGGCTATCGATCACAAATACAACTTGCTCGGCCATGAACCTACACGCGTTTGTTTTACAACTAGATACTGGAACTTTATACTAGAAGATACACCTGCTCGTGCCGTTACATCTATATGTACAACTAGCTGCTGCCCCGCGGTTTCACCCGCGTGGAGATTTTGGATTACATGGTTTATATTTTTTGCGCGGAACCCTAATTATTTTTCTAAAATTAAAGTAGCCTATGTTACTCCTTGTAACATCAGCTATCTGCCAGTGTAAGTCCCGTCAAAATCGGACCAGTCGTTTCGGAGATTACCCGGAACAAACAGACAGACAGACAGACAGACAGACAAAAATTTTAAAAATGGTTGTTTTGTTATAGGTACCTACCGTATATACTTTCATATGCAGTTAGTAAAAAGCTGTTATTTTGATATTACAAACAGACACTTCAATTTTATTTATCTGTGTGGATATACAATACCTACAAATAAATAAAATTGAAGTCTCTGTTCGTAATATCAAACTAACAGCTTTTTACTAAATGCATATGAAAGCATATACGGTACTTATAACAAAACAACCATTTTTAAAATTTTTGTCTGGCTGTCTGTTTGTTCCGGGTAATCTCCGAAACGGTTTAAGCGATTTTGACGGGACTTTCACTGGCAGATAGCTGATGTTAACTCAGGCTACGTGGGCGAAGCCACGGTGCACAGCTAGTCGTTGTATAAACCACATGCAGATTTATAGTATGAATATTAAATGTAATGTTACGAGTCTAAAACAGAAAGACAGTCGTACAGACGTTAATTTACCTGTAATAAATTACAACAATAGATAGGTATTTGTCACTGTATCGTGTGATAAGCGTTATCACAATCAATTCTAGAGCTTTAGCCTGCGGTACGTTGATAAGCTATGAAGTTTCAGCCCAATGTAGTTTGGATTATGTCTCGATGCTAAAATATAATATAAATTGTTTATATTTTTTATAAACAACATAGGATTAAATTTTTTAAAAACCCCCGACTAATTGAGCCGATTATCTTCAAATGGATTAACAGTTTTTAGAATCATAGCTAAGAACATCGTTCAACTTATAAAACTGCTCCTTTTTTGCGTCCGTGGTTAACAAAACAAACAGATTCTACAACCACGCTTTCGCAAACAATGAACAGACATGATAGATAGACATTATGGGTCTTACCACAAACAAATTAAACACACGTTAAACCTGTGTTAATCAATGTTTAACGCATAAACATGCCTTAGTCGCTTGATTAAATATGAGCAACCACAAATCCTGATTTAAGTAGTGTCTAACCATTGTCTAACACAATTCTGTTGTGACATTTCTAATCATTTTTGACGTTTATCTTTGGACGCTGTCTAGCTAAAAAGGCGACTAAAAATTTTTTTTGTGGTAACACTATCAATGTTTAGTCAACTCGGACCTAAATACTGCAAGGGTATCAGGAACAGACATGATAGGTAGACATTCTGTACGTAAACTAGCCTTCATGAACAAGGTTGCTTAGAGCTATCAGCAAATGAAAAAAAAGAAACGAACCAGTCTAATTGAAAACTGGTCAACGAGAGTCGACGCAATAGAAACCAATATGTGTCAGTCCAGGGTTGTTAGTCAGAATTAGCTTTCTTTTTGTTCTATTTGATTTGTTGGTTTAAGGGAGGTTTTGACGAGCAGACGTACTTTATTTTACCTTAATCTTTGTATTAAACTTTTTTACGTAAGTTACGAAATATATTTTATAGTGTTTACCGACACTAGTGGATGTTCACACAAATGAAAATGAAATGAATGAAAATGAAATGAAATGAAATGAAATGAAATGAAATGAAATGAAATGAAATGAAATGAAATGAAATGAATGAAAATGAAATGAAATATATACATAACAAAAATTTCGCTTTCAACAGGATTCGAACCTGCGTCTTCTGGTTATCTAGACCAGACGCCTTAACCAAATAGGCTATGAGAGCAATCGATGTTGACTGCGAAATTATTGTTATTTTATTGTATTTGGTAACGAGACGAGCTGGTCGTTTGCCTGATGGTAAACATAACGCCGGCCCATAACAATTGCCGTGCCACCCAGATATTTGAGACACAAAGTCCTGCGCAGCACTGCAGTGCGCTCGTTACCCTGAGACAGTAGGTATTAAGTCTCATAAGCCCAGCAATTTCACTGGCTATACTCTACTCATCAAACCGAAACACAGTAAATCTTGCACATTACTGCTTGGCGGCAGACGTCACTCACAAAGCGGTGCTAACAACCCAGACGGACACTCGCAGAAGAGTTAGTCCTACCACTAACAAGTATTCGGACAAATAAGAGTTTACAAAAATAAGAATTGGAAAAAAACGAAAAAAACGACGTTGCGATCTGTCCGATCCTTTGCGTCCTAGGAAAAGAGAAACATATCAGCAAAATATATACATAGGATAGATAGTAGATGGTCACGTAGTCGTGGAGTGCAAAAGTAACCTATTCCTTTATTCATGGGATTGTCTGCCCCCGAACTAACGTTTAACGTTTGCGCCCGATGAATATTTCAGAGCGAGGTATAAGGTGTAGACGGAGATCCATAATAGACGACCGACCCATAATACACGACCGGATCCATTTCGGTCCATTTCGTAACAAAATAAGAAATTGCGTTAGAGTTATCCATACATACAGATAAATAAAATTGAAGTGCAAACACTTCAATTTTATTTATCTGTATGTAATATCAAAATAACAGCTTTTTACTAAATGCATATATGAAAGTATATACGGTACCTATAACAAAACAACCATTTTTAAAATTTTTGTCTGTCTGTCTGTCTGTTTGTTCCGGGTAATCTCCGAAACGGCTGGACCGAATTTGACGGGACTTTCACTGGCAGATAGCTGATGTTACAAGGAGTAACAAAGGCTACTTTAATTTTAGAAAAATAATTATGGTTCCGCGCAAAAAAATAAAAACCATGTAATCTAAAATCTCCACGCCGGTGAAACCGCGGGGCAGCAGCTAGTATAATAATAAATTTAACACTTTAATTTTAAACTTAATTATATAATGAAATTTTACAAACACAATATTGCTTACATAATGCATGATAATTTCTTGCCCTTCTCGAGGTCTCGTATCGATAAGTGAAACGAGACATCCTATTTTCACGTGCGTTTTTCTGAGGCCTATACGAATAACGTATCTATTTTGAACTTGAATTAAAAAGAGTTGTGTTTGCGATCGAATGCTAACCTAATTGTTGTAAACAAGAAAAAAATACTTTAAAGAAGCGACGAACCGACTTCAGTTACAAACTACTGAACCGATTTTGATGAAATTTCTTTGGGACCAATCTGAAAGTATATCCTTTCATTATAAATTGTTAAAAAACCGGCTGTAACTCACGTCATTTGTCAGTGGTCGTTGCGATCTCGCCGCGTGCACTCCCTGAGGAAGAGCGTCGGACACGCTCGAAACCTAGGTCGACTATATCGACAAATGACGTGAGTTATAGCCGGTTTTTTAACAATATATAATGTGTGATACTCACGAAAATTTTAATAGTAATATATCCTTTCAAGTAAAAAAAGAACTTTCCAAATCGGTTTATAAACGACGGAGATCTGAGGTAACAAACATTAAAAAAAACAAATACCGACCGAATTGATAACCTCCTCCTTTTTTGGAAGTCGGTTAAAAAGGAAAGTAAATTTTATACAATTTTCCTCTAAACACGTGTCAGTTGACTCAAAGGCTTTTACTGAACAATACTCATAAACTAAGGTTATCCCAATGTGACCCAACAGTTCTATCTATCCGCCCAAGCGTTTTGCTTCAACGTTCATTATGCGGACAGCGAAAGAATGGAACTCATTGCCGGCATCTGTATTTCCTGAATACTACAATTTGGGAGTCTTCAAGTTAAGAGTGAACAGGTATCTTCTAGGCAAGCGTGCTACATCGTCGATCGCATCGTCGTTTACCATCAGGTGAGATTGCGGTCAAACGCAAGCAACGCAAAAAAAAGTTTGTTATGTGAGACATTAGATATTAAGTCTCATAAGCCTAGTAATTTACTAGCTACTTGGCTCATGGTAATGCTTGCACACCACTGCTTAGTGGCAGATCTCCGGGCAACTACAAACGAGTTATAGCCGCTTAAAAATCTTATCTACCATGTGAGAAGCACGATAATAACAAGGAAATAGCTTTTTTAATCTGTTAACTTCTTCCAAGAAACCTCTAAAACAAACTTACTAACTTCTTTGTTGTACTAGTCAAGAAACTGAAGGATGAAGATACTCAGAAGCGGCGGGTCAAATGCATTAACCAAGATGATCTTTTAATAGGATTGTATTTAACTTCACTAGTTTGTTAGTTAGAATGTGTGGGTCAAATTTTGCCCTGCAGTGGGACGATCATGGATGATAATAATAACAATAGGCTTACGTATTAAGTGATGACGCGTACGACGATGAAACGCGCTTGCGACTTTCTCTAGCCCATTCACGACCACTCCATTTCCATCACTCGACGTGTCGTGGATTGAGTGGTGAATAGTGGTCCAATTTTCGAGCACACACACGAACACTCCACTCCTGGCGCTCCACTCACTCCATTTCTTCGTCAATCTGCAGTCCGCGCCCGGGCGACACGTCCGCGCGTCCCATAGCAGACTCCGACAATTCCAAAGTAGAATATTTAGTAGCGGCAGCTGTTACGTGTATACTTAAATAGAAAAAGAACCACTGGCTCTCGAAGATAGAGGAGCTAGGACATTCTTTATTGTGTGAGCTGTCCCTGGAGCGAGCTGATTAGAGAAATTATTTACTTTAAGGATGAACCCGCATCTACAAGCTCTTAGCACCTTATACTAAATTTCAAAAAAGTGCTTTTAAAAAAGTGAGAAACAAAAGAGAGAATCGACGAAAATTCCGTGTGAAATCCCTTTCCCAATTTTTCCCTACTCATGAACAAAGAATCGTTTAAATCAGTCGACAATTGGTGGAGAAGTCGAGTAAGATCACCAAAAAAAAAAGAGAAATTGAGAACCTTCTTTTTTTTGAGCTTGTTTAAAAACAACACTCCAATAATATAATATTAAGCAAGCTTACCATCAGGCAAACGACCAGCTCGTTTCGTAATAAAATAGAATAAAAAACAAGTATAAGTACAAAAATAGCCTGAGCACTCCTCGACCTAACCTCAAAAGACCCTCAAAAGTGTTTCAAGTATACAGCTTAGACTCTTAACTTCGTCAGAATTCGTTGCGAACACTTAGAAATTAAAAACCTGAGACAAGATGTTAGCAGATATTTTGCGATAAACGTCATAGCTTTCGGAAATTGGAAATTTTGAATATCAAGCAAAAATCAGTCTTTTAACATAATAATATTATAATAAGTACCCCGATTTTGAAAATAACGATATACAATGTTATGTTTTTTACACAGGCCCTATCAGTCTTTTATAATACATATTTTGAAGGGATGATGCTACAGTGGTTGTGTGGTTGTCCACTGATCCTTAGTTTGACGTTTGGAATTCAATAAAGATCCTATCTAACATTATAATGCCACCATAGCACTGTAATAGCGCGATAGTCGTAGGACTAACTCTTCTGCGAGTGTCCGTCTGGGTTGTTACCACCACTTTGCTCGTAAAATCTGCCGCCAAGCAGTAATGCGCAAGCATTACTGTGTTCCGGTTTGATGAGCAGAGTCGCCAGTGAAATTACTGGGTTTATGAGACTTAATACATAATGTCTCAGGGTAAAGAGCGCGGGGTGCGACGTCGGATAACCTCCTCGTGGTGCATCCTGGGTGCCTGCCAGCTGACGCCTCCTCGGTTGATCGTTTTCGGCCACCGGGAGGCCGATGGCAGGTAGCTAATAATCCGGCATATCTATATATGTATTGAGTTTATGTATTTATTTCATCTAATGTATATCATGTATATCTATATGTGTATTATTAGTATGTATATATCTATATATATGCCGCTACTTTCCCTCTGCTTTTGGAGGGTAAAGGACGCGGCGGGCACCACCGACCAGAGGGGGTCAATGCGTGGTGTCTATCTATGTTTACGTATTTGTGTATATCTGTACTTATTATATTATCTATTATTAGTATGTATATATTTATGCGCTCCTTTCCCTCTGTTTTCGGAGGGTAAAGGACGCGGCGGGTACCACCGACCAGAGGGGTCAATGTGTGGTGTCTATATATGTTTATGTATTTGTTTATCTGTATTTATTATATTATGTAAGTATGATATGTATTATTAGTACGTATATATATTTATAGGTCCAACTCCTTTGTTTTCAGAGGAGTTGGAAAATGGAAGGAGCCGAAAGGGTGAGGGAGAAGAGGTGTCCTCCTCACCTATGAGGCGCAAGAGAGTCGGGCGGAGGCGTTAGGCGCGAGAACGCCATCTACCGCCCTCATGAGGGATAAGAGCCTAAGCTCTTAACAGAGGATGTCCCTAGTTGGACTTGTACCGCTCGGGTCGTGGAAGTATGCGTAGCTCCCCATGGCCCCAGCCGAAAGGTACTGTGATTGAATCGTCCCCGGATCGGTTTTAGTGGGTATTGCCGGTGGCGGAAGCCGGTTTGAGTCCCACACTATCCCCGTCCATTGCACCTGGGTGCCGTGCCCGCCCAGGGGCGGGGGTGTGCGTAAACGCATTTCCTCCGGGCAAAAAAAAAAAAAAAAAAAAAAAAAAGGGTAAAGAGCGCACTGCAATACCACGCAAGACTTTGTGTTTCAAAGTTCTGAGTGGCACTGCAATTGTTATGGGCCAGCGTTATGCTTACCATCAGGCAAATGACCAGCTAGTCTCCTTACCAAATATAAAAAACAAAAATTTACTAGTGCTCCCAGGCTAGCTACCACTTTTAAGTTGAGAAGCTACCAGCACCTATCGGTGTATTCAGGCAGTTATATCTTCAACCACAAAGCAGTCACTTAAGATCAATGAAAGAATTTTGAATTTGATTTCGAAATAAGTTTCACAAAGTTCTTGAGGTATTTTAATGGCATAAAGCACAATTTCAAGACCGAGCCGCTCAAGAAAAACTTCACAATTTCAAAACCACTAAAGAATAAAAAACGCGAGACAGACGCCGAGGCAAGGGAATTAAAAGAAACATCATAATCTGCGCCGCTTTAATGAGATACTTGAGGTCCGAGTTTGCTCTAAAACGACATTTCCCGAGGTAGAAAAGTGGGGCAGGGTATTAATGTCTCTTTGTCTTTATTATTTTTGTATTTCAAGATAATATTAATAAGGGAAAAGCGCGGCCGAGCGGAAATTGTGCGACATTCAATCTGACCCATCAATCGAATACCGCCTCGACCCCGCACCATTGACTTGGTATCAATTTACCTATGCATTTACCACACGCTCTGAAACGGCGAAGGAAAACATCATGATGAAACTTAGTTAAGGGCCCGTTAGACGCAATGCATGATGTTTGGATAAACAACCATCACGGATCACGTGCGAACTATGAAAAAAACACGATCACCGCTTGACGGATATTGTACCTTCTTAGGGGCAGTGTAGACGCTTATGCAAACGTACGTTTGCTTGTCAGAATAACAACGCTTTTGCGTCAAGCGCGGATGTCATGATACTCGAAATGCGCGCTTGACGTAAAAGCGTTGTTATTCTGACAAGCAAACGTACGTTTGCATAAGCGTCTACGGTCTGCATTAAGGTGGTGGTCTTGGTGGAAATCTAGTTGGCTTGTATCCAAGCAGTAGGGGCGTAATGGGCTCATGATGATGATGATGAAGATGATGGCGAAGTATGGTTCATAAATGTTTTCCGTCGTGGGAATACATGAACAGTTATGCTAATACAAACTTTTTTATTGCAAATCATACTACCTACATCTGATTTTATCTCGCTATCGGGAGATCAGGAACTGGGCCACTTAATTGAATCTCCTGGCGGGATCTGTAGGGTGCTAATATGTTTGGGCAGATTTGAGACTTCCTTGAAAACATTACAAATTAGTTTTAGTGAAAAAATAGATAAAATGCGCAATAAGCGTGGTAACTTAGATAACTAATGCGCAAAAATGTAATTTGTGTCATCGGGCCCCTCTAAAACTACTACCATTCATCTAATAAATATATCAAATGGTTATACCAGGTCGTTGATGTGGTGGAAAGCACTGTTTGTTAAAGTTGGACCTTTCACAAATTGCAATGCCTCTCAGAACTAAATCTTATGAAACAACACTCTAAAATCACCAGATACAACTTTTATTAAGTCTTGGAATAGAACAGCCTTGATAGATGTAAGGTGGTACGGCATTTCCTATATCTTACTAGCTACTCTTTAGAAGAAACCCTTTTTTTAACGCTTACAGTAATACCCCGCACTAGGATTCCCTGTGTCGCAGGTGGCATGGACACACACAGATATACACATCACAAACATCCAAGACCCAAGAACAAATTTGATGTTTACACAAAAAATGCCCCGGCCGGAAATCGAACCCGGGACCCCTCTGCAGGCAGGGTTACTACCAACTTAGTTACGGAGCCGTCACACTCACTTCCCAAAACACTTAGGCTAAGATTCAGAGACGATTCGAAGCGTAGACTTTGGCTTCCATATGTCAAAACTGTATAGAATTTTGACGTATGGAAGCGTGAGTCCACGCTTAGATTCGTCTATGAATCTCAGCCTTAGTGACGTGAACCATTTAAGAGTCTATTTTAAGTATTACTTACTAGGTACGGTAGTAACTCTTCTGCGAGTGTCTGGGTGTCTGGGTTGGCACCGCCACTTTGCTCGTGAAGTCTGCCAGCAAGCAGTAAAGTACAAGCTTTACTGTGTTCCGGTTTAATGAGCTAAGTAGTCAGTTAAATTACAGGACTGATGAGACTTAATACCTATAATGTCTCAAGGTAAGACTAAAATTGCTATGGGCTTGCGTTAAGCTTACCATCAGGTAAAGACCAGGTCATCTCGCTGTCCAATAGTATAAAAAAACTACATAACGTTACAAAATTCTGGGATCCTGAAATTCTCCTGGGAATCATTGTCCCCATAGCAAAGGGTGTATTGTTTAGCATTATAATACTTTTGCAAACAAGTAAATTTGTTGAAGCTTGTTTAGGTCTTTTATTTAATTTGAGATAACACAATTTAAATATTTTAATAGTTTGCAACGAAAAGTACTAAGTCACAAAGTTACTAAAAGCTAAGATAGCTTATAAATATAGATAGAAATTCATAATTTACGATTCATTTCTGATTAAAATTTTATCGAAATTTTAACCATCACTCTATTATTAAAACTAGTTTTTAGCTACTCACTTTTAATTAAATTCAAAAAAGAAAAACTTCTTTCCATTCCAAGGTGGATAAGTATTTAGACAAGCCGAAAAGCTACTTTTTGTTTTCGCAAAATAGTATACAACTCGTCTAGAGCGACTTGACCGCGTAGTATTTGAAAAAGGTATTTTTGCGCAAATGTTCATAGAACGATACCTACGCCTCAATTGTACAATAAATAAATGTTTCCTATTTTATTCTAGCCCCTGACTATAAAATTGCAGCACGTTCTGTACAGAAAACTATCTATAGCATATACAAGCTATTGTGCGATGCTATTACTGAGCTATTATTTATGTCACTAGAAAATAGCCCGTAAATAGAAAATGTTGTATCTACTCTATAGATACGTAACCGGTTGCGTTGTTGACTTTCTTTGTCTATATTGTTTTAAAAGACTCCCTAAGAGCAGAAGGGTCTATTTTCATTTTTTTTCTGGGCTTACCAATGTGTCGGGGTAACGAGTGCATGCAGTGCCGTGCAAGCCTTTGTGTTTCAAATATCTGAGTGGCACTGCAATTGTTATCGTTAACTTTGACCACGGATCAGGTCTGTTGGTGTCTTTGTCATTTATTATGTTCTGATAAAGACAGCATTAGTTTTAGTCTGTGATTCGGGTAGACGAATGTAGCAGAGGCCCGCTGTAAGAGTAATTTATTTTAACTTTCATAAGTGCTCCTTTGGGGCCTATTTGAATAAAGCAATTTGAATTTGAAAAAAAGCATTTTGAATTTGACTTTGAATATGTTTACCATCAGGCAAACGATCCGCTCGTCTCGTTATCCAATAGTATAGAAAAACAATCAGTAAAAAATATATCCAAACTTGGATAACACGTTTATGTCGTAAGTATTTTAAAAGTGCATTTCACCCCATTGTTCTAAAGCGTGGATATTGAAATCCATAACTCGCTCCCCGTTGCATACCAATTGAAACCCCGAGCCGAGCGAGCGCGCCCCTTGGCCCTGCTCCAACGTTCGACATAAATCTCACTTCTTCGCACCACGACTTTACCGTTGACACGTTTATTAAATCCATTCAATCATCTTACAATGGTTATTTGATTTTAAAGCGGTGCAGCTTCGGTGATGGCTCGAATTTTAACATGAGCTTAAGGTTTTATTAACGAAAATATCGTGTTTTTTTTGCTAACGAGACGAGCTGGTCGTTTGCCTGGTGGTAAGCATAACGCCGGCCCATAACAATTGCAGTGCCACTAAGAACTTTGAAACACAAAGGCCTGCGCGGCACTGCAGTGCGCTCGTTACCCTGAGACATTAGGTATTGTATTATCTTTTATACAGATACAGCGCTCGCTTGGCCTTCACCTTCAAGTAGAATATGACATCAAGAACCTTTCAGTTGAGAGACAGTCACTGTTGCACTTGAGAGGCAGTCGGTAGAATTGATTCACCACCTCCGACTTCACATAAGATCAAATGATAAAGTACCTAGCCTTTAGCAAACGTATCGAGAGGAAAAAAATAGCCCTTGGCCGGTTTCCAGCTCTTGGATCTTCAGTAGACACGCTGGTGTCAGCGGCGCGAACGACGGCCACTTGTAGCGAGGACGAGAGGGATGTCTCCTCGTCCGAACAAGCTTCGATTGTTATTGGCAGCTGTTGAACCAATGTCGAGTGTCTTCGCATTTTTAAATCGAGTTTTAGCTTATTTTTAGCAAACCTTAGGTAGATTTTAGCGAATTTTTTGTGGTGGCGTTTAAATATTTACCTTGCGGTACAACACATTGCTGTGTAAATAAATCAGCTATCAGTTTCATTCTTCTAGGCAGCGTGCTTCATTATCCAAATGAACCAAAAAGGACCCATCGCTTACCAACAGATGAGATCAAAGATAGAGGTCATACGCAAGCCTATAATGTAATCCTGTATAAAATATTATTTTGAAAAGTTTTTTTAGGATTCACACTACTACTTACAACGTAACTATTAGCCTATGCTATACATATACTAGCTATACCTAATTATTATTGTCGCTGGTGCAAGAATGATCATCGTTGTTCAATCCCTTTTTACACATTCATAGATCCTGAATAGGACATCCTAGGATACTAGGACCATATTCCCACTACACCTTGACACGGAACAAATACTTGGTTCTTTTTCGTGCATAATTGTTTACTGCGGGAATCCCAACCCTTGCGCGCTATAGAAGTCCATCAACTGACTAACTACACCAAGAGGCCTGCCAAATGTCAATCTTTTTGATATGTTGAAATATCGCCAACGCCAATAAGCCTACAACAAAAAGTTATTTGGTAACGAGACGAGCTGGTCGTTTGCCTGATGGTAAGCATAACGCCGGCCCATAACAATTGCAGTGCCACCCAGAACTTTGAAACACAAACGCCTGCGCGGCACTGCAGTGCGCTCGTTACCCTGAAACATTATAAGCCCAGTAATTTCACTGGATACTCTGCTCATCAAATCAAATTCGCTTGATATTGGTTCTATTACATCCAAAACGTATATGACATCAGAAGCTCTAGACAAACCACATTCGCTTCGAAGCGATTAACGTTATCGACAGTACAAAAGTCAAACATTTATCGTTAATAATCATTGTAGAATCATCATCATCGAAACGAAAGCAATTTCTCTAGGCCCTAATGAAAAGAAAAACCCTCCAACTCTACTCATGACGCTTCCAAGGCGGTATATATTTTTATTTACCGCTCGTATATAGAATTACAGGTCCCTTTTCTTCGGTCCCTTGTGAAATATGAGCCAGACAGCTCTCCGTTCTGGGTGTAATTCAGTTACTGCGTCAATAGGTTTCATATGGCGTTCGTTGGGTAGAATTTAACAGATTCTTTAGTATTAAATTACTTAGTTTATGATGTGGTTCTTAGTGGATAGAAGTTATATTGGTGGTGGATCGAATGTTGTGGCGGTTTATATGGATTAAGGAATACTTATAGTTTCATGAGTTTTTTTATGCTAGTTGGTAACGAGACGAGCTGGTCGTTTCCCTGATGGTAAGCATAACGCCGGCCCATAACAATTGCAGTGGCCACTCAGAACTTTGAAACACAAAGGCCTGCGCGGCACTGCAGTGCGCTCGTTACCCAAATAAATAAATGATTATAGTAGTTTATTTCATGTTGATAGTGTAGAAAACATATGAAACTTTACTGGACATTGTTATTCTTATAGTTTGTTATTGTTTTCAACATTTACTAATAATATTGTACGTAACTACATTAAAAATCACCTATATAGGTACATTTATCACAACACAACCAACCTTTATCAACTTATAAAGTCTTTCTTTTTTCCCACCCTCTGACCGTGAACCAACCCCCTTAACTAGGGGTAAGTGTTTAGATATTATCACCATTATCTTACATCTATAGGTCAAGTGCTAACCTTTGTATGGTAGGCGCAACCTTGGTGTTAAGTATAACTTGAATAAATAAAGTCTGATTGAAATAATAAACTAGTTTGTAGTTTTGTAACTGGGAGGACTAACTCTTCTGCGAGTGTTCGTCTGGGTTGTTACCACCGCCGCTTTGTGAGTGAAGTCCGCCGCCAAACAGTAGTGTGCAAGCATTACTGTGTTCCGGTTTGATGAGCAAAGTATTCAGTGACATTACTGGGCTTATGAGACTTCATACCTATAATGTCTCAGGGTAACGAGCGCACTGCAGTGCCGCGCAGGCCTTTGTGTTTCAAAGTTCTGGGTGGCACTGCAATTGTTATGGGCCAGCGTTATCCTTACCATCAGGCAAACGACCAGCTCGCCTCGTTACCAAAAAAAAAACCATCCTACGGTCGTATGTGACCATATGGCCAAAAGTGATAAAGTTGAAAGTTCCAGCTGATGGTGGAATTTCAGCTGCTCAGAAATTCTACTACGATAAAAGGCAACCTTCTCCCTTTTAACGTCAAGTAGGTAACTACCAAGCGCACCTCGCCCCACCCTAAAAGCTGAGCAAACAGTAACCCGCCCGACCCTGCCATTTATCGAGGCCACACGTGAGGGTGTCGATTGCAATCTCTGGGTACAAGATACCAGTAAAAACTATAGGCTAACCTTAGAATAGATACCCATCGAAGGTTATTGAACGGAACATGTTACGTTACGTAGGTATCGGTTTTCTTACATTTACCAGGTGGTAAGTAACTCTTCGTGTCCGTCGGGTGGATACCACCGCTTTGCTAGTGTAATCTGCCATCAAGCAGTAATGTGCAAGCGTTGCTGTGTTCCGATAACAATTGCAATGCCACCCAGAACTTTAAAACACAAAGGCCTGTGTGGCACTGTAGTGCGCTCGTTGCCCAGAGACATTATGTATTGAGACTCAATCGTAGGATACGCGCTATAAAATCTCCAATGTCAAAATCAATTTATTTGTCCGAATATTTTGATAAGATTCATCGATTATACCAATATTATAAAATATTTTTATTTAAGGTCCACATTGTATATGAAATACGATTTAACTAATCTTCAAATAAAGCAACCAACCTTAAACGTTAGCAAAGAAATAGCACTTTCCTCCCTCAGCCCTTACAAGAAAATGCCGAACAGAATTAGGTACGAAACAAAGACTTTAAAGCGGGTGATTCAATTTGAATAAAAGCTGACCCTTCCTTGGCTATTTGTCACGGGGCTCTTGGGGCCCTTGTGTCACCTTACGGGACCCTTTGAGGAAAGGTCAGTTGGTATTAGTTGTTGAAGTACCCTAATGACAGTTTGAAAGACAATGAGGAAAATATAAGTTTTAAATTTTCTTGGTCACTAACACAAGAATTAACGAGTAAAAATGTATTAAAAGGCAGTCATAACACTTACTATCAAGAGCTGCGCTTCGTTACTCCTTAAAAATAATTTACAATACGTTTGCAGAAGACATCGCTTCTCTATTGTTGAGTTTGCGAGAGAAACCAGTAGTTCATGGAACGGGACGACATATCGCGACAAAAAACACAAGATTTTATTCCCAAGAAGATAGTTGAAGAAGACTAGTACTTCTCGTGGCCACGATTAATGCAAATCGATCGAAACGTCTCTTCTGCGAGTGTCCGTCTGGGTTGTTACCACCGCTTTGCTCGTGAAGACTGCCGCCAAGCAGTAATGTGCAAGCATTACTGTGTTCCGGTTTGATGAGCAGAGTGGCCAGTGAAATTACTGGGCTTATGAGACTTAATACCTAATGTCTCAGGGTAACGAGCGCACTGCAGTGCCACGCAGGCCTTTGTGTTTCAAAGATCTGAGTGGCACTGTAATTGTTAAGGGCCGGTGTTATGCTTACCATCAAGCAAAAGATCAACTCGTCTCGTTACCAAATAGCATAAAAATCATTTGACGGTATAAACTGTTTTAGTTATTTGAAAAACCTCTTTCGTACCAATTGATTAGGAGTTATAGCATGTCAGTGTCCATACCGTATTCCCAACCTCCTTCCATCCAGCATGCCACAGTCACATCGCGAATAAAGTTGACGGCATAACTTTGCCCTCGAGCCTGAAAGGAGAGCTAAAGAAAATGTTACTTATTTAGTTAAAGTTCGCGAACAACTTCCAATGTATTTGCAAAGCCCATTCCAAAGTTTAACACGTCTTGTACTTGATATGGGTTTAACAGGTGTGCAAGTTTTTATTAAGTTAATAAAGTAAAAACATAGTTAGACTAGCCAAGTAAAAGGAAAACTCCTATTTACTTCTGTTTTCGTGTAGGGAAGCCTTTAAAATAGAACCTTTATTTTTTATGTCTAATATGTGGGCAAGTTTATTGCTTTGTTTGTGGCTTCCACTAAATCCTTAGCAGAACATTTGATGAGGAAAGTAATCAGAGAAATTATTGGCATACGAGATTTTATGCCTGATGTCTTAAAGTACTGGGTTTATATGAGATGTAAAAACAGTACAGTGCCACACTGTGCTTTGTGTTTCAAAATTCTAGCACTGCAAATTTTATTGTTAAGGCTCACGCGCCGAGTTGACGCAAGAAACCTACTTCTCTTAGCTTCTGTCGTTGCTGCATCTATTTTTTAATTTACTATTTGATTATTTTCAAAGAGTTAGTGGAAGCATACGACATAGCATAATCGTAAGTCATTTTCTTGTACATGTACACTTGGCCACAGCCTTTAAGTTGAAATAGGAGTCCTGGTGACTACTCTACGATACTTACAATAAATAACATTACATACATTGTATAAAATATTTTTGAAAAAAAAATGCCGATAGGTTTCTTATAATTCTTTTCGATCTGTTGTGTACTTGGAACGAACGCGTAAAGTTATTTAACTTTCAATAGCGCTCTTCTGGGCCCATGTGAATAGTAGATTTTGAATTTGAATTTCCTTTATACTTCGGATAGTATAATTAATTTAGTCAGATAATATCCTCATCTCTAACATTATCTCCTAGTTTCCTAAACCAGGGTTAATCCACAACACGTGTCCAAGACACCGCTCTTGACTACCGCATAATTATTAGGGGTTTAGATTGTAAGGGCGGATTGTGGGATCATTTCACGTTCGACACAAATAGATATACTGTGTTCTGTTTAGTTTTACAAATGCTTGATGACGATTGAATATTATTTATTTATACTAACGCGTACACACTCTTACTTTTGCATTCACTTGTTGCATTATCTATAACACAGCTGGTAGGTATGGACACACAGATACTTGTGTATCACACAAACACCCAAGACCAGAGAAACTACATTACGCTCAGCACAAAAAAAATGCTTTAGCAGGGGCAGCTCCTTTTTGCACTTAGTATTTTATAAATGACGATTTTTATTAGTGCTATACAAATTAAAATTATTAAGTCTTATTTCAACAAATTTTAAAATTTGACTGTAGACAGAAAACTGAATTCGAATATTCAAATTTTCCATTCTATTTTTTTTTAATTATCAGTCTCGCTAGAAAATGGTGAGGAAATCCGCATGTTCAAGAACCATAATATTCAAGGACATGTGACATCCACCAAGCCGCACCGGGCTCGCGTGGTGGATTGTGGCCATACACTCTCCCTGAGAGAAGGCCAGCTGTGGGAGCATAATTAGGCTGATGATTGCAACATTCAGCATGATTTATAATATTTTGCAGTACTCGCCATTATTCTCTAGTTGAGATTATGTCGACAAGCAGCTTCGGTTTTATGACAGACATTTTAAAAAAAACAAGCTTTAATTTTTTCTTTCTTTTTTACCAATAGTCACTTAACATCTACTTAAAAAGTGGTCAAACGCTATCTAACCTATCGAGAGTAACGAGGGCAAAAAAGCACTTTAATCTTTACCTCATCTGATGTTCATTAGAGAGGGTACCATCCAATCGGGGACAATCGTAGCGTGTAAATAAATAAGTATCTACGGCGTAGCGTCGTAGCACCGTAGCAAGACAGAGCGTGTCGCTAAGTGAGGTCACACCACAGTGCAAGTACAGTGGGTAAAGTATTTTATATTTTTTAACATTTGGTAGAATTTTCTTTATTACGATAGTTGACCTGATAGTGTCATTTATCATTTATTTGCAGAAAAAAACATGGTATTTTTTACATACAATGGTCAAATAGATGTTATAGTGACTCCATATTATAGTGCACATGTTTTTTGCTATAAAAACATGCAAATGTTTAGTATAACGATTATTATACAATGACCAAATATCAGTGTCGAAATTTACATTTTCACAATAAAATAATCAAAATAGCTTCTGTTTCATGCTTGTGTTGTGCTTATTTACATGTGACGTGCTTTGAAGGGCAAAATAGTATAATTTCCGCGCGCATCAGATATGAAAGGTGATATCTAACTAGTGACAAGTGCGGTGCAGTGCTGTGCAGGACTTAGTAATTTACAAAGGTCTAGGTAGCACTGCAATTGTTTTGAAGCTTGACGCTTAACATCCAGCGTACGAATGGCTCGTTTCATCTCCTAAAAAATATAACTGAATACAAAGTGCCTTGGCAGTTTAAACCTTAACTACATACGATTTACTTTTTTAAATACCGGCTAAAGCAGTTGACCACTATGTCACCTGCCTATAACTAACGTTGAGGTTAAAGGTGGTAAATATGCGAAACTTGAATAGAACTGCATCTCAAGCAGCTGATAGAGGCAAGTGGTTTTACCACGTGATAGGACTCTTCTACGAGTGTCCATCTGAGAGGGTACCACTGATTTGGTCTCTACCTATTGTATCAGAGTAATGAGCCCAATACAATGCCGCGCAGGCCTTTGTGTTTCAAAGTTCTGAGTGGCACTGCAATCGTTATGGGCCGACGTTATGTTACCATCACGAAACGACCTGTTTATATCGTTATACAATAGTATAGAACAAAAAATCACACCGATGGATGTTTGGTGAAAAATTCATTTTTTATTTACTCAAAAGGACTCCAGGAGAGTCATGAAGTTAAATAACTCTGAATGAGTAATTTTTAATTTCTGTTTTTTTATGTTATTTGGTAATGAGACGAGCTGGTTAATAATAGCAATGCACTCGTTACCCTGAGACATTAGGTATTAAGTCTCATAAGCCCAGTAATACTGGCTACTCTGCTCATCAAACCGGAACACAGTAAAGCTTGCACACTACTGCTTGGCGGCAGACTTCATGAGCAAAGCGGTGGTAACAACCCAGACGGACACTCGCAGAAGAGTTAGTCCTCCCATTAACTATCTGATAGTACAACCAGGCGAAAATTAGAAAATTGTATACCTTCAGACAGTAACAGTCCTACTGTCTACCACTTACTGTGGTACACTTCACCCTTGTTTACCATTCCGTCTGTCGGAGCACCTCCCTGAGCTCATACATGTTACAAACGGAAATCCGAATAAATGAACTTAATTACAAATTGTGATTATAAGAGGGCTGGGAAATAAGCTCGCTAGACTGTTAGATTATTTACTGTTCATTTTCTTTTCGTGAAATTAGCCTTAGAAAGATATTCTAAGTCCGCAGTTCGCTTTTGCGCTCTCACTAAAATTTGAATCTGTTTGTGTAAAGTTCTATAGTGAATTTTTGTTATAATATTGAATATTGATACCTTAAAAAAACAAAAAGGTTAAAAATTGCTTTGAAAAAAAATTTGCGACGAACCGACTTCAGTGACAACCTACTGAACCGATTTTGATGAAATTTCTATGGGGCCAATCTGAAAGTATATCCTTTCAAGTAAAAAAAAAATTTTTCAAATCAGTTTATAAATGACGGAGATATGAGGTTACAAACATAAAAAAAAATAAAAAAATACCTACCGAATTGAGAACATTCTCCTTTTTTGGAAGTCGGTTAAAAAGTGCGCGTCGCGTCGCATTTTGGTGAGCTATTCTTACTGCAGTTTGTAAAGGTAGTTTTCCGATTACACTCAGATTTTATAAATCGTTAAAACAATACCAAAGTTTGTATATATTTACTTTACTTTAATTTTGTGTCTGTCAAATAAATGATTTTCCTCACTGTCTTCGTTTTTCTTTCTATCCAAAACTATAATTTAGTCTGTTTTCCAATACTTTTCCATTACCTTTCTAGAAACACTTTTAAACTAAGTTATCCTCTAATATTTCCAATAGGCAGTGTCGCAACCTCAAAGCAACAATTATGTGAGACCTCGAAGTGTCGGCTGGACTAATTTAGTACTAAGTTATTTAGTGTGTAGGTACTTAGCTCTCTATTGACGTCGTGTAGGGATACTAGAAAGAGACTTAATTATAGTTACAACTTGTTGGCATTGCCTGATGAGACGATTATTTAAGATAACATTCAGAGACAAATTTAAGCATGACTGTTGCTTTATCTTAATATATATAAATTACGCGTCACGTTGTTTGTCCGCGATGGACTCCTAAACTACTTAACCGATTTTAATCAAATTTGCACACCGTGCGCAGTTTGATCTAACTTAAAAGATAAGAATAGCTTACATCTCAATTTATAGCCGCAATATTATTTTATTGCAAATTCTATTAGGGTTCCGCGCAAAAAAATAAAAACCATTTAATCCAAAATCTCCACGCGGGCGAAACCGCGGGGCAGCAGCTAGTTTTTTTATACTATTTAAAGACTAGACAAGCTGGTCGTTTGCGTGATGGCAAACATAACGCCAGCCTCTAGCAACTCAGAACTTTTAAAAGTGCACTCGTTACCCTCAGACATTAGGTTGTGTGCGATAAATAAGGCAAATTGATTTGCAAGTCTCGCACAAAAATAAGTAAGTTTTACTGATCCATAGCAACTCATCACAATACTGCCTGATCTGTGAAGCAGGATGTGTTGTAATGACAAGTCAGAGCTGCTATTCGATCATTACTCACAAAGTTTTCCCATTTCGTATGGGTTTCCCGCAAGGGCTAGGGCTGTCACTCTCGCCTGGGTACAGCTATTACTTTGATTTAAAAGTCTTTGAAGCTTCTCTGAAATGGGGTCGCCTACTAGTTTCATATGTGGAAATAGATCCGAGTAAAGTCTTTATTTACATCCTTATTTCCGAGTAAGTCTTACTATTTTTCATACAAACTTTCAAGTCTAAAACCTCTGAAATCGATGACCTTGCTGCCTTATCAATCTCGTGTTCGTTTTCAATACCAGACCGATTAAAACCAGCGGTCACTAGTCTTCGTGTGACAACCCTAGAATGGGTTTTCTCAGTGCGGGTCTCACGCCGCTAATTACAAAAGGATCGATATAATAACTTAACAACTTAATAGCCTCCCAGCAGCCCATTCTATGATGGGGATTAATTATTCAAGCTCTAAGCAGTGTAATTCTAGACGTTCTACGAACACTATTATAGTGTTCTATTTGAAAGCTAGATTAGTCTTGATGACTGAATGTTCTTGTTAGTCCTACAAAAAGTTTTTCGTGGAAAAATATATTTTTCCAGAGAAGTTTTTATATAATACTTCTGCAGCTTCTGGCCGCGGTTTTTACGTGTTGCCACAGGAACCGTGCATTTTTTCGGGATAATAAGTAGCCTATGTTACTCTCCGGTCTATAAACTATATCTATACCAAAAATCACGTCGATCCGTTGCTCCGTAACTGCGTGAAGGAAGAACAAACCAACAAACCTGCCAATCAACAAACCTGCAAACACACTTTCGCATTTATAATATTAGTAGGATCTTACTGGTACTACAGTACCAGTACAATATTACAATATTGTTGCCACCTTCCTACTCCATCATCAGGAACTTGGACATAAGGATCAAAATACTTGTAAAGACAATCAAACAAGACCAAACTCGATGGGGGCTACGTGGTTTCGTTACAGGGTACCTATGGCCACCTTCCGGCTCCATCATCAGACCAGTTCTATGACATCACTATATTGCATTGTCATTCGATTTACATATGTATATAAGATTTAGGCTCAGCCAAATACCGGGAAGTAGTGGAAGCTTGCAGGATTTGACCGACACAAACAAACAAACATTGCAAGTTAAATCAAAGCTTGTAAAAATCATATAAAACAACCTAGAGTGGTAACGGGTTCCCCAGACTAGCAGCTGGTATGCACCGATAGTTGGTAGGTGACAGTGTTTCAAATTGACGATAATAGTTAGCAAGAAAATGACATGCAAATGTATGTTTGTCCTTCTTTCATGCAGCAACGGATCGACGTGATATTTTGCATAGATATAGTTTATGGACCGGAGAGGACATGGGTCACTTTTATCCCGGAAAAATGCACGATTACCGTACGAACCTCCACGCGGGTGAAACCGCGGGCAGCAGTTCAATATATTTTTCATGTCGTCACGTGTAATAAATAGTATGTATGTATGTACGCAAGCATAAACAAAATCTAACTATCACTCATACAAATCGACCTTGTATTCATGTCAACGTATTTATCCTTTGTAGTACCGGAGTTCATACAAGTTGTTTACAAAACACGCCGTACTGTCGGAGACCGTTTGATCTCGATCCTGCACTATATTTACTGAAACAACATCTCGTTTGTTTGCGCGGTGCTGAATGGAAACGGTATATGTAATTTGAAACTGGGGAGTAACTATAAGCTCTATCTTCTAATTCCTTTCGAAGTTTACAGATTTTGAATTTGAACTGCAGCGCTGAAGATAAACGCGCTTTTGTTCCTTCCAGCTGGAATTGGCTCGAAAATTTATTTGTGCATTCAGAAATAGCACAATTGAAATGGAACAAACAGCAACCCGACCTCTGCATACTTTATCTATTGTTAAGTCCAGAAATGAGACCACTCGGTTTGAATAATCGACACGTGTATTATCGCTTGCAGTTCAATGAGGACTGCTGTCTTTCCCCGCGTCTTCCCCTTGCGTAGCGCTGGGACGACTACGGCGTAGCACTATCTTGCTGACGTCATAGCGTAGCACCACAGCACCACACCATGGTCTACCTTTATTCTTCTTACACTATAATTATTATTATATTGTAATAATAAAGGTAGAGCATGGTATGGTGCTACGCTATGACGTCATGAAGTCAGTGCTACGCCGTAGTCGTCCCAGTTCTACGCAAGGGGAAGACGCGGCGAAGGACAGCAGTCCTCATTGAACTACGAGTGAAAATACCCGTGTGTCGATTATTCAAATCGAGGTGTCGCATTTCTGGACCTAACAATATATTAAAAATAGTGTCAAAATACGCGATATAAACAGTTAATAGTTGTTTTATTTTATGTGTATTAACGCGGAAATATAGAAAATACTAAGCAACAATATCTCTACGTGCTGGCTACATTTTATCCTGAAACTAGAGACAAAAGCTAGTCGAGAATAAAAATATTGCTTGTGCAGGAAATTTACATTTATTTTGGCAACCAATTACTCAATTTTGTAAGGATTCGTGGAATTGTAATTTGCGGTGTCACGTGGTTCACGTGAAATTTAGCAATCAAAATTTCAATTAACCTTTACCGAAATAATTAATTTTTCCTTTTCAACTTGAATTGAATTCGTGGCAATAAGAGGTTCGTGAAATATCAAGTAAATCCATTTTTTTTAAACTAATGTATGTATAGGACCTTCTTATCCAAGTTTTATTATTTATTGAGTTTTCTGTATTAACATTAGTTATGGATAAATGGTTTAATATCTTGATTTTAAAAAAAATTGAGAAAATATACATATACAACATACACAATTAATTATATTACATCAGTAATCATTGTCATATGAAAACCAATTAATTTCAGATGATGAAGTAATCAAAAGCCAATCAATTGAATAGGCAACTCGATCAATTAAAAAAATAGTTTCCTTAATTCGGAAGGCACGTTAAGTTCTGGCTATCCCATTAATCAACAATCAGAAAGAAAATTCCAGTGGCTACATTTCAATATATTCATTATTTCAATCCAAAGCGGACGGCTTCGATACCATTCGAGCCAAAATTGAGAATTTCGCACGCTGTAAAATATCCAATACCAGTTAGTAGTTGGCCACTTTCGTATGAGAACAATATTTAATTTTATCCCATTTTTACGCCTTTTATACCTGTCTCCAAATTATAAGATTCGATTCTGCGACCCTTCCAGACAACAACACACACCAACAGACAGACAAGAACACAAACAACTCTGACGCACAACACAAAACAACAGACACACAACACACAACAGACAAACAACAGATAAACAACTCTGAGCTTCGTAGAAAAGGAAGGAGATAATAGTATGAATGGCAGTTGTAAACCCAACTAATAGCATCTTATCTCGTTGCTTGGGTCAAAATTAGGTGACAGGTGACAAGCGGGAGCGATTTATAGCAATACTAGCTTCTACGCGCGGTTTGAACCCGCGTTCCCACAGGAACCGTGCATTTTTCCGGGATAAAAAGTAGCCTATGTCACTTTTTGGTTCATAAACTATATCTATGCCAAAAATCACGTCGATCCGTAGCTTCGTTACTGCGTGAAAGAAGGACAAACCAACAAACACACTTTAGCATTTACAATATTAGTAAGTATGGAGTATGGATTTCGCATCATTCATTTATTCCCGCGAATCGCATTTTGCATGACGTTTGATTGCGATAGTATTAAGCAATTATAGTAAGTTTAACGTCTTAAGTCTTTTTTTGTTGTATTTAAAGAAACTCGTTATGTATTTAGGTAGTTTAGTATTTCAAGACAGGCTTAAGATGCAAACTGAGGGTATACATCAGTGTTATATTGGTAGGTCCTGGTTTCTCTAAACTTCTAAAGGAATGGAGCTCTAAGCACTGCACCGCACAACAAACTGTCATTTTCATTTAAAATTTAATAAGTTAAGGATTCACCATTTTAATAAAACTTAGAGGAAGCTGTTTTAAATCTAGCTGGGATAAATACACTAACGAGATAAATGCCTTCTCTTACAGTTTGTCAGAACATAAAAAAGGAAAAGTAAAAACTTATGAGGTGCGGCTTTACAATTTTAAAAACTACTTTAGGTAGCTGTTCAAACACAATTAGTGTGTTGAAAGATAACCTGACCAAGATGTTACATTTTGCAAAATTTAAAAACAACACGCGTCTCTTGTACAATTTGACCACACCCCAAAAGCCTCGAAGTAGGGCGCCACCGTGACCTTGCACGCACTTCCGGCTCCTACAATAAACGTAGCCCGCTACGCCACCCTACGTAGCTTGCCGTAGCTGACCGCTACAAATAGCCCTAATCGCCCTTACTGGGCCTTTGATGTTTACTTACTCAGTTGATTGCTTTACCCTTGGCTACGCAACTATTTCTTGCTGAGTTATAGCGTTACATATTGGTATTGTTTACCTCGTAAACGGACAGAATGAAATGGACAACGCTATTAAACCAAGTAAATGAGTTTTTAAGATGTATCATCATCATTAGCCGTAGTCCACTGCTGGACATAGTCCTTTTATTTTTAATTTGGCCGCTTGGGAGACGTCTTGATGATCGCAGGAGATGATGATGTTGACTGAGTCGATGGCTGCTGCACATTCTCTGACATCGGCTGGTATTTGGGAATGTTTAGGTGATTATTGAGTAGTCCTATTCTGAGAAGAATACTTTGTATGGGTGGATGCACCTTTGTTCAAATATTCAACTACCATGCAGTAGCAGTAGTAGTGGACTAATGGTCTCACAGGACTTAAGATATAGAGGGCTGTCCAATGGAACTCCTATGAAACTTGAAAACTAATGTCTTAAGATGACAAGCGTAACTTCGTACTTCAGCGAATTAAGGCCGATTCTGCACATATTTTTTATTATATTTATATCCAAAACACGACAGCTGCGTGTAGACTCTAAATATCTCGTCTGGAGGTTATTTTTTGTTCTGATTTAATGTCACGATCACACGCAACTAGTCGCTCGTCTGATTCTGTAGTGCAAAACATGACATGACAAAGACAGTGTTGATTTGTTAACAAATCTTAGGGTATTTTTATATGGTTACTATCTATATAAACAAATAAAATTGAAGTGTAATTTGTAATATCAAAATAACAGCTTTTTACCAAATGTCTATGAAAGTATATACGAAACCTATTAACAAAACAACGATTTTTAATATTTTTGTCTGTCTGTCTGTCTGTTTGTTCCGGGTAATCTCCAAAACGGCTGGGCCGCTTTTGACGGGACTTTCACTGGCAGATAGCTGATGTTACAAGGAGTAACTTAGGCTACTTTAATTTTAGAAAAATAATTAGGGTTTCGCGCAAAAAATAAAAACCATCAAAGCCAATATCTCCGCACGGGTGAAACCATGGGCAGCAGCTAATTGGTATAAAGACGAGTAAGCCGTTTGCCTGATCGTTTGAGAATTAACGGTGTGAGAGGTCGTCACATTACGTCGTCATTTAACAAAGCTTAAAAACCAGCCATTTTGAAACAAACGTGCCTCAGTTCAAGCGAACAAGTAACGATCTCGCTGATTTCAGATCGTTGCTAATGAAACCACTTAGGCCAAAGTTTCAGTTCGCACCGTACGTAATTACGAAAGACGGTAACGTTGTAAAATTGCAAGTTTCTGGAAGAAAGTTTAGGAAATAAAGTGGAGACCTAGTCTTCGTTATGTATTTAGTTATGTTGATTAGCTCAGCTCTTAAGGCATATATTATAGCAGTAAAATAGCTTCACTTAAAAGGTTTTTAGCAAATTCAGGTGAGCTGAATGATGAGTCAGGTGATCAAAATAAGCTTCCAAAAAATTTACTCGATGAAAAAAAATGTCAAAGCTAAAAAAAGGTTTGCAATGAAATATCTCTGTTATTTATCAATGTATATTAAAATGAAAACAAGACTTACATATTTAACAATGACAAAAACTTGGTTGCAAAGTAATTACTTGTACTACGGGTTTTTTTTTGTTTTTACACACATTGGCGCGCGTGGTCCTACTTCATTGCAAACCGACAGTGTGCGGAAAGAGGACGGAATGCTGAAAGTCGTTAACTTGGTGAGGCGCCTTAAAGCAAAGGTGCGACTTTTATCACCGTGCCTGGACAAGTTTTGGGCTGGTAATAAAGTTAAATATTTGAGTATGGTATTAAGGGCTCCGTGTCTAAGTCGGTAGCAACCCTGCCTGCAAAGCGAACGGCCCTGGGTTCGATTCACGGCCAGTTAAACTTTGTATGTTGGGGATAAAGTGTGGCCATGCCGCCTATGACACAGGGAATCCTAGTGCAATAAAAAACAAACTTTATATAATATAGGTTTTTAAAATGACATGGTCATCAACACTGAAAATTATCACGGGAGAACTCATGAGTTCTCCCGTGATCATGGCGTTTGCAACAGCGCCGAAATATCGGAAACTCAAATCTAATAATATACTTTGTAAATATCCCGTTCTAGTGATAATTTTCAAAACTTTACACCAGTTTAATATTAGTATAGGTTAAATTAGTTGAAAACACGCAAGTAATCATTTGTAGTACTTACCTAACTTCTCACCAAGCTTCCCACCGTCGCGTCGCCCGCATGCTGCAGGCGTATTGCAAAAGTTTTCGCAATAGATGGGACTTATCCTAAACTAATATCATAAATCATATAGTTTCTTCTGTGAGTTTGTCATTTTAGCGGCATTTGAGCCTCTAAAGCGACTGAATTTTCAGGACTGAAATGTTGCAAGTGGATGAATTTTAATACTTCAAATGAGAGCTGGTGTTTTTTGACTTCGTAGGTTACCTCTTGACCACTGTCTCGTCTAATCTTTGGTCGAACATGGTGAATATGATAAACTTAGATTAGAACTGACTCTCAAGTGTTAGTGGCGAATTTTTCCTATAATTCTATACTATTTAATGTGTTGTAAAATAAAGCAGTTTGGATTGTACCAACAAATAAATGTTGCACTATACTTTAACAGTGACCTCTCCCCTAAACCCCCCCCCATCCAATAAATTGGTTCCCACCCCGGATTTACTGAACAGAAAGTTATAGGTTCCGGTATACCTCAATGAACATTATGAGCTACTTTTTAGTGTGGGGGACTCTGCTTATTTTGATTACCTACTGATGTGGCAAAAAATGGCGACCCCATGATGATGATGATGGCGGCCAGGAACATCCTTAAAAATAGTAATTTCATGCATAGTTTTGAGATTGTCCCAGGGCAAAGGAAAGTGAATGGTTTCTTTTTTTAATACAAGTTTTGATTTGAAATGTTTGTTTAGGTCAAATCTTGAAAGTTAATTCTGACTTACTTCTAGGTATTCGATGGAGCCGAAATTTTACATACATATGTAAATCAGAAGACAATGCAATATAGTCATGTCTCAAAACTGGTCTGATTATGGGGCCGGAAGGTGACCACAGGAACTCTGTAACAAACCCCCATCGAGTTTGGGCTCGTTGGATTTGCCTTTACAAGTACTCTGATTGTAGATGATATCCATGGTGCCGATGATGGAGCTGGAAGGTGGCCACAAGTTTTCAATACCAATTACGTATTTTATAAAAACTTCTCTGGAAAAATATATTTTTCCACAAAAAACTTGTTATGCTATCGGATAACGAGATGAGCAGTTCGTTTGTCTGATTTTAAGCATAACGCCAGCTGATGACAATTACAATAACATAGGTAGATTTAATAAAACTTTTACGACTTTGGAACTTTGAAACTTTTTAACATTATAGGTAGCTTTGATTAAACTTTTATTAATAATTTTGACCGAGTTATCCCAAGCTTGTTTTAAAGAATTATTTATTTTACACTTTTATAGTTAGTTCTTATTTTAAGGACAAATTATACCCCTTAAAAATTCACATTCTGTTGGTATTATTTTTTCATCACATTTCTGTTAGAATGAAAAATAATATTCTTGTCTTGGAAAACTACTTGTCACCTAAAACATGAGTATGATTTTAAATAACATTCTTAATCGTTATTAAAACAACCAGCAGCTCCCACACTACAAACCGTTTTAAGGGTATAGTCCAAAAGACATTAAGTGTTAGGTCCTAAACTCACATTTATAGATCCCGATAATTGCCGGGTCCGTTATTGATTTTGAAGGGTCCGATAGTGGATATAACCCTATAATAGGGGTACGTGGAGTGGTTGACCAAATTTGTAGGAAATAAACGGCTCAGTTATTTTGATATCAGCCTTCTCGGTTTCGTTGGTTTTAGTGCTGTAATTAGTTTCTAGTGTGGATAGGCCAATTGTAAAAACAAATAGTCTTACAAAAATAACAAAAAAAAGAAGGTTACATAGAATAGTTACAATTTGATAAAATTTTATTTATAGTATATTAGATATACACACAGGTTTCTTGTAGACAAATTGTTTTATGTTTTGTGCGAGAAAATATACCTAAAATGTATACACAACATTACTGGAAGTCTTCAAGGGTTGACTGGAAGTCTTCAAGAGTAGACTGGAAGTCCGCTCATTGTACTTTTTAGATCTGTTGCTGTGGATAATTTCTCAAGACAGGTGTTGTGTACTCAACAAAGAATTTTTATTTTTGTTAATTCAACAAATGATTTCTTAAATGTTTAAATATTATATTTCTTTTAGTAATTACGTGATAAAATGCAAAGTTATTTAATCTGAAAGAAAATGTTGAATTGACGAAAGGTTTTATGTCAGATAAACGCTGTGAGTGTAAAAGCTGGTTCACGAAAAGGATTTTTGAAATAAAATTGCTTTTATTTATTTTTAAGTGTTTAACACCTCGAAACATAGAAAAAAGGATGTCTGTCTGTCCGTTAAGTTATTATTCAAATACATACTTAATTTCACGTTAGGTGCAGGTATGTTTTAAATACGAAATTTGTCACTTACCAGATAAAGAGAAACGTTTTACTTTGTGCGTGTTTGACTTTTTACGTGTTTGACTTTATGCGTCCAAAGTCTTTATTTCTAGGATTGAATTATTTAATTAAAAAGGAACGCCTGGGTCTTTTCCACTGAAGACACAGCCTATTAGAGGCGCAATACGTGACCAGCAAACACTGTCAATACATCAGTATTACAACACGCCAGTAAATGAAAGTGTGCTGTGGAGTACGTCTGAATTTTGGAGCGTACTTCCGCGTTATAGAAGGTCCAAATATAGAATAAGGAAACCATTGTGAGAGGAGATTTGCTCAGTGTAAATGAAATAGATTAGCAGCGTCGATGCTGACCACAGAGTAACAATAAAAGCTTCAGAAAGTGATTTTTGTTTGAACCAATCAGTGTGTACTACGGATCCTCCGATCCTTCTGATGGAGCTGCAAGGCATAGGATTACAGTATTTATAAAAGCTCGGACAAATCCTTATTTTTCTATAGGCACATAGGTATTTCTCCTCTAGTAAAATGTGACATCGATGCCTTATACATATTCAAAACGTTGTTAGCGCAAGTCCGTTTGAACAAAGTTTTGGACTTCTGAATCTAGAGACGTAAGATTGGTGACTAATTTTGATTGGTTGCCTAACTTATTCCAAGTCTAATGACTCTAAATCTGAGTTGAGGCAAGTTTTAACAGACATATTCTGAGCTACAGATAATTGAAGTGAAAAGCATGTTGACCACCGATCTGTATATCTATTTTTTAAATCTTAAAAAACATCGTGAGACAGCCTGCTGCCTTATCAGCTAACAATCTCGTGTTCGTTTTCAATACCAGACCGATTAAAACCAGCGATCACTAGTTTTCGCGTGGAAGGAGTTGTCAATAGCTTTCGCTTCGTTTCGTTTTGTAAGAGCTTATTTGTTTAATAACCAGCGACAATTCTAGACTATTCCTTCCACACGAAGACTAGTGACCGCTGGTTTTAGTCAGTCTGGTATTGAAAACGAACACGAGATTGTTAGCTGATAAGGCAGCGGGTCATAAGTAATCCCTTCAAGTTGAAAAGTCGTCAAGAAACTATCACTGGTTCCGGCTACACTTGGGAACAAACAGGGAAAAAATTCGTTTTGTTCTCCTGATATAGTACAGATGGTCAAACACTAATCTATTAAGCATTGTTTTAAATACTTTTGATACCGGGACAAGCCGGTCATTTGCCTGATGGTAAGCATAACACTGGCCCATAACAATTGCAATGCCACCCAGAACTTTGAAATACAAAGGCCTACGCGGCACTGCAGTGCGCTCGTTACTCTGAGTCATTAGGTATTAAGTCTCATAAGCCCAGTAATTTCACTGACTACTTTGCTCATCACACCGTAACACAGTCATGCTCGCACATTATTGCTAGGCGGCAGACTTCACGAGCAAAGCGGTGGTACCAACCCAGATGGACACACGCAGAAGAGTTAGTCCTATATACCCTTAGTAAATAATTGAATTATTCTCTTAAAAAAGTGAAAGAAGCACGTTTATATTTCATCAGAGAGATTTATAATTTTCAGCTGTCATAGTAAACATACAAAATAAAGTTACCTAGTGGCAAACTCCTCAAAGGGCTTGGGTACGTGCCACATCGGCGCCTCTAAATTAGTTCTATTACATTAGAGGGTTGTAGGCTTTATGGACGTGTGGTAGGTAAACTGTAGGTTTATGTTAGGCTCCGAGCAACAGACAGGGACGGCATGGAACTTATCGCGAACGTGTAGGGTTCGTTTTTACCCAACAACGACTATTCTATTTTGTTAGTGGGAGGACTAACTCTTCTGCGAGTGTCCGTCTGGGTTGTTACCACCGCTTTGCTCGTGAAGTCTGCCGTCAAGCAGTAGTGTGCAAGCATTACTGTGTTCCGGTTTGATGAGCTGAGTATCCAGTGAAATTACTGGGCTTATGAGACTTAACACCTAATGTCTCAAGGTAACGAGCGCATTGCAGTGCCGCGCAGGCCTTTGTGTTTCAAAGTTCTGGGTAGCACTGCAATTGATATGGGCCGGCGTTATGCTTACCATCAGGCAAACGACCAGCTCGTCTCGTTACCAAATAAAATAAAAAATAAAAATTCGTCCGTCAAGATGACTTGCAGTTTTTATGCTATTATCAAAGAGATTCCAATATATATATAGAGGCGGCATAATTATCTATAGAAATTTTGTGTTCTAGATATCCATACAATTAATGGCGTACGCATGTCCCGCCCGTCGGCCGATTTTTCAAGGCCGACATTTTGGTTTCTTGTCCAGAGCGAGTATTTGAAGTGTCACTGAATTCAATCGTGCGACTAAATTATATAAAAATAGTTCTATTGAACTATGAATGCAAGTGAGCAGTTGCATGTGATACAGGCGACCATGCTAAAGTGCTGTGTGAAGAGCTGTGGCTGGACATTTGACGCCATTTTTGTTTCTGTTTCGGCGCGCAATACGTACCTTTTGTTCATATCCTCTACTTTTTTTTAATCATTGGCTATTATATGTCCAGCGAGTCTGTCACCATTTGACTGAGGCTTGAGAACTGGCATCTCAGGATGTTGTCTCTTACATAGTATACAAAAAGGATTACGGTGGCCGGTTTCCTTAACATTATGGCGCGTGCTGGTGCAGGTTGAATACTATTTTATTTATTTAAAAAGTTTACCAACAATTGTAAAAAGATTCCTTACAGTAAACGTTTACAAAGATAGGTAATAAAACTAGGTATTAAATTCAATGAATGCCATTTTTTCAATAAAAATTCCAAGTTTCAAAAGATCGTAAAATTAATGTTGCTGACCTCCAGGAACAGATTGAACCCCTTGCCGGATAACATACCAATTCAAACTCAGGTTGTATAATATCGTCACAAGACACAACACACATGACTACCTCTATAATCGTGTACAATTACTAAAATGACCAAGTCACTAATCAGAAGACGGAGAGCAACATAGCGTTTTATTAACTCAATAACTAGGCATTACCCCCCTTCCCCCCTAAATTATTGGTCTGACTTAACGACATCGTAAACTACGCCATTCTGCCAGTAGTTTGGTATCAAGTGTACCTTCGTAGTATTTTTTCGGGGTAAGGTCCTCTAGGTATAAGGTCATTGACTTATAGAGAGACAAGGAGTAATGTTTTTTTCTGGAATCAGGGCACGAATCATTGTTTTTATAGTTCGGATGGCTGACAGCCAAATAGTTCTTTTGGTTTGGTTTGAGGTTAACGCGTGTTTGAGGATCGAAATTTTCGTGTTAAGCAATATAAGTTATAGTTTCAGGTTGTGGGAATAAAATGGAGTAGAGAAACGACAAACTACGATGAGGTATAATGGGAGGTTGACGCCCTGATTTGTCTTTGACAAGTAGCTCATCAATTTTATTTTAATTCTAGCAAATTTGGTATTTGTTTGGCCGTCAAACATAGAATTATAATAATTGATAAAAAAACAATTCAGATTGTATATCCGTAAATTCTATGGTAAACAGAACTTAGATAGGTACTAGATTAGCTAATGAAATATATTTTATAGTGTTAACCGACACTAGCGGATGTTCACACAATTATATACATCACAAAAATTTCGCTTCCAAAAGGATTCAAACCTGCGTCTTCTGGTTATCTAACCAGAAACCTTAACCTACTAGGCTATGGGAGCAATCGATGTTGACTGCGAAATTCTTGAGATGATGTTTTCTTTCCGGCTTACAAGCCGCGTAGCTCCATCTAGCAGACCTCAGATTTATTTGTGTAGATTAGATAAGTTCTAAAGAAATTCCACCCCCTCTCCTTCTAGTACTTCGCTAATCTAGAAGCTAGGGTCTATTAGGAGCCTACGATAATTGTCACTTTTGAAGTAATTCATCATACATTATCTCCTACTCTCCTACTACCTAAACAACACTTTTGACACTGAATGTAGGGCACTGACCTGAAGAGGGGAAGGAAATAGTACGGAGGTGCCCTAGAAACTACACCCAGACATATTATATGAATGAAAGATACACACTTTTTGATGGTTCTGAGAAACTATAGTCGCTGAAGTTATAATATCTTTCTTTTTGTCTGATTCTGAGTATCTTTGAGTCTATTTGTATAAAAATACTTACCGAGCATTTTTTCAACCGTAAGGTAGACTTGGGTCTACTAGGAATGCAAATTTAACTTTTAAGTACTTATTATACTACTAGCTTCTGCTCGCGGTTTTCACCTGCATTCCCACAGGAACCGTGTATTTTTCCGGGATAAAAAGTAGCCTATGTTACTCTCCGGTTCATAAACTATATCTATGCCACAAATCACGTCGATTCGTTGCTCCGTTACTGAGTGAAAGAAGGACAAACCAACAAATCAAGAAACCAACAAACACACTTTCGCATTTATAATATTAGTAGGATAGTAGGATTTTATAAATTATTTTTAAGATATTGATTATTTATTCCCTTTTGAGGCCGAGGCATTGCATTGGATCCCATGCGGAGAAGACTGGGCTGTCTCGACGCTAAGTAACACTAACAGGTGATTAAAGAGTTGACGCATACCTATAATATAGGACCACGAAAGCGAACCACGTAAATATCTATAATTTCTTCACAAATCTTCGTAAAAGCCGCGCAAAACCAGTCAATCAGCAAATTTCCAGATTTCTCAAACATAAAATTGCGACCAATTTCCCCATCTGTGCACACGGAAAATCACATTCAAAGGTGATATTTACGATACAAAACGGGAAAATTACTGCTTCTGACGCTGTTAATGTAGGAACAGCAAATATCAATTGAGAAAACATTCAACTGTATATTTTTATTTTATTTGGTAACGAGACGAGCTGGTCGTTTGCCTGATGGTAAGCGACGCCAGCCCATAATAATTGCAGTGCCACCCAGAACTTTGAAACACAACGGCCTGCGCGGCACTGCAGTGCGATCGTTACCCTGAGACATTAGGTATTAAGTCTCATAAGCCCAGTAATTTCACTGGCTACTCTGCTCATTAAACCGGAGCACAGTGATGCTTACACATTACTGCTTGGCGGCAGACTTCACGTGCAAAGCGGTGGTAACAACCCAGACGGACACTCGCAGAAGATTAGTCCTAAAACAAACAAACCTTACAGACTTTACTAAATTTTTATTTTTGTTGTCGCCAGGTTGGCGTGTTGCGAGTGGGGACCGTCCGCCGGACCAGACCGCCGCGACTTGCAGACATACCCAGGTGAGTTAACATACTAAATAAACTTTTCCACGTGTCGTCGCCACCCTTGAAGCTTCGTCACATCTTGGATGAACCGGACGATTCCATCACTGCCGTTGTATACTTCCCTGAGGCGTTCCCGGAGTCCCTGGGGTGAGGCCACCTCACTAGAATTTTAAAGACATTAGTGCTTCATACACGAAACATACGCGACCGAGTGTGTCCGAGCGGGAACTTGTGCGACTTTCAATCTGACGCACCATAGTTCGAATCTCGACTCGGCCCGCACCAATGACTTACTTATATCAAGCTACGTGCGGATTATTGACACTCGCTCTAAAACGACGAAAGAAAACATCGTAAGGAAACCGGCATGTTCAAGAACCACAAAACCACGCTTTAAAATGTATGTAGGTACCTACTTATATTTTGGGCAATGACTACAAATAAATGTATTTTCTTTCTTTCTTTTTTTTCTTTCTTACTAGCAGTAGGCTCTAACAAGTGTGACATGTACAAATGTAGATAGCGTTAAAATACATGTATCATCTGATCTTAAGTGATAATACAAACTAGAAGATTCTAGAACTACGTGGGTAGCAGTGTTAATGAATCTAGCGCAACAACATTTACATATGTCGGAACAAGTGGGACGAGAGGAAACGGTTGACTAGTTTATGTGCCTTAAATCATAATCTGTGCTATTTACCAGTTCAGTGGATTACTGGTGTTAGGACTCTCAAAACTGATGAATCAGCGTGACGGGCGCCACACAGGACCTTGGTCTTCGTCGCCCAGACTTTAATTAATAATGTATTGTGTCACTGAAATAACAATGAGTAAGCTATTAAACCAACATACGGATTGTGTTGTTGCTATTTAAATGAACCGGCCAAGTGCGAGTTGAACTCGCGTGGAGAGATCAAAGATGAACAAACAATCCCAAGAACAAACTCACATTGTAATTGAACAAGTGACTTTTAAAAGAGCGGGAACCGACATCGATGTAAATATCGTGGTACTTATTTGAAATTCCATCCCCAATTTTTCCTTAGGGGTAGTATTCTTTAATAAAATGTATCAACCGACCACTCTTGCTATATACTTAAAAAAATCTTTTAAATCGGTTTACAATTAGCAGAGAAATCGAGTAAAATCGCCATAAAACCAGACGTATTGAAAATACTTGAAAGTAAAGAAAGAAAGAAAGAAAGAAAGAAAGAAAGAAAGAAAGAAAGAAAGAAAGAAAGAAAGAAAGAAAGAAAGAAAGAAAGAAAGAAAGAAAGAAAGAAAGAAAGAAAGAAAGAAAGAAATTCTTTATTTCAGAACTAGATGCACACAGCTTGAGCAACTTCTAAAAAACATTTTTAGTACAATTGTATAAAAAGATCAAACAGCACTTTTTTCCCGCCAAAACGCCAAGGCAACTACTAAAGGTTACTCACACGAAGTACACCGTTATAGTTTACTAGTTGCTCAGTAAATTTACATCTACTCGTATATAACATAATAACCAGCTTCCACGGTAGTTGGTTGTTCCCTTGTTTTGTGTGTATTACCACGCGGGAGGTGACAACCCTGTTCAAACTCGGGAATTATCTCATCACGAAGTTTTGATCTTATGATCTGGTAGATAGGTATCTACATAAATAAGGATTCTTGCATACGCATACACTATATCATACTGTTTCATTTTTCTATATTATTCGATAACGAGACGATCAGGTCGTTTGCCTGATGGTATGCGCAACGCCAGCCTATAACAATTGCAGAGGCAGTCTCTAAGATTCGAAAGTTGATAAAAAACCAAAACCTATGGACTCGAAGAGCACTGAGTCGATTTAGTTGAAGTTACACTATTGTTTGCATCTTTGATGTATTAGTTGAAGGTTTACATAGCTATTGTTTTGAAGATTAAAACACACGTTATAATTTTTGAGCAAAACTAACATTTTTGTTTTACTGACACCCAAAAAGGTTTTCAATTGAGATTGCTTTAGGTTTAGACTTCGACAATATACACTACATACTCGATGCATAGACCAAGTGCCTATGTGTGTACACGGGTGTCTCTAATTGTGATATTTATTGTGACACAATAACCATAATTATCTATAACAGCGGTTGTCTGAACACGTTGTGGCAAGTGTCTCTTCGAAATAGTAAAGAAATTGATGTCTGACATTTGTGTCGCGATTTCTGTCGTGGTCTAAACTTAGCTTAGGTTTGAAAAGGTTACAGTTCAGTATAATGCACAGCTGAACACAGCGTCGATTTTAAAAACTGGTTAACCTACTCAGTAAGCAAACCAGTCGAACTAGAATTAGTAATTTTTATACCAAATAATTGGGAGTATTTGAAAGTTCTCTCAGCTTTTCAATTCAGCATTATGCGAAAATAATTGAACTCGAGGTACGTTCTACAGAAACATGATTCCTACTATTTTTACAAAGATCCATTAAAAAAAGGTTTGATAAAGGGAAACATCAAAAAAGGGAAAAGGATTAAAAACCATATTTTTTCAAAATTTCTTTGGGCGTTTGGCAAGCGTTTTTCAGTAATTTTTATATAAGAATCAGAATCATTATTTCTTAATTTCTACGAAGAACATTGAAAAGACATCGTTAGACGTAAAAGATTAACGCGGCCGGTGGATTCGTATAGAATTGTTTCTTGATTTCTGAACCGAAATGCCTAGACTGTCAGATTAGAAGCATTTGTTTTATTAAAATACTAGCCGCTGCCCGCGGTTTCACCCCCACGGAGATATAGGATTTCATGATTTTATTTTTTTGCGCGGAACGATAATTGTTTTTCTAAAATAAAAGTAACCTAAGTTACTCCTTGTAACATCAGCTATCTGCCAGTGAGAGTCCCGTCAAAATCGGCCCAGCCGTTTCGGAGATTACCTGAAACAAACAGACAGACAGACAAAAATTATAAAAATTGTGTTTTTGTTGTTATATACTTTCTTATGCATTTAATAACAAGCTGTTATTTTAATATTATAAACAGACACTTCAATTGTATTTAATTTTTTATTTTGTATATATTTGTATAGAAGATGTACAGATTAACAACCACGGTCGGGTCGTCCCACTGCAGGGCAAAGGCCTACCTTCCCTCCTTCTAAGTCCGAGACTTCGAAGGAGGGAAGGCTTTTTGCGGCCAGTTTTTGCAAACAAATGTGCACAGACCTATTGCAGACCGTAGACGCTTATGCAAACGTGCGTTTGCTTGTCAGAATAACAACGCTTTTGCATCAAGCGCGGATATCGAGTATCTCGTATACGACGCTTGATGCAAAAGCGTTGTTATTTTGACAAGCATACGCACGTTTGCATAAGCATCTACGGTCTGCATATGGATCATAACACCACGACGTAGGTACTCGTACCAATATGGAGATGCGGTATCTTTATTTTTTCTCATCAATTTGAAGAATGCATGTTAAACATCCACCTGAGAAAGCACAAATTGTGTTAACCAACAAAGCAAATAGTAAATGATGTCTGTATCGTGATTGTAACACACAATACGAGCGAAAATCTATTTGTCTGTTACAAATACAATGTAGTTGCTAACGCGTTACACACGCTTCGAAAAGCACTTTATTCAAGCTGGACTAGTGGAAGCATTCGGTTTCGTTGCCTTTTATAAACTTGATCTGTCTTACCTTAAAAAATTAAACACCCTAAACATGCGATGAACTCTCGGTAGAGTTAAACATGCCTCTATCACGTGTGTAAAAATGAACCTTGATTTAAGGAGTGTCTAATCGTTGTCTAGCTCAATTTTATTGCGACATCTATATACAAATAAATAAAATTGAAGTGTCTGTTTGTAAAATAAAAAAACAGCTTAGGTACCTACAACAAAACAACCATTTATAAAATTTTTGTCTGTCTGTCTGTCTGTTTGTTGTGGTTAATCTCCGAAACGGCTGGACCGATTAGGACGGGACTTTAACTGGCAGATAGCTGATGTTATAAGGAGTAACTTAGGCTACTTTTATTAAAAAAAACCTTGAAAAAAAAACCATGAAATCCAATATCTCCGCGCGTGTGAAACCGCGGGCAGCAGCTAGTTTCTAATATTTTAGACATTTATTTTTAGACAATATCTAGATAAAACAAGGTAACAAACAATAAGGTAACAAGAGATGTGTTCCTCATAAACACAAAAAATTATAGCAAAGCGTTGCTAAAAGCATTAACCGGTTTTTGCTGTTGCTTTTTTAAGTTTCGTAGTTTTTTTTGTCTTTTACGTTTTTGTACATCATTTGTCACTAATATGTAGTCTACTAATATATTACTTAGTTTCGTGATGAAAGCTTCAACAATCTGCTATAAAAAATGACCCAATCTCAAGCAAGATTTTTTGCAATTATTTTTTTTCAACTGTTGTCATGTTAGGTTTTTCTTGTTTGACAGGCTAGTGTTGTGGTGATCATGATAAGTGACGATGTGATTGTAAGTGGTTACACTCTAAGCTTTTGAGAAATTAGACCAATATTTAATACTAGCTTTTGCCCGTGGTTTTCACCCGCATTCCCACAGGAACCGTGCATTTTTCCGGGATAAAAAGTAGCCTATGTTACTCACCGGTCCATAAACTATATCTATACCACAAATTACGACGATCCGTTGCTCCGTTACTGCGTGAAAGAAGGACAAACCAACAAATCAACAAACCAACAAACATACTTTTCGTACATACTTCGCATTTATAGTAAGTAAGATATTTAATATTTAACTATCTGTTTTCTAAACTAATAATCGAAACCGATCAAAGTCAAATTAACTCCATTCTTGGAAACCTCTCACATCTCCTTGCCTGCCTAACCAACCCATAAAAACGCTTAAACGTCAAAGAAAATAACACGTTACTGATTTGTATAGCGCTCCGTTACCACACATATAATTTTATGTACACACGTCTAGACAAGATGCCATGAATAAATATCGTGGAGAAAATATACGTAACACAATTTATTTTCGAAGCTTTGTACGGCGTCGAAGCGAGAAATAGTGGTACTTGATGTAGTTCTAGCTATTGACTGGTGTGTTGGTGAGATAGATTACTGTGATGGTAATAAAATCGCCAAATACACTGAGATTTGTTTGATTTGTTAGTGCTAGGAATAACTCTTCTGCGAGTGTCCGTCTGGGTTGTTACCACCGCTTTGTGAGTGAAGTCTGCCGACAAGCAGTGGTGTGCATGCATTACTGTGTTCCGGTTTGATGAGCAGAGTATCCAGTGAAATTACCGGGCTGATGAGACTTAATGCCTAATGTCTCAGGGTAACGAGCGCACTGCAGTACCGCGCAGGCCTCTGTGTTTACCATCAGGCAAACGACCAGCTCGTCTCGTTACCAATAACATAAAAAAAGATTAACTGGAAGATTTATCTCTATATCAGTTCGCACTCTATTCTGTCACTCTTATGTTCTGTTTTTGGTGATGCTGTAAAGGTCGGTCGTTAGATAATAATAATAATAACGTTTATTCACTAAAATTGTTATAATTGGAACTTAAAGTCTAGGTAAGTCTAAGATTGAGGAATATCACTAGGTACTTGAAGCAATAAGTTTCTTGAGTGTACTAGTTCCTCACTAGGATACCCTGTTTCGTGGGAAATTTAAGGCTACTTTTTATCCCGGAAAAATGCACGCTTCCTGTGGGAACGCGGGTGAAAACCGCGGGCAGAAGCTAGTAGTACATAAATCCAAGAAAAATCTTGCTTAGCAATGAGATCGCCAATAATACTTTTACTGATGTAATAAAGTTTGTTTTATTATACGTACGTCAAGAGACGTAATGAGTTCGGTAAATAAATATTCCTTAACCAAACACTAGCTCCGCTATTCATTTAGCACATAAATTGCAAGCACCAAATCCTAGTGTCCAATATATTAGCACTAATAAACTAATACATACTGACATGCCTAGATTAATGCTGACGTACTTGCGTAGCGCATCCGCTACGCAACGACGTATTACGCAACACGTAACTAATACCATGGTATATCATGCAGAGTAGTTATTATACTTACTTAGTTACATAGTTTATTTTAAACTAGCTTCAGCCCAAGGCTTCGCTCGTGTGGAATCAAGATAAAAGTAGCCTATATAGCACTCAAGAATAATTGGAGAGCCTTAGTGATATAATTTTTAGAATTTTTAGGATCTGTAGGTCCAGAGAATGGCGGTTACAAACAAGTACCCAAACAAACTTTACGTTTTCATAATTATAATAATGTTAGTGTATAAAAAGTAGCCGATGCTACCTACTCTTCACTCCATAAACACCTACGCAAATAAAAAGAAACACGACTGCCCTAGCCAGTGTCTCTCGGCATGATGATCTGAGCTTCCTGATAAATACAAACTGCATGGGAATCTTCAATACAAGAGTGAACCTTCTAAACAAGCGTGCTACATCTTCCATCATTCGAGATTGAGGTCAAACGTGAGCCTATCAAATATAGATAAAAAAATCTTATTGCGCCAACACGTAAAAATGAGTCGAGGGAAGATAGGAACCCTAACTCAATGAAAAATGCAGGTCCCACCCCACCTCCGGCCACCCGCGAGCCGCAGGTGTAATTGCCGCATATCCATGATTTATGGTCCTCGGGGATTTTTTCATCCATCACGGCGTCAAGCCCCGTTGGGGATGTGTAATGCATACCCGAGTGGTTCTTTTACGAACTGGGAAAAAACTAATCAACAAGATTATAGATAACTCCCGTTAACGTCTGGATTTTAGGGCGCGCAAAATAAATATCCTCAAAAAAAAAATTAAAAGTGAATAACTTTTTTACTATTAAGATTTTCGTGAGTATCCCGCATTATAAATTGTTAAATAAGTGTCAGTGGTCGTTGCAATCTCGCCGCGTGCACTCCCTGAGGAAGAGCGTCGGACCACAGAGTACTTTTCTATATCGTCGGACACGCTCGAAACCTAGATCGAAAATATCGACAAATGACGTGAGTTATAGCCGGTTATTATTTAACAATTTATAAAGTTAAAAACTATTTCTAGGGCCTCACATTTACAGACATTTGAGACGCGCCCGTCTTGTTATCAAATAGTAAAAATATCAAATAGTAAAGAAATGATGGAAGAAAATAAATGCGTCACTGCAAAAACTTGCTGTTTAATGCTTCCATTATCTTTTCCACAATTAGCCATATACGTGTCATTTTTAGGGTTCTGTACCTCAAAACAAAAAAGGAGCCCTTATAAACTATAGGCTCACTTCGCTGTCCAACTGTGTGTCTGTCAAGACCCTTTTTCTCAGGAGCACGTGGAGGAATGAAGTTGAAATTAATTTGATACTCAAGTCTGCAATCCCTTAGAGCTGTAAAAAAAATCAAACTTCTAAGGGGCAGCAAACGTACGTTTGCTTGAGCGTCTAAGATGCCCCTAAGTAAACGTCAGTCAAAAGATACGATCCTTTATGCCGCATATTTTGACACTTGCAACGGAATCTAAGCCTATGGGGTACTCTCTCTATGGGATCTCATTGATATAGAATCATGACATTTCGCAAGAAGCAGTGTCTTATAGCACAAATAAAGTAAAAAATCCGAAAACCGTAAATTTGTACTTACATACATCACAAAAAATAATGAATTAATTATTTTGGTGAATATAACAATGTACTGTAATGTAAAATATCCTAATACCTACAAGTTTGTACGGAACCCTCGGTGCGCGAGTCAGACTCGCACTTGGCCGATTTTATATCACAAGTTTTTACCCGCTGCGTGAATTGATCCCGCAATCCTATCAGGCGAGGTAGAGGTCAGAAGATAACGCTACCGCGGGGGCTGTCAAATGCTTCGTCATCTATCATAATAAACAAGAACATAATTGTGTGTCTGTACACATTCGAGATCACACAACTACTTATACTAATGGAGTTAAATGATGATGTCATACTAACAAGTCCTACGATGTTTTAACTACAAGACAAACGACTTGTGCCAATTTGTTTGATTATTCATATTGTTACTACAATCTTTTTTACTGTTGAGTAAGGAGACGAGCGGGTAAGCACAACGCCAGCCGGCAATTGCAAAATGTTAATAAATTTAGGATATAAATTTTATTATTGTGTAAATTACTTAAATATTGCATGCCCAATTTCGGTAACTGTTACTTGCTCTTAATAATTTAAAATTCTACCTGTATATGTACACTAACAGTTGTGCAATAAATGTACTTTACTTTGCAGTGCCACTCAAAAACTTTGAAACACAAACGCCTGCGCGGCACTGCAGAGTGCAGTGCGCTCCTTACTAGGTCTCATAAGTTCAGTAATTCCACTGATTACTTTGCTCATCAAACCAGAACACAGTAATACTTGCACATTACTGCTTGGTGGCAGCGAACACGAGTAAAGCGATGGTAACCACCCGGACGGTCACTCGCAGAAAATTTAGTCCTATACCACCTACTGTACGTATAGACCAATAAAGTATAAAGTACTTTATTGGACCAATAAAGTACCTATAGCAACTATAGAAAAATAAAGTACAGCAACAAGACGACGTTATTTTTTGTAGTAAATACCTGTTGAATAGAACTTCTATACATACTACCTTGACATTAAAAGAGTTCAAGTGTCAGACGTACAAAAAAATAAAAATGCTTACATACAACAAAATCATTTTAGCAATAGGTACCTGTGGCGCTGTTGAGATCACACGCTCTACACTAGACTAGCAGTAAGGTTACTTTACGACACCATTCAAGACTTTACTAGGTGGTAGGACTAACTCTTGTGCGAGTGTCCGTCTGGGTTGTTACCACCGCTTTGCTCGTGAAGCCAGCCGTCAAGCAGTAATGTGCAAGCATTATTGTGTTCCGGTTTGATGAGCAAAGTAGCCAGTGAAATTACTGGGCTTATGAGACTAGCTCGTCTCGTTACCGATAGCATAAAAAAAGATGTTTCAGGTTATGAAATAAAACTCGAAGTTATACATTTAACGTATTTAAAACTGCATATTTAATGCATTGCGATTGTAGAATGTAGCTTTATCTGGGCTCTACGTGAGATAGCAGTAAAACGGTAACATAACCATAAGTTAATTTTTTTAATCAAAAATGCATCTGACTTGCCAATTATTATTGATCCATACTAATATTTAATTAATCACATACAGTGGCATCAAGCCAGCACAAGTAACTGTGGTCACGGTACGCACGCACGGCACACTTGAACGTACATAACTTGAGCAACTGGTTTGTGTTGCAGCGCTGTGAGAATGTAGCGGTAGAGCTGACACTAAAAACTTTGTGACAAAAATTTTTATGTTCGCCAAGTTTCAACAGAATCGGTTTACATGGTGAACATTCAGTGAGTGAACAAATCAATTCATTCACTTTTTACCTTCAGAAGTGTTTTTTGGAATAATTAAAATCTACTCTGTAAAAGGTTATGCGTGATCAACTAATTATGAAACATAATATAAAAATATAAAATATGGGTCGACTAAGATGGTTGATTCTCACGGCATGCGCCTTTCGACAGCAATAATAAATATTTGTGTACATAAAAAAGAGCAATTGTTTTTTTTATTTGGGTTTTGTGAGATCACGGTCTTCTAAGTTCCTTTTCTAGATCGTGTTTGGAGTACTGCTGCCATCTTAGGGGCAGCGCAGACGCTTATACAAACGTACGTTTGCTTGTCAGAATAACAACGCTTTTGCGTCAAGCGCGGATTTCGTGACATTCGAAATGCGCGCTTGACGCAAAAGCGTTGTTATTTTGGCAAGCAAACGTACGTTTGCATAAGCGTCTGCGCTGCCCCTTAGGGGCACCCTCGAAATGCGCGCTTGACGCAAAAGCGTTGTTACAAGCAAACGTACGTTTGCTTGAGCGTCTCAGGTGCCCCTTAGGGATGCCTCAGCTAAGTATCAGCTCGAAGCCTTGGAGTCAGTGGGCCGGCGAGCTTTGAGGCTTATCGGTCGCAACTAGTCGCTTCGACACTGCTAAGCCTCGAGCACTGTCGTAGAGTAGCGAGTCTGTCAATACTTTATAGGATATGTTTCGGTGAGTGTGCGAAAGAACTACATAACCTAATCCTTCGCCCTTTCATAATAGAACAAGTAGACAATCGGCTCGATATCATTCTTTGGGGCAGCGTAGACGCTCATGCGCATTTCGAGTATCACGAAATCCGCGCTTGACAAGCAAACGTACGTTTGCACGAGCGTCTACGCTGCCCCTTTCACTGTGGATATTCCGTCATGTCGTATAAAGCGATTCGGATCCACATTCATTGTGCGCACCGCCAAGGAATGGAATTCTTTGCCGTCTTCCTTGTTTCCTGTAAAATATAACTTGGGTGTCTTCAAGGCTAGAGTAAATAGGTAACTCTAAATCTGCGTGCTCTATCTTCAGCCACATCTTTGCTTACCATCAGGGGAGTTGGTGGCAAAACATAGATTTATTAACAACTAGCTGCTGCCCGCGGTTTCACCCGCGTGGAGTTATTGGATTTCATGCATTTTATTTTTTTGCGTTGAACCCTAATTATTTTTCTAAAATAAAAGTAGCTTAAGTTACTCCTTGTAACATCAGCTATCTGCCAGTGAAAGTCCTGTCAAGATCGGCCCAGCCGTTTCGGAGATTACCCGGAACAAACAGACAATTAGACAAAAATTTATAAAATGGTTGTTTTGTAATAGGTACCCTATATACTTTCATATGCATTTGGTAAAAAGCTGTTATTTTGATATTACAAACAGACACTTCATTTTATTTATTTGTATGTATGTATACTTGTACAGTTAACAATAAAAAATATATGGGGATTACAGGGGAAGACGGCTGCACCAGCATGTTATTCTGCTATCGAAATTGTAAATTATAAATTAATTTACAATACCTTTCCGCTATACTTTAAGTATTTTTCAACTTAACCTAAATCTTATTTCCTATCGAGATAATTTAGTGTTAATGAGTCCAAGAACTAAATTATTTTTGGTGGCTGCGAAACTTTGATGTCACAAATTTGAGATAAGACAATTTTTTACCATTGATTATTGAAATATTTTACCATTAACTTTTACTGTTGAACTCTTTAATTTAAAATTAAAGTACCTATTACTATTATTTACTGTATTAATTTGATTTCTTAGATCTAAGTTTTTTACATATATATTCATATAAAACATACAAAATATTAAAAAAAAACCTAAATCTAGATTTAGGTTTTTAGGTTACCGGTGTCACTCTAGAGTGACACCGGTAGCGGGACAGGGCGCAAGCTACCGGTAGTTATAGAGCACCAGAGTGATTATTATTATTATTAAAATAGTTATAGCTATCTAACTTTTCATACATCATCTCATCTACTTTTAAATCAGGTACAAGTTCAGGTTACAGGTATGTACCAGGTACCTGTAAGATTTAAAAGTAACTAGGGATGTCACTGCGTAAAAAATGCGAAAAGTGTTTGTTCATTTTTCCATTTTCAGAATGTACAAAATGTTTGTTCATTTGTTGAAGCGGGTGCCGTGCTTGGACTAGATTTTCCATCAAGCCAACCACAACCACAATAGACGATACGATATGCGTCAAGCGGGGACCGTGGTTTTTCCATGGTTTTCTAGTGGTCCGCGATTGATGCTTATCCATCAGTCATTAATTAGGTGTGAGGGGTGGCACCCTTGGCAGGCGTCACCATGATCGCAGTATAAGATTATGATGTCCGAGAAGAATGCTGCTGATCATTCCCACCTTAAAGCGGGCTCTTAAGGCACCCACAGGAACAAATTGGGTGGTACTATTCTTAATCGGGACCTTAAAGATCTTATTTAATGTGTATAAGTAGCTGCAATAGTTTTTTCAAATAATTAAAACTTAACCTAAAACTGTACAGTCATGCCACCTCCACTCCTTTCGCATCTCGCGCGGCCTCGTCCGATACAAACCGAGGCCCGAGCACAACACAGACGCACATGGCGCTCTGCCCCAAACAGACGTGCCGCCTTATTTCCTCCTTCTCGCAAACTTTTTACGAACTTCCTTTTAAAACTCAAGACTTACAAACCAAACGTCCTTTGCCATAGCAGCTCAAAAAAAGACGTTTTCGAAAGAGGTTGTGATCAAGTGTTCCAATTTTAAACTTAGTCAAGTGTAGCTTTTTTTGGTGTTCCCATTCGGCTGGTTGATAATTTTTGGCGAAAAAGTTTCTGTATAATAATTGTGTTAGCTTTGTGTTTGTGATATTAAATATTTTGTAACAGTGGTTGTGCAAAATGAATGGAGTAGTATGTGAGGCCGAAATAGAGAGTTCTGCAATTATTGACAGGTAAGTCGTAAAGTTTCGTAGAGTTTTAAAATAGAATGGTAAACTTCCTTTGTTTATTTGGGAATTGACTGTGTTTGATGGTTGCTTCGCAGCTCTCGGATATTTTAGTTACTTTATCGGAAGGTCGAGAAATAAATTTTACAAGTCGACATTTTCGCAGAATTTTAGAATAGCAAATACAGTTTATTTCAAATTACATAAAGGTTCAAAATTTTTAAATTGAATAATTAATTGTTAAAGATGCCTGCTTTAAACATGGAATGGAATAACTTAATAAAAGTAGTTATTACATAAGTAAAATAATCACCATTATTTTACTTGTTTACTTAATTTACATAATATTTCAACAAACTCTGTAAATTGAAATTTTTAATATTAAAACAATTTTAAGTATGGAACTTAGTTTGTTTATCAATACATAATAATTGCAAAAATCTCAGAAATTAGCTAAATTAACCTTACAACAACGGGCTAATCTTATCGCTAAAACGAAAAAAATTGTCAAAAATTGCAATTATCAACTTTATTACTATTTGAGTAGCATTTATTTCAATGTTACCTATTATTATTTTACTTTGTTTATTAATATTACCTAAGTATATGAATACACAAGATTTATATACTTACCTAGGTACCAAAGTAAAACTCCTTATGTTATTGTATATAAAAATCAATAAGTATATAAAAGTTATAATTTAACACACTATCCTAAAATGCTACAATATTTTTTGTTTAACCTGTTTGTAACAAACTACATTAATATATTTTTTGTACATAAATAATATTGCGTTAGTAAGTTAACCATTTTAGGTAAGTATGCGAAAAGAAATGGTATTTTCTAATATCAATGGATTCAAATTCCGCTAAATATTCGTAGGTACATAATATATCTTACATTACGCGTCACATCAGTCAAACGCTGTGATAAAAATCTGAAAATATTATGAGTTTCCAGCCCTCATGGACCCAACCATATATGGCTCAAATATATAACCTCTTTCGAAGTTCGCATATTTGCGCCGCTTGAGTCGCTCAGCCGAAGAATCCGCGGAGCCAGCCCTAATTTGTGTCTCAAAAACATGAGACGGTGCCAAACTGTCGACACAAGTAGCGTCCCACACTAGGGGCCGCCCCAATTTCTAAGGAACGAGCGTCTTTGTTGTCAACTTAGTTGTTTATTTACTACTAGCTGCTGCCCGCGGTTTCACCCGCGCGGAGATATTGGATTTCATGGTTTTTATTTTTTTCGCGGAACCCTAATCCTTTTTACAAAATAAAAGTAGCCTATGTTACTTCTTGTAACATCAGCTATCTGCCAGTGAAAGTCCGGTCAAAATCGGCCCAGCCGTTTCGGAGATTACCCGGAACAAACAGACAGACAGACAAAAAATTTAAAATGGCTGTTTTGGTGTAGGTCCCGTATACACTTTCATATGCATTTATTTAAAAGGTATTATTTTGATACTACAAACAGATACTTCAATTTTATTTAGTTGTATAGACATATAAAAATGTGGTTAGTAACCACAAGTCAGATAATTACTGACGCCTCGTAACTAAAACTCATTAATAATCCATTACACGTTGATGAATAAAAATATGGCAGTAGTAATAGGTATTACGACATCTCTCGTATAATTATTACCAACTAGCTGTGCCCTGCGGCTTCGCCCACGTATCCTAAGTTACTCCTTGTAACATCAGCTATCTGCCAGTGAAAGTCAAAATCGGTCCAGCCGTTTCGGAAACTACCCGGAACAGACAGACAGACAGTCAGACAGACAGACAAAAATTTAAAAAATGTTTGTTTTGTTATAGGTAGAGTATATACTTTCATATGTATATAGTAAAAAGTTGTTATTTTGATATTACAAACAGACACTTCAATTTTATTTATTTGTGGATTACAAAGTTAGTTAATCCTTAACATTATAAATACCTACTTACTTCTAAATAAAAAAGTCAATGTTTGCAATTTAAAACTATAAAAATCTTTATACCTAAATATCTTCTTTAGTACAAAACATATTCTTTTTAATAAGTACCTACAGTTACAACTGACCCGACATGTCTAATCAATAAATTTATTTTAGTTCATACACAAATCGCATAGACAAAAACACTGTCAGTATTCTCGAATTTTCCAATTTTCCGGGCAATTTTTCTTTTTCTAATATCTAACTTGTTTGATTTTACTTGTTAATTTCTTCACTTGTATAATTCGAGCGATACTTGACAATGGTGTTATCTGGTAAAGTTATGGTTAAAGTTACGTTCTAACGAACATGATGATTTTGTATTTTAAACTGTAAAAATACATGTCTGAACACAGACAATAGATATTTTATCATAACTATTCATTATGGGTCACGTCATGTTTAAATATTATTTTGTAATGTCAGATAACATTATAATATTTGATGAGTACAGGCATTTATTTACCTACGGAAAGAGAATGATCAAGGCGAAGCAATAAAAACAACAATGCTTAGACTAAGACAAAAATCTCTGACTTTTTTATTGTTTTATAGGTTTATTGTTGTAAAATATCTAGACTTTCTACAGGTTAATTGTTTAATTGGTTGTATTCTATGATGGGTAGGTATCCGTATTTTTTTTTATTGGAAAACGGCGTAATTAGTTAAAAAAGCGTATTATGTAAATGACAAAGGCGTATGGATGCAAATAGCTCAGCAGCCTCCTAATATTTAAATCTTAAATATTATAATTGTTAGCATTAGAAACAATGTAAAAATATATTTTATAAACAATGCCGTTGAATTTCTTACCTCTTCTGCTCGGTTGAACACTTGGCATGAGAACTCGAGTAATAATTACATGAACTCTCTCCTGTGGATAAAGAAATTTTAATTTGGCGTAAGTATATATTTTTTTTAATGTTATTTGGTAACGAGACGAGCTGGTCGTTTGCCTGATGGTAAGAATAACGCCGGCCCATAACATTTGCAGTGCCACACTTTGAAAACACAAAACTTTGAAACACAAAGGCCTGCGCGGCACCGCAGTGCGCTCTTTACCCTGAGACATTAGGTATTAAGTCTCATAAGCCCAGTAATTTCACTGGATACTCTGCTCATCAAACCGGAACACAGTAATGCTTGCACATTGCTGCTGGGCGGCAGACTTCACTCACAAAGCGGTGGTAACAACCCAGACGGACACTCGCTGAAGAGTTAGTCCTCCCACTAACTAGCAAGTACGTATTCAAGATACCAATAGCGTCGTGTTCTCCTCTCTGCCTATATCTAAGTCCAACCTGACACTTGGCGTAATGATACTAGAAGTATAAATGTTTCTAAGAATCAGAGGCTGAAAACCTGTTTGGTAGCTGTTAGTACTTGTTTGTAGCGTTCTCGTATTGCCGCTAATTAATCATTGCGAAATGGGCACCGCACTGGCTCCGTGGTCGAACAGGTCGACGTACATAAGTGGCCGCGGTGAAACATAAATGGCTAAGTGTCAATCGGTCCCAGTCGATTAGGGTTCCGCACAACAAAAATCATACCTTTCAATAGATAGATACATAGATTAACTCCTTATTGAAACACCACAATACAGATACCTTAAAAATTAAAACAATTTAACAATAAGTGTTGCAATTGGCGGTCTTATGGCTGAGAAAGATCTCTTCCAGACAACCAGACAATAATGTACCTTTATAAGATAGTGTTTAGGTGTGGCTTGTTTTAAGTTAAGTTATTTTAAGTAAGAATGGCACTGTCACTGGCAGATAGCTGATGTTACAAGGAGTAACTTAGGTTAATTTTATTTTAGAAGTAGAATTAGCGTTCCGCGCAAAAAAATAAAAACCATGAAATCAAAAATCTCCATGCAGGTGAAACCGCGGGGCAGCAGCTAGTACCAAATAAATACGGAACCCTAAAAAGCTTACTTCAGCCAATTTAATTACAAATAAACGATGTAGTTAAATAATAGTAAGTATTATACCGATATGTCTATAAGTACTCGCAATAATTATTACTTATTTGGCGAGTTTTCCCGGGACAAGGGGACGCCTAATTAACCGTCTTGTTCGGAAAAGGTCACATCTCTTGTTACAAATGAATTCTCTTTTTATCTTATTCTATAAATATATAAGCTAACGTTTGACCACTACCTCACCTGCGGCGCAAGTACGGAAGTCGCTTCGATAAATTTGTCGAACTGAAAAACTCGATAAATTTATCGAATGTTGCGAGTACCGAAGTGTGATCGCAAAGTATTGTAGTAGCTCTATATTCTCTTTGGATTCAACCAAGCTTTTCGATAACTTTTGTCGATTGTTTCGAGGCTCGATAAAACCCACTTTATCGATTTTAACTGTCAATTTTATCGAATATTATCTAGTTTTATCGACCGAAAAGATCCGTACTTGCCGCTGATAGTATGTGATAAAGTGTGGTGAGAAATCTTACTTATTTTTTACAATTGAAGCGGCTACGAGTGGTTTGTTTGCGTGATCGTAAGCAAGCCAGCCAATTGAAATTGCAGTGCCACTCAGAACTTAGAAACGCAAATTTCTGCATTGCGCTCGTTACCCTGAGACATTAGTCTCATAAGGCAAGTAATGTCACTGACTATTTTGCTCATTAAATCGTTAAAAGTAATGCTTACACATTACTGCTTGGCGTCAGACTACACGATCAAAGCGGTGGTACCAACCCAGAGGGACACTCGCCGAAGTGTTAGTCCTACCTCCTAGGAACGATTATGGCCTAGAACTTAATCAGCCTCGTAAGCTCCCACTGCTGGGATACCGGCCTTCTCTCAGAGAGAGAGTTATAGGTCATAATCCACCACGCGGGCCCATTGCGGCTTGGTGGATGTCACATAACCTCAAATTTTGTGGTTCTTGAACATGCCGGTTTCCTCACGATGTTTACATGTTTACTTCACCGTCAATAATCCGCACATAACTTGATATAAGTCATTGGTGCGGGCCGAGTCGAGATTCGAATTATGGTGCGTCGGATTGAAAGTCACACAAGCTCCCGCTGGGCCACACCCGCTAGAACATATTACTACTTACTTATACAAGCAGTAGGTATTGCACTTGACTGAGACTGAATCCTGCACTGGATCTGTGCAGTGCCATTGCAGACCTTTTTGTTTCAAAGTTCTGAATGGCAGGAGCTGGCGTTATACTTACCTTCAATCAAACAGCCCGCTCGTCTCGTAATCCTTTAGAAATAAATAAATAAATAATAAATCATGCGTATGTCCTATAAATAATGCGTATTCAAGGAATACCTACCAACATTGTATACCAATATTTATTAATTTCTCGGCTGGAACACAGCTGCGTTTCCTGATAAAGATAACCTCTGAGATGAACCCATGACGTCACAGCTCACATTAAACACAAAAGACCGTTCGTTCAAACAGATCCATTATCACTTCTTTGTATATTTAAAGCATTTATCAACGTCTATTTGAATGATACTCTATTTTTGAACCTCTGAGAATGAGAGCAAGACAAAATAAAAATCAATGTTATGTTCAACACTAAAATAGGCATGTTTGGAACTCACACAAATGTTACATCTTCGTCAAAGGAAAACAGAATACAGAATAATGTTTATAACACCTGATTAGTGCTGTCTTTATCTAAAAAATTAGGAACTAATAGGACTGTATGCCTTCGTAGGACCGTCGGGTAAAAATACATGTAAATGAAGTTTAAAAACAAACCAAAGACAGCCTAAAAATACAGCTTCACCACGCTCAATCAAAAAACCACAGCCGTTAAGTCTCCCTAACACGCAATAAGCTACCTTAATTTGCCACAAAGTATTCCACTCCTCGCGAATGATCGATTATCTTAATATTGTCTCGGCAGCTGCCGCGAGATTGTCTCGCAAATTATTTATGTACATAATCTGATAACAGCGGGGGTGGTACAGGTATGCGTCTGTGGTGTTACACTTACTTTATTCAACGTCAAAAACTTCATCGAACTTAATTTCATAGAAATTTAATGACGGTATAAAGCTATGGTTTCGGCGTCAAGAGGAAGTGAAGAAATAATATAATTATTTCGTACGCATCTTCTATAATTCTATACAAATAAATAAAATTTAAATTATGCCCCGCGGCTTCGCCCACGTAGCCTAAGTTACTCCTTGTAACATCAGCTATCTTCCAGTTAAATTCCCGTCAAAATCGGTCCAACCGTTTCGGAGATTACCTGGAACAGACAGACAGACAAAAATTTTAAAAATGTTTGTTTTGTTATAGTTACCGTATTTTTTACCATATATATACTTTCATATGCATTTAGAAAAAACCTGTTATTTTGATATTACAAACAGACACTCCAATTTTATTTATTTGTATTGATTTTTATCCTACTAATATTATGATAGCGAATATTTGTGTTTTAACTAAAACAATAAAGAATTAATGATACAATTATCTTTAAGTTACAATGGGCGGACTTATCGTTAAAATCAATCTCAACCTTTGACTGTCAACTTTTTTGTTATTTACCTTCCACAACTTTATATACAAGACACCCCTGTAATAAGCTCGTCACTCACAAACTATTATTTTCTCGTAACGTTCACTAATCCTTCCTGCCGTAACTTCCGGCTGATCGCCGCCCGCCCTTGACCATCAGTAATCCGCCCAAACGTTATCTGCCCCGCACGGCTTCTCTCATGGTTAATTGGTGTCACTGTTTGTTTCGCAAATCTTTGTTTAAAATGTACCAAATCACTACTTGTCTGTAGTTTTTGAGAATGGAAGATGGATGGAGCGTAGAAACTAGCTCTTAAGAGGCTACAGCTCGCCATACTTTCCATACAAACGCTCGTACGCGATTATAGTGTCCTAATAAATTTTTCTTTAGATGTTTTGAGCAAATAGGTATCATTTGCTCTATATCTAGGATTCCGTGGAAGCAAAAATGTAAAATTTTGGGATTCCAACTCAGTACAAGCCTTCAAAAATAAGCTTTTTTGGACAAATTTTACCTTGACTTTGGCCGTTCACAGTGTTCTCATAAATGTAAAATTCAACAAAACACGTCCATATAATCCTTGGACACGTAATGGAGATTCTAAATAACAAACATCTTTTTCACAAACTTGTAAGGCATTTTAAAAAACACGTATTTCCTGGAACAAGTTTTAGGAAATTACCACGCACTAATTGTCTTCGGAGATTTTGTTTGGAAATTTATTTCAAAATTTTTAGAATACCAATTGAAGGCTCTGGCGTTGTCTCTTCTTTTCTTTAATGCCTGTTTTTCTTCAATGACAATAAAAGACTTTAGGCCACTTTTGCGTTCTAGGATTTTTGCGTTAGGCGGGTCATGAAGCGGCACCTTAAGAACTTAACTAGTAAAAGTCATCGGCTGTTCTGTTCAGTATACCAAAAGACGAAAAATTAAAATAACCTTTTGATTCCCTTGACCTAAGCTAAGACTCAAGCTAAGAAATAAATACAATAAAAGATAACTTACAGAATTTGTTTCGTTTAACCCATAAAATAAAATATTTATTATGCCACAATCATAATTTATACAAGATTTGTGTATGATTATGCGGTAGGTTAGGTTTATAAATCTACTAGCTTCTACCCGCGGTTTTTACCCGCGTTCCCACAGGAACGGTGCATTTTTCCGGGATAAAAGTAGCCTATGTTAGCCTCCGGTCCATAAACTATGGCTATGGTAAAAATCACGTCGTTCCGTTGCTCCGTTACTGCCTGAAAGGAGGACAAACCAACAAACACACTTTTGCATTTATAATATTAGTGGGACTAGTAGAAAGTAGGACTAGTAGGATGGTATATGACAGTACACCAGCTGTCACTAGCGCTGCGTATTTACCTGGAATTAAATTGTATACCATGAGCTGTTCCTAGTATATATAGTTATCTGTGACTTCAACTAATTTCCATAGATAACCAACCTTTAACCATAACTACAATACAATAACAATTATGGCGTACGTGTGTGTGACATTTCTATCCTCAAAACATTATCTCGGCGCAACTCTTTTGTCACGTCTGCCTACCCTCGTTCGGCCATTGTCTGTCATTGTGACGTGCACAATAGAGATGTTATCTTATAAATTCGGGACGTTTGGACGACTTTAATGTTATACATACTTCCATACTATACTATAAATAATATTATAAATGCGAAAGTGTGTTTGTTGGTTTGTCGATTTGTTGGTTTTTTGGTTTGTCCTTCTTTCACACAGTAACCAAGCAACGGATCGACGTGATTTTTGGCATAGATATAGTTTATGGACCGGAGAGTAACATAGGCTACTTTTTATCCCGGAAAAATGCACGATTCCTGCGGGAACTCGGGTGAAAACCGCGGGCAGAAGGTAGTACATACATAAATGTTTTGTTACGAAAATACAGTAGCGTCTTAACAAGCGGGCATAGTTGATGACAAAAACACTGCGTTGAAAACGTCGTGTCCTATATATGTTACAGTTTAAGGCTTTCATATTTGATGAACTTCGGTTCATAAACCTCATTCAGTACATGAGTTAAACCTAGCTCATATACGAACGTCGGTTCAAAATGATTGGTGTACTCCGCCCTAATTCACACATTATTATAAATGTAAAAAAGTTTGTTATGTGTTTGTTTGTGGCTCTCGAGTGCAGATGTTGGAATAAAGGTGAAACGCGTTTCACCTTAAGCAACCGATCTGCTCTACTAGAGTACCTATGAATAGAATTAATAGTCAAAAGCTAAAAAAAGTTTCAAAATGAACTTACAAAAAATACTCGCATAGAATTAATAGTCAAAAGCTAAAAAAAGTTTCAAAATGAACTTACAAAAAATACTCGCTTAAAAAATTTGACTCTATACAAATAATAATTAATATTTATAGTAATTATTCTATAATTAATCGTAATTACCCGTTCTTAATTACATATGCAAACACCGAACACAAAGCAAGAACAAAACAAATATTTCTTACATAAGGGGTAATCAAAACGCGCGTTTCCTTCACGGTTGTGACTCTAGCGACGTAAAGTCGACAATACAATCCTAATCTAAAATACAAAACAAACTGTGCAATATACAGTAACGAATTTGATAGCCAAACTAAAAGTATCATACATTTTATCTGAATTACTTGCAAGATTGTCCGTGTGATCCCGGCGTGTGGATAATACTACGCCAGGGCATTTGCAGCACTTTTTTTTCCAGCACTTGAAGTCTGCCGCCAAGCAGTAATGTGCAAGCATTACTGTGTTCCGGTTTGATGAGCAAAGTAGCCAGTGAAATTACTGGGCTCATGAGACTTAATACCTGATGTCTCAGGGTAACGAACGCGGGGTGCTATGCCGGGTAACCTCCACGCGGTGCACCCTGGGTACCTGTCAGCAACCTCTTCTGGTTGACTTTTCGGTCCCGGAGAGGTTGCTGACAGGTAGCTGATAACCCGGCGAGGTGGGCCCCTCCGCGTGTCCCTCTGATTGGGTCAGCAGAGGGCACAGCGGATGGGGCGTATGGGCTGAGCGGAGTCCGAAGGCCGCAGGGCCATGGACGAGCTTGCCGAGGGGGCCGCGTAAGCACGCGTGGCCCTCCGGTGTGGCTACACCGGACGGGACAAGATAGGGGCGCGCTGTCTTCCAGCGTGGGACCAGGGGGTTACCTTATTGGGTAGTGGTCCCCCTGCTCCCGCTGGCAGCGCGCGGCTGGACGAGACTTAGGAGGTGGACAGCCCCTCTTAGGGGGGGCTGTACGAGGAGGAGCGCGCTGCCTACCAACGTGGGATCAGGAGGTTACCCTTTGGGTATGAGGATCCCCCTGCTCCCGCTGGCAGCGCGCTTATTTATTTACCGGACGTGACACAGTAGGAGAAGGGCCCCCACCCTGATTGGCCATATCGGGATGGGGGCAACACCGGACTTGACATCAGAGGGGGGGTCAGGTACCCCCCTCTGCACCTGACTCAGAGGAGGTGGAGCGCGCGGCCGTGTTCTTGCGACCGCGCGCCATTGTGATGGCCCCCGTCCTAAGCGGCGCCCCGTGCGGGCGCCGTGGCAGGCGGGGGACACGACGGTGCTCTCATGAGCACGGAGACCGGGGCGCGGTATTACCCCTCCGTCTCCTCCGGGAGGGCCTGGGGCGTCGGATGCGGGGGCATTCGGCGTCCCGCACCTGCTTATAGGTAGGGCCCTCCCGAGGCGGGGGCAGTGCGTCTAGCGTGGGCGCACCGCCCGAGCCAAGCGGGGGAGCTAGGCTCCTCGTGAGGCGGGTCCGCCCCGGGGGGGCGGACGACGGCTGACGGGGTTCCGCGTGTAGTGCGAAAGTGGCACCGCAACCCCGTCCAGAAGCTGAGCCGTAAACGCCCCGGGGGTTTTTGGTGGGTAGTCCGCTGCGCAGTGGGCGAGCGGGAAGCCCACACTCCCCCCGTGACCTCCCCCGAGGCACGGGGGGGTAAGCTCATAAATGAGTTTTCCCCCGGGCACCAAAAAAAAAAAAAAAAAAAAAAAAAAAAAAAAAAAAAAAAAAAAAAAAAAAAAAAAAAAAAAAAAAGGGTAACGAACGCACTGCAGTGCCGCGCAGGCCTTTGTTTTTCAAAGTTCTTAGTGGCACTGCAATTGTTATGGGCTGGCGTTATGCTTACCATCAGGCCAACGACCAGCTTGTCTCGTTATCAATATAAAATAATAATAATAATCAAAGGGGCGATGGCTTTCTTCTCAATCAACATTTAAAATCTACTGCGATCACCGTTTCGCCCAACAAGTGTGGTTTATTATGGCAATCATCATCATCATCAGCCGGAAGACGTCCACTGCTGAACATAGGCCTCCCCCTTAGAACGCCACTTGGATCGACCACTCGCCTCTTGCATCCAACGGTTCCCCGCAGTATTGACAAGGTCATCGGTCCACCTAGTGGGGGGTCGTCCTACACTACGTCTTCCGGTTCGTGGTCGCCACTCGAGAACCTTTCTTCCCCATCGGTTTTCGGTTCTGCGAGCGATGTGGCCTGCCCACTGCCATTTCAACTCGCTAACTTTGAGATCTATGTCGGTATATTTCTATTATGGCAATGCACTCCTCATTATGTGGAGTTTCTGCAGTGGACTTATTCCGGTTGATGATGAAGTAGTAGTAGTAATAAAGGTTGCAAAAGTTGCGACTACTACCAATTTAGAACGGGCACGGTGGGTTTCTGGAGGGTTCGATGATTTTGAGTTTCTTTTTCGACTTTTTTTTCTGTTGCTAGGCGGTTTGTTAGATTATTAGGTTTGTATATAAGTAGTACGTTATGTGCGGATTATTCACACTCGCTCTAAAACGGTGAAGGAAAACATCGTGAGGAAACCGGCATGTTCAACAACCACAAAATTGGAGGACTTGTGATATCCACCAAGACGCACTGGACCCGTGTGATGGATTATAGCCCATACCTCTCTTTGAGAGAAGGCCGGTATCCCAGCAGTGGGAGCGTAAGAGACTGAAAATGATAAAAGTTAATCTAAATTATACATTGTTTAAGATTTATTACTGAGTATTCAAATACATTGTACCTGCGAACTGACTCGAATCGATATTGCTTATGAGTGATATGGACTGCAACGTTTGATCTGCTATTATACACACAGGGCTACATCTGGGAACGTAGAGTCATAAATACAATCGCTGACCTACATTATGTAGAGTTCTGTTATTCGGTAGAGTTATGGAGCATTTTGTTAGTAAATACTTTAACTAAGTGTACTCTGATTGTTGATCTTTATTTATAAAGGTAGCGACGTCAATGTGTACGTTAATGGTTTGAATCTTACCGTGATCTTGAGCATTCAGTAAAGGAAGAAACATAGTGATGCAATGGCTTAATAGGCACTGCTATTGCTCGCCATTTTAAAAAAGTGGTGATTTGGCGACTAGCTCAAGGGCACCGCGTGAGGTGAATCACGCGGTACTAACCTCAGCTTGGGACGTCGCCGGGATAAGGAGGTCGGAGAGAAAGACCCCGGCGCACGAGTGCGACCGTTTGAAATGGGCCCTAATCTAGCTAAACCTAAATTCTCGCGGGCCCAAGGTGGGCGCTCGCGGAATTCGTAGTGACTCTAGTTGCGTCGTTCCAAAACCTACACCATCAAGAAGAAGGGCAAGAAACTCGACGGCGGAGTAACCTAGTGCCATGGCTACTACCGTCCCGTTAAAAATCTAACAGCAAGCACCTATCGATACATTCCGGCAGCTGCACTTAAGAGCCGGTCCTATAGTCTTTGTTTCGTATATTAACATCGTCGCTTAAGATCATGCGAGATAGCGGTCAAATGCCTAAACAGGACTATAAAAAAACTACTTGGCTATACGAGAACCACTTCACAAGTTGTTAACACGATCTGAATAGGCTCTCGAAACGTAAGAGCTTGTATATATTGTCATTACAATACAAGAGTACTGTGCAGTACATAAAATAATTAGCATTACTTAAAATGAAGGGGAATGTAATAATATGTAAATGACAAGATGCATGGAGGTCACCAGCTCTCATGAGTCTCCTGACGACTACTCTGATACTTTTAAAATATACTATCTGCTGCCCGCTGTTTCACCCGCGTGGAGATATTGGATTTCATGGATTTTATTTTTTTCCGCGGAACCCTAACTCTTTTTCTAAAATTAAAGTAGCTTATGTTACTTCTTGTAACATCAGCTATCTGCCAGTTAAAATCCGGTCGAAATCGGCCCAGCCGTTTCGGAAATTACCCGGAACAAACAGACAGACAGACAAAAATTTTAAAATGGTGTTTTGTTATAGGTACCGTATATACTTTCATATGAATTTAGTAAGACACTTCGATTTTGTTCATTTGTATAGATGAATAAAAGAGTACCGATATGTTTCTTGCCATTCTTCTCCATCAGTATACTTGGAACGGGCACTTAGTATAATTAATTTTAACTTTCATGACTTTCATGACTGGAGATGCTCCAGGAGCCCGCTTGTGAATAAAGTATTTTGAATTTGAACTGGAATTCGATCCCAAAATACATTGTACTCAAAGATTTGATTTGCTGTTGCTGTAGAGAAAATACTGCTCTATCATTTATGCACGGATCATTCACGCTCGGCCGCCTAAGAACGTGGAGTCGTAAATGTTATCGTAGCTCTACAATTGTAGGTATGTAGTGTTCTAGAGTTTTGTGGAATTTATGAAAGAGCTTGTTAATCGAAACAATATTATTATGATACGATCTGGATTTGTTGAAAAAGAATACCTATTGTAATGGGTTTTACTGCTGTCCTACAAATGTGTCTCACTCCTTCCTTGTCCCATTTTTATATGGGGTCGGCGCAATACGTTCAAACTAGGTTTTGGTTATTGTTTTTCCAGCCAGCCACGTGTCTGACACCAACTCTCCTTGGTGATTCTGAGTGTATGGACAATAATCCGCTAAGTGAACCCGATGTGACTTGATCATTATCACATGAATTTTTTCTCGAATTTTGGGATTTCTAAACATGCGGGGTTCCTCACAATGTTCCTTTACCGTTTTAGAGTGAGTGTGTAAATCCAAACAAACTTGTTGGTGCAGCGCTGAACTCTGTTACTCGGCCACACTCGTTTCCGAATGTATATAGAGTCCTTGAAAATATAGAATGATGATATGTCCCGTTTTTTTTATTTAGAGTTTACATTGCTACTCTATATTCTATCTACGTTAAGTTTTCGTATGAGGTAGAGTTTGAAAGAAACCTTTGGGAGGCAGAGAAAAGTACTTGTTTTGGATCTCAAGCTCCTAAATATTGGATGATATAGTAGTAGTTTTTGTCTTTGCTAAACTCTACCGTGAGATTGCAATGTTTCTTGATAATTTGGTTTCCTTTATTAGTACTAAAATAATAATAAAGTGAAGTGTACGGACGGTCTGACCTCAATAATACGCGTAATAAAATAATAATTGCCTCTTTTATGCAATGTAGAATACCTATCCAGATACACGCGTGTTTTTATATTTTCATCTCGTTTAATTTAATCACTGAGTTTTTTTACAAGTTTTTATTGTACTCCAGTAATTTGAATGTGTGAGTCAAATTTTGCAACTGAATTTGGAATCAGTTCCCGTGACCCTAACAGGCTAAAATTTCGTATTTTTGTGTAAACCTGCTAACAATACAATACTATGGAGAAAACCCTGTGTTGATTTTTTTTCATGTATTCATTGTCCCTGTGGTATCTGTGCGTGTCCAACTGTGGCACAAGGACCCAATACATGGGTATGATAAATATGTGTAAATGTTTATCCATACTAATATTATAAATGCGAAAGTGTGTTGGTTTGTTGATTTGTTGGTTTGTTGGTTTGTCCTTCTTTCACGCAGTAACGAAGCAACGGATCGACGTGATTTTTGGCATAGATATAGTTTATGGACCGGAGAGTAACATAGGCTACTTTTTATCCTGGAAAAATGCACGGTTCCTGTGGGCACGCGGGTGAAAACCGCGGGCAGAAGTTAGTGTTCATATAAATTATACTATAAGCATCAGTCTGAAATACTGAACTACTTAAATAGTTGCAAATACTACTTATACGTATGCAAAACTGTAAATTAATAATTCAGCATGTATGATGTTCGTCGTAATTTCATTCAGACAAATATGCAAATTCAACATAACTTAAACGTGTGTTGATTTAAGGTTTGTTATGATTATAGAACTGTTATTATAATAACAATCCGATGAACTATATGTTAGATCAAAAGTAGGTCAATATGTAGTGTAATCAGTTGTAGAGCTGCAAACATGTTCCGAGAAATGTTATTGGAAATTTTCGTTTCAGGGGTACTTAGAGTAATTTATTTTAACTTTCAGGAGTGCTCTCTTGCAGGGTGGTTTTTGTTGACTCGGAATGATATCCGTGTCGTAAGCGACTTATATAATACCGACAATATTTCTCTGTCGGGTTGCGTTTCCGAGATATAAACGATCAAGAAAGTAGCTTCCGACACGGATATAACTCTGAGTGAATTAAAATCCCAGCGGGTGCGCATTGAATAAAGAATTACGAAAATTAATTTGAAAACAGAGTTTCAATTGCAGCTGGAACAGTCTGAGAAACTTGGTGACTATGATATCATCTTGAGGGCCACTAGCCAGACAAGCACTTGAACATGTATTATTTCTAACATGTTTATTTATTTTTTTATGTTATTTGGTAACGAGACGAGCTGGTCGTTTGCCTGATGGTAAGCATAACGCCGGCCCATAACATATGCAGTGTCACCCAGAACTTTGAAACACAAAGGCTTGCGCGGCACTGCAGTGTGCTCGTTACCCTGAGACATTAGGTATTAAGTCTCATAAGCCCAGTAATTTCACTGGCTCCTCTGTTCATGAAACCGGAACACAGTAATGCTTGCACAGTACTGCTTGGCGGCAGACTTCACTCACAAAGCGGTGGTAACAACCCAGACGGACACTCGCAGAAGAGTTAGTCGTCCCACTAACAAAATGATATGTGCCTTCAACAAAAGCTAAAGTTTAGGATGTAACCCTCAACCGAAATATCATCGAGTGACCTCAATAACACTATGCTATTATCGCTAGTTACACTATAGGCCAGTTTTATTCTCATGTTTACAATTTGGTTTTGCCCACGTTTTCTCAAGAGTGTAATCAGGACAAAAATCTAGCCTATAGCACTCAAGGATTATGTACCTTCCTATTAGTAAAATAATTTTTAGAATCAGACCAGTGGTTCCAGAGATTAACAAAGTTTACTTAGAACATTAGTAAGTATAGATTTATTAAATCTCAATTTTGCATATTATACTTTTTAAATTGTTTCTCAACTCCCAGTAAATAGCCATCTTTATCTCACTTACGTATAAAAACGAGATAAAATACGTTTTAGCAACTTAACGTTCGCATTTTTTACGAATAGCAGTCTAGATTATATGTACCAACTAGCTTCTGCCCGCGGTTTTCACCCGCGTTCCCACAGGACCCGTGTATTTTTCCGGGTTAAAAAGTAGCCTATGTTACTCTCCGGTCCATAAAATATATCTATGCCAAAAACACGTCGATCCGTTGATCCGTTACTGCGTGAAAGAAGGACAAATCAACAAACACACTTTCGCATTTTTAATATTAGTAGGATAGTAGGAAGTAGAATAGTAGGATAGAGTAGGATTAGAAGGACTAGTAGGATATTAGTAAGAAGTAAGATTGCGTGTTACCAAAGAGCAACAAAGACGATAAGTCTTATTCGTTTTTATCGGTACATACCGCGGAATGTGAGACCGGTTGGATGACCTTGTGCCGCGGGACATTGAGATTATGACCCACGATGGGCGTGAATTTGGATTTAATTAAATATGTGTTAGTTACGATTGTTATTCTGATTTAAAATCCGCATCTTATAGGGGAACACACCATCTCTTCCTCTGGGTTTGCTTTCAGCCCACTAAAGGAATGAGCATCAGTATTCTTCTCGGTTGTCATTTTTTGTATGTATTTGTATAAGTACATATAGATGTGTGATATGACACTCATAATACATATTCAAAATAAAGATGACACACCTTTATACTCATAATATCAAGGTCCGGGAGTCTGACCTCGGCGTAAAACAACAAGTGGAGTTACTTGAGTCACGCTTTACGACAGGGGTTAGGGGTTGAAGCCCCCTAACTGATACGAACTCGTTCGAGATGAGTTTTGCTTCAATGTTTTTGGAAAGTTTGTGAACTCACTCAGTTTATTTGGCTAGGTTAATTTGATGTCAAATAATGTTAATTGACGTCGTGCTTTTCTTTTGTTTTCGGCGCTAGATGATTAAACACTATAACTAGACATATTTTTGTTCACCCATGCAAGTTAATAATTTTTATTTATCCAAATGTTACAAATAATCAAAAACTTAACACTCGACCATTCTGATCACGTGGATGTCTTCATGCACATGTGCAATAGTAATTTATCTCACTGAAACAATTATTGAAGAAGTATTTGATAACTAAGATTGAAAAAAAATGCGAATGTTAGATTCGGCAAAACAGTATGGCTCTGTTTGTCTTAAGATGGCGCATATATCTCTTCTTACATGAATGAGACAAAGCTATCATGTTCTTTATAATTTTCTTACTCTACAATGCCAATAGCAGCATGTAACTAGCAAGTAAGGGGCACCCTAGACGCTCAAGCAAACGTACGTTTGCTTGTCAGAATAACAACGCTTTTGCGTCAATAGTGCATTTCAAGTATCACGAAATCCGCGCTTGACGCAAAAGCGTTGTTATTCTGACAAGCTAACGTACGTTTGCATGAGCGTCTAAGCTGCCCCTAAGGCGTAAGTACTTGTAGTTAGAAAAACTTGCTCGCCTGTGTGGAAATAACTAATAAGTACGCTAACTTTAGAATGTACGTTTGCTTGAGCGTCTAGGGTGCCCCTAACTTATGATTGCCATCACCTGCAGTCATATTCGATGGGTAAGCTGGCCTTTCCTAATGAAAGATATTTAGCCCGACGACCTTTACTCGTCCACTCTCTATCGACCGCCTTTCACAGGGAAATAAAAATTGATGGTGATTTATATCTTACGCTAGCGCAGCATCCGCTCGAACAAATGAACATCAAACACATTGTTCGGTTGGCTGTTCTCGCGTTACGTCACCAGGTCGTTGACCCCGTCCTCAACTATCGCTTCATAGCTGATACCACCTCAACCCTACAGGCACATAGGTACAGGTCCCTTCGCTGTGTAAACACTTAATAGCAATTTGTATGGGACGCGAGCGAGCAATATGCAAATTGACACTGATCGATGTCGCAGGATTGATTGTTGTGATACGTATGCGTACGGTTGAACGGAAAAGTAACATCACAATTTTTATGGTTGTCTAAAAGAGCATTGACGTGTGTGTAAGGGGCAGCTTAGACGCTCATGCAAACGTACGTTTGCTTGAGCTGCCCCTAAGGCGTAAGTACTTGTAGTTAGAAAAACTTGCTCGCCTGCGTGGAAATAACTAATAAGTACGCTAACTTTAGAATGTACGAGTAAGTTTCTCGGCGAACTATCAAGCACTTATGAACGCGCGTGTGTTACCAAAGTTGAGCTGAGAAAGTTCGCGTACGCTCATTATGTGACTGCTGAAATAATTATATAATTAAGCACGCAACTCAACTGAAATTGGCACCGAAAGAAGTTGGCCGTATGTATAAAGGTAGTTACTTAACAATAATCAACACATGTATTACTTATAAATATAAGCTGTGTCTTACGACGCGTCGGGTGTGGGCTCGGTGCGAAGTGAACTTTACAGGTGAATTGTTAGTGGGCAGTTGGCAGGTCTTAGGGTCTTACCTCAAAAAACTTAAACACACGTTAACCCTGCGTTAAGCACAGTTTAACGCCTAAACATGCCTTAGTCGCGCGATTAAGTATGAGCAACCACAAATCCTGATTTAAGTAATGTCTAACCGTTGTCTAACACAATTCTGTTGTGACATTTCTAATCATTTTTGACGTTTATCTTTAGACGCTGTCTAGCTAAACAGGCGACTAAAAATGGGTTTTTTGTGGTAACACTGTTAGAGTTTATTTTTTAAACTAGATTCACCAACCGCCGTTGGCCGGTTTTCTTCATATTACAATATAACGAGTCGTGCAAGTCGTTTGCCGGATGGTAAACAAATCTCCTGTCCATAATAATTGCAGAGGCAACCAGAACTTTTAAAATTAAAGGCTCCGGTGGCTTTACGTCCTTACGTTTACCATAAGACATCAGGTACAAAAACTACGCACCGCTAATGTGTAATGAAGTTGACCGACTTGTTGATCAACATTGTATTTTTAATTACTATAAATATCCATTTACACAAACAAGGATAAACCACTCAAACAAATTACATGCCCTCTTTATATCCTTCTTTTTTTTATATATATTCTTTATTAGTGATTACATTTCCAATTGCAAAATTTAGTAATAAGCAGATATATAATTCAACAGACAAATAATGTCCTGGCATATATGCACATGGTGTTTTTTTTTTGGATTCTGTACGGTTTGCGTCTATAGCCAATGAAACAGTAACAGATATTTGAACACAGAGACTAGCAGAAATAGTTGGACGGCGCGCAAAGCCTAAACTATGACATCCGGGCGTCTGATACAATTTATAACCTACCAATATGTTAAAGTTGTATTTTCAATTCAAATTCAAAACACTTTTATGATATGGGTCCGATGAGATTTCTCATAAAAATTTAATTGCTGGAGCTCACATATTTTTGAAATTCGGTACTGTAGTAGGTAGCTGAAAACAATTACTATACTAAACAAATGTTAAAATCATGTTTCTTTTAAAGGCCTGTTACACCACGCCTTATCAAGACTGTCTTATAGTCTACTTTTTTTTAATTTTGTTACATTACATTCTATGGACACGTGGTCCATACTCTTATAAGATTAGGTCATATATTAATAGAAATTAACGATATAAAGAAAAAAAAACATCAAGACGGGAACTATGGTCTTAAACTAAATTAAAGTAGAACTAAATTACAAGACAACAGAAGGATTTTACAATTGGAGTTGACCAGACACCACATATAGTCTACTTAGAAAGCTCGCTATTACACCGCGCTGAATAAGTATCGCACGATAGCTCAGTTCACAAGGCGTATGTCGTCTTTACGGCAGTATTACATATTAGTAGTATACACCTGAATTACTTACAACCATCGTTGAATGGCACCAAACAACGGTACCGTAAGGTGATTCACCGCCACTCATCCGGAATGCAGTGAGATGCTATCACTAGTCTAACCGCAGCTGGACTGACAGACTAGCGGATTCTACGTTCGGTAAAATATTTATGTAATACTGCTATGGGTCAGTGACCCATCCACCTTGACAGCAGACTTCACTGAGAGGCGGGAAATTTGAAACAAGTCGATGTAACAAAAGATACATAAAAAAACACGTCTGCCATAGCCAGTGTCACTCGGGATCACTCGGGACGACGATGTATAAGGATTCTAACGATATCCCGTACATCGAAGTCTAACGTGACCACATACTACGGACAAGATTTTTCATACATTTTATATGGCATCGGCGCCGGCCGAGTCCCAAGCTGAGGAGGTGGCTCGTCTCCCGCGCACACTCGACCGCAAACATCGGCTTCGCCCACACAGATTACAGAGAGAGCAGAAGAGGCGCTTGGGCGTTTGGCCGTCAAAAAGCGCCCGAGCGTCCATTCTGTTCGCTCTATTTTGCGGGTACCAGACCGGAAGCCACATGAAGCCACTAGTGGCCACGGCTAATGGCTGCGTCTAGTGGCCGGTTCGGTGGCCCAATATTCTTTTACTCAACCGAGTTTAAACCAGGAATTTAAATAATGGTAACATTTGTAACGTTACCTCTACTCGATTGTGTTACTGGTAAAAATAAATTACCGGTAATAAACTTATGTCACGTCATACATACCCGTGATTGACTTGTTTGAGCGTTGAGCACCCGATATTTCGACGCTGTTGCAAGCGTCATGTTCACGGGAATACTCCGTTGAAAACGTTACTTTGAAATGGGTAAATCTGTGCCGTGCAAGTGGGGACAGGACGGGACCTGCCAGGGAATCCTACTGCAGGTCAGAGTGTCTAAGCGTTTATTTAATTAGTCAATTATTATAATCATTTACTAAACGAAGTCTAACAGGGCATACGTATTTATAAAATAATAGAGCGAATAGCATCGCATTGACATCGTCTGTCTGTAATATCAAGAAAAAGTAATTTCCCGAGATGATATAATTTACCTCGGACCTGACGACTGGCTCAGTTTATTGTACCAAAATATTTCAATTTAAGTAATATGAAACTTTCTTGTCTCTCAACTTCCAATTCAAATAAATTTTATTCATAAAACAATTTTTTATTCAGTTTGTTGTACCAGAATATTACAATTTAAGTAATATGAAACTTTCTGGTCTTTCAAATAAATTTTATTCATAAAACATTTTTTTATTACACCTACTGTAATAATTTAAATAAAATTAATAATTTGTTGTTTAACACATTAGCGATTCAGCTGGGCAGTGCCGCCTGCTTCATACAAAATTTAGGGTGGGTTCGGTTTCCTAATGTAAAATTTACGATTACCTTCGCTTCTGTAGTATTGTTCTCCGCAAAACTTATGACGAGTAGCTCAAAGACATTTGATAAAAGAAACATAATATCTAACAAACAACACAAAGGCGGTTGTGTCTGTCACGCACGGTTCAGGTGATAAACCTGGTTCGGTTACGGCGAGGGATTCTGACAGCACATCCCGCGTGGGACGACGGTGGGCAGGAAAGGGCAAACTACACAATAGCGAATGTGGTAGTGAATTATTATTTATTTTACTATTATTTTCATCGGCCGCTAATGATGATCGAGAGGTTTTTTATGCTATTTGCTGGTCGTTTGCCTGATGGTAAGCATAACGCCGGCCCATAACAATTGCAGTGCCACTCAGAACTTTGAAACATCTTTTGCGTGGCCCTGCAGTGCGCTCGTTACCCTGAGACATTAGAGCCCAGTAATTTCACTGGCTACTCTGCTCATCAAACCGGAACACAGTGATGCTTGCACACTACTGCTTAGCGGCAGACTTCACTCACAAAGCGGTGGTAATAACTCAGACGGACACTCGCAGAAGAGTTAGTCCTACCACTAACAAAGCAACATGAAAGCTTCATGTAATGTCAAGGAACTTGAGCTTCCAATAAAGGATAACGTTGTGCAACGATATTGCTCTTCTTCTTGATCGGTCTATACATACATGGAACAGGCATTTGGAGCCATTTATTTTAACTATCATACGAGTGTTCTCCTGGGACCCTTGTGAATACATAATTTTGAATTTGAATTAAATCGAAGTATTATAGAAGATTTTCAAGTACCTACTAGTAGTTGTCACCAAAGTCTATAGGTGGGTTTTGATTTGAGAGCCAATAATTCTGCTCTAGACTTGGCGTGTTCACCGCGTTCCGCCACACATTCTATCACAGAGCATTCGCGACCCAGCCATCATGAACATGTTCAACTTTTTTAGCGTAACTTTTTACTTGTTTGTTACTAAAAAAATTACATCATAGTTGTTTTTTCAACTGCCTGTCTAAACGCTAATAAAACGTAGACGAGCAATTTCATCCGAAAAAGACCGTCAACAAAGGTACAATAAAATGGGAAACGTGCCGGGTTTGATTCGTGCCATTTCTTTTATTTGTGGCAAATGGCAACCCTGGCGTACCACAAATAAAAAGAAAAACAAAGGTACTCGTGTGAAAAGCTTACTTACATGCTTTTGCCTGACGCCTCTACACGTAGATGACCTCTTTTACAGATGGATCAAAGAATTTTACCGCGGTTTATTACCCACGACGGAATGGAGACGGATATGCGTTTAGGGTGAGAGGTTGTTTGTTTGTTTGTGTATGCACATACGAATGTCCCCATTTATCTCCAGAACAGTTTAAACGATTTAGTTACAGTTTTCTGTAACTAGACAGGCTAGCTTGGAGTTTACCATCAGGTAAACGACCAGCTCGTCTCGTTATCCTATAGTATTAAAAAATGTTTTTTTAAGTTAAATCTATAACACGTTATAATAACTATTTTAAAGCCAATAAAACGTTCACAATACCTTACGAGTGGTTTACATAATTCATACTGCGGTAGGATGACTACGGACAACACGTTTGCAAGACAAAGGCTGTAGTTCTCTCTCTGTAAACGTGATGGGAATTTGCGCGGTACTTATAGATTCTAGACTTAAGACTTTTCTCAGTTAAACTTTCAGGTGATGACAGTACACACAGACTGGTGGTGTAGTGGTTAAAAGGTTGACACTAGCAATGACCAAAATTTTTGACAGCAAAAAATTTGTAGTATTTTGTTTGGCTACTGGCTCCATTATATTTGGGACCATTTTGCCAAGAGCAACTGCAAATATAAAAATCAAAGCAAATATATTGAAGAAAACATATTTCCACTAGCAATTTATTATTTAAATATTTTCACATACAAAACTAACTCTCTTCACGCTTCAACCAGAAAAATAAATGAAACTTTTTGTCTCTGAGTTTTGTTTTTTTTTGTAATGCCTCGTACATTTTGTGCATTCAGCCAGAGTAACCCATAACAACATCAAGCATTTTTTTTGTCTTTTACCCTGCTCGCATACGAGCTGCGAACTGCAGGTTTCATACATTTTATAGTAAATGAAATCGTCGCACTCGTTAGGCCGACCATAGAGGCTTATGCATGTATGCTTTTGCTCGCAAAATAACCATGATATTGCAACAAGCGCGGATTACGAGCTAATACACGCAAAAGCGCGGTTTGTTGTAGAATCGTCAACAATCCACGAAACAGACAAGAACAGCTTTACGGCCAAATAGTGCTGTCTCAAAGCCCCTGCCTGGGCTCAAAGCGCCTGCTCCGCTTTATGCTACTTACTTGCGTACCACCACGTATTTACCGCGACTTCTGCTCTGAACACGTAGTGGTGGGTGGTGAAACTATTTTTGTGAGTAGAGATCGTACAAGCGGCTCCCGCTACCTCTAACCGTGGTACGGTGAGCGCTCGGACTAGATTTCTACCAAACTCCACAGACAGTACGGTATGTGTCAAGCGGTAATCGTGCTTTTTTAATGGTTTTCGCATGGTCCGTGATTGATGCTTATCCATCAATCATGCATTAAGTGCACGGGCTGCCTTACGCCTGGTGGTCGCTTCACACCAAAAATGCCGCTTCTCGCTTCACGTAGGCGATGCCGACCACAAAACGTCGACACAAGCTTCATGTGGCGGCGTTTTGTGGCTGTGTCGCGAGGCTCGCGTGCGGGCAGGGCGTATCTAGCTTTGTAACTCTGTAAGGATAAATACCTAAACGAGACGGAAGTACCTACCAATGTACATTATTCATGCCACGAAAAGTCTTCAAGTTTCTGTTAGTTCTTTTCCTATCATTACGTGACGCGAATTTCGCAGTTCAAAAGTCCTTTCAAGAAGTTTCCAAAAGTTTTTAATCGATTGAGGAGTTGATGTTGAATTCTTGAGAAGAAAACAAGTTACATTTATTGTTTTAGAAAACTTTTTTAGGATTGTTGAAATTCTTTTACGTGGGACTCAGGTAGCGAGCGCTCATGAATGTTAAATGACTCTAGTGCCCGTACCAAATTATGCAACCGATTGATTCGAGAATAAGTACAAGAAACTGCATGTATCCTGAACCCCTAATGATAATTAAAAAAAACGCTTCTTCCTGACTCCATCATCAGACCCTCGACAACAATTGCAATCTATTCCAAACTCGAGGGGTTTACTTGTGTTGAAGAGTTCCACTATCCACCTCCTGCTCCAACATCAGATCAGCTGCATGATACCAAATTATTGTATTGTCGTCCAAGCTTCGATACGACGTTTAGAAATAGGTTAAAGTAGACGTCCCAGAATTCATTACATTTTGAAAATTATCACTAGAAACGGGATATTTACCATGTATATTATTTGATTTGAGTTTCCGATATTTCGGCGCTGTTGCAAACGGCAGAGTTCTCCCGTGATCATGGCGTTTGCAACAGCGCCGAAATATCGGAAACTCAAATCAAATAATATACATGGTAAATATCCCGTTTCTAGTGATAATTTTCAAAGTGTTGATGACCATGACAGTTTAAAAAAATTCATTACATTGTTAGTTAGAAGTAGAATTAAAAAAGCGTGTTTAAAAAAGCTGTACCTAGTTTCATATGCATCGAGGCTGTCAAAATAGCACTAAAAAATGTAAAAGCAGACAGGTCGCTCTCAGCCGAAAGATATTTAGAGACATCCCATCAGTAAATGCACTCCAAATGTAAGACGAAAGGAGTTTATATTTTCAAGAAATAAGTCAACGAAAATTCCACATATTAACACGACACAGTCCCTTACAATGTACCGCGAACATCTCACGGACACGGACTCTATGTATGTATTATTATTTATTCATGTAAGGTGAAGAAGACTTGAAACCCTGGAATCCTAAATTATTGTTTTGGTGAATTTTTCATACAACTGAGGTAACCTTTTGCTTGATGGTAACAATCTGGATTGATGCACTCCAAATGTAAGACGAAAGGAGTTTATATTTTCAAGAAATAAGTCAACGAAAATTCCACATATTCACACGACACAGTCCCTTACAATGTACCACGAACATCTCACGGACACGGACTCTATGTATGTATTATTCATTTATCCATGTAAGGTGAAGAAGACTTGAAACCCTGGAATCCAAAATTATTGTTTTGGTGCATTTTTCATACAACTAAGGTAACCTTTTGCTTGATGGTAACAATCTGGATTGTTTTAAGAGTAGGGTTAAGGTCCTCTGAGACAATGCCTCTGGTATTGCAGATGTTTATTGACGGCGGACAGGTGGACATCAGGGGGACAGGATGCTTTCTGACATTCAGTAACAAGTGACATAAATGTAAACAGACGTCATATAACACTTTGGTCCATATCTTTTAAACTATCTACTGAATCGAATTTTATGAAACTTACGCTTTTCCCTAAGTTGAAGAAAATATAAGCCAATAAAAAAGTGGTCACAATCCGATTAGCCGTTTCAGAGAAATGCCTGGACAAACATAGGTACATACTAAAATAAAAAATTTAAAAAAATTATAATATTAAAGAATATATAAAAAAAAAATTGTATATCTATTTATTTGGGAGGCCTAATAGATTATCATATATGTGAATATACGGCAGTTCCAATAGTATTACATACATACCTACATGTCGAATTGACAACCTCCTTTTTTTGAAGTCGGTTATAAAAAAGCTACAACACCAGCGCCTAACAGCGTGCAACCCAGAACTTTGAAACAGAAAGCCCTGCGTGTCACTACAGTGCTTACGTCCCTGAGACATCCAGTACTGATAGGTCTCATTTGCCCAGTAATTTACTGAACTGAACTACTTCGCCAATTAGACTGGAACACAGAAAGGTATGTTCACACTTAGCGGCAGACTGTACGAGTAATGCAGACCGTAGACGCTTATGCAAACGTGCGTTTGCTTGTCAGAATAACAACGCTTTTGCATCAAGCGCGGATTTCGAGTATCTCGTAATCGACGCTTGATGCAAAAGCTTTGTTATTCTGACTAGAATGCCGAGACGAGTTTCTTGCCCTTCTTCTTGCTCGGCCTATACCAATTTGGAACGGGCACGGTGGGTTTCTGGAAGGTTCGTTGACTTTGAGCATGGATCGGGTCTGTTGGTGTCTTTGTCATTTATTATGTTCTGATAAAGACAGCATTAGTTTGAGTCTGTGATTCGGGTAGACGAATGTTGCAGAGGCCCGCTGTTAGAGTCATTTATTTTAATTTTCATATGTGCACCTTTGGGGCCTATTTGAATAAAGCATTTTGAATTTGAATTTGACAAGCAAACGCACGTTTTCATAAGCGTCTACGGTCTGCATAAGCGGTGGTTGTACCACGACTGACGCCCGCAGACAAGTTAGTATTTACTACTTGCCTACCTTTTGTAATATTAAAATGTATTATTCATGCAGAGTAAACTTGGAGAAAAGTTGGTAAATCCTTGCATCCTAAAATATTGTGCTTCCGTTTATTTAGAGATGGCTACGAATATCGGGAACTTGAAGTTCTGCATAACGACTGCAAAGTATGGAAATAACTTTTGATTTATTGCTCGCGAGTTCTTCTGAATGACTTGCGAATATTCAGCAGTAAGTAGACGCCGTCCTGTCTTACTCTCTTGAGAGTTTTACTCCAACAGAATTTATGGGGAAGTTGAGCTGGTTTGGGTTATATTGAGCTTGCGGGTTCAATTTTTACTGCAAGGTATACGACACAGTCCTGTGCTATTAGTTTTTTTTTTCATTTCATTTGTCTAGAATATATTTTTGTAGTTTTGATCAACTTTAATACTGTGAATATGTTTTTAATTATTTATTTATTCATTATTCATAACCTCAGAGTGAGCATTACAGTTTCCCAATGCGCCCACTCCAAGTCCTTAAAACTAGACACACATGTTATAAAAAACAATAAAATTAATAATAAGCCTAATTTAACAAAGCACTTCAGCAAACTTCATAGCTGCGCTATGAAATTCTGATTGAGTGCAATGAAACAAATCCAAATGCTGGCCTTGGTGCAAAAGAGCGTTGAGCGTTTTATTATGAATAAATAATAAGTTATTATGTATTCGTGGGGTTTTATTCATTTTATGTCATTCATGGACGAGTACGCTAGGCACTACAAACTCCTGTGCCAATGCGTCACCTTTTTAACCGACTTCCAAAAAAGGAGGAGGTTATCAATTCGGTGGGTATCTTTTTTGTTTTTTTCTTATGTTTGTTACCCCATATCTCCCTCATTTATAAACAGAATTGTAAAATTATTTGCTTATTTGAAAGGGTATACTTTCAAATTGGTCCCATAGAAATTTCATTAAAATCGGTTCAGTAGTTTGTCACTAAAGTCGATTCGTAGCTTTTTTAAAGCAATTTTTTTTAGAGTTACGTTGTGTCTTCTCTCTTTGTTGCATTACAGCAACGTTATAGTCACAGACATCTTTGGTTATATTGAAAGATAACTATAATATACCAGTACCTATATAATATACCAGATTATAACAAGAAGACAATTCATCTGTACCACTACGACGAAAGAGTCCTGGGCTCCATAATACGGGTCCTGAGCCTAGTGTGGGAACCAGGTGCTCCTCTACCCTCAAATTGTACTACTTTAAGCCTTTCACCAAATAAACATATTTTTTCATATTTTCATCTTATACGATTTACTTCTTTCTCCAGAAAGTGGAAAGTTTCGGTGGAAAACGGGAAAACAACAAATTTCTACGACGTACGTAGTTTATCATTTCGTGCTAAGATGCGTCGGATAAATTGGTTTCACGCGAGAAAAACTAAATTGTCCTAAAATCGAATTGGGCCAGCAGCACATTTACGATTCGATGTATTTTCAATCTAGGTCACGTAATGAATAACATCAGTGTCATGCGGACCATAGACGCTTATGCAAACGTACGTTTGCTTGTCAGAATAATAACGCTTTTACGTCAAGCGCGCATTTCGCATATCACGAAATCCGCGCTTGACGCAAAAGCGTTGTTATTCTGACCAGCAAACTTACGTTTGCATAAGCGTCTACGCTGCCCCTAATATCTGATATACCTACTGTGTTTATTTAATCAAGTCTAGTGTAGAATAAACCATTTTGATTGGAATCGATTTTATGATTCGTAGTTATTTACATCACAGTATAAATCTGTGATTTACATATACAAAGTTAAGCACATGTTATAAACCAGTGCCTAGTATATAGTTATCTATGAATCGGTGGATTGTGTCACCATATTTGTGGAATGTCAATGTCAAGTAGTGACATGCCGCGAGGAGCGTGACCCACCGTGTGACCCCGTCCTTGCGTAGAGTTGTAAACAACGCGTGGACTTGACTTTGTTGATGCGAGTGTAGGTGGTTTTGTAGGTACCTACCAATATTTTATCTTGTTGTTAATTTTAATCATTTCAATACAGTGCAATTACTGGGCTCAATCATAATAATATATCTAACGTATCAGATTAAAAAGCGCACTGCAATTCCGCGCAGGCCTGTGTATTTTAAAGTTCTGGTGGGCATTGCGATTGTTAATAGATAAGCGTCAATCACGGACCACGCGAAAACCATGCAAAAATCACGATCCTCTTGACGCATATCGTACCGTCTATTACCGACCGTAGACGCTTGCTTATGCAAGTAAGTATGCTTTTTGCTGTCAAAATAACCATGCTTTTGCAATAAGCGCGGATTACGAGACAGAATACATGCGCAAGCGCGGCTTGATGCATAAGCATCAAAAATCCACGAAATAGACAAGAACAGCAACACAGCCAGCTAGTGCTGTCTCTTTCAGTCCCTGCCTGTGCTCAAAGTGTCGACGGTTCCGCTGTTCGCTACATACATCACTTGCGCGCCAATGCGTATTTACCGCGGCTACTACACTGAATACGCAATGGTTCTAAAACTATTTTTTTTAATAGAGACTGTAGAAGCGGCTTAGGTGCCTAACTGCACTACCTCTAATCGTGGTACGGTTAGCGCTCGGAATAGATCTACCAAGATCTACCAAGATCCAATCTGCGCTTGTAGCAATCTCATACTTAGTTAGTTTGACGCAGCAAAACGCAAACATGCATGAGCGTATAATGGGCGTTTGAGGCTTAGCTTTTCTTTAAAAGAACTTTGTTATGGATTAAGTTTCAAAACCTTTTTTTATAAAATAGTTTCGTGTATCATATAATAATTGCAAGACACGCAATTTAGAACCCCTCCCATCTCCCACCTTACCCATTTGACCTCTTTGCTAAACGTTATATTTTATAATTTATAACATGATTGCATATCGGTGCTAATTATAACCGTCATTGTTGCAGGTAATTGCAGATTATGCATGGAGGTAGAGGCCGCCCCTGCAGCACCACACCGCGCTTTGTGATATGTATGATTGCTAGTCATTATAATATAATGGGTATACCAACGTTTACTATAATTCAGTGTTAATTTTACGTGTGATTGAAATGTACTGTAATGATAGTAAGTTTATTATAATCGTTGTTGCTGCGTGACAGAAGGACAAACCAACAAACATACAAACACACTTTCGCATTTATTATAGTATTATTATATATTATATTATATATTATATTATATTATTATTATAGTATTAGCTTCTGCCCGCGGTTTTCACCCGCGTTCCCACAGGAACCGTCAAACCGATCTGTCAAATTAAATAAACTTGTCAACATTATAAAACTTTATGGACAGCTATCAATGTCAATTTTATGTCACACAAACTTCTGCCCGCGGTTTTCACCCGCGTTCCCACAGGAACTGTGCCTTTTTCCAGGATAAAAAGTAGCCTATGTTACTCTCCGATCCATTAACTATATCTATGCCAAAAATCACGTCGATCCGTTGCTTCGTTACTGCGTGAAAGAAGGACAAACCAACAAACACACTTTCGCATTTATAATATTAGTATGGAGGATATACCTATACATATAAATAAAATTGACACAATCTTTGACAACTAGAAATAAAATAGATATAAATTAAACACAGAAAAGAATTTAAATAAAAGCTTGATAAAAAGTTATAAACCAAGTTCAGCACAGCCATTAGTCTCCAAAGCGAAGTTTCCCGCGACAAACAAATCAGCGGATGGAGAAAGGTCCAAAGCGCGCATTGTTTGTTCGAAATTGTCTAACTGAACTTAACTACAACAGATAATTAATTATCGCTCCACGGTAAGGCTGAAGACAGGAGTGGAGAAAAATCCCACAAAAGAGACGCACGGTTTTTACGTCCTTTTTTATGCGACTTCCAAAAAGGACGAGGTACTATGTTCAACTGTACGTAGTTAGTAGTACTGTGTCATAAGTGTGGGTTCCGACTGAAAATCAGTTATCAAGGTCCTTGGACCTTAATTGCATGCTGAGTCGGGACCCTTATCATGGCATCACGCAACATTGGGTTTTTATTTATGTACTTGTCTGTCCCTTATTTTCATTTATTTATGCATGTGTAAAACTGTTGTGTTATGTCCTGAAATAAATGTATTTTCTTTCTTTCTTTCTAGTTTTATGTATGTTCATTGTCTGTTAATTATTATGAAACAATTTTGAAAATTCTTATTTCGTTTGAGAAAGGGTATATACTCTCGAGGTGGTGGAGGAATTAAAGGTTGAAAATGGGGGTTGAAATTTTGAAGTCGGTTCCCGCTCTTTTAAAAGCACATACTTGACGTATCGGGACTGCAGTGGCAACGCTGCCGCGGTCCCAACTGCGCTGGTTCCATGGGGCCCCAACCCCAACGACCTCGTTTCCCAAGTATACGCAGTCGCAGTCTCCTGAGAAGGATGCGTGGAATCACCTCATGCATCCCTTAGGGCCCCAAACTGAAAGTGAACAACTAAAAATTATTCTCCTCAGACTCTACCTTGCATGCCTATCACCAACCAACATGGGCAATGGGTAATGTGTTTTAGTGGGTGGACTAACTCTTCTGCGAGTGTCTATCTGGGTTAGTACCACCGCTTTGCTCGTGAAGTCTGCCGCCAAGCAGTAATGTGCAAGCATTACTGTGTTCCGGTTTGATGAGCAAAGTATAGCCAGTGAAATTACTAGGCTTATGAGACTTAATACCTAATGTCTCAGGGTAACGAGCGCACTGCAGTGCCGCGCAGGCCTTTGTGTTTATAAGTTCTGGGTGGCACTGCAATTGTTATGGACCGGCGTTATGCTTACCATCAGGCAAACGAACAGCTCGTCTCGTTACCAATAACATAAAAAAATGTGCTCTGAGTCCTGAGCCACTGCTCAGGACGGGTACCAACGTAACAATAAAAAGTTTGCACAATATACGATTGTTTCTCACATCTACACCTGCCCTAAAGAGTTGACGATCAGGCTCTTTGCAAGTCGGGCTCCGAGCGACCCTTTGTAAACGCTTAAATAAATTAGCAAGTTCAAAGAGTGCCGCGGGACCCAATTGGACCCTCTGTGAGTTATCTGTCTCAGGTAATCGTGTTATGGATGTAGGTTGAGTTTTAGAAGGCAATTACACGGCAGGCGAGAAAAATACGTTACATTTTTTGAAAAGTAAAATTATTTTATGAAATGTTTGTATATACCATTTTGAAGCGATGGTGGCTGAGTGGTAGTGGCATCGGTCGCCGATCTGCAAGTCAATGGTTCTAATCCTACTATGAGAAAGGAAACATCATGATACTTTTACTGTAGAATTAGGGTTCCGCGCAAAAAAATAAAAACCATGTAATCCAATATCTCCGCGCGGGTGAAACCGCGGGCAGCAGATAATAATATTTATAAGTGGTGCCTGGGCGTTGGTTCACGCTGCGCGGGCTGCATTCACGCTCGGCTCGCCTTTGTAACAATGTCCTTCGCTATTTGCTAGTGAGCACATAATATGGGTGCATTGGAGCATTCGTGAAGGGGTGGTTCGAAAATAAACGATCTAATTATACTAATAAATAATTCCAGACGATAACTTAAGCATGACATTTACCTACCATTAATTTACCTTGGTATTTATTAGTTTTTTAACTTTCATGATCACTCTCCTGGGGTCCATGTAAAGGCCATAAGGATAAACTTGGGATGATGATAAAGAGATGACGCTAATATCCGTACCTACTATAAAAAATGCGAAAATGTGTTTGTAGGTTTGTTGGTTTGTCCTTCTTTCACGCAGCAACGGAGCAACGGATGGACGTGATTTAAATATAGTTTATGCGCGGTTTCTGTAAGAATGCAGGTGAAACCGCGGGCAGAAACTACTACATACTTATATAGTAAATGCGAAAGTGTTTGTAAGTTTGTTGGTTTGTCCTTTCAACGCAGCAACGGATTGACGTGATTTTTGGTATAGATATTGTTTTTGGACCGGAGAGTAACATAGGCTACTTATTATCCCGGAAAAATGCGCGGTTATGGAACGCAAGTGAAACCGGAAGCAGAAGGTAGTATTATATAAAGTTGTCTATTCTAACGATTAAAAAGGACCATTAGTTCCGGGTACATCAATTAAAATACATAGATAATGGATCAGATAACTAACCTACTTCTATTTGTGAATCGAGAAGTACGTATTCCATACGATCGTGTCTCGTTAAGAGGGCCCAACCCGCCATACTTTCCATACAAACATTCGTACGTGATCATAGTGTTGTATCCATTTTTTCTTTGAGTGTTTTGAACAAATAGGTATCTTGTGCATAATATCTAGGTTTTTATGAAACCAAAAATTTAAAATTTTGACAATTCAGTTCAGTAAAAGCTTTAAAAACAGCCTTTTTGAAACAAATTTTACCTTGACTTTGACCGTTCCCAATATTTTCATAAATGTAAAAGTAAACAAAACACTTCCATAGGAACCTTGGACGTGTAATGGAGATTCTAAATAACAAACATTTTTTCACAAACATGTAAGGAATTTTCTAGAACATTTTAGGAAATTACCACGCACTAATTGTCTTCGGAAATTTTCTTTGGAAATTTATTTCAAAATTTTCAGAATGCCACCCGAGGCCTCTCTTTTTCCGTAGTGCCTGTTTTTCTTCGATGAAACAACAAGCCTTTAGGCCATTTTTGCGTTCTACTTAGGCGGGCCGTGAAGGGGCACCTTAAAGTAGTTGTTGTAATAATGGTACTTATACATTAGCTTCTGTTTCCGATACGCGGAGCCGAGTCCACGGAGACGGGGGCGTGGAACCGGAACACTGGTTCCTTTGAACTGCATGAGGCACTGTATCGTACACAGAACTGACTGAACAGTGAACTGCACCATATGTAAGTCTGCAACTGCTTTAAGAATATGTGTGGTACTGTAGTGACGATGCCTTAGTAAGGTCGACCTAATCCATACAGATAAATAAAATTGAAGTGTCTGTTTGTAATATCAAAATAACAGCTTTTTACTAAATGCATATGAAAGTATATACGGTACCTCAGGCTAAATAATCTGTGCGGTACCTATAACAAAAAAACCATTTTTAAAATTTTTGTCTGTCTGTTTGTTCCGGGTAATCTCCGAAACGGCTGGTCCGATTTTGACGGGACTTTCACTGGCAGATAGCTGATGTTACAAGGAGTAACATAGGCTACTTTAATTTTAGAAAAATAATTAGGGTTCCGCGCATAAAAATAAAAACCATGTAATCCAAAATCACCACGCGGGTGAAACCGTGGGGCAGCAGCTAGTAATATCTATAAGTCTTAACCTTACCGTGGCCGAGTGAGAATTTGTTTGACTTTCAATCAGACACACCTGAGTTCGATCCAGCCCGGCTCCGCACCAACGACTTACCTATATCAAATCATGTGCCTATTTGCATCACCTCGCTCTAAAACGGTGATGGAAAACATCATGAGGAAACCCAAATGTTCAAGAACTACAAACTTCGAGGAAATGTGACATCCACCAAGCCACGCATGGGACCACGACCGTGGTGGATTATGCCCCTTGATCTCTTTCTTTTTCTCTTTCTGAGAAAAAGCCTGTATCCTACCAGTACGTGCGTAATAGATGTTTTTATTTATCATAATCTCAAGTTATTAAATCCATAGTCTCACGCCATTCGTATGGGGTGATGGAGTTATCTTACTTTGTTCAAATCAATCCCACAATCCAAATAATCACTGAGCTTATGGGACTTAATACCTAATGTCTCAGAGTAACGAGGGCACTGCAGTACCGCGCAGGCCTTTGTGTTTCAAAGTTCTGGGTGGCACTGTAATTGTTATGGGCCGGCGTTATGCTTACCATCAGGCAAACGACCAGCTCGTCTCATTACCAAATAGCATAAAAAAGTACTATTGTACACATATAATAAACGCTCATACCCCTGCACTAGGATTCCCTGTGCCGCATGTGGCATGAACACACCCAGAATCCCAACACAAACGTCCAAGATCTGAGAGCAAACTTTATGCTCACTACACAATATAATTGGCCCCGGCCGGGAATCAAACCTCGCTTTGCAGTCTAACTTATGTTTGTTTGTGCTACGTTATGTTTTATTTTTATATGTTTTATTCCTACTTCGCAGCGCTTATTTATTCTACTCGTACGCCCTCAGCGGCCACAGTAGGAATCAACACGTGACCGCTTCAAATTAGTTATTACATGGGTCAATAAATCGCCAATAAGCTGACCTGACGAGGTCTAATTTTCGGAAGATTTATCGAGACCATAAACGAAGCTCCGACGGCCACGTCTTGAATTTATCATGAGTCTGTCCTACGTTATGTCGTATATATACATATTATATAGTCGTACGTGCTAGAGCCCTAGGCATAATAAATAAATAATGGCTAGTGAAAATATATTATTACAGTTTTGACCTCTATTATTTCTTGTATCTAAGGAAATTGGAAGGTAGGACTAATGCAAACATAGCGCCCAGGCATGGAATATATAATTTTAGTTTTCAGTGATGTGAAACAAAGTGTTAAATGAAGAATAAAGACGCTACCCATCAATTACCTAATAGTACCGTGCCCCGCAGGCACGCTAGCGTCAAACGTTGGCCGAAATATCGGAAACCACTCATCCAATTCTGAAAATGCTTTCTCTGACTGAAAGGTACGCTATCCCTAAATGGGACATGGGCTTTATGTTTTATTGATACAAGCTTTCTCCCTCAGCTACGGCTGCGTTCTGTTTGGTATGCAATTACGTAATAATTTTTTTTTATTATATTTGGTAACGAGACGAGCTGGTCGTTTGCCTGATGGTAAGCATAACGCCGGCCTATAACAATTGCATTGCTCAGAGCTTGGAAACACAAAGGCCTGCGCGGCGCTGTAGTGCGCTCGTTACCCTAAGACATTAGGTATTAAGTCTCATAAGTAATCCCAGTAATTTCACTGGCTACTCTGCTCATCAACCGGAACACAGTAATGCTTGCACACTACTGTTTGGCGGCAGACTTCACTCACAAAGCGGTGGTAACAACCCAGACGGACACTCGCAGAAGAGTTAATCCTACTAAAAAAATTATTGCGCGGTTTTTGCAAATAATTATTGCAAATAATTTGCATTGATGATACATACGTAAGCTTCTTTATTATAATTAGAATAAGCATCTTTCTTATCATAAAGAAAATTGTAACATTTTTAGTAAATAAAGCATTGATTGATTGATTGATTGATTGAAATACCGTGCAATAATTACGTATGTAGTTGCGTTATAACATGATGAAATTTTGTTATACTACACTGGTTTACTGTACTGGTTTAAATTATTTATATGGTTTACTACATTGTATCCGAATACCACGCGTGCAAAGCCGCGGTCAAAAGATAGCTTAGCTACCAAAATCCCATAATTACTTACTATGAATGTACGGCATAAATTTATAACTCTATCGTCAGATCTGAACCTATGATTATTGCTGATAAACTTGATAATAAATAAGAAGTGCTGACCCTGTAGTTATCATAATAGTCTAGCTATAATATATTACTTTTATGATAGAAATTAACCTCGACTCGAGGATTATCTCTGTAACCTTTTACAAAATATAATAGTCGTAATACATATTAATTTGCGTAAGACACTGATTCTCAAAGTTTGTGATTGAGCTCAGTTGGAAGCCGGTTTTTTTTTATTTGATTTTCGCACCTTTTGAGTAGTACGTAGAATAAGTAGGTACGAGTATGTCGATTTTTTACGTTCAATCTCAGTAGATCCATGGACCAGCGGCGCAAGTACGGAAGTCGGTTCGATAAATTTGTCGAATCGAAAGATAGATAAATTTATCGAATGTTGCGAGTACCGTAGTCTGATCGTAAAGTATTGTAGTAGCTCTATATTGTCTTTGGATTCGACCTAGCTTTTCGATAACTTTTGTCGATTGTATCGAGGCTCGATAAATTATATAAAATGTCGATAAAACCCACTTTATCGATTTGAACTGTCAATTTTATCGAATTTTATCGATCGAAAAGATCCGTGCTTGCGCCGCGGATCCACAATGGATCTAGCCACTTTTTTTTATTCTATTTGACCAACTTCTCGTTGTTTGATTGAGCCGAAATTTTACATATATATTATGTAAATTGGATGACTATGCAATATAATGACGTAAGAAACCTGTTACCATCTTACAGGATATTTTTCTTGGTATCGAAACCAATTCAATTTTTAAACTATGTCATCTTTGTTTACCCCTCTAATGCCCATTTTCACCAGTGGCACCTAAACAATCCCCTAACTACGGAACCCTTAGCGTAAGGCATCACCTAACTCTACCTTTAACTTCATTTTCATTTTCACCGTGCATTCTTCGCGACTGTTACCTACATAAGTGTCGCTTAACAACCTGTCACTTAGCACGGTGAAAATTTAGGTGACGTCTTACGCTAAGGGATCCGTAGTTAGGGGATTGCTTAGGTGCCAGTGGTGAAAATGGGTATTAGACTAATCCGAGTATACGGGAGTAAGGGGCTCGGGATATGAACTTTGAGAAACGCTGACCGTATAGGACTGATCGTTTAATAATGTATAGTTTCGACAACCGCTGAACGCTCGTTTTAGATATTCATAGATACAATCCAATTGTCTAAATGCTAGAATATTACTTGTTAAAAGCTTAGCTTATAGTAAAATTATTCGGAACACGTACTTTGTCTAGGTATCTGGTATTACGGTGCTCTGGTTTGAGGTAAATTATAAATTCCATTCGTAAATTGGAAGGCTTCTCTAATTCACCTAACTACGAGGGCTTATTCCGTTCAGGTACTATATAATAATAACGAGATTTGAAGGTAGTTTTGCAGTTTATAATTTGACAATGCGAGCGTCTTCTTCCTTTACTAACTTTACTTCGCTAATGTGGACTGCTAAGGAGTTAAATTCTTTGCCAGCGACTATTTCCCGGTAACTAGCTTCTGCCCGCGGTTTCACCCGCCCGGCGATATTAGATTTTATAGTTTTTATTTTTCTGCACGGTACCCTAATTCTTTTTCTAAAATAAAAGTAGCTTAAGTTACTCCTTGTAACATCAGCTATCTGCCAGTAAAAGTCTCGTCAAAATCGGTCCAGCCGTTTTGGAGATTACCCGGAACACATAGACAGACAGACAAAAAATTTCAAAAATGGTTGTTTTGTTATAGGTACCTACCGCATATACCTACTTTCATATGCATTTGGTAAAAAGTTGTTATTTTGATATTACAAACAGACACTTCAATTTTATTTATTTGTATAGATTTAATAAACGAATTAGACCGACGCGACGTTTTACTGTTTTTATTCTGTAGTTCCAACACAGTTGGAACATCATCGGTTTTGGGATTGCACGTCGACACAGTTTCTAATAGCTCTATAGAATAAGCAGCGCAAGTACGCATCTTTTCAATCGATAAAATTTGCAGTTCAAATCGATAAAGTGAGTTTTATCGATTTTTTAAATAATATATCGAGTCTCGAGAACAATCGACAAAAGTTATCGAATAACTAGGTCGAATCCAAAGAGAATATAGAGCTACTACAATACTTTACGACGAGACTTCGGTACCTACTCGCAACAGACGATAAATTTATCAGTTTTTTCGATTCGATAAATTTATCGAACCGACTTCCGTACATGCGCCGAAGATAGTATAGTGGCTCATATTGTACGCACTGAACCACCACAAAACTCCAACCAAAATTTGTACGGACTTATACTGACATAGGCTATTTTTATCCCGAAAAAAGCAAGACTCGACGCAAAAACACCCCGAAACGATAAAAGAAATAAAAAATAATACCTTTATTTTAGGACATCACACAAGTTCAAACAACACTATAGTTTTTACATCATAAACGTTTTGACAAAACACAAAAATTAACAAGTACCTAAAGTTAATGATGCGTGATGCCAAATACACCTAATTGCATAAAAATGCTGTTCCTATGCGTCAAAGCACTCACTCCTAACAAATTAACACCAGAGTTTACTACCAGCCTCACAATTGCCTACTGCCACTAAAACCTTGCGAGACGCACAGAACACATTTCTGCTCTTCTTACAAGATTGCCGTAAAACAGCTTCAAAGAGCGAGCAATAGAACGCTTTACTGCCCTCACACCGAGTTTAGACAAAAGCTTAGCGCGCAGTAAGCCCGAACTCTCTCTGCAGAGGTAGTTAAACTTTGACGGAAATTTGTGAGCAAAATTGTACAGTGTGGGATTAAAGTATTTTTGAGAAATGGCGCCGTAAATTTTGGTGTAAACTAGATTGAATTAAATAATTCACAAACGCCCGACCAGTATCTATCTTTTGTGGTTTAATTTATGTGGAAAGAAGTCGTAGGAGTCATGTGAAACACTCGGTTATTTTTACTTCAAGTATACGTTATTTGAAAATATAGTAAATAAATAAATAAGTAAACAACGCTCAATGGTCACATAAACAGACCCTGGCGGCTGACTCCTGACTAGGATTCAAACTTCAATATTTATAGTTTTTGTTAGTGGTAGGACTAATTCTTCTGCGAGTGTCCGTCTGGGTTGTTACCACCGCTTTGCTCGTGAAGTCTGCCGCCGAGCATAATGTGCAAGCATTACTGTGTTCCGGTTTGATGAGCAGAGTAGACAGTGAAATTACTGGGCTGATAAGACTTAATATCCTAATGTCTCAGGGTAACGAGCGCACTGCAGTGCCGCGCAGGCCTTTGTGTTTCAAAGTTTTAGGTGGCACTGCAATTGTTATGGGCCGACGTTATGCTTACCAATAAGCAAACGACCAGCTCGTCTCGTTACGAAAAAATTTTTTTTTTTTTTTTTAAAGTACTTGTCTTGAATATAGCATGGCTTTAAAATACACTCTATAGGTAAGATCTAGCCACCAAGTATACCAGTCAATTCAGTAAGTCCTACTCAAATGTTCCAGAAAATACCTCTCACGGAGCGAATAATAGCTTTGACACCCAATATACAAGTGTAGGGGGTATCGGGTCTGCGTAGCTATCCCCACCACTTGAGGCAACCGATACCTCGGCTATAATAACCCTTTTAGTGGTGTATTGGGTGTAACAGGCTTTCAAAGGATACTGTTACAAATTATTGGGAAGGAGTAATTTTATTGCAGTCGAATACAGAAGTGGAATAGGTATCGAATAGACCAAAGTAAATTTTTGGAATTTTTAGTACTAAGACAAAAAACTGGTTTATTTGCCCGCAAATCTATTTCAAAACATTATTTCGATTAAGTTGCAATGGTCACGAGAAGATTGAATGGATATTTTATGGCTGATATATAAATACTACTTAGCTTTTTCCCACAGCTTCACACGCATGCTACCAGGTTTTCTAAATTGATTCTAAAAATTCATTCACTAATTCCTTATAGCATCAGGAATTAGTGAATGAATTTTTAGAATCGAGCCACTGGCACTGGTTGAAAAGATTGGTCTATCAGGTAGATCAAAGTCTAACCTATACAAATGAAAACACATTTTCATCCAGAAATATGGAAATATAAAACAGATAATTTGCGAAAGAACAACAAAGCGAAAGAATACAGCCACAAGTAAATCGGCTTTTAGAAAATCTAATCCTCCAAAAACATTAAAACCGGGAACAATTATTAAAAACCTTCAAAATATTAAAGAATTTTCCTGAAAAATCAGTCATGTCCGCTAATTTCCGGGACTGGGGGAGGCCCCGGAACCTAGCAATTGTCCATTAAAATGTTATAGGACCCTTGTCACCCTGCCGAATACAGTTATTGTGCTGAAACACGTTTTATAGCGGATAATGAAGGCTGGATGGATGGCTGTTTTGAATAATGTAATCATAATTATTTTACGTTAACGCATTTAGCTGTTTATTCATACCTATCTGTGTTCTGGTTCGTCTCGAAGTGCGCTGGGCTAAAAGCCCAAGTATATTAGCAACGACCGTGTTAAACATGTTTGACGGCTCCGTAGCTAAGTTGGCAGTAACCCTGCCTCCAAAGCGAGGGGTCCCGGGTACGATTTCCGGCCGGGGCAGATTTTGTGTAAGCATAAAGTTTGTTCTCGGGTCTCGGATGTTTGTGATGTGTATCTGTGTGTGTCCATGCCACCTGCGACACAGGGAATCCTAGTGCGGGGTATGAGTGTGTAAGCGCTTGTTTATTTTATTTTTTATTATAGTAGTAGATGAAGAAGTTGTTAGTAATACGTCAGTGGGGACATTGGCACTATAGCGGGCGTTTGAGCTCTATGCTTGTCACATTTAAAAATATTTATCTATCGAGAACGCTCATGAAAGTCCAATGATTCTGGGCGCCCATCACGTCGTTGCTCTGTTGCTGCGTGAAGGAAAGACAAACCAATACACTTTCGCATTTATAATATTAGTATTTGCTTTTAAATAAACAGTAAAACCTCAAATAATTGGTTTGAGCGAGCTCAGCTGTATTCCCTAAATAGGTAAACCATGAGTAATTATAACAATTCAACAGAGTATAATTATTTTCAATTAGCCACACTCGCGTAATTAGCGAGTTGGGGGTAAGGGGTGGTCGGGTGAAATGTTTGTAACAATACAATAATGAAAGCGGTGGTAGCTCTGATGGCATATGTGGTAGGGAGATCGCGCGCTATATCTGTAGGTAAAAGGTTCGACTCGCACTGCAGTGCCGTGCAGGCTTTTGTTTCAAATTTCTGAGTGGCACTGCAATAGGGATGTCCAATTTGTCGTTCGTTTCTCTTGAGAATCAAATGTCTTTATCGAAAGAACTCCATTGTAACAAAAGGTACATAAAAAAAACACGATTGCCCTAGCCAGTGTCATTCGGGATGATGTTGATTCTAACGGTACCCCATACAACGAATTATGTTTAGTCGTATAAAAGTTATTGTGAAATAAAGAATATCATATACATACATATACATGAACCCTAAAAATATTATACTCCTTTTTTGTGCAGTTGTGTAAAAACTGAAAAACAAACGCTAGAAACTTCAAAAATGAAAGTTAAACTCGGGCGTATCTAAGCATACATAGTGGGATCCCCATTGCATAGTGACGTGACGTCACATGTTCTGTGCGGGGCTGTTAAGTTGTACTAAAACATTTTGTTGACTTTAGCCGTGAAAAACTGCATTTAAGTCACAGACTTACAGTAGGTTTAAGTAGGTACGTAGTTGTCATATATTTTTTATTCATTGAAATGTAAAGAATCTGACAGTACCATTTAAATTACTATTGAATGATAAAGAAAAACCTTGAATTCGGGAACTTTTAGATGCAATATCTTTGTAGAAATTATATTTTTTGTAAATTTCATTTTTATTGTTCTTTAACCTGTATATCGACAGGACTTATGTATTTTGTGGTTCGTGCTACATCCCTATTATTAAGGGCTGGCGTTATACTTACCATCAGGCAAACGACCTGCTGGTCTCGTTATCCAAAAGTATAGAAAAAAAATCTTTATATTTCTGATAAGTAATAATCACTATATTCCTAATGAACTACTCGTACTATCTATCTTAGCAATGAATTAATCAATTAAACGACCCCAAAACTAATAGAAACTTCTAGTTCTTACTTTATTTAATTATAGAGAAACTTAGAAGTCTGGTCTAAGCTATAAATCAGTCTAGACCAGAGACACTGCAAGTTAGTACATATAGGCCCTCAAACGCAAGAAGTGATGATGTTTCAAGATCTATGTATCTAAGAGAGAGACAGAGAGAGAGGTATACCTACCTCTTTCATGTTTATGTTCGCCTGGTACTTTTCGTAACCATGCTCGACTCGTATCCGTATCAAATATACCTATTGTACACAAATTTATTACGACAATTGGAAGTATCCAAAATTTACTATCAAGATTCCATTACATATTTTCAAATGTAGCTAGTAAAAGTGTTGAAAAATTCTGAGAACACCCCTTTTTTATTTAACATCCGTCATATTGATTTTATTCGTATAAAATGTAGTCTATACTTAAGAATATGTCACCCAGTAAAATCAGATGAGTAGTTTAGGCGCTACGGTGAAACATAATATAAGAAACTACAAACATACACAGACTGCTAAAAACACAACCCTCCCTTTTGCCTTAGTGGGTTAACAAGCACATTTCTATTTCGACTTATATTAGACCAGATTTAAAGTACTTAGATCGGTAGGCAAATGCGGTCGGGGGGCAATATCGCTCACTTTGGAAACCTCTGGTCTAGATTTAGCCTAAGTGAGTAGTTAATGTTGAAAGTATGTTAAGTAGTAGGTTGAATGTTGTCCTCGATACAATTCGACCTAATAAAACAACCTTTCGTGATTTCCTAATATAATTTCGTGATTTTTTAATGTTCATTTCGACACGAAAACTAACGAACTCACCCAAGTTTTACTTTGCCGTTTTTGTCGTTTCCGGTATAGTACTTTTATAATGTTAATTAGCGGAATATTATACCTAAAAACCTGGTTTATATTGAATAGCATAATATAAAAAAAAACCGACAGGATTCGAACCTGCGTCTTCTGGCTATCTAGGCCAGACGCCTTAACCAACCATTTCACACTATTGACGAATCGTAAGAGATACACCCGATTCACCCGGTGAGTTCGCGGTCACCTCGATCCTACACAAAAACTCTATACAAAACCTCAAAATTACACCCCAGCACACACAAACGTCCCTTTTGCAATACAATGTAGGTAGAGACAAAGATTATTTAAAACATCTTGTGCAAAGGCAAAGAGGTGGCACTTGGGTTAGAGGCAAAATGTGCCTAAAATAAACAGTCCAGGTTTTTGTATGCAAAACGTTGTAGAGACCGGAGTTTATAATGTATAGGGTGTATTGCAGGCGAAGGACGCTTGTCTGTAGGGAGGGGAAAATCTCGGTTTGCAAGTTTTCAAGACTGATCTAACAAAGGCTTGAAGTAACTTTGTTAAAGTATAAATAGGAAACTGTTGCACCATAAACTAATACAGTAACATGGACGGAACGCCTTAAATACGCTAGTGAAGTTTTTAACAAGTAAGCCAGCTTGTTTTTAGGACAGTAGGTACATAAAAAAATATTTTATAAGCCCCAACATAAAATCTTGTGATTTTCAAATGGCTAAACATGAGGTTTTCTTGAGTAACAATTGCAGTGCCACCCAGAAGTTTGAAACACAAAGGCCGGCGCGGCACTGCAGTGAGCTCGTTACCATTAAGTCTCATTAGCCCAGTAATTTCACTGACTATTTTGGTTATCAAACCAGAACACAGTTATGCTGCTTGACAACAGATAACACGAGCAAAACGGTGGTAACCAACTACCCACCCAGACGGTCACTCTTAAAAGAGTTAGTCCTACCACCAGGTAATCAGCAAGGCCTCAGAAAACTTACAGCAAAACTATTCAGTTATTACTCTTAGAGATTTTATATATTCTGATATTGTCACAGTTTCCAAGTAAGAACAACGTAATTTAAGAGGATGTACGTAAGGTTTGTAGTGATTTACCATTTGTAGTGGTTTGTAGTGAGCAGGCCGGCTTACTTTGCCATGATAAACTGGTAAGCGCGCCGTCTACCTAGATTCCAGTAGTATTCTATGTGCTTTACTATTACTTTTCAAAACTACTAGACAAATAAGTAAAGACAGACGACAAACTTGTTCGTATTCAAACTCCCAAAAAGCCTCCCTAACTCTCTAGAATTTCTAAGTATCTGAAGCGTTAGTAGTTAAATCAATTTAATTCAATTTTAACGATGCGAATGTTTCAAGAGTACTATTCAAAAATTGAGGGATAAATGAAGTTCTGGTATCGATTTCAAGTGAGCCCACCAGGTACTTTACTTTTTTTTCTGAATAGGCTCATATTTGTCCGCTATCTCACCTGAAAGTAAGCGACGATGCGGTCGACGATGCGGTCAATGCAAAAGCGTCATGCGGTCATGCGCTTGATGCAAAAGCGTTGTTATTCTGACAAGCAAACGCACGTTTGCATAAGCGTCTACGGTCTCCATTACAAGTCCAATAATCTAAACAAACTTAACGGTTCATCAACCAATGACCTAGATAGAAATTCAAAATCGAATCATGTCATTAGTTAGCGATCAATCACCATTACTGTTAGCATCGAGTTTGTTTTCATTAGACAAGATAGAAAACCAGGGAACAAAAACAAGTCCAAGTACAAAAATCAAGACTGCAAGACCAGCCCAACACATTCTCTCTAAACTTTATTATTTAAACTGGTGGAAATTTGGACGTATATTTTCGCTCCCAGGATATGAGACGTGGACGGCGCATGGCGTCCTCCGAGCGTGATTGACAGAGGGAATATGCGACGAGCTCGCGGGTGTTTTTTTAAATTACTTTGTGTTATGAAAGGCACAAGTGAGACCTCTGGAAGCGTTTTTTCATTAACGGCGCGGCGTACGACCGTTGTTTAATAATGCAATTTCATAAAGGCGGTTTTAGTCGTAACTGACATGTGGCTGGTAATAAAATGCTTTGAAATGCAATTTTAATTAAACATAATTTTTTTACTGACGACGGAACGGAGAAGTTGTGTATTCGTTAGTGGTAGGACTAACTCTTATGCTAGTGTCCGTCTGGGTTATTACCACCGCTTTGCTCGTGAAGTCTGCCGCCAAGCAGTAATGTGCAAGCATTACTTTGTTCCGGTTTGATGAGCAGAGTAGCTAGTGAAATTACTGGGCTTATGAGACTTAATACCTAATGTCTCAGGGTAACGAGCACACTGCAGTGCCGCGCAGGCCTTTGTGTTTCAAAGTTCTGGGTGGGACTACAATTGTTATGGGCCGGCGTTATGCTTACCATCAGGCAAACGACCAGCTCGTCTCGTTACCAAATAACATAAAAAAAGAAAAAATAAGCTTTTAGGTAAGAAGTTATTTGCTTGTGTGTGCAAACGAATATTCTCATTTATAACGGTTTGACTGAACTACTGTTATCTATGATCTATGATATAGCACATATTTATCGATGCACGCCTGCAAGTACGTTTTCTTGTACTATTCGTGGGTGACTGTTAGAAAAAAATTATAGTATTAAGTTCTTCTTTCATACATATTTTTATGTAATAAAGAATTATCAAAAAAAAATTCAATTGGACCAATTCGAATATCCTGTCCAATGTAAAATTGATCGTAAAATATATAAAAAGGTATACATAAAATATTATAAACAATATACGGGTCAAATTGAGAACCTCTTCGTTTTTTCGTCAGTTAGTAAATATAGATTCGAACAGCACGTGTCCTAGACACTAGAGAAGGTTTTATCATAAAATTGCTTCGATTGTGATGACACAGTTTCCGGCCTTGGCACGGATTGTAACAAAGTTATTCCGTTGACTGATCCCTTTGGATCGGAACACCTGCCTGTCGGTATTGATATAGATATCACTTTGAAGCGTTCTGTTTTCACACGTAACGGGGGCAGTAATCGGTCTATGTTGGGAGGCGGTCGGGTACTGGGCGTATACTATACAGTATATCTACTACGGTTCATGTTACGCGCTTCGGCAATTTTCATATTTCAGAATCAGTACGAATCAAAGAGATACCAATATACAGATAGAGTGGGCATAAATATGTATGGAAATATTGTGTTCTAGATATCCATACAATTAATGACGTCTCATACGTCCCGCTCATCGGCAGATTGTTCAAGGCTGACATTTTGTTTTCCAGTCCAGAGCGAGTATTTGAAGTGTAGTGACACTCAATATGAATGAATGAATTCAATCCTGCGACTAAATTATATGAAAAATAGTTCTATAGAACTATTAACGCAAGTGAGCAGTTGCATGTGATACAGGCGACCATGCCACGGTGCTGTGTGAAGAGCTGTGGCTCGACATTTGACGCCATTTTTGTTTATGTTTCGGCGCGCAATACGTACTTTTAGTTCATATCCTCTACTTTTCTTTAATCATTGGTACGAATATATCAGCAATTATCTGGCCAGCCGTCCCGCGCCTCGTCAGCCAAAATTGACACTAATATAATACACTGCGTTAGTATTTATATATGTATACTAGCTGCTGCCCGCGGTTTCACCCACGTGGAGATTTTGGATTTCATTGCTTTTATTTTTAGCGCGGAACCCTAATTCTTTTTCTAAAATTAACGTAGCTTAAGTTACTCCTTGTAACCTCAGCTATCTGCCAATGAAAGTCCCGTCAAAATCGGTCCAGTCTTATCGGCAATTACCCGGAACAAACAGACAGACAAAATTTTAAAAAATGGTGGTTTTGTCACATGTACCGTATATACTTTCATATGCATTTAGTAAAAAGCAGTTATTTTGATATTACAAACAGACACTTCAATTTTATTTATTTGTATAGATTATGTATATATTTGTTCCGAGTGTGTTGTTGGGGCCGTGATTATTATAAAAAGGTAATGCTAGTTAGTGGCCAGGATATAATTAAAATAATTATTGAAGCTGTGATATTTTCACACGAGAGGCGTTGGATGTCACAATCGATTACAGCTCCCTTGAGAGCGTGCGTGCGGTGGCCCACGCCGCGGCGCGGACGCTCGCTGCACTTACTCAAATTACATCTACATGAGGTTTAGTTATATAGTTATATTTTATACTATTGGATATCAAGACGAAGTCGTTTGCCTGTGATGGTAAGTATAATGCTGGCCCAAATCAATTACAATACCACTAAGTTAGTGGTAGGACTAACTCTTCTGCGAGTGTCCGTCTGGGTTGTTACCACCGCTTTGCTCGTGAAGTCTGCCGCCAAGCAGTAGTGCAAGCATTACTGTGTTCCGGTTTGATGAGCAGAGTAGCCAGTGAAATTACTGGGCTTATGAGACTTAATCGTAATGCCTCAGGGTAACGAGCGGCACTGCAGTGCCGCGCAGGCCATTGTGTTTCAAAGTTCTGGGTGGCACTGCAATTGTTATGGGCCGGCGTTATGCTTACTATCAGGCAAACGACCAGCTCATCTCGTTACCAAATATAATAAAAAAAAATGAACTTTGAAACAAAGCCCTGCGGGTCACTGCACTGCGCTCGTTACTCGGTTGTTTTGGACAGTTTTACAGGGGCACTGGATTCCACTGGATTCGTTATAGAATGGCGTGACGCCAACATCAAAGAAACAACCAACTTTTTCTATTACCTGCCTCAGCTGACAATTAAATAATGTTTAGAAAGAGAAAAAAACTGTTACGTAACCAACAGAGGTATATACAGAGAGATAGCATCCCCATTCACATTTTCAGTAATATTCAAACTCCGTGAATTCTGTAAAATCCTATTCCTTAGAAAGACACTTTCCCCTCCATAAAGGGATGAAACTTGAAGCTCTAACTTATTTGCAAATGAGATTGAATTCAATGGATCGCGAGAATTGAATGTCACATTATTTCAATTTGCGAAATGCGCGCGGAAAATTGATAGATTCGAGTAGGTATTAGATTTATTTAGATACTAGCTGCTGCCCGCGGTTTCACCCGCGTGGAGATATTGGATTTCATGGTTTTTATTTCTTTGCTTAGAACCCTAATTCTTTTTCTAAAATAAAAGTAGCCTAAGTTACTTCTTATAACAACAGCTATCTGACAGTGAAATTCCCGTCAAAATCGGCCTAGCCGTTTCGGAGATTACCCGGAACAAACAGACAGACAGACAAAAATTTAAAAAAATGGTTGTTTTGTTGTAGGTGCCGTACTATATACTTTCATATGCATTTAGTAAAAAGCTGTTATTTTGATATTACAAACAGACACTTCAATTTTATTTATCTGTATGGATCATAGATTTCTATATCTCTATGGTATGGATGTATGGATTAGCTTCTGCTCACGGCTTCCCTCGTGTGAGTTCAGGAAAAACAAAAAAAAACCTTGCCTATTAGAACTCGGATATAACGCGTAGCTTTCTATCCGATGGTTCCAGAAATTAGCAGTAACAAACAAACTTTACCTCTTTACAATATAATAATATAGATTTTATTTCAAATTATTACCAAATTTGAAATACCCAAGAGCTGGTTTAGCCACCGACGCGCGACGTATATAATATATGTAATAAATCCAGCGGTGTGAGATAATTGAATTCGTATGAAATTTTGATCAATTGGCGAATTGTACGCGATGTAAATAAACATTATTGGATCTGGCGTTATAATCACATGAAGAATAATTATATGTTCTTATTGGAAAACCATACATTGGAGATTTTTAAAGGTCTTACACAACATCTTAAATAAATCATTGTTAGTGGTAGGACTAACTCTTCTGCGAGTGTCCGTCTGGGTTGTTACCACCGCTTTGCTCGTGAAGTCTGCCGCCAAGCAGTAATGTGCAAGCATTACCTTGTTCCGGTTTGATGAGCAGAGTAGCCAGTGAAATTACTGGGCTTATGAGATTTAATACCTAATGTCTCAGGGTAACGAGCGCACTGCAGTGCCGCGCAGGCTTTGTGTTTCATAGTTCTGAGTGGCACTGCAGTTGTTATGGGCCGGCGTTATGCTTACCATCAGGCAAACGACCAGCTCGTCTCGTTCTCGAATGGATGAAACAAAATGTAACTTCCGTAAACTGATAACGATAAATGATGAGTCAGTAAGTTATATCGATGTTGACGTTAAAGTTATTTGATTATAATGTTATGTTTGCACACGTGTTCCACATGCGTCATCGCCGCTTGCGCATAAAGAAATCATACAATAACACAATATATGAAGACAGCCCGTACACTTAATGTATGACTGATGGATAAGCATCAATCACGGACCACGCGAAAACCATGGAAAAACCACGATCACTGCTTGACGCATATCATATCATCTATGGAGCTTGGTAGAAATCTGGTCCACGCGCTAACCTTACCACGGTCAGAGGTAGTGAAAGAGACGCATCGCAGCCGTCTCTACGATCTCTACCAAAAAAAATAGTTTCACAACCACTGCGTGTTCAGTGCAGAAGACGCTGTAAACCGCGCAAGTGATGTATGTAGCGTAAAGCGGAGCACTTTGACAGCCCATGTTGGGATTGAAAGAGAGCATTATCTTGCTGTATAGCTGTCTATTTCGTGTATTTTTGTTGATTTTACACCAAGCCGCGCTTGCGTATGTAACAGCTCGTAATCCGCGCTTGTTGCTAAGTCATTGCTATTTTGACAGCAAAACGCAAACAAGTATCAGCGTGTTTTGTATAGTACAATTAGTACAAGCGTACTCGTTTGTGTCACTTGTTTACCTATTCGTATATATTCAATTGCAAATTGAAAATTATTTTTCTTTTCTTTGAAACCCCCAGGAGAGTGCGCAAGAAAGTGAAATTACTCTAGGTGTCCGTTTCGATAATGCAACCGTTCGAGAAGTGGGGCAAGAAAATCGTAGGCATTCTTTTTTTAAAATGTGCCTTTTGCAGTTACCACAACAAAAACTTTGAAACGCCTGTTTAGCTAAACTGTGTCAAAAGATAACCGTCTAAAATGATTAGAAATGTCACATCAGAATTGAGTTAGACCACGTTAAGACACAACTTAAAACCAGGTTTGTGGTTGTTCATATTGAAACACGCGAGGAAGCGAGTAAGCGAGAATTCAACACATGTTCAGGGTACGTCTCGTTTTTTTCTGGTAAGGCCCGTGTTTTTACAATGCGTTTAAAATTAACAATGAAAGTTAGTTAGTACCTATTAGGAATCTGCCTGTATGAATATCTTATATTAATATTTATTACTAGCTGCTGCCCCGCGGTTTCACCCGCGTGGAGATTTTGGATTACATGGTTTTTATTTTTTTGCGCGGAACCCAAAATCAAAATCAAAATCGGCCCAGCCGTGTCGGAGATTACCCGGAACAAACAGACAGACAGACAAAAATTTAAAAAATGGCTGTTTTGGTGTACGTCCCGTATATACTATCATATGCATTTAGTAAAAAGCTGTTATTTTGATATTACAAACAGACACTTCAATTTTATTTATCTGTATGGATTTTATAGAAAAATAAATGTACAAGTAAAATGATTTTAACAACTCTAAATCAATTGAATACTTCTAGGTTAACCTCAAGTAATGTCACGCAAAAAATAAATAAAACTTCTACAAAATACACAGCTGAGCAATTGCATGTCAAAAGTTATAAGCTTAACAACATAAAAATCCAACCCAATTTAAGGCTTAACTTAGGCCGTAAATATGTAGAAATAGCTTCATAACTTAACAGTAAAAATCGTAACTTAGCAGAAAGAGCCATGCCACGCTATTTCAAGGTGGTAACTTTATAGTACGGTATAAGAGTTCCCAACATGCCCAATGTCAAATAATACGCCCCTTCAAATACATGACCTTGTTTTACTTACTTAATATTTTTTAATACTTTTTGACAACGAGACGAAAGGGTATTTTGCCTGACCTGTAAACATAACATCAGTCATAACAATTGCAGTGCCACTCAGAACTTTGAAACACAAAGGCCTGCGCGGCACTACACTGCGCTCGTTACCCTGAGACATTAGATTAGTCCAGCAGTCATTTCAGTGACTGCATTGCTCATTGAACCGGAATGTATTAATGCTTGCACATTACTGCTTGGCGGCAGACTACACGAGCAAAATGGTAGTACCCACCCAGATTGATACTTGCAGGAGAGTAATTCCTACCATCTGGTGATGTTCTCTAGATGCCTGATCAACGTAATTGTTTTTATTAATAAGTTATTCTAGATTTTAATAAAACCTTTTAGCTAGCCAGCGGCGCAAGTACGGAAGTCGGTTCGATAAATTGTCGAACCGAAAAACTCGATAAATTTATCGAATGTTGCGAGTACCGAAGTCTGATCGTAAAATATTGTAGTAGCTTTATATTCTCTTTGGATTCGACCTAGCTATTCGAAACTTTTGTCGAAAGTATCGAATTTCGATAAAAGTCGATAACACGCACTTTATCGATTTGAACTGTCAATATTATCGAATTTTATCGATCAAAAAGATCCGTACTTGCGCCGCAGGTCAGCATTAGAAAATGCTCTACCTCGTGTAGACGAGCAAAACGGTGGTACCCACCCAGACGGACATGACTCACACACGAATTATCTCTACCACAGCATGGTAAAATTTTACTCGTATCTGCAATATTTTAGTTTATATTCGGGTGCTAGAAAGAATAATCCTATAGTACGTAAATGGGATTATAGGATATTGATTTTGATGCCGTGATAACAATTGTGGCTTTTGATAAAAATGATTTAGCTTTTAGCTTTATAAAGCTAGATCTCTTTGTTGCATTGACCTCGACAAATAGTTTTTATCACCAAGAGCTCTATCAACGATACAAATATCAGACTAAAGAGATGTTCTGTTTTGGTACTAAAATTGAACCAGGCTATCAGTTAGTTTTTTGGAATAAGCTCTCAAAATCTAGATATTCTGAAATGAAATCATAGCTTTATAGGCCAGCGATTTCCTGCAAGCAGACGTGTTAATGTTAACAAATAGAAGCGTTATTCTAATGTCAATAAAAACATACAAAAAAAAATCTTTAAAAAAAGCGAGAACCTATTTCGACGCAAATATCGCGAAGTTGAAAAATGGGTCATCCCCAACAATTTTTCCACCCTTAGGGGTAGTATTCCTTTGTAAACTTTATAAAAGGGCCACCTATGACATATGTCAGGGTACATACCCTACTCATGAAAATTATTCAAATCGGTTGTCAATTGGTGGAGCCATAGAGAAACATCTTCACAAAAAAAATACACGCGAAATTAAACAACAGTCAATAAGAAAAGGTCATGGACTGCCTAGAACTTCACACCAACTTTGTGAGAATGAAGAAAGAAACTGACAAAGCCGCTCACAGAACAACATAAAAGGGCTATATCACCCCCTTTGAGAACCGCTGGATATTTCAGAAGCTTAAGTAGTATTATGGTAATTCTAACCTTTACAAAATTAGAGGCAAATAGGCTTGAGTGCAAGCTGAAATGCAAGAGGCTTGCACGAAACATGTTAGATAAAGAAAATTTATTCGTTAAAATTTATAAAAGTAGTTAATTTTTCAAGTTAGGGGGGCGTCCTTCAGCAGTATTGTAAAATTAATTTTTCGTGGTATTAATTAAATCTCGACTTTCGATGGCTTCCTGAGTAAAGTTGAACTCGGTTTGGCTTACATCTGAGCACGAACTTTAAAAATATTTATAAGGTATTTCAAGTTCGAAAAGTGTTGAAGTTTAAAGACCTCTAGAGGTTTTACTTGGAAAATGTTTTAGAGTAGGTGAATTATGAAAGGTGAAATTAGAATAATTACCATCATTTGTCGAAGACAGGTGTCTACCATAATGGATCGCCATGATGCACCAGACTTGGCACTGGCAAGCGATCGCAATATGCAGACCGTAGACGCTCATGCAAACGTACGTTTGGTTGTCAGAATAACAACGCTTTTGCGTCAAGCGCGGATTTCGTGATACTCGAAATGCGCGCTTGACGTACGGATTGGGTCTGTTGGTGTCTTTGTCATTTCTTATGTTCTGATAAAGACAGCATTAGTTTTAGTCTGTGATTCGGGTAGACGAATGTTGCAGAGGCCCGCTGTTAGAGTCATTTATTTTAACTTTCATAAGTGCTCATTTAGAATTTGAATTTGACGAATTTTTAAATTTCTGCGTAAAAACTTCTCTGTGCGTTTATCCGGGGCTTATTCTACCCACACACATACGATTGTATTTAAGTAAAGCTGTTATTATTCTAGTAAAACAAACAATAGATGTGGTGCTTTGTGCTTTTACCCTTTTTTGTGCAGTCATGTAAAAAATGCGAAGTTGTAAAAGTCGAAACTGTTGACCGAGCAAAAAGAGCGAAGCGGGTGCTTCTCTTTACTTACCCCAAGGGTGATCTGTTGTATTATAATAATTTTACATCCCATTCTTCTGGGTGTTTTTTTTTTAGCTTGATAAAGTGAACTTTATGGTACATTCTGCTTGGTGATAGTAAAGCCTAGTTCGGCTGGTACTCTACAGCAACGGTAACTTTCAAGAAAAGGGAACACTCAACCAATCCTTTTTATTTTATGGAACCCCTCATCAAAAGGGGCGTGATGACAAAAAAATTATTACATTTCAAATAATCATCACATCAATAATAGGATGGTAGTATAGGACATTATCTAGTGCTCACCTCGCTAGCTTGATTATTTGTGTGGCAAGGACAAACAAAGATACACATAACAAACATCCAATAGCAGTGAACAAACTTTATCACACAAAATCTGCCCGGCCGGGAATCGAACCCGGAGCACGTAGCTTTGCAGGCAGGGCTACTACCAAATTAGCTACGGAGACGTCAATTCGCGTAAACAAATTACAGGAATAATAAATAATTTAACAGGCAAACGCAAAATTACGAGCATTGACTCAATATTTCTCTTCTACGTTTGCCTTTGATCTGCGGAGGGAAAAATGCGTAAAATTAAATATTGGCCTCACCTCCCCCTCCCCTCCACAAAGGGATCCCTCCTACTACCGTCTGGGATTTACTCGAAACGAAATGTTTGGAAAGTCTCTCATATAAATAGTCTCTATAATTACATTGCGTTCAGTCTTTCATGTGTTATCTACATTTAGTATTTTTATTCCCAGGTGAATTGGTGTTAGTGGGAGGACTAACTCTTCTGCGAGTGTCCGTCTGGGTTGTTACCACCGCTTTGTGAGTGAATTCTGTCGCCAAGCAGCAATGTGCAAGCATTACTGTGTTCCGGTTTGATGAGCAGAGTAGCCAGTGAAATTACTGGGCTTATGAGACTTAATACCTAATGTCTCAGGGTAACGAGCGCACTGCAGTGCCGCGCAGGCCTTTGTGTTTCAATGTTCTGAGTGGCACTGCAATTGTTATGGGCCGGCGTTATGCTTACCATCAGGCAAACGACCAGCTCGTCTCGTTACTAATAACATTAAAAAAAATTAAGACTGTACTATAGTTTGACATATTTATACGCGAGGTTTTTGGTCTGTAGTTAAAAAAAGACAATAAATATTCCTCACCACCAATAAAGTACGACAATGTTGCATACATTTTAACTGACAAAAACTGCTTTTAAAAAGTGGGAACCGAATTTTACAAAAAATCGAAATATTTGAAATTTCATCCCCCATTTTTCCACCCTTTAGGGTATTCTTAGTTCTTAGTATTCTTTAGTAAAATTTAGAAAAAGACCACTCTTGAAATATACTCTATCAATCAAAAAAATAATCTGATAAAGAATGAGAAATCGAGTAACATCGCCAAAAAAGACTCGAATTGAGAATCTCCTCCATTTTTGGAAGTCGGTTAATACTATAAGTAAAGCAGCTAATTTATTTAAAATCCGCTGAAGCTGAAACTATAAGTACTTATAAAAAGGCGGTCTAAAGTTTCAATTCCTTCATTAAAACTAACTTCTGACAAAACTGCACCGATGCTGTTTTCGCGCTATTTTTAGACTGGAACTATCGACCAGCCCAATTACGTTCGTGAAGCAGTCTTCACGAACTTAAATAAGTACCTAACTACTACGTAGTATCTATTAATAATTTGTTTCTTTCTTTTTATTCTATTGGGTCACGAGCGGGTCGTTTTCGTGATGGTAAGCGTAACGCCAGCCCTTAACAATTGCAGTGCCACTCAGAACTTTGAAACACAAAGGCCAGCTCGGCACTGCAGTGCGCTTGTTACCCTGACACATTAGGTATTAAGTCTCATAAGCCCAGTAATTTCAATGGATACTCTGCTCATCAAACCGGAAGCTTGCACACTACTGCTTGGCGGCAAACTTCACGATCAAAGCGGTGGTAACAACCCAGACGGACACTCGCACAAGAGTTAGTCCTACCACTAACAACGTTGTTAAATTTAATAAATCCACTATTAAATATTTAAGAATATGTCACAATTTATCTGTGTATACCCATAAAAATGTGAAACCGTACTTATTTCATGCACAAATATCTACTCATTTGATTTCTTTTTAATAAAAATCGAACCTGTAACCCCCAACTCCAAGCCAACCGACCCACTGTACTTATATTAGCAGCCTTCTTATTCATCAATTAATGGCTGCGGAACTGTATAACGGTACCGATAACGTCAATTAGCCTGTTAAAGATGGGAAGTACTTCTTACTCTTTGATGAGACGCAGTGGCCGCTCGGCCGCTCATCGGCGCTTTACAAATACTTACTTTGTGAAATTTCTGGAGAATTCTAGACGTTTTGCACGAAGCGGTTTGAAGGTTATATCCACAGAGATCTGTGGTTATATCCCTTTGATCAATTATTGTGATGACAGGAATATTGAAAAGTTTTTTTTTTTATTGTATTTGGTGACGAAACGAGCTGATCGTTTGCCTGATGGTAAGCATAACGCCGGCCCATAACATTTGCAGTGCCACCCAGAACTTTGAAACACAAAGGCCTGCATGGCACTGCAGTGCGCTCGTCACCCTGTGACATTAGGTATTAAGTCTTATATAAAGCCCAGTAATTTCACAGGATACTTTGCTCACCAAACCGGAACACAGTAATGCTTGCACACTACTGCTTGGCGGCAGACTTCACGAGCTTGTCGAAAGTTTGCGTTTGAGCAATATCTAACCAGTGACAAACCAAATAACAGAAATTACTGAACTTATGATGTGTCATGGCGCGCGCATTTTCAAAGTTCTGAGTGGTAGTACAATTGCTATGGGTTGGCGTTTTGCTAACCATCAGGCAAATGACCAGCTGCCTCGTTATCTATTAGAATAAAAAAGGTGTACATATTTTGTAGTAAATAAAGTTCTTTTCTGAGTAGTGTAATGGTTTAATAAAACATTTTTTCTTTGTCCCAGGCACTCTGCGGTGGACGTCACTAACGGAGCGTCCGCGGCGCGCTGGCAAGATGACTCCGACAAACAAAGGTACTTACACCCTTCATAAGCTTGTGGTGAAGTGGTCCAAGATACAGATATATAATCAATGCAGCTGCACTTGAGAACCAGTCATCAAATTATAAATGCGAAAATTTCAAAATCGAGAGATGTAAAAAATGATTTTTCTCTTAAACATATAATACCTACACAGAGAGGAAACAAATAATTTTGTAATGTAAAATTCCGAACACATTCCAAACTTTCTTTCTTGTTTCGAACTTTCCACACAAAAATAACATCGTTATTCAAAGTGTGTTCAAAAAACGTATAAATTGAGTAGTGTTAGATGTAGATACTTTACGATCAGACTTCGGTACTCGCAACATTCAATAAATTTAACAGTTTTATCGATTCAACAAATTTATCGAACCGACTTCCGTACTTGCGCCGCAGTTTTTACAGGTCTAAAATATAATATTAATGGAATAAAATCTTACATGCCTTTATCGTAGTTTCTATTGAAAAGAGAGAGCAAAACTAAATTTATGTTTAGGTTTGTGGCGCCAGAATCGATACCTGTAACTTTACACTACATTACACCGCAGACAATACAAAAAGTCCCACAAAAACGTATAAAATGGGCATCGAGTTAACGCTGTGATTATAGTGGACCCATCACAAACAACTCATTGTGAGTCGGCAGGCTTCGTCAATGGATCTAAAAATATCCACGGATCGGCCGATCCCGTAAGCTGTGATCGTAGGGATGGGACATTATCGCCCGAAATTAATAAGGGATCCTAATCCGTTTTTGGCTGTATAACTGTCAAAAACAATCCAACTTCTAAGTTTTACTTGTTAATAACACATCCACGGTTCGAGATTGGCATCTAAAAATACGTCGAATCGTTGGGAGGACGGGATCACAACTTTGGATTGTCCTCTGTTCGTAAATGACAGTTTATTTCAGTCGGAACATGTCAATAACCATATCTGCAGTTTGACGTTTCGTCGAATCAAATTGTGTTATTAACACGCGGATTGGAGATCGACCCGTTGGTAGTAGACGACCCGGGTTTGATTTCAATCTCGACTGGAAGATATATTATTAATTTCGGGCATATATCGACTTATTATAGAAAGTATTTAGGGAAAGATCCCCAGAATAAAGATAGTAAATATGAATAAAGATGTCGTTTTCGATGACGCACAATTTCTAAGTTTATTTAAGTCTTAGTCACCAAGAGGCATTTAAACCGTTTCCGCAGTATATCTTTGTCATTTACATAATCCTTACCATTTTATAATACCTACATACTACGCTTTTTAATTAACAGATTGATAACTGGGAATTTGTTAATTTTTTTTATTTTGTATATTTTTTTTTACTTGAATGTACATATTATATAAACCGACTAACTACAATGTGTTAATTTCTGTGCACTACTTTTAGTCATAGGTATTAAATATTTAATTAAATTTGAGGAACCTTATCTTTTGATGTGAAGATTGTAATTCAGTCAGCAATGTTCCAAATAAAGTAAACAAAAAATAAGCCGATATTTCCCATCGATAACTTCACCAACAAATCACGCACATCTCTAATTCTAAATCCTACCTATCCTCTATAATACGATAACTGCGATCACCGCATTATCCCGACACAGAACACTCAGTCCCCGGCTCACCGTCCCCTGGCATACAGTCCCCTGTACATCAAGCCTGATCCCTAATAACCGAGCGGTGCAGATCCACCATATAACGTTAGGTATTTTATGAGTATTTTATGTACAGATATGAGGGTGTATCTTTTGAGAAGGATCTAGAATGCACCGTCACCTTTTCTTTTGTGAGCTAAGGATTTGGAAGTTATTTATTTTATCGCCGTGTTAAAATAATGTTTGTAAATATATTGGTAGACTAGGTAACTGATGAAATCATAGACTTAAACGCTTACACATTGCACTCATAGCCCTGCACTAGGGTTCCTGTGTCACTGGTGGCATGGACACACACCGATACACAACACAAACATCCAAGACACGAGAACAAACTTTATGCGCCCCATTAATCCTTGACATAAATTTGTATTTATTTTATTTGTGAATTGTCTTTTTGAATTTTATTATGACTAAGTTAATGGTATATAATTTTGTAAGTTTTGTACGATTTATTATATAATTATTATTATTTGTGTTAGTGTGACGTCTGATAATTCTTGACATATTTTATATTTTGTTACTGTTTTTGAATTATTATTATTATTGTATTTGTATTTTTTTAATGTCGGTGGCTATTTTAATTTTTGATTTTGTAAGTTTGTGCAATTTTTAAACTTGCATAACTAATGTAACTGGTTGTACCGTGTTAGTTATTAATTTAAATAAATAAATAATTAAATCTGCCCCGACCATCGCTAGACCTTTCGCTTTCCAGGCAGGGTTACTACCAACTTAACGTGGAACTTGGAGCACCTTTTTTCCTCGTTTACTGGTGGTTCACCCAACGCGGTGCCCTTGAGCTACTCGCCATTTAGGGCTGAGCGCCATCTGCACTCTCCCACTATTCGGTGAGGCTGTAAATGTCGTTAGACCAAAATAAGTCATTAAAATAAAATTTGGTACCTATGAGAAAATCAAATTCAGAGGTGATGTTCGAAACGTACTAAAAACAAAAAAATAATCGCATAATATAGCCAAGGTTATTTATTAAATTTAGCTTTTTTATTGTAGACTCACGACATACCCGGCGAGTGGCGACCGGTCAAACCTGCTCAAGTCCCACGCCGCGAGGTCCGCAGAATGCGGGCCGCAATCTCCGCGACCAAGGCGAGCGCCGCGCGAGTCGCGGCGAGTCTCGCTCGCGCAGGCCTCGGGCTACGTGCAGCTCAACCAGTATCGCCTGCTGGAGCCTATTGGACAGGTAGGCCTCGAGTCCTACTAAAGTCCTAAGTTTTAAAGTACCTACTCAATAAAATAAAGCATCAGGGTGAGACCCGAGCCTCAAATTCCGACTCACGAGTCTCCTACCTAAATTCAAATAAATGATATCGATTACCATGACAAGCATTACATGCTTATTCATGCTTGATGGAAATACGTCATGCATGAACCACACACCGATCATGAAAATACCCCGATCACCGATTGATGCATAACCTACCGTCTAATGTGGTGAATGACGGTTGCATGATGGAAATCTGGATAATTTGATAGTCCGAGCATTGACCGTGGTATTGCGTGGAAGTGAGAGGGACAGCACTATCTAGCACTATTGCTGTTCTTATTGGCTTCACCAGTACTTCATGATTGGTGGAAATCCATCAATCATGGAGTGAGCGTGCAATGTCGCTAAAATTCTGTCATGCATTCGTCATTCATCGGATGCTTGAAGCATGATGGATTTCCATAATAAAGGTACACGCTCATAGACTAGAATACTAAGTACTCATAGACTAGAATGCTTATAATACTAGAAAGTATTTTGTCTCGTTTTCACGCGTAACACTTTCCGTCAACGAGAAGTTGACAGAGCAGTTTATAGCATAGATTATCATATTGAGCATTTATGTATAAGTGAGTATGTATGTCTTAGTACCTGTACTGTATTTTATTGTTGCAGGGTTCATACGGTATTGTTAAGTTAGCCTACAACGAAGAAGATGACACACATTATGTAAGTAAACGACACCACTAATTTAAAATGTACCACATGGGATCTATTATTTTGATTCTATCTAGAGCTTGTTAAGACAGAGCTAACTACTATTGGAAACAACAAAATGTGTTTTACGCAAATCCGCAAAGCCAAAGTGTGTTGGGTTGTTGGTGGGTTAGTTTGTTGTTTGTCCATCTTTCACACAACAACAGAGGAAGGGATCGCCGTGATTGTTTGCATAGGTATAGTTTGTGGACCGGAGAGTAACATTTTTGTAGGCTACTTTTTATCCCGGAAAATCCATGGTTCCTGTGCGAATCTCCAAACGGGTAAATCTACGGGCAGAAGCTAGAGTTTTCACCTACATACAAAATCTTTCTCTCCAGGCAATGAAGATCCTCTCCAAACGCAAGCTGATGCGGCGAGCCGGCCTTTTCGGCCGAGCACCCCCTCGGAGGCCGGGCCCCGGGCCGCCGCCGGACCCCTTGCAGAGGGTGTACCGAGAGATCGCCGTGCTGAAGAAGCTGGACCATCCTAATGTAGTGAAGCTGACCGAGGTGAGTCTACATCAGTTCAGAGCAAACAGGAAAATCCTAGCACACTTTTCTTGATAACTTAGGTGACTGATTTAAATCCTACATTGACTTTAAGCTTTCTCTTTTAATACGATATAACAGCACAACTAGCGAAAGCGAAATTTCTAGTGGTTATACCTGGCTAGCTACCGCTCTCTAGATGAAAATCTGTCACCAAGTATCTATCGATGTGTTCTGGTAGCTGCTCTTAAGAGCAGTTCTAATTCTTCCGATTCTTTGTTTAGTGTATCTACCACCCTTGATCACATCATAGCTAGTAGATAAACTCCTAATAACAACTGAATACAGAAACCTTAAAACAAATATAATTTAACAATAAGCGCTACAATTGGCAGTGATCTCTTTCAGACCACCCTGCATGGAGAAGAATTACATGTTTGCTTTCAATAATTTTGTTAAATGGCCAACAATGTAACTATCAAGAGTAAATCAGGGGTAGTTCTTGAAGTAATTTCATACCAGACCACTGACAGCGGCGTTGTTTCTCAAAAACGTAATAACGAAATTTTAATATCCATTGTTCTCACAAAGCAAAATTCTTCATTTCATAATTTGCAAATTCTTTTTCTTCTCAAAGCTCTTCATATTTCTGTAGACCCCGTACCTACTGATTTAAAACGTTGTGCCAACTCATTTTATTTGTTTGTTTTATTATTTTACTGTAAGAAGTAATGCTTTGTATAGAAATAGGAAGATAGGAACCAACGTCTAAGATAAAAATAGCTCCTAGTTGCATTGTTTATTTTTAGCAATTTATTGTCAACTAGCGTTCATCAGTAGCTGCTTCTACGTCGTAGCCAGTCGTAGACTGAAGCTACGGATCAAAGATAATAGCTACCCCACGAGGACTTTTTTTGTACTATTATATAACGAGACCAGTGGGTTGTTTGACTAATGGTTAACATAACACAAGCCTATAACAATTACCGTACCACTCAGAACTTTGTACCACAAAGGCCTGCGCGGCACTGCATTGCGCTCGTTACGCTGAGACATAAGGTCAAATCTCATAAGCCTAATAATTTCACTGACTACTTTACTCATCAAATCGGAACACAGTAATGCTTGCACATTACTGCTTGGCTAACTTGAAAAGCCGTAATAGCACCCCCAGGTAGTTTGAGAGCCGAAGGGTATCATAGGCTTTTTTCTGGAAAAATGCCCGGTTCCTGTGGAAATCACATTTTTTTATGAATACTTTTAACAGGAAAACAGAAAACCTAGAATATCTAAAAGGATAGTTTACAGTAAAAAAGATTGTAATCTTCAAAGTGAAAAGACAATATTGTTTTAAAATTCCTGTCTCGGTATCTGCTGGCTCCTTATTGTAAAGTCGTAAAGCGTCCTTCTTACGGCACTTCAATCGAATTTAAGATGTGCACTACATTTTTAAAGCGGTAGTAAACCCTTGGATTTACAGCTCCTTTTACATTGTTTTAATATTGAAGAGCTTCATCTCGAGGCGTCGTGGGCAATCTGGGTTACACTGTAATCAAGGTCATCAGAAGCTGTATTCCTTGTGGCTACAATATTATTGGCAGTAATCTATATATATACAAGTAAATAAAATTGAAGTGTCTGTTTGTAATACCAAACGAACAGCTTTTTACCAAAAGCATATGAAAGCATATACGGTAATAAAACAGAACAACCATTTTTAAAATTTTTGTCTGTCTGTCTGTTTGTTCCGGGTAATCTCCGAAACGGCTGGGCCGATTTTGACGGGACCTTCACTGGCAGATAGACACTTCAATTTTATTTATCTGTATGGATAACGCCCCCCTGTCCAGGTTCTAGACGACCCGGCGGAGGACCAGCTGTACCTCGTATTCCAGCTGCTGGAGGGGGGGCCTGTGATAGACATACCGACTGATAGCCCCCTGGACGAGGACCTGGCCAGGAGGTACTTCCGGGACGCGCTGCTTGGAATCGAGTACTGTGAGTATATACACCTCTTATATAATATATGTGCATAGGTATATGGGAGGTCGAGGAAAATTATCCGTTATGTCGACCAAGCGAATTGTATTCCGCCGCCAAATAGAAGTGCAAGTATTGAAATGAATGGACCTTGACAGATTGGGAACAATGACGTCATACCCCTTATAGGTTGTCCCTTATATTTTGTTGTATTTTAGATAGAGACAATGATGTTCAAGAATGTGCGTTTTCCGGCTGTTGTTAATAATAATTTATTTATTAGCTAGTTATAAAGGCATTCAACCCAAAAGACATTTAAAAGCAAGATCAACAGCAAATCCGTCCTTCCGACGTCCCCCGACGTCCCCCGACGCACTGACGGCCGGATGCGCGTGGAAATTGCCGGCGGCTTAGAGTTTTTTTTTATTTTCCGCTCTGTTTGCAATTTGCTTTCGGGTTCTGTTTTTATTACGACCGTCGACCGCAGACTTAGGGGCAGCGTAGACGCTATACAAACGCACGTTTGCTTGTCAGAATAACAACGCTTTTGCGTCAAGCGCGCATTTCGAGTATCACGAAATCCGCGCTTGACGCGAGATCGAGAGAGGATCGATGAATCTGAAGCGATCTTGGATGAATTAAACGACAATGAGAGGTTGAATAAGCGAAGTTATGGTACCCACTTACAACTAAGACTCGCGAAAGAGTGAATTCTACCAGTAACAACTAGCGGTAACATTCGTTGCCTATACCAACTACAATACACCTCTTACCGATTTTTTCACACACATACAGATTACAGAGAACACAGATAGTTTATGGACCTTAGAGCAACATAAGCTACCCGGAAAAATGCACTGATCCTGTGGGAATCTCCACACGGGTGAAACCGTGGGCAGCAGCTAGTTTATTATAAACATGGCAGAATATGCAAATCGCATGGAGCCAAACTTAAAACTAAAAAAAGTATTTTAGTATTTTTAATGTTGCGGTATTCCAGTCTGTCTAAGTAACGACCGAGTTTTAAAGGTTGAGGTTCACAGGTCAATTATTTCTGTAGGTATGATTCCGTGTTTTGTTGTTCTGAATTTATGAAAGGGAACTGGAAAAATTGGCTTTCGGAAAGTATTCTATGCGTACGGTATAATATGCAGCCTACTTCTTAGGTTGTTATATAAGTTCGGTATCTTCACGAAAATGTCTTCGATTGTTATAACTTACATTTATTTTTTCAATTTTTGTTAATATAAGCTATAAAAGTACACAGTGTACATAATTACGAACAATACATAAATAATTAATGAGATTTCTTGGTTAAATTTTTGTAAGTACGCTCATTGCTCAGCATGCGCAGCGACCAGTCGGAGCGCGCGCCTGTAGATCCGTGAAGAAGAGGTACCGAATACCTTGAAACTAGTTGAAACTGCGACGCAAATACGGAAGTCGGTTCGGTAAATTTGTCGAATCGAAAAACTCGATAAATTTATCGAATGTTGCAAGTACCGAAGTCTGACGTAAAGTATTGTAGTAGCTCTATATTCTCTTTGGATTCGACCCAGCTTTTCGATAACTTTTGTAGATTGTATCGAGGCTCGATAAATTATATAAAAAGTCGATAAAACCCATTTTATCGATTTAAACTGTCAATTCTATCGAATTTTATTGATCGAAAAGATCCGTACTTGCGCCGCTGATCGGACAATCGTCGCGAGACTTGGCTGTACTACGTAAATGAATCCAGTTAAAGATAAATATAAAAATATAAATGAAGAGAGTTCCGTGAAAACATGATGCCAGTAAAATGTACCCTTGAGCGTGCGTTACGCTTGCTGATCGAATAACAAACGAAATGAAGAAATTCGTGGCATGGCTCGATTCAGTAAGTGCCGAGATGAAAGGGCACGCTTCGTTGTCTTAGACGTGTTGAGAGAGAAAGTGACAAATCAGTTACGAAGAAGGTACTTGTATTTGAAGGTACTTGAATGTACTTTGAAAATGATCACTTAATTTTTTACCCTGTGTATTTAGTATCCGATATCCCGTTTCTGGGGATAATTTTCAACGTGTTGATGACCATGACAGTTTAACCTATGATACTGTATGTATTCTGTAAGTGAAATCAGAGGTAGGCTAATAAATACCTAGAAAGGTTCTGTATTAAAAGTTCTGTTGTAATCCCTAATAGCTATTATATGGATATAGGAGTGTTTCTGAAATTATACGCAAATACATTTGTCCTTCCTTGTCTTCTATACCAACAGATATTTCAATACTAAATATACGACATTTCAAACATCTCAAAAGTTGAATTTTATAAAAAAATTGATAATTTTTCGCACACGCCTTAATTGGGAGGTAAAACGCTGAAGAATAACTCTCAAGTTTATTGTTCCCTTCGTATTGTGGGCTAAAACGATTTATATCGCATGTACATAACTATAATTATAATAGAACACAATATGGTAGGATTATATAATCTCACGCTGATCTGAGCTAGGCCCTTGAGTACCTCTGTAAACACACGTTTGATAGATGCTAAGCTTCTAAGATCCTAACAGGCAAACTACTAAGCTATAAGCTCTTAGATCGAAATCAAAACCACAGAATAACCAATACTAGTTGAACTGAATTATATATCTTCTAGAGCTGAAGACACGACAAAGTTTACATTATTTACATGTAAACTTGGGGACAAAGTTGTCTCGGGTTCTAGACTTGATATCTTGCGACATTTCTAAACTTGTCCTCAACAAAGATTTGAGGTTCACATTATTCAAAGCCTCCATGAGGGGATTTTATCTTCTGTAGTGTTTCTGTGGTAGACATTTTGAAGTTTGGTAAAACTTCGTTTGTCTTGACAGCGCTGTCGTTGTAGAATTGTACCTAAGTACCTCTCTTTATAATCTTGGGTTATATAAGAAAATAAATAATTAAAATATCAAAATTACTGTCGTTGTCCTGCTATCCATCCTTGAGTAATCATTACTTTTATAAGGACTAATTTACATAATGGGCCAGATAGGAATTCCCAATGTCCCCACTGGTGGGGTAGTTATTGGGGATGTTGGGAATATACGTTTTAGTTTATGCGTCTTTTTATCGAGATCGTCACTTAAGGTTATTCAATTTTGACGATGTCGTCTTTTCACCTTGTTCGTAGTTTACCTTTCTGGCCTCTAGGCTACCACTCAGTCACCATGTATGTCCGTATCACTAGTATATTTCTAAATTCAATACTTATATTAAACTAGCTTTTGCCCGCGGTTTTCACACGCGTTCCCACAGGAATCGTGCATTTTTCCGGGATAAAAAGTAGCCTATGTTACTCTCCAGTTCATAAACTGAAATGAACTAAAATGAAAGAAGGACAAACCAACAAATCAACAAACACACTTTCGCATTTATAATATTAGTAGGAAGTAGGATTCTGATAACAGTCTCCGATTTCGCTCGGATAAATCCGGACGTATGACATCCCTAATCTTTCCACAAAACGTAATATTATAAAATGTCCGTCCATATTTCTGTTGCGGGCACTGCTGGCCTGTGATGGACAGCTCTGTTCAATTATTGTTATGTGGGGTCCGGTCATACATATAGAGGAACGCAATAAGCGAAATACATACGCGGCAAAATCCTTATTGATGGAGAATGCCAATGGGGATTAGTGAAACTTTTTTCCACAAATCGCCATTGACGTCTCATAGAGGTCATAATTGGGATTTTTGGAAAAACTTCACAAATCCCATAGGTTTAAAATAATATACAAACAACAGTTACGTAATTATTAATTAATTAATTATGTATGAGTCTAGAAGTCTTTATTGTTTATGGAGGTAAGGACTCATTATTTTTACAATCAAGCAAAAGCTAATGCCTGAAATTGCCGGTCTGTTCGCGGGTTGGCCACTTTTTGACTTATGGGACTTGTGAACTTTTTTCAAAATTCCCCATTATGACCTCTATGAGACGTCAATGGGGATTTGTGACCTTTTCTTCGACAAATCCCCACTTATGGGGACTATCAATGGGGGTTTGTGGAATAACCCGGACAGAGGGCTACAAGAACATTATATTTAAAAAAAATGCTCACACATAAACCATAAAGATACATATAAAAATGTGAATCCTCGCTTCCCGCTCACATACGGTATCCTCAGACTCCCGTCTGCTATCGAAAGCGTTGAATAAATAAGTGCGCCTCCGCAGCCTCGGGCCTCGGTCCTCACCACGGCGTCTCCACCAAGGGAAATCAGTTTTCGATCGGACGTCAAGTGGAGGAAAGAATGTTGTGGAAGTGTTTGTTGAAGCTTACCTACATGTAGAGCTTACATGATTTTTTAAGAGAAGAACATTTCTTATTTGTATGTTATAGCCGACATAGATAATTATATCTGTCTCTAGTACACACGTAAATCCTACGCTAGAATACGTCACCATCTGAGACGAAAAGAAGTAGTATTTCGGCGTGCTTAGCGGCTCGAACTGTTAACTCAGATCATCACCACGTGTGGGGATGTACTAGAGTAGCATTTCTGTGTAGGCCGGGCTAATATACACTGACATCCATCTACGGATATATAGGGGGATAGGGACGTGTAGGGATGTATGCATTTGCCCCTGCCAGCAGCTACCTAAGCCACACCAGTTCCTTTCCATGACTGAGTACGGTCTTGGGTCGCCGGCTGTCTGTCGAGACCCCTAGCTCAGCTTTAAACAAACCGTGCCATATATTGTCCTTAGTGCACTACCAGCGCATCGCCCACCGCGACATCAAGCCGGCCAACTTGCTGCTGGGCGAGGGCCGCGTGCAGGTGGCCGACCTGGGCGCCTGCGGGGAGCTGGCCGGCCGGCTGTCGGGCGCCGTCGGCACGCCAGCCTTCAGAGCACCGGAGGCTGCCGCCGCTACCGACAACTACGTGGGAGAGGTGAGTTACGAGTGCTGCTAAAGTCGGCTTCAAATGTTACCTCAATTGAACGCAGTTTGAAAGAAAGAAAGAAAATACGTTTATTTCAGGCACAGCATTGCAGTTTTTACAAAGACAAAGGACAAACAAGTAAATATAACTGAAAACGCAATGTTGCGTGATGCCATGATGTCTAGGCTTAGCATACAGTTAAAGTCCAAGGACCTGAATTACTGATTTTCAGTCGGAGCTCACTCATGACGTCACGAACTTCAGAACACCAACATTATTCAAATTTACAGCGTTTAGCGTATAGGTACATAGTTTGTGAAAAACTATCCAGGCTTTCACTTTTTGAGAAAGTCGTGTTTAAAGTTCATACTATTATTGGTACCCTACAAACAGCTCAGGAGTCTCGAGACAACTACTCTAATATCTAAATAAGGGCTCTAATATCTAAATCTACAGAAGGGCACCCTTCTTATTACTATTACTATACAAGTACTGCTTGGCGGGAGACTTCACTCACAAAGCGGTGGTACCAACCCAGACGGACACTCGCAGAAGAGTTAGCCGTACCACCTAGTAAACCAAAAATATCTTGTTAAGTTGATAACTCCAACTTAAGTAACAATGACTTCCAGGCAGCTGATATCTGGTCCCTGGGCGTGACCCTGTACGCCATGGTGACGGGGCGCGTCCCGTGGCTCGGCACCACGGTGGAGCTGCAGCGGCGGGTGCTGAGCGAGCCGCTCACCTACCCCCCGAGACACCAGCCCTCCAGGCAGCTGCGGCATCTGTTCAGCAGGATGCTGGAGAAGGATCCGGCGAAAAGGATTACTATGAAGGATATTAAGGTACTGGAGATAGGACTCACTTATACTATGTACTATTATACTACTACTACTACTACTACTATGTACTTAAGCACATTTATCCCAAAAAACCTAAATAAAAATGTTTGTTTTAAAATAATGTTTATTTTTATTTACTTTCAAGAGAAAAAAAATGATGTTGAAATATAAACGTTAGAGCTAAATTACAAGATGACAGAAGGATTACAATTGCAATTGACCAGACACTACAAGCGGCCGCTCTCGTTCACGAGTATGACCCATGTGTCAGTCATCGCTCTCCTCAACCATTGCTGAGGGAAGGGAGCGACCCGCCACACGATGCCACCCAAACTTATATTTAAAAGTAATTTTGTTGTTTCCAGGAGCACGAATGGATCACGTGCAACGGCGCGGACCCCCTCCCGTCGGAGCAGGACAACTGCCGCCTGGTGGAGGTGACGGACGAGGACGTGGCGCGCGTGGTCACCTCCATCCCCAACCTCTCCACGCTCATCCTCATCAAGACCATGCTCAAGAAGCACAGCTTCCAGGTAATCATCTGGGACTCCTCAGAATGAGACTGACAACCATACAGTTTCTATCATTGTATAGCTACTAGCTTCTGCCCGCGGTTTTCACCCGCGTTCCCACAGGAACCGTGCATTTTTGCGGGATAAAAAGTAGCCTATGTTGCTCTCCGTCCATAACCTATATCTATGCCAAAAATCACGTCGATCCGTTGCTCCGTTACTGCGTGAAATAAGGACAAACCAATAAACCAACAAACACAATTTCGCATTTATAATATTAGTAGGAAGTAGGATTAGTCGGAAGTAGGAAGTAGGATTAGTAGGAGGATTGTGTTGTTGACAGTAAAACCCCATACACATGTACTTTTCAGAACCCGTTCCTTCGTAGCCGCGAGGGCAGCTCGTCGCGGCGCGAGTCGCTGTCACCGTGCGTGGAGGGGGGCGTGGGGGGCACGGGGGGCGTGGGGAGCGAGGCTGCGCGGCGCGGTACGCTGGCACGCGCTGGCCGGTCTTTGTCCGCGCCGGGGAACTACCTCACTGAACGGTACCGACCTTGACTTTTATATACCTCCCTGCTACGGCTCAAGTTCTTTAGGCAAGTCGCTATTGCAGAAAGCGCTCATCTCAAAAACATGTTTTTTATTATTATCTTTATTTGAGCTCTTTTGCTTAGGCGAATATGTCGCTCACCAACACCAACTATGGTAACAATTACGACACAAAACAATATAGGTACCTATACAATCAACCCATTTACCTTTTTTAAGCTACATTTTACTAGGTTCTGTGTCATTCTTGCCTTATCTGATTTTGGGCAAGTTAAGTCACTCTGGCAAGTAATTCGCGTGGACTTATATCGTAGTTTGCACGATCTCCTTACTCTCTTTTGTTATATGAATATTGTATCTATGACAGCAGCAGATCCCCATAGTAAGACACCCTAAAATATCAATCTATGAAAAATGCAAAGTATACCAACCTTGCCGTCAACACATAAGTAAATTGTCTAATTTTACACATTGCAGTTGAACGAGACAAGCCGAGAGGTCATTGACATGCAGTCCCCTTGCAATAACTACTTTTCATTAAGTCCAATTTTCTTTTTGCAGTGCTTGAATCATCAGGATCACTCTTTTTCGCCTCCGTCATTGATATTTTGTAGATTTATCTAACTCTTCAATATCTCGCCCACAGGCAAGCATCATTCGACATCGGCTTAGAATCAGTGCAAGAAACTCGCGATCAAAGCCAAGACATCGCTTCTTCTAAAGAGAATACAACAACAACACCGATGACGACATCAACACCGACAACAACGTCGACAACAACATCACCTCCGACAACAACATCGACTCCGACGACAACATCGGCTCCGACAACAACATCAACTCCGACAACAACGTCAACAACAACATCAACACCAAAATCAACGTTGACAACGACCACCGGAAACGTTGTCAACGACGTTCAAGATGGCGGTAAAGAAGTGTCAAGCGGGCGGTGATACGTTGCCCGCGACCCCTGGATGGTCAAAATTCGACTCGTAATAGAATTCGAATGATAGACTTAACATAGAGTTGTTAATGGTTTAAAAAGTGATTTAAATATTATACAGTTAGAAATCGGTCTAAAACTATTTTGTAATCAAAATTAGACGATACAAAAAAATATAAATATTTATTAGTTTCTAAAATAATTAAGTAAGTATGTCAAACATTGACGGAATTTTCGTTAATTGTTTTAATGACAGTTTTATTGTGACTATTCCAATGTTTTTTATAGTTAGCGTGCAGTTTTTTATTTACTAGTGTTTTATGTAGGTTTATACCTATTTAAAAGTGGTTTTTCGTCAGTGACTCCTAAAGTAGGTATAATAGGTATACTTATGCTAAACTGAGCTAAGCATCTACCTACTTTAAAAGATTCGTCAAATGATATTTTTAAATATTTCTATATACTAAGCTACTTAAATCTATTATAGATTAATTATTGTAACATTTTCTATTTGCTAGTGTCCCCTGATACTGTAAATATTTTGAATATACATTTTAAAACTTTTTCTTTTATATGGAGTGAAAGGCACTTAATATTGAGAATTTAGTATTCAAGTTAAAAAGGGTTTGATTTAATTATTTTTTTGGGGTCATGTCGTAAATTTTTTTTATATTCTAAGGCAACTTCGAAATGGTAAAATTACCATTTCTACATCGTAGATTTGGCATTTTTATATAACTTTTAAAGCAAGGTAGCCGAGTAAAATATAAATCTTAATATTATTATTACATTATTATTAAATAAGTAGTAATTAATCCACAACTATTTGCTCAATGCTTGTTTGATGTCTCACAGTGTGTACATATTTAGCTTGATAATAATGATTATATTAAAATAAACCTATAATTACCAACCTTAAAATTAAAATTCAAGAATTTGCCTCCTATAAAAGTAGAAATACAAGATTTTTATAAAATAAATAATTTGTAAAATAAATAACTTTGCGTATTTTTGGTAATTTTAGGAAAATGCTGTATAATAAATAAAATAATTAAATTCATTATAAAATTATATAATTGCCCTGGAGTGAAATGGGCTTGAATGTTTTAAAATATTTATTAAGCGAATGACCAATTTTCACTGTCAAATTAGCTTTGTTTACATTTTTATAATATTACGCACGTGTTTGTCAACGCGAGATGTCTGTGCAGTGCAGTATATTATGTCAACTCTCGTAATAATTTCAACTCTATATATTTGCAAATAAATACTCTTAAGTATGTGGCCTTGCTTCGATTCTGGGGCGTCACAAAAAAAGCAACGATATTTTAAAAAATACAAGCGGGTTTGATTCCCGAGACGTGTATGAGATTTTTTTCAAAATCTTTGAATGCCGTTTTTCTTCATTCACCATATAATCGGCGACATGAACAATTTTTTTTAGTTTCAAACTTCCTCCCACTGACCCCTCCTGATGGATCACCCTGTATTAGCATGTAATTATATGTATATTTCGTTACATTAATTATGGTCATTCTTTTACTTTTTTGGTATGAAATGCATTATAATAATTTTAATATGCATACTATACTGCCACAGATTATATAGTCTTTGTATACTGCAGTGCACGGACGTAGTTTTACTAAGCTAAGACGCATATATGTATATTGTATAGAGTACAGGGTCCCTGATCACAAGGTTCTGTGTAATAAGCTGTTATTTAAAGTAATTTCTTAATATTATGTCCTTGCTTGTCTAGTTGTCAATATTAAAACTTTTTAAGATAAATAATTTTCATAAAAAAATATTAAAAACAAGCTTTTTAAGCAATATTGTATTGTATAATACAAAAGACAGTGCACGGTTTTAGATATCGAAAATTGGTTGAAAAATCAATCGTCAGATTTGTATCTCACAAAAAAACAACAATAGAAGGAAAGAAAAACTGGAAATAATTATTTGCTTAGAGAAATAAACTGACTTGAGAAGCTATATAAAAAGACATATTTTGCACTGGCAACACGCCGATGTAATCATAAATATTATAAACCAAAGAGAATATAATCCCGGATTATAAACATTATTGTATACACCATCTTCTTTGGCAGCTTTTCACTTTTACCTTTGTACATCATTTTGCAACGTTATTTTTGTCACAATTTATTTTATTCCGTTAGTGCATAAAATTTACTCATGTTAATTTAATTATTCAACAATTATTTATTTTGTTTAAAAGCTGCATTTATCTTTTATCTTTTGCAAGCGTATGGTCCAAACTTTAAAGGCCTTTGAATGTTGTGATAGAAGAATAGAACGCTTTTAATAAATTAAAATAACACGTTTTAATGTAAGATATTTAAAATTATCATTCAATTTTTAATATATGTAGTTCAATCGATTTTATAAAATGTAATTTATACCTATAATAAAAATATGTAAAGTACAAGTTTATTGCACCAATATCTCTATGAATATTAAAACTGAAACGCCAAACGACAAACTTGTAACAGAGCATATTTGTAATACCTACCAAGAATATCCTACTCGTCTCGTCACCGAACAATCCTACTTCCTACTCATATTATAAATGCGAAAGTGTGTTTGTGGGTTTGTTGATTTGTTGGTTTGTCCTTCTTTCACGCAGTAACGAAGCAACGGATCGACGTGATTTTTGGCATAGATATAGTTTATGGACCGGAGAGTAACATAGGCTACTTTTTATCCCGGAAAAATGCACGGTTTTTGTGGGAACGCGGGTAAAAACCCCGGGCAGAAGCTAGTATAATATAAAATTTGTCTATATAATTAATCGAAGGCCTACTGTTATAAATTGTTAAAAGCCGGCTATAACTCACGTCATTTGTCGCTCGAAACCTAGGTCGACAATATCGACAAATAACGTATAGCTGTTTTTTAACAATTTATAATGTAATACTCACGGAAATTGTAATAGCAAAGAAGGTGTAGGTACTATATTGTTCAGAGATATATTGGTTGATTTTAATGTACTTATTAAATTATATAAGTAGTTAGAACATGAGATACAAAACCAGTTTCACTTTATTTTAACAGTGAACTGAATAAAGATTACATATATAAAGCTTAATTAAAAACTGCATTTACTTTATGAAGTACTTGCTGTAGGTATCAAACGAATATGAATCGCACAATAAAATGAATAGTTTAGTTCCTTTCACAAAGTGAGTTCTGTTTCCGAACAGTCTTGTAAATTTTATGCGAAATTAAATTTTTACCATTACGAAATGTATTTTCACTTTGCTTTCCACAACTACTTAATTATACAAATATATACAACACAAAAATTTTGCTTCCAACAGGATTCGAACCTGCGTCTTCTGGCTTGCCGGGCCAGACGCCTTAACCACTAGGCTATACGTCTGGCCCGGCAAGCCAGAAGACGAAATTGGAAGCGAAATTTTTGTGATGGATATATTTGTGTGAACATCCGCTAGTGTCGGTTAACACTATAAAATATATTTCATAATACTTAATTATAATTAGTAATATTAGGTACACAAATTTTATTTATCTATATAGAAGATATATAGACTAGAAAATGCGGGTATTTACTCATTGCTAATGATTTTTATGCTCTATCTGATCGTGGATCTATTTTATAAATGGAATCTTTTTCTTCACCTGCGTATTTGGAGTCACTCACTGTAGGCTTCGGAGGTTTCTTGTTTACACTGTCTCTAGGTTTTAAACCAGGGCGATTATAAATCGTAGTATCTATAAGTTTTATATTGTCGTTCAACCTAACCCTGTGCCTTGAGTTATGTAAACCTGGAGGGAAGTGGTCATGGCACAAAACAGAAAAAGGATGACATAGTCTCTTGTAAAAAATATCTTCGTATGAAAAAGGGTAAATCTTGAACGAAGGCAGATTAGACAGGAGCGGTATTTCTATATTATTGTTCAGCCAAGGCCAGTAGTGGCATTGCACGGCGGCAGCTGAGAGGAGAATTAACAGCATCTGAGAAGAAAACGGTTGAATGACAGTAAACAATACCAAATTCCGACAATTTTATCGAAAATCTCTATTAACATCATCTAACATGTTTGTTGTTTGGCTTTCACGCCGAAACTTTTGTGCCCTATTTAAACTTAGAATAGTAAAAACATTTTTAAGTTTATTTCTCCTGCTTACACCCGATGTTCACCTAAACTCGTAGGTTCACATAGGTAGAGGGAGGAGAAGGTGATCCCACAGCACTCTACACCATGGAAAGAACACCCTGCAACACGGAACACTTACATTTTTGGAGCACAAAAATTTGTCGCACGATTCGAGCTCACAATCCTTGTGTTACAGAAATAAAACTTATCTACCTATCAACTATAGGGGGTAATGATATTATGAAAAGAGATTGGAGGGAAAAAGAAAAAATTCAAAACAAACTGAATATAAAGTAACTATCTGCACCAAAAAAAGCAGAAAAGCGATATCGACAGACCTGTCGTAGCGCAGCCATGGCTCAGTCACTAATGAGGATGTTGCAAGTTGCGACAAACATTCTTATAATGAAACATCCGATTAATTCCTCATTAGCTAATGACTACTCTGACGATATTACACGTTTGATTACACAACTGATATTCCTTATGTTTTCCTGCATCAATATCAATTTTAGAGAAGAGTACCTAGTTGTTACTTTTTAGTTTTTACTTTTCTACTTTTTAGTTTGTGATGTTAACATTGTGATTGTTGCACATAATTTGGCATTGGCCCATAATTCGTTTTATTTCCATGACAGGCAGGCGCCTCTTTCATATTGGCCACTCTGGACAAGTTCCCCATTAGGGCCTCGCAATCGATGAGGCTCCCTAGTTCCAACTATTTGTATGTATGTAGTTTATGAAATAGTCATAATCACATGGATCCCATTATCCTAAGCTGCCCTGAATCTGTAATAAGTTAAATACAGCTATGATGACAGGTATAATGATCTCCTAAAATTGCTCTTTGTCAGTAAACTACCTAAGGATTACTATCGTGTATAAATTTCTGTGTGCTATACATTCGCAAATCGCAAGAGATAAGTAAATAAATAGTAATGTTTTTTTTTTTCTTTTTATCAGATAAATTTCGTAGAGTAAGGAAGGATGCTTTGGAATTAAACAATCTAATTCCCCCATCCTCCCATATCAATGGACGCGCAGGCTCGTCGCAATCGGAACGGTGAATGTTCAGAGGAATTATGAGCAGTTGGTTCATGTTCTCAATTGGTCACATTCGCAGTTGGTCCAATTCGTGATTCGTGCAATTCGCAATTTGTGCAAATTATCATTTAGTTTTGTTAGTGGTGGAGTGTCCGTCTGGGTTATTACCACCTCTTAGCTCGTGAAGCCTGCTGCCAAGCAGTAATGTGCAAGCATTACTGTGTTCCGGTGTGATCTGCAGATTAGCCAGTGAAATTACTGGGCTTATGAGATATACCTAATGTCTCAGGGTAACGAGTGCACTGCAGTGCCGCGCAGGCCCTTGTGTTTCAAAGTTCTGGGTGGCACTGCAATTGTTATGGGCCGGCGTTATGCTTACCATCAGGCAAACGACCAGCTCGTCTCGTTGCCAAATAACATAAAAAAGTTCAAATTCTAGTTTTGTTCAAATTAGCCATTCGTACAAATTCGAAATTCCTAAATGTTCAACTTTAATAAATTATGGCGCTTAATCTAAATTTCTCAAGCTAAATCTTATACCTAGAAATAGAACAGCTAGTGGCCGAGCCTAACATCATTGGTGAAACGAAAGCGCAGAGACTTCGCTGGTTTGGACACCTGCAGAGGATGGGGGAGCACCGGAATGTCAAGAAAGCGTATCTTGGAGCCCCTAATGGCCGCCGGCCAGTTGGTAGACCAAGATACCGCTGGAATGACGTCGTGGAGGTGGACCTGCGTGAACTCCAAGCTGATGATTGGCGAGAGTTGGCGCGGGATCGCAACCAGTTACCAGTGGCGTTCTCTGGTGTCAGAGGCCAAGATCCTTTTTGGAACGCAGCGCCACCGGAGGAAGTATAAGTAAGTATAAGTAAGTAAATCTTATACTCAAATAGGTGTTGCCCACGACTTAATAAATGTGGCAAAATGCGGTTCATGTATTTATACACATGAACCGCAATCTTCATTAGTATCAATTTCAATACCTGGTGTGGGATCCTCAGCGTGACATAAAGTGCGGCCGTGTCACATGTCACGTTATTTCCCGGAGGAGTGACGCCGTGACATACGAGGCGTCCGCTGTAAAGGGTAAATCCTGATACCCGCGCTAAAGGGTAAATCTATCACGTGATTTGTCACTTAGCGCTATTTTATTAGCGACATGGGTGTTTAAACAGATATTTTTACTGTCCCGTATCTCTTTCAAATTTAGTTGAGTGTAATTCTGTGGTTGGATCAAGTTGGATGCAAGAGACGAGCAGTTGTTCAGTTGCGTTTCATTTGGGAGGCTTTTTCAGCAGTGGACGTTTTCCACCGCTTCGTAATTGCATAACAAATGAAATCCCATTGCTAACTAAACCATGCACTATTAATAAGTTTTTATTAGTGTTACCCGGATTACTTATTCAAGATGAATATCTCCGTCGCTAAGTACCTACCGTTAACAGTACCGAATTTCCAGTTTCCAGCAATCGCTCTTAAGAGCCAGTCCTATTATAGACTTACTTACACCACCACCTTCAAACACACACCTGAGATTTTAAGGTGGCTTCCTGAGCAAAGATAGAAGCATTCAGTATTCAGTAGATTAAGCATTCGGTCCTCTTTGTCCCACCATCCGGCCTTCACCCCCTCAGCAATATTTCGCAAAATAAACTACACAAAACTGTGCAACAGGTCTACAACGCAACACAGTGCTATCTCTACAATTATTGCTGAACTACTTCATTCATGGGCCATGACATACGTTTACAATGTCTTTGGTTTATAAGGAGCAAAATTTATTTTACTGTTCAAAGACAACAGTTCAAATAATTCGTTTAATATAAAAACAAAAATTTGTTGAAAAGCGTGGTTTATTCAGTCTTATGAAAAAGTTTCTTTACAATATGTACAAATATACAGAGCTACAATAAAACTATAATACAGACCCGTTCCTAAAACTAATTACAGCTAATTAACCTATAGTTATTTTGAAATGATTTTAGAAATACTTACCTAGTATTTAACTTTAACTTTTTCATTAAATGCTGGTAAACTTTTTGGCTCAACGGATCAGCATTGCGGTTCAACGAGGCAATGCCGCCAGCATGTTGGGTACGCTTCCAACTGGTAGTGGACTATCTATTGGCCTACTTGGGTTGTAGATTATCCAACTGTTTTTGTAGCTAGGTTAGATGTAGTGTTTATTTATATATTAGCTAGTTAATAAAAGCTATTATAGACCGTTTAAAAAAAAGTTAAAGTAATTAAAATTAGTATCGTTCGGTGTCCATTATTCTTGCAAAGGTCGTATTGAAGCTAAGTTGTGTTTCTTCAAAAGAAGTTAAAAGCTTTCTTGTTGATGCTGAGACATAAATTATTTGCCGTAAGTGGTAACTAGGTACATTTTAGTTCTACTATTTTTAGTGTGAAATAACGTGTTGTTGTATTGTCATCAAAACTGTTAGAAGTAAAAAGAAGGTACATTTTTACGGCATTCCTCTTTCTCTGGTTCTGTCAGTGAAGGTGATGGTGCAGTTCCGCACGGCCATGTTGGGCTGCAGGAAGTCCCCCAGAGAGGGCGCGGCGGGCGCGGGCCGGTCGAACGGGTAGCCCATGGGGCGCCGGTCCGGGTACTTGCGGTCGCGGATGCCGCAGTATGACGCCGCGTCGTTACAAGCCCCCACTAGGTCTTGTTCGACCTGGAGAAGAAAATAGGTGAGAAAAGAGTACTTATTTATACAAAAACCAGTATGTCAAAAAATTAAAAAAAAATAGTAATCAGGATACAAAAAAATTCAGAGGCCCTCACTCTTTTGCATGTAGCATCTATCATAAGGATTTTATTCGTATAAAATGTAGCCGGACCATGATGATGTCTTAGCGTATCCACTATCTTCGACCACATCTTTGTGATCAGACGAGCTAGCAGTCAAACGCTCACAAAATTTAAATAAAACTCACCCTGTCATCGTTCCAGTTGGACACCATCGCGAACAGGACCACGGGGTATCCCTCCGCGGTGCCCTTGGGCACCAGCATGTGGTGCGGCCAGCCGCAGCCGCAGAAGTCGAACTCCGCGGCCTCCGCCGAGCCGGGATCCCCGGGCCGCGCCGTCTGGCTCGTGAACGTGCGCTCGTACGGGATGGTCACGGACGAGTCCGCGCTGCGCCGACGGACCGTGTTGTTGCCTGGACGGACTGGAAACAGGACAATCAGGGTCCTGATGGTAGGACATTTTCAAGCGCTCTGGACAGCATAACATAATCCTTTTTAGCTTTACCGTAGTCAAAGACTATAATAATCTATGACCGTAGTCGAGTAAAAAAGGCTAAATATTTTATGACGCATTGAATAAACGTATTGAAAGATTTTAAAATCAGGGGGCAGCTCAATAAATCAGATGGAAATGGGATCAGATGATGTCTGATGAGAACTTACGCGGCTGCGAGAACTTGTCCAGCTCAATCATGAGTTTTCTCTGCTCGTCGAAGGGCATCGCCTGTCCCTGCTCGTCCACGGCGGGCGCCACGAAGATACGGACCGTGCCCATCAGTGACTGGGCGCTCGAGTTGATCACTTCGATCCTATGGAGGGAAAGAACTATATCACCAAGAATGATCACGGACACTTTAATTTGTATATGTAGACGAAAAATAAGTCCATCAATGCTTTTTGATCGGTGGTAGCTCTGTTTATATGATTCGCACCGAAAGCACGTGCCCTCTGACATGCCGTGATGCTCTCGCCGTCGTGGTGATCCGTCGTCGTGACTTTTCTGGAACCACCTTCGTGACAAGTATGAAGTTATTGAACTACTGAGAAACTGTTCACGACGACCGGACGGCAGATTAGGATATTATTTTAGTTTTAGTGTAATTTAGTTTAGTTAGATTGTTATTTTATTTACCTTTAAGTCGTTTGTAATTTGTGTGTATAATTTAGAAATAAAGATGACTTCTTTGATGGGTTTTGCTTGAGTAGGGGTTGAAAACGGGCGAAGGAGAGAAGCGCTCCGTATGTTCCCTCTCACTCTGACCGAGCGAAAGACACCGGGCGAGAGGGACAGAGCGGAGCGCTCTCATTAGCTAGGAGCTCTACTCGCACCGCGGCCGACCGCCGCTATGCGACGGTGCGAGTAGATGCATAAAGAAAGGAGCGTCCCGCCGAAACATCAGTTGTACCTGGTACGGTCTCCAGTTCAGTTGTGTCTACGTTTACGTCCAGCCAACGATACAGTCCACAAGCCTACCAGACCACTGAACCACGTACCTTCTAAAACGCCTTCGCCTTCGTTCAGCCCCGCCAAGCAAGCCCTTCGAAGAACCGTTGCCAGTCAGTACCTACGTAATCTTCTCATTCCACCCGCGTTCCCGTCCGGAACAGAAACCGACTGCTTGATCTGATGCTGCTGCCCAAGGCAAGCGTTAATCAAAGGTTAGTGGAGCATGCAAGGATTGAGTATCAGTTCCTCAGATAACTGTGACGACGCACTTTATAAAATACCTCTCTACGAATCCGTACGTGATTCACTCGATCGTACAATATCTCACATGCTGACCCAATCAGCCGTATTTCTATAATTGCATAAAGTATGATTGTGTTGATGTGTGTGCCATGCATGTATTTTGATGGACAATTATTATGAACCTGTAAGTTGGAAAATGTAATGAAATTATATGAATACATAAAAAAGTAACAGTAACTTATGAAGAAACTCACACGTATGTGAAGTCATCATGCTGGAGATGGGTGAACTTCGTCAGCACAGTCCCCCGCGGGGTGAAGTCCAGCCCCCGGTCCAGGTCCACGGTGCTCTGTTCCCACAGAGTGTTGATGTTGTTGTTCCCAGCCTTGCCTTCAATGGAGACGGACGACACTCGGATTCCGGGGAAGTCCAGCTGAGGGGGAGAGGAGATCAATTTATTAGAAATCATTGGAAAATAAACATAAATTAGCGTAAATAAAAAAAAATGAGTGTTTTTTCTTAAAATCTGCTTGGGACAGTTATATTCAATAAGTTATCTACTTCGCCTGATATTATACAACGATGAGGTGGAAGATGGTAAACCTACATTAGAAGTGGCTCTCAAGTACAGCTGCTGGAATACGCTGACAGGTGCTTGGTGACAGATTTTCAACTAGAAAGAGATAGCTAGCTGAGAAAGCCACTAGAAAATGCCCTACTACGAAGCTATGGTTGTATCACGTTGTTATCCCACCTAAATCTCAAGCTCATTCTAGAATTCGAACCACTGACCTACAGATCGCCAGCGACGTCACGACCGCTGAACCATCATTCAACAAACTCGAATAAGAAGTATCTTACCTTATCGGTTCCGTAGGGCGTGAGTTTGGCCTTATAGAGATGGAACAGGTCGTCGATGTAGGCGTGCCAGCGGTAGAACACCGGGTCACGCATTGCCGTGGCGGAGTCGCCCATGACGCCGAACTGCTCCTGATGAGGCAGGCGATAGTGGCCAATCAGAGCTAGTCAGATACTTCGGTAGAAATTATTTTAGTCTCATTCAAAATTATTTATTCACATACGCCACGGGAGGGCGTTAAGTCTAAATCACAGACAATTTAAATTTATAGATTCCACTTAACCGGGCACCCCTGTTCGTCAAGGTAAAGCATTATCTGACTACTGGATGGGAGCTACTTACCAGGTGGCGATGGTCGGGATCGTGTGAATAGGATATGAATACGTGTCCCATGTTGTGCATGTCCCCGTAGTAGGCGCGGTTGCGAGAGATCACCGACGACTCCATGAGGTTGCCGAGTATGTCGATGCCGGTCTCCTCGTCCAGGGCCATCTGGCTACCGTTAGGCTGCGGAGAAGATCATCATGAAGCCAAGAAATACAGTTATAGTTATTAACTGCAACCTCTGTGGACACGTTAACCAGATCGATGTCCCATCTTCTCTCTTATCCCTCGTGCCCCACCACGATGGAAGACTTAGGAGACGCAAAGAAGAAGAAGTAAGTATATAAAGGTATATGTCCTGACTGATCTATAGACGCACCTACAGGCTAAACTACTGAAGGTAGAAATCAGAAATTTAGACAAACATTTCTTTCTGTATTGCACTGAGAACGGAATTTCTGATATTCAACAAGAGAGTATTTCAGTTTGTGGAGACCGATTTTTTTTATGTCAGGGCAATGAAATTTTGGATGTAAATCAAACAAATAAATTGATTGACAAATGTTTTATCGTCTTTTTTTCTTAAATGAATCCTAAATATCCCGACTTATGTATATGAAGTTAATTAAACTCGTTCATTGATTTCGGAAATTTCAAAATTGATATGAAAATTCGTGTGTGATATTATGCTCTTCTTTCAATAGAAGAAAGGTTTTCTTTCATTATAATATGCCACTGACCATTAGGATGGACTGCGAGTCGACGGCTTCAAGGAACCTGTCACGCCAAGTCTCCAGCTCGGAGACGTCGGCCTTGATCTGGTCCACTGGTCGGTCAACGTCGCGGAGCCTAGTATCCTTGAACCTAAACGATGGGAGAGTAATACCACTTACTTATCATCAATCTGTGTATTAGTGTGTATGGTATTGTTTCAGAGTAAAGTAATAATTAATAGTGAAGTGTGTAGAACTTAAAACTATTGTCACAGAGTGACCAGCTTGCCAGTGCCATCTTGCTCTGAGCAGTGTTCATTTTATGATTAGTTGTAAGTGTCGGAACCTACCGTGGGGGCCAGGCGCGGCTGGCGACCTGCGAGTCCAGCTTGGGGAAGTATCCCTCGGCGATGGGTTGGCGGAAGTCGTTGAAGCGGGTCACGCGGGACAACTTGTTACACATCCGCTCCGTGTTGTATCTGGAATACACACATCCGATGAAATGCTTTAAGGATTTAGTTTTTTAAACTGTCACGGTCATCAACGACGAACAACGCCATATTTATTAACTTATCACTATCTTGCCTTATCTTAAGCGACCTGGTCTTCGATGGTGATCGCGCTGAACCCAGATTAGAACTTGCACTCAATTGCAGCAGCCGGGATACATCGACAGGTGCTTGACAACCGACGAGGACGCGAAACGAGGACTTGAAAATGCCCGAGTGTAAAGATGCGGTTTATAAGTTACCTGGCAATAATCTGCTGATGCATATAATAGAAGAGCTCTCCCCTCCGGTCCTTGTTGACGATGGCGCGGTCGGCGGCGTCGAAGGGGTAGACCAGGTGCCAGTGCCAGTGGTGCAGGTTGACGCCGATGTCCTCGCGGAAGTACGCCACGCGCTGCTCCGGCTCCACGTCGCTGCCCGTGTAGTTCATGGGGATGGTGATCGGCAGCTGGGGAGTAGGCTAATGCTGAGGTGGACTTGTACGGCATGCCTTGGAATTATAATTATGTGACATTCTTTGGGATGGTATGTGACATTCGTTAGGAATAAAAGTTTCATTCGTTTGGATTACCTAATATGTGTCATTTGTTGACGTGATTATTTTAGGATTGTATGTGAGATTCGTTGAGGTGATATTATTTCTTTCTTTCGTGGCTAACAAACGTTTGAGAGTTGCTGAAATGCTTAGGGTTTGTTCGCCATTTGCGCACAAGCTAATTTCTTTTTGTATATACGCTCTTGGCTAAGTAGTGTACACCATGCCATAAATTGGGAAATATTTAAGTTCGAAGCGGTTACGTAATTTCTATAAGATATTCTGATGAAAATGTACAAAATGTTTTTCTATGCAATACTAACTGGCCTGTTGAATTGGCCAGTTAGTACGGCAAATATGTAGGTAGACTTCGACATGTTCGTCCGTCGCTGGGAACCTAATTTGTAACGATTGATGCACATATCTCGGGGAGGCATCTTGCACACGTGACCCGCCCAGTCGCGTTGGAGTCTTGCAGATTTTAGTAAAAAAATATTCAAACTAGTCTCCTTACCCTGGCCCCATTGGGCACGGTGGTGGTGGCCTCCCGGGCCTTGCGGAACGTCTTGGGGTCCATGAACTTGTCGGGGAAGGTCTCCACGAAGGTCGGGATGTTGACGCCCTTGGTGTCTGGCCTGCAGTAGGGACACGTGATGTTTGAGGTGGTGGTCATGAAATTTGGCATGCATGCTGAGTATGCTTACTAATAATGGACTAGAATATTTGTATTATCTATAGGCCTACGATGGTCTGTAGATTTTTTAACTGTTTGTAGCATGACAGTTACTTTTCGGCCAATTATAAAGTAATTATCTCTATACAAACAATCTGCTGCGTAAAATAAGAACAAACCAACAAAATCAGTTTCGCATTTATTAACATTACGGACTGAAACAGTCTTAAATATATCTTACGATTACGGTTTCACCAGCGTTCCCACAGAAACCGTGCATTTTTCCGGGATAAAATGCATATGTTACTCTCCGGTCCATAAACTATAATATCTATGCCAAAAATCACGTCGATCCGTTGCTCCGTTGCTACGTGAAAGAAGGACAAACCAACAAACAGACAAACACACTTTCGTATTTATATAAGTAGGAAGTAAGATAATAATTCATTAAGAACATACTTGACCTGCTAGTTGCCCGGGATTCACCTGTTTTTCCTACTTTAGGTATACATATTATTGGAACGTTATTGTCATTCAACAGGAAACTGTTAATTAACCTTTTAAGGAAGATAAATCTGTTTGTAGCAATAATTAATGTTGTAATTTTCCTGCGATCGTTACTTTTTGTCGTTGAAGTCGTCAAAGGCTGAGCCACTGTTGGTAGGAATTTTCTACATCCTACTAATATCCTACTAGTCCAACTTCCTACTAATATCTTACTTCCTATTAATCCTACTTAATATTATTAACATTATAAATGTGAAAGTGTGTTTGTTGATTTGTTGGTTTGTCCTTCTTTCACGCAGTAACGGAGCAACAGATCGACGTGATTTTTGGCATATATATAGTATATGGACCACAGAGTAATATAGGCTACTTTTTATCCCGGAAAAATGCACGGTTCCTGTCGGAACGTGGGTGAAAACCGCTGGCAAAAGCTAGTAGTTTGTCTAAATGGTACTTTGCTTGCTGGCTACTTTGCTTGTTTAGTCTGCCACCAAGCAGTAGTTTGTAACCAGCCTATAACAACCTAATACTGTGTTTCGGTAGTAAGGGCAAAGTAGTCAGTTAAGTAAAGGTACGTATGAAACTGGCAAATGTGCGCGCTGTGCAAAATTTTGGACTGAGTGGGTGAAGCAATGAAAATTTTACATGCAGGTTATTTAATATCAGCCTGGTCATGTCGTCACTGAATACTATACAAAATTATTGTGGTAGGTACAGGATTTATATAACGACGAAAATATCTTTTTAAATAAAGGAAACAACAACGAAAATATCTTTTTAAATAAAGTTAAGCAGTTTCTATTGGAAAAGACACTGTACAGTATACAAGAGTACCTTGACTACGACTACACTTTGAATTCTGAAGTGAGCATTTAGGAGTTTTATTTTGTGATTATGTTGTTATTTTATATTATTATACTACAAACGATGCCCCTTTACAGCTGATATATTAAGTGGAAATTAATTCATAAAGAATACAATTTTTGCTAATTAAATTAAATATATTATAATGTGTCATAATTAGTGATAAATTAAATAATAATATTATTTATTGTTGTGTATGACAAGCCATAGCGCTAACCACTGAATGCCTTATTTTCACTGTATAATAATGTACTTTATGTGTTACCTATGACAATAAATTATTCTATTCTATTCTATTCTATACTCGAAAAGTGTACACACTCAAAGACAATAGGATTCGGGATAGATTCGTAAAGTGTGGACACCACGCGGTAAAGCGCGCTCGAACGCTCCGGCGCGAACGACGAGCGAATGTTCGTGCGAGCGGGGTCACAGGAAAGCATGATCCGTTTTTCAGCGCGCGATTGTCCACACTTATTGTTATTATTAAAGAATTAGATAAACTATAAAGTACCTATTGTTTTAATAAAATATGTCGCGCAGGTGCTATTTCTTTCGATCGGAAACGTGCGTCAAAATGTTGCATTACCAACCCCAATATGTAATGTACCAAAGTACGACTAGTTCCTTACCGGTGCAGGATGGCGACGGACAGGCAGTAGTTGAACATGTAGGGGTTGATCCGCAGCTGGCAGAACAAGCACACCGACTGCAGGTCCTCCACGTCGCGCATGCCTGGGGCGAGGAGGCGCTGGTTAGGGTCTTACTGGGTCTTACTTGTGGACTTACATCGCAAATAGATGCACAAGTAGAAAAGTCAGTGCCTCAGTGGTAGCCATAGCATGTGGTAGGGCATTTTCCAGTGCTTGCATGGCTAGGTACCGCCCACAAGATAAAGATCTGTCGTCAAGCATCTAACGGTGTGTTTCGGCAGCTACCCTTAATTGAGAGTCAGTCCTAATCTATGTTTAGCTTCTAACAGATCAACTCTTAAGATATGGTAAGTTAGTTTATTTATTATATTATTTGTTAAACACTCATACCACTGCACCAGAATTCCCTGTGTCGCAGGTAGCGTGGACACACACAGATACACAACATACAAACATCGCAAGTTATATTAAAGCTTGTAAAAAAGTAAGTAAGTAGCAGTTCTGAACTTCGTGAGATGTTGAAATGGAGCTCAGAGCGGGCCAAGGATTTGACTCGCTACGCTTAGTATTGTCACTTAGGTCAGGCGAACACTGAGCCGCTGATTCGTTACAGACATCGTCTAAATTCCGGCATCAATTCTAACTCAAGTAGAGATTTGAGACGTCAAATCAAAACCATTATTACCTATCTCCATAGATCAAAAATATTAACTTGCTAACTATATGATTCTCTTTCATCTTCATCTGCTAGCTTACCCATGAAGATGTCGATGAGCTTGCCAGCCAGCCGCCTGTGTCGCGGCACGAAGAGCGAGAACTGCTCGTTGTAAGGCAGCTCCATGGGCTGCGTCAGGTCCGGCAGAGAGATGTTGCGCACGGGCACGGTGCGGCCCGCGTCGCTGCCGAAGCGGTTGTTGATGGTGCTCGTCACGGTCTTATACTTGTCTGGCTGGAAGGACGTACATTTATCATACTGCTATTCAATATGGAGATTAAACGACGATGGTTCGGTGCATGGTAGTGGCTTTAGTGACGTCACCCGCCGATCTGTAGTACGATGCCATCTACCTCTCGGCGGGTGAACCGTCGACTCGGTGGTTTGGATCCTAGAATGAGCTGATGAAAGTAAAACATAGTCTTGCATACCTGGATTAGAACGAGTAGGTAATTATAATAAAAATAACAGCATGGGTTGTAAATAATATTATGTTCTAATTACCTTCGTTAATCAGACTAATTACAATAATAAGTGATGTCTATAAAATGTTTTGCTTGATATTTTCCTTATTTTTCCTACTTTAGTCACTTCTGTGTATGTAATTATTTTATTGGAGGTGATTCCCTTTAAGCATCAGTAGGTACCTAAAGCTTTAGCCTGAACTAGTAACTTTATAACTCTAAAATATCGCGAAAAAAGTTGCGAAATTGATTTTAAATCCTAGAAAATTTTACGTGAAATCACTCTTTATTTGATCATTAATCTTATTTAAAAGCTTAGTCGATTACGTAATTACTAGTTACTAAATATTATAATATGTTATTCAGCATAAGTAGTGAAGATGAACTAGTTAAAGTGAAGATGAATTTTGAAAAATACTAGCAGCGCCATCTGTTGTTGAGTAGTAAAACTATTTTTGCATTAGTTACTCTATTCGCCGCTAGACAAAGCCTACCGATAGCATTCCCTTACTTACTAACTTGTTCCAAAAAATGTTTCACAACAAAAAGTAACCTTCTTTATTGAGTCACCTCTCAATCCAAAAAAGTAAAATTCGGGCTGAACTAAATGGTCGTAATTTACCTAGAGTATGTTTTAAAGTTCTGAGTGGCACTGAAATTGTTATGGGCTGGTGCTATGCTTATCATTAGGTATACGACCCGCTCGTCTCGCTACCTAATAGTGTAATAAAAACATTTTGGTGACCTAAGTACCGCTAAGGAGTGGAACTCCCTGCCTGAGGCTGTTTCCTGATCGCTATAACGTAAGTTTCTTCAAGTCACGATTGAATAGGTATTCTTCTACGTAAGCATACTCCATCGTCGACCGGATCGTCAAAACAACAGGTGAGGTAGTGGTCGATCTCAAGCCTATTGCGCATTAAAAAAACGTAGTAGTTAATTATAAAATGTACATACGTAGTAATGTTCAGGGAGCTGGAAGACGGTCTTATCGACGCCTTTCTGCATGAAGCAGGGCTCCGTCGGCCGGTCGAAGAACAGGAGGAGGTTCTTCTTAGCGTCACTCATCTTGGACTGCTGCGAATTACGAAGGGATAGTGATAAGACGGTGATTTAGGGTTAACTAGCTGCTGCCCGCGGTTTCACCCGCGTGGTGATATTGGATTTCATGTGATATTTTTTTGCGTGAAACTCTAATTATTTTTCTAAAATTAAAGTAGCCTAAGTTACTCCTTGTAACATCAGCTATCTGCCAGTGAATGTCCCGTCAAAATCGGTCCAACCGTTTCGGAGATTACCCGGAACAAACAGACAGACAGACAAAAGTTTTAAAAATGGTTGTTTTGTTATATTTATGTACCGTATACTTTCATATGCATCTAGTAAAAAGCTGTTATTTTGACATTACAAACAGACACATCATATTTATTTATTTGTATGGATGGAAATAAATATAGACATTTAATTAGCATGTAGTCAGTCTACACCTATAATTTTTGTTGTATTCAAACACAGGTTGTATCAAATTTATAGAATTGCTTAGGTACATATGCATTGTACCGTCATTATCCGTGTACCTACATGTCAGAACATATTATCATGCCTATATGTTGGAGTTAATTATCTAAACAACATAAAAAAGTTACACAAAAGACTATTAAAGTAAATAATTATATAAAAAAACTTACCGCAAGATTTCAAGGAAACACCAAACAAACTCAAGTGACACTAAATCAATTATTACCTAAGGACTATATAAACTAAATTAATAATTTTACAAGTAATGTGAAGCCGTGAAATCACGGCTTGACTGTATAGCTGTAGAGAAGACCCACTAATTTATATACATAATGCGCACGCGACACGGCAACACAGTCGAGACGTGTGCACTCAGATTGTTACTAAGGGACCATGGCAGGAAGTTCTGTGGTCAGATAGAGTTCCCGTGGGTAAATAACTTAAATGTGGTTAGACTCGGTGTGTTATGTAATGTCATATTTCAACTAAATTGTTTAACTACTATGTTTATGAAAGTGTTTTAATACGTTCACTTTTTTTTTTCGTTCCTTATACTGCTAAATTGTGCATGTAGTCTACACCTTTAATTATAATAGCATTAGAATAGAGCTCTTGCATGTTCTGTGTGACTGTTATAATGTATATTATGTTGGTGTTCTTTTTAATAAATAAATAAAGAAAGAAAAATATTTAGATCTTGATAGAAAATATAAGTTTTAGTGCAGCGCCGGATTCCATCTATAGACCTAATCTAGGACTGACTTTTCACGATAGTAATTAACGGTCTTACCACAAAAAAATTAAACACAGCTTAAAGTTGTATTAAACAATGTTTAACTCCTAAACATGCCTTAGTCGCGTGTTTAAATATGAGCAACCACAAATCCTGATTTAAGTATTGTCTAACCGAACTCAATTCTGTTGTGACATTTCTAATAATTGTCTTTAGATACTGTATAGCTAAACAGGCGTCTAAAAATATTTTTTTTTGTGGTAACGAGGTAAGTATTTAATGCAATTACTGGGGTTAATACCTAATGTCTCAGGATAACGAGCGCTTTGCAGTGCCACGCAGGCCTTTGTGTTTCAAAAAATATTTGAATTTGGTTAATGTGATGTTTTCTGTTTCATGCAATTTACGCAATTGCCCTGACTTTGGTCTTCTGTTTCCTAATAATAATCACAGATATTGAAAATAAATAAATTGCTAAATATAAGAAATTAGCCAAGATTCTCTCGTATTTTCAGGAGGAGGTGTCCTACATTCGCGTGAAGGAAGACTACGGTGGTGGCGGTGGCGGCGGCGGCGGCGGCGGTGACAGATACGGGGGAGGTGATCGCGACAGGTAACAAATATCTTTATTGTCTTCTACAAAGTAGGTTTATGAAAACTGATAGATTTCAAAATGTTTATACTAGCGCCATCATTAGATTCTTTAGGTCATTTTGAAGTAGCTCACTTGACGGAGACCAAAAATGCTTGGGGGATGGCTTGCCCGAATACTGATTTCCCTATTGTTTTGTCCTCACAGAAGCTGTGGGATCGACCGATTTGCGACCTAGCACGGAAAGGTCTTTTAGATACGTGCCTTAGGCTAAGATTCAGAGACGAATCTAAGCGTGGACTCACGCTTCCATACGTCAAAATTCTATACAGTTTTGACATATGGAAGCCAAAGTCTACGCTTAGAATCGTCTCTGAATCTTAGCCTTAGTGTCGCAGATCGTGCTCGTCTTCTTGAAGTTTCTGTGTGGGAATCAGGCCTTTGGTTGTAGGCTGTCCCTTCTTTTAATACAGGTAACCTATTAGATCTATCTGCTTTTCGTCTTGCAGTTTGTTTACGTTTGGGTGCTCCATGCTATGTTGTCCATCGCTGCCAGTGTGGTACTGCTGTCGAAGCTCGGTCACCACGGCCTCTCTTAAGATGCTGCTACATGCCATACTTTCCATACAAACGCTCGTACGTGATTATAGTGTCCTAATAAATTTTTCTTTAGATATTTTGAGCAAATAGGTATCATGTGCTCTATATCTAGGATTCCGTGGAAGCAAAAATGTAAAATTTTGAGATTCCAACTCAGTACAAGCCTTCAAATATCAGCTTTTTGGACAAATTTTACCTTGACTTTGGCCGTTTACAGTGTTCTCATAAATGTAAAATTCAACAAAACACTTCCATGTAATCCTTGGACATGTAATGGAGATTCTAAATAACAAACATTTATTTACAAACTTGTAAGGCATTTTCATAAACACGTATTTCCTGACACACGTTTTAGGAAAGTACCACGCACTAATTGTCTTCGGAAATTTATTTCAAAATTTTCAGAATGCCAACCGAAGGCTCTGGCATTGTCTTTCTTTTTCCGTAATGCCTGTATTTCTTCGATGAACAAAAAAGCCTTTAGGCCATTTTTGCGTTTTAGGATTTTTGCGTTAGGCGGGTCATGAAGCTTCACCTTAATGTCAGAAGTGCTGGTCGAATTTCCCGTCACGCCAGCCTTAATGACATCATCCGCCGGGCTTTTACTAGCGCCAATGTAGCAGCTATTCTCGAACCGAATGATCTTATGCGTGACGATGGTAAAAGGCCTGAAGGAATGATGCTCGTTCCTTGGAAATTGGGGTGGAAATTGGGTCCCTCCTTTTTGCGTCGGGGGTTAAAAAGGAAGGAATATTGTATAGAATGACCACGGACACAGATAGGCGTACTAGTTATCTGTAACCATGGGCAATGAATTTTTAAAAGGTACCTATTTTTTAGTTTTTGCCTGGCTAGCTATCATTCTCAAGATGAAAACTTGTCGGCATGCACCTACCGGTGTGTTCCAGTTTCCATTGCAGTAGCCGCTCTAGAGACCCCGTCCTATTAGAGACTTAGCGTACTTAAACCACCAACTTGGGACAACATTGTCACTTGAGTTTGTAAGATAAGTGGTCAAAGACAAAAGTAAAAATAAAAACAGCAATTTGGTGAAAGGCATGGTTTATTCAGTCTTATGAAAAAAGTTTCTTAACAATATGTACAAATATACAGAGCTACAATAAAACTATAATACAGACCCGTTGCTAAAACTAGTTATTTGCTAATTAACCTATGGTTATATTGAAATGATTATAAAAATATTAACTTTAAAATAATTATAATGATTATCATTCAGTGTCCGTTATTCTTGCAAAGGTCGTTTTGAAGCTAATGTGTGTTTGTTCTAAAGTGAGTTCCTATTGGTATAAATATGTAAATTATTTGCCGTAAACGAGTAAAATAGGTTGTCTTTAGTAGATATTTAGTAGGTATATCCTTAGACAATGATAGTGAATACTTAGTAAACGCACACCTTTTTAAAAGTTATTATTTAAATTTATTCATGGCTAATAGTTATGACAATTTTTTTCACAGTTAAACAGAGTTTATAATTTACCTTCCCTTTTCTTTCGTACTGAGTAAAAAAGGGGTAGGGTAAACGCTGGTAATGTCGTCAATGTCCCAATACTCGTCAGATTGTAAAAAAGGCCAGTTACTTATTTCAAACGAGAGCTTAATAAAAGATTTTTAGAGCAATATATTTAAAATAATATACTTCATAATTAAAATGGCACCATTTAGTTATATCTATAATGGTTCCGGAGAAATGAGCTATCAAAGTTAGCGATTTTGAAATTTGTGTTTTTTGGGAAGTTTAGTAACTGAAAGTGTAGTCCTGCGCACCACTTATGTTTTCAAGTTTCATAGGACCAGGAGGCCGTTTTAGTAAGTGTGATATTTTAGTGAAACGCTCAAGTTAATTTTCTAACGATATAACCTATAAAATTGTGCTATTTTTATTATTAGCTTCTTATTTATGCGTATGACAGGTATTCGTACTTAAAATACCCTATCTGACCCAATACCCGTCAGTATTTATATTATTTTGACGGTAACTGGGACATAATTAACAAAATGTGCGTAATATCGTCATTGAGTATATTTTGAACCTTATTGTGCAGTGATACGGTTTACGGTTTTATTATAAGGTGGCGGTCAGATTTTTATTTGAGTATATTAATTGAGGGTTCGCAAAACTATTATTTTATTTAAAGATAATTACCTCTATAATCAAGTATGGAATTACGGTTACCGATAAGACCGCCTCTATTTTTTTTATATAAAATTATAGTTATAATAAGTACATACAATAAAAAGTTTTCGGTTTTTCTTTTTTGTATATTTTGTAGGGGCATGCGTTGTAGGTTGATATTTTGCAAGCGAGACAATACGCGCAATTTGGCGCTAGTCGTACCACCACCTTGCAACCGCGTCCATAAATCATGAGGTAGACGTGTACGAGAACAGGAGGGAAGACCTAAGCTTTTGCGCTGAAAACATTTGGCAGAATTGTCAAAAGACAAAGAACTGCCACCGGAACCGTTCAACAAGGCGGGAAATCGGTATCCTATTGGGGCGGTATAATGATTGGTGCTAGAACGACATTGATCCCGTATCGTGTCTGGATGACTGCAGCTTTGTACCAAACCATTGCTATTGATGGAATTGTCAGGTCATTTAGAATAAACCATGGTCCTCGATTCGTATTGGTTGACGATAATGCACCCAGCACATCGAGCTCAACAACTCAACGCTGCTCTGCGTGAATACGACATTACCAGGTTAGACTGGCCTGCCGGCTCGCCTGACTTAAACCCGATAAAACACGCGTGGTATGCTGTCAAGCGAGCTGTTTGGAACCGTCAGCCACCTCCCCGTCCCCAGACAGTGCCAGAGATCAGGGAAGCCGTTATTCAAGAATGGGACAGGTTACCGCAAGAAATGCTGAATAACTTAATTTTCAGCATGCCAAGAAGGATTGCCGCATGTGTTCGAGCCAGGGGAGGAGTTATCTTATACTAAATAAAAACAATTTAATAATAAATGTTGATAATATTTAGTTAAATCCTCTATTTCTTACAATTATTTATCAGTCAAAATTGCACTAGGACTTTTAAATTCAATTTTAGTTAATAAAAATATTTTTATTTTATTTCAACAAGTGTATCTTTTTAAAAAAAAGATGTTACGTAAGCAACATTCTTTTAAAAAAGTAAAATTAAAAAAGAAACATCTTTTGCTAGTGATCTCAAACTTTATTTGACGTGTGTATGTAAATCGGATTACAATGCAATATAATTATATCACCGAGTTGGACTGATAACAGAGCCGGAAGGTAGTAACGCATAGTATAGTAACGTTGTAACGTAATGACATAACCCCATTGAGTATTTACAAGAATCAAACGAACCTTAGGCGATATTTAGGATGCCAATGATGGAGCCGGAAGGTGGCTACGAGACTACAGAACCCATTACGTATTTTACAAAAAGCTTTTCTGGAAAAATATATTTGAATATTTATTTATATTTTTTCACAAAAAAACTTGTTAATACAAAAAACAGCTTGATTAAATTGGTTTCATTTGGTGCAATAAATAATATTCTTTAATCTTTTTTTGTCCTAGGCATTCGACACGTTTGGTTATTCTGGGTATATTTTTGCCTTATATTTTTAATTTGAGGGTTATATCGCCAAAAAACAATTTAATAATGAACCTTAATACCAAGGTTACAGAGTTCAAAATAGTGGTAAAAATTGACGAGTTCTGGGACAATTTGACGAAAATTAGGACAAATCTGACGGATACTGGTACAATTCACTTATTTTTCAGTTTTTCAATTATTTTAATAACTTATGGTTTTTTTATCGTACTAAAAATATATTTACCGAAAAGAGTTATAAATAAGTAATCACGTCAAAAAATTTGATATTTCTAAGTAAACAAACAGAGACGAGGCAAAGCTGCAAAGACAGGTAAATTCAGAAACTGACGAGTAATGGGACGTTTACCCTATTTTCATAGGGTTACCTATGAAATCGAAACCTGGTTGATTGAAAATTTTAACTGTGAAAATTATCTATCGACAGGTCAATAGTACGAAGGTTTATACTGGTATATAACTGGTTTAAGGTTAAGTTAAGGTTTATCCCCGCAGTTCAGTATATACTGATAAGTTCACTCGGAAGGATATTCGTGCCGGAAGCGACTGTCTTGATCTGCGACTCGGAATCGCCTCTCGTCAGAGAGATTTCCCGTTTAGCTGTGTCAACCGCGGCGCAAGTACGGATCTTTTTGATCGATAAAATTGACAGTTCAAATCGATAAGGTGGGTGTTATCGAATTTTATCGAACCTCGATACTTTCGACAAAAGTTATCGAATAGCTAGGTCGAATCCAAAGAGAATATAGAGCTATTACAATACTTTACGATCAGACTTCGGTACTCGCAACATTCGATAAATTTAAACAGTTTTTCGGTTCGACAAATTTATTGAACCGACTTCCGTACTTGCGCCGCTGATGAGAGATCTGTGAGCTGCATAAACACGGATATAATCCCGACGATATTTCTCTGTCGGGATGCGATTCCTACGGCATCATTTCGAGTGAATTAAAACCACCCTAGTGGAGCAGTTTTTTTTATATGTTTCATTTTCATTTTTTTTTACTTTGAAGTCTTATTTGTTCCGTTAGTGCGAAATTATATATCATATAATCAGGTACAGTGAAGTTCTGAAGTTCACTAAAAAGCAACCAGACTATTCAGAGTTGTGCAAAGAAAAACGTGCGCGTCCCATGAAAATATATAAATACTTACTGTATAAGTGGTTAATATAGGATTATAAATACACATTAAGTGCTTTTATTATTACATTAGTAAAATTTTGGAAAGTGATTGTATTTTTACATTTCAATTCGGCTGCAGAGTTACGCGACTTATAGCTCTTTCTTGAAGTGGTACACAGGAAAAGCTAACAGGGAACTGAGGCCAAAGCTATAAATTACCCCAATTACAGAGCGTTGTTTTTTCATATAAAGCCGGTCCATCCAAAGGTTGTCTGGTAGATAGCGATAAGATCACTCGTTGTACTACTATTTCTATTTTTGTATATTATATTGTTTATTATTTTTTACTATTTTTGTTGTTCAATAACATGTACTTATTGTGTCTTTCGAATTGTCATCAAAACTGTTAAAGGCGGATGTTTCTTTTTATGGCATTCCCCTGTCCCTGGTTCTGTCAGTGAAGGTGATGGTGCAGTTCCGCACGGCCATGTTGGGTTGCAGGAAGTCCCCCAGAGAGGGCGTGGTGGGTGCGGGCCGGTCGAACGGGTAGCCCATGGGGCGCCGGTCCGGGTACTTGCGGTCGCGGATGCCGCAGTATGACGCCGCGTCATTACAAGCACCCACTAGGTCTTGTTCGATCTGGAATAGAAAATAAGAAAATGTGTGAGAAAAACGCATGTTAAAAAGATAACGCTATGTGTAGTGTTGTAGAAATGAGATAACTCAGTTTGAATAATCGACACACGTGTATTTTGACTCGTAGTTCAATGAGGACTGCTGTCCTTCCCGCGTCTTCCCCTTGCGTAGCGCTGGTACTACGGCGTAGCACTGACTTCACGGTGTAGCTGCTGACGTCATAGCGTAGCACCACAGTACCACATTATGTTCTACGTTTATTCTTACAGTAGGTACTATATTACTATAATACATTTAGTCATTTACCTTTCTTGATAAATACATATAAAATTTGTCATCAAGCGCCTACCGGTATGTTCCGTCAGTTTTTTGTTGTTAATCTATTTGATAATGAGACCAGCTGGTCGTTTGCCTGATGGTAAGTATAACGCCGGCCCACAACAATTGCAGTGCCACTCAGAATTTTGAAACACAAAGGCTTGCGTTGCACTACATTGTTCTCTTTACCCCTCAGGGTAAACAAAAATGTCTCAACATTAGCTATTAAGTCTCATAAGCCCAGTAATTTCAGACAGTTGCACTCCAGCTCCAATCCTAGCATAGGTATTTACCATCTTCGATGTAGTTGCTTAAGCTCAGGCGAGATAGTAGTCGTTACCAATAAAATATAAAAAACTCACCTTATCATCTTTCCAGTTGGAAACCATCGCGAACAGAACCATGCGGTATCCCTCCGCGGTGCCCTTGGGCACCAGCATGTGGTGCGGCCAGCCGCAGCCGCAGAAGTCGAACTCCGCGGCCTCCGCCGAGCCGGGCTCCCCGGGCCGCGCCGCCTGGCTCATGAACGTGCGCTCGTACGGGATGGTCACGGACGAGTCCACGCTGCGCCGACGGACCGTGGTGGTGCCCGGACGGACTGGGAACAGGACAATACGTCGTTTGGCAGCAACGTAAAAATGTACAGTTGTCCACTTTGTATTGTTTTAATATTTAACAACGAGACGAGCGGTCGTTTCTCTGATTTTAACGGTAATTTAGCCGATTTTTACCCTTTTAAACAATAAAAACGTACACAACATAGTAAATATGGGAAACAAAAATAAAAAGAAGAAAATGTCTTAGTTGACACCAAAAAAACCGCCTTTTTTTAAATCCTTCAAATCCAAGTAGGTCAACAAAGCATTGTCGCAATGGCATCAAATGATGAGAACTTACGCGGCTGCGTAAACTTGTCCAGCTCAATCATGAGTTTCCTCTGTTCTTCGAAGGGCATCGCCTGTCCCTGCTCGTCCGCGGCGGGCGCCACGAAGATACGGACCGTGCCCATCAGTGACTGGGCGCTCGAGTTGATCACTTCGATCCTATGGAGGGGAAGAACATTATCAGCAAGAATGATCACGGACACTTTCTCACGGTCTATTCGACCTTTGCAAGCGTTATGGAGAGTAGACTGAAAATAACTCCATCAACGCTTTTTTCCTACTGCTGTTTATCGGCGGTAGGTAGCTCTGTATATGCGATTTGCTCCGAAAGCGCATTGCACTACAGCCACTTCCGTTGACTCTCTCTCTCTATCGTGACATTTCTGGAACCACCTTTGTAACAAGGGTTATTTAACTGCTGTGAAACCGACTAAAGCCGCCCAGCGCGGCCTTCACGAGTAACGCAGTGCGGGCCTTATCTGCAATGTAACTGAAGCTGCTGCCCCGTGCGGGTGCCGATGATGAAGTTTCCGAATTTCTCTGATAAACTTGTATGGATTGAGTACCAGATCCTCCAGTTACCTTACCGTAACGAGGCATCTCATAGAATCCAATTTTTAAAACACCTCTCTACGAGTCCTTACGTGGATTGTGCCATTGTCTTATATACTCACCCTATGTTAGCCGTATCTCTAAATGTTCGGCGTGAGTTTAAATTGGTATCTATTCCTGGAGGTCAACAACATTTGTTATAACGATTTTTTGAAATTCGAAATTTTTCATTGAAGATAGTGCATTTAAAATTTACGTCAATATTCTGCTATAGAATTTCCGCGCAGCCCTAGATCAGCTGATTCACTGGAACTATGTTGAACTTTGTTAAATGATAATATTGATTAGAACAGGCTTAGAAAATTCCTTAAAACGCCACGGACTGCGTTTGAAGCTATTTTTTTTGTATGGAAATTTGGAATGACAAGGGAGGTCACAACTACGGGGATAAAAAAGTTACTTTGCCCCAATCATGAATAATTAAATAAAGTTTGTAGCGTGTAAAGAAACTCACACGTAGGTGAAGTCGTCATGCTGAAGATGGGTGAACTTCGTCAGCACAGTCCCCCGCGGGGTGAAGTCCAGTCCCCGGTCCAGGTCCACGGTACTCTGTTCCCACAGAGTGTTGATGTTGTTGTTCCCAGCCTTGCCTTCGATGGCGACGGACGACACTCGGATTCCGGGGAAGTCCAGCTGAGAGGGCGAGTAGATCAATTTATTACTAGGAAATCAGGTTGAACGTAAATGTTAAACAAACTTAAAAATCTCGCCTGGTCTTGAGCGAAGAAATTTTCGAAGATGGTGAATATGCTAACGAAAAATGCTATTCCAACATTTATTTATTTATTAAGACACAATTATAACATCATTACAGTACATAACTACCAATACAATGTTATAAGGAAATATATATAAGCGAACTAATTTATACTAACACAAAGTTAACAAACTTACAACAACAAACAACATGATAATATGCTATGCATCCTATTACAAATTCACGATGGTTTTCCTGACTGAATACTAATAAATAAGAACCTTACCTTATCAGGTCCGTAGGGCGTGAGCTTGGCCTTGTAGCGATGGAACACGTCGTCGATAAAGGCGTGCCAGCGGTAGAACAGCGGGTCTCGCATCGTCGTGGACGGGTCGCCCATCACGCCGAACTGTTCCTGTGGAAACCAGCGGGCGGTGGGAGTTAGATCGAGTCGGAAGGTACTGAAATATAAAGTAATGGTACTAATGATTTTAGTCAAATTCAAATTTCTTATGAAAGTTGTCACATAACTTCACTAAGTCTAAGACGAAACCTAGCTTTCTTTCATTTCATTCTCCCTTTGACATATTATTATCTAGTCTAAATATAAACACCGCCTCGGACCTTTTTTTTATGTTATTTGGTAACTAGACGAGCTGGTCGTTTGCCTGATGGTAAGCATAACGCCGGCCCATAACAATTGCAGTGCCACCCAACACTTTGAAACACAAAGGCCTGCGCGGCACTGCAGTGCGCTCGTTACCCTAAGACATTAGGTATTAAGTCTCATAAGCCCAGTAATTTCACTGGCTACTCTGCTCATCAAACCGGAACACAGTAATGCTTGCACACTACTGCTTGGCGGCAGACTTCACTCACAAAGCGGTGGTAACAACCCAGACGGACTCTCCCAGAAGAGTTAGTCCTCCCACTAACACAACTACTACTCTGGAATAGCAAAGTATCATCACAATCGGTGCAGAAATTGTAAAGTAATTGTTTATGTTCCATTGAACATAAAACATATTAATCGTCTAACCACATAATTTTAGTTTCGATTTTGATCCTGTAATCGAGGCCAGCTGACGGACGGGTGTAGTTACCAGGTGGCGATGGTCGGGGTCGTGCACGTACGACATGATGACGTGTCCCATGTTGTGGAAGTCCCCGTAGTAGGGGCGGTTGCGAGAGATCGTCGACGACTCCATGAGGTTGCCGAGTATGTCGATGCCGGTCTCCTCGTCCAGGGCCATCCGGCGACCGTTGGGCTGCGGAGAGGATCATCACGGATGCAAATAATACAGTAACAGCGTTACTAATTGTGTACGTAACTGTACCACCGTTATAAATTTACTGGTACGACCCTTAATATATAAAGAGATGTCCTCACTGATCTAAAGACACAGCACAGTCTAAACCATTGAAGATATAGAAATCTGAAATTTTGGATAACCGTTTCCTTTTGTAATGCGGACTCACACTAAAAACGGAATTTGTGATATTCGACCCCTAAGTTGTGAAAGATAGTGTTAAAGTTTGTGTGGAGAACGGTTTTTTAAACGTCTGCACAAAAAAATAGTTATAATATTTTTATTAGGGTTTATGACGTATGTATACGTTTGTATGTGAGTTTTTTATTCCACCATAACTGTGAAATGCCGAACGGATTTGGATGTATAGGGGTATCGTTAGAATCCATACATCATCCCGAGTGATACTAGATAGGGCAGTCGTGTTTATGATTTGTGTAACTTTTGTTACATCGACTTGTATGATGTCAGATTAATGCAACTTTAGAAATAAACATGACACGTCCTTCGTCGCTTTTGAGAGTGGTATTAAAATGCCACGCGAACGAAGTACAAAACATACCGCATAGGCTTCTTTTCTGATGGACGTACAATTTTCTAGCTACCTAGTTTAATTAAACTTTATAGAACACAGGCTGAATAAAGAGCAAATTTTAGGCTTTCCATTGAAACTTAAAAATCCAATTATCTTTTTTAAATTAGACATTTTAAAAATGTTCTCTACTAACTATTTAGACTTATGTATCCTGCATAAGCAATAATCATATAAAGATTCGTCACTGAATTTCAAAATCGGTTCATTCATTTCAGATTTAGGACTTGAAAGTTTATATGAAAAACCATGAGGCGTCATTATGGACGCTCTTGTATGTATAACGAGAGAAATTATGTATTTTGTGTTTCATGCAACATTCCAATAAGGCTTGTCTTTAAATATTGCACTGACCAACAGGATGGACTGGGTATCGATGGCTTCAAGAATCCTTGCGCTCCATGTCTCCATCTCAGAGACGTCGATCTTGATCTGGTCCACCGGGCGGTCCAGATCGCGGAGCACAGTCTTCTCAAACCTGATAGTTCATAATACAATCATAATAACAACAATAATTATATTATTATAAGGATGATAAGTGACTTTTTTTTAATAGGTACTCTATAAGCTTGCGTTTGATCACAATCTCACTTGATGGTAAGTGATGATGCGGTCGACGATGGAGCACGCCTACCTAGAAGATATACCTATTCACTCGTGACTTGAAGAAACGTTGTAGGGATCAGCAAACACAGACTCAGATAAGTAACGATTTTCACTCCTTAGCGGTAGGTACCATGAAGCAAAATGCTTCGTGTGTAAAGGAGGAATTTCAACAATGTATATCGATGTCGCTTTGCCGTTTGTCTGTTTGTCTGCTGATGGAAAGGGGAATAGGGATTTATGTTGTGTAATTCCGAAGCACACTCGTCGAAATACATCCGATAAAAGATCGTTAAACAACAACAACAAACTAGTCTTCGGCGATGGTCAAGGCTCTGCGGTCTAGCACCTACTAGCGAGTCAGTTGCATGCGGGTCATTGTCTTACCTCGATCGCCTCTCAATAGACTCCAACGCCTGAACCTGGTATACTTGTCTGAGTCGCCACAGAGATGAGCACAATACTCCGTACATGACCGAAGTTGTGCTCGATATAAGTTGAGCAACTGTTCCGGTGTGAAATACTGCCTCATAGCTTTGCTAGGATACCAAGCTTTTTGACGGTCAATAATTGAGCCGTAGACTCAAAATAGGAGCAGAAATTGAGAGTGGATGACTAAATGACGACATGATCAAGTCATCGGTACAGCTAAATCCTGAAAAATAGGAGTAAGGAGGAACTGACTCCACTTGGCAGAGACAGACACGCCTAGGTCTAAGTAGCATTGAACTTGAACAAGTTGACATCACCCCAAACGGAAACTGCTTTTTTAAGGGCAACTTAAACCACAGACGAGTCTCATCGTAGTCTGAACGGTGTTCTTTTTATTATTATTTGTAAGTGTCGGAACCTACCGTGGGGGCCAGGAGCGGCTGGCGACCTGCGAGTCCAGCTTGGGGAAGTATCCCTCTGCGATGGGCTCGCGGAAGCTGGTGAGGGGGACCACGAGAGACAACTTGTTGCACAAGCGCTCTATGTTGTATCTGGAACAAATGCATCCGACTAAATGCTTAAAGGATTTTAGACTTTTAAACAGTCATCAACACTTCGAATAGTAACAATTATTATGATGCTGACAATAGCTGAAACGCTGTCACTGTCATTCTGATATTATATTCTTTTTGATTCTGATAAAAAAAAGTAAAGAGAAGCAACTATTGCTTCATAAAAGTTTCGAGCCAGAAGAACCATGAAAAAAGTTAATTACCTTAAAACTAGTTACTTAATCAGAAATAAATCTCAATGAATTTTTAAAATAAAGTGTTCTTCTTAACTTTATCAACACACGTAGAATACCAGAGATACTAAGATAGCAAACATAGTTTAAGCGGTAACTTTACGTTTTTATGCAGTAAGTTTTGTAATAATGTGTTTTGTAAACATAATAGCTTTCAGAAATACGATTAGCCACAAACTAAATACAATTTGCTATGAAAGGTTTTAAGTCAAGCCTATTTGCCTTATTTGACTGTTGTCGGGGTATTAACGAGGTTTTTTTTTATACTCCACAGGCACACTGGTCTTTGTCCACAGTGTGAACGATGACGATATGTGGTCTTCGAATATGGTGAATATGCTACACCTAGATCAGAACTGGCTCTCACGTGTAACTGCCGAAATATATACCGATAGGTGCTTGGGAACTTTTTCAACTTGAGGGTAGTAAAATGTCTGAGTAAAGTTTAAAAGTTACCTGGCAATAATCTGCTGATGCATGTAATACGTGAGCTCTCCCCTCCGGTCCTTTGCGACGATGGCGCGGTCGGCGGCTTCGAAGGGGTACACGAGGTGCCAGTGCCAGTGGTGCAGGTTGATGCCGATGTCCTCGCGGAAGTACGCCACGCGCTGCTCCGGCTCCAAGTCGCTGCCCGTGTAGTTCATGGGGATGGTGATCGGCAGCTATGGAGTAATATGTGACATTCGTTGGGATTATATGACATTTCCTTTTCATTCATGGATAGCAAACGTTCGAGAATCGGTTGAATGGCTGAGCATTTGACCGACACTGGAACTCGCTTTGCTCACCTATATGGGTTGTTGACTTTGGTGTACACCACACCACGCCATTAAATGCTTTAAAAGTATATAAAATCGATGCAGTTATGTTATTGCGATAAGAATTACTCATCAACGTGTTCAAAATGTTTTCTATGTGAATTATCGTACCTGGCCTAATAGACCAATAGTATTGCAAGTAATTACAAATGAAATATTTTATTTATATAAATTCTTGATGCAATACAATCTTTTGCCGCAAATGGTTTTTACCAAGCCAATTTTCTTCAACGTTGACAGTTTACAGCATACGAGGAAGCTCAAAGAGGGCCCCATATTTTATGTTCCTCTCCTGTGAAAAGCTCTCCCTCATCCTTCCAACGGTCTCGGTCTCTAGGTGTCTATATCCAATATGTTGAAGGAGTCGAGGTCGTCCCTCCACATCGCTTATCCTAGGACGACATCGACGTCTTTTTCCGTCGTTAGGGATCCAATTTGTAACGATGGGTTCTTTCTTTCACTTAAGTCTGGCTGATGGCATATTTCATATTTAATAAAATGAGTCAAATCAGTCTTCTTACCCTAGCCCCTCTGGGCACGGTAGTGGTGACCTCCCGGGCTTTCCGGAAAACCTTGGGATCTATGAACTTATCGGGGAATGTCTCCACGAAAGTTGGGATGTTCACCCCCTTGGTGTCTGGCCTGCAATGGGGACACGTGAGGTTTAAGAAGGTGGTAATGAAGTATGGCATGCATGCTGGGGATGCTAACTGGTAATGGGCTAGAAAGTTTGTATTATAATTATGTAGGCCTAAATAACAGTCCAAGAATGTTTTAGTGACTACTTTGCTCATCAAAATGGAACACAGTAATGCTTGGCGGCAGACTACACGAGCAAAGCGGTGGTACCCACCCAGACGGCCACCTACAAGAGAATTAGCCTACCACCTGATAAACTGTAAGTAAGGCACTGCCTTCTGCAACATAGTTTACACTAAAGCAGCAGGCAGCGATTCAACTATTTTTCTTCTACATCTTTTATATCCAATAAATAACTTTTGTATTTGTATTGTATTTGCAGTAACACTAGTTCCTTACCGGTGCAGGATGGCGACGGACAGGCAGTAGTTGAACATGTAGGGGTTGATCCGCAGCTGGCAGAACAAGCACACCGACTGCAGGTCCTCCACGTCGCGCATGCCTGGGGCGAGGGAGGGACTGGTTAGGAATTAGGATCTTACTGAACATGACTTGTCTTACTACTGACATGCAGTAGACCCTACTGCATGGTTAACTTACATCACAAACTAGTAGAAACGATGACGGCTTAGTGGTAGGATATAGTCCATCGATGGTTATCGATGTTCCGAAAACCATCGGCTCGATGGTTCGAATCTTAGCTTTCGGTAAAGGAAAACATCTTTATGCAGCCATAGCATGGTGGTAGAGCATTGTCTTATGCTCGCCTAATAGCTACCACCCTCAAGTTTTAAATCTGCGGCCAGACACCTATCGATGTGTTAAGAAGACCTATGCACTTGACAGTCAGTTCTAATCGAAGTTTACCATATCGCCGCTTAAGATCACGTCACCTGATTCAGGTGAAATAGCGGTCAGATGCTAACCTATATCGAGTGTCGATGTGTATGAAATGCATGAGACGCTGATATGAAGCTCAGCAGTGCTAACCAAAGGCATGGCTTTTAGAATTGACCTAGAAGCCAAATTTCAGTTGCATAGATCAAAGTACAGTTTTCGAGATTTCGTGTTTCGTCAGCAAGTGACTTTTCACTTTTATATATTACTAGCTGCTGCCCACGGTTTCACCCACGTGGAGATATTGGATTTCATGGGTTTTATTTTTTGCGCGGAACCCTAATTATTTTTATAAAATAAAAGCAGCCTAAGTTGCTCCTTATAACATCAGGTCTCTGCCAGTGAAAGTCCCATCAGAATCGGTCTAGCTGTTTCGGAGATTACCCGGAACAGACAAACAGACAGTCAGACAGACAAACAGACAAACATTTTAAGTAGTGTGTTTTAGTTATCGTTATCGTATATTATACTTTCATATGCATTTGGTAAACAGCTGTTATTTTGACATTACATACAGACACTTCAATTTTATTTATATTTGTATAGATATAGAACATAGATAGAAGAAGATTACCTCCTCCTCCCTTCCTCCCGTGCACCGCTAAGGATTGGAGGCTATATAAGGAGTGGAACTTGTTGCCTGAGTCTGTGTTTTCTGGTCGCTATAACCTTGGAGTCTTCAGTGCTTCATCCTGGACCACATCATCACTTATAACACCAGGTGAGGAAGTGGTTAAACGCAAGCCTATCTAAACTGAACAAAAAATACTTGTTCATGAACATATGTAATTATAAGAATAACATTTTTTCGCTTGTGAAATCATGATAAAGTTATCTCTCATCTTTCATTTGCTTACTTACCCATGAAGATATCGATAAGCTTGCCAGCCAGCCGCCTGTGTCGCGGCACGAAGAGCGAGAACTGCTCGTTGTAAGCCAGCTCCAAGGGCTGCGTCAGGTCCGGCAGAGAGATGTTGCGCACGGGCACGGTGCGGCCCGCGTCACTGCCGAAGCGATTGTTGATGGTGCTCGTCGCGTTCTTGTATTTTTCCGGCTGGAAGGACGTACAATCGTACATTTGTCACATTAGGAACTATTCAGACAACAGTGGTAGTCGTCGGCTGCCTATCTATATAGGTCGATGGTTTGAATGCCTTTTATCACCTCTTGGCTTATGCCAAGACCCGCGGGCAAAGGCTAGCGTTAGAATAATCCACCGCTAGCCTTTTCCCGCGGGTTCACTCACGTAGGTTCAGGATAAAAAGATAATGCAGCTTCATAGTTTTGTAATAATTTTTGGAATCGGACCCAGTGGTTACAATCAACAAAAAATGAGCTAATATGCACATTGTTAAACATTCATAAAGTAACAATAGTTTGAACTCCTCTAAGGTTTTTTTTCCAAAAATCTTTTACTACGCACCCTACTCTCCAAATAATCATACGCATATAAAGTGGCGATTGCTGGCTAAAAATGTACATACGTAGTAATGATCAGGGATCTCGAAGACGGCCTTGTCGACACCTTTCTGCATGAAGCAGGGCTCCGTCGGCCGATCGAAGAACAGAAGGAGGTTCTTCTTAGCGTCATTCATCTTGGACTGCTGAAAACATTTATAAACGCTCACACGCCCCTGTATGCGGGAGAAAGGTTCGCATCGAGTGGTATTAGACTTCCAGGACTCGATTATGTGTGGATAAGTTTTGTTCCGGTTGCGAGAATTGAGGTGATAGAACTGCGATGGTGGGATCAGAGGAAAAAGCTCTTCCGAGCATTCCCCATTGTATTTTTTTTTTTATGTTAGTTTGTAACGAGACGAGCTGGTCGTTTGCCTGATGGTAAGCGGCCATAACGCCATAACGCTGGCCTATAACAATTGCAGTGCCACCCAGAACTTTGATACACAAAGGCCTGCGCGGCACTGCAGTGCGCTCGTTACCCTGAGACATTAGGTATTAAGTCTCATAAGCCCAGTAACTTCACTGGATACTCTGCTCATCAAACCGGAACACAGTAATGCTTGCACACTACTGCTTGGCGGCAGACTTCACGAGCAAAGCGGTGGTAACAACCCAGACGGACACTCGCAGAAGAGTTAGTCCTCCCACTAACGATATTCGGTAAAGTATACAGAGGGAGCCAACGTCTCTACGAAAATTAAGTGGCTCTAGGAGGTCCGTGAGTTTGGGGTCGTCGACAATTCGAATCGCTCTACGTTGTAGGTACCTATTGCGTCGAGTGACACCTGGAGTTGATATTTGGTTGAAATGAAAAGGCAATTGTGTTTTTGAGTGCGCCAAACAATTTGTTATTTGCAGGAATTGAACCCGCCATCCTTGCGCGCTACAGAAGTTAATTAAGTCTATCGACTTATCATAATAATTATCACACTTCTGTACAACTTACAAATTATTCAATATTTTTGATGCATTATGATTAAAAAACAAATCGAGTTCGAATCCAGTAATGGGAAGAATAAAAGTTAGGCATTTTAAATTAAATTATTGGATGTACATGTACATTTAAAAATATACTGGCACAACAAAGATTATTTAAAATACCGAATCAAAAACAACTTACCGCAACAATTCAAGGAAAACTAAAATAACACTGAATCAGTAAATATAGACTAAAATCTAAATTAATTATTAATTTTATGAGTAAACTGAAGCCGTGAAGTCACGGCTCGACTGTGGCTGTACAGAGGCCCACTGGTTTATATACATAATGCCCACACGGGTGGACAGGATAAGACAGTCGAGACGTGTGCAATCAGGTTATTCCTAAAGGGCACATAAGGACACAAAAGGACGGCAGGACATTTTGTGGTCAGAAAGGGTTCCTGTGGGTAAACAATTTGAATGTGGTTAATATATTCGCTAATATTATATATCAAAACTAGATTGTAAACAAGCAAAATCATTATAAAAAACAAAATGCGCCTGTGTAATAAAAACTGAATAAAATTATACCTACACTATATATTATCACTCCCACAATGAACACGAATCTAAAGACACCTCATAGGTATGTTAAAATCCTTCGAATCGTTTAGCAAACAGAGCGTGCCTGAGAAATAGACATTTATACTATGTAACTACTGAACCGATTTTGATGAAATTTCTATGGGACAAATCTGAAAGTAGGTATATCCTTTCAAATAAGAAGAAATTTTCCAACTTGGTTTATATAATCACGTAAATATACATATCAAAAATGTCGCTAACAGGATTCGAACCTTATATTGGTTTATAAATAACGGAGATCTGAGGTATCCAGAGGTACGTACCAAACCTAAAAAAAACAATATAATAAGGTACCTACCTAACTGAATTGAGAACCTCCTCCTTTTTAAAAGCTACATACACGCTTCTTCATCTTTTATAACAATATCATACAAGCTTTGTTCATCATCATCATCATCACCATCAGCCGGACGACATCCACTGCTGAACATATGCTGCCCACATACTATAACTGCCATCGGTCGGCTACTCGCCTTTTGCGTCCAACGGTCCATAGGTCAACCTTGTGAGGGCCGGCCTACACTATGTCGTCTAGCTCGAGGTTGCTACTCCAGAACCTTCCTTCCCCTTCTGTTATCGGTTCTACGAGCGATGTGGCCTGTCCATTGCCATTTCAACCTGATGCTGACTTTGAGAGCTATGTCGGTGACGTGATACCATGAGTGCAGCCCTCTCCGTAGCTCGTTGGTCGACTCTGAGCATATCCCAAGAGGCCAAAAGTAAGAAACTACGTCCCAGATCATCACTGGTGGAAAACCTTGGTTTTCAGGCTCTATGCCATAGTGGACGAACATAGACCGACATAGAACTACCTCTTCCCTGCCTCTACATTAAACAGTTAGCTTTGTTTGTGCATCAACATCCACATCTGTTTTCAAACCTGAAAGATCTCCGCCACCGTCAGCTTAGGGAAAAAACTAACAGTCGAGTTTATTTACCAAGTACTAAGTTATCGTTTCAGAAAAATGCTAATTTTATGGCTGCCAAAGTGTACAATCATCTTCCAGATGACTTGAAAAACCTGTCACTAAATATGTTTAGGTACAAACTGCAGAAATGGTTGAAAGAGAATTGTTTTTATTCTGTGAAAGAATTTTTCAAATTTGGTACAAATAAATAATTTTTTTGTTTTTACTTTTATATAATACTAAAATAAGTACGGATTATTTGAAATTTAATGATCAACTTTGGACGTTTGATTGAACATAATATTTTTTTTTCCTACTATTTGACATGATTTGATGACATTTGATGAATAATTATAAGATGATTGATGTGACTTGCAGTTTTAGGTATGAAACAGAAGCTATTTTGATTATTTTGTTGTGAAAATGTAAATTTCGATTTGGCATTGTATAACTGCTACTTGGACTGCTATTTGGTCATTGTATAATAATTGTTATATTAAACATTTGCATGCTTTTATAGCAAAAAAACATGTGCACTATAATATAGAGTCACAAAACATCTATTTGACCATTGTATGTAAAAATACCGTGTTTTTTCTGCAAATAAATGATTTGATTTGATTTGATTTAGAAAGCTTTGTTAACAAGAATGCTATTTATCTATAGGCCCTTACTAATTAGATTTAACTATTTTTTTTGTTATTACTGTCTATATAGTTCCTACATACGTCTACGTACATACGTCAATCTTTTCTATTAAAATCCGCGGTTTATCTTTCAAAGTTCTAAGTATCGTGCTACTCCAAGATAGATGGCGTTAGCTTATTTTCACAACAATACTGCATGTTCTATGACAATACTATATATATAGCGACATGGAACGAGTTTTCTTTTGCGTAAAATGTTTTAACTTTTAACACAAATCTGTGCTTTTAACCCACTCACAAATGAATAGGTAATATAAAAGTAAACCCGTATAAACAGATTATAGAAATTCTGTTTTTAAAAACTTATGTATACTTTTTTATTTAGTTGCGAAAAACGCCGGACGTCGTCGCCGGTCTTTTCACCGGGCGTCATCAGCGTTTGGCTACATAAAATCCCGCACAACTGTGCATTTTTCGGGATAAAAAGAAGCCCATGTTACTCTCCGTCCATAAACTATATCTATGCCAAAAATCACGTCGATCCGTTGCTCCGTTACTGCGTGAAAGAAGGACAAACCAACAAACACACTTTCGCATTTATAATATTAGTAGGGATTTTCTAGATCTCCGGCCACTACGCGATTTGCGTGGTCAAACGAAGATCTACTAATAAAAGCTTTTGCCGTAAGTACCTGTAGAATAATAAGATCCAAAACCGCTGAAAGTTACTACCACTTAACGATAATCTTAAATGCCAAAGTCCAAACTTTTTGTTCACTTATAGAAATATGTACAAATGAGCGAGGCCTTGCCATTCTTCGTCTAGCGCGCGGTACTATCGTAATTATGAAACTCGTGACCTCTTTACCTATACATATTAGTGGCGTACACATAAAATCAGGGCAAACGAACAATGAAGAATTACATAAATAAGGTTTACACTCTCATACATACACAGAAACGCAACATAAACATCCAAGACCCGAGAACAACCTTTATGCTCATAGCAGTTTCCGTTTGCAGTGGGTCTATCAACCTAGCCACGGAAGCCGTCAAAGATCACTCAAATCTATTTTTTTTAACAAAATGTAAATATATTTTTTTATCAGATGCACCATTGAATTCTTTGATTCATTATAATAGGTAATATGAAACATCTTTTTATGTAGTGTAATAATCAAACATTTATTGGGTAATAAATATTTGTGATATTATTATTTCAATTCTTTTGATACTTCAACTATTGTTTTAGGGATTTTACTATAGAATGGTAACTACAATGTGTTTTTTGCTGTATTTGATATCATTATTATTCAGACTTCATTGTCAGCCTCTTACGCTCCCGCTGCTGGGAAACCGGCCCTTCTCTCGGAGGTATGGGCCATAATCCACCACGCGGGCCCAGACAGTGCGGCTTGGTGGATGTCACATGTCCTCGAATTGTGGTTCTTAAACATGCCGGTTTCCTCACAATGTTTTCCTTCACCGTTAGAGCGAGTATGATATGTAGGATTGAAAGTCGCTAGTTTTCGGCCACACTCGCTCAATTAAGTACGTGGCGATTTCAGGATTTATTCCTGAAATCCCCACGATCTATCAGTGAAAAATCCTGAAATCCTCACGTGGAGGACGACCATGGGGGATTTCGGGAACAAACCCCTATGCGTCGCTGTAGAGGGGAGAGGGGTGCCCTAAACAAATGAAACAGAGCGTAATTTGTAAGAAAGTTTAATAATAGAAGTATTGAAAATATCTCCAGTGAATGTTATAACAAAAAAAACAATAAATTTAGTTAGGTACTAACATATATGACTTTTACGCTATGCTAGGTATAAGTCTAGGAATTAACTAAAATTTTAAATATAAATACACTATAAGTGAATGTCGCCCGAGTCGTTGTTGGTAGGCGGTACAAGAGGGCGATGCCAGCGCCGCTCGCACACACACAAGGGAGCCCCCACAACGAATATAAGAAGCCCGGGGTCTCTCGGCCGCCGCTCGCGAGTGCTAAGGGAATGTGCAGGGGGGCAAGCGAGAGAGTCCGGGGGGTAAATACTGCGTCCGCTAACATAAAGGTGGTGGTTGCGCCTAGCCGCTCTTGAAGAGCAGAATGGCGACCTGGCCCAGGTAGAAATAGATGAAGTGGCGCGTCTCGTGGGTCACGTATGAGCCAAAGTTGCGGCCGACGATGCAATGCCAGGTCGGGTTGTATTTCTTGTCAAACTCTTTCTTGATGAACGCGGCGATGTCCTGCAATGTCAAAGAGCACAGGTTAATGTGGCTTCAGGCGACATGTTCCTAGGTGAGGCCTATGCCAGACCAGGATACAAAGGTTGCCAAACGCTGCAGGCAGGGAACTGGTACATAAACTGAAAAGATATTCCATAGATTTGTGCTATCTACATTCATATATTATGGTAAGACTAAATCATAAGATGCGGAAGATAAATGATTCACAATGTAAACAAAGATAAATTTAAATATTTTGCAAATAGTACAATTAAAACATTGATTTTATCATGAAACAATGAGGAAGTAACTTATAGGTAGATAATAATTATGTAATGTGATAGGTAAAGTAGAGATATAATTTTGTCATTTCGTGCCATCATTATTCATAATGTTTAGGAAATGGTGACAGGAATATTTTGCATAACCACATGAGGAAAACCTCATACAAAACTAAATACTGTGAGAACTTTTGCACACTGCATTCAGTCGCTGCTAAGTTTGTGTTGACATGCAACCATTTGGTTTTGTATCTTGCTTAAAAATAAACCTATTCGAACCGAAGATCAATATTGAAACCTTGAAATATCAACTTGTTTGTATTGCACAAGACTTGTAAGATTGTTTAACAAAACTTGTAGATTTTAGAACATCATAAAAGATTATAATTTTATTCATCCAAAATCCTTTCAAGAGATAACAATTTCATGCAAATAAAGTGTAACATTCCGCTATAGCAATTTTAATTTAGTTACAAATAACTATTACAGAAAGAGACATTTTGTCATAGTACCCTATGATATACAATAGATTACCTAGTAGGAGTGAAGAATGCTGAGCTTAACAAAAATATTATTTTGCATTGTAAGACTGAATTAGCATTTTACAGACATTCTGCAAATCATAAGATTTGCAGAATGTCTGTAAATTGCGTCTAGATATTCAGCTGTTGACAATAATGTCAACAGCTGAATATCTAGATGCAAACTGTTGAATGGTGTCAGAAATGGAAAAGCAAATGGCTGACAAAACTTTCAAGTGTTATGTAGAAGCATTCTACCAAATAATTCTCGTTACATACTGGACAGCATGGCAAATTATTACTCATAATTAAAGCAGTGGATATTTAAAAAAATTTTTTTTTTTTGTTTAGGAAGCATAGTCTTGATTGTTTTGTAATGAGAGTTAGGCAGTTGAAAGTACCGAGAAAGTTCTGTAAAGGTAGATATCTTACCTTTTCAATATTGAACTTCTCGAGGGCTTGTGTTGCGCAGTCCACAGCATCTTGCTGCATCTCTTCACTCATGTCAGCATTTTTAATCACAGCCTTGCGGTCACACATCTTGGCGGTTATCGGGCTGGCAAAATTTAAATCTTGGGTTAGGTACATACTTATATCATATATTGCTAACTTAATTTGAAACACATTGAAAACCTTGGTGTATTTGAATCAGGCTCGGTTAGATAGCACCATCTATAAAATTAAATATAGCTAGCCTTTTTAGGTGCATGTTTGTGGTTGTTGAATAGGTCATTGACCTTGATTTATTTGACTACCTACAGTGATAAAATTACATAGTGAAAAGATTTTATTTTAGTGGCAATGTCTATATGTCAAATTCTAGACAACATTTGACATTAGACTGTCAAGATTTTACAGGATTTTGTTTTGGTACAATTTTCTTGGACATCATGATGTACGTATTTTTTTGTATTAGGAATGGATCCGGTTGTACCTAGAGATCTATCAAATAAGCTACTTCCTCGATGTCAATAAGAACGATAACGAAGGGTTATCAGGGTGGAACCGCGCAAATACCAAATAGGCATCGCCGCAAAATCATGACGATGTGTCATAGCACGCGTGAAAGGAGAGACATCGATTGTTTATGTTCAATAACGCTATAAATAGCTAGAAAAGGTCAGGCGGGAAACCCGGGGATGAGTTCCCACCCCCATACGAAGGGGTAGGTTGGAAGCGGCTAACGCAATGCGAATTTAGAACATCTTACGTACGTAGCAAAGTTACCTGCACTCTCGTGTCGTCTGAGTCGGCTTTTTTGTGGTAATCCTAACGGAAGCGCTAGCACTGATGCCCGTCATCAAAGAGAAAACTAAACGGGAGGTGCGCACATTCTGAAGTGGATAGACCTCGAAAACTTTACCGATTAACCTGCGTAACCCCGATAAAAGCCATAGAAACCTCGTAGTTAAATCAATAAACCCCGTAGCAGCACACTTTAGCACATATTCTACCAATAAAATACTCTGCCATGGGACCGAAGAATACCATTTTGTCGTTATTAAAAAAATCACGAAACTTACACAATTTAACGTTAAACAAATATAATTGCAACAGCATTATTAAAAAAACCAAGAAATACTCACTTTTGCTTCGGGAAATGAACAAATTCTCACGTAAAGATTTTGATAACCGGAGATTCAATGCCTACTTTCCAGAGGATTCTTTCACAGGCTTCTTTCAAAGAAGATCACTTCGCAGTGCGACAGAGGGCGTTCTAATTTCAAAAAAATTCAAAACATCGATATTCCGTTTTGTTAGCGGCCAATATTAAATCGACTAAAAGTTTGAATCGAGAACTTGATTTTTTTTCATAATGAGACAGTAAAACCGTCTCTTATTAAAAATTGACAGTGTTAAACCACAAAAACATAAAACACACAAGACAGAGCGTAACAGAAGTAACAGAAAGAGTGCTTGCTGCTTGGGCGCTTAAATAAAAAAATAAAATAAAATACATTTATTTCAGGCCGAACCCAATATACACGGACACAAATACAGACGTAATATGACAAATAGACCCAAATACACACTGATAGACAAGATACAAAAAAGCACTTAAGGTGGTCCTTCCCGGCCCGCCTTAAGTAGAACGCAAAAATGGCCTAAATGCTTGTTGTTTCATCAAAATAGCAACAGACACAACGGAAATACAGAGACAACGCCGAAGCCCTCGGTTGGCATTCTGAAAATTTTGAAATTTTCCGAAAAAACAATCTGATGACTATTTAATTAGTGCGCGGTAATTTCCTAAAACTTGTTCCATGAAATACGTGTTTTTTAAAATGCCTTCATGTTTCTGAAAAGAATCTCCATTCCATGTCCAAGGTTCCTATTGTTTTCTTTACTTTTACGTTTATGATAATATTGTGAACGGCCAAAGTCAAGGTAAAATTGGTTTAAAAAGGCTTATATTTAAGGCTTATACTCAAGCGGATTCTCAAAATTTTAAATTTTTGGCTCTATAATAACCTAGATATAATGCACAAGAATGCTCTATTTGTTTTGAACAGATGTCTATTGACGTTATTCAGGAACCATTTTTTTATATTACTGTTTTGAGTATGGCTGGGAGATAAACGAAGCTTCCTTTAGGTAGGTCGCGATCTATCTTGAGTTTGACAATTCTTTACTACACTCGAAGTAGGAAAGCCGTCAAGTAGGATTTCTTTACGACTAAAACTACCGATTTTCTTGATTATGATAGATTGAAGGTAAGGTACGATTTGTATTACGATCAAGAATATGAGTGTAAGTCTTCATAAGCCCAGTAATTTCACTGGCTACTCTGCTTATCAAACTGGAACACAGTAATGCTTGCACATTACAGCTTGGCGGCAGACTTCACGAGCAAAGCATCTAAATCTTTTTGTCAGTCGTTTTATACGTGTCAACTCTGGACTAAATATAACTTAAACGTCGTATGACGCCATCTGAGTAGTTGTTATAAGAACAACATCTTTAGGCATATGACGGGCCTGAAGCGGTATTGCAGTGCATCAGGGCCCCGATCGCGCTAATTTGAAATGGCAGCGTACAGTTATGGTTTGGTTGTGGTTTGATACCAACTGTTATTTAGTTTCGGTTCAGGCGTGTGGAATTCGATATTGCCGTTCATTTGACAGCGTTAACTGTCAGTTGTTGTCGAGAAACGTCTCAATTTTTGGTAAAACTATTAGCGCGATACGAAACGGTCAAAAAGCTGTTATGCGGTCGTGGTTTAGTAGCGGTTTGGTTGATAATTTTTAACGCGATTGCCCTCCAGGAATGTTTACAGAATGGCGACTAGATTCTTTTAACGCCATACACCGCAAAAGGATAGCATCTTTTATGTCCAGTGTTGGCACATGTAAAAATATAATTATTAAAAGTCTTGCGTATAGACTGCTGCTGACTGCCACATATCAATGTTGGGTGGCTATTGCCACCTAATAATTAGGTGGTATAATTATCTAATTTCTTATGTTTCTTATGTTTTTAACTATGGATCTCTATGTCTCAAATAAAGATATATAATTACTATTATTATTATTGAACGGTGGTTCCAATCCAGACACACTCGCAGAAGAGTTAACCCTACCACCTAATTAGCACTACCACTACAGCAATTTCGAGTAATCGACTATAGAACTAAACGTTGTTGTGCCTACATCACTAAAACAAATATTTTGTTCTAAAAGAATGTTCATTTCCGTTTCCACATGTCAATAATTATTGCTGGCAGTATTGTCATAGCAAAAACTCTCCATATATTTAAACTATTTTCAGAAACAATCAGTATTCAGTGGCAATTTAAAATTATTAAATTTGCAAGCAATTCCGTAAACCCGTATTAGATACGGCATTCAGATATTAATTTTCTAAACACAAAACTTGGACAGAGGAAATTAGAATTTACCTTCTATCCTTTCGTTGTCTTGTGTATGTATGCTATGCTACAAGTGCATTCACTACGAGTATAAGCATAATACTAGTCACATTTGGTATGTACCTAGGAAACTTAGATTATACAAAAGCTACTTCAGTAGTCTGGCCGGCAGTTTAATGATTACCTAATTGCTCAATGTATATAGCCATCTCACATCACAAAATAAAGTATGAATATATAAAAAGTAATTTTAATAATAATAATTGTAATGTAATATGTAATAATTTAGGAATTAAATATACTAAAGTCCAAGATTTTTATTAATCTTGGAATAATACCTCTTAACTATGCGACGAATAGTTTTGTTATGAATAAGTAACTAAAAGATACTAGTTACTATCACAGTTTTATAGTATACCTATTACGTAAGAATGATATTACTACATTATAAAAAGTTAGTAAAGATGATCCAAATCGACTTTCCTAACTTTCAATTTAAAAACACACTTAAAATATATTATCTCAGTAATTTTTTTATTAATCGGTTATTTATCATTATTCAATTTATGAATAATGATGTCAGTCAAATGGCTACCTCTGGACGACATTGTTCTGCATCAGTAAATTCATTCGTCTTCTTTCTTTATTTCCTGGCTTCTGTGGAATGTAAGCCACAATTTCGCCAACAGTAAATTCTTGGCGTTTGGCCAATATTGTGAGCTATCTAATTTACAGTGTTGCTAATATAAGAAATTTGAATTGGATCGCCCTATATTTTAAATCCTCTAGCTAGATTTTATTTAGGTTGGTCTGTTTTGAATTAATTGGCATTCAGCACCATCGTAGCATGAGATAATAATTATTATGAATGTCTCGTAAAGTTGTCTCGAATAAACAAATATTTGTAGTCAAATATTTCATTATATTCAAAGGTAAAATTAGGGTAAAAGTTTTCCAATTTGACAGCAAAATTTAAATATTTTAATTCACGTATGAAATAAAATTATATATGTACTCATAGCATAAGTCACGACTCAAGATAGTTAAAACTGTGTACAAAACTGTGCACTGTGTGTTAAAACTTAGTAGATCAATAAAGGTTTTTTCAAATTTTTTATTGAATATGGTATCACTTTATAGTCGTTTTGCCGCTTGCCGCCATATTGGATTTGAAAGCGTACGGCGTACCTGTGTGCCGATACAGCCCTATTTTTAAAGTTGATTGATCGTGTTGATTTTTATTAGTTTACATTTCATAGACATAATAATGTCAGGCGGAAGCAGCAGCAACCGAAATGAGTGCAGGATATATGTTGGAAACTTGCCACCAGATATCAGGACAAAGGATATCCAAGATCTATTTTACAAATTCGGCAAAGTCACATTCGTTGATTTGAAGAACAGAAAAGGGCCACCGTTCGCTTTTGTAGAATTTGAGGATCCCAGGTAAGAATAAACTTTGCTATTGTACATATCATTGAGTGCGGGTCAAGTGTTCATGTTCTTTACTGGAGCGTTGCCTGACGCGCATAATTATCTACATACATATAAAATCGACAGATATAATGTCTTATTGTACGATGCGCGTCTATTTGTCGTGATGGATTACAATATTACATACGTCTAACTTCTATTCAGTTAAAGTACTATACGGGCATTTTGTAAAACAGACCTGGCAGTACTATTTGAGTATTTGTCATAGATTTTGATGGCTTATCATGACATCATGGCTACTGCTATTATTCCTCGCATGTGGTCCGGCCTTACAGATTCAGAAGTTACAAAATTTGGAATTAGGCATGTAAACAAAAACAGGCTATCTAAATTTTTCATTAATTATGTTTCTGTTTACAAAATTACTTCAATATAACAATTACATTCCTACTTTAATTCCTGTACAATTAACAAATGTCTTGTAGTACATCATTATTTTGTGGTGTCATTATCAATTGATAAAATCATCTACTAATAAGCTAGTACTGTAAAGAGCCTGCTGTTGACAACAAAGCCATTTTGAAGACTGGTTGAGCCCCATAATGCGTCATAATTATATTATAGCCTATCCTCACACACAATATTATAGAACGAAAGTGTTTGTTGATTTGTCCTTTCATGCAACAACAGCGCAATGGATCAATGTATTTTTTTGCATATTATTGTTGGACTTGAGAGTAACATAGTCTGAGTCTCAGTTGTGGGTGAATCTGGGAACAGAAGTTGTGAATCAACATTTAATTATTAGTTATCAGTTATAATTCTCAACATACCTATATTTAAATTATTTAGTCCTGAATATGTAAGCTATTATTTCCTAAACAAACGTTCCGTAAACTAGCTACCACAAATGACACATTTTATTTTTTACCTCTATTATTATCAACCATGGTTGTCCCACTGCAGGGCAAAGGCATCTCTTCCCTCCTACCTTCTTATTATGTTAACAAAGAGATTATGCAGAGATGAAGTGTAGTGTCATGACTTATCTGCCTACCTTGAATTGGAATTATTATAAAAGTAGTCAACTAAGCCTTTGGTTAGTTGATGACTTTTTGCAAAATTAAGGTCGATTGAAGGTTATAAATTATTGCTGGTTATTGAAATTTCCTAAAAACCATAATGACGTAGATAGGCCGGTTTTGTGAAATGATTCTAAATGAAGATAATCGCTGAATGTAAGTTGCTCTTACATAAATAATATCTTTAACCTAATACTGTAAGGTGTTTTGCAATAGTGGCTGACATTCATACAAATTGTTACATCTAATTAACCTTGAGAATGTATGATAATAAACACTTGAATAGAATATTATGTAATTAGCATATAATGTAAACTAAACCATAATAAACTATTGTTACAGTACCTACTACTAATTACCACATTATGTTTAGATGTAGTAGTAGGGCATTCTAACACTCATCCTACTTTCTGCTGTAATATAAATGTGATGGGGTGTGTGTGTGAATAATTATTACCACATATCTCCATAACAACTAAACTGATTTTGATAAAATTTGGAGCATAGACAGTTTAGGTTCTGGACACAGGCTATAAAGATACACAACATGTAGGTCAAGCTGCAGGTGGAAGCTAGTTCTCAATAAATGTGTGAGTATTCACTCGTTACAATGGGTAAGCAAATATAAGGTGATAGGCCTAATTCTTCTGCGAGTCTCCAACTGAGAAACAAAGGCATGTTCGGCACTGGAGCGTGCTTGTTACCCTGAGATTCAAGCTAGTAGTAGCAAGGGCGCGGGTTGTGTGTTGCAGAGACGCCGACGACGCGGTGCGCGCGCGCGACGGGTACGACTACGACGGGTACAGGCTGCGCGTGGAGTTCCCGCGCGGCGGCGGCGGCGGCGGCGGGCGCGGCCGCGGTGGCGCCGAGCGGTTCGGTGCGCGCGCGCCCGCCCGCGGCCCGCCCGCGCGCCGCTCGGAGTTTCGCGTGCTGGTCACCGGCCTGCCGCCCTCCGGCTCCTGGCAGGTACGCAGTGCTGCCTCCGACACGCACCACAACAACACTTTTTGTTTTTTTAATTATTATTATTATTATTATTATTATTATTGGATAACGCGATGAGCTGGGGCTCAATTCTACTAAACGAACGGTTTAAAAAGTCGATGTAACAAAAGTTAGGGATGATGTCAGGATTCTAACGATATCCACAGCCAGTGTCACTCAGGATGATGAAATAATTGCAACGAAAGCCTATATACAACCAAATTTGTTCAGGCGTTTAACTTAGGGTGGAATAAAGAAACTCATTGTCAATTGTTTAAAGATGTTGATGGTTTACTTGCAAAATGACAACTTTGATGAAGAACATTCAAAAATGAACAATGGTTTACTATTCATGACCGCCATTTCCATAGAAAAATTACTGGTATTAAATACCAAAAGTGACTATAATCATTTTGCAACAAAACCATTTAGTAGAAGTGGGGCCCAGGGTGTTTGCCGGATGGTAAGCATAACGCTGGTTCGCAACAATTGCACTTGTCATGTTGTATGTGTTATTATCACCATTGGCAGGAAAATGTTTACTGCTAAATGCCCACCCCGGTGCATTAATATCAACGGACCATTTGAAACCAGTATGGTTGTTTGTTCCCGCAGGACCTCAAGGACCACATGCGTGAGGCGGGCGACGTGTGCTTCGCGGACACGTTTAAGGACGGCACGGGCGTCGTCGAGTTCCTGCGCCACGAGGACATGAAGTATGCCGTCAAGAAACTGGACGACTCAAGGTTCAGGAGCCACGAGGTACCCACCAACTACCGCCGGCACCACCGCTGATCTGTGCTATTTATATGTACTCGTTTAGTTTTATTCCACATAGAAAACAAACAGCTGTCAATAAGTTTCAAGGTAATCCATACTAATATTATAAATGCGAAAGTGTGTTTGTTGGTTTGTCCTTCTTTCACGCAGTAACGAGGCAACGGATCGACGTGATTTTTGGCATCGATATAGTTTATGGACCGGAGAGTAACATAGCCTACTTTTTATCCCGGAAAAATGCACGGGTCCTGTGGGAACGCGGGTGAAAACCGCGGGCAGAAGCTAGATGTTTCATAAGTGAAAACTTTCGAAGCTTTTTACTATCCACTAGCTTCTGCCCGTGGTTTTCACCCGCGTTTCGACAGGAACCGTGCATTTTTCCAGTGCACGTCGATCCATTGCTTTGTTGCTGCTTGATAGAAGGACAAAACCAACAAACACACTTTCGCATTTGTTTATAATAGTGTGGATGACTGTAAAGAGGTAAAGTTTGTTACCATTTATATCTAGAACCATTGCACCATTGGAAACTTAGATCCAGTATCTTTGTGTGATGTTCTTAAACCTGTATAATAACTACAGTAATTATGTGTTTTGTGTGTCATGCGCACCTACACAATTACTCTGACTTGATGACTGGTCTTCCATTTACAATTAATAATTAAATAAATAGTTTGCTAAATTAGAAATTAGACAAGTTTTTCTCGTATTTTCAGGGGGAGGTGTCCTACATTCGCGTGAAGGAAGACTACGGTGGTGGCGGTGGCGGCGGCGGCGGCGGTGGTGACAGATACGGGGGAGGTGATCGCGACAGGTAACAAAAATCTTTGTTTTCTTCTACAAAATAGGTTTTAGAAAACTGATGAAGTTTCAAAATGTTTTCCATGTTAAACTAGTTATTAGTATGCGCTTTATTGGTCACATTGAGGATCATGAGATATATATTCTAGTACTAGAGAAATAAATTTACTCTCCTCCCCCGCAGGTCCCGCTCGTACTCCCCGCGGCGGCGCGGCTCGCCCACTTATAGCCCGGTGCGGCGCTCCTACAGCCGCTCACGAAGTCGCTCGCGTGACCACACCTACTAGCGCGCAGGTGCGTCACTCCCCCTCCCCTCCCCCGCAGGTCCGCTCGTACATCGCCCACTTAAAGCCCGGTGCGACATTCCTACAGCCGCTCGCGCGACCACACATACTACCGCGCAGGTGCGTCACTCCCCCTCCTCTCCCGCGCAAGTCCGTTCGTACTCCCCGTCGCGGCACGATTCACATACGTACAGCCCGGTGCGGCGCTCCTACAGCCGGTCGCACGACCACACTTACTAGCGCGCATGTGCGTCACTCCCCCTACCCTCCCCCGCAAGTCCGTTCGTACTCCCCGTCGCGGCACGACTCACATACGTACAGCCCGGTGCTGCGCTAGTTCAGCCACTCGCACGACCACACCTACTAGCGCGCATGTGCGTCACTCCCCCTCCCCTCCCCCGCAAGTCCGTTCGTACTCCCCGTCGCGGCACGACTCGCATACCTACAGCCCGGTGCGGCGCTCCTAAAGCCGGTCGCACGACCACACCTACTAGCGCGCAGGTACGTCCAGTCGTCCACCACTCCGACGCTGCTTGTTTTGCCGAAGCGTAGGTACTTGTGGCCGCGCCTACAGACCGCGCAGATGTAAAATGGTAGACAATGTAGCAAGCTGACGCCTAACGTTTATTCCGCAGCGTCGAAAGGAAATACGCTTGTTGGTCTATGAAAGCTAGCGTGAGTAGAATTGCAAACTCATTTTTTTGTAAAGACGTAGAGATCACTAGAAAAATTTGTAGTATTAGTAAAAAATTGCATGTGAAAAGTTAGTTACTTAAATTCCCAATTGCCACCAGTAGTGGCAACTGGGAATAGACGTTTTTTCACATCACTATCGTCAACCCATGAACTGGTCAGTCTACTGCACCAAATCGGGATATAGTTTCTGTTGCATCCTTTCTGCTAACATTTGTTAAGTTCCTCTCGGCCATTATCTTATTACATTCACATACCTCTTTTTGTTTTGACCAATTTGAAACATATCCTTCAAAGGTTCCAAATGACTAAAAATTTCAGCTTTGCGTTGCGTTGAAACCTCCTATAACCCCTATCCCCGCTTGGTATCTGCCTAGGTAATAATTAATAACCCAGTATTAGTTTTTTGTTGTTTTATTTATAATTAAGTATATATTTGACATGAAGCTTGACTTGTTTAGTTTAAGTAATGCATAAAAGTTAAGATGCTGATTTATTTTCCTTAATTATTAATGTGTATTACTTTTTTTTTTATTATAATAATAACAACGATTCCTCCTAAGATGCGCAAAAATCATCATGATTGAATGTGAGGAAGCCAGACACTACTACACTCGAGGACTATGGAATGGATTGGTTTGTCCACACACACACACACACACATACTAAAACATATAGGGTCTTACCACAAAAAACTTAAACAGACGATAAACCTGTGTTAAACACTGTTTAACGCCTAAACATGCCTTAGTCGCGCGATTAAATATGAGCAACCACAAATCCTGATTTAAGTAGTGTCTAACCGTTATTTAACATAATTCTGTTGTGACATTTCTAATCATTTTTGACGTTTATCTGTAGACGCTGTCTAGCTAAACAGGCGACTAAAAATGTTTTTTTTTTGTGGGAACACAAATAGTGTACTTATTTGTTGTCCAGTAATGGTTATGTAAATATTTGGTTACATATTAACGATTAAAAAATCCATTACTTTAAAGTTTACACGTTTTACAGGTGTAAACGACTTGTACCAAATTTGTATGGAGCTTGGTATTTTGTTCCCTGAAAAAATGAACTAGCCTCAAATTTTTTTCTAGATATGTGCCTGAATAAAGAACCTAGCATAACAATAAAAAAAATTTTTTGGGCCTGTTTTTTTTAATGTTGTTTTAAAAAAGCGTAGTTGAAGTACAAAAATAATTAACAGCACCACTGCGTTCCTAAAAATATCCAAAAAGTAGCAACATTATAAAATTATGGCGTCATACATTTTTGACAAATAATGCTCTGTGTTGTCATCTGATCTGTCAAATTTTTTTATTGTCTCTTCTCTTTATCTCATTAAGCCGTAGCCAGAGAATCTGTCTACGCATTCAGCCAATAAGAAGCTGTGAAAATTGTTCAGTTTCGAGAAATTGCGTTCCGTTTCACGTTACGTACTAAAAAGAAACTTTATGTATATTCAGGAAATCGCAGACCTATAAAATTGTGATTTCATTTCAGAATATCTAGATTTTGAGAGCTCATTCCAAAAAACCAACTGATAGCCTGGTTCAATTTTAGTACCAAAACGGAACAACTCTTCTTCTTTCTTTATTTCCTGGCTTCTGTGGAATGTTAGCCACAATTTCGCCAATGTCAAGTAAGGAACAACTATTTTGTTATAACCTGTATAATTTGCAAACAAGACATATAGATAATCTATTTTTCATATCAAAACCTCACACCATGAAAACTAACCGTGCATAAGACTAAATATTAAGTTATTCCAAACACTATATATATTTTTATACATGCATCAACCCTTCACACACAGCTAGTGTCACTGACAGCTAGCATCGTTTCAGGATTGGACTGGAAAAGATTATTTTCTTGTATTTGTCCGTGTTACCGCTTTGCCGTCAAGCTTCACAGCGGTTTACCGAAGTGTCAGCCCCGTGGCACACGGCTCCTTTCCATCGGGTGGCGTGTGACTGACGCAATGTTGTACTGAAGGTTGGTTTGATCGACAGCGCGCGCGGGCCTCGACGCAGCCACTCCTGCCGCCGCCGCCACACTAGTTTTAAGGACGTGCTGTATCTATAAATTCCCGCGGGGAGAGGTCGGAACCGCTTTCCCAAAACAGCCGATCGAAATCATGTCGGTAACTAAACTTGACTCAGGAAAAAATTTTCATTTGTGACATCCAAAACTGTCTCCTGTTATTGAACGTTTTATTGTTTGTTGTAACGTTAAGATGCGTCTAGCTTTGCAATATTCAAATGAATCTTCGGTTGTGAGTATATTTTCGAAAGATATCACAGATTGGTTGGAATTAAAAATGATTGTGTGAGAACGGTCGCATTGCGAGTCTGTTGGAAGCGGTTCCGGCGCCGCCCGCCGCGCGCCGGCCCGTCGACGTCGCTTGGAGAGTCGACGGACCGAGTCGCGTTTTTATTTACTCGTGTACTATTGTAAAATATGAATTATTATGACGATATAATTAAAAAAGTTTTCTTTTGTTTCATCCACTGTGGATTGGGCTCGTTGGATGTGCTTGGCTGGAGGTGTGAGTTGGCGTAGGATCGGATCGGATCTGGATAGGATTGGATCGCAGTAGGATCGGAGGCGCGCACTCATCGCATCGCTCGGATATTTGGATCGTACACAAGGATCTCGGAAGGATTAGCTCACGGATGGATGCGCCTAACGCAAACTTTAAAACTTTCGGATTCATTTCTCGGACCGCATGGATTTTGGATACCGTCACGGATCTTTGGGTATGATTTTCAAACTATTGCAAAATAACTTATGTTGAGTGCACGCTCGATGCGACAGAACCATTTGTTTACGGCAACTTAACACATTTTGATTTGCTTATCGATGTCTGCCGTCATTGCTCGTAGGTTCTCGGAGCTTGCGCAATTAGTGTTCGCTCTAACACAGTGTATCAGTAAACACTAGCATGCTTCCCGAGCTTACTTCCCGCAGAGGTCCGATGCGAAAGGTGAAGGATGATCCCATTGTATGTTGTAAAACAAATGTAAATGTATTCCCGTTAATATTGTTCTCTAAAGTATAATATCACAAATGTATTACTGACTGGGCTTTTGTTTGGTCGAATCGATATCGTAGTATGTAATTGTGTGACAAAATTGTAATTTAGATGGATTTGCATTCCAAAGACCAACACAGTTTGATGGACGTAATAAATACCCTAAAAAAAACATGTTTTCGTTTTATTTGATTTACCCACTAAGTCTGGTGCACTACTAAGGATAATATTACTTTTTGTTGTTTTTCATGAGCGTATACACGCTGAATACTAATACGGAATACTCCCAGTTGTCAGCATTTGATTCTAATGATAACGATCATGTTTCAAATTTGATTCGAAAACATTGTTTACTTTTGAGAATAGGACTTAATCGCGATAAAAACAATCTACCTCGACGTTTCGATCAAGTTGCATTGATCGTTGAGACTGAAGAATGCGGGTGTCAACATCAATAAAATGTAAGTGTTGTCACCAACTACCCACATTTGGTGTTATAAAAGTCTAGACTTGTCACGACACACCACACTAACTATATCCACTGGTTTTTCCTTGTATGAACCGCGACGCGGCATTTGTCAGTCACTGGATTCCATGACGTCGGCAATCTAAATCCATCTTCCCGGTTGAGATTGGTGCACTTCTTAATTTCAACCGCTTCACATGCAATCCAATGCAACTTGATCGAAACGTCCGAGGTAAATAAAAAACCTTTGTTTTTATCGCGATTAAGTCCCGTTCTTAAAAGTAAAGATGGCTCCTGAGCTGTTTGCCTCCATGCATCTTTGTCATCTACATAATCCTTAATTTTATAATATACTTTTTAATTAATACATTCTTGACTATACGTTAAACTTTCCTTGTGGTAATTCAGTTAATGCTTTGGAATTTTACTGTAGAATCTGAAACCATTAGCCAGGTACGATTTATTAGTTCGCCTCAACTCTTCATGCTGTGTGCGATGCGCCTTACATTCCAAAGTAAAGGTAAGAAAGGGATGGTCACCTTCTTCTACTGTAAACTCAAAATAATTGTTATTAAATCAAGTTTTATTTAGGAAACTAATAATAATTTATTACATTCACACTATTTCCTAAGTAGAGGTATATCCTTCTCCGCTATATCTTGAACCCCGAGTGTATGGCGCACGTGCCGAACGTGAGGTTCTCATAAGTCACTTGTCTGAAGCCAGCCTCTTCAATCATACTCTTGAATTTCTCCTGCAAAATTACTCATAATTTAATTTATTAGTAGCAATAGGGTATGTACTTACTATCAATATCTTAAGAGAACCCAACCAGCCATACTTTCCATACAAACGCTCGTACGAGATTATAGTGTATGAATTTTTTTCTTTGGATGTTTTGAACAAGTCGTGCATTACATATCCAGGTTTTTAAAGCGCCGAAAAATTTAAAATTTTGAGATTCACAATTCAGTAAACGCCTTTAAAAACAGCCTTTTTAAACAAATTTTACCTTGACTGGTCATTCTCATAAATGTAAAAGTAATGAAAGCACTTTCCTAAGTGTTACATGTCCAAGGATCCTATTCCGATAGGAACCTTGGACATGTAATGGAGATTCTAAATAAAAAAACATTTTTTTTTCACAAACTTGCAAGGCATTTCCTGGAACAAATTTCAGGAAATACCGTGCACTATTGTTTTCGGAAATTTATACAGAATGCAAACTGAGGACAGTGGCGTTGTCTCTGTATTTCCGTTGTGCCGTTTTCCTTCGATGAAACAACAAGCTTTTAGGCCATTTTTGAGTTCTACTTAGGCGGACCAGAAAGGGACACATTAAGGGTTACCATCGATAGGGCCAGAGGGCTGATTCTCATTTGAACTGCCGGAACATCGATAAGCGCTGGCTCGCCGTAGCGATGTAGATAATTCTTTTCACAAAATATTACCATAAGTAAGATAAATGTTTACCTGGTTAGGAAACTGGCGGATGCTCTCGACTAGGTACTGGTATGGTTTCCACTGGCCCGCGAAAAGTTGGCCCAGCACTGGGATCACTTGGAACGAGTACTGGTCATATACCCTGCATTAGAAGTAAACCTGGAGATCAAACCTATTATGTGTCTTGAGGCAGTGAGGCTCCTTACTTTGTAGCTAAGTTACTACCAACTCAGCCATGGACCCATCAACTATTACTTCTTTGTTAATGAATAGAAAAATTGTAGGTTACAACTAGCTGCTGCCCGCGGTTTCACCCTCGCCGAGATATTGGACTTCGTGATTTTTATTTTTTGCGCAAAACCCTAATTCTTTTTCTAAAATAAAAGTAGCCTAAGTTACTACTTATAACATCAGCTATCGGCCCACTCGTTTCGAAGATTACCCGGAACAGACAGACAAAAATTTTAAAAATGGTTGTTTTGTTATAGGTACCGTATATACTTTCATATGCATTTGATAAAAAGCTGTTTTTTTTTATATTACAAACAGACACCGACTGTTTCTGACTCAACTCACCATTGCATAGTTTCGTTATTGAGCTGACTAAATTCCAAACACATGAATCTTCCTCCGGGAGCCAACACGCGGTATGCTTCTTCTAATACCTGTTAAGGAAAGGAAATAACTGCATCAAAATTGTCCCATCTATCAGGTTAATTTATACTTGGTTGGTATTTTTTATGATAGAAATCTGACTGCGTCATCTAAGGTTGTCTGGAATTTGCAAGAGATTCTTTCAGTGATAATACCGCCAACCATAGGCCTATTGTATACCATGGACAAAAATATTGCCAATGACCCTACTATGCAGTAGGACCACGGACAATGAACGAATTTGAAATTAATTACATCACCTGAAAACCTAAAAGAAATTTACTATGCATATGTGCACTCAATTTTATCTTACGGTATAATCTTGTGGGGAGGTTCGACAGATTACGAGAGAGTATTGAAAATGCAGAAGCGTGCAATAAGGGTACTCGTAGGCGGTAAATACAAAGATTCTTGCAGAGAACATTTTAAATCGTTAAAAATAATGACATCAGTGTCACTTTATATATTCGAAATACTTAAATACGTAAGAAGAAACCAAACTTTATACAAACTAAGAAAAAATAATGGCAACCGATCAATTAGAAATAAGATATTCTTAGAACCTACTTATCATCGGCTGAACATGTCAAATAGATTGCCCTTCGTAATGGGCCGAAAACTATATAACAAACTGCCAGAATCCATTAAATCCCTATCCGATGAGGTCCATTATTGCAACCGCGTGAGGACACTTTTATTAGATAAAACACTGTACAACATTAAAGAATATTTAGATAATGACTATAGCCATTTACGCTTCCAAAATTAGTACCTATTTACATTTAGGGATATCCCCATTTTTAAGCAAATTATTTATTATAATTGGATGACGCCCCTATACAGCGAGTGAAGAAATTAGAAAATTGCATGGAACCTTCCATTACTATTTTATCAACAGCTTGATTTGTAATTACCATTGTACCTACCTATTACATTTATAGTTTAGTAATGTTAGCACTAACATATTACATGTAATATGAAGTAGCATAATTATATGACGAGATGACGTGACTCACTTATCAAATATTGTTTAAAAATATTATGTTAATGTGTTTACATGCCATCAAATAAAAATATTCTATTCTATTTAAATAGTAATTGTTAGTTGGTTTTTATGCTATTTAGTAACGAGACGAGCTGGTCGTTTGCCCGATGGTAAGCATAACGCCGGCCCATAACAATTGCAGTGCCACTCAGAACTTTGAAACACAAAGGCCTGCGCGGCACTGCAGTGCGCTCGTTACCCTGATACATTAAGTATTAAGTCTCTTAAGCCCAGTAATTTCACCGGCTACTCTGCTGATCAAACCGCTTACTGCTTGGCGGCAGACTTCACGAGCATTATTTATACCTTAGAAATATGAGTGCAGTTTCTGATCCCGAAAGCAATGGTATAAGCTGTGTAGCTGTCATCGGGGATGGTATCCAGGTGTTCCGCATTCGCGCACAGCCAGTTGATATCCACTCCGCACGATTCTGGAGTGTAACCTAATCTGGCAAGGGAGAAAAATAAACATATTTTGTAAAACGTCTGGGACATCTATTTAGGCCAGTGATCTGATACTTATACTCTCTGGAAACTGTGCGACACCATTGAACACATTGTTGCTAACGTCAGGTGAGATGGCGGTCATATAATATTGTTAGCTTTTATTATTTTAGTAATTCATGTAGCGTTTATTATTATTTTAATCAGTAATGAACCAATGTTTTAAGCCATTATTGTAAATATGTTTCCAAGTCGGCAACTATTTCCGTTACTCATTTATTACGGTTGTTCATTTGACTTCCACTGCGCAGTGCTGACGTATAGGTGATAGTCGGTGTATTTGAGTCTGTATTCTTTTCCGGTTTTATTAAAAATTGCAAAACGGACTGACACTTTTACATTGTACGTGTCAGATGGACCAACAGGGAACTCGACTTGTAAACATAGGAGTTATTTTAGTACAGTTGAGTTTGGGCTTTAGCAAAGTGCAGACGTCTTGACTAAAGAATAGAAACTGAGTGAACACTTCGGAGTTTTATTGAATCTACCTTGGTCTAGTAACAATATAAAGTATGTGACATTATGAAACCGCATCTCCAGCTAACCAGGATGACATTACCACAGAGATAGCAGTAGCAATTGAATTCTCGAATCTCAACAATATGCGACATTAAGATATTTCATGGCATCAGGCGTTACATTGCGGAAATCCATTTTAAATAAGTTTATATAATGTTGGTAATTTATAGTTTTAATTCCTCGATAAATAATGTCTAATGGCCTATGTTCCATCTATACTGAATTTAACCAAACGTAACGCGCGACGCTGTCCAACCAACGTTTCTCAGCATGAATCGAAATCAACCCGAGCCGACCTTCGACACGTGTTCCGCCTCTACACGAGGCATCCTCGGGGGTTGACTCGCCGACCGCTGGAACGAGCTGTCCGCTGACATTGCTGTCTTTTTTGTATTCCTATTCATGCATAAGTGATAAAACCGGTAAACAAAATTAAAAACTTTACAAACATAGATAACAGAGTGTAATCTTAGCATAGACCCAACACGAACTTTTTCTGAATACGAATTTAACTGAGCAGCTTAGCTGAAGCTTTGCTAAGACTGTCCTTAGATCGTTTTACGATGTTGTCTCTGAATCTTACCCTAAGTGTTCATTCGACTAATACAACCATTCAAGCAGAGCAAGAAATACATAGGCATGAATATTCCCATAGCCCCTGATCCTCACCGATGTGCTCGGGCCTTGCCAACATCCAGCATGGCCTGGTTGATGTCGCTCACAGTAACAGATGAGCGCTCCCCATCCGCAAACTTCTGGTTCTGCAGATATTTTATGTATCTGAATGTGATATCACCTGCATAATAGAAAAATAAAATGTCTCAATATGTTAACAAAAAAAGCACATACTTACATAACTTGACACTACACTTGACTTTTAGCATAATGGTGCGTTGTCGTTTTTTGCCAAAAAATACCGCAAGATGGCGCTAGTTTGTATGAATATAGAAAACTAAAACTACCTGTGAAACAAGTGTGAACTTTGTTTACTGATGATGTAGGTTGTATGAAACACACACTCTTAAAAAGCTAGCTTTTTCAATTATAGAGGAAAAAGCAAAAAGTATTTCTTTACCTGCACAGGCTAGCTTTATGATGATTTTGTATGACAAACTTTAAAAGCTAGCTCTTTAAATTATAGCGAAAAACAACAAAAAGTATTTCTAACTCCTCACCAGTGCCTCCAGCCATGTCCAACAGCTTGGTGCCAGGGGTGGGGGCCAGCCGCTGCATGAAGATGTCCTTCCACAGCCTGTGAACCCCGGCTGACATGACGTCATTCATCAGGTCATACTTGTCTGCTACCGTTTCAAACACTTCGTGAACTATAGAGGGGCGGGAAAACAATAATTTACACTATACCAGTCATGTGGTTTGGCTTTAGTATCCTGTGGCACGAATTCCTTGGTGAATTTGGTTTTAATCGACGGGTAATAATGCCCTAAAACATACGCTGGTCCAGTGGCTTTTTATGAGAAAATACGTTGTTTTTTAGTAAGGTTTTGAAATTAATTTATCAAGATTTCCAAAAAAGAACACGATGTTCGTTAGAAAGAGAGCGAAATATAGGTACAAACTATACTGCCTCACTCTAATGCAGTCATCAAATGACAAACGTCACTTTGCGTTTTGCGCGGAACCCTAATTATTTTTCTAAATTTAAATTAGCCTAAGTTACTCCTTGTAACATCAGCTATCTACCAGTGAAAGTCCCGTCAAAATCGATCCAGCCGTTTCGGAGAATACACGGAACAAACAGACAGACAAGAATTTTAAAAATGGTTGTTTTGTTATAGGTTCCGTACATATACTTTCATACGCATTTAGTAAAAAGCTGTTATTTTGATATTACAAACAGATAAGTATTTATTTGTATAGATAAGATGTTTTTTCGTACTTTTTCGCATAACATATGTTCTGTTTTTTCGATAGCTGTATTTCCGCAACTTCACTTCAAAGGGGGGAGGCTGCTCCCTCCCCTATCATTTCCTCTTGTATCTAGAAATATGCATGTAAATAACGTCGATTTAGGAACATAACCTTAAAAATTAATTTAAAAAGACAGGGTTTCCTCACCCCCTTTCAGGAGGGATATTAGCTGACCCTCACTCTCTTCCTCCTCCTTCCTCCCCCCTTATCCTGAGGCTACTAAAGCAATACCCAACAAGTAGTTTGTTTCGACCTATTAGATAATGCGTTAACCAGACTGTCTTACTAAGACTGTGAGTTAAATTGCATCATAAAGACAATTTCACCTTTTTACATATTATAATACTGTTTTTATAAATAAATGCTTACACTCATACTCCCGCACTACGATTCCCTGTGTCGCAGGTGGCATGGACACACACAGATACACATCACAAACATCCAAGACCCGAGAACAAACTTTATGTCTACACAAAATCTGCCCTGGCCGGGAATCGAACCCGGGACCCCTCGCTTTGCAGGCAGGGTTACTACAAACTTAGCTATGGAGCCGTTTATTTACAGAAACACAACTGAAAGATAAAGATATGCATCCTTAAAATTTATTAAAAGAATGTGTTACTTCTACCTACCGCCATTGCCACTACCAGCAGCGTTGCCAACTCTAGGTACATATTTTTATGTAGATATACATACTTTAGGCCTTTCCTACAAACCTACGAAATTCAATTCCAGAGTCTATGTAGATGTAATATGCATGTAATACATACTTTCTATCAATTTAGGAAAATAATACTTACTTAGGCTGATTGAGATCATTTTCTTTTAGAGAGACATGTATACGGTTAAGTTTTCTATGAAACTTAGAAATAGACTTTCCACGGCAACCTTTACTTACAGGTTTAGTTTTACGAAAAGTGATTTATAAAAATAACAGTAAACCTACACAGGAACATTTTAGGTTTTTTTATGAAATATGTATAGGTTTAAATTAAATGACAATTTTTGTTTTATTGTTTGATAGCTAGATGTGCTGGTTGTTTGCCTCATGGTAAGCATATCGCCAGCCCATAACAATTGCAATCCTATTTATCTAAATCTAAAAGATAAATAATTGTAGTAAGAGGTTCTGCAATTTTCTGGAGCTTCAAATGACAACCATCAAGGACGACATACACTTGCAAATTGAGTTAGCATGCAATATTCAGTGTGGGGTAATAGCAAGCTTCTCTACGTAGACTCCCAGACAGTAATCAGTAAGACAATAGGAATATCACATTGTGTAATAAACCCATTAGCTGTTTCATGTACCCAATTTAATACAATTTGTGGGGTTACATACCTTTCTTCCACTTTTCCTCTTCCTCGACAGTTTGAAAACCGAAGTGTGTCTGCCCTGGTTTTTCATTTTCCTTTTCTTTAGTGTTTGTGCTGAGAACTCGGCTACAAAGTCGTTGTGCTGGCATTCTTGTATCAATTATTTTTAATACTACTTTTCGAAGCGCCATTTCAATACAAAAGCAAACGAGTCCTCGAAAATGTTTCACATTCACCAGCTGCAGCTGTTGGGCATCAATTTGCCCAATACATACAGTATCTCTATAAAGTTTGTGTATCTCTTAGTAGTTTTTATTTTATTTATTTAGTAGTTTAGTGGTGCCAATTCTCTTGTTCACCTGACTAAACTAAACTAAACTATAATATTTCTTAATTTAGTTTAGAGAGTTCTCAAAGCTATTCTGTTGAAAGGTCTGATTAAATTTAGTTACCGTATTGACAGCACTATATTTGAGTTTGACAACTACTAAATTGAATTGCTAGTGTTGCCAGCGTATCGAATATTAAGATATATTATTGACGGACTGATCATTCTGATACATTTTTGCAGTCATATTTATTTTGTCTGTGCCTGTTTTCTTTGATCTGTGGAGTGGACTGTGTTACTTTACTCTGTGGTGTCCTGTATTTTAAGGGATGCCCATTTGAGAAAATACATCGATGTTTTTGAACATCGATGTTTTAGATGATAAAATAAATAAATCTATAAATTTATCTATAATTTTAATGTATGTAGACTATCTATGTAGTTTTAGAGATAATACGAAAATGCACGTTATTCGTATTTGTACTACTAATTTGCTTTTCAACCGTGCACCTTCACGAACACTTAATGGTTACTAATCCACAATTATTAAGCAATAATACTGGAAAATACGCAGGTTATGGTAAATAATTGGTGGTAGGGCTAACTCTCCTCTGATTGTCCGTCTGGGTTGATACCACATTGCACCGCTTTGCTCGTGAAGTTTGGCGCCGAGCAGTAATGTGCAAGCATTATTGTGTTCCGGTTTGAAGAGCAGAATAGCCAGTAAAGTTACTGAGCTTATGATACTTAATGTCTTAGGGTAATGAGTGCATTGCAGTGCCACGCAGATCTTTGTTTTTAAAAATTCTGAGTGGCACTGCAATTGTTATGGGCCGGTGTTATGCTTACCATCAGGCTAACGACCGGCTCGTCACGTTATCAAATTTTTCGCGTTCCGCCAAAGAATCATTTTTTCTTTTTCGTAGGAACGCTTACGCAAGCAATGCAATACGCATTCGTTCAGCCTTGTTCGGTTACTATGATCAGCGACATTAATGAAAATGGGGTGAAGATGAACTAATACTAACAACTTTCGTCAGTACACCCAAATCATGCCAGATAGCCTAGAGTAGGCCGAGAATAATGTCGACATACTCTGAGCCCTAGAGTATGCTGATATCATAAGTCGTAACATCGATGTGTCGATATTATTCTCATAATATCGATGTGACGATCTTTTCGAGAACTTAACTTCGATGTTAAATCATAGATGTTTTCGCTAAACATCGATGTTTATCGGCATCCCTTCCTGTCCATAGCAAGATACTTTGTTTTAGGGTTAGTTATTATTTTTCTCCTAAATTTCTAATATTTGTGAAAGCTATGGAGTTACAAAACAAAAGGAATCGAGCGAATAAGAGGCAGCAGGATCTGCTCGTAGAAAGGCTTCATACTAATGTAGATATGGCAAGAGGTAAGAACTATACTTATTTTATTTGTTGATTGTTATTTTTATGCGCCTTTTACACAAGAATACTCGAGAAATAGTGTAAAACAATAATCTCCATAAATTCTTTCAGGAAATCAAGCAGATACAAATGCGGTACAATTGTAGGGGGCCTTAAGCAACGAGCTGAACCAACTTGGCTGCAGCAGGACTGCACAGGAGTGGCAGCATGTAATTATTTTGTTAAATATATACCTGTAGTAGTATACATTCATACATTTACCTATCATAACATAAGAAAGCTTGACAATTTCTGCACACATTCATGCATATATACGAGGACTGAGGTGTGAAAATATTCATTTTTGTAGGTGTTTTTGCGATAAACATTGTTTTTTCTTATATTTTTAACAGGTTTGGACAGTCTGGGTAGCAAAGGTGAAGACAAAAGCACGAAAGGTGCAACAGGCGATTTCCGCTACTGGTGGTGGACCAGCTGGGGTGGATCTAACAGATACAGAAAAAAAGATTCTGGACATTGTTGGATCAGCTTCAGTATATGGGTTCACCAACATGGAAGCGGTAATAATTCTATTTATTTGTACCTGGTAACATGTTGCCAAGCACCCATCAAGTGTGTTCTGGCAGTTATGCTATTATATAAAACTAATTATGCAACTGTTTTTTTAGGGAATCCCATCAGAGTCTTCACCTTTGCCTGACCAGATCGAACAGCTGCCCTCTGTGGATCCCACACCACAGCCACAAATGGGGGCTGAACCTGGGCCTGCACGCCAACAAATTCGACGTTGTAGGATGCGGAGACCTATAAGGCCACCAGTGCACAACCAATTGGTTAATGCTCTCAATGAAAATAGTAGGTTATTGAGTGAGAGCATAGTGCAGGCGGCTGAAATTATAGCAGCAGCTATACGATCAGCCGGCGTGCCTGTGTTTGTGCAACAGCAAGATGAACAAAACACCATGCAATGAGTTGTTTGCATGGTGTGTTGTTCATTTTGTTAGAACCTACTGTTTTCATTGGGTATGTGTTTAATTTAAACTCCCATGAAAAGCTCGTTGCCTTGTTCCCTAAATTATACCATATTTTTAGATGTTTGTTCTTTTTTAATTATGTAAATAGTGTTGTTGATTTTGTGTTTGTATATAAATTATTGTTGATTTTAAATATGTTTACGAGAATTTTTCACATAAGAGTCATAATACTTTGTAAGTAGTACTATTGTTTATTTTATTTTTCACACAAATAGTCTTAATATTCTTAATGGATCATACTGTTTTTATAAATAGTGCTGCTCATTTGAATAATTGTCTCACTGCCACACTCATAAATTATTTCATGGTTACAAACAAGTCCTTATTGTAGATTTCTTTTTGTAAATCTACACTAAGGACTTGCTTAAGACTGAGTCTTGCAGTTAGTTTAATTTTTACACTATGGTACTTATTCCATTTAAGTAAAGTAACTTTATTTAGTTACTAACTGTGCCCTGCGGCTTCACCCATGTAGTCTAAGTTACTCCTTGTAACATCAGTTATCTGCCAGTGAAAGTCCCGGCAAAATCGGTCCAGCCGTTTGGAAGATTACCCGGAACAAACAAACAAAAATTTTAAAAATGGCTGTTTTGTTATATATACCATTGATACTTTCATATGTGTTTAGTAAAAAGCTCTTATTTTGATATTACCTACAAACAGACACTTCAATTTTATTTATTTGTATAGATTTAATGATTTTACTATGTAGGTACCTAATTAACATAATATGTTATATACTACAATTGTAAATTAGGAAAAGCCTCTTTTTGAGGCAGTGTAAAAACTCCAGATTATTTAGATTCTTCGGTAGTATATAATTTACTACTTATGTATTAAAAATCACTTTTTATATTTTGAATGTTTTATTAATCCACACCAAAATAATTATTAATTAAACTTTGCCGAATCTCTCTAGCTTCTGCAAAAAAATCAAAATTGTAGTCCTCCATTATTTGAACATCTTCTGTATCCATTGAATTGGAATCAATGGATTCATCCTCATCTGCAAAAATACATTGATAAGTTGAAATTAGAATTAGATTAGACATTTCACAAATCAGGTAAGAGCTAATGCTTGTATTTTACCAGAAAATGCTTCAAAGAACATATTATACAGTGTGCAGCAAGACAGAATAATTTTAGCTGCCTTTTCTGGCTCATAGTGTAGGCACCGATGTCGATGAAGACATCTAAATTTGTTTTTGATGCGGCCATTGCACATTTCAACTACATTTCTTGATTTGGCATGGCACTGATTGTATGCGGCCTCTGCTGCATTTGTTGGCTGCATTACTGGGGTCATAAGCCAGGGTTGAAGCGGGTACCCCTTGTCACCTGTGTTATAGAAATAATAAGATAGTACTTGTATTATAACACAACATTAACCAATCAATATTGAGGACTAGCTGTGTCCTGCGGCTTCGCCTATGTAATATAAGTAGCCTAAGTTACTCCTTATAACACCAGCTACCTGCCAGTGAAAGTCTCCTCAAAACCGGTCTAGCTGTTTCGAAGATTAGCCAGAAAAAACACGACAGCCAGACAAAAATTGTATTTGTTATAAGTACCATACTATATACTTTCATATGCATTTAGTAAAAACCTGTTATTTTCATATTGCAAATAGACACTTCAATTTTATCAATTTCTATAGATATAGATATTTTAGCTAGGTATGTAACTTAATATTGTAATCAAAGATCTAGTAGACTTATGATGATATGAACCATGTAAATGAAAAATTGAAATAAAATTACCCAAAAGCCACATGTCTCTTACACCATGCACAAATAGATTTCTCAAATAATGATGTATTTTGGAACACCTCCAAATGGCAGCATCATGTGTGCTACCTGGAAAATTTGGGTTTAATCCAATTATTTTTCCTCTTGCACTGCAAACCTATAAATTTCCAAATAAAAATTTGTTAATTTTATTACACACAACAGAACATAAGTAGTGGAAACTACCTAATTAAAATGGAAAGTATTGATACACTTACAATCTGACAGTTAATACTGTAGAAGCCTTTTCTATTATAAAACAGATTACCAGGTGCAGTAGGGTGATTTATGGGTGGTTTGGCTATTGCCACATGAGTCCCATCTACTGCACCTATGGTATTGGGTATGTGAAACAGTTCTTGAAATCTGAAACAAATAAAGGTTATATATCTCATTTAACTTACATAGTGTTTTTTTTGTTTAATTAAAATAGTTATGAAATTAAACTTACTCTGCCTTTGCAACTTCTACTTCATTGTCAGATAGAGGGAATTTAATATGCTGTGGGGTTAATTTTGTAACAATTGCGTTTGCCACTATTTCTAGGCTCCTACTAATTGTTGGTTGGCTCTGACCTAGTAAATTGTCTTGCCCAACGGCTGTCTGATAACTGCCTTGGGCAAAAAATTGCAGTGCAGCTAAAACCTGCAATAGGTACATAATAAAATTGTAGAATGGTAAGTCAAGTCAAAATAGCAATAAAGACCTTATAGGTAACAGCAAATTTCAATGCAGATTAAATAGTAGATGTAGGTATAGGTAAGTAGTATAAATTTTGCATACCTTTAAATGTTTTGGGATGAATCCTCTTACTAAGCAAGGGTCATCTAATGCATCGATTAAATCAATTGCTGCAACTTTGGGCAGTCTAAAAAGTTTCTTAAATCTTTCCTCAGCAACTTCAAAGGGATTGGAAAGATCCCGCAAACCTTCAATTCTAATTCTTTCTTGATAGTGGCTAAAAAGTATAAGTTTACTTATTTTTAATTTCTACAATTACAATCTATATTAATTAGGTATTTACTCAGAATACAGATACATATTTATAGGTATAGGATTGTATATACAGTAAGGAAGTTTTCGCTTGAAGAGATTTGAAGACGTAAAAAGAAAGTTTACCTTTCCGATGAGTCTACAAGAGCCACAACCACATACTGCTCCATTAGGGGTAGTAGATTAGGTAGGAAGGTACCTACTTATTATAAATATAAAATCAATTGTTCCACGGCAACACAAACACTTATTTATGACGACAAAAGTAGTCGGAAACGTAACAAAAGCTCTGGAATAAATTAATTAATTTTAGTCCTCGTTCTTTTTCATGCCAACTAACTTAGTCGGATTTTAGCTTGACGTTTCTAATTTTAGACGTAAATTGGGTACAACAGAATAGAAAAATGACCACTTAGACTAAGTTAAGTAACTAAATTAATTATAGTGCTGTCAAACTAAATTTTAGTTTAATCTGGTCTTTCCTGAATAGAAAACAACGTTTGACATAACTAAACTAAATTTTAGTCTAGTTTAGTTTAAGTTGTGCCAACAGAATTGGCACCAGTATGTGAGTTTGTTTTCGGAATCGCCCGGGATTATATTCTCTTTGGGAATCGCCCCAACCCACAGATATGTAATATATAAGACAGGGGGGGCACACTTTGTGACAGTTCCATAGTCGAGCCCCGAGACACAGGAACTAACGCCATCTGTTAAAGGGCGTGGCACTATTTTGACGTTACTTCAAAATGTCAAAGTTAAAATGGTTACCATGGAAACCGATAACAAATAAAATAAAATATTTTCCGTTTCGAAAAATACTATTGTGATTTCTAGATATTTTTTGCGGTTTAAGTGATATAAATTAGTGGTTTAAGTAATTGTTGTGTTCTAGTTATGTATTTGTTACTTTTAAGTGCTCAGTTTTAGTGTTTTCAGTCTAATTATGCATTGTTTTTCTTGATGTTTTAAATATAAAGAGTTTTAATTATTATGTACGTGTTAGCTTTTGTTATTTCCTTTTTGCTGCTCTACATCTAAATATTACGTTTGGTACTGTATATTGTGTTCCTACTACTAGGCACAAACATGGGAAAGGCTGCTATTTTCCATATAAGTCACATATAAGTAGATACATTTACTTTCACAGGAACTAATCAGGATTCATAGATTAGTGTGAATGTGTGTGTGTGAAATATAGAATACACACATAGATAGACAAGTATGAGTGGGTGTATAAAACACATAACTCACACATAGATAGTAAAGTAAGAATGTGTGAGTAAAATTTAGAACGAACACAATCATATAATATAGTAAAGTAGTTTCACCGGCCTTTTGTAGGTGGCGCTGATCGCGATACATCGTGGAATCGACGAGAGAGCGCACTCTATTCCTTTTATTATAGTACTACTCTATGATATAAGATGATTTGTAATTTGATCCACAAACTACTATCTCTTTTTCAAATAGCAAGGCACCTGACACCTGTCACCTGACATCTGTGACAGGTACATAGAACGTAAAATACTACGTAAACATTTCCTGTGACGTCACAGCAATGGCCGATATATTTTCTATTTAGCAGTGAAAACATTAAGCAAACCTTCAAGAAAAACTACTCAAATAAACCGCAAAAGACACAATAAATAGAATAAAGGTTATTAATTTGCGTATAAATGTTCGCGTTCTCTTTTCAATATAATCAATATTAAATTCGTTATAACTTGTAATGTTACGTACTACTGCCGATCTTGACGGCATGACAGTAGGGGTGGGAAATCGATTATTGTTTGAATTGGAAAATATCGAAAATAAAACATTTTAATCGACTTGATTTATGAAAGGGCCGTCGTTAATCTGTACCCAAACATAATCGGTAGTTAAAAAATCGAATATACCTAGGTGCGGCACATCCTTAAAATTGACAATGCATTTTTGACAGCTGACATTTCGAATGGGTGTCAGGTGTCTTGCTATTTGAAAAAGACTATAAGGGATAATACGTATCAGACGGTCATGTTACCTACATCGACGATGTATCGTTGCAAAGTTAGACGATGACAGTTGAGTCCATGCTATATATACATATTTGTATTTTTCATAGGTATGTTTATCGTACCTTGATATTTTCCGACTAGTTCTATTTACTGTAATATTATCTATTCTGTGCTAGTTCCTACTTCCTACACTATAGAATAGTAAATAAAGATGGACATGGGTTAAGAAAAAAAGAAACAAGCAAATGACTCGATATTTTTTAATACACATAATAACGTCACTAAACAATATTAGATATAGTGTTTGTGGTACACAAACAGTAAACTCTTTGTTAGACGCTGTCCATTCAGTCCATAAATAAAAGCTTCTTCATAGTTAACACTTGTGTATTAGTGCAAAACAGAAAACTGCAAATTCCGTGAAAATAGCTACCATAGAGTAGTACTATAATAAAAGGAATAGAGTGCGCTCTCTTGTCTAATTCACGATGTATCGCGATCAACGCCACCTACAAATGGGCGGTGAAACTACTTTACTATCTATGTGTGCGTTCTGTATTTTACACACAAATTCATACTTTACTATGTATGTGTTAGTTATGTGTTTTATACACCCACTCATACTTGTCTATTTATGTGTGCATTCTATATTTCACACACACATTCACACTATTTCTATGGTACCTGCGCAAGTAAATATATCTACTTATATGGAAAATTGCAGCCTTTCCCATGTTTGTGCCTAGGAGTAGGAACAAAATATACAGTACCAAGCGTAATATGTAGATGTAGAGCAGCAACTCTTTATATTTAAAACAACAAGAAAAACAATGCATAATTAGACGGAAAACACTAAAACTGAACAATTAAAAGTAACAAATACATAACTAGAACACAAAAATTACTTAAACCACTAATTTAAATATCAAAAAATCACAATGTTTTTTTTTCGAAACAGAAACTATTTTATTTTTTATCCGTTTCCATGGTAACCATTTTAACTTTGTCATTTTTAAGTAACGTCAAAATAGTATCACGCCCTTTAACAGGTGGCGTTAGTTCCTGTGTCTCGGGGCTCGACTATGGAACTGTCACAAAGTGTACCCCCCCTGATAGCTATACCCTATATAATTTGTGATAGCTACTTTCAACGTTGGAAATGGTTGGAAACTTGTTGAAAACTACTAACTAGCTGTGTTTGGAAAATAGTCGCAGCCCGACAAAATGATGTACAAAATCAAAGATTAGTATATACCCTATATAATTTGTGATTAGTACATATATACAAAGAGAATATAATCCCGAGTATTATGTAGCTAGCACAAAATTATAAATAACGTCTTCGGAATTTTTTAGCGTTCTATGTGTCTATCTACCTTCTCTGTCTACGGATTACGCTTATAAATTGTACACTGAGGAGTCCCAAGATTCTGAGCAAACAATTATTCAATACATAACTCAGCAGCAGCAGCATCACAGAGGAAATAATACTACGTTCATTATGTCTTCTTCCAAAGAAGGTATGTTACAATGTTCAACTTAATTATCTTCAAAAGTAAACAATAATATAAACCTTTGTTACTTTCGGCTACTTTATTAGGCTACTATGTTAAATTGTGAGTGTAACACCGTGTAATCACAATACAAACGAGCAAGCAAAGTATCCAGAAAAAGAGATTTAAGATCGGCCTGCTTATAACATGCAGTTTCCTTTAAAGTGGAGAATCAGAAATGATGTGGATTGCAGTTCCATAGTGCAAAAGAAATACACATTTATTCCTATACTTATAAGTATTATAACAAATCATTCCAGAAGCTGATAGGTATGCAATTCATCAAGTAGTGCACTTCCGGCAGCGGTATAACTGGGACTGTGGTGTGTCCTGCATCCTGATGTTGCTGCCGGAGGACCAGAGGAACCTATTCCTTGAGAACTTCACCGAGATATGCACAGAGGAAGGGTTTGGGCATTCCACTTGGACCATTGATTTGTGTTATTTATTGAAAAGGTACAGTTCAAACTTCAAATATATGGTTTTGTTGTCTAAGACATCATATATCTTATGCGTTCATGACGATTTTTACACATTATATTAAACTACAATAATAATATATATGCATACTATATTATGCTATAGAATGTTTATTTTGTATTTACAAACAGTTCTTTGCCTTGTAGATTTGGCATCAAACACCACATGTACACTTCAATGATGGGTGTCAATGAGGACTACAAGAAACAGGGGTACTACAGCAAGATTATAGACCTGGTGAGTTACCAACTACTCTCAGAATCATTAATATAACTCTTTATTGTACACCAACACAAGAGGAAAAACTAACTAATAATGTATACACTGTGAGTTTGAAAAATTTGGAATTTTCCATTGCTGAAATGGCATTTAAAGTTTACTTCAAAATTTTACTGCAGAATTTCCGGGTAGCCCTAGATCAGATAACTTGAAATAAGTTGAAGTTTGCTGAAATTAAATGATGGTGTTGATTAGAAGAAACTTAGCAATTATTCCAGAAAATGCGTATTTTTTTGTGTATACAAAGGGTGGTCCTATTGCTAAATAGCGATCTCTTCCTGACAATATTATGCAAATGGATTGACAAATAAATAAAAAAAAGTATAAAAATCAATAAAAAATACTCAGTGCCTTTGATGTTATACTTATAAGAAATCTTTGGTTTTCAGGACCGTGATAGAGTACAGCGGAGATTCCAGCAAGCATCCTCAAACCAGATCCCAGTGACAGAAGGGTCCTTATCAACAGAGAAGCTGGTCGCCCACCTGCGAGACCATGGTCCTGTCATATTGCTTGTGGATGCTGGTTTGCTGGTCTGTGACCTCTGCAAACATAACAAGTTGAAAGCAGAATTCAAGTCAGTTTGTAAGAATGTACCGAATAATATTACTTAGTGTTTTTCAGAATGCCCAAGTATTAACCTGGATAAGCTTGTTTACAACAGTGATAGGTTCACTTTTATGTGCAATCTCACCTGATGTTAAGCGTTGATACTGTCAATGGACCTGTTCACTCGCATCTTGAAGTCTACTAGACTATCAGAGGTCAGGAAAAACAGAGACAAGCAAAGTATTCCATTCTCTAGTTGTCCACATGATAAAGATCAAAGCATAATGTTGGGTGCGGCCAGGAACTGGAGATACCAATAATGAGTTAATGATGAGTTGCTGTACATCTTGTCATCCTACAGAGTAGAAACGAAGGAACCAAGTTATACAGTACCATAGCACTCTCCCCAAAATATATCCGGTAGAAGACTTCAAAGATGATAAGTGATACATAATATGAGATATGGTAAGGCGATAAGGCCTGCACTGACATCCAGTTTGGGGTGTATTGTGCATTCAATATGTCTATTTCACACATTGTAACGGGATTATTATTGAGTGATGAGCACACAATTTTGATGCTTTTGCAAGCATTATGTTCACGGGAGTGCTCACGGTATATACGGTAAATATCCCGTTAATATGTGTGAATTAGCATGTGTTACAACCTGCATTACTTACAAGAATAAATAAGACACAGTTTAAATCACATAATATTGTTGTATTTCCAGTACTTCCAGTATTTCCAGATACTTCAAAATTACTAGGCAAAATGACTCTAAGTGCCCATTCCAAAGTTTTAGTCCGGTTGAGAAGAATGGGCAAGAAACTCATCGGAACTCTTTTCTTATTATTATTCAATACACGACAACACATTCAGTAATTACATAAGTACACTTTTGATATTTAGCACATTAATTTTACCTAACTAGAAGAATACTTAGCTTTATATAATCCAAAACCATACAGTTATATCCATATATCTTTGCCGATCCGGCTTACTCTAAATCCAAAGGAGAACTGAACTGAGCAAAATGGCGAGGTATCAAATTATGTTTATGATGGCGTCACTTTTGTGGCGGCAAAATACTTTTCTCTCATTGGCTGGTTCTTTGCTTCAGTTTGATATCCACCAGGCGGCGCCACCTGTCGTCGCGTGGAACAGGAAGACGTCACAGTAATTGAAGGACTATTTAAATTTATTACACTCGTCCATCCTGATAGCTTTGCGTCCCTGCAAAGGATAAAGTTGTGTACATATATATATTCATAGTGATAACCTTTATTTACTCAACATCCACGGATATATCAGTACATTTTAACTATCAATATATTATGCCCAAAGCAGTGTCAAAAATATGACGAGGCAAGATTATATGGTCACCCAATTTTGACAAGTATGTGACATCAAAACTGGTTAATACTACCGAACTCATGAATAAATACACTCAACCAGCCCGTATGTGCATAAAAATATTTAACCGACTACCTGTGCCCCACGGCTTCGCCCACGTAGCCTATTAAAAATTAGTATAACATATATTTTTATCGTATAATATCTGCCCACTACAACAATACGTATTATATTCTTTGACATATGAAATAAATATTTCACAAGACCTAAATGATGGTATTCCTTTCTAATAGACTCGGTTTGCTGCGCACCACAGATTTTATAACGCTACCGAACTACAGTTTAATAACCTAAAATCACATTCTAACTGTTAATTTCTTCATCAGAAAGCAAAATCCATTACCAAACAACAATTAATAATAACAAACGAATTAAACTACATAATTTTATACAATAATTAAAATACTAAATGCAATAAACTGTTGATCACAGTTTAAGAATGTTTTGCCCAAGACTTCAAAATGTCAATACTTGTGAAACGCCATTTTAAGAATTTTAATTGATCACCCAATTAACCCATAGTGACTAGAAATATTTGAAATAAATTTACTCGTCTAATACCCAATGTGACTTTTTGTAACCATTTAATATCCAATGTGATCTCTTGTCACCCATTTAATATCCAATGTGATCTCTAGTCACCCATTTAATATCCAATGTGATCTCTAGTCACCCATTTAATATCCAATGTGATCTCTAGTCACCCATTTAATATCCAATGTGACATGCCACCCATTTATTACCAATGTGTCATTTTATCAACCATTTAATATTCAATTTGACATTTAGTCACCTATTTATAATCAATTTGACATTTTGACACCCATTTAATACCATGTGACATTTCGACACCCAATTTATGATAATGTGTCATTTTGTCACCCATTTCATATCCAATGCGACATCTAGTCACATCAACATAGTGTGACATCTAGTCACATCAACATAATGTGACATTTAGTCACCCCCTTACTACCAAATGTGATAATTATGGTGCTGTCCGACCCAATAGCATGACCAACGGCATGATCACCAGCATGAACAACAGCAAGACCAACAGCACTACTGACAGCATGCCCAACAGTATAACCAAGAGTATGACCAAGAGTATGACCAAGAGTATAACCAAGAGTATGACCAAGAGTATGACCAAGAGTATGACCAAGAATATGACCAAGAGTATGATAACCCATAGCAAAATTAAGTTTCCTTCAAAATAAGATAGTCCAAAATTTATTGGGTACGGACTGAACTAACAGTATTAATTCTCCAATATTGATTCGCAGTTACAATGTTAGTTTTCCAATAAATAATTTTAAAAATGGCCAGGCTACATTTAGTTGTATGTAATACTAATAATAAATAACTTTGAATTTTCTTTAAAACTTGTCCATATATATTTATCAATTAACAACTGTTTTTATTATATATTAATTTTACTTTATAAGTAAATTTCATTAAATGTTCCATCTATTTGAATTGTTATTAGGAGTACGCCAAAACTAATAGAACCCAATATTTGAACCCAAAAATTAGAATATTGACTGTAACTAATCCTGCGATTATTATTTCCCCAGCACTCTTTAGCATTTCCCCTTAGGTTATCTTTCCTTTAAGGTCTACACTATTGGTAGTTTCCTATAGGAAATCTAAACAAGCATTTAGATACAAGTTTACGGGTGAACTTAAGTCATCCCAACAAACCGAAAGCTATTGTTGTTTATTTGCTCGAGCCCAGAATTAATACAACATTTGTTATAAATACTTTCTCAAAAACATTCCATATTATACCATGGGCCACTATTATTTTTCGCTATCGTTTACAATTTAATCTTTTATTATGTAAACCATTATCCAATATCCATTATTCTGTTTTACTACCCCATATTTCACTACACATATCCAACGTAGATTAAAAGAAAAAGTTCTCATATTGATTTTAAGGTCATACCATACTACCCAGCCGAAATAAATAAAAGTATCGGCATTTAAATCAAGGAACACTGGCGCTGCTGCTGCTTGAAAACATCTACTCAATGACTTACCAAGTCTATGTCCAACTTCTATGTCGTTGTGTCACCAACACCCCTAACTAATGCAATCTTTTGATAACAATAGACCTAACAGCTGCATAATCTGTAAAGGCTTTAAAATAATCACCAACTATATCAAATCACCCTCACATATCCAGCTCGTTCAAGTAGTACATAGCTGCCTTCTTGCTAACCTTTCAGCTAAAACAAACAAAAACCCCCAAATTAACAACTTATTTTTGTAGAAGGATACCTACTAAAACTGCTGCGGAAGAAGTCTTTGAAGTTCGTACCAACGTATTTCATTTGATCAGACTCCTGCTACTCCGGTCTCCAATCACAGCCTGCTATCTTCAGAAAATTTTGGCTGTTTATAGTCTCGAACACATTTTACAAAATATCAAAGAATCTTAATTATAATGACGTTATTTAAGCTACGTTGTTCTGCACATTTCTCCCGCCGTGCGACTGTGTTGCACCATTTTCGCGTGCCGGAACGACGTCTTCGACTGGCAGGATCACTAGTTTTCTCACAGGTCTCCGAAGAACTCCTCCTTTCGTAGCTACGTCGACTGCTCGTACGATGTTATCCGGACCAGGATACGTAGCGATGACTCTTCCTCGGACCCATACGTTTCTCGGTAAGTTACTGTCGACCAATTGAACAAGGTTGCCGATTTCAACGCTGGGTCCTTTTCCTTGGGGCTCCCGCCGGTTTTGAAGCTCAGGCAGGTATTCTCTGATCCATCTAGTCCAGAAGATGTCTGCCAATCTCTGTGCAGCGCGCCAACTTGATTTCGTGATTGTGTCCTTTTCATCGAAGGTTCCTGGTGTCGACACGTGACCGGGCCCTCCCAACAGGAAGTGATTCGGCGTTAGGGCCTCCGGGTCTTCGTCACTGACCGATACGTGTGTCAGTGGTCTGCTGTTGACCGTGTACTCCGCTTCCGTTAGCAGGGTGGAGAGAACTTCTTCAGTAGGATGTCGCTCGTGCAGGGTTGCTCCCAGCGCTGTTTTTACTGAGCGCACCATCCTTTCCCAGGCGCCTCCCTAAGCCAAGATTCGACTACATCACAAGTTACTCTCAAAATTCTCAATAGTCAGTATTCATCAATAAAGTCAGCTTCACCCGTCAGCGTTCCATGTCAGTATGCAATACTCTAATTCATCAAGAATGTCAGTACTACCGAAACAGCCACCTCGCAGTTACAATATCTAAATGGCTACCTCGCCTTTCAGTGGCCACCTCGCCTACTGATTCAACCTCTACAATGTTTTTTCAAAATTTGGCTCTCGTTATACCTACCAACTCTATCGATGACTACCAGTGATTCTACCAGCGATTCTACCAGCGATTCTACCAGCGATTCTACCAGCGATTCTACCAGTGCGTACCAGTGCGTACCAGTGATTCTACCAGTGAGTACCAGTGATTCTACCAGAGATTCTACCAGTGAGTACCAGTGATTCTACCAGCGATTACGCCAGTGACTGCCAGTAACTCTACCAGTGACTCTGCCAGTGCCTCTACCAGTGCCTCTACCAGTGCCTCTACCAGTGGTTACTTTACTAATAGTGAATATCTACTACAACAATAACAATTCACAAGTTCAAATATGGCTGAAGGTCTATTTTGCGACATCAAAACATGGTTGCCAATGGTATCAACCCGCCAATAAACAAAATCGCCACGTTGCTCATCACATCACAACATTGAACCTCCAACGCAACTACAATGCAACGTATTGACTTTCACTAAGCTCATCAGCCTCAACTACCACTTCGTCATTAAATTGTTCTACCACAACTTAACCTTTAAGCATTTTTCGTAAGTCATGAGCGTCAGTAAACTTGAACATAGATATCACACAGGAGAATGCCACACAGGCGAATACCACACAGTTAAAGCAATATCGATTAGCACCGCACCAACGGCTCATTTAGTTTTCATACCAACAAAATAAGGGTAAACTCATCAACCAATTCCTACTGTTGCGAACAGTAATCACCATTTCGCGCAATGCCAACGACTACTCAATCAGAACCTCGCTATTATCTTTTTGCGTATATTATGTTACGTCATGTATAATGAATGACACCAGCTCCTACTGCGAGATGCCCTGCCGTCGTACAGGTATCACTAGTTCGGAGGGTAATTGTAAATACCTTTGGCCAGTACGACTAACTTTGGCCTTTTCAAGAAAAACAAAATACTTTTCTTTTTTCCGCTTAATTCGAAGCATTGTAAACTAGATATTGAAAAGTTGTGATATTTTAATTGTATGATTAAAGTGGGTAGGTTGGAACAGACTTTTTACTTAATAATTACCTATACAGCAGCTCATAATGATACAACTACACAAGTTTTCTTTAAGTATATAATGAGCCTGATGTGGCCAAATATTAACTTTGTAGAAGAACATTTTAATTTCATTTCAATCCATTTAAAATAAATTCGAAACAATCATTCCAATTACATAAATTTTCCATCGATTTTAAATAAATCATTGTAAAACTCGGAACAGCTAATCAGTTTTTAATGACTGTCCAAAAAAAAGGAGTGTATAGATGAATGTCTGTATGCAAATTTTTATTATTCAACTAGAACTTTTAAATGCCTGAACAAATGTAGATGCATAGGGTATCGTTATAATCCTTACATTATTAAGTACGAGCCAACACTTTCAAAACTTTGCAAAGAAAAGAAACATTATTTGTTATCAGGATTCAATTCAGGCCAATGTGCCCCGAGATGTATTTAAAATCACCTTTATCTATTACTCGATATAACTTGAATTGATCCTACCAGATTATTCCAGCTTCTCCATGCAGGCCGGTATCCCGAAGCTCAGATTCCAGCCGATGCCACGGTGCGCACCATCGAAATACAACAGCCAGATGTTGACTCCCAGGTGGATCTCACATTATGGGGCTGCGTATCCGGGCAGAAATGGATGAGCTCATCCCACTTCTGAAAATGTTACAACCTGCATTACTTACAAGAATAAATAAGACACAGTTTAAATCACATAATATTGTTGTATTTCCAGTACTTCCAGTATTTCCAGATACTTCAAAATTACTAGGCAAAATGACTCTAAGTGCCCATTCCAAAGTTTTAGTCCGGTTGAGAAGAATGGGCAAGAAACTCATCGGAACTCTTTTCTTATTATTATTCAATACACGACAACACATTCAGTAATTACATAAGTACACTTTTGATATTTAGCACATTAATTTTACCTAACTAGAAGAATACTTAGCTTTATATAATCCAAAACCATACAGTTATATCCATATATCTTTGCCGATCCGGCTTACTCTAAATCCAAAGGAGAACTGAACTGAGCAAAATGGCGAGGTATCAAATTATGTTTATGATGGCGTCACTTTTGTGGCGGCAAAATACTTTTCTCTCATTGGCTGGTTCTTTGCTTCAGTTTGATATCCACCAGGCGGCGCCACCTGTCGTCGCGTGGAACAGGAAGACGTCACAGTAATTGAAGGACTATTTAAATTTATTACACATGTAAACCATGAAACTTTAAAACAGTGTTCAATATGTTTGTCGCAGGTGGTGCTTGGGCGGCGGCTACAAGGGGCACTACGTGCTGCTAGTAGGCTGCAGCGCGCGCGGCGGCAAGCTCGTGTACCGCGACCCGGCGCGCGCGCCGCGCCTGTGCGCGCTATCGTGCGAGCAAGCGCGCCGCGCCGCCTCCGCCGCGGGCACCGACCGCGACTGCATACTCGTTTACATCAACGGACATCGATCGTGACCAGTGCACCACCTCGCAGAAACATTCTATTTATGAACATCGCAAAAATGTTTCTCTATAAAGTTATGTGATAAAAAGGAAGTGTTAGTGACACTTTCAGAATTTTGTTGAGTTTTGACATTATGGAAGCACGAGTCCACGAAGTCTTAAAGAAGAAAGATTTATAAAAGAAAAACGACTGTTTTTAGTATGCGTGTGCCTCTACCCATTCTACCGTTGCCTGAGACCGTTGCTTGGTGATAAAGAAGCACTTATTTTTTTTTTTTTAAATTCAAACTATTTGATAACAAGACAAGCCAGTTGTTTGCCTAGTGGTAAGCATAGCGCCGCTTATCTCAGACTTTTGGGGCACTGCGATTGTTATGGGCGGGCGTTAATAGTATAAAAAAATACTGTTGATATTGTTTTTGTTGTTTTTTGTAATTTGTATAGGCACTAGGCTGGCTGGCAAATTGTTATATGTAGGTAGGTATATTATGACTCATTTAACGTTGCTGCTCTGTAGTAGGCTGCAAATGGCTGCGCATTTGGCAATGATAGAACCAAACCAGGGCTGTGTTCCTTGCCTACACACGGGTACAACCGAACATTCTAAGTTGTTCAGAGGCTCTATTAGAGTATTTGGTTGCCCTAGATTGTAACACACTTAGGTCGTTCAGAACCTAAGATAATTACAAGCAAACAACCACCCCAAACGTTGGTTGATTAACACTGGACGTATATCAATGTCAAATCTGTGTCAGTAATGTCAATATTAATTATATAAGTAGATAATATTTATGAAGCCAAATATATCTTGTAAGGTTCGTATTATGCTATTCTAAGGAACTTGATATTTTCAGTAAATTTAAGATAACAATTTAAAATCGATTGACAGGGAAAAAGATTTGTGACAAAATTGACAACTTTGGCGACATTTCTTGTACGACCACTATATAAATCATTGTTCGGGACTTTCGTGCAAAGTTAAAATTAAAAATACAACACAATGACAACCTAAAGGCAGTGAACGCGCAGCCCAGCATTGCAGTGACCCGCTTCTCGCGCATACTCTGTGCTATAGAGGCGTGGAATCTGTCTCAGTCACTCGTATATATTTGATACATGCTTACGTCCCGCTCGCTCAGCATTATAAACAACCAGTGCCAACTCTATGTGGTGTAATATAAGTACTAAGTAGATGTAGTGTTTATTTACATATTATTTATTATTATTAGTTTACTTACATGGACCCTAACGGGGTCCATGTATATACATACTAACCATATCCGTTGTGTAAGACTTGCTTAGATTTAAGAAGCTGATTCTTATGTTTAAGACATGATTGTAAGTGCATCGTAGCAATAAGTAAATAAATAAACATCCAAGACCTTTAGAAGTGATTTAAAAAAAAGTTGACCTAATCATCTATTCATATTTATAGTGATTTTATAAATTATATTTTGTAACAAACTTATTTTAATTTTTGATCTCATTTACCTAGAAAGACTTTTGCTGCCACTTGTTTACTCGATTGAATCTGCGCAAGTTTTTGAAAACCAAAGTGGCACTGTATGTGTTTGAACAGGTAATTTTGTACATAGTTTTAACGTCATTATCACTGTCACATATTTGTTTAAAACTTAGTTAACGCAGGTAGTGTTTTTAATGAATAATATTACGATATTTCTTCGTTCTTGAATACATGAGCACAGACTACTGACTAGTATAGGTAATAGGTATAATAATTTCAGTTTCTCTGTCTTCGCTTACATGAGTGTACTGTGTAAGCACATCAGACTAAAGAATATAACCACTGCGTTTACATTAGACTAATATTGTGAGCACGTATTATATCTTAGGATCAAGCCACTAGCAAAAACGTACTCTATCTCTATTGTCACTAGTCTTGTGGTGAGCACGGTACATTATTACTCAAGGGTCAAGGGAAATGTGCGCGAATTCGCGAAATGCGAGTCCTAGAGATGGTGAAAGTGAACAGTGAACGGCTATGACATTGACGGATGGCATATAAATGTTGTTATACAGCACAGATAACAAAATAGCTTCTACACCTATTGTACCGTCATGGCAATATCTATGACAGGGCCTTCCCCGAATAATATGTAAAGAAACAAGTTTATCTCTGATTATACACGAAGGAAGTTACTCAGTCTTAATATAAAAAGGTACAATCAGTTATTTTGCAATAAATACTATTGTATTTGTATTGATTTTCTTTGATCATGTAGTCATGTAAGTTGTCTATGGTTCGGAAGTCCCCGAAACAAGAACGATAAAGTTATGCGTAAAGAAATACCGTCTTTGTTGTAACGTGTCAAGGTTGAATCTGTTATTATGTGATTGTGATTTCAAATTTAACTAAATCGGCCCTGATTTACGTAGAGCATAATATCTATAGGACATTGAGTTCCAGATAATAATGCAGATGTGTCGGATCAGCGGCGCAAGTACGGATCTATTCGGGTCGATAACATTCGATAAAATTGACAGAATTTTATCGATTATTATCGACCGAAAAGATCCGTACTTGCGCCGCAGAAACGATTTATTAGTTTTGCTCAATCTAAGTAGCTCAGAGCAAAAATAGGTAGAGCGCGTGTTACCAAGTGGGAACAGTATGCACGGGTGAGAACATCGCACTGTTCCTACCGCAAGCGTTAATAGTCATACGCTCACTAGCGGTGGGAGCGCACGTTGCGAGTTCCTGGCGAGCATTTGATTATTTAACTGCTAAAAATGGTAAAATGTGCAATAAAAACCTGTAAAAACGATACTCGGAAACACACTAAACAGAAATCTAGCATCACATTTCGCCGGTAAACCATTTTTTAATACTTTTAAGTAAATTAGAAGTCACGCTTCGCGGGGTGGAAGGAGACGCGGGACGCAAGGCTACATGCACCGCCCGCACCGCCCCGCAACCCCTCTTGGATTGCCAACTGGGACAGTGATGTGACGCGTTCGGCGCTTGAGTCGATACGGCGAGAAATAGTTTATAATACACCGGCGCGCTATGTGCGCTTGCGACAATTACTTTTCTTTAATACTTTAATTACTTTGTAAATGAATAGAGGCGGTGAGTGTGAAAGCGTTATAGCGTTTATAATATAAGTAAATAATTCAACAATAAATAAGATATAAGTAACATATAATCCTGTTTTTATTTCTTTGTTTCTTTTAGTTTTTATCCTTTACATAAAGAGCGGGGAAATATAAAAATAAAAACGCATTTTGACTCAATTACAATAACGTAAATAACATAAATACGATATAAAAACCATGTCATTTGAAAATAATTGTATTGTAAATTAAAACTACAATATATAAAATTATAACAATATCAATTCATAGGTCATTAGGATTATATGCGAGACCTATAAATTCGTACCTTAAAATAAATAAGCAGATAATAATGTTTACTTATCAAAAACTCACCCATACATACTTCACATTATACATTAATTATACAACATAATATAACAATAGGTCCCGTGCCGTTCAGCTGCTTTTATCGACAACTACGCTTGCAGCGCTCAATTGCCCATCCCTATCAGTCACTTACCTATCAATATAACTAGCTATAGTTCACTTGCCTACGCTGCGCATTAGGCGACCGGAGCGATGTTCGTACTCTACCTATTTTTGCTCTGAGCTAAGTAGGTACTTAGTACCACCGGGTACTACCATTTTATGTTTTTTTTAGTATTTAAATCACGTACATCACTTTTAAAGTTTTAAATTGAGTAATATTTTTTCGTACGTACCTAGGTACTACATTATATTTATTTTTAAAATGTATAGTGTTGGTAAGGTTAAGTAAGTATAAGGTTGGTTAGGCGTTACCTAATTCCTTAAAATAAATCTAAGAGATTCGCGTGGACCCTTGCTGTATGGCGCGTACCTACTGCTCTCGTTTGTAATATGAAAGTACCTACTACTACCTATACTACCTATCTATATCAGCAACAGATCCCCAAAGTACTATAAGATATCAAACTTTGAAAATATATAACGTAGGTATACCAAACTTGCCGTTGCCACTTCAGTCAAAGTCTAACTTTACACACTACACATGCAGCGTAAACACAACCCGAAAGGGTATTGATGCGAGGGCCCCATTGCATTTTGGAATCAAAAATTAACCCTAAGAAAACGGCATTATTCACCAGGCCAAGTTTGACGCCTTCCAATAGAATCCACATGATTGTGTGATGTGGCACGTTTGAAAGGGGTTTTTAGTTTTAGTCCATGCTCTGATACTCGCGGCCACTCCCTACGCATCTACACATGGTGTCTGCTTAAAATCCTTGCAAAATGCAATATGTAGTCTATATAAGTATCTGTATATAATACACAGACTACATACTGCATATATTATATGCAGTATGTAGTCTGCTGCTTGTCGCTGACTACGATGACGTGCAAGGAATACGATTTTTCAAATAATCGGCCAAAAACTTAGAAGAATCGGGGAAAAACGGAGACAAGATTCAGAGATAAACAAGAGAACTTGGAGAGCAGAACAAAACTGTCAAAAGCCTTCCTAAAGTCGATGTAAGCAATGTCAATTTAAATTTTAGACATATACCTGTAGCTATCTAGGCTGCAACATAGGTACGTACTTAGTCTTAGTCCACAAACACAACCTGATTCGACGCCGTAGACCGTGATAGGCGGGAGCCCTGCTGCGGCTTGTGACTCAAAGTGAGACAAATTGTATTTCATACAATGTTTTTTTTATTGCTTATGAGCTTGCGTTTGACCGCTGTCTCACCTGATGTTGAGCGACGACGCGGTCGAAGATGTAGTAAGTTTGCCCAGAAGATACCCGTTCACTCGTCTTTTGAAGACTTTTTTGTTATTTGGTAACGAGACGAGCTGGTCGTTTGCCTGATGGTAAGCATAACGCTGGCCCATAACAATGCAGTGCCACCCAAAACTGAAACACAAAGGCCTGCGCGGCACTGCAGTGCGCTCGTTACCCTGAGACATTAGGTATATTAAGTCTCATAAGCCCAGTAATTTCACTGGCTACCCTGCTCATCAAACCGGAACACAGTAATGCTTGCACATTACTGGCGGCAGACTTCACGAGCAAAGCGATAGTAACAACCCAGACGGACACTCGCAGAAGAGATAGTCCTACCACTATACCACTCGACCGTATTGTAGTGTTCAGGAAAAACAGATGTTTATCCTGAACACTGAGTGGAACTCATTGTTGGCATCTGCAAGCAATGAGTTCCACTTTTTAGCTGATTGATTACGGTTTCAAATATTTTAAAATAAGAAGAGAGTATGCAAAATGCACGACAGTGATAAGAAGGTCCCATCTAATTTATAAATTGATTTTTAAAAGTCTGTTAATGCTGTATTATATTAATTTAGTAAATTAACATTTTGTTAGCTCAGTGGTGAAACAAGACTGCTCTCACAAAGTTCACCAAGTTTCCTTAGTCTCCAAACATAATTGCAGTCATTTAGTATTGAACTAGTAGGTAATTGTAAATTAATAATAATGTAGGTATTTCCTTTTAATGTTTTACGTATTTTAACTAGAATTGTGTACCAATGTGTACCTACCTCCCTATAGGTATCTATTAAATGTATAACTATAGAAAGTAGTTAAAATTTACAGAAAAAATATATGTACCTACTTATGTTTTTTTTATTTAGTCTTTAGTGACCACTGACCACGAGTGAGAGTGGTGCACAAACCTATAGAATGGCACTCTTACGTGTATAGATTACAAATAGTCACATAACGTCCCTGTATTTTAGTTGCAAGCACGTCCTTTGCATATTGTAGAGTCATAGAGTGCACTTACTTCATTAAAGTTTCTTAATTTACTCTTCGACTTAAATTATTAGTTTCTAGTAAATTAGAGTTAATATCACATTTACGTTAGTGATTGTACACTTGTACAGGGAGGCGTGCGCAGCCTCGGCCGAGTACCAAAGTAGTTTGTATTTGTAACTCTGTCGCTATAAATTTGTTCCTTTACAGATTGTAGAGCCATAGAGAACACATCAATATATTACATTATTCTATTAGTTGTTATGTACATTTTGTTATTTTCTTATGTATCTTCATTCTTCACTGTATCTTATATTCTTTATTGAGTGAAAACGTTTTATGAAACTGGAAACTGTATGTACTTAGTTGTGTTTTATTTTTCCATTTCGCGTCACGTTGTGTTCTTACAGAATGAAAAACTTCATTCTCTCGCCACCGCCACCGTGGTCTATTCTGTGACATTAGAGGAGCCCATTTACACTTAGAGAGTCGGTGAGACCAGTTGCTTATACCTATAGTAACGTTTGATTTTGAAAAGATTTTCAAAAGTTTGTTTTATAATACAATTTGAAAATAAAAAGAAACTTTTAAAAGTGTAGTGCAGAGTACCAGGTATACAAGGTCTTTAAATAATAGTGCACAGAGTTGTGCAGGGGTGCTCACTGTCGATAACTGAACAAGTTTTGCTCAGCAACGTATTTTAAAAAAAATATCGTAATTGTATTGTAAAAATATTATATGCCATTTATTCATACAAGAGTTTGCTGTGTGAATTAATTTCAATGATATTGTAGAACAAAAGTTGTTCAGGTACCGATGCTGAGCACGCCTGTAGAAGTCGGTGCACCATTAATTAACTATCATGTATAGACGAGAAGACCAGTACTGGCACTGTCAGGAGTTGGTACGTCTGCATTGTGCTTATAGCAAAAGGTAAGTCTTTTCAATTTTCTTCTTTTGACTACCAACCCAAGTATTTCATTTTCGGTGTCACTGCTGCGTAACAATATCAAATCTTGTAATCGAATTTTCACCGACTTCCTTTTTTACTAATTGAGGTGAATTTTTGATAAGGTTGTTGGTGGTTAGTTGCTAAGCCCACTGGGATGTCAATAAGGTTTGGGATCGTTTGATATACTATTAGGTAGAGTCTTGTAGTACTTACTACTTATTTTGTGGTAGAGTCAAAATTAAATGTCGGCTGATGAAGGATATGTATAGGTAACATTTTAGAAATATTTAGTTTCTAAATTTTAAACAGGTCGCTTATTTTTCAAAAGTTTCAGATCCATAAAAATGAGATACATGGCCCGATTATCCTCTGGTTTCTGTATGATTGGTAGGTAGGTAGGTTGGTAATATATTTATATTGTACTGCGCGTTGTTGTAGGTAATGTGGATGTGGTCATTTTTCGAAATCTATCCTTCGGGCCGAACTGCAATGTGTCAAGAGTAAATTCATGTTACGAGGCGATTTGTTTCAAAATCATTGTTAGAGCTATATGGCTTACCATAAGGCAAACGAACAGGTCGTCTCGTTATTAAATATAATTAATAAAACGCCGTAATGGTCTTTCGCTCACAGTTTGGCGCCTCATGCCACTTGGCGCCTAGAGCGACCACTCCTCGCGCTCTATACCCCAGGCTACCCGGGGCAGGAAGGGACGCTAAATGGTCATGTGAGCTTACGTTACCCGTTTTAAAAAATATCTTAAAAAGTTAGTCACGATCGCGAGTGTTTTGAGACCACCTGATATTTTCTTGACGCGGCTGCCACAGAGATAATAGAGTCGACGCCGCATAGGCATATTTTGCGCCACACTCTGCGGTCCATGGACCGTAACTATCCCAGTGCTTCCTTGAACAAAACGCATAAGCGCCTTGAAATTAGAGATGCTTTCGACCTTTCGATTAGCTTTCGAAAACTACACCTACGACGCAATCTATAGCGCTATAGGTTTTATTAGTTTGGTTAGACGACATAATTATGGTATTAGCACTGCAGCGGACTTTAGCGCCCACCGATGAGTTTGAGGGTTGGGCTAACATAAAAAATGGAACAACACTTTTGTTTCACATAGCTTCTCTAGTACGTTACTACATAATATTACCTCGATGGCGGCTGTAGGCCCACGCCACGGCCCACAGTGGTTCCATATTGAAAAAAGGTGGACTTAGGAACGAAAGTCGGAATTTCGATATGATTTTTTTTTGTAGGACAGATCTTAACTATCTAAACAACATTTCTTCTATTAAAAAGTTCCGTAAGATGCATACTTTTCGAGAAAAAAAATAATCATTTTTTTTTTGTATGGAGAAAAAACACTCTTTATTTTTTTTCTCAAGTTGAGTCAAATAGTGACGGCTTTAACTGATATTTTATGAAAGCCCTAGTCGTATTGTACCCAAAAAAAATTAAAACTATTGCGGTCACTTGCGGCCACGCGAGAAAAGTGATGTCAAAAATTACATATATTTTTCGCCATTTTCGAGAAGAGTTCTTATTTTAGGTGAACTATTTATGTATTTTCGGCTACTTCCTTATTTTTAGAAGCGAAATATTATAAAAATTTTCAAAAAATTAACAATTTAAAAAAAATAATGAATTTTTTTTTGAAAAAAAAAATGTCGTTTTTGCTCCCGTAGATACTTACATAGCTGATTTTAAATGCAAATCAAACTTTACTGTAACAAAATATACAAAATAACTCATTAATAACGGTTAGGTACCTAAAAAGTAAAGTTTTTTTTTGCTGACTTCATGTTACCGATCATATTGTGTCACTGACATTACTTGGCTACCATTGGCGGGCATTATTTGTATAAACAAATGAGTCACTTCTGATACTAACTGTGATTGGTCGCTAGCGCGCTAACATGGTCGCGTTGTTCCTGGGGCTTTACTCCGAAAACAGCATGTCAAAGCTTTGGCTGAGGGATCGCAGTGTTCCTACCCTGAAAGTGTTTGGGATCCAACGTTGGATTCAATGTTCGTAACTTGCCTTTTTGTCTTTCATGGTAGGAAAATTGTAATCTGTCTGCCGAAGCTTCAAGCAATGTATCTAAACTGTATGAACGTCTTTAAATTGTTCTGTATGAATATGTTCAATTCTTAAAACATATCATTCTGCTTCTAGCAATTCCCCGACTATTTATTACTAGTTATTACACGTTGTTCGGTTCCTAATGGCGTACATTATCTACGCAAACAAATGGTTTGATAGTCGGCTGTGGTTGTTTGTTAATTGTTGCGTTACTCGTCAATATAGTGTCTAAAAGCCTACCTGTTCCGCACTTAAAATACAAAGCAATGTTCATTTAATTTCATTCGGTACTAACGAATAACTGTGAAAGGACGTTAACTGTGAAAGAATTCATTATTACCATTTTGAATCTACAACCGGTTTAGGCACACATCTCGATAATGTTCTTGATTCTAAAGGATAGTGGAGATATTAAGGATTACATATAATGATATGTGTGAAGTTTACAAAATACAATGTGAAATAGAATATCAGAAGCTGACCATAAATCAAGGAGTTTTTTCAGGCTACAATATCAATTTTGTAACTAAGACGTGGTTATGTGTGCCTAAGCAGAAAGTTGAAGCCATTTATGAATCGAGAAAACAATCGCAAATGATTAGGAACCAATATTAGTTGGCCTATTTGCGATACTGTTGACCTTGCGAGTGTAACAGGAATTCCGAAGGACTTAGTTGAACAGCCGGAATTGTTGCCTAGTCGACTCGATATGCCATCTTTCTGCACTGCGGAATAGTACGGAAGCCAGTACCTCTACTGAAAAGTAAGGGTAGCCTTTCTTAGGTTATTCTTTGCTGATTTGGGCAACAAAAGACGTTCTAGTTCCTTTGTAAATGATAATTCTGAAGAACTACAGTTTTGTGTCGGTTGACACTATACAATATATTTCATAAAGTTTAAATAATGCCATTTGATCGGTACTGTAACGTATCACAATCACAATGGAGTAGGCAATCGCTATTAATAGCTAGGACAAGATAGTTCCACTGCCCTTCCGAACTATCAGAAGCTTCTTGATGGATCAGAAACTCGTAAGAAAGTCTTAGAAAACATAAAAGAGGACAACACGACTGAAGAAATGAAAGATCCAAACTAATGAGGACATTCGATCTCCATTGGCTTTTAATAAGGTAGACCCTTACATGTCCCGGATTAGGTCAAAGTTTTCAAAGCTATTTCATACATGAGTTGCTTTCTGAAGCAGTTCAATTGCTCAAAGCAGAGATGGAGAATACTGACGAGAAAGAAGAGCTTATGTGTTTGGAAAATGAAAATATACCAGATCAGCAATACTTTTATAACTGCCCTTCAAAGGACTTCACATAAAACAGTCCTTTTTTGGCTATACAATATACATATTATATTATATCTTTTGTTTCTGGAAGAAAATAATATGTACACAAGAACTATATAAGGTTAAAAAACCTGAACAAATAGCATCAGCTATATTACTCAGCTTTATTTGGAGGCAGTTACCTGATTGAATAAGTGAGTTATCCTGTTGTCAGGAACAACGCGACCATGTTAGCGCGCTAGCGACCAATTACAGTTAGTATCAGAAGTGACTCATTTGTTTATACAAATAATGCCCGCCAATGGTAGCCAAGTAATGTCAGTGACACAATATGATCGGTAACATGAAGTCAGCAAAAAAAAACTTTACTTTTTAGGTACCTAACCGTTATTAATGAGTTATTTTGTATATTTTGTTACAGTAAAGTTTGATTTGCATTTAAAATCAGCTATGTAAGTATCTACGGGAGCAAAAACGTCATTTTTTTTTTTAAATTGTTAATTTTTTGAAATTTTTTATAATATTTCGCTTCTAAAAATAAGGAAGTAGCCGAAAATATATAAATAGTTCACCTAAAATAAGAACTCTTCTCGAAAATGGCGAAAAATATATGTAATTTTTGACATCACTTTTCTCGCGTGGCCGCAAGTGACCGCAATAGTTTTAATTTTTTTTGGGTACAATACGACTAGGGCTTTCATAAAATATCAGTTAAAGCCGTCACTATTTGACTCAACTTGAGAAAAAAAATAAAGAGTGTTTTCCTCCATACAAAAAAAAATTGATTATTTTTTTTCTCGAAAAGTATGCATCTTACGGAACTTTTTAATAGAAGAAATGTTGTTTAGATAATTAAGATCTGTCCTACAAAAAAAAATCATATCGAAATTCCGACTTTCGTTCCTAAGTCCACCTTTTTTCAATATGGAACCACTGTGCGGCCGGCCGGCGCGGCACGGCGCGGTGTGTCGTGACAGTTTCGCGCGCCAAGACTACGCCTCCCTTCTGCTATCTCTCTATTTTGCTTGACTTCAGATTCCTAAAATATTAATATGAATTTAGTATTACGACATCCATACGCGCCTTATCGGCCCCATCTGATAACACATTGTTTATCGTGACAAAAAAGGAGAGGACGGCAGTTTTCTTTGCGCCGTTTCAGAAGTTTGTTTTGTTTCTTCGAGGATTTTCGGTGAGTTTGGTTCTAGGTAGTAGTACCTAGTATTACCATTATTAGTATTACCTATCTATCGTTACTTATTTCATATGCTTCAGTACCCACACATTATAAAACATTAAATAATAAGGTCGTAGTAGTAGGCCCAATTATTATTCTTTTAAGTGCGTCTGGTGTCATATAGTGCATTATATATCTTTAATATGTGTTTATTAGATAGCTCAGTGTAGTACCTACTATTGTTTTTTTTATAGTTCTGGCCGGCTATTGGTAGGTGCGTTACGTGATTTTTAGTTGGAATTCTTTACAATTTTATGTTGCTTTTTTATTCAAAAATAGGTTATTATTGTACATAATTTATGGTCGCTTGTTTTGTTGATCACACTGGAAGACTTCCAGTGGAAGTATACCTACTTATTTAAAAATTCATGACATGTAATAACTTTTTGTAACAGACTTATAAAATTATAAGCTTTCCAGATATTTATAGTTATTTACGTAATTTTTATAAACGTTTACCATTTTGCCACACACTATTATCACCAGTACCCCTAGTACGAGTTTTAAAATCACGAAAACGATAATAGTTTTCGTGAGCTCACTAAACTAATAGTTTTCATTGTAATCGGTAGTATGAGTTAACATTTTCGAACGACGTTTACACCATATCGAATATCGACGATCTCGAATGAACGAACTTCATACTGTATATTTCTATCTCTCTTACACTTGGAGAAATGTAAAGAGACAAATATATTTTGCTATTTTTATTTGTTTGACATTATGTTTATCGTATTTATCCACAGACATTGTATTTATCGTAGGTTAGGACCAAAAAGTATAATAACTATCCATGTTAGGACATACATTCTATAATTCTTTATTGTTTAACATAATTTGGGACAATTATTGGAGTGCTTGTAAATTTATTGTTTTATGCAATGCGTTTTATCAATGCACTTACTAATTACATGAAAATAATAAATCTCATTAAAACAAAGTGGTTCTAGATATTTTATTAAATATTTATTTAACCTATACATTTGCAATAGAAAATAAAAATCTTAGGAAGTACCTTTGTCTTTAGTGTGATTATTTGAGAGCTCCTGAGATTTGAGTCTCACAGAGGTACGCAAAACTTTTTTTTGTGAGCCGATACCGCTACACAAAGTGAGTGTTGGAGATACGGCTGGGTACCAATAACCGCCGCCTCTGTGTTAGCTCCCGACGCTCCTCATCACGACGGTCAGCTTCTACAGCTTCCGCAGCTAACCGCATCGCAAAATTCCGTCTTTTCATCATAGTTTCCACAAAAATCACAAGACGATTACACGCTCTCACGACGATTTAGTCAACGAGTAACAAAACTTTTTAAGTTTTCGAAAACGTCTTTGTTTACTACCGTCACCGTGTCAAAGTGGCAACTCATACTGCCCAAATGTAAAATACTACTCGAAAACTGTTTTCGTTTTCGAATACTACGATTCGAAATAGCTCATACTACCGATTTCAGTTCCTCCAAGTTTTCGCTAGGGGCGCTGCACGTAAATGTATGGGAGCAAACGATACGAAATGTAGTATTCGAAAACTATCAAAACTCGTACTAGGGGTACTGATGTGATTGATTATGTTTTATCATTATTACACCTAGGCAAGCAAGTACAGTCCACGACAAAACTTGCTAAATATTTTCAGTTTCATTTGACCTCCAGTAGCGATCAAGTGTCCCAATATTTTGCATTTTTTCATATAATGGAACCATTGAAAGTAAGAAATGTTCAGTCATTTATGTCGGCGACTGTACGAGTTGCGTAGTAATTGGGCGCGGTTGACGAAATCACTTCGAGATTACATAAACACAATAATTTATATAGATTAGAGAAGATAATTGTTTATTTCCTTTTGCATATTGAAAAATGGTCTTTTTCACACCCAAATGTTTGTGTAGGATTGAATCTATTTGACTCATATGCCTATGCCTCAAGATGCCCGAATCTCATGGTAGGTCACACGTCTGTTTGTCTGTTTCGATCATACGGCGCACAACATCGATGTATTTGTTGTTCACGGCGGTGGACGGGCGACCATCATGGTGCTTCATCGCTAAAAGCAGTTTGAAGCCGAGCGAAGCTCTGTTGAGCTGTCAAATTACACTTTGAGCGCATCTACCGTTACTGTTAGTATTGTGTGTCGTGACCGTTGTCAATGAGAAATATTTTTTACAAGACCAAATGCGGGTAGTTGGTGACAACGCCCGCCGTTCACGACGCAGATACACGCTTTTTCAATCTTCTCGTGGCCACGATCAATACAACTTGATCGAAACTTCGAGGTTAATCAAAATTATGTTTTGATTTTATTTTGTGCTCGAATAGACCATTTTTTGTCTTTAATACTAAGTACTTATTCGGTTCGCGAAAGTTTAAAGAATACTATCTGTACAGCTGAATGAATATAATCGGCTCTTTTAAAAAAAACATCTTGGGGACTCAAAGGACTACACCTGTATAGGTAGGTACCTACACAGAAAAATCAAAGATTCCCCAACCTATTTTTAGAGGAAATATAACTAGCACCTATAGCAGACATAATTTTATAAATCGACTAAAAATATTGTTATTTATTATAGGTAAATTTAACACTAACATTTGTTTGATTTTATTGAAGTTTGTGTTGCATTAACCTGTTTTTAGGTAAAAACAACTTATTTCAAATTTTTATTTTATTTTGCTGAATCAAATGACGTATTATACGAGTACTAGTATTAACATATTTTAATGTTTACTCAACTATAATATTCAAAAATTTTACTATTGAGTTTTTCAGTGTAGCACCTAGGTACCTTATACATCGGACATCCTTTGAGTCCCTACCTAGGTACCTATATGGTGGCACTGTTATAATGTGATCAAGATAATGAATTACGAAGGTAGGTAAGGCTAAGTGGTCTACCTTGTTTTCAATAATTGTTTAAAACATATGAAACGTTAGCATTGGAAACATTGTAAAAACCTTTTTTTTTGGGAGCAATGCCGACGAGTTCCTTGCCTTCTTTCACGGGTGCTTTCGTGGGGCTCATGAGCATAAAGAGTTGAATTTGGACGCATAAAAGTTACAGGCTTGGAAACGTGCGACCGTCACGAGTGAGCGTGACTGACGGACACGATGCTTGCTGGAGACCAAATTGAAATGTCCTCGGTGGTAGGTAGCTCTTCTCGTTACTGACTACACATTTAATCTATTGCTCTATTGGCGTGTACGACGAGATTTGAATTTGGGCGAGAGTGCCTAACAGCATGAATCATTTATGCAACTTCATAGAACGAAACCAACATTATCCAGGACTAATATAGTAAAATATCATGTGACATGTCTTACTTTAAGCCGAAGTCCATCTTGCTATTTGCATTTTAAATTGTTATTTTACGTCACTTAATAAATGCATGACAATTGACAATGCGAAGCGAAAACTAAAAAAAAGGATAGAGTTGGCAGCTCACGATAGGGACGTCCTGCGGCGCAAGTACGGATCTATTCGGGTCGATAAAATTGACAGTTCAATTCGATAAAACCCACTTTATCGAATTGAACTGTCAATTTTATCGAACAAAGCGGGTTTTATCGATTCGAACTGTCAATTTTATCGACCGAAAAGATCCGTACTTGCGCCGCTGGATCGCGATGGAGTTAGCCGCCAGTCGATGACTACGACAATAGAGCCGTTTTCGGCTGGCGAATTTTAATTGTTAATCCTCGGGAAACCACGGTAGGAGCACTCACTTGCCAACACGAACCCTGGACTGGCAGGCCAGGTGAAATACAATTATAAAACTGACTTCCGCGTCGATGAAAAAAACCGATTAATTTGGAATCTATTCCGGAAGCGAGATGTTGATCGTGCGGAGGCTAGGCAGGAATGTAGTCCATCGCAGTTTCAGTAGGCTTTTTTTACCAATGACGTTGTTATCATTCACTATTTGCCCAATCTCCCTACCCAAAAACTATTTATTGCCATACCGTTATTTTTAACTGCCAATCCTATCCTACCCACAAAACTATAAAGCCATTAAAACATTTATTTTTTCAGCCAACGAAAATGTCGAAGAAGACTGTCCTGAATGAGAGTTACAAGGGCCTCGTGGAGACCGTCTCCATCCCGGCGGAAGTGCACGAGAGAGACGGCAAGAAGTACGCCAGCTTCGGGACTACGGTGCCGATCCACTGCTGTTCTCCTGAACAGGTAACTACGCCATCTATTGACCGAAAAAATAATCATTCGACTATTAATAACTGGAAAGAATACTGAGCGGAGCGATAATTAACTGCCGATTGTACTTATCTTAATGTTTCTAAATTGAAAAATCTAATATGTAACTAAACGGGCCCCACAAGAGAAGAGCAAGAAACTCGCCAGCTTGATAGAATTACCTATAGGTCTAGGTTATACCTATGTTGTTTATAGTAGGTACCTACCTAATACTAAGTTTTTAAAATCTTAACTGGATCATTTTTGTTTTACTTACTTACCTACGAAACTATATTTTTACTAGCTGGTAAGACTAACTCTTCTGCGAGTGTCCGTCTGGGTTGCTACCACCGCTTTGCTCGTGAAGTTTGCCGCCAAGCAGTAATGTGTAAGCACTACTGTGTTCCGCTTTGATGAGCAGAGTAGTCAGTGAAATTCCTGGGCTTATGAGACTTAATACCTAGTCTCATGGTATAGAGCGCACTGCAGTGCCACGCAGGCTTTTGTGTTTTTAAGTTCTGAGTGGCACTGCAATTGTTATGGGCCGTCGTTATGCTACCATCAGGCAAACGACCAGCTCGTCTCTATATTAAACAGAATAAAAATGATGTCGCGGTTGATCAAGGAGCACGCTTACAAAGCTCTGTAGGCATATACTCGTACCAAGTTACATGATATTAAGCACGGGTGCCAATCTTGATACAAAATATACTCGCCGTAGTGTCTATGGCTCACATATAGAAAATGACAGTCCATTGCCGCCATGTTTGATTTTTATGTCAAATCTTAATTTGTCAAACCTAAATAAGTAAATAACCGCCATTAAAGTTTTAAGGTTGATCGAGTGAAGTTTTGCGTCGATTTAATTCCGTACCTTACCTCTCAATTTGTGAATCTGTAATACAAGTAGCATTATGTACAACAAGTGCTGTGTTGTGAATTGTGCTAGTAGACGAAAGGACGTCAATTTGTAAAAATTTCCAAAAACTGAGATAAGACTCAAAAGTGGTTACAGTGTAATCAATTGTGAAAATTTAAGAAACTTGAGCTTCGAAGATCTTCACAAACTGTTTGTATGTGAAAAGAATTTTGAATAAAGGTTTTTCACAAAAGCACTGCAGAGGTCTCGTCTGCGTATCCACGCCTATCCAACGTTATTCATTGATGAAGAGATAACTAATGGAGCTCTGTGATGGAGAACATTGTGATGTTGTTTCTGAATGCATTATTGATATGAATCTGCGATTAACTGTTTTTAACTGGTGCAGTGTTATCAATAGAATATTAAAAGGCACAGATGTTTTTAGGTTAAGAAATAAAAGTTTGCCTTGCATGCAAGAAAAACCATATAATAAATGTAAAACAAAATTGAAAAATAAAAACCTAGTGAATATACTATGTAGTTTTTTATATTCTAATCCTAATTAGGGATATTACTATATAGCCAGTAGGTACCTAACATGGCAAAACTGCCTGAACCCAAAAAGAAAAAAAAGTAATTGCATAGGTAAAAGACTATAATTCATACAAAAAAAAACGAAGCAGTTGTCAAAATCTATATGTGAGCCTCGTTACGGCGATTTTTTCTCTATGAAAGTCATCCGTCTGATCCTCTCAGTAGTCTGTGATATTAAGAGAGCGTAGATCCACGGGCGAGCAAGTCGATGCTTGTGTAATACTTTCACACACACAGAAGCAGACGTAGTGTGCGTAGATTTGGCGCGTATTCTCTCACTGGCCGTGGCCGTGAATAACCACTTTGATTTGGCCTCTGAATTCGGCCGGACAAGTACTTGTGTAGCTTTATACCTAAACTGCGTTGTGCGTGCGCCTGCGGCGCAAGTACGGCAGTCGGTTCAATAAATTTGTCGAATCGAAAAGCCCGATAAATTTATCGAATGTTGCGAGTACCGATGTCTGATCGTAAAGTAGTTAAAGTAGCTCTATATTCTCTTTGTATTCGACCTAGCTATTCGATAAATTTTGTCGATTGTTTCTAGGCTCGATAAAACCCACTTTAACGATTTGAACTGTCAATTTCATCGAATATTATCGACTATAAAGATCCGTACTTACGCCGCTGCGGCGAGAGTACCGAAGTCGGTTCGATAAATTTGTCGAACCGAAAAACTCGACAAATTTATCGAATGTTGTGAGTACCGAAGTCTGATCGTAAAGTATTGTAGTAGCTCTATATTCTCGTAAGCACGGCTAACGTCAAGCGGAGCGCCGAGCGACATAACCACTCGCTGGAAGGCCTCGCGGCAGACTGATTTGAATTGATTTGCGCGCAGACTTTTATACAATGTTTTATAGTAGTTTTCAAATATTTATAGAAAAATAATAAAGCTAAATTAATTAAATTTTTAAATTTTATATTTTAGAAAAGATCCTCTTCTATTACAGGAAGGTATTTTTATATTAAATTAAGTAGAATATACCGGTGAAAATAATGATTTTATTCGGCTATATTTTCCTAATCTTTTTCTTTTCACTTGGTTTGGATTTTATTTTCGTATGTAAATAATCAAAATCGGAAAATGTTTTCCCGTAACTATTTTCCTGATGATCTTTGCAATTGGCTAGATTTTTTTGTTTATTAGGTTTGTCTGTAATTTGAGATATTTTTAGCTTGGAAATTGACACTGAAAGTGAAATTAAGAGAATCTCCGTTCAGTTATCTCGTCAGATTTCACAAACGCTTTGCCAATTATAAAATTTTCTCCCGTAACTATATCAACAACAAAATTTCCTAAATTTATTGGTAATTAACGTCTTTGTAAGACAAATAGTTATGGATATTTTCAAATCCGAAAAGTACGGTATTTTAGCCAAACGGCGCGGAAAACGTATACACCCTCTTAATACCATAATGATCATAATATTCTGGTGCCCCTAACGACCTGTGCGTGCGAGTGCAGGTGAGCTCGCTCGCGGCCGCGACGCACCACTACTGCGACATCTTCTCGGAGCAGCTGCTGGCGCCGCTGGCCGAGCTGGCCTTCGTCAGGATCGACGAGCACACCGCTGAAAAGGTACAGGACACTTCCACGAGGGGCCTACTTCCTTCCTACTAGTCTTTTACGAATCCGTCATCCTCTCCATTTATGGGTGTCTGGAAGAAATAGTTGTTAGCGATAAGACAATGAAAAACAAAAGTTACACTTTTGCAAAAAGTTTTCAAATTCAAATTAATTTATTTGCATAAATATGGGTAAAAAATAGGGATGCCTGCTATTTTTTTCAAGTGTTTCTGAAGGAAACTTTATAAATAAATACACTGATGCAAAACATAAAAATCTGAAAAGTCGTAAAACTAATGTTGTTCGCCATGACGTGTATGATACCCTGCCCCGGTACTTCATAGGGCATTATGTTACAGATTGTATAGGTTAACAAATAATCATATGATCGCCATATTCACCGTTAGGTGTGCAGTGTTTCGTCTCGTTTTCACGTGTAACACCTTCCCTCAGCGAGAAGTTGACAGAGCAGTTTAGCATAGACTATCTTATTGAGCAATTATGAATAAGGGGGTTATTCGAGTCGTTATTTATTCACACTTCATTTGTCAATTACTGATTAATTAAGTTTTCGTCGATGTAGTTTCGTTTTTGTAGAAGTTGTAATAATTATGTGTATTCTTCTTGTTTTGTTCGACATCGAACACAATCATAAGTTTGTCTATGATCAAAGCTGAGAAATAGTTGCATAATTAATATATGGTATACAGGGTATGACTTTAAAAAATGCGACTTTTGCAAATTAGTGATTTCAAAGTCGTCGCTGAGTATTTTGTCACAGTTGATTTCGAAATCACTCGAGAAATTAAAAAATCGGTCCCCTGGAACCATGATTGAACGTTCCACCCTTGCCCAGGTGTTCATAAACCGCAACAAGCGCATCCTGCTGGTGTCCAGCGACGGGCGGCTGGCACAGTGGCGCTGCGCCCCGACCTTCGAGTCCGCCAACATGTACGTGGCCGGCGCGCCCATCGTCAGCGCCAGCGGGGAACTCGTCTCCATCGTCACGGCCAAGAAGGGGAACCACTACGCTGTATCTAACTTTGAGGTAGCCTTATACTGTTAACTTATAAAGAGTAACGTTTGGTTTACCAAATGTTACTCTATACAAGTTTCACTACTGAAACCAAACGTTTCCTAACGAAATTTAAAATAGCGCCATCTACAGACCAATAGTAGACCTAAAGAATAAAAGTGTATTTCTTGCCGCGGTTTGGTGTACCCTATGCTAAATACCTATTTAGAGCGTTTATTATACGTAAGTACCTACTTACGTATAATAAACCATATCTTTCCCATGTTCTTATTAGATAGGTTGAAACTAAAGTTAGGTTTAGGTACGAGATGACAGAATCGACCCCATTATATTCTAATATCTAATCGTCGTACTACTCCAGGGTGACGGCGGGTACTTCGACACGCCTCAGCCGTGGACGGTGCTGGAGCCCCCGGCGGGCGCCTCCGTGTACGGCGACCGATGGTTCTCGTCCCGCGACGCCCTCCGCGCCCACGTCACCTCCCTGCCCCCGCTGGAAGTGTCCCCCGCCACGCCCCCCACGCCCGCCCTGCACACGGGGGGCGTGGCGCGCGTCACGCTGCTGGCGGCCGGCGGGAGGCAGATATCGCACACCTACCTGCACGGAGTCATCAGCACTCAGATCGAATACTTGTAGAGTTGTACACGCAGTATGGGATGCCTCCGACAGAGACAGATAGCGCACGTGCTGATGAGAGACAGAGACAACCAGCCGTTGGACTTTACAGAGGCCCAAAACGCGAATAGGGTAGTTGACAGTAAGAAAAATATTGGGATTTTTTGGTTTTTGCTAGTTTAAAGTCTATACATGTAAAATATCTATTGTATTGATTAAAATCTTAAGGATTTATTTATATTTTTGAGAAATAAAATTGTGAAATTGTAGCCATTAGTAACGCGACATTCAACGCCAATCAGAGCTCAGACGTCAAAGTTTGCAATAAAAAAAAACTTCAGTTCGTTTACTCTATGCTTAGCATCTCAAACCTACACAGATGTTGGTTTGTGCAAACTGTGACGTCATCCGAGACGCCATGACAGATTGGCGCTTTTAGTCAGGAAACGTCAAAATGTTTATAAAAATTTAAAATAAACTATGATAATGTTAGTCTTATTTGAAATATTAATATTTTGGCTAAAATAGCCCACAGGTTACAGTATTAACCAGTTTTCAAAAATTGCCAACTACCCTATAGTACCCCCGCGGCGGCTATGGAACAAAATACCTAAGGGTACCGATGGGATCGTGTTAAGTTATGATGACCAAAAGCTAACACCTTTTTGTAACAATCAACGTTTAGAAATAAATAAACCTCAAACTGTTGGTAATATAAAACTAATTATTACATACAAATATGTAATAAATTAAGTACATATTTGTTTGTGTTTTAAAATATATATACATTATTTTTGGACTTGTATGTACAACACAAATCAATGAAGGCTAAATAAAACGTGTACTCAAAAATAGTAAAGAGTACACAGTGATATGGTAATAACGTGATGGTATAATATAATGGCCCAGATTCTACATCACACACCTAAATCTTATTTTAGTTTCGCTCTCTTTTCAATAAACAGCACGTGAAAGTGATGGAAGTCGTTAGACTTAAGTTTTAGAGCCGTTAAATTACACTGGTTTCAAGCAAGCGGATTAATTTGACAGGTCCAATTCCATTATGGTCTCGATTCTGTTTCAAATCTCTCATTTTAACTAAAAAGATGATAAAACAAAATGAATAAGTATATTATAGTACTATCAAATTATTCCGCTTGTAACCAATGAGAATTTAACAACTATGAATGTAATGACGTTTATTTCATCGTTGGAGGAAAAAGGACGAAAGATATTAAGGTTTAAAATTAATATCATCCATCCTCTTCTCATGTTTTTAGCTGGAAAGGGACTTTAAAGTTAGTTAATTTTAGGCAACAGAAGTGGAGCCAGTAGCTATAAAGTTATAGTTTTCACGACCAGTCGGCAGATAGCACTGTTTTTATTTCTTATTTTAATTACTACATTAAAAATTACTTTTTCATCCGATGTAACGTGTTGACACATTTTGTTAAGTACAATAATAATTTTTAAGTTCCTTTTTTATATTTTTATGCATTCTTATATTCCATGTAAATAGATAAATTTAATAGGTTAGTGCAATAAAATTTATCTTTTAAGGGAAAACATCTCGTGCCGCTAAGCAACTTATCCCACGAGATGGCGCTGTTTCTCCAAAAACATGTTTTTATTTATTTTACTCTAAGTAGCGGGAAATAAACTCATTTTAGGTGATTTTGCGGGATTTTCAATTTGTTCTTAGCACATATCAAACATAGTTGAACCCATTGATAACTACACTTTTGAGAAAATGTTAATTAAAACCGTACTCCTGTATATGTAAATGAACGACACACACACATGCAAATGGGAAAACGGTATACTAAAATTGGCCGAAGTATAAAGCTACGAATTAGCGCAGTTGTCACTTGCGATTTGAAGAACCAGAGTTCGAATCTGGAATACTATAGTCTCATTTTGTGCTGAAGAATATTTTTTTAGACATTTTTGTTATCTATTGCACTTAGTAATAATAACAATAACCTAGTTTTTGTGCTAGATTGGAAAGTAAAATGAAAGACTAGGTAACGTTTAAAAAGATTTAATGCGTGTGTCCACTTTGGAGATGAAGCATGTCGCCTATTTTTGCTACTATAAAAGTTGTTTATTGTTATTTAGTTTATTACATAGATTTTAGAATAAGTGAGACAACCACCGCCAGGATAAACTCTTCATCTCTCTCAATTTCTACTACTCTTGTGGGTTGGGCTGATGAGATAAAGCACTCCAAATAAAATCTCTTCATTTTGACTCTTAGCTGGCTCTGTACCTGGTAATAATAAAGTGTGATTTTTTTTTGATCTTCCCTCTTTGAATACAAGTGGATTTTATTTTCCTTGGCAGCGCTTTCGATATCTTCGATCTACCATCAACGAAGGAAAGCACTTTCATTCTAAAATCGCTTCTTCATTTGTAATCACGCCATTTGGGCTTGCTCCTAGAAACCTATATCCCTCGTTGATATAGAATCCAGAAGGACGAACTGCTTTTGAAATTTTTCAGCAAAACTAGTTCATTTCAGATTCATTTTGCTGACCGGACACCATATCCGTTGACAATTACTTCTTGGACGTTTTCAGGCATGGTTTGCTGTGTTACTGGTCTATTTCGTGTTATTGTCAACCTCAACACGGATCCGTCTTGATTTTCTAGCATTTTTTATTGTCAAAGGTTACACATCAGAACTTGAACTGGGTTTGACAAAAAAATCTAAGCTGAGCTTAGCTAAGATGTTTGTCGCCAGGCGTCTTCCCGTCTGTAAAAATGAAATAAGTACCTGCTTAGTATCTCAGAATTCAAAAAATTTGTTCCATGTTTGTTTACATAGGTTCAATACTTACGAAACTTCGTCGCCATGGAAACGCTTGAGCTGACCACGAACCTATTTTCGGTTTACTTTTAGGACAGAATAAGTTTTATAACACGGTTTTGATCTATTAGGTCTATTAATTTTGCTGTTATAACAGCTGGATGATGAATACAAACATTATGCTGCAAAATACAAACACTAACCTAACCTAAAAACTGCGAACTGAGAACACAACAAAATTTGTATTTTGTGTTGCCAGTACGTTACATTCAATTTGGCCAGTCTACTGCGGCCAAAAGTAGTGTCTTGATTGATTAGGTTCGCGTACTGAGTATTGTTACAGTAAAATAAAAAATACTATTGTTATTTAAGTCACTTGAGCTCATAGATGTGTTTCCCGATAAAGCTTGCTAGGAAATTTTCTTTGATAATAATTAATTACTTATGATCCCCATCATCACCCTGAACGTGTTCTTTGTTGATAAACTTGAAACCCCCTATTTTTTTAAGCAAACGCGTCTATGATACAAATTAATGGTAATCTCTATGAAAAGGTCCTAAATAAAACATTCATATAGCAGGAGAGTTACGCGATAATGTCATAAGTTACTCAAAATGTTACACTCTCAAGGTCTGGCAGCACTGAGTTGTATAACTCTCGCTTATTTGAATTGTTGTTTTTAGTGGTTTTGATTTTATGTCACACTGAGCGGCAACGTCGCACGTTGCGATATAGCGCGGCTCTGCTCTCGCAAAGTAATGTATTCTCGCTTGCACGCACAATCTGACAACGCACGTTGCACGCACATCATGAAAATGTAACTCACACTACGACCGCGTGCTATATAATATTGTACCACTACAATCGTAAAATATTTCGAAATATTAGGCTAAAAAAATGTACTTCCAGGCTATTAAATCATAATATTACTGATTTTGCGGCTATATAAGCTTAAATTAGGGCTATGTTAAGTCATTATGAGTTCAAAATAACAGCAGGACACGTAAGAAGGTCATGCAAAGTTTGTATGGTAAACATTTAACCTTAAATACATAGCTTTATTTACCCTTAACAAATAGTTAAATAACAATTTTAAATTCACAACGCAAACGGCATACTCCTACATATACAGGGTGTAACAGTAAAGTGTAGCAATACTGAAATGTATGAACGTATATCTAGTAAGGAATCTATTTGCTTAAGGAATCTGTTTTAAACTGAAATCACAACTAAAATTTTCCCTACAAACTTTAAAAAATATTTGTTCAGGTTTTTCAACAACCCTAATTCTAAAACTAAAAGCTACGCAAATTCATCCGCTGCCTTGTCCCGCACTCCCTCCGACTTCACAATGAAGTCAGTCAGCAGGGCGCGGGGCGTGGGGGGCGCGGGGGCGGCAGCGAGCGCCCCCACTCGCGGCGGCTTCGCAACTTTATTGCCTTTTGTCCAGCTGATTTCAGGGCTGCATCTAAGTCAGTTTGAGGAAAACTGACTTGCCATAACTCTTTGGTTAAACGACTTTGTGATATTCTGTTTACTTCTTTTTTAATTAAATGTACGCCTGTATATGTGATTTCAGTATTGCTACATTTTTGTTTTGCAGAATGTATAATAGTATTATTATAAAATCTGTAAAAGTATTATAATTATAGAAATAAGTAGGTAGTATTTAAAATACATAGGTAATTACATTTATCACCATAACCGAGGTGGTTATTATATTGTATAAATAATATCTTAAAAAAACTTATCCGATCCAGTCTTACAATTCCATCATAGATTGATTTCATATTCTTAGGCTTTATAACTGTAACTATAATTTGACAGTTAAAAAGTGGCACGATTGACTTTCTTGATACTTTATATAATATAAAAGGCAGAATTTCTCCCGTGACTAATAAATTGAAAAGAAAATTTTAATATTTTCTTCGTTAAAAAGAGGTTTAACAGTACACATAGGTTTACCTATAGAAGTCCTATGCTTAGTTTTGAACAATGGCTCCATAAATATGTATTAGTTTTTAAGCTTCATACAAACTAGTTCTCTAGAACTTCTACTGATCATCTGAGGTGAAGTTTCATTAAATCATGGCGCTTATCCCTGCGTTGATAGATCTATAGAGATTTCAAAACGAGTTCATCACTAAATGGCGGTAAATAAATAATTTGTTTCAAGGCCAATTTCAGCGACGACTATGTACTCTCTTGGTACATTTTTTACTTATATTATTTGGTAACGAGACGAGCGGGTCCTTCGCCTGATGGTAAGCTTAACGCACTTTAGCCCATCTAGATTTCATCCTAACTTTCGTTGATTTTTCCTCTTGGTAAGGTGACGTTTAACCAGTAAAAATAGCTCCCTACGACTACACACATAGACCTTGATCCTGAGTGACGTGGTCGCAGCTGACACCATACCAAATCACCATGTCTCCTAAAAAAACAATTCGCTCTTTGAATGCTTGAAATATCGACAAAAAACAAAAGCGAATTTGAGGGAGAAGAACCTTTCAAGAATTACCCAACACAAAAAGGGATGCAGCTACATAGGTACGCCCCCGATAGACCCCGCATGCTCTCGTCTTTTATTTGATGAAGTAGAAAATACAATAGCGTGTGTTGACTGTAAACGTGCGCAGTATGAGCAATAGATCTCGGACGCCGTGAGTTTCGAGCTTCTATTTCACTCACACATTAGCATGTCTCGTATCGCTATCTCTTTTATCACGAGAGGGGGACCTCGGCGGCGGGGGCGTGACTTACCGTGCATATTGTAGAGTGTTTGTGCGCACGCAAACATGTGTGCGTGTCGCCAGTCGACATACAGCCGCACGAGCTCCCCCTCGGCGGCGGGGCGACGAGTGAGGGGGCGGGGGCGTGACGGACCGTGCACGTTGTAATGTGTGTGCGCTCGCAGATATGTGTGCGTGTCGTCAGTCGACATACAGCCGCACGAGCTCTCCCTCAGCAGCGGGGCGACGGGTGAGGAGGCGGGGGCGTGACTTACCGTGCACGTTGTAGTGTTTGTGCGCTCGCAGATTTGTGCGTGTCGTCAGTCGACATACAGCCGCACGAGCTCCCCCTCGGCGGCGGGGCGACGGGTGAGGGGGCAGGCGCGCGCGGTGCGGAGGTGGCGGGAGATACACACGTAGCAGAATATGTAGCTGAGGAAAAATAACAGTTATAAATACAACCACAACGTTACACACGCGAGTCAATCTTTACTTTTCCGTTCTTACGGTTATTTCATCTAAAATAAGCAATATTTAATTAGAATATTGGCACTAACAGCTGTATTCATTTTGTACAGACGATATTTCCTTCATGCAAAAAAAAACCCACACTATTAAAGCCCGTAGGAAATTGCACAGGAAGCTATTTGTATGAATTCAAAGTACAGTAACCGACAAACAATTTGAACAATGGACTTGGCTGCGCGAAGATTTTAAGGTCTCTTTGGGGGATCGAAGGGTGCGCGGGGGGATTTCAACAGCGCTCGTCCACGTGACTAGCCGACTGGCGTTTAGGGTAAGAGGTTGTTTGTTAGTGTATGCACAATTATTGCACATGAATGTTTCCATCTATCTTCAGAAAGGTTTGATCGGTTTAGATATGGAAACCTGATTCTTATTGTAAATAGTTTAAGTTATCTTACGTTGCCTACAAAAATTGACATTTGAATCTAGTTTGATAAAAATAAGTCCTAAAAGCTACTAAGGATGCAGGTAGGTAGGCACATGATATTATCTTACCCAGACACAGGCAAGACTGTGGGTATCTTCCAAGACCGCAGGCACAGAGGACAACGGTTCTTCCACCGCACCGCTTTTTCATCCCTCTGTAAAAAGGAGAAAAAAAAATACATTACAATATCACTTTGATAATGAACACCTCATTAACTGAGAGATCGGGCTACATCCATATTGGATACCAGAGGCGGCGGCGGCGGCGGCGCGGCGCTGCAGTCGGCGACTGCACGCGACTCCCACCACCGCAGGAACTGCACACCGAATGCTCCGTACTCGACTGCACGCAGCATGGCACTGCCCACCATCGGGAATGTTATCACTGCGCTTCTGAGGATAAAGATAAAATAAATCGTCAAAGCCGTACACTGAACTGTGAACAAGTACACCGGACTGTGAACTAGTGCTCTGAGGCATCCCACATGCTTCAAATTTGGATCATTATCAGTCGGCAGACGTCCACTGCTGAACTATTCTTGATTCCACCTACTTCTGTGTACTACTACCATGTGCAAAATCATAGTATATCATTGACAGAGCCTGTACCGAGATTGGACTCCACAAAATTTTCACCACCTGCATCAACAGCACTGGAACAGCTGTACCAGCGACCCAAACGAGTGCACCGATATGAAAAGGAGTTGGGATGGCTTGGGCTGACACTGGCAGGGGACATTACACCCTAAGAGGGACGTCATCGCAGACTTACGTACGTACGCAGACATAGTGTGCAAGCATTACTGTGTTCCTGTGTGATGGCAGAGTATCCAGTGAAATTACTGGGCTTATGAGACTTAATACCTAATGTCTCAGGGTAACGAGCGCACTGCAGTTTGTGTTTCAAAGTTCTGGGCGGCACTGCAATTGTTATGGGCCGGCGTTATGCTTACCATCAGGCAAACGACCAGCTCGTCTCGTTACCAAATAACATAAAAAAACTTAACCATCCCCACTCGAATAAGATTAATTTGCAAGAGCAGAGTAGCCGATCCAAGTGGCGTTTTATGAGGGAGACCTATGCTCAGCACGGGACGTCTTCCGGCTGATGGTGAGGGAAGTAGGGATATCAATAGAGAGCTGTACCTATATACCTATCTCTATCCATAGAAATATGATAAATCCTAACTCAGTTCTCACTTTTTAACAAGTTTTATTCACGATTCAACTAGTCAGTGTTACAATTTTGTCCAGTATGACGGTGGTTTGGTCAAACAAACGGTCATACATTTATACACACAAACACATACGATTTCTGAACGCATCCTTCCCCCCCCCCCCCCCCTCTCCTCGACCTGTGAACACGCCAGCGCCATCTACAGTCCACTCTCGCGCACCGTTGAAAATTGTTAAACACCGCACCGCTAAATTTAAAAATAAACAATATGTATCGCCTAAACCTCTCAAGTGTTGTGAAAATTGTAGAAAAACAATTATAGTGCTTAGTCCAGCAAAAGGCTATCGAAGATTGACTGTGGTGTACTAGAACCAGCGCAAATTTCACCGTACGTGATACAGGTACCTCTTCCATACACCTATAATATCAACCAGACGGTAAGTGTATGTTAACAATAATTTGCAGACCAATATGCTTTCGCTACGAGCGCTCATTCTAGAATACCACATCCACTAGACTAACTGCGCTAGACTAGCTGTCGCGATCGGCAAATCGTACACCAGTTAGGAGTTGCCATTACAAAAATATTAGAAGGCTTCTCTATACAAACTTAAAATATACCATAGACTATACAATTTAAAACGACATAGCAAACATGTGCAGCCTTACCCTAGTCGTCCGCTCGCGATCGCCCGGAGCAGTTCCCCCCAGGAATGGTCGTGGTCGTGGTCGGGGCGCGGTGGTGCGTCCCGCAGCGCCAGGCCGAGCACCGCCAGCGCCGGCGAGTGCGGTGCCGCGCCACCCGCCACGTACCGCGCCAGCTGTACCAGCCGCGCCGCCGCCCACGCCGCGTGCGCGCACGAGTACACTCGACAGGCGGCGCGCCGCAGCCGGTCTGCGCGGCTCTGCGGAACGAAAGCGACCACTACTAGCCACTGTTCAGTTACCAGCTACACAAGCCGACCGTGAGCTGTGAAACGGTAGCTGTTCCTGTGGCTTAGCTATGCAACCGATGTGGTCGCTTGGACTAATTCAATAGAGCCCTGGCTGGCCCCCTACAATTCTTTTCTTTTGAATCTGTTTTCGAGGGCCCTCGTCGATGTAATGCGGTCGACGATATAGCATGCTTGCCTTGAAGAAACCTATAAGCTAGAAGCTCAATAGTATATAAAAAAACGCAAATAAAGTTCTTCTCAGTAGATTATGATGGAAAATTATTAACTTTTCAACAAACACTACAAAGAATTCAAAATAATGGGAATTCAAGTAACTTACAATACAAGCGATAAAAATCCATTAAAATAGTGCATTTTTACACGATGGAAATTGACCTTGACCAAGACCAAATCTAAATTATTCATCATAATTTATCTATAAGATTATATAATGTGGGTAATTTATAGTTTTAATTGCTGGTTTTAAAGTCCATCGTTGCGAGCTCAAGAAAGTTTTTTATTTTTATAACAAACTAACCCAGGTTTCGTTGTCCAGCGTCGCGCGTTACGTTTGGTTAAATTCAGTATAGATCGAAATTAGGCCATTAGACATTCTTTATCGCGGAATTAAAACTATAAATTACCCACATTATATAATCTTATTTAAAATGGACTTCCGCAAAGTAACACCTGATTCCATCAAATATATAATTTATCTATCTAAATAAAAACAGTTAATCACTTTTCCAAGTCTCCCATCATCATTATCTTCTCTCCACTGGTCTATGATCCTCTCAATCTTGTCCTTCAGGTAAGGTACCAGCACTAAGAGCACCATGGACCCTCGCTCCAGCAACTCTGGCAGCCTCTGCCCAGACGCAAACTCGCTAGGGTATGAGAGAGGCACGCGGAGAAGACCGTAGAAGCTCTCTGAGAATGATGCCGCTGGAAAATTGATAAAACTAATTAAAAGACTTGTGTAAGAGTCTAGAGGTGCACCTGCACCACCTGGCACCACTTTGCCCAAATATTCTCCCTGTAAGTGTGATCTATTTGTGTTTTTGTTGTTGTAGTGTAATGTATTACATAAGATTCAAATTTATCACCAGCTTGAGGTAACCAAAACATTTATCATTCAGGGCTCAGCAATAAAGTTTTAATTAAATGGAGCAGAATGGTGGTTTCTTTCAGGTGAATCTGGTAGATTTTATCAAAATTAATTCAACTGAATATTCAACCTTGTCACACACACTTCTAATACCACCAAGTATGAAATCTTTTACTGAGATCAATACATATGTACAAGTTATATTGTGTACTTGGCAACCAATCAGTGGGAGTTTTTATAGGCTACTCATGTATAGCAATATACTGAGAAATGACCTGTACAATCTATGATGATAGGGTAATACATCAATAAAAACTATTAATACCTAGTGGGTTACATTATAATTACTTCTCGATACACACATCTATTAGGATACCTACTAGGTAATAATTTTGTAGTGGCTTCAGTGTGGTGTGCACCACTTCATAGATAACAAAATAATAAAAGGGTGATTACCATAGTGCTTGAGGTAGTGGTACTGCAGACAGCAATCAAACAGCAGGTATAGCTCGTCGAACCAGGGCAAGCACCAGCCACACTTGTTGGGGTGCGCTGCGGCCAAGTACTACAAAGTTGGGACTTAAATGTGATAACAGTCAATATACCATAATATATTATAACAGAACATTTTTTAAAGTAATCCCAACTTAATGATGATTGTTTAAAACCGATGTACCTACATCCCAGGTGCTCTTTGCAGAGCTGTTTCTGGACCTAACATCATACATTTCAAACAACTTTTAAAGTCATAAAAACACTACGAAATTTAATATACATGGAACTAATTACGTACCTCGACAAGTTTCCTAAGTGCAGGCTTTACGGTAGCACCTAGAGCTTCTTGTGCGGTCACTTGGAACACCGAAGGAGTCCCTTGAAGAGTTCGAGTTAGATGGGCCGCGTACACAGCCATTTTACACTACACTCGCACTTTTTAACCAGAAACGATTTATGCAGATTTGAACTATGTTTTAAGTAAGTCGTAAACTTAAATGGCCTTTGTGCCAAAAGATAATTCGACAATTTAATGCATTTTTATTACCATGTTTATCTTTTTCAAGGACAAGATTTTTAATTTCTTTTGACATTTTGACAACTTTGACAAGTTCATACATATGTAGCTAGAGTTCATAGACCTAAGACCACATATGTATTCTCTTTGGAACATCATAACAATCTTCTTGTCAATGTCAAATGAATTTTTGACGATACTTGTCAAAATAGGGGTGAGCTTGGCGTTAAATTAAAATACCACAAATGTGGTTAACACACAGGGTTAACATTCCACAGAAGCCAGGAAATAAAGAAAGAAGAAGAAAATACGACAAAATTGCGGCAGCCCTCAAAAACCCAAAAATATAAAAAGTTTAAAAATATAATTTATGTACCTTATGGACCGGAGAGTAACAATAGGCTACCCCTATTTTTTATCCCGGATTATTTTAGAATAGAGCAAAAAATACTGGCCGCGCCTTCTGAATATCTGCTAGCGGAGCCACTAATACCGCAGAATAGAACAACTAATATTATTAATATTAATAGTACAACTGTATATAAATACAACACATACATACAACTACATATTAATAGTACACTGTACAACTAATACAATAAACTAATACGCCGCGTTGTACATTCAAGCTCTAAGCGACGAGTTTCTACTTCGTTGCTCCGTTGCTGCGTGAAAGAAGCACAAACCAACAAACACGCTTTCGCGTTTAGTACGAGTTATGAAAAGTCTGAGAACTGATTTGTTGTAGGCTACTGTATACTTTATGAAACATATTTTATAGGCGCATGTTCACATACTTACCTGTAAACAGGTTTTTGGTACTGTATACGGATTTATAGGGTAATATCATAGAGATATATAAATATCTATGGCTAATATATTATAAATTAATAATTATACCTACTTACGTGCTCAAAAAACACAGTCATGTAATAAAAAATTAAGTCAATTGTATGTGTTTTGATACAATTTAAAGTTATAATTTATTAGGTATTTATGCCACCAGGCCACGAGCATCATCCAAGCGCCACCATCGCTGGTGCTAGTCATTGATGTTTACTTTGAGAGTTAATGAATTAAATCAACCAGTAAATTTGCTCGCGTCTTAAAAAGCATTAGATTTGAAATGTTCTCTACATAACCTAGAAGAGTAATAGGTTTCCATTATTTTTTGATGTGCAATGCTTTGATCCACAACTTCCGTTCTTTCTCGTGAGAAGGCGAACGTGTGTATCTTTATTTTTACACTGAATTGCAGTTTACAGAGGCATAAATTATTGCAAAGACGATTTTTGTTTACTTACTAAAATTTTATATTGTAGTTTCATATAGAAACAAGATCAGCGATAATGCGCCACCTAGCGGGATAAGTTAGCAGTGTGGCTCTCCATTGTCCCGTCCTTTTACGAGTATCCTTGTATCTTCTTCATGTATTGTATCGTCTTTTTATCCTTTATCTCCAATTCTTTGTTATTAGCTCCGGGCAAGATTCACTCGCCCACGCGACAGACAGTGAACAATTTGATGATGCTTTGAAAAGTGTTGATGACCATGACAGTTTAAAAACCTAATTTGGTGATAGTTGTTACTTCTAACGCTTAGAGAAATCAGTCTAGCCACCGATTTGCTCGGAAAAATTATAATTAATTAATTCAACTTATATTAGTTTTTTTTTATTTTTATAAACTTCACCAAGGCTTTTCCCAGTTTGATTAGGTGGTAGAATTTAGAACTGTGAGTCACTTCTGGCCGATAAATCAACATTAACATTTTATAGCGAATATTAAGCAAGGACCTACTAAAATCAGTCCACAGTCGGGTGTAGGATGTTATTATTATTACCTAATTTACGTACCTACCTATTGTTGTCTTAAGATGGTTTTTGGAAGGTTCTTCAAGGAGCCGCCTAAAATGTCAGGCTAAATGTGAATATTATGTAAGGAAGGTATAGTAATATACGTATTTAGGCTTAGAATCATGTTGAAACTTTCGCACTTATCCACAGAAAAGACAGGTACATAGTAAGTACAGTTATCTTAGAGGGCCTCAAGAATAGACTGAAAATTTAAAACACGTAGTTTTTTTTTTATACGCACTCATACACTACATACACGCACTAGGATTCCCTGTGTCGCAGGTGGCATGGACATACACAGATACACATCACAAACATCCAAGACCCGAGAACAAACTTTATGCTTACACAAAATCTGCCCCGGCCGGGAATCGAACCCGGGACCCCTCGCCTTGCAGGCAGGGTTACTACCAACTTAGCTACGGAGCCGTCAACAGGAGATTCACCCACACACTTTAATTTTTCCTTAGTTATTTCTTTCTTTTAATTACTTATGCTATAAGATTTTTTACTTTAAGTTATTGACTCAGTAAAAAGTGCCACAAGTTTGTATTTAGGTTTGGATGACGCAGACAGTATGTAATGAAGCGTTTGTAAGGTCATCTCTCTATGGCGTTGAACTACTACAATGTTAAATCTCAATAGTTTTAGAGATAGAGGGCCTTGACATACATACAGACGGACACAAAGTGATCCTAGAAGGGTATCGCTTTTACTTTTAGATGTATTAAACTTGCAAAATTGAGCCTGTAACACCTGCCACTTGTTTAATTTTATTAAAGCAGTCACAGGGAAACCTTCCTGTATATTAGATCTTCTGCTTATATAGAGCACAGCGCATCGGCCTAGTTCACTGTTATGTTTTGTTTGCCGTAACATATACCTATAGGCGGGAATTGTAAAAACCATATTCTATGATGTCGTTAGAATCCAGAACTCTTCACCATCCAACAAGTGTGGATTGGGCGTTACCAAGCCAGTAACTCACTTTGTATAATCTGCGAACGTAGGATTCAACGGGTTCACTCGTTCTTGTTCATTATTGATTGAGAGGTCCCGAGTCCCGTAGCTATATATTACAGGTCTGTGGAGTCCGTCCTCCCAGTCGAGCTTTTCACAGGGCTTGAGTCGGTGTAGTGAAAATTGTGAACTTATCGCTGCACCAAGTGAGCAACCACTGCAACAATGGGAAGAGATTTGATTGAGCCGAAGGGGAAGGTATGATTAGTTGATATATACCTACCGATTATTTTACCGCACTTCTCCTCGTTTCAGTTTTTAATTATGAAAATAATTTTTTAGTTCCCACGGGTGCAAATCGATCCCGAAACGCAGGCGAAGAAAATGCTCATCAAGTGTCTGGATAAGCTGGCGCCTAAAATATCTCCCGAGATGACCAAGCAGATGCTGGTCGAGATCCTGTCTGGAGGGCATCCCCACAAACTCGTAGATCAGTTCATTTTCTCCAGCGTCGATGCACTGGAGGCTAATAACATCTGCGTCTACAATTATCCTCTGGAGATATTTGATGTGTAAATTTGAATAAAGCAAGCTTTTAGAGCTTTGAATTAGTTGGATCAGACAGGTTTTGTTTTATTACCTCCTGCACAAATAGGTTTATAGAAAACAAAATAGATTAAATATTATTATGCATTTGAAATTATTTAGGAATTTCACACAGATTCTGACGTAGATATCATAGGTTGATGGAAAATATCCTTTGTGCGTTTTCCATTTCCTGATTCATTTAGGTAGGTACCTACCTAGTACCGTACTTTTCATTGAAATGAGATTAAACGTTAATAAGTTTTTCCTAAAGGAAGTACATTAGGTAATATTGTATTGACTTACAGCTATTGATATTGATACATACATACATATATTGATATTGAACTAGATTAGGTAACAGTTACCAACTACAGCTAGTTTCTAGCACATATCGCATGCAACAAGTATGCATAGCTAGGTAAATAATATCTGCTAAGTAATCAGTATGTCTTATTTTCATAGATTCGTTAAAGGAAGACTTTTTCATTATATTTATTTTGCTTTTTGCTAAGAGCACAGAATAGATTACATATGGTTCACCTCTCAAGTAGGTACCTAAGTACGTCGTAATTACAGGGACAGCACACGTGGAGGAAGAATAATATGTTGGGTATTTCATTGGTGCATTTGGGATATTGATCCAGTTCCCCTGAGCTCTGAACGAACATCGCTCATGCGCGTAGAGTGCATTCAATATGACACAGTATTTTTCAAATAGTTTCTTTGTGTTCAGCTTATTCTTTCAGTTAAGTTTCCTGTTTTGAATTTCACTGTCCAGGCAGTAAGGGAGCTCTCTTAGAATGTAGATTTTTCCCTTTGTTGCAAAGGGTGTGGCTGAGGCTGCATCACGCATGCGCTATACCTATCTCTATTAGACGTATGCACGTTGGTGCGTTATGAAAATGGATCAAAGGGTGAATTTGTTGCACAAGCGTGGTTCAGTCTTGAGGAAGGTCAACCAAACTAGGCCACACAGACCAATATTGTACCTACAGTACGCAAGTACAGCGATGTTTGTGTTCAGTATGGCTTTACGCAGTAGCGCCTGCGTATAGCTCGACTTGGTATACTTGGATGGGTGACCGTTATATTATGTGGTAAAACAAATGAGGTAGCATGCTTCGGAGGTACGTTAGGCGGTCGGTCTTTTTGAACCGTAGTTCAACTCTGAACTAGGTTTAACTCATGAACTGAGGTTCACTTCGAATTATTTGAACAGCTTTGTAACTGCTGTCAATGAGCTGCCGGTCACGTGAACGTCGTTCATTTCACATTTGATGAACTCTGAACCAGATGGCGTATTTATACAATATCATCTTTTATTTCTATAAATAATATTAAACTGTAGTCGTTAGTTATTTATAGTGCCTTGTATAATATTCATTATTCAATGTAAGTCATGACTATTATATTTTTATACTATGTTTTTCATTGTTTATCTTACCCACATTATAATATAGTGTAGTTTGTAGTTGGTTTGTAGTTATAGGATATTTTTCTTTTGTTTCAGATACACTAAATTCAAAATTCCGATTTTTTCTACTATTTATCTTTTTTTTCTATGCCAGTAGGTATTATAAAATTACTCTCAAACTATATTCAGCAAATTAGTGTAAGTGCATGGTAGCAATAAATAAATAAATATCATAATATCGTACAGTATCTAGTTCGTCGTTCACACAATGTAGGAAGAGGCAGAGATTGTAGAAGCGAGACGCAGTGCCCCCCGGGGCAGCACCCGATGCGTTATTGATCGAGCACGCCCGCCACCCCGCCGACAGTCATGGCGTCGACCCAGCACCCCGGCATGGCCAGGTAAAGATTCATTCACATACCTAATTAATAATCTACGTTCGAACCAGAACCACAGAACATATAAAAATTGGTTCGAACATTAACTATACTACTAAATAAATGTCTTATTCTTTTACATCGGGTCGCCACAATATACATTATGCAGCTTGGTGGATGTCGCAAATCCTCAAATGTTGTGGTTCTTGATATCTTGGTTATGCGAGAGACAGATTAGGGCTAGATTTGTGTAGATAACCACAAGTTATAACCAAAAAAGTGTAGGGTTATTTAAACCTTCGTTTTATTGTTGTTGTTATAAAAAATAACATATTTTTCTATAAGGCCTGCAGGAATGTGGCTGAACTACCGAGCCCATAAAGAAACCAGCCGAGCTCTTTTACCATAAACAAAATGGCGATATGTGGAAAATTTTGATCAAAACAAAAACAATCGACGGGAAAGGAAAACGAAGGCTAAGTGCCTTTGTGTTATGACTTGTCAACTGTCAAGTGTTTAGTATAAAAACTTCGCTTAGGAAATTAATTTCCTCCGATGAGACCCTGGAAAATATATTTCTTTATTATAAAGGCCAGTACCAATGACATTTACATGCGCCGTTATCTGCCTTCTAACTCCCAAAACGGCTGGACCGATTTTGACGGGACTTTCACTGGCAGATAGCTGATGGCAGGTAACTTAGGCTACTTTTATTTTAGAAAAACAATTAGGGTTCCATGCAAAAAAATAAAATCCAATATCTACACGCGGGTGAAACCGCGGGCAGCAGCTAGTATACACTATGAACACAGTTCAGACGCTGTAAAACGCCCTCCGTTCGCTGACATAACTACAGGATTAGGTATACGAGTAGACGCTCGTAGAAAAAAGAGATTTTCGTTAGTGGTAGGACTAACTCTTCTGCGAGTGTCCGTTTGGGTTGGTACCAACGCTTTGCTCGTGAAGTCTGCCGCGAAGCAGTAGTGTGCAAGCATTACTGTGTGCCGGTTTGATGAGCAGAGTAGCCAGTGAAATTACTGGGCTTATGAGACTTAATACCTAATGTATCAGGGGAACGAGCGCATTGCAGTGCCACGCAGGCCTTTGTGTTTCAAAGTTAGTCTCTGGAACCACTGTTTCAATTTTACCCGCTTGCCGCGCGTGGACAAGGGCACTGGTATTCTAGAAAGCTCGAAGGTTATGTCTATCGGAAGGTTATTACGAATTAAAGTTGAAATAAAATATAGACAAAACTTAGTTATGTCCTCATCTCCAACCTACGCGTTACAATAAAAGCGTAAAACTGTGATCGATCTGAGACCTAGTAGAGCGAGTGACTAATTGTGATCCTTGAGTTGTACGGACTCGCATAATTTTAGCTACGTAGCTCTAGGGTACCGTTGGACGCTTCTTAGAGCTAGCTTAACTAAGAATTAGAAGAACTAAGAAAAGGTAGAGCTTTTACTTTTGGACCGAGAGAATGGTTTATTGGGCCACAGCTTCAGCTTCTTCAGGAGACAAGGCTACGATTAATTTTAAAATGTATGTTACGTAAATAAATAAACGCTTACACTCATACCCCCACACTAGGATTCCCTATGTCGAAGGTGGCATGGACACACACATATACACATTACAAACATTCAAGATCCGAGAACAAACTTTATGCTTACACAAAATCTGCCCCGGCCGGGAATCGAATCTGGGACCCCTCGCTTTGCAGGTAGGGTTACTACCATCTTAGCTACGGAGCCGTCCGTACGTGGCAGTGAATAAACATTTTGTTTTAAACTTCTACTATTATTGCCTAATTGCAGAAGCTTCGAAATATCGGGTGCTCATCACTAAATAATAATCACGGCAAAGACCCCGTTACAGATGTATGAATTAATAGAGGCTTTTGTTTTTTTTATGTGTTGCGTCAAACTCTTTTATGTGAGCTGTAGGTAGTTGAGAGCCAGCTCCCATTATACAATTATCTTAGTTCATCATGTTCAGCGCATTCGTCAAGTGAGCTACTAACGATGCCTATACGAGAGATATAGAACAAAACACCAATGAAACACACAAAAATAAACCCGATAATCAATCTTTGGTTTTATAATTAGATTGAGAATGTAGCCAGGTCATCGGTTGATCTTCATTATAGTCTCGCTCACAGTCAATCTTCGATTGAGACATGATACTGATCTGTGGCTCTGATATAAATAAAACCGGCAAAGTTGTACTTTGTATGTTATAACTTGACAAACCATCATATCAGCCTTTTGTTCTCTGTGCGGAACCCCTCATACAGTTGACACGCTCTGCTCTGGCCATTAGTGTGTTATGTGCGTATGTTATAAATATATGTTTATAGAATGCGTAATATATCAGTCCTCTTGAGCACCCAACATGAACGCGCCGTATTACTCGTATAGGGGTCGACCCGGGACACCTCAAAAAAAAAAACTAAAGCAAATATATTTTTGAATCTACCACATTGAATCGTCACTGAACTAGCTGCAGACTTCCTTATAGATGTACCTATATAAGCTTAAGTCCTTAATAGAGTAAGACTGTCTATTGTGGAAACTCAGTGTTTTGGTGATGCTACATGCTACATGCATAATACCCTGTGTATTATTAATTTAATTTTGATCTAAACTGAACTGTTGTTACGTTGTCTGTGTGTAAGACAGTTTCCGTTGGAACTGAAGTGAGTGAAATGTTGTCTTCAGTATTGCGATTGCTGATATTTGTGGCGGCGATTGCAGCGGCCAGGGAGATCTCAGGTATTGTGTACAACATATTTTTAGAACGTAATTTACTCTATTTTTAACTGAACATTCTTTGCTTCGTGTGCAGCGAGTCCATAACTTAGCTATAACTAATCACGGAACACCCTGACACGTAGCCCCATCGAGTTTGGGCGCGTTTGGTTTGTCTTTACAAGTACTCTGATCCTAAATGATGTCTAAGGTCCTGATGAAGCCGGAAGGTGGCCACAGGAACACTCTAATAAAACGACGTAATCTTGATGGAACTTGATCTTAACTTGATGGAAGTTTGGGATTGTTTGATTTGCCTTTACAATTTACAAGTAGTTTCTGATCCTAGATGACGTCCAGGGTCCAGATGATGGAGTCGGAAGGTGGTCATAAGATTACTGTACCAATTACGTATTATAAAAGCTCACGTAACTTGTAAAACTTTAATTACCTACATTGTTTTAAATTTGTATTATTAGATAAGAATGAAAAAAAAAAACAACAGACACATGATGTTTACTTTGCTCATACCTGATATACATAATCTATGTTACATTATATGATATAATGACGTTATAGGCGTAATAACGGATAAGGCAAGGAATCTACTACGAGTAGTTCTATGGTACGGACATACATTCATTGCCTATATTACATTGTTAGTGGGAGGACTAAATTCTGCGAGTGTCCGTCTGGGTTGGTACCACCGCTTTGTGAGGGAAGTCTGCCGCCAAGCAGTACATGTGCAAGCAACTGTATGACGGCAGGGCAGTGTTCCTTGGCCAGTATAAGCTGTGTTCATTGTGCATTTCGTAATAAAAAATCATTAAGACCGCCTGTGGATTAATTGGTACCTCAAACTTATTCAAATACATATTCAAAATTGTACTAGCACAAGTGCCCTAAGGGTCAAGAGTCGAAGACGTCTAACCCGGTAGGTATACAAAGTTCCAGAAGAAGAGTATAGGTGTTACTTAGTACAGAACCGATATCGACATTCAGATATTTGGAAAAAGGTGACTCCCTCGCCCCCAGATGAGGAGTACTCGCAGCTCCCGCGTCTGTTCCACCTGGATGACTTCGATGGCTGCCTGGCGCGGCGCGACGGACTCTACTGCCTCGGGACCTTCGCCATCGAGAGGCCCAAACAGTACGACTCGACCTACGAGTTGTTAAAGGTGAGTTGCAAACTCGAAGCCCTTTTTGTTGTGTGCTATTTGTAACGAGACGAGCTGATCGTTTGCCTGATGGTAAGCATAACGCTGACCCATAAAAATTGCAGTGCCATGCGGAACTTTGAAATAAAGGCCTGCGCGGCATTGAAGTGCGCTCGTTACCCTGAGACATTAGGTATTAAGTCTCATAAGCCCAGTAATTTCACTGCTACTCTGCTCATCAAGCCGGAACACAGTAATGTTTGCACATTACTGCTTGGCGGCAGACTTCACTCACAAAGCGGTGGTGCTAACCCAGACGGACACTCGCAGAAGAGTTAGTCCTACCACTAACAGAACCCTTTTTAATTTGTTCTGTTCATTTCACAAATCAATCCTCATTCCTTCCAGGAGGTCTCCTCTGACCCGTACAACTTCAACCGCACGCAGCTGCACCGCGGCTACTGCGTCAGCGCGCGCTGCCCTGCGTCCGAGCGGAACAGCACGTTGCGCTTCGAACGATGCGTTTCGCAGTGGGGCCGGAAGCGGAAACTGCTTTTGTCGTTGAAGAGCCTTACGTACTGCAGGTAGGTAATTACATTTGCACAATTGACTTGAATTTGAACTTATCCAACTCTTCAAACTTATCTGGCTATTCAGCACAAAATGGTATTGTATATTTTTATTTTTGTGTTTCTAGGTAAAGAGATTAAGTTATCCCCTAGTACTAGATATCTATGCAAATCACGTTCATCTGTGTAAGCAACTGGAGCTGTCATGCTCGCGTAAACAGTTCTGCTCTCGGCGGCATCGGTGGGTCGCTCTCTTCCCTCAGTAATGGTTGAGGAGAGCGATGGCTGGCACATGGGTCATACTCGTGAACGGGTGCCTCTTGTGGTGTCTGGTCAACTCCAATTGTAATCCTTCTGTCGTCTTGTAATTTAGTTCTAACGCTTATGTTTGTTTAGTTTTAAGACAATAGTTCTCGTCTTGATGTTTTTTTTTAATTAGCTTGTTCATATCGTTAATTTCTATTAATATATGACCTAATCTTATGAGTATGGACCGCGTGTCCGTAGAGAGTAATGTAACATTGTAAAAAAAAACCTAAAAGACAGTTGACACCGTTACCGTCCGAACACCTTAGGACGCACGCGCAGGCGTTCGCCCGGCGGTACAGTGTGGAGCCCTACGACCTATCGCAGAGGGCCGTGCTGCTGGCGGCGGCGGCGCTAGGCCTGGCCTGCCTCGCGGGCACCGTCTACGACGCGTTGGCCGCGGACGAGGAACAGAGTAAGTACTGCATCCACTCCTTATTAGAAGTTATATCGCTCAGATTTCAGACTATACTTAATTCCAATGTTTGTTCGTCGCAGAGAACATGTTCCTGGCGGCGTGGTCCGTGCGCGCCAACTGGCGGCGGCTGACTGCGCGCCACGAGCGCGGCGACCCACGGCTGGCGGCGCTCGCGCCGGTGCAGGGCATCAGGTACTCGACACACTAGCAACTGCGCTTTTTTTATTCTGGATAGGTTAGAGCTTGAGCTAATAGTCAAACTCTATATCGCCTGATCTTAAGTGAACGTGGCGAATACGCTGATCCTAGATTAGAAATGGCTATATCAAGGGCAGCTGCTGGAACACAATGATCTGTGCTTAGTGGTTGATTTGAAGATAGATCGTTTTTTTTAACTATTTGATAACGAGACAAGCTGGTCGTTTGCCTGAAGGTAAGTATAGCGCCAGCCCATAACAATTGCAGTGCCACTCAGAACTTTGAAACACAAAGGCTTGCGCAGCACAGAAGTACGCTCTTTACCCCGAGACATTAGATATAAAATCTCAAAAGCGCAATAATTTCACTGGCTACTCTATTCATCAAATCGGAACACAGTAATGCTTTCACATTACTGCTTGGCGGCAGACTTCACGAGCATAACAGTGGTGCCAACCCAGACGGTCACTCGCAGCAGAGTTAGTCCTACCACCTAGCAAAACTATAACGATATATTAGTATTTGGTTTGCTTAGGAATAAAACTTGAAGTTGGAACACATCGTGATGCGTATCACGATGTTTTCCTTCAACGACAATAACTTCTAATTATAGCATTTCAACCATCAACTTAACTTCGGCGGCAGACGTCACTATACTGAGTCATCCATAAGGGATGCAGTTTAAACAGCCCATGCTCCATAATGATATCGATGTATGTGTCTGTCGCAGGGTGCTCCTGATGGTCCTCATAATAGGCACGCACGCCGCCAGCATCCACGACATGCTGTACCTACAGAACCCGCACTACGTCGAGAAGGTAACGGGAAACATATCTATTACGTATACTGATTGTGTAAAGTCTGTGTATAGCTAAATTCGAAGACACGTGACATCCACCAAGCCGCACTGGGCCCGCGTTGTGGATTATGGGCCATGCTCTCTGAGAGAATGCCGGTATCCCAGCAGTGTTAGCGTAAGAGGCTGATAATGTATAGCTACAAGTGGTTTTAAATTGTATGTAACTTATTATATTGTTAGTATTGTCCATCGACGCATTTAAACGACTATACTTATATTACATTCAATAATATTCAATACTAGCTGCTGCCCCGCGGTTTCACCCGCGTGGAGATTTTGGATTACATGGTTTTTATTTTTTTGCGCGGAACCCTAACTATTTTTCTAAAATTAAAGTAGCCTATGTTACTCCTTGTAACATCAGCTATCTGCCAGTGAAAGTCCCGTCACAATCGGTCCAGCCGTTTCGGAGATTACCCGGAACAAACAGACAGACAGACAGACAGACAAAAATTTTAATAATGGTGGTTTTGTTATAGGTACCGTAGATATATACTTTCATATGCATTTTGTAAAAGGCTGTTATTTTAATATTACAAACAGACACTTCAATTTTATTTATCTGTATGGATATGGATTATATCAGAAGTATATTAGAAATAAGTAAATGTAAACCTAGAAATTATTTAATATGTATACTGTTGGTGTTTCAAATAAATAAATTAAATTGATGGAAAAACCAAGTGTTAATAATGTCTTAGCGATCTTCATATACTATGAATTATAAATACAAAGGCGAATCTGACAGCCAACCCACCTACGTTTCTCGGCGCTAATTGATCTTACTTTTAAACTTCAAGTGCAATACTTTAGAGTTAGTCTTCATACTGAAATTAGGAAGATACCTTTTTAAGGCAACACTGATACGAGTAAAAGATAAATTACTGTATAGATCACAGAGGGTCTAATTATAAATATTAATAGTCAAGTTGTAACGTGGTGTTGTAGGTGGCCCGGACCCCGGCCCTGATGATGTTCATGAACGGCACGTCTGTGGTGATGACGTTCGTGCTGATCTCCAGCTTCCTCCTCTCCTACAACCTGCTGCTGCTCTCCAAGACACACGACCTCGACATGGGCATGCTCAAGTGGTGCCTTCTGAAGAGAATCGCCCGGTAACTTAATTAACAGCTTTTTGAGTTACTTGTTAATACGCGACGATTTCTTGTTTTTGTTGATTTTTTACCTATCTCATGCAGCATGTTGCAGTTGGAAGCGTATCCAGGATACGCTTTCTACTGGTATTGGGCTAGCACAACTGAATTATTATAGGCCTACTTGGCGTGTAGATTATCCTACTGTTTTTATAGCTAGCTAGGTTAGATGTAGTGTTTATTTGTGTATTAGCTAGTTAATATAGGCCCGTTGAAAAAAGCCTATAATTACACAAAAAGAAAACAATATGTAAATTTAACCAGTTTTTGAACGAGAGCAAAAAAAGCGTTCTCGACACATTACCTTATTTAATCACGCGTTCAAAAACCGCACAATTAAATAATGTGTTTCGTATTGGTGCTCATTAAATCAATAATTAGTTTTAAAACCTTCAGAACAAGAATTTCACCGTATAAGTAATAATAAGACACCATTAACTACAAGTTATGGAGCATTGACCTTACTAAAAACCTTGACTTGGTTTTTTACTAATTTTGGACAAATCGCGTAGGTTCGATGACATTTGCTGAATAATACATGTGTTAGATAAAATTGTTTTGATCTTGTGAAGTAGATTATGACGATTAATTTATTTTGACGATGGCTGACGGAGTCGTGGGGAGTGTTTCTACGGGCACGTGACCCCGCCCGAAGGCTGAACCGACAGGAAACACCCGCTGGTTTTAGTGAGTAGGCGAGTCCTACACTATCTCCGCAATTATGCTACGACATCAATACGACACTGCTCCGAACTAAACCCTATGACAAAATGTACGACAAGTCAATGTAATTGTCAAACTAACATCGTTCGTTCAATCGCCGAAACGACAATGAAATCGATGAAAGAACACTCTCAGAACAAAAACACCATCTAATTATAGATGGCATTCCTCGTCTCAGGATTAGCCCCGTGTCCCTGCTGGTGGTAGGGTACGCGGCGACGTTCTGGCCGCACGCGAGCGACGGGCCAATGTGGCCGGCGCTCGTGGAGCCCGAGAGCGCCGTCTGCCGCGACAAGTTCTGGGCACACGCGCTCTACGTCAACAACCTGTGGCGGCCCGACGACCACTGCCTGGTGCAGACTTGGTAAGCAACTTGGGAGACACGCTTCTCTAGAACTCTCTGGTTGACTACCTTCAAGTTGAAAATTACCTTCCTAGGGAAGGTAGTCTTTTTCAGTTATGTTATGTTAAGGACGTAACTGTGTACCTATATCGTTTTGTCGGCAGGTTCCTCGCGACGGACATGCAGCTGTATATCGTGGCGTCGGCACTGACGCTGTGGCTGGCGAAAAAACGGCTGCCGGCGCTGCCCATCTTGGGCGCGCTGGTCGTGGCCTCGTGTCTGCTCAACGGAGGCCTGGCCTACTACTTCGACTGGAAGTCGATCATGTACCACGTCTATCCTGAGTAAGCTTCAGAAACTATAATGGCTAAACGAAACCGCGTCAACTATCAATCTGTAGGTTTATGGTTCAACGGACTTGGACATACGGATCTGCCGTCTATTTTGTTACCAGTGAAGCGTACTGCTTCGATAAATTGAAATGTTACGAAGAATCTTTCTCAATAGCTCGCAAGAGCCAACGAGAACTAATGTAGTGTCGTGCGCGCAGGACGACGCGCACCATGTACCACGGCGTGCCGTCGTTCTACCGTCTGTACACGGCGCCGTGGGGCAGCCTGCCCGCCTGCCTGCTGGGGCTGCTGCTGGCGCACCTGCACCACCGCCTGCACGAGCGCGGCGTCCACCTGGCCTCCTGCAAGGTGAGTGAGGACCTGTCCCCGGTGTGCAGCCGTCGCTCTACCGCCTGTACACGGCGTCGTGGGGCAGCCTGCCCGCCTGCCTGCTGGGGCTGCTGCTGGCGCACCTGCACCACCGCCTGCACGAGCGCTGCGTCCGCTTGGCCTCCTGCAAGGTGAGCGAGGACCTGTGCTCGTTGTCCAGCCGTCGTATCGGCTAACGACCTTCACAGTGCCACCAGGTTTAGGTGTTCTCAGGCATCTGCCTCTAAGATCCTGCATGGGGTGTACCTACTAAGAAATATGACGCTTTCGGCCTCGCTGGTTTTTTATACTACTGGGTAGAGAGACGAGCGGGTCATTGGCCTGATGGTAAGCATAATGCCAACCCATAACAATTGTAGTATCACCCAGAATATGCATATCAACCCTAGAAATACATTTTAGCTAAAATAATATTTAGACATAAGATTCCTAAACTAATAAGTAATACAGATGTAAACTTACACCAACAGGCAATGACAGTTTGTAAGCCACTGTTACAACTTACAAGTTTTAATAGGGATGTTGCATGAAACACAAAATACATAATTAACAACTACGTAATTAAACGCAGTTTTTCATGGCCAAATCAACAAAATGCATGTTTTTAGTACAGCTTTACGACCCGCGTAGAGCAAGTGACGTCAGATGTTCTGTCCAATTTGTACGGGGTGCTTTAACTCTCAGTAGATACGCCCGATTTTGACTCTAATTTTTGACATTTCTAGCGTTTGATTTCCAGTTTTTCGATAACGACATTTGATTCTCACGAGAAAACGAATTCAAATTCAGAATGCTTTATTCACGTAGGCCCCAAGAGAGCACTTATGAAGGTTAAAATAAACGACTCTAACAGCGGGTCTCTGTAACGCTCGTCTACCCGAATCACAGACTAAAACTAATGCCGTCTTTATCAGAACATAATAAATTACAAAGACTTCAACAGATCCAATTCGTGCTCAAAGTCAACGAACCTTCCAGAAACCAGTAATTGATTGAACCAGAGATTGAAATCCAGAAATTGATTGACATCACAAAAAAATGCAGTCAACATCCCTATTATCAGTAGTAACCGTTGTGCAAGTTGAGCGGGTGTGGTGATAGTAAGTCCGGTGCAGTGGTTCCGGCGCTCGTCCGCGCTGGCGCCGGCGCTGGCGGCGTGCTGGCTGGCGGCGGGGCACTGGCTGCGGCGGCTCCGCAGCCGCGAGGTGACGGCGCTGCACGCGGCGCTGGAGCGGCCGGTGCTGGGCGCGCTCGCCGCCGTCACTCTGCTGGCGCTGTTCAACGGACTCAACGGTGACTGCATTACTGTGTTCCGGTTTGATGAGAAGAGTAGCCAGTGAAGTTACTGGGCTTGTGTGACTTAATACCAGGTCTAGTCTCAGGGTAACGAGCGCACTGCAGTGCCGCGCAGGCCTTTGTATTTCAAAGCTCTGGGTGGCATTGCAATTGTTATGGGCCGGCGTTATGCTTACCATCAGGCAAACGATCAGCTCGTCACGTTACCAGATAAAAAAAAATTACATAAGGCTCGATTGCTATCGGGCAATAGTGACCTATCTCACGACATTGCCTATTTTAGAAGAACGCTATCGAATTTGAAAGACTATCAAATAATGATCTAATTGATACATCAGTCGCGGGCCAACTCGTGCTTCACGTAAGTTAGCCGGCGCGTGGTGTGGGACCGCGCGTGTACTCACCGGACGGTGCGTGTGCTGCAGGGCTCCTGAACAGGTTCCTGTCGTGGCGCGGCTGGCGCGCGGCGGGGCGCCTGTCGCTGTCGGTGCTGCTGGTGCACTGGCTCGTCAACGGCGGCCTCGCGGCCTCGCGCCCGCAGCCCGTCGCCACGTCGCTGCTCGACGTGGTCAGTACCAAGGAACTGATACATCGACACTCAGAATATACAGTACCGGTGTTCGTCATGCAACCTTGCACAGATCATCACGCCATCAACTCTCATCCAGAAGAATTTGTGAGAGACACAGATGCAGTGTCGTCTACTGCCCACAGCTTCGACGCTTCGTCTGCGTCACTGCATCCATCACAGCGATTAACAGTAGTCATCATAGACACATGTCGCATCATTATGTTTGATCTACCTTCATTATCACATTCATTATCAGCCTCGTACGCTCCCACTGCTGGGATACCGGCCTTCTGTCAGAGATAAGTATGGGCCATAATCCAACACGCGGGCCCAGTGCGGCTTAGTGATGTCACATGTCCTAGAATTTTGTGGTTCTTAAACATGCCGGTTTTCTCACGATGTTTTCCTTCACCGTTTTAGAGCGAGTGCGAATAATTCGCAAATAACTTGATGTAAGTCATCGGTGCGGGCAGAGTCGAGATTCGAACTATGGTGCGTCGGATTGAAAGTCGCCCAAGGTCCCGCTCGGCCACACTCGCTCTCATTATTTGTGTCATATCTTGCCGCAGATCGTGGACACGGTGGCGACGGGCACGCTGAGCTACTTGGTGGCGGTGCCGCTGACGGTGGCGGTGGAGATGCCGCTGGCGCGGGTGGCGGGGCTGCTACTGGCGCGCGCCGCGCCCAAGGACAAGGACACGTGACCGCGCGCTGCTTACAACTATAGACAAGTCAAACTACAAGCTGACTTCCAATACAAGTAGTTCTAAACACGACGCGTGGAAAACACTGCGTAGAGACCAGGCAATAGTTACCCTGTACTCGATTATGTTTACTGCTAAATTATCTTTTTTTATAAAGACACTGACATATTATTGGAAGTTATAATTTGAAAACTGAGCGCAGTGTTGTATGTACTAAGAATAAAGGTAGAACATGGCGTGGTGCTGGGTTCTACGCTATGACGTCAGCAGCTACACTGTGAAGTCGGTGCTACGCCGTAGTCCCAGCGCTACGCAAGGGGAAGACGCGGGGAAGGACAGCAGTCCCACAGAACACTATTACTCCTAGCAGCAGTGTTCATTGAACTACGAGCGATAATACACGTGTGTCGATTATTCAAACAGAGTTATCTCATTTCTGGACCTAACAGTACATATTAGGTTAAGAGCCAATATGTTTTCTTTTTGTTCCATAATTTCATGGAATATATTATTATGTGTTTTCGACAACCAGATAGATTCAAAACAATTTAACACGTGCAAAATAATGCAATTTAAAATAACAGGTATAGAATAACTAGTCTTTGTTCTAATTTTCTTGTCAATTTTATTGAAATTCAGCCTTAATAATTCTAATAATTAGTTGGGTAATATGTTTAAGTTAATCGCCCCAAATGTAAATATAGTTTAAGGTGTTGTTAAGTTAATAATTATTAGTGAATTCAATCTGTTATCTACATAGCAATGAGCTGGCCCTTGCCTCTAGATAATACCTGTTCCTTAGCCAGATATAAAACATACAGTTTAACAATTTATTCGTTACTGTTATTCGACACCGTAGCATAGTTGGGAGAGCGTCTGCCACGGAAAACCGGATGACGCAGGTTCGAGTCCCGTTCACAGCGAATTTTTTTGTAATATTTATTTAAACATAATATCCCGTAAGTGTGGATTGAAATATAAAAATCTTAAAAAAAAGACGTGTTGTTCTTATTTTGTACAAATTGTTCTAAACCGTCCTAAAAGCATTTTTTACTATTTTACTTTTAACTATGGTGCTTTTTATGCATTGGAGACCTAAGCTACAACAATCCGATGAAGCAGTAAGGAAGACTAATTGTTCTGTGTCACACCTAATTTAAAAATTTTTGTAATTTTTCTTGTAATAAAATTATACTTCACGCTAGATTCATTCTTCTTAGATTCAAAAATAGAGAAGGTTTAGAATTAGTTTAATCATTATATAGTACTAATATTTTAGTATTTATGGACTGACTAAATATTTTTTAAGGACAACAATTTTAAAAAAGACAATCTCTTGTCATGTGAAATGTTTCATGAAACATTTTTAGTTTGGTCAAAATTGTGATTCATAACGAAAGGCGATGAAAGTCGCTTTTTTACTTTGAGAGCAATCATGTCCTAGCTAAGTAATTACAGCACAAACCTATAGTTTAGTTTATGGCTTGTGCTCGTGGAGTGTTCATCTATCATCTATTGTGGTCATTATTACAATAAACTTTTTTTAATACGCGTTTTGTCTTTCGATGCCTACTCAGGACTTACACAGGATAGATATACTCTTTAGGTACTGGCATGTTACTATTTTTACTTTAAAGTCTGTGGTTACTATGTAATTATGACACTGTTTCTAGAATCAATGTAGGTACCGTCGAGATACAATCAATGTGTAAGCGTTTGAGTGTGTAAGCGTTAATGATAGGTATGCCGTATGTACGTACTTAACATCATTTATTATGAATACCTAATTAATTTATAGTACATTACGATATTAGTGCGTAAAGATGGTTATAACATGCGAGGCGGAATTTCAGCCCGAGCCGAAGGCGAGGGCGTAATTGAGCCGAGCATGTTATAACCAATACGCACGTATATCGTACGACGTTTTTTAACACACTTGCGAGTAAACAGGAAAAAAAACATTTAAATAAACTCAATCTGTGAATGCACACTGTTGCTTTCCCGCCATTTTACCAGCGCGCTTGAATAGCAACAGCGCGCTGCTCACTAGCTGGAGTGGTGCGGCGGCGATCAGTTCCATATTTGAAATGGCAAATAATACTGTTATGGAATTTGTATGGACTATAACTTAACTATTTACTTTGATAACACACGCGTTTTTTATGACCCGCTTTACATATTTAAAACCGGTGGAATTATATCAGCTTTACGAGAGAGGGTGTTAAAATAGTACATTACGATATTAGTGCGTAAAGATGTTATAACCAATACGCACGTATATCGTACGACGTTTTTTAACACACTTGCGAGTAAACAGGAAAAAAAAACATTTAAATAAACTCAATCTGTGAATGCACACTGTTGCTTTCCCGCCATTTTACCAGCGCGCTTGAATAGCAACAGCGCGCTGCTCACTAGCTGGAGTGGTGCGGCGGCGATCAGTTCCATATTTGAAATGGCAAATAATACTGTTATGGAATTTGTATGGACTATAACTTAACTATTTGCTTTGATAACACACGCGTTTTTTATGACCCGCTTTACATATTTAAAACCGGTGGAATTATATCAGCTTTACGAGACAGGGTGTTAAAAAATGATAAACGTAATAATTTGGCGTTTGATTATTTATTACAAATTAAATAATTTGTTATGAAATAGTACTGTAATTCATCTATCGAGTCAAACAGTGTGCTAGAATTTCCTAAACTTACGGACATACTGACAGTTCGTCGGTATCGGTAACTAAACGTTACCAAATATAATATTACATCCTTTCTTGCAGTAATTTCAAGTAATCTATAAAAAATGGATAATTTTATTTATAATAACAATATGATTTTGAATGCGTTCACTCGACCGTCACTGTACGGGTGGGTAGTTACATGAATTACTTATATAGTTTTTATAATATAGGTAAACTGAATACCACTACATTAAGTGCGAAAAGAGACCGATTTCGGTTGTAGGTATTTGTTAAATGGTTTTATTTTACTTCTTCGCGCTTTAGGGGCAGCTTAGACGTTCAAGCAAACGTACGTTTGCTTGTCAGAATAACAACGCTTTTGCGTCAAGCGCGCATTTCGAGTATCACGAAATCCGCGCTTGACGCAAAAGCGTTGTTATTCTGACAAGCAAACGTACGTTTGCTTGAGCGTCTAGGCTGCCCCTTAGACATGACCAATGAAGACTCGGGCGCATTACAGCTGGGATTAATCATTCAAATAATAGAACTACGTTTTTGTAAATCACCAGCTCCACGCGACACCACGCTGTGTCAGCACCTTGATTTTCAATTGCTTTACCTACTTTGTAATAATTTTTAGTGCTCCTTGCAATAATAGAAAGGTTATTTCATTCCGTCCAGCTGTTGATGTAGCGAAAGAGGATTGAGTATATAGAATATTGATTGACTATATAGAAGAGCGTGAAGTTGCCATTGTAGGGCAGCTATTAGGTACAAAAAAACGGGCACCTAAGCAAAGACCAATTTTATTACTACAATTAGTTTGTTTGATAATTTTAGGTAGTGTTATCCTCAGAATTTTGTAAATTAATTAGCCAGGTATAGTTTTCGTCAGTTTTAATTAAATAACATTTTAATTAAATTAATTAGAAAAATGTTAAAGTTCAAAGCCCTAGTAGTTTACCTGCTCACTAACTAAAAATGAATCATGATTTTTTATAAATTAAAAGCAGGTAAAAATGTAGTAAAAAGATTTTTTTTCTTTTATGTTATTTGGTGACGAGACGAGCTGGTCATTTGCCTGATAGTAAGCATAACGCCGGCCAGTAACAATTGCAGTGCCACCCAGAACTTTGAAATACAAAGGCCTGCGCGGCACTGCAGTGTGCTCATTACCCTGAGACATTAGGTATTAAGTCTCATAAGCGCAGTAATTTCACTGGATACTCTGCTCATCAAACCGGAACACAGTAATGCTTGCACACTACTGCTTGGCGGCAGACTTCACTCACAAAGCGGTGGTAACAACCCAGACGGACACTCGCAGAAGAGTTAGTCCTACCACTAACTTAGTGTGACCTCCTCTTGCTCTGGGCATGCTAGCGAGTATTTACCTCTTATGGTATCTCGCGGAACACGTTCCCACTCCGCGGTAATGATATTATTTAGCTCTCTGATGGTGTGCGTAGCCGGCTGCACTGATCTCACTCGTCGCTTCAGAACATCCCAGACATGCTCGCAACCCGCAACCCGTGTTTAGACAACCCGAAAGCGGCGCAACAATTTTGCTGGTTTTTCAAAAGACAACGTATACTATCTACACTTCCAACTTAGCTTGACGGCTCCGTAGCTAAGTTGGTAGTAACCCTGCCTGCAAGGCGAGGGGTCCCGGGTTCGATTCCCGGCCGGGGCAGATTTTGTGTAAGCATAAAGTTTGTTCTCGGGTCTTGGATGTTTGTGATGTGTATCTGTGTATGTCCATGCCACCTGCGACACAGGGAATCCTAGTGCGGGGGTATGAGTGTGTAAGCGTTTATGTTATGTTTATGTTTAGCTTCCAACCACTGACAAGTATTGCTTCCAACTAGAACTTAGCCTTGACAACAGAGTTTTAGTCGGAACTCTGAACGTACAGAAGTCAGACTACCTTGTAAATATTTGTTACAGTGTATGAACATATGAAATAATAATATTAATCATTATGTAAACTGGTTTTTACACACCTTCGGAGCATCCGCCTGGTTAAATAATAAAAATTATACTAAGTTCCTTATTGGACCAAGCAAACACGATAGCTTAGTAGTGAGAACAAGTCAGTGTAGTCTTAGAGCTGATGTAGTCTAGATAGGTCATTCTGGAAACTAAAGGAAAGTATTAGATCTGAAGAATCTAGAGAAATCAAAGAGCAGTGTAATAGCCATTGAAATCTAAAAGCTTGCTAACTCTTAGAAATAAAAAGACGTCAGGCTGCCAAGGTTCATCATAAATCCAAACTGAATTTCCGGATCCTCATTGTACCATGTTGTGGAAAGCATTGCTCAAATGAATGAAATGAAATGAAAAATGAAAATGAAAATGAAAAAATATTTATTTGTAACAATTAGCCTTAAACCTTAGTACAGCGCGACAAGCACTTACATAATAATTTTAACATTGTCAATTGTTACAAAACGGTCCAAACTCAGCATAATGCTGGTCTTAAACAACCAGCGCTGATCTTCCGTTAGGACCTTCTAGTGTGCTCAAGGTACTAGCAGTGCTGACGTCCGGTGCGATTGGAGTTGGTGGAACTACCAGGGAAGTCACAGGTAAGGGAATTACGATCCGATCTGTGAATTTATTCGCAAGCCTACACGAGATGAAACGAAGCAAGATGTTTACCTAATAATAGGGATGTTGACTCGATTTTTTTAAATGTCAATCAATACATTTTCATGACAATCGAATGACTATATCGAAAAAACTGGCAATAGAACGCTAGAAACGTCAAAAATGAGACTCAAAGTCGGGCGTATCTACTGAGCGCTAAAACGCCCCATACAAATAGGACGGAACATCTGACGTCACTTGTTCTATGCGCATAAAGCTGTACTAATAACATGCATTTTGTTGATTTGGCCGTGAAAAACTGCGTTTAAGTACATTGGTTATACATTTTTTTACTCATAAAAATGTAAAGAATCTGATGGTATCATCAAAATTTGTGATGTTGATAAAAAAAATTGTTGAATTTGGGAAACTTTTAAATGTAGTATCGTTGTGGAAATTATATATTTTTTGTGAATTTCATTTTTATTGTGTTAATGTGATCTTCAAAAATCTGTATATTGACAGACATTATGTATTTTGTGTTACAAGCAACATCCCCATTAGGCTGCGATTTTGAAGGGCGTCTACTATAGCTCCTGTTCCAAATTTCTTTGTGACAGAGCACTAAACATCACTGTAATCAGTTCCGTGGCCTCACCTACCAAGCTGTAATAGTCTAAAAAGACATAGTAGTACTCCTTGTGGAATTCTAGTTCCGCACCGGAATAATTGGCAAAACAATGTTTAGATGAGGAGTACGCTCTGTTTCCGCGGCTGTTCCACCTGGACGACCACAGCAGCTGCATGCTGAATGACGACGCGCTGTACTGCCTCGGGACGTTCGACATTGTCGACTCTAGCAATAAACCTGCACTTCGTCTGATGAAGGTAAGATATGCTGTTATAATCCTGGTCACTATCTCCCAAAACGATAATGAAATGTACCATCTATGTACTCAACTATACGATAGTTTTCTATACTTGTCCAATAATGTAAACAACCGACGGCTCACCAACCAATGACAAATTCAAATTTGAATCATGTCATTGGTTAGCTATCGATCACTATTACTGTCATTGGTTGGCATCCGCCGAGTTTGGTTACATTATTGTACAAGTAAAGAAAATTGTCGTATAAGTAGTCTAGAATTTTACATCAATGATCAGAGCACGCATTTTTATTTCCAAATCTCTTTATTCATTCATAATAATAATGGAAATCAGAAAATCGATTGACAATCAAATTTTGGGACTGAATTGCCTTCAGGTTAATAAAATAAACATTCTATTTTCAGGAGTATAGCGAAGACCTCCACAATTTCAACCGCACTCGTCTCCACCGAGGATACTGCGTCAGTGAGCGCTGTCCTTCGCCACCACCCCACACCCACAGCCGCTCTCAATGCTCCTCTAATCACCACCTGAATATCAGATCCAGTAACTGTTCACACTCTCACGCAGAAAAGGTTCACCTCGTATACGATAACTCAAATAAAACTTGTGGCTCAAATAAAAACCTCCAGCAATCAAAAAGTAATAATACCCTTCGCTTCTTAAGATGTGTCTCCAAGTACGCGAAGAAACAGAACCTGGACGTTCAGCTCAGTTCCTTGCAGTACTGTCATACGAAGCAGGATGTGAGTAAGGAGTGGAAGATCGAGACACCCCACCGAGTGTTCCTGTGGGTCGTGGGAATCGTGGTGGTGATGAACGTGGTGGGAACGGTGTACGATGGGATGACGAATGACAAAAGTAAGTACTCGTAATAGGTGGATTTTTTATTTTTTTAAATATATTTTTTAATAACTGATGCCATTGGAATCCGGTGGGATCCAATGGATCGAATCTATTATAGTCAAGGTTCACAATCTAATACCTACAATTAAGCTCCACGTAACTGCCATTTAAATTTGCAAAACTTTAAAAAGGTAAATGTAATTTCTAATCACAAGATTCTTACGGTGGTTTTATTATACAATGTTTTGTTTTTGTTGTTCTTTGATAGTTTGAAACTGAATCGAAAGAGATAAAACATAGTTTACCTATTCAACAGTTTAACACTGAGTATATAACGAATTATATAACTATAAATTACCCACATTATATTATACATATCTTATTTAAAATAGACTTCCGCAAAGAAACGCTTGATTCCATCGAATAGTTTAAAACTGTTTATTAATATGAGCCCAAAAGTTTATTTAACTACGTTTAAGAATCACTTAACCCTTTTCTTTGCCACGGTTTTTTTATGATTCCTTACCCAGAAAGCCGTCTGCTAACCGCCTGGTCCATACGAAGCAACTGGCAGCATCTAGCGGGTCCCTTCGCCGACGGAGACCCGCGTCTCTCCACGCTGCTACCTACAGAAGGGGCCAGGTAAGTCCTTGCCTGGCAATCATCAGCATACCTATATGTTTAAAATAAGACTCAAAGCTCTTGGTTGAAATATAAATTATAGTAGATTGGTGCATTGCAGGGTCTTGATTCTCCTCCTGGTGATCTTCGTGCACTCTGGCTGCATCCAGGACCAACTGTACTTGGGGAACCCTAGATTGGTGGAGCGGGTGAGACGTAGTTTTATAAGCAGAAATCACGTGCTTATTTTATTTACGCTAGCGCCTAGCAATATCTGATAGTACGCACTAGTCTGTAATATCTTCAATAGTGCGATTTTTGCTAAGCAAAGTTTCTTCAAATTGAGGAAATTACAGGTTCAAAGGAAATAATTTCAACTTGCCTAAAGATTAAGTTTTTTTATACTATTGGATAATGAGACCAGCTGGTCGTTTGCTTGTCGTTTTTGATGGTAAGGACTACGTCAGCTCTAATCAATTACAGTGCCAATTAGAGCTTTGAAACAAAAAGGCCTGCCTGGCGCTCGTACCCTGAGACATTAGACCGTATTTAAGTCTCATAAGCTCAATAATTTCACTGTTTTTTTTGCTCATCAAACCGGAGTACAGTAATAATGCTAGCACATTACTACTTGGCGGAATGGTGGCAAACTACACGAACAAAGCGAGGGTACCCAGCCAGACGGTCACTTGCCTGATAGTTCTACCACTTGGCTCCACCTTCCAACTGGCCTAGTAATAGATATAGCTAGACAAGCGAGCACTAGGACATGTTCTACTAATGGTTTTTGGTGTTGACCTTACCACTTGGTGCCACTAATAGCCACTAGGTAATCATTGAAAAATAAATCAAAGCCACGAAAAGATATTATGTATGAAGTAAACTATGACTTCCTACAATGTAAACAAACTCGGATTCCAACCAACGGCAGCAATTATAGTGATCGATCACTAACCAATGATATGATCGAATTTGAATATCTATCTATGCCATTGGATAGCCGTTAACTTTGTTTACACTATAGGTCAAGTATATAAAATCATAGTTTACGAAGTAACATTCCTCTCTGCCACCCCTAAAGGAATTTAGTATGTTAATAATGAAGTTAAGAATCTCGTCGTTCCAGATGTCTCACATACCATTAATGAAGCTGCTTCACAACGGCCAGTCGGCCATCCAGATGTTCATCTTGCTGTCGTCCTACTTGCTGGCCCAAGCGGTGCTTCAGGCCGAGCAACCTAGTTTCTGGCTTCTGCCCAAACTGCTGGTGAAGAGGATTTTGAGGTTAACCTATTTCTTTACTAATAACGTTGTCAATTTGCTAACCGACGTGGGAAACGTATATGCCCGCCATAATTTTTTCACTGTGAAGTTGCTTCCTCCTCGACGTCAATTTGACCTTTCACCCCGTTGCCAGGATCGCCCCGGTATACCTGCTGGTCCTGGGATTCGCGGCGAGCTGGTGGGCGCAGGCGGGCGGCGGGCCGCAGTGGGCGCCGCTGGTGGAGGCCGAGAGTCGCGCCTGCCGCAACCAGTTCTGGGCACTCGCTGTCTTCGGCGGGAACTTCGTGCGGGACCGTGACACCTGTCTCTTGCAGACTTGGTGAGTGATCGGCTGCCTGGTAGTCAAGTAGTGAAAAACTAATTTTGCAGTGAAATTATAGAAAACTAGAAATATTTAATGAAAAGAAAATAACTAGCAATAATTTGACACTACACGGCTACAAGTTTATACAGAACCCTCTCGGTACGCGCGTCAAACTCGCACTTGGTCGGTTTTTTGTGTACATATTAAAAGATTGAAATTATAATGGATTACATCTTTGTAATGTATAAAATGAAGTAGCAACATGTGTTGTTTTGTTTTGTTCAGGTACCTCCAAGTAGAGATGCAACTGTACGTGTTCGCCCTGCTCCTCACGCTCGCGCTGACACGGGTCCGTCGCTGGGCGCTGGCCGTCCTTGGAGGCCTGTTCCTTGCGTCGTGCGTGGGCACCATGGCGCTGGCCTACGACCACGGGTGGACTCCGCTCATGGTGGTCGCAGGGCCTGAGTGAGTACGAGTATATTAGGTGTCCGCTCTTGTATTTTGTTTTTTATGTTATTTGGTAACAAGACGAGCTGGTCGTTTGCCTGGTGGTAAGCGTAACGCCGGCCCATAACAATTGCAGTGCCACCCAGAACTTTGAAACACAAAGGCCTGCGCGGCACTGCAGTGCGCTCTGAGACATTACGTATTAAGTCTAATAAGCCCGGTAATTTCAATTTCACTGTTTCAATGTTCTAACATCTGTTTGCTATATCATGCAACTTTTTTATTAATCTGACTGAAATTATAAAATTCAATGTCAATGTATTTTATAGCAAAATAAGGTTAGTTGAAATAACAAAGTAAATCCATACTTCACAGGAACGTCCGGACGTCATTCAGCAACGTGGAGCTATTCCGTGAGTTCTTGACGAAGCCCTGGGCCAACGTCGGCGCCAGCCTCGCGGGCCTGTTCGTGGCGCACCTCCACCACGCGCTGCAGAGGAGAGGCTTCGATCCGAAGAATCACAAGGTGATTGCTCTGACTTCAAGCCCTTTGGTCCACTTCAACTTATGACATCTGTTCTTACCGAAACGATCCCTTACAATTATTTTGTACTAACTGCTGCCCGCGGTTTCACCCGCGCGGCGATATTGGATTTCATGGTTTTAATTTTTTTGCGCGGAACCCTAATTCATTTTCTAAAATAAAAGTAGCCTAAGTTACTCCTTATAACATCAGCTATCTGGACACTTATTTTTTTTCTCTTTTGTTTTATTTCGTTATTTATTTGTTGTTCTATGTTTAAGTGGTCACGAATAAATATGTTTTCTTTCTTTTCTTTCTTTCTTTTTTTCTTGAAAATTTTAAGATGCAAGAGCGAGATAGCGGCGTGCCGCAGCTCGTGGTGGCAATACAAAATGCTAAAATGTATGAAAATCGCATTGTTCGAAATCTAGTGAAAAATTGTAATTTTTACCTATCCCTACTTTTATTCAAAATAAACTTCATAACCTTGAATTTTTATGACTTTTTTTATGTTATTTGGTAACTAGACGAGCTGGTCGTTTGCCTGATGCTAAGCATAACGCCGGCCCATAACAATTGCAGTGCCACCCAGAACTTTGAAACACAAAGGCCTGCGCGGCACTGCAGTGCGCTCGTTACCCTGAGACATTAGGTACTAAGTCTCCTATGCCCAGTAATTTCACTAGCTACTCTGCTCATCAAACCGGAACACAATAATGCTTGCACATTACTGCTTGGCGGCTGACTTCACTCACAAAGCGGTGGTAACAACCCAGACGGACACTCGCAGAAGAGATAGTCCTCCCACTAACCTGACTTATTTAAGCACAGCAAAATTATCTGTAATTCAATCTTTATAAGCCTAGTTCCAATATTTTGGGTTTTTGTAACCGACCCGCTTTATTGCATGTACTAATTTGTTAATTGTTATATCCAGCTAAGAAATTACAAACAAGCCTTGCTTCTTTCTGAACTTATGAATCTGATCGTGGATCCCTACAAGTTTTATTAAAAAAATATCTATACAAATAAATAAAATTGAAGTGTCAGTTTGTAATATCAAAATAATAGACTTTTACTAAATGCATATGAAGTATATACGGCACATATAACAAGACAACTATTTTTAAAATTTGTATTTGTCTGTCTGTCTGTCAGTTTGTTCCGGGTAATCTCCGAAACGGCTGGACCGATTTTGACGGGACTTTCACTGGCAGATAGCTGATGTTACAAGGAGTAACTTAGGCTACTGTTATTTCAGAAAAAGAATTAGGGTTCCGCGCAAATAAATAAAACCCATGAAATCCAATATCTCCGCGCGGGTGAAACCGCGGGCAGCAGCTTGCTAGTCTCTTAATAAAGTTGTGAACGCCCCCAGTGGCTAATCACCGGCTGCCAGCTGGTGCTGCCCATACTCCCGTGCTGGACGGGGCTGGTGGGCCACCTGTTCCGCGACCTCCAGTCCCGCGAGGCCCACGCCGTGTTCCTGGCGCTGGAGCGGCCCGTGATGGCGCTCCTCTTCGCTGTGCTTATGTTTGGAGCTTACAATGGCAGGAGCAGTACGAAGATTGGTAAGTAGTTAGGAGATGTCACCGGTTGGATCATTATGTTACCCTTTGTTTGATTCGAGTGTAATGCTTGTAATAATGCTAATTTATTTTGAACTTTTCAGATAAATCTTCCAAGTCTGAGTCTGTACCATCCAGCAGAGGTTAGTAGACCATAGACTCAACATTTATACCTTAAGGGATCATGATTTTACATTATAAACATACTTTTAGGTATGAGTATCTACACAATTATATATATATATATTTTTACGCTTACTCTCATACCCCCGCACTAGGATTCCCTATGGTGGCATGAACACACACAGATACACTACACAAACATCCAAGACCCGAGAACAAACTTTTATGTTTACACAAAATATGCCCCGGCCGGGAATCGAACCCGGGACCCTTCGCTTTGCAGCCAGGGTTACTACCAACTTAGATACCGAGCCGTCGTTTTGTAAAATGTGTATTTGTAGCATAGTAGTTTCAAATCATCAGGAGCACCAAGCTATCTAATAACGTCCCCAGTTCAGTGCTCCCACTTTAAATTAATGACTCGGCATTTAAGTCATTAACTGTATTCATCCAATCCATACAAATAAATAAAATGGACGTGTCTGTTCGTAACATCAAAATAACAGCTTTTTACTAAATGCATATGAAAGTATATACGGTACCTATAACAAAACAACGGTTTAAAATTTTTTGTCTGTCTGTTTGTTCCGGGTAATCTCCCAAACGGCTGGGCCGATTTTTACGGGATTTTCACTAGCAGATAGCTGATATTACAAGGAGGCTACTTAGGCTACTTTAATATTAGAAAAATAATTAGGGTTCCGCGCAAAAAAATAAAACACATGAAGACCAAAATCTCCACGAGGGTGAAACCGCGGGCAGTATCATATATAACTATAAAACTTTTAGCCATTTATGAATAGCTTATAATATTTCATTTATTTCGTTTATTTCATTAATTTGTTAATAAATAAATATTATTCGTTAGTAGTAACTTAAGTATTTTTGTGACACAGCTTCTGTTTCCCCAGGATACATAAAACACTTATTCACGTGGAAAATGTTCTACCCGCTGGGTAGAATGTCGCTGGCTGTGCTGATGATGCACTGGGTCGTCAACAAGACCTTCGCGGCGTCCAGGCCTGGCTTGTACTACACGTCGGTTTTGGATTTGGTGAGACGATTCTCATTACATTTTGTTTCATTTTTACGACGTTAAGTAAGACGTTCATGCATATGTTACCGGCGTTCTGTATAATCTGGCATTATATACAGTACCTAAGCAACGTATGAAATATTATTTATTTTATACTTTGCCTAAGTATAGGTATGTTAGTGGTAGGACTAACTCTTCTGCGAGTGTCCGTCTGGGTTGTTACCACCGCTTTGCTCGTGAAGTCTACCGCTAAGCAGTAGTGTACAAGCATTACTGTGTTCCGGTTTGATGAGCAGAGTAGCCAGTGAAATTACTGGGCTTATGAGACTTAATACCTAATGTCTCAGGGTAACGAGCGCACTGCAGCGCCGCGCAGGCCTTTGTCTTTCTAAGTTCTGAGTGGCACTGGAATTGTTATGGGCGTTATGCTTACCATCAGGCAAACAACCAGCTCGTCTCGTTACCAAATAGCATAAAAAAGAACTTGGTACTTCAATGTGCACGGGGGTGGTCCTTGGGCCACCCCTAAGCATACGAAGTTAGTTCGTTATACCTATGTTGAGTTTATTAGCTTAGGTAATTATAGTTATAGCACTGATAAATTCTATGTAATGGACAATAATATTCATAATATCTCATACATTGCCTGCATGGTATTCTACACATTGCCTATGTATTGTATAGAATACCTGAATTATACAGATTGCCGGTAACACATATATACATGACCTGTTTCTAGGTGGCTGACTTCATGCTGACGACCTCTTTGACCTACCTCCTGGCGGTGCCCGTGACGCTCTTAATAGATATCCCCATGCAGCAGTTTTTCAGAGCTGTGATCTTGTGACCTTATGGAACTTACGAAGATGGACTCAATGCCTCATAAATAAAGTACATCTAAACATATTAACTAGACATTTTAACTTTCATTGTGACGATTCAGTAATTTTAGAAATTTTATTACCATCAATATAACCTTGCACGTTAGCCACGAAGGATTTATTAGTTTAAAAAACTTAATGTAACCCAGGGCATCTACTACAAATTTATGTTTATTTCTAGCGTTTTTAAACCCTCTTTTGAAATTAAAGGAAAATAGATAAGTTTGCGTGTCTATCCTAATAAAAAACAAATCATTATGGCTAAAGAATTGTTTTCATACTCGTTTTTGTATATTGACTTATACATCTTCCAGCTCTTTCATCAGGTTCCTGGACATCATCTACGATCAGAGTACTTATAAAGACAAATCAATCGACCCCAAACTCGATGGGGTTACGTCGTTACAGACTTTCTATGGCCGCCTTCCGGCTCTATCATCAGACGAGCTCTGTAACTTCGTTATATTGCATTGTCATCTGATTTACATTTGATGTATGTAACTTCTTTCTGCTGCCAGTTTGTCCGTATTTTACAGAGTAGAGTTTAGTGCTTGGTTTATGTATCGACTCCATTCTATGATTGGACAACCAGACGATCAGCAATCCTCAACCTTTTATGTATGATGTTCCTCCTATACGCACTAACCGTTTTGCTTCATTCTTAATAATACGCACTGCTAAGGACTCTAAGGAGTGGAATTCGTTGCCAGCGTCTGTGTTTTCCGACCAATATAATCCGGGAGTCTTCAAAACGAGAGTGAACACTGGACAGGTACCTTCTAGGCAAGCGTCATACATCTCCAGGCTTCCCATCAGGCGAGATTGGGACACCTTGATCTTTTTTTACTCTTGGCTTACTTACGTATAAACTATTTTAAGTAGGTACAATATTATAAAATATCTACCACCTTTTAAACATTCATTAGCAAAAACCTATTAGATAGAAAAAAACAAAAAGCATATTGTGTAATCATAATTATGGATTTTTACATCAAATATTTTTTTCTTTAATATGGCGCCTCGGAATGAAAAATGATAGGATTACTTTGTTGTCATGTATGTCTGTCCACCCGAAATCCCATTCTTTAGGAACACCTGCAAATTATGGATGTAGGTACCGTAGTCCATTCAATAAAGGAGCCTATGACCTACGAAACATATCCGCAGAAAAAACAATGTCCAATGTCAATTTTACTAACTGAATAATATGTTAAAAAAGTTGGAAAATTTTGCCGTTACATAATGTGTTTACAAGATGTAATGAGCGAAATCATTATAGTTATGAGCACGTTCATATATAATTGTACACGAGCAGCTTAGGGCCTTGAGCTTGGCCGTATGCGAGGTGATAAGACCCATTTTACGAGCAAGTATGTTGTGAATAGTAGATTGTTATACAAGGGGATAAAATTACCTATTACATACGGGGTAGTTTTACTCCTGAGCCTTAGCGAGGGTGTAAATAGAAACCGAGTCATAATGGGTTTTAGCGCCGTGTGTTTACACTCTACTTTTCACTAAAATTGCGAGGAAATAAAATAATTTTCATCGGACTAATAGCCTTTATTAACTAGCTAATTCATAAATAAACACTACATCTAACCTAGCTAGCTACAAAAACAGTTGGATAATCTACAAGCCCTAGTAGGCCTATAGATAATTCAAATGTTCTAGCCCACTACCAGTTGGAAGCGTACTCAGCATGCTGGCGGCATTGCCTCATTGAACCGCAATGCTGATCCGTTGAGCCAAATAACTACCAGCTGTTTGGTTACGCGTCGCATCAATCAAACGCTCTGACAAAATTTTAAAAATATTATGAGCTCCCGGCCCCCACGGACCCAATGTTTCAACACCAAACGGCTCAAATATGCTACTGCTTCCGAGGTTAGATAGTAAATAACATAATTAAATAGTTTATACACAATTTGTACAATTCTGGATATTTAACGAGATGTTTTCACCCGGCTGCTGAATTTCAGTCCTCTGTGAAGATGAATGTTGAGTTGGGATAGGTACCTAAACGTGGGAGAGACACGTAGGTCTCGTTAGTAACGGACAAACATTTTTACAAATACTTTTTCCCTTACTGTTTCTTTGGTGAAGCTCTATATAAACACAAATTAAAGTTTTTAGGCTTCCCTGTTAGTTTATTTTTATTTTTGTTCAAACAACATTTATCGGCTTTATGACCTTTCTTATGGCCTGATTCTCCTGAGAGCTATTTAGTCGGACTATTTCCTCTTGCTTCACTTTCTTCAATAATTTGTACGTGAAGTTCTTCTGGTGACGGTAGGCTGTCTTTTGTTTCTATGGCAATTCTGAAATTTTCGAAGCTTGCTGGTAGCGTAGCATTATGTTAAGCAACTCTTAAATTATGTTGAGATCCATATTTTGCAGTTGATCTACAATTACTGCAGCGATGGTCACGCACATCATCTTTTTCAGACATTCTTTTCAAGATAATTTTATCCGTAAAGTTGCTTTTCTCGCCGGACCTTTACTTTCATAAGTATTTTTCAGCGTTTTCCAGATTTCTGCTGCTGTTTTGCAACTTTTGACTTGTCGTAATTCTGTCGGTGAAATAAGTAGCAACAATTCCGAGCGCGCCATTAGCTCAAAATCTTCGTGTTTCTGCTTTCTTCACCGCCTTCAGGGGGTTTTATTTCGCCAGAAACATATTTCCACAGGCTAATTTTTAATGAGCACTGCCTGTGCCGGTATCATAGTTATTTTTATTCAGCAGTTCAATTTGATATGAGGTCTGTTCGCCGGTCACAAGGCCACGTCGTAGAACCATGCTCTACTGTCATTTGTTGGTGAATCCGTGGGATCGTATCTCCACTACCTATAATTGCGAGGCCCTGCATTCTTGAATAAAAACCTTTAGTATTGATAACTTGTTTTTTTTCTACGCAGTACCTATTGGCACTGCGTAGATTATATTGTATTAAGGATGCATGAGATCGCACCACTAGTGCTGTTCCAAAAATATTATTTTTTAAACTGGTTAACACCCGTATGACGTGGCAGACGCCGACTGGGCGTGCTGTCACATAGACAGAGGTCATATTCTGCATACTGTTATAATATACAAATGCATGCATCAACTGAGAGTCTAGACTCCCAGCTGATGCATGCATTTGCATATTATATATGTCGGAGATAGAGACACACACACACACGTTGGGTGGGTACCTCAAACCTGCATAAAACAATAATTAACAAGAAGTGGGTAGATACATTTTACTCATTATCATCAGGCATAGCCAAGCAATTCCACGTGGGCGTTACCATGGGAAATGTCGGTTACAACCAAAGTGTACTTTCATTACTTAGTAGTCTACTCTTAGCTTCGTTCGTGTACTCAATCACTCAATCGCAATCGATCCGCCACTCAACAAGTTTTTGGGCACTCGCCCACAGGACCTCCCAACGCCCCTTATAGTCCTGCCCAAGCCACCACAAGCCTCGTGATAATGGGCTTGGTCAACAGCAGAAAGTAAATGAAAGGTTATACTTAGCAGCGACACCCTTGTCGCCTCGTCTCTTCCACAACCACACCGAATAGTGAACACGCAGCTCGCGGCGCTCCACGCACCTCTCGCCCAGCGGATCCCAGCACTCCATCACGTGGGACTAACCGCGCAGCATAGTGGCCAGCACAGCAGGAGACGTCCGTTGCACTAAAGAGCCAACTCAAGACAACACAACATTACCAAATACCTCCAGCTATAGGAGAGTTCTGTTCGGCTTGAGAGCCGAGAGCTAAGAGACCTAGGCACTATAACGCTACCGACTATATAGTAGAGCTGTAAGAAACCGTATGTATTCGTTACTGAGTAACGAGTACATCGCCAGATTCGAAGTATCGAATCGTTACTTACAAATTCAATTCGTTACTTCGGTATGTTTCGTATCATGTCAGCTTGATTCGTTATCCGTACGAATACAACGCACGATGCGTGAACTGAAACGGTTTGTCCAGCGATCGAATGAATGCGAGTGAGAAATAGCATCGTGGCTTCGTATTGTTCATATTTTTATCCAACTTCAAAATATGGAGCAGAAGGGTCCTCAATTCACCTGTATTTTTTTGTGGAGATGTTTTTATCTCCGCCATTTATCGACCGATTCGACTGATTTTCAAATTTTTTTCTTTCATTATTTTACTAAGTATTTTTTATGGTGTTACTTTGTGCCAATAATGTCATTAACTATATCTAAGCAAGACGAGAATAGTTCATACGTTAGACAATACGTATGTACCTACATTTATATATTAGTCATTTTACGAAGTCACGTAAGTTCGATACTCGATTGTATCAAAAGTAACGAGAAAAGTAACGATACGAAAGTAACGAGTACTGATGATTTCAATACCGAATACATACGAGTACTCGATTTCTCGTTACTTTTACAGCTCTACTATATAGCTCGTAACTCCGATAGCCTCCCACCGCTTACCAACATGACAGTTGATTGTCAAACGTCAGCGTGTCACCATTTCATAGACCACCTCTGACAGCCAGTTCGACTGTCAAATGTCACTGTGTTACCATTTTACTAAATCAATCTACAACCAAACGCTAGCACAGATTATCAAAATCCGGCTGTCGCCGTCATATATAATATTTCTAGAAAACAAAGATGTGTGGCTCTACGGCAGAAAGTGAATATATAGCTTGGACTGAAGCTATAAAAGAAGCCCTACATCTAAAGGCATTAATTAATTATTTAGGCAAGAATCAAAATGTAATTCTCATTTACAGTGACAATCAGGCTGCACAAGGGCTATGTAAAAACCCTATAATTAGTGGAAAATCCAAGCACATTGAAATCAAGTACCACTTCATAAGGCAATATGTGCAGCTAGGAACTATTTATGGCTACCTCGACACTGCTAAGATGGAGCTGATATCCTGACAAAGGAAGTTCCGGTCCTGAGGTTGAAGGAGCTTCGGAGTCACCTGGCCTTACTGCAATGAGGATGATGGAGCCGTACTAGTGAGGAGCAGTATTGGAACAGCACTAGTGGTGCGACCCCATCCTTAACATAATATAATCTGTGCCCTGTGGTACTGCGTAGAAAAATGGCTGACGTTCGGTGTATTAAATATATATTTTGTACTACTTAAAAATAAAACAAGTTATAACCGGGCAATTATTAATACCGTACGCTGGCCTCACTTTGATATTGGCAGAAAAACGTCAAGCAGCGTTTAAAAGCCATACTCTGAAGAAGAAGAAGAAGAAAACAACTTATCAGTACCAAAGGTTTTATTTCAAGACTACATTTGAAGAGCAGGGCACAAACTATTGAGGGATACTACGTATAGCAGGGCCTCGCAAGTGGAGATACGATCCCACGGCTTCACCACTACAGACAATACAAAAGATTCAGTCATACCCATTCGGCCTTTGTTCTTGTTATTTTACGGTTTTTAATAATAGGGAATCATTAAACAATAGTTTAACCGCTTGTACAGTGCATAGATTTTATTAATAAGAGCCAATGACAGTAAAAGTCTGTTTATTTCCTCGCAAGTGTGTTGAAAAACGTCGTATGATACACGTATGCTATATTAGTCATTACATAACTTAAAAAATGTAAAACCATTATTGGCTTTAGGTAACGTATATAAGTAATGTTAAGATTTTTAAGAGCTGTGGTTTTTATGAATAAATAAATAAATAAATAACACCTCGTATGTAATAACCATCTTAGCCATTCTTAGCACATTTGTATCATAATGTACTTTTATTCCAGCGTAACTTTTAAATGCTTAGATGTTTAGATGTATGAGGTTATACTATATCGTTAGAATCCGTACGTCCGCGTCATCCCTAGTGACACTGGCTAGCGGCGTTGTTTTTTTTTTAATTTAGTAGTCATTGAACGTATTCATTGGTGGCACACGAAAAAGTAGGTATGGTCACAGAACAGATAGGTAATAGTTATTGGGTATCTTGATATTGCATTTTTATTTCATCTCGTGTTTTTCCGTGTTAAAACGTCGACTATTAATAAAAGAAAAAACCCAGTTGGATTTATCAAATAGGTAGACATCTATTTTGAAACTAAATTATTACCTTATCTATTAACTATTACAAATAATTAAAATTGAAGTTTCTGTTTGTAATATAAAAATAACAGCTTTTACCAAATGCATATGAAAGTATATACGGTACCTATAACAAAACAACAATTTTTAAAATTTTTGTCTGTCTGTCTGTTTGTTCCGGGTAATCTCCAAAACGGCTGGGCCGATTTTGACGGTACTTTCACTGGCAGATAGCTGATGTTACAAAGAGTAACTTAGGCTATTTTTATTTTAGAAACAGAATTATCCGCGCAAAAAATAAAAACCATGAAATCCAATATCTCCGCGCGGGTGAAACTGCGGGCAGCAGCTAGTAATTGATAAAAATAAATATTAATACTAACCTCTCAGAGGACTTTTTGTACATTGGGGACATTTAATTAATGTCAAGGAGGCAGAATATATAATAGAACAAGTAGATTTTATAAAATTAGATTTATACATAATTGATTACTTACTTGTTTTTTTTATTTTGGTATTTCTGACCGAAGCCGCGTTTCATTTATAAACTAAACTGATTGAATTTTTTATCTCGACCTGCCTTTCGACCACTATCTCACCTAGCTAGCACCTTGCGTACTGTACGGGTTATACGGGTTTTCCGGAGATCCTTTTAAAAAAAGTTAATTATCCAAGCTGGAAATTTATTAGAAAATAGTTGTTAAAAATAAAATAGAATATAGTAATATAATAGATTTTTGGATTTGGAAAGATGTGTGGCTCGTACGGGACATAGGACCAGACTGGCTCCTCTCAGTGGGCAGCACAATAGTGCTAGTAAGCACTTTACAGCCTTTGCTTTTAAAATTGTATACTTAACAGGGTTATAACAGTACGAAGATGTAAACACGCTCGCTGGACCTAAAATGAGACTGGGACCGGAACACCTGGATAAGTAGGTTGGCGACAGAATTAGGTAGGTACAATACAAGTGTATGCAAAGAGTATATATGTTTACTGCATGCACGATTTGGTTCGGCTAATGATCATCATTGTAGAATTCAAACCATCGACCTACGGATTGGAGACCGACCACAAACGGAGCATTCGTTCACAGTGGAGTATGTTTTTTTAGAAGATACCCGTTCACTCGTCTCTTGAAAACTTTTTATGTTATTTGGTAACGAGACGAGCTGGTCGTTTGCCTGATGGTAAGCATAACGCCGGCACATAACAATTGCAGTGCCACCCAGAACTTTGAAACACAAAGGCCTGCGCGGCATTGCAGTGCGCTCGTTACACTGAGGCATTAGGTATTAAGTCTCATAAGCCCAGTAATTTCACTGGCTACTCTGCTCATCAAACCGGAACACAGTAATGCTTACACTACTGCTTGGCGGCAGACTTCACTCACAAAGCGGTGGTAACAACGCAGACGGACACTCGCAGAGGAGTTAGTCCTACCACTAACACGTGTACCTACACTAAATTAAATTGTCCGTGTGTCTCAGTCTAAACTACAAAATGCGTATATATACGTATACATGCTGCGCCTGGTCGACGATCCCAATATTATCAGAGCCTAGACAAAGTCACATTCTGCAATAGTTATCGATGGTAGAAAAGTAAAAAAAGCACAGAATTGTCTATGCTTCTGGGGCAATAGAACTTCTGACTCAGAAGAGACGCTGACGCTGAGATATACTACCGTTTCACTGAGTTTTAAATAAGAGTAGGTAGTTACCACAATGGAGAACGCCTCCCGGTTTTACCACAGAACTTCGTTGAGTTTCTCCTGAGAGAACCTCGTTCAACCGCCGTTGAGAGAAATCGCATCCACCTAATTGTGTAACTCGTTTTACAAATTGTTACTACCACGTACCTTCAACATGTGGAATCTGCTTGAGGTTTTCTACGATTCAAGAAAAGGGTGAAGAGATTTGTCCCTGATGTGAAGAGTAGGCGACTGCACAATAACAATACGTCAGATGTTCATAGTAGTGGTGACCGAATAACTATACTCGGTTCTTTCGCCTTTTCGCGATTCTTATTTTCACGACGGACTGTGTCATTTCGGACGCGTACGGTAGGTTTCAAAACGAATAATAACGTGGAATTTTGAATTTTTAATGACGTCGTTTACAAGGAAAACCAATAGTCAACGGCTATCGCAGCTCTCGAACCGCCGGAAACGGAACCGCAGACGGCAAACAGACGCGCGTCCCCCATTTATATATTTTGAGAGCAAACACGTTCGCCGAAGACAAATTATTTGCAAGTAGGTGCCTAAGAACGCACATCTTGTTCTAAATGTTTCTCCAGTTACATCGCGACACGTGGGCGATGCGCCTGGGCAAGTAACATCAAAGAATACTTTTTAATTCTTGCTCTTGTGACCGGCTGGTGTTATACAAGAGGCATCGTATCCATTATTACTTACATACATTACGTACTTGAATAATCGGTATTTAACTTTATTTAATTAGCAGTATTTAGGTACCACTTGTACAATTTAAATCTATGGTTTTATGGCACAAGATCCAAAGATCGGGAAGTTATGAAAAAATAAATTATGTAAAATTAAATAACTAGGTACCTATTAATTCCGCGTACTCCGCGAGCGACGGTCTATTCCGATCCGTTCTACGGAAAAGGTCCACTGGTGGTTTTACTATGTATGACGGCGCGGCCTTCAATTTATTTTTAATGTAAGGCTTTGTACGTACAAGTCTGGCGAATGAGCTTGTTTGCAAAAGGCTTGCGAGCTGCACCAACCAACGAAAACCAAGAACCACTTTAGGAAGACCATAGACGCTTATGCGTTTTGCAACAAGTGCGGATTACGAGATAATACACGCGCAAGCGCGGCTTGATGCAAAACCGTCAAAATCCACGAAATATACAAGAACAGCAATAAAACCAGCTGTCTCTTTCACATCCTGCCTGAGCTCAAAGTGACGACGGCACCACTTTACGCTACATAATTATACATCACTTGCGCGCCACCGCGTATTTATCGTGGCTTCTGCACTGCACACGCAATGGTTGTGAAACAATTTTTGTAGTAGATATTAGCTGTTGCCCCGCGGTTTCACCCGCGTGGAGATTTTGGATTACATGGATTTTATTTTTTTTGCGCGGAACCCTAATTATTTTTCTAAAATTAAACTAGCCTATGTTACTCCTTGTAACATCAGCTATCTGCCAGTGAAAGTCCCATCAAAATCGGACCAGCCGTTTCGGAGATTACCCGGAACAAACAAACAGACAGACAGACAGACAGACAAAAATTTAAGAAATTGTTGTTTTGTTATAGGTACCTTATATATACTTTCATATGCATTTAGTAAAAAGCTGTTATTTTGATATTACAAACAGACACTTCAATTTTATTTATCTGTATGGATTGTAGAAGCGGTTGTGGTGCTTAACTGCACTACTTCTGACCGTGGTACGGTTAGAGCTCGGACTGGATTTCTACCGAGCTCCACCACAGACGGTACGATATGCGTCAAACGGTAATCATGGTTTTTCCATGTTTTTCACGTGGTCCCTGATTGATGCACTATCAATCATGCTTTAGGTGTATGGGCTGCCTTAGATGGTACGATAGGCGTCAAGCGGTGGTCGTGGTTTTTCTATGGTTTTCGCGTGGTCCCTGATTGATGCACTATCAATCATACTTTACGTGTAACGGGCCGCTTACGTACCAAACAGTTGCAGTAGGCAACTGCACGCGTGCCACGCGCGTCCAGCGCACATGTAACGCATTCGCCAGATGTGTATACACACCTTAAATAGATAAACCATTATCACATCAATTTAAATAATAATGCGTTATTATGCTAGTTCCTGTACCTAAAACTGTATAAGTAATTAGGTATACCTGTTACAATAAAATGTCACGATAATTTATACGTCACAATAAAATGTGTGATGATTTCCATCTAGGAAATTGACAAGAAGTAGTAATTTCGTTCCACACTACTGCGTGAATCAGAGCTAAGAAAAATTAGTTTAGTAGTTGTGGCCAATGACCCTACGTCGTGCACACGCGTAAAATCTTGAAGCCCACCTAAATATTGAGCTCGGCAGCTAGTTTATGCTTCTGGGGGGGTATTTTTTTTTTAAATTTTGATTTGCAACAACAATGCTACGCCAAAAGTTTCGCTGTGATCCGATGAAATTTTCGAACATGAAAACGGGCAAAACATAAAATCCCATTTTCAGGTTTGAAAACTTGAATAGATCAGCGCGAGCAAGATATAGGTGCGCCATATCTTGTCCCTTCTGCCGGAACACTATAAAATAGATGCTTGGTCACAGGGGCAGTGTAGACGCTTATGCAAACGTACGTTTGCTTGTCAGAATAACAACGCTTTTTCGTCAAGCGCGGATTACGTGATACTCGAAATGCGCGCTTGACGCAAAAGCGTTGTTATTCTGACAAGCAAAGGTACGTTTGCATAAGCGTCTACGATCTGCAACAGATTTTGTTGAGGGTAGGTAGCAAGACGAGCACTTGTGCTTCACCACCATATTTATGATTGCACAGCGATGTTTTCCCTGAAAGTTCAAGCTTTGGAACCGCTGATCTAATACATATCTGTGGCCGACTTACCACTGAGCTTCCCTTCGTGCAGAAGAACTCATAAACTAGCTGATCTGTGTCTCAATAAACACCTCAGTCTCATTGTTGTTGTCCCCTAGCTTTATGTAATTGTCTACTCAGCCTGCCCGTAGGTACATAGATTTTGTTGTCCAATACCTAATTGATGGGTGGCATGTAAGAGATCTGTGATGGCATGTCTATTAGTGTTGTATGGACACGAGTGGTGCAGGTGGTGAGCCGATCCTCAGCTTGTCCTCTTGTTAAGTTGAAGGAGTCTATTCTTCGTAAGATATAGTTATTACTTCTTGATATTTTCTTTTCGATGAAATCTAGAAAACATTACTTTGATTTCGTGATTCGATCGATTGTTTGCAGGGCAGCAAGTAAGCCGGCGGCGCTGGTCTGCTAAGCAGTGGCGTATTTTAGGATTCAGCGCCCTGGGCCTGCAGGCCCCGCCGCCCTGCCTGTCTTGGTGTCTTTCAAACTTACACCCACGAGACCCCACGACCACCATACGAGATTTAGGCTCTTATTAAGAAACAATGTTAAACGGGGGTTTAGTTAAACATAGTTTTTTTTCTTTGTTGCTCTTTGACTATTTTAACTGAATCAAAAGAAACAAAACACAGTTAAACTAAGTATTCAACTGTTAATAAGATACAATATGAGCCTTTTTTAAATTTCTTCTTGCACCGCCCCTCGCAGCCTGCCTCCCCGGGCCATGGCCCTTTTGGCTCTAGGGTAAATACGCCCCTGCTACTAAGTTCCATTATCAAACAATTTCATTCGCTTCGGTCGCCTACGAAACCGAAATTTCATAATTAGTTTCGACGATAACTTTTTTATACTTGTCCTTAGCAGGTTTCGATGAAGTAATTGTCAAGAATCCGTTCGGCCAAATACGAAACCGACAATGGTAGGAGAAAAAAAAATCGGGCAGTAAAAGGAAAAAAAATAATATATTAAAACACAACAAAACAAAAACATCCGTTTATTGGCAACGACACTACCAAGCCGATTTTGGACAAAATTGTATAAATAAAACAGCAAAGCAATTAGGTACCGATTTTTATTGAAAGGACATCTAAGACATTATAAAAAAAGCTTTGTTTTTTTTTGTTGTCTAAACCACATGCCTTTGTCTATAAAAACTGTATACGTACTACCATCAAATATCCGTAAAAAAAATTTAAAAAATATTGTTTTTCTTGCGTCAATCGTTTATTTTGTAAAGGACCTATTGGCACACGACCTCGCGAACTCTGCATTACCATACTCCGTCAGCAAGCATTTCATCTCCAGTCCGCATCGCTAATACACGCGTAAAAAAACTGCAGGGAAGCGCACGCGCACGTGCGTCCTACACCGCTATTAAACTACCACCCGGTGATAGTGAGAGCTTAGTTCTTCGGAGGTGGCCTGACAGTGAAGACTCTTGGGTCTGAGCGAGTAGTTTTCATATTTAGATGTACATTGACGGCTTTGCTCTAAAGTGTGTTTGAACGTGCAAGCATGGGAGTGCAATGGTTGTTGTTTGCGGTTATTGTTGCGGCGACTAGAGCGGCTGAGCTTACAGGTTTGTTTACATACAATAATGACGACATCATCTATGTCCCGCGCGTATCCCGCCTCTAATACTGTAGGCGTACCACAAACGAAGTAGACGGGCCAGTGCAGGGCAACAAAGTAGCAATCAATACAAATGAATAAAATTGATCTGGTCTGTTTGTAATATCAAAATAACAGCTTTTTACCAAATGCATACGAAGGTATATACGGTACCCATAACAGAACAACCATTTTTAAATTTTTCTGGCTGGGCCGATTTTAACGGGACTTTCACTGGCAGATAGCTGATGTTACAGGGAGTAACTTAGGCTACTTTTATTTTAGAAAAAGAATTAGGATTCCGCGCAAAAAAATAAAAACCATGAAGTCCCATAACTCCGCGCGGGTGAAACCGCGGGCAGCAGCTAGTAATTTTATAAAATATCTAGGTGACCGAACTTCGACACTCGGTGTGTTTCAAATATTTGTTGAATTGTGTTGAAATTCCAAAGTGTAGCTCTTGTGAGAAATGAATGCGCAGACTCACGCTACGCAGTATTATTTTATGTTCTGTGCTCATGCTTCCATAATTATTTACTCAAAATTATATACAGTTTTATACTATTTTCTCATTTCTAAGCTTTTGTTAATTAGCGTTTTCGTTGATATATTCAAATTCAAATTCAAAATGCTTTATTCAAATAGGCCCCAAACCAAAGGAGATAGATAAACAGATAAACTCTTTATTTGCACACTACAAAAAAATAAATAAAAAGAAACATATTTTAACTGTCCAGTAGTACAAAGGGTGGTCTTATCGCTTAAAGCGATTTCTTCCAGACAAGACGGAGCACTTATGAAAGTTAAAATAAATGAATCCAACAGCGAGCCTCTGCAACATTCGAGTACCGGAATCACAGACTAAAACTAATGCCGTCATTATAAGAACATAATAAATGACAAAGACACCAATCCGTGCTCAAAGTCAAAGAACCTTCCAGAAACCCACCGTTATTAATAAACAAGTCTCGATACTACACCCATTTTTACACGACTGCACAAAAAGAGTGTAATGTGTTTAGGGTTCATGTATGTATGTTTGTAGGAATGTATTTATGTGAGTTTCTTTGTTCCATCATAACTTTTGAATTCCTGAACTGATTTGGATGTGTGGGGTATTGTTAGAATCCTTACATCATCCCGAGTCCTGAGTGACACTGGCTAGGGCAGTCGTGATTTTTTACGTACCTAACTTTTATTAATTATCTATGTAATAGAAGAATAATATACTAATAAGTATTCTATAGCTACCTGCTGTCTGTATGAATACACTTTTCGAACGACATCTTCGATCAATAAAATCATTATCATGATTATTAACAGACGTACCTACCTTACTGACAAACAATGCTTCGACATAATATCTACATCCTGATGACTTCATAAAAAAACCGCGCATCAAGAATTACCTATTTTTTATTGAGCTTACAAACTTGCAGACAAAATTAAATACTAGCTAATCTACGACGGCCAAAAAAACATAAAAACCGCGAATACAGCAATAAGTCCATTAAATATTTTTTTATTCCATTCTCTAGCTTTCGAATGGTTTTTAAGTTTTAAGTATAGATACATTTACTGGCAATCTTAAATCACTAGTTAGCATTTATTTGGCCGTTGTAGAGCAACTACCAAAAAATGCCACTTCCCTGATTTCCCTAGTATAACGTAGTGGTTATGTCGGAGCGCGAACTCGAATAACTTCCACGTGGTGCGCCCTAGGTACCTGTCAGCTACTTCTCCTGGTTGACTGTTTTCGGTCCCGGAGAGGTTATAACGGACAGGTAGAAAATAATCCCTCTGAATCGATTAGCATCAGGGCTCAGCGCGCGGACGGGCACTAGGGCTAAGCGGGGCCGAAGACTGCAGGGAGGTCACAGGGCGCTCCGTGGAGCATGGAGACGAGGACGTGAGACCAAGCGCTCCCATCTCCACCTGGAGCGTCGGATGCGGGGAGTGTTCTCTCCCCGCGAGACGCCGCACGGGCTACAAAATGACAACCACGTTCCACTAAAATAATATTGTACTAAACGTAGATGAGGAGTACTACCAGATGCCCCGCCTGTTCGAGCTGGACGACTTCGAGGAGTGCCTGTCCAGCCGCCGCGGCGCCTACTGCGTCGGGACCTTCGACCTGCTGCCGCACGAGAACGATCAGCTCCTGGCTGTCATACAGGTGACATTTATAGCTTACTACCTTGAACAGTACCAGGACGAATAGAGCTTTCTTATTCGGTCTTCCTTAGTCGCAATCTATGCAGGTTTTGAGTTCAACCATTGATTTTTTTAAGTTCAACTGTCAGTAGTGGTGTTGTGTTCGACGCTGTCATCTGGTTGCACAATCACTTATGTTCAAAGGGTTTGTTTTCTGAGTGTACTTAATTGTTCTTATCCTTCCAGCAATTCTCTGCAGACAAGTACCACTTCAACCACACACACATACACCGCGGGTACTGCGTCACATCGCGCTGCGCACATGTCCAGCAGCCGACCCTGAAGGGCCGCTTTGAAACGTGTGTGGACAATATTACCAAGTAAGCGCTTGACCCGTATTATTATTACTTGGGAGTACTTCAGAGAATGTGTCGTCTAACATTGAGTATCTCTCCTTATCCAGAAGCCAGTACGGGTTGGAGGCCAACCTGACTCGCCTGGAGTACTGTCGGACGGCGCGGCAGGCCGCTCGGCCGGTGGACACCCTGGACACTGCTTTCGCTTACATCGTCGGCCTGATTGTGCTCTTAAACGTGGTCGGCACCGCATATGATGTGCAGAGGAGCGCGGACGGCAAACGTGAGGGAATATTTGAGTATTATTTATATATATATATATATATATATATAGACGGCGAACGGCCTTGTAGCGAAGAGCCTCGACCAACATCTCAAGAGGATGTCGCTAGACGGTTGGATCAAGGGTCGTATGCAGAAGGCAGTGCTCCTTGACACGGCACGTATTGTCAGGAGGTTCCTCACTCTGCAGCCCTAACCACGGGTAGCTTGGGCCCTGCCCCGCTGCCGGCGGCACTCTAGGTTTAGGTTTTTTGTAATATTTTATATTTTTATAGAAATATTGTAAAAAACTTAGACTTAAGATTGTAAATAAATACAGTGAATAATAATAATACGTTTATTTCAGGCAACACTACATCGTAGCGGGCCCATAGAATAAATACCTTATAGACTAACATACATACAAAATATAACACTTAATTAGCACGTTTTGTCGGCGACGTGTGACGCAATTATCATCGTCGCCTTCAGATTGTGATTATCATACACTATATAGAGTTCCGCGACTTTTTCTCTTCCCAATTGGGATTAACTTGAATTAAAATTAATAAAAGTAAGTTAATAAAAATTAAGTTAATAAAACGTAAATGAAATATGTAACCGCCCACATTTGTGTCTCAGAAATATGAGACGGTGCCAAAGTGTCGACACAAGTAGCGTCCCACACTCCCTAGTGCCACCTCAATTTACAAGGAACGAGCTTCATTTCGTTGTTCCTTTTACCATTGTCTGCATACCATTGTACACATAAGACATTCGGTTCGAGAATGGCTGCTACATTGGCGCTGGTGAAACCCCGGTGGATGATGTAATATGTTGAATTTTTTTCAAAACGCTATTTTATTCAAATAAAAAGTTTTTTCGCTCGTCTGTCTGTGTTTACACCGATCGCGATCGAAAGTCGCTCATATAGATCATTCATTTCGCGAATCTGCAAACAACTTTTTTTAAAAATTAATTAATTAATCTCGGCGTCACAGATATTCTACTTTTTATCGAGGAAATAAAAGATTTATTCGTAGGTACCTATCTACATCAATTTCTCTATTCATTGGAAGCAGAATCCCAGCAGTGGCCGGGCCTATTGTATTATTGTTATACGCATATTATAAAATAATTTATGGCTTTAAATGCTCCATCACGTCGATCTTCACATAATCTATGTCAGTATCTACATAAAAAGTATGATTGTCCTTGGATCCGGTATTTTCCTAATAGCTAAGCTATGACGTCCGACTCGTAACAAATAATCAGTAAATAAAATATGAATTACAGAGAAACACAGAAATATTATGGGCACCGCGGTGACCCACCGACCCTACGAAGAATACCTAATTACCATTTATTACTAACTAGCTGCTGCCCGCGGTTTCACCCGCGTGGAGATTTTGTATTTCATAGGTTTTTTTTGCGCGGAACCCTAATTATTTTTCTAAAATTAAAGTAACCTAAGTGACTCCTTGTAACATCAGCTATCTGCCAGTGAAAGTCCCGTCAAAATCGCTCCAGCCGTTTGGGAGATTACCCGGACAAACAGACAGACAGACGACAGACAAAAATTTTAAAAATGGTTGTTTTGTTGTATGTACCGTATATATTTTCATATGCATTTAGTAAAAAGCTGTTATTTTGATATAACAAACAGACACTTCAATTTTTTATTTATTTGTATAGATAACTCCTTACCTGTAACACAGAATTAGTACCTGTAGTAAGATATGCCTAATTAGCTGTCAATCATGTAGTTGGAATAGAATCAAACAAATTATTCAATTTTTAAACTAAGCAAAATATAAACGTACGTGTTAGCAAAATATTCACAAAAAACCTACCAGGAAGATACGAGTAGTATTTATATGTCTTTTGTTATTATTTTTTTAAATCAAGGATGTGCATAGACTTTTGGTCCATCCTATTTGCTCTTTGCGTACTACGTAGGTATAGGAAAAATCGACCGCGCCAGCCGCCGCCACCGCCGCGCCGTGGTCGTTGGGTGCTGTCGCAAGTTATCGACTCTTGCAATGCAAATAAAATATTACAGTCCACGTTGCTTGGGTAGGTCGATGGGCTTAACTTCTGTAGCACCACAGAATACATAATAGAATTTAGTTAGTGGGAGGACTAACTCTTCTGCGAGTGTCCGTCTGGGTTGGTACCACCGCTTTGCTCGTGAAGTCTGCCGCCAAGCAGTAATGTGCAAGCATTACTGTATTTCAGTTTGATGAGCAGAGTAGCCAGTGAAATTACTGGGCTTATGAGACATAATACCTAATGTCTCAGGGTAACGAGCGCACTGCAGTGCCACGCAGGCCTTTGTGTTTCAAAGTTCTGAGTGGCACTGCAATTGTTATGGGCCAGCTTTATGCTTACCATCACGCAAACGACCTCGTCTAGTTACCAAATAGCATAAAAAACGTCAGTTGGTATTAGTTGGTGCGTTAACCTTGGTGTCCCGTCATGTTTTTCGTACCTGCGGCGCGAGTACGGAAGTCGGTTCGATAATAAAATTCGATAAAATTGACAGTTCAAATCGATGAAGTGGATTTTATCGAGCCGTCACGTGGGTGTGAAACAATCGACAAAAGTTACCGAAAGGAGCGAAATATGACGGTTTTTCTCGATAAATTATCTATGATCGAGTCCGAACCGAAAACTTATGAAAACTATATAAGTCGATGCGGACGAATAACGCCATTTATAAGTGCAAAAATGGACTTCGGTTTAATTTTGTTACTGGCAGAAGAGCGGAGACCCAATAGAGATAGAGATTCGCTGATGATGCACAGGCGCGGCTTACGGGATGCAAATAATCCCTTGGAACTCTCTGAAGAGCGTTTTGTAACTCTCTTCCGAATTTCTAAGGAAATTGCTTTGGTACTTATTCAAGGTGTCGAGGATAACATAAGAAGAACCCGCGGCGCGAGTACGGAAGTCGGTTCGATAAATTTGTCGAACCGAAAAACTCGACAAATTTATCGAATGTTGCGAGTACCGAAGTCTGATCGTAAAGTATTGTAGTAGCTAAGTTCTCTTTGGATTCGACCTAGCTTTTCGATAACTTTTGTCGATTGTTTCGAGGCTCGATAAACCCCACCTTATCGATTTGAACTGTCAATTTTATCGAATATTATCGAATTTTATCGACCCGAATAGATCCGTACTTGCGCCGCAGATCTCACGGACTTCGAGACGATCAAACAAAACTAACGAGACGAAGAATGGATGGAGTATGGATAAAATAATCACGCCTGTTAATCTGCCTAGTAAAATCTATAGCCGTAGGGAATTGAGGTGCAAGGTTAGAAAATGACGTCAGTGTCTCGTCTCTCCTCTTTCTTCACCCCCGCCGGTTGCCACCGCCCGCCTCTGCCCGGTGCCGGCGGCCATATTGTGATTTGTGTTTGTGTTGATACAAAGTGTTTGCCACGTGTTTGCGTCGATTAATCTTTTTAATCCACATAATATTTAGTAATAACGTGACTTGACTACCGCAAAACAAAATGTATCGTAAGGGTTGTGTTCCTAAGTGTGATAGCCAACGACAGGGCGTTAAATTACATAGATTTCTTGTGAAAACGGAACCAGAAGTTAAAATGTGTTAACTGTGAAAAAAGGACTGAATGGACAGCGTCTAACAAAGTGTTTACTGTTTGTGTGCCATAAACACTATATCTAACATTGTTTAGTGACGTCATTATGTGTATTAAAAAAATACTGAGTCATTTGCTCGTTTCTTTTTTTCTTAACCCATGTCCATCTTTATTTACTCTTCTATAGTGTAGGAAGTAGGAACTAGCACAGAATAGATAATATTACAAATAGAACTAGTAGGAAAATATCAAGGTACGATAAACATACCTATGAAAATGTATACAAATATGTATATTGTATATATAGCACGGTTTCAACTGTCATCTTCTAACTTTGCAACGATACATCGTCGATGTAGGTAACATGACCGTCTGATACGTAGTATCCCTTAGTAGTTTGTGAAAATAATATTAAAGTCTGACAGTATGAAGTAGTATGAACTATGATTATATTCTCTTTGGTAGTATGAACAAAATGAACAAAGAGAATAATAAAATAATATGACTATGGTCGAAAACCTTTTTTGTTATTTATTTTTTACCAGTATACAGAGTCACAATGTTAGAATAATATTAAACCAATTCATTTTAAAAATAAAATATGGTGATTGAAGTAAAATATCATAAAACATTATTTTTATACACTATCCCACTAAACTTAAAAATAGATTTAAAAAAAGTTAGGTCGAATATACTGATCTGTGGGTCGAATCCAAAGAGAATTTTCGACAAAAGCTTACGACGACTTCGGTACTCGCAACTTTCGATAAAATTATCGAGTTTTTCGGTTCGACAATTTTATCGAACCGAGTTCCGTGTCGCGCCGATGATACAATCATATCACGATTCACGATCACGGCTTGATACGATGCTCGGTGGAGAGATTGTCATCTATTTTGGACCGATTTTGACGGGACAGTCACTGGCAGGTAGCTGATGTACTAATAAGGAGTAACTTAGGCTACGTGGGCGGAGTCGCGGGTCACAGCTAGTATTTCGTGCCGACAAGAGCCATTCTTAGTAATTAATCTTCAGCGCAACAAAAACAACATTGTGCAAATCACCTCCAAAAACATCATAGTAACAAAAAACAAATTCATACTTACAAGAGTTACTTACGCAATAGGTATTTAAGTATAGATACCTAAACCAGCCGGGCTAGAATGCGCGTCGTGACAAAATTATGTCGATGGTTCGACAAAACAGACTTCGAGCGAGACAAAACAGTAAGTAGACAAAATTTTGTCGTGGTGCGCATGCTAGCCTGGCAGGTTAGCCGAAGAGAAAACATTATAATTAATTTCGGAAATTTCGATACCTTTGTTTCAGATAGGTACAATGCAGGTAGGTACAAGGTGTATTAGACACAAGATGTAGGTGCCAAACAAAAGAACATTAGTAACTGTCTACTTTTTCAAAAATTTTTTTACTATATAATACTAATTGTTGGTTTTACAGTCCAGCGTTGCAAGCTCAAGAAAGTTTTTTATTTTATAACAAACTAAACTAGGTTTCGTTGTCCAGCGTCGAGCTTTACGTTTGGTTTAATTCAGTTTAGATTAGACCATTACACAATCTATCGCGGAATAAAAACTTAGACATTACATATCTTATTTAAAATGGACTTCCGCAATGTAACGCCTGATTCCATCAAATATTTTTTCAAAACATCAGCTAATTACATTTTCAGCCAACAAATATGTGATGACGTGGTCGCTGAAAGTGAACTGGGGGCGCCTCACCGCCGACTACGCGGACGGCGACCCGCGCCTGGCGGCACTCAAGCCTATCCAGGGAATGAAGTAAGCCTACTGACTACCTATTTGAACATATTTAGATTTCTAAGTTCGTACTACTGTAGAACAATATTGATGTACCAATTTACGGAAATTTGGTTTGAAATTGCCGTTTGGTGTTGAAACATTGGGTCCGTGGGGGCCGGGAGCTCATAATATTTTCAAAATGTCAGAGCGTTTGATTGATGCGACGCGTAACCAAAATGCTGGTAACTATTTGGCTCAACGGATCAGCATTGCGGTTCAACGAGGCAATGCCGCCAGCATTCTGGGTACGCTTCCAACTGGTAGTGGGATAGAACATTTGGATTATCTATAGGCCTACTAGGGCTTGTAGATTATCCAACTGTTTTTGTAGCTAGCTAGGTTAGATGTAGTGTTTATTTATGTATTAGCTAGTTAATAAAGGCATTTAGCCCGTTAAAGTTGTATTTACGGAAAACTTAACGTTTTGCAACTATAATATTATGGTAATTACAATAACATAATGTAAAAAACGATGTAGGACTATCTAGTCCTTGGCAAAAATACCTTAGATCCTTACCAAGTAAGTTTTAACTTTGTACCCATAGTAATCTAGTAAAGCGCCACCTGGTAGCGAGTAGCAGGAACTGGCTCAAGAAAATGTATCATGTTTTAAATTTACGGGAAGTCAATCAAAAAGTTTTCAACGGAACGGAAAATCCAACGAGAGTCACGCCATCTATAAATATCAAGTAGATTTATGTAGTACTAATCCTAGAAAAAGTTCTAAACCATGCAGGTTATAATACTACGTTTACTGGAAGTAGACTGCCACCTGGTGCCAAGTATCAAATATAGCTGTAGCAGCTATTTTCTGAAAAGTTTCTATGTAGGTTTTATTTTGACCGGAAGTAATTCAAAAAGTTTTATATTCACGGGAAGTAAAACGCCATCTATATCAAGTATCGGTACTAAATCTCGAAAAAGTTCTAAACTATGCAGGTAGTATAACACTACGTTAACCGGAAGAAGACTACAACCTGGTGCCAAGTACCTAGCAGCAAGCCAGCAGCTAATTTCTGAAAAGTTTCCATGTAGGTTTTATATGTACCGGAAGTCACTAAAAGTTTTATTACAAATTCAGCGGAAATAACTCGCTCTCTAATATCACCCGTTTTCACCATTTAGGATTTGCCTATAATTTTAAACTATAATTAATAGTCCAGCTTAATCATCACATCGCTGGTGGTGCAAAAACTTGAGCTACTTACAATTTTTCATCTACGCTTATTGGATTTGGACAGTAAGTACGTTTCAGTCTAATTTTTATCCTCAATTGTAACTCTCTCTTTTTTCCAGAGCCTTGACCTTGATTCTCATCATGCTGGCACACTCGGTGCTGGCGTACCACATCACATATGTCTACAATCCTTTATTTTTGGAGAAGGTAAGCACTTAATCAAAAGATAATCTCCTGATTTTAAACTAGTTGTAAACACGTTTCGTGTTACCACAAAAAAACACTTTAGCACGCCTGCTTAGCTAGAAAGATAAACGCCTAAAATGATTAGAAATGTCACAATAAAATGGAATGAGAGAACGGTTAGACACTACTTACATCAAGATTTGTGGTTGCTCATATTTAAACACGCGACTAAGGCTTGTATGCTAAACGCAATGTTACACAGGTTTAGGTGTGTTTAATTTTTTATGGTATTAAGACCGATTGTAGCCCTACGTGATTTTAAATTACAATAATATTTTTGGGACTTATTTGAAACAGACATGGATAATTTAAACAAAAAGGTGAAACGTTTAACGACGAAGCTCTGAAAGCACTGTGTTATTAATAACTATTTATGCTGAAGTATCCGTTTTGATTTTCCAGAGCAGCCACCACCCGATGTCGGTGTACTTCCAGAACGGAACCTCCATCGTGCAGACGTTCATCATGGCGTCCAACTTCCTGCTGGCCTACAACCTGCTGCTCCACGCCGACAGCAGCCCCAAGCGGCAGCTCAGCCTCAAGATGTTGCCCAAGTGCTTGCTGCACCGGCTGACCAGGTGTGTGGGACACTTACTTCGCTATTAAGAGCCACTTTGGTCAGTGAACTTGATCGTACTGTTCCCGTCACACAAAATCTATCACACATAAATCCTCAAATACTCATTTATACCTGCATTTCAAGTAGGTACTTATCTTTGATATACACGATAACGACGCAGGTCTGTCGCGGTAACTTGAGTTTTTTTTTAAGTTTTGATGGCAAGTTATCGTTTGTCCGCCATCGCAGCTGATGTGGCGATATGATCAAAAATGCAGGCGACACTCTACGCTTATAGGCTCTTATTAATAATCAGTGTTAAACGGTAGAATAGTTAAATTATGTTTTGGCTCTTTCGATTCAACATCTCCCTATTGCCAGGATCCTCCCGCTGTACATGTTCGTGGTGGGCGCGGCGACGACGTGGTGGGCGCGCGCGGCCGACGGCCCCCTGTGGGCGCCGCTGGTGGGCGCCGAGTGCGCCCGCTGCAGGTACACCCCGACTTCTATTCGTTCATTGTAGAACTATACTACTTCCATAGTCTCTCATTGCAAATTTAATTTGGTAAGAGATCGACAAAGGCTAAGTATAGAGATTAGACATCTAATCACTTAAAAAAATAAAGTAATTGCCAAGTTTAAAAATGTAAAAGTTCAGCTACTTCCGTTGTTAAAAAGGAAACAGGACGAGACGTGCATATTAAACTTTGTGTTGCAGAGACAAGTGGTGGACACAGTTGCTCTTCATCAACAACCTGGTGCGGCCGGACGTGCGGTGTCTCATACACACGTGGTGAGCTAACGTATTATCCTCTCCAATACCGGACCAAAAATATGGTTTGAAAGCTTTGATGATTCATTTAATTTTGCTCTGCAAGTACGCAAAGATGTGTGGGTTAGGAAGGCGCCATTGTTATTTAAGGAAAAATCACGGAAACTGTTTAAAAATGACTAGTTTTAAGTACCTACTACTTACTAAACTATTTACCGTTTAAAGTAATTTATCAGAGACAACATTTTCCGGTGACATAAAAGCGTTCATTTTTATCTTTAAGTGAGAGAGTATTGTGGAACTCTGGTATCCTTTTGGCTTAATAACCTTGACCGGGGGAAATGATGTCTATGGTCTTTCAACAGTTAAAAGTAAAGTAGGCTAATGTAGCTGATACAATTGTAATTCTTGCAAAAGACAAACGCGTCTATCAATATTTGCAATAAGCTGGTCCAAAATTGCGTAGGCTTGTTTATACCCTTCCATAGGCGGCGGCCGGCGAGGCTTTCCCAATCCATGCTACATTTTAATTCCAATATAAAATATGTATAACTTATAAGTATAATATGTATACCTATTCAAAGTGATGGTGTTAAGTATACTTAGTACACATATACGGAGAGGAAACTTTAGTTATATCATACAACAATTTTTTTTAAACTTACAGTATGCAAAAAGCCACATACATACTTCAATGTGTATTGAAAATAATCTATTTTACGTTGTAATTATGGACATACACGAGTAATAATATGTAGAAATTTATTCGAAGCTTCTAGCGACCTCCAGCCGTGTTGCCGGTGTCGTGACATTTATTACGTATTTATATATAAGGTTCCTGGCGGTGGACATGCAGCTGTACGTGGTGTCTGCCGTGCTCACGCTGGTGCTGGGCCGCAACCCACGCCTGGGACTGAAGGTCCTCGCGGGGCTCTTCAGCGTCTCCGTGGTCTCTAACTTCCTGGTCGCCTATTTCTTCGACCTGCGGCCGATGGTCACGCTCATGTTTCCTGAGTAAGTGACAAGTTCTAAATGCAGCTCTAGGTGTATCTCTGTGCTTCAGACTCTAGTTTGACGCGGTATCACACAGAGTAGTGATCATGCAGAGTCTCCGTGCTGTCCATCTTTGCAGTTACTGTGTTCGTCATCCGCACAGTACCATGCAACGATTAAACTATCAAATGTCAAAGTTTAATAATACAGAATAGATTTGTTTCAGATTCTTGTACTGAAGTATTAGGTTACCTCAGTATCAACAAGAATGAGGGTCATGGATATGCTCTAAAACAGAAAGAAAGGTTAATTTCAGCTATGTTTATTGACTTGTTAGTCAATTAACGATCGTGAATTTTGAGGACGAATTCCAAACAAGTAAACAAATTGGCCACCGTTTAAGCTTATTGCAAAATTTACATAAAAAAATATTTTAATTTATGGAAACTAGTTTTGTTGGAACAAGGCGCTGTGCTAAGTTATTTGTATTGTTTTGCATGTGCAGTGGATTCAATTTGATTTTGACGGCTCCGTGTCTAAGTTGGTAGTAATCCTGCCTGCAAAGCGAGGGGGTCCCGGGTTCGATTCCCGGCCGGGGCAGATTTTGTGTAAGCATAAACTTTGTTCTCGGGTCTTGGATGTTTGTGATGTGTATCTGTGTGTTTTCATGCTACTTGCGACACAGGGACTCCTAGTGCGGGGTATGAGTGTGTAAGCGTTTATTTATTTATTTATTTACCGTCGTCGAGTCGTTTGTATTTCACATCTTTATAAATTTATATTTTAGTATGTAACAGTTGACCTATATCAATTTCCGTGGTGTTTGGTCCCAGATACATGCGCACACAGTTCGAAGGCGAGAACTCTTTCAAGTGGCTGTACCAGGCGCCGTGGGACAGCCTGCCGGCCGCGCTCGTAGGCGTGTTCGTCGCCTTCCTGCATTACCAGCTGCAGAAAGGGGGCGTCGAGCCTAAAGAGAGCTTGGTGAGTCTTTGTGTGGGGGAGATAACACGCTGAGGGAGGGAACGAGGACTATGTTAAAATAGGAAGTAGAACTAGAGAACAAAAGTTTATTATTCTACTGACTACAGATAACGAGGAGTTTCATATGCTGATGTAATTCAAATTATTGCGGTCTTACCACAAAAAAATTAAACACATCTTAAACCTGTGTTAAACAGCGTTTAACTCTAAACATTCCTTACTCACGTATTTAAATATGAGCAAGATGTCTACCTAAACAGACACCTAAAAGATATTTTTGTGGTAACAAAATTAATGTAGGTATACTTCCAACTTCATCACATTCACATTCCTCAGCTATATTCCTGACCGACCAAAACATGTCCCTAAGAGCGGGTTCCACTCTCATCAATAAACTCTAACAACTATTGTTGGCGCATTGGTCACACTATAGTCTGCAGTTGGAAGGTCTGTCACACCCAATAAGACAAAATGATGATATTACACCATTTAGAGACTTAATCTGCTTCCTTACGCGTCTCACGTGGGTGGCTGATCGTTTGCCTTGAGCATTGTCCTCAAGCATGCTTGATAATTACGACACTCCACCTTTTATGAACAGTCTAAGCATTGTGGTAGTTGGTACTTACCTATCAGTATCCATACTACCATACTTATATAATTAATGTGAAAGTGTGTTTGTACGTTTGTTGGTTTGCCCTTCTTTCACGCAGCAACGGAGCAACGAATCGACGTGATTTTTGGCATAGATATAGTTTATGGACCAGAGAGTAACATAGGCTACTTTTTATTCCGGAAATGGACGGTTCTTGTGGGAACGCGGGTGAAACCGCAGTTAGAAGCTAGTATTTACCATATTATTGACCAAATTAGTCATTAGTAGTAACGTCTAATGTTGCACGCCGATTTACGTTGCTAGTCGCTGGCTCGCATTAGAATGTGACGACAAAATGTAAGTTGGATTGTACAATTGAGTAGAGGCTTCAAGTAATGCCCAATCACAGACCATTAAACGTAGTTTAATAAGGTGTACTGGTCTGTGTGTGCAATGAACACGTATACTATTTTTTATCTTATAATATTATATCTGTTATATCATATCATCATGTTATGTCAATCAGTTATATCATACTGCATTGTGGCTTGGGGTGGTGCAGCAAAGACGTTTATGATAGAGCTTGAAAGGGCTCAACGGGCGGTTCTGAAAGTCATGCTGAATAAACCCTACAGATACTCAACCGACGCTTTATTTAAAGAAACTGAGGTACTGCGAGTAAGACAGCTATTTATTTTGAAAGCGGTCACTACAATCCACAAAAGGATAGCCAACTCTGACGACATGGAAGCTTTGTCCAAAAAACGAGTCTATAAGGTTCCCGTTCCTGTGGTTAAATCTACCTTTGCCAGTCGACATCCCAAAAATTTATTCCCGCGTATTTATAATAAAATTTCCAAAACATGTAACATCAGGGCTGAATGTACATCAAGGGTAAAGTTGCTAGTGCAGAAGTGGCTACTAAGTCGGTCATACCTGGAAACTGAAAACTTAATTAACTTGTAAGCTCTCTCACACACACACACACACACTTACACACGCATACACACACACACACACACATTTTTAAAATTTATATTTTAACAAAAATATGGTAATTTGTCTAGGATGCCTCTGATATGTGCTTTGTACCTTGTATTTCGAATCATTCTAGGTCTCCACGACACGGGCCCAGAGCCTAGTGTGGGACCGCCGGTCAAATGAGCTTCCTTTGTATAAGCATTTAGTTAATAAATATATATTATTATTATTATTATTATTATTATTGTTGTCAGGTCCAGAAATGAGACAACACAGTTTGAATAATCGACACACGTGTATTTTCACTCGTAGTTCAATGAGAACTGCTGTCCTTCCCGCGTCTTCCCCTTGCGTAGCGCTGGTACTACGGCGTAGCACTGACTTGCTGACATCATAGCGTAGCACCACAGCACCACACCATTTTCTATCTTTTATTCATCACTATGTATGACACAGTCATACACATCAGTTGTTCGCTTGTCCCGCGCCTCGAACTCAGCACGCTGGTAACGTTGGTAACGCTCCTACTTCGCGAGCGTTATCACTATTGAACTCTTTTACGCATGAGATCCAACAGGTTGATTTGTTTGCTGATAATATGCATACCATTGTTACTAGCTTTAAATTATATTTAAGTTTTAATCTAAGGTAGTTCGTGTTTTGGTGTAAACTGTAAGCTTACTATCTATCTAAATAAATAAATAAATAAATAACGTGTCCAGGTGTTCCGCGTGGTGTACCGCCTATCAGTCCCGTGCATGTTCCTGTGGGTGTTCCTGGGTTACTTCATGAAGGGCGCGGCGCAGCCCGCCGCCGTGGCGCTGTACGCGGCCGCCGACCGCGCCGCCTTCACGGCGCTCACCGCCACCGCCATGTACGGGTTCTTCAACCAGGTCGATAGTAAGTAGCGCGCCAATGGCGATGACCATGTGTGTAACTTCGCTTTGTTCGTGCAATCTGCTCCCAAGCGATGCGCGTTCTTGGTGTTCCGGTTCGATGAGTAAAGTAATCAGTGAAATTACTGGGTATATGAGAGGTATTAGCTGATGTCGCAGACTAACGAGCGCACGGTAGGCAGTGCCGCGCAGGCCTTTGCGTTTCAAAGTTTTGGATGCACGGGACCGTAATCGTTAAGGGTAGACCGTAAGCGTTACGTACTGCCGTCAGGCGAACGACTGTTTGTACTCACAACCTTACCAGATATGTAAAAAAGCGTAATGAATATTTTGTTTGCTATTATAGACACGTTGCGTCCCGTGTCACATCTGACATCCCTGTACTTGTTGCGACAGGTGTGTGGTGGCGCTTCCTGTCGTGGCGCGGCTGGGAGGTGCTGGGGCGCCTGTCGCTGCCGGTGTACCTGGCGCACTGGCTGTACCTGCTGGCGGCGCTGGCGGCGCGGCCGTACGCGTCGCCGGCGGCGCTGCACGAGGTGGGCGGCCAGTTCCTGTGGACGGCGCTGGTGTCGTACCTGTCGGCGCTGCCGCTGCACCTCGCCGTCGAGCAGCCCGCGCAGAAGTTCCTGCAGGCGCTGCTCTCGTAGCGGGCGCGGAATCGGATCGACTTGTGAATTTTGTGATCGATACTTGTGATAGCTGCCGTGTCGCTGTGATTCAAACATTTACTATTTAATGTTGGATTAGCATAATCTACAAAATTACTATTTAACTTTGTATATAATAACCCTGAAAATGATTAATCAATCTTTGGACTGTAAAGACGTGTGTAAGAACTTAGCAGCGCACCGCGTTGGTCGGCCGGCTTGTTACGAAAGTTGACATGTGACGATACGACGTAGCTATCTATCTCTAGCTATCAAAGATTGGTCTTTATTGGGATCACATAATCACGTGCGTCTTCTCCTGCGAATGCACCCGTCACAAACTACTAAGGGATGGCACCCGTAAATTCAGTGATACGCGACGTCGCGGTCGGCGTCGTGACGTGTGCATCTAAGTACTAATCACTGCGTCTACGTCATCACATAGACGTCATGTAAGAGTTGATATGAATAATGTGAAACAACGTTTTCACATTATTTCAACACACCCTATTATATCAACGTATTGTGTAGATTGTAGAAATATTTTGGTTTATGATAGATTTAGGTTAAACCACTAGTTTAAAAATATTGCCAAATTATTGTACAAAGGTACCTGTTTTAATAATAATATTTTATTAGTAGGTATTAAAGAAATGTGTTAAAGATTTGTTGAGTCTTTCATTTTGTGTCATCTAACCTAACTAAACCTGAATGTGTATAGGTAGGTACCTAAACGAATCTTGCATCCAATTTTCATCCAATATTTTTATGTGCGATTTTAGTTCCTGTTTATTTCGCAAGACTTCAGTCGTGGCGTGGACTCTAGTACTGCACAGAGTACTTTGTAATATATAGTACTGTTACCACAAAAAAAAACATTTTTAGTCGCCTCTTTAACTAGACAGCGTCTAAAGATAAACGTCAAAAATGATTAGAAATGTCACAACAGCGGCGCATTTACAGATCTTTTTGATCGATAAAATTCAATAAAATTGACAGCTCAAATCGATAAAGTGGGTGTTATCGACTTTTATCGAACCTCGATACTTTCGACAAAAGTTATCGAATAGCTAGGTCGAATCCAAAGAGAATATAGAGCTACTACAATACTTTACGATCAGACTTCGGTACTCACAACATTCGATAAATTTATCGAGCTTTTCGATTCGACAAAATCGAACCGACACTACTTAACTTGCGCCCGGTGTGTAGGCAGTGAACGCAGCCCTGCTTGTCATTGTCATGCCTGACGTTGACGTTACTGACATTATGATAAACCTAGCGAATTACTGACCACGGGTATAAATCTGTCTAAGAAAAACACTAGACACGAGAAACGTCACAGCAAAAAGACATATGACATTTTGCACCCCCCGCTCACTTCACTCCCCACCTCTTGACGTCATCTTTAGAGCCGCCGCCATATTTGTTACGATTTGAAGTCATTGTCGTCGTCATAACACATTAAAATCTCTTTGCAGACCACTCATACTTATTGTCATTGTACTGTCATTATTAAATAAATTATATCTTAAATTTCAATATTACATATTGTTGTCGTTGTGTTGAGTGAATTGGTAGCTGTGCATCGATTAATTTTCGTCTATTTTCTTTTCCACATCTATAGCAATCAACTTGTTTGATTAATTTTTCGAAATGTATCACAAATGATGTGTACCGGGCTGCGTAAGCCCTCGAGATGCCTGTATTTTACACAAGTTACCCAAAGCGAGGAAAGGTTCCAAAAGTGATTGGTTGCCATCAACTGCGATTTTTTGCGAGTGCGAAAGAGCTCACTGATCTACAAATGTGTCCCAAACATGTTGAGGCACGATTCGTGACATGAAATCATATCTACTGAGCAGTGCTTATCCTACTTTATTTATACAATCGGCAATTCGCAGTGGGATTTCATTATCTCTTGAAACTAATGGTAAGCTACCCACATTTCAGTTACGTTCCTAATAAATCATTCATATTATATTATACATTCAATTTTCGATTTATTAATCTTCGTTTTCCAGAACCCATGCACTGTACTGATGACCATCAATACGCTGAGAAAAGGACTGTAATTCCAGCAATGCAAAGCAAAGCTCTGAATAAATATAAGAAAAAATTGAAAAAGAAAAATAAATTATTGAATACAAAAACGTTATTTTACTGAATTTTAAAGAAGTAGGTTAGGTAATATTAAATAATGTAGTGAAGGCTGCTCTTTATTAGAATATTGCATTAGCTTAGGTAAACGTAAAATAAAAAATTAAAAAAATGTCAAACATCTTTTTGCTTCAGCCAATCAGAGACGAGAGCTCGTGTCTAGCGACGGATGTAGGCGACATGTCTATCTGATACCCTATATAATTTGTGTTACTGACACTGACGTCTCCAATTCTCCAACATCCTTGCTTTTATTGAAATTAAATTATTGCCTTCGGCTTAGGCTTGATCATCAATATTTGTTTGCATTGCGTCGTGCTAGAGTTGTCCGTCTCTGAATTGTTTTATTGTGAAGTGAAGTGCGTTATTATACTCTTTATTGTACACGGTGCGATGGGGGCCCATCATAGCCATGAAGGGAAGGGAGGCAGCGAACAAGGCGGCAGCGGTTTGAGTACGCCGAGAGGGTCTCAGAAGGGATCAGGGTCGCGATCAGGCTCCGGCGGGGACTTGCAAGGCTTGGCAGAAAAGCAGGAGAAGCCTCTTCCATCTATGGTGCCGGTAGAGAAGCTCGGCAAGGTTAGTAACTGCATACGTTCCTGCGAGGCCGTTAGTCACGGCTATTTGTACTAGCAATGACGTTTCCTGCTCGCTCGAGTGTTTTTGTTTTCTTCAATTATTCATCACGATAAGAATTGCAAGTGTTTTAGCAATTATACGGTCTTGAAAAGTGGTAAGTTTACCTAAGAAAAAGTATAACAAAGCTTTGTTGTTGGTGTCAGGTCGCGCTGGCTGGCGCTAAACATCTAAATTGGGATGGTAAACAAGCTTTAGTCATGTGAAGCGGATCTCGAAAATCTTGGTTAATTTACGGTTTAATAACTGTAAATTGGTTAGTCAAACTTCACTTTTGTAGATTGTACTTGTAGCAGTTTACCATTTGTACAAGACAATAAGAATCAACAAGTTTGACTTTACTGTATAACATGATCATTTAAAAACCTACTCAGTCATCTTTAAAATGTATCCTCTTTATTTAGCATTTAAGGTACTTAATTATAGTTTTCTTTACACACAGTTGTTAAAAAATAATATCTAGTAGGTCTGAGTTTCTGTTTTTTTTTTTTTCATTTTTACTAGTACATTAGTGATAGTAACAAATCATTTTTATAGATATTATATCTTTATGTAAGATGTATACCTATATATTAAAAAATAAGATACTTATTGAACATACTGTACATTGTTCCTGTACAATTCACTTAATAGCAATATTTATGATTCAAATTGAATAATCCAATGAGTTAATACAATTCATTTTAGAAATTAAATATTCACACCCCTTAGTGTTAGGTACTCGCTTTTAGCACCAGGCCTGCTATCATAGGTGCATGTGAAGAAATTAATTAGGTAATAATATGTAGTGTATCAGCACTTCAAGGGCAGCTGTGTCTGCACCATAATTAGTTTAGTGTTTTGTTTTGTGTTATCAATGGTTAAAATGTCCAAAGGAACCAGAAAAGTTTTTTTAATGTTTTCTGTCATAGTGTAGGTTAGCATACAAGCTGTTCAGTGATAATGAGCTCCATTGCTCACATCACCAACACATCTTGATTGTTGCAAGTGGCAACCCTAATAATTAATCAAGTATGCACACAAACAAGATAATGCCTTATGTTGAATTAATTAACCTTTCATATGCCGGGAGTGTGGATCCGCACAATGAACAATAGTTTTTCTAGTGTGTCGGGAAAGGTTAATAAATGAGTTATTAAATTACAGCAAAATGTCCAAGTTAAAGTTTGACAAATGGACCAAATGCAATAATATCACATTAAGCAAAAACTCAAGCCAGCCTAGCTCCTTTATGTAGCTAAGTGCGGTCTTGGATGTTGGTAAAACTGCTCCAGTAGCATAAATGTTGTAATAATGTGAATGTTATTTGTTTAATAGTAATTAACTGAAAACCAAAGGATAAAGATAAACAAAGATTTATGAATCATAATTATGATGTAAGTAGGAAGAGGCCTTGTTAGCGTAGCAATTTGTCAGCCTTGAGATCAGGTGATGTGAGCATGTTATGTTTGTCAAAGAATTCATGTGATCTTTCGGAGGTCATTTCAGTAATGTTTGATAGCTGTTCCAAATTAGTTGGAACAGGGTATCATGAGTTGGTTGACTGAAGCCATCACTATCTATGGTTATGCTGCCAGAAATATAGTACACATAATTATGTTACAATCTATTCTAATGCAAACACCAATATATGTATGTGAATAGTATTTACTAACTTATCCATTCTGTAATGATACAAAGTTACAGGCAGAACAAAATAGCAACCGTACCAAAATTCATATTGCTGCAAGCTTTGAAAATGAAATACTTTATCATATTTGAATATTCGTAGAGTCCTATCACAAATAAAGCTACATTTTATATTAGGGTTCCTTTCTTTAAAAATGAAGAACTTTTTAGGATCACTGTTTTTCGGCTTTTCGTTTGTCTGTCCATTAGTGCTTGTTTAGGAAAAGCTGGATGTAGATATAGAGATAGAATAAATATTAAACACTTCAGCACATACTCAACGCTTCTTTCAAGCTTCTTGTAAGGACCTTACAAGGTTTGTTCCTTTTTAATGAATGTGGGCTCAACTTGTTTTATTATAACTAAAAAGAAATACTAGAAAAAGAGATTCTTTTCATTATCTAGGTATTGTTTGTTGATAGTGGAAGTAGACGAAAGACCAAGCGCGTGGGTCCGACTCGCATTTGACTGATACAATATATATTTTATTCCATACCTGTATGATGTAGAGTTATGAGTACCAAATGTTTCATGCTAAATTGAGACTGCGGTCACCTTGACACTCGTAATCATACGTGCATCATGTCCTGGTGTTTATTAACACGCAAAAACACATTGTAATGTAAAAACTTGAAACACTTATATTCTAGTGCAGTTGCTAGCTGTGGAGCAAGATTTTCCAATGAAATAAATTACTGTTTTATCAACAAGCTGCGTGAACAGTTGATTGATATTTATAGCGAGCTAGTGCTGGGAATATCTTCAAGACTTAGAAATTCGTGCTTTATATTTTTCAGGAGTACTTACCGCTTATATGTAACAAAAATAAATAACTTAAAATAAGAAAGGTGTGAAAAGTTAAAGTAATATAAATTGGTATGCTGTGGTTCCGGATATTACCTTGAGCAATACCACCTGCAATGTCCATTGTTAATTTGCAATGGACATGGTTTTTAGCGGTGTCTTTAGTACGGAACAAGACAATTAGCTAGTTAATGGTTTAGCCTAGGTGCCCAAGCATGAATTGTTTCCTGCCTCATCGAGAATTGCGCGATATAAATCATCCAATATAAAATATGCTCTTGTTTGTTCAGCATTATCTTATTCTAATTTGCTTCTTCTGTTTTCTTGCTTACTCTTTCTGTGACATCACAGAAACTACTCCCGTCCCTACTAGTGCATGCATATCTTAATGTTTTGCTCAATCAGGTAATTTGTAAAGATACGACGTCCGGCGACTCGCCTAATCGCCTTATCTTCAATCTGGCGATAACTGGCTCTGATTTGATACAATGCCTTTGTTTTGGTTGTCAGTGTATGATTGAAATGTTTGTGTTACGCCGCTAGGAGTGGTTCCTGAACTATCAAATTAATAAAATCATTCAATTATTTGGGTACCCTTTGCTGCGTGTTGTGTAGTAACGAACAAACTTACTAGTCTAGTTCTATGTTACTATATGATATTACCGTGTTGTCCCCAATGGTTGAGTGAAGTCAACCAATTCAATTTATAACTAGCCTAATTAACCGCGGAGAACCTTGTTATGTACCAGTCTACCCTGAGCTCTCGCTGCTATAAAATGCATAGATGCACTTAAGGAAACGGATTCGACTAATAACTGCCAGAAATAATATCATCAGATGGGAAAAGTAACAATGTTTTATACAGTGTTTAAAAAAGATTTTTCTTACTATGAATTCCCAAATTCCTTATTCCTGTATATGCTATCTTCTTATATGTCTCCGATTATGAATAGAAAAAATTATGAATGAATTAGTAGCTACGAGATGGTAGTTACTCCAGTCTGTTCAGTGTAGTGTGTACCTAACAGTTACATTCTGTACTAATACATGCTTGCGATCTTAAGATTGTTAATTAGTTTGTAGGGCAACCCAATCTTAAGATTTATGGTTCGGACATCAGTGATCCGACATCATCAGAAGATACTTATTCTCTTTATTATAAAAGACTGTTTCCAAATAATTAATAATGGAAAGACAAGATACATTCAGTCGAAGTCGGTCGGTAGAACAAGTGGGCCTAGTGGAGAGGTGGGAAGCGGTGGTCAAGAACATACAGTTCAGGATGGTCGGTATACAGGTTGAGAGGATAAAGAAGAAGAAAACTGCAGCACCTACTTGTAAGGTAGGATTGTCAAGCTTAAATTTTTGAAACTGGTTTGTAATAAAAGAACTTCAGATCAAATTGTCCATGTCCTCTTTTCATTAAGGGTGAGATTCACAAATTCAATTCATTTGTCAGAATATTGTGTTAAGATCTTAAATAATCACAGAAAACACACAGAATAAAACTATAAAGTAGCTTTAGATTAACACTTCCGTCTTCATTCATAAAAATCTCTCCTCATGTTCTTCCGAGCTATGCTCACTAGAAAGTATATCATGCTCAGACTCAGTTCATTTGCACGCTCACATTTCCATGCATAACAGATTTCTTTCTTCAAATGTCGTAAATCCGTCACAACTTCCATATGTCCATTTCAAATTTATAGCAGGTAGGTACAAGCATTCTGTCCTTAGACGTCGTTCTCATTTTCAACAAAGTATTATCCACGATTGAGATCTCCCGTTTTTTAATAATTTATAGCGACTTACAATATTATGGTTTACAATCCTTTCAATTCAATATTCTTCATGTATACGGTATGACGAATTAAATTGCGAAGCCTTGACATTGGTCACTTCGACGCCGGTGACCTTGCCGCGACATTTCAATTATTTTATTAATTCAGAATTCTGTGCGTCCGCTCGAGCTATTTCATTGAGTAGACACTTTTCATTGTGACCGATACCTAGGGGCAAATTGCGCTTGCGCAACATTTTATTGGCTTGGCTTCTTTTGTCTGAACGAAAAACTAGAGCTACAGATGTCGAAAACTGAGCTACTTTCATCATTTTAAGGACGAACTAGTCGTTCATTTCACCATACAACCGTACTTGGGTGATTACTCCACTACTTGACGTTTTAAGCCTAAAATTAAGAATAATATCGATTTATCTCTTCGTTATCTAGGTCAGCCTGCTAATTATACAGAAAAAAAATAAGTGGCTTAAAAGTAATGAGCCTTCAAACATCTGTATTTTAGCACGTATTTTAACGCAAGTTTGGACATAAATAAATTACAAAAGGATTACGAAAACTCGAAAATAAGGTACATACTAACAAGCTTTAGTTTATTGACATTTCAAATAACTTTGGTCTGACTAAATACATTCAGTAGTTTTGTCGTAAAACCCCAAGCACCAGAAGCCAATTCATACATTTTTGCGCGCCGGTTTTCGACTTTTCGGTTTTCGTCGCGACTTTACGCGAGTGTGTAATTGTGTATGTGCGAGCATTAGCCTCATACTACTCATCGCTGCAGAGTCTTACCTTGTCCCACGAATGTTAGATGAAATAGCATGCATTTTAGCCGCGCCCACCGATGAGTTCGCTCCATGGACTAGTAGGCTCTTAATATTAACTTACAAGGCAATCTTAGGACATGCCGATGCTGGGACGGCGGGGGGCCCCTTGGGCACACAAAATACGTGGATTACGCGTTGTTCAAATCAATGTGTTGTTTTTAAATAGATTAATTGGATGAAAATAAATTGCTTTAAAAAGCGACGAACCGACTTCAGTGACAAACTACTGAAACGATTTTGATTAAATTTCTATGGTTCGGTTCCAAATCGGTTTATAAATGACCGAAATCTGAGGTAACAAATATATTTTAAAAAAAAATATCCGACGAATTGATAGCCTCGATAATGCGCTTATTGTGAATAGGCAATGTTTATTTTCGCACTAAATATTGAGCGATGGTCAGGCAATTTTAATATCCTCTGGTAAATGATGATGAGTCAGTGGTACCTGATGACCTTCGCCTGCCATCATGCTAGTCGAATTTCTATTCTACAATGTGCTAATACTTCGATTAAACATGAGCATAGTGGTCAAACGCTAACTTATCGAAATAAAAAAACTGCAAACACAATGTTTGCAATAAAATGTTGCAAATGTCACGCGTCACGTGCCGCCCGGCGATCCATCACGTGACGCGCCGCACCGCGCTCATGTAAGGGTAAACAATGTTATCACTTTCGTAATCCGTTGCAACTGATTTTACTATCGGATTTTATGTAATTGTTCGATTGGCGTTGCAATTACAAAATCTTTTTACTACTTTTTTTATTCGTTTGTCACGATGATGATCAGCGAACAACAACATTGTCGGCCCGTAGAGTCACCCGCCGCTGAGGGCAGCGCGTGGCACTGTTGCTTCCCGGGATTGAGCCAGTCTAATCGTAGCTGTATTGTTGTGTATCCTTAATCTTAATTGAACTTATTTTCTCTTATTTCCAGCTATTGGCGCAGCGATCTCAAAAAGAAGATGGAATCAACGGCGTCACAGAAAAGTCTTTTACGGTATGTAGTATTTTAGGAGTAAGGGATGATAGGTCAGTGGCAGTGAGATCGCCCGCCGACCTGTAGGTTGAGGATCCCAATCCTACAGTATAGCATGGCGTTGGCGGTGTCTTGTCCTATATCTAGCCCCTAGATTCAGAGCATTCACCATATTCGACCACATCGTCGCTAAGGATCAGATGAGATACCGATTAAACGCCTAACTACCTGGAATAAAGAAATTACTTCATTGCATATACTACATAAATCATTCCTGAATCCGCAGAAATATCTGTTCCCGATGTACCCAGAGCTGGCCTCGCAGTTCTACAAATACATCCACCGCGTGGGCAAGTGCAAGAACCAGCACATCCCGCTCGGCACCTTCCGCCAGCAGTGCGAGAGGATCCTCGGGATGCTGGACGACGAGATCATCATCGACACCTATGTCAGGTGAGTGGCGACCAACTAGCGCGGCGACCGGGAGGCAGCTCGACTCTTCAGAAAAAAATCTACCTTGGACCCAACAAGGCATAATTTCGCAGAAAACAAATAGGTAGTATTGTGTAAATTGAAATTGAAAAGTGCTCGTGAAGTCTGCCGCCAAGCAGTAGTGTGCAAGCATTACTGTGTTCCGGTTTGATGAGCAGAGTATCCAGTGAAATTACTGGGCTTATGAGACTTAATACCTAATGTCTCAGGGTAACGAGCGCATTGCAGTGCCGCGCAGGCCTTTGTGTTTCAAAGTTCTGGGTAGCACTGCAATTGTTATGGGCTGGCGTTATGCTTACCATCAGGCAAACGACCAGCTCGTCTCGTTACCAAATAACATAAAAAAAAATTTACTGTGTTTCTCTTTGGTAGGAATAGCAGCTGGTGAAATTACGGGACATTGATGCATCAGAGAGAGTTCCTGAGATTGAAACTTTGTGATTCCAAATTATAGGTTGTATTGCAGTGGTTTTGTGTCCACCAGAAATTTACAGACACGTATTAAAAATAAATTTCCTATTATTAAACTTCACATTTTAATAAATTCTTCTTTCAATTTATTCTAAACTTCCTACTTTTTATGCTGAAGACTTCAAAATGTGAACTTACTTAGTAACTTCTCATTCTTAAGTATTCAGAACAGTTTGGGGTCGGGAAAACCAAACACCAAAACTATATTATTGCTCGTGAACGTTCCAGAATGTTCAGCTCCGACGCCGACGAGAGCTCGGTGTCGCCGGAGTGCCTGCGGAAGCTGCTGTACACGAGCTACAAGCTGTCTATGGACCACTACCCCGGGGGGCCGCAGACGTGCCTCATGGTGAGTGACGACTGCGGGGGAGATGGCGTCAGCGGTGGTTTAATTGTGTAACTGTTAAGTACAAGTTCAAGTGTAGTACAGCAAAAAAAAACAATTACTACTATGTTCTGGTCTCTGACGCGGTGCATTAGCTGTCTGAAAGATATTGTTTTTGGGGATTAGGCCATTCTTGTGTTGTTTGCCATACTTGCGTTATCGTAATATGTAACTGTTTATTTTTTGTGTGTTAACTAGGACACTCAGAAATAGAGATGGCCTTAATACGCTCCCCTGCGCACTCTTTAATTTACAGCACAGAAATAGTCGTATTGGTCATCTATTAATATTTTTTCTCCGTCTGCTACTTACATTATAATTATTCTGAGCATTTTAGCCCTGTCTCGGATAACTTGGTTTTAATTTTCCATAAAAATGCGTCTGGACACTGTCAAAAGCCTTCGCCTGGTCTAGCACAAAAGCACCTAGCACTATACGCCGTTATTTCTTAAAACATATTGATCAGCTTGCATCCTCCTTACAAAGGTATTTTCTCCGTGTTGGCTGGTTTCGTTTGCAGATCAACAGCACGCTGTCGGCGGTGGTCAGCGGCTGCTTCAACAACAAAGACTCTCACAGCGTCGGCTTCGTTGTGCGCTGGCTCGAAGAACATTGTCACAGGCTGATATTCCCTGTACATAGGTGAGAAGATTCAACTATATGAAATATGTTTTAAAGTGTTTACCGACACTAGCGGATATTCGCGCAAATATATACATCACAAAAATTTCGCTTCAAAAGAAAATATCATCTCAAGAATTTCGCATTCAACATCGATTGTTCCCATGGCCTATGAGAAGATTCAAGTTCATTTTAGGTGTTGTATACTGATGATTAGGTTTGCCGTGGGGTACCGGCTTAAGAATAGTATCTCCCCCTTTCTTCCCGTGGGTGCCGTAAAAATCGGCTTAGGGAATATCCAGGAAATGGCAGCTGCATTCTCCTCGGTCTACACCAAAATCTACTGCGATCACGGCGACGCCTGCCAAGCGTGGTGTGTTATGGTAAATCCCCTTTATGAAAAATACAACACTAACACGGCCCCCGGTCGCCGCGCATCGCTTATGCGGAAGCGAATCGGTTTGAACAGTTTATAGTATAAATACGAGTCCTACTCCATCATCAGCCGGAAAACGTCCAGTGCTGAACATCTGTCTCCCCATGGAGGGGGGATTTTGCCACAATACGCTCGGGAGGCGTCTCGGCAATCGCGGTAGATTATGTGGACGGAGGAGACCGCTGGCGCCCGTTCCCGGGTGACTCTTACTGTGTGGGCGCCAGGTACTGCGTGCACACGCTGGCCACGCGGCACCGCGATGTGGCGGCGGCGGCGGGCGCGGAGGGCGCGGGCGCGGCGCTGGAGCTGGGCACGCCGGTGCTGGAGCGCGCGCTGGGCGCGGGCTCGGCGCTGCTGCCGCTGTCGGCGGCGTGGCTGCTGGCGGGCACGGCGCCGCCGCTGTACTCGCGGCCGGGCGCGCCGCCCGCGCCGGCGCCGGCCGCGCTGCCCAGCGCCGCGTGGCTGGCGCGGCTGGTGTGCGCGGTGCCGTCGCACTGGGTGCCGCTGTACGCCAGCCGCGACCACGGGCTCGGCGCCAACCGGTTCCTGCACCACACCATGGCCTACAGGTCGGTCGAGAGCATCCTCTCTCCTATGATACGTAACATTTTTTTACACGACCTTTTCCCCTCGCACGCTGTTGACCCGCACGTTGTAACACACTATTGAAGTAAACGTAAGGTTGTAAAAAAGTTTCTTCCGAATGTAAAACGCAGTGTTACATTGAAATGCAAAATAGCACAACACAAAACCAGAAACAACAAGTAATGTAATTTGGTATAACACCCGACTCAGCGCACAACAAAGGTCAAAAACCCCTAGTCGCTGATTTCGGTCGCAACCCGTCATGACATCGTCAACGTAAAAACAACACGCATACAATAAGAATCTGATTTATATATAATAACCGGAAACACATGCATGGAAACAAGATGAAATCTTTCCGACGTCTACTATATTTACGTAACAAAATTTCAGCGAAATCCGTTCAATAATTACTGAATTCAGCGGTGCTATGCAAACATAACGCTGCTAGTCGCGAGCAGGAGCTAGTATAATTTTATCATAGTAAAACGAAACTCATGTCACTCAAGGATAGTGTAGCTCTCTGCTAGGGAAAAAATAGAATTAGTACCAGGCGTAAGAAAGAAGCAACAAACAAACAAAACTTACAACAAACTATACCTCTTCGTAATATAAGTAAGTCTAGTATTGATAAATACACGATACAAACGTTGTCTGAAAGATCACGCGATAAATCCGCCGACTATATTGTCTTTTATTTTATTATAATTCTGGTGTACAATAATAATCTATCTATCTTAACGGGCCTTCCAATTTCACACCTTAAATTAATTAATCCATATATAAACGTTTGATAGACCTCATTATAAAACACGAAACACAGACAGGAACAGCATGGATTTCAAAAAGGAAGTCTAAGTTTCGATTTAGTTAATAAAGTAGTAGGAAATTTAAAGGGTGATAAAATTGGAAGCGTGATATTATTGGACAGGTCCAAAGCGTTCAATATTGCTTTTGAAAAAGTATGACAAAATTGCTGCCTTACTACCTGAGGAAGGTTTCAAACTTATTTAAAATATGTACGTTGAGGTATCAAACATCAATAAAAATAAAGAACTGCATCCACAGATGCGCTTTTCATCATAACAAAGTCAGTGTTCCGCAAGGCAGTGTCTTAGGACCGTTATTGTTTATATTGTATGTAAATTACCACCCTGACTTCACCTTAAGCCCATTTATTATTTAAGCTGATGATATAACTAGTTTCGAAATGTGAAAATAATTCTGATATTAAAATATTTAATAATATATCTAATAGAATAGATATAAGCTTTATGTAGTATATTAATAAACTCTTTACTGAAACACCGCAGTAAAAAGAATGGATAAGTAATCGCATCAAACAGATATTATGTTAAATGATAAAAATCTAACCGTTAATTGAACTATTTTACGGTAGAAGACGTAAAAAATAAGTCTATAATGCGGTCGCTCTTGTGAATGTTCTGTAGGTTATAAAAGAGTAGCATTATGACCGTCGTCCTCCGGCTGCAGGGGCCCCACGCTGGTGCTGCTGCAGGCGGACGAGCTGGTGCTGGTGGTGTGCTGCGCCAACGAGTGGCGCGAGACGCACGCCTACTGGGGTGGGCCGGAGTGCGCGCTCATACAGCTGCTTCCCACGTGAGTGCACGTTCATACAGCTGCTACCCACGTGAGTGCGCGCTCATGCAGCAGCTGCCCACGTGCGAGCGCGCTCATACAGCTGCTGCCCACGTGAGTGCAGGGTCATACAACTGCTTCCCACGTGAATACGCGCTCGTACAGCTGCTTACCTTGTGAGTGCACGCTCATACAAATGCTTCCCACGTGAGTTCGCGCTCATGCAGCTGCTGCCCACGTGAGTGCAGGCTCATACAACTGCTTCCCACGTGAGTGCACGCTCATGCAGCTGCTGCCCACGTGAGTGCAGGCTCATACAACTGCTTCCCACGTGAGTGCGCGCTCATGCAGTTGCTTTATTTAGGGATATTTAGGATTTGACGTACTACGATTTTAAAGCAGTTTTAAAACATGTACATCCCTTTAAACTACTTTTACTATTATTTTGTAATTTGAAAACTGTCTCTATGTCAGCGTTAGATCCTCATAGTGAGACACTGTAAGACATCAAACTATGAAAAATACACCAACTTCGCCGCGGCCGTATCGGTCAGTTATTTAATTTTATGCACAAGCTTCAGCACGTGTTAATGTGTAGAAAAAAAAGCCTCGCAGAGAGTGACGACCCCTGAGGGACCCCTGAGCGATGCTGGAGGCATCGACAGCCAATTTAACCTGCGATTGACGGAATCGCGAGTGATCGATCCTTCAGGGAGCTCGATATCTACAAAATGAAACTAGACGACAATCGTCGACTGTTCACTAGTCCCGCCGCTTGTCTCCGTAGGTTCGCGGTGGTGGAACGAGGACCCAAGATGCTGTACCTCAACACGTCCATCCGCGGGTACCCGCGCGGGCTGCGCGTGGGCAGCGACCCGCGCGCGCCGCGCCTCGACGTGCCGCAGGACTTCGACACGCTCGTGTACAACAACGTGCCGCGCGCGCTGCGAGCCATCGAGGTACGTCACACGAGCACGCGTGCGTGCCGCGCCGACCCGCGCCTACAAATAATAACGAGTCGTCGATGTGTGAACGCGCTGTCATTTTTTTTGTTTATATATGCGAGCCTTGTGAAATTGACTTGTTATCTAAAGTGTCATACATTTTGTCTTGAATGCGTTCTTTGTCTAATGACTTACTCACCATGTCCCTTACAAACGTAATATTGTGCGGTGGTCCACCCCGCTACTTGTGCGCGGCGGGCGGCCGGTGGCCCTCGCGGCGCACTAGTAACAGCGTGCTGTGTGGCAGGTGTGGGGCTGCGGCGACCAGCGCTCGCGCGAGACGCAGCTGGAGGTCAAGAAGTGGCAGGTCAAGGAGGCCGAGCGGCAGCGCGCCGTGAGTACTACCGACTGCTTACATGCTTTTTATACGAGTGTAGACGTAAACAGGTTCAATACGCGTACACAATGTGGTATTAGGTTCTTAAAAATTATAGAAAGAATATCACAAATAATATAATCAAACAAATCTACTAAATGTCATTACCTACACTTTGCAAGGGAATTACGAGAGAATATGGACAATTGGACACCCTAACGGTCGTCGGTCAATGACCCGACACAGCCAGCTGTGCCGCCCGCGCTCCCTGCGCGGGCTTATCGTCTGACACAGATATTGTTTATATTCGTTCAGAATCTGTTCCCTCTCTCTCTCTCTCTCTTTCTGTTTGTTCACAGTTATACTCAAGCTGTTTCATTTCACCCCACAAACAAAAGTCCTAAAGTATATCTCCTGTATATTCACCTCCTTAAAAACTGATACCGTTTATATACACATCCTGTATAATAGTTTACTGTATTCCGCGGCCTTTGATGCTTATTTTCAATTCAAATATAAGTTCACGTAAAGAAATCGGAAAAGAGTATAATTAAATAAATTAAAAACACGACTGCCCTAGCCAACGTCACCTCGGATAATGTAAGGATTTTAACGATATCCCCAATGCAGCCATTTCAAAGCCTTTAAAAGTTACGATGGAATAAACTGACATATATACACAAATCTTGAAAACATGACACCCCCTTTTTAGGGCAGTCGTAAAAGGAATTCAGTAACTAACACAGACGTATCGCAGGCAACAAAACCGATATTAAACTCTATCGACTTCAAATCGATTATTCCCGACTTAAAACTACAAGCAAACACCTTTATAAACTTTGTTGTCTGGTTTCTTGATCTGTTGCGTTGTGTATATGCGCGTCCGTGTCGCCGACGCCGCAGGGGAGTGTAGTCTGTAGCGGGACTCCCCCGCGTGTCTCGGCGTGCTCACAGTACCGCGTCCTCAGGTGAAGCTGTCGGCCGCCGACTGGATCGAGCACCCCGACCGGTACCTGCTGGAGCTGGCGGGCCGCCCGCAGTACAACAACTCCGCCAGCTAGCGGGGGGGGACTAGCCGCCGCACCGGAGGGGGGGGGGGTGCTGTCGCGTCTGCGTGCGAGGACACTGTACTTATGCATAGTATCTCCCACTGATGTCGCCCACTGTGGTGACAAAAAGGAAAATTAGTTTGACAGTACTTGCTTGTGTGCGTGGCAGCTCTCTCGCGCCTCGGTTACTGTTCGTGTGTGCGTGCGTTCAATGTGTGTAGAGACTGACGATTGTTGGTAGCACGTCACTGATTAGTGGACGTGACTGACTTCACCTGCCGTATTGTCGAAATGGATTTAGCGGGTTACTGAGTGACATTCTTTGTGATTTGATCTAAATATACGTCTGTCAAGCCAAACTTACACGCACCTCGAAGTTAATTGTATATATATAGTATAAGCGCAGAACACGATTTAAGGGGCTAGGTTACCCAAAAACGACTAATTTCTGCTCCTAAATCTCCCACACGGCTTGGTTTAACGACTTGAAAAAAATACTACCTGAATGATCAATTCAAGGGCATTAATTTGTATGATTGATTTTTTTGTATTACCATTACTTATGGCTTGAAAAAATATTTAACAGCATGCTATTTTAAAACTATTTTCCCTAAAACTTCTAAATGACTTAGACGTTTGGGATTAATTTTACACCAAAAAATAAGGAAGAAAATTTTCTATACATCGTATTGATTAAATTTGTGCATAGAGCAATATTTCGCAAAGAAATTATCAAAAAACTGAATTCCAAATGTACAAGTCTCAGAGGTGCTCTGCGCGGGCGCGCGCGGCAGTCATGCACTGGCATTCAGACGGGGAGGTTGTGTCGCTCGTTGCTCTGCTCACGCTGTCCGCCGACGTTACATATTTGTGTGCGTGAATGATATACAATACAAGTATTTGTTTTCGTGTGGGTTTGAAGCTTGCTCAAAGAGTAGCGTCTAGAGCGGTGAAATCTGATTCATTCCGTGATTTGCGCGTGGACACTCCTCGCATACATATTGAGTGGGTTACATTTCTGATTACAATTTCTTGTTTACGTACATCATTTTTACGAGTGGAAAATATATGTATTGGTTAACAAAGGAATATCGGGAGGTTGAGAACCGTTTTAGAAAATACTGGAAATGAAATTGAAAAGTAAAATTACTGGCCTTATTAGACTTAATACCTAATGTCTCAGGTTAACGAGCACAATGCAGTGCTGCATATTTTTGTTTTAAAGTATTGATTGGCACTGCAATTGTTATGGGCCGGCGTTATCTGAAAACTGTAAATATGTTGTAATTGCAGTGCCATTCACAACTTTGAAACACAAAGGCCTTCAGGGCACCGCAGTGTGCTCATCATAATGCTGGCCCATAACAATTGCAATGCTTCACAGAACTTTGAAACACAAAGGCCTGCGCGGCATTGCTCTGTACTCGTAACTAAGTCTCATAAGCTCAGTAATTTCGCTGGCTACTTTGCTCATCAAACCGGAACATAGTAATGCTTGCACATCTGCCGGCAAGCATATAATGCTGTTCCGGGAGAAATCAAGGACCTACCTTGGACACGGTTTTGGCAAAAATTGAAATGTTGGTTGCATGAAAAATATTACTATACTATAGCTGAAGTTTTAAAGTAATTTATTTGACCACTGAATTTCTAGAATTCTATTTAAATTATTGGTTTTATTTTTTGACACTTTAGTATAATTAATAAGAAAAATAATAACATTTGATAATATAAATAAGTACCTATAGGAAATGAAATATGAATTGTATTACGATTATTGTGTCATTAGTTTTTTGTAATATTTTAAATTCAATGATAGTTAATTATTCTAATATTTGCATGCCACAATGTGGTAAAATGTTTATGATACTTTATATTTTCTATACCTGTGGGCTGTGACCCGACACTATTGTTGTCACCAACATTTTTAGCAAATAAATTATTATGATTAGGCTTCATGAACAAAATGGAAACCCAGACGGACACTCGCAGATGACTCGATACCTCGTAAATGACACCAAAATAAAAAACACGACTACAAAAGTAAAAATAAAAACAACCCGAAAATCATTTATTTACGTACACGTTAATTTTTGGGTCAAAATGTGTAACAAATTTCAACTTTACGGAGCAAATTGGCTGTGTGTACTTTTATTTTAGTCCAGAGCGATATTTTGAGATCAATCTCAACGTTGGATAATCTCATGTGCGTCCGTACCGTTTATTTACGAATAATGATGATCACTTCAACACTTCATTTCAATGATGAACTTTCCACTAAATGAATTCAAAGAATTATAGGCAAAGATGCCGTGCGCGCGTGCGGGTACCGCTTCGTAGCGGTTCATCCGCGTGTTCTATGACGTTAGGTTTTGCGATGTTCTTGAAAGACGTAGTGTGGACCGCGCGGGTGAAGTGCGCTTGACTCCACCCATTCGAGCAAGGTCCTTGGCCCGTATAACGTCCTTAATAAACGTCTACCGTCTTCCTCGCCTGATCGTGTAATGTGACCGCTTGCGCAACACGTCGATGTAATATCATACGATAACAAGTAGAATAATATACAGCTGACTACTTACATTCGAAGCGCGTTTAAAGTACTTTTACCAAATTTGTATGGAGCTTGGTACTTTATTCTCAGAAAAAATGAACTGGCCTTTTTTGAGGCCTGCGTTTTTTTTAAACTAGTTAGAAAAAAGCGTAGTAGAAATGCAAAAATAAATAGCAGCAACACTGCATTTCTAAAAATATCCAAAAAGCAGCAACATTATAAAATAATGGCGTCATCGTCACGTCATTTTTGACAGTTTTGACTAATAATAAGCTGTGTTGTCATATGTTCTGTCAATTTTTTTTATTGTCTTTGAAAAAACCGTTCCGTTTCACGTTACGTACTAAAAAAAACTTTATGTATTTTCAGGAAATCGCAGGCCTATAAAATTGTGATTTCATTTCAGAATATCTAGATTTTGAGAGCTCATTCCAAAAAACTAACTGATAGCCTGGTTCAATTTTAGTACCAAAACGGAACAACTCTTTTGGCGTGTACCATGCTCTGAAAATATCAAATGTTGCGCTGACGACGCCATGTTTAGTCGGATGTTGGATATTATATTTCGAACATTGACTTAGTTGCAACGAGTGACACTGTAACCTTGTAGTAACACTATGACCTCGATTCTGACGTCACAGGCCTAAACCTAATTTTAGTTTCACTCTTTTCAAATAAGAAGATGAGAAAGGGATATGTTTTAGACCTGTCAAATCAACAGCTAGTGTACATTTAACAGCCATGAATTTAGTGGCGTCTAATTAGTCAAGAATTGAAGATATTTGACAGCTCTAACAATAATTTAGAGTATTTAGACCTATAATGTATCTTCCATCCTTTTCTCATATTGATAAGAGACAGCGAAATTCAAATTAGATTTTGGTTTCTGACGCAAAAATATAGGTCAATGTGTCGTTGCTTTGCTTCTTGTATATAAGCAACGTAAAATATTTATTGATGAAAGTTTATATTTTTATATACGATTGTAAATAGTTCTGTTGTACACTATACCCATCCTAAAAGTTAAATAGTTACCGTAAAACGGGGTTAGTTTGATTAATTTTAAAATTAAAACGTGTCTCACTACTTTATTTTCAAAGTTAAAATTATGAAATAAATACCATAATGACGACTTGATATGCAGATTTAAATACAACAGTAAAAAAAAATTTAGGACTTATACTTTCAGAGTAAAAAACTAGAATGTGACCTAACAACCTTATATTGAAAAAGGGGTCGCTTTGATTGCCCCTGTTTTCTCGACTGATTCTTATAGTATCCCCAAAGGCAGGTCACAAAATTTATCTGAATTCTATACTAAGTTTAAAATTTTTTTACCGGCTGTTTGACAACAACAGCGCGCACAGCTCTTGGGATAAGATGGCAGAACTGTCAGTGCAGCCAACCCAAAAAACTTAACAATCTGCGTGTCGAAACTAGTGAAATACGAAATAAAAAAGTAAAAATTGTAGTAATCATCAAAGACGCCCCGTAATTTGAAAGTCACCCCGTTTTACGGTACTTAATCAAAGCTATATTTCAGAGAACCCATGTCTCTCTCTGTCGAGAAGAAGTGTTCTAGCACCTGACTGTCTCAGTATTGCCATACGGTATTGCTAACTGAATAACAATGATTCTTTTCAAGTTATTTATTTATTTATAGTTGTTCGTAACTCAAATGTGTTTACCAAATTTATTGAAATATATTAGAGTACATAGTTTATAATATTATATACTTAATGAATAGTTTTGTTAAACAACGAAATTTGATGAAGAAATTTCCTTGTTGTTTCAAAAACTGTATAGTAAATTGTTAATAAAAGATATTTGTGAATACATCTCATTTGAACTAGATTAAGATGCGTTTGTTTGCAGTGTTCTTTCTTGTAAATAACCGTCCAGTGCCTTGGTGTAACAAACTCATAGCTTTTGCTATGTGATACACCACTCGCGGATTGAGTCCAACTGAATGGATATTGTTGCGAACTACGCTAACATATAGATACGTAAGTTTATTAATTGTTTTCATCAAAAATCCTGCTGCCTTATCAGCTAACAATCTCATGTTCGTTTTCAATACCAGACCGATTAAAACTAGCGGTCACTAGTCTTCGTGTGGAAGGAGTTGTCAATAGTTTTCGCTTCTTTTCGTTTTGTAAGAGCTTATTTCTTTAATAACCAGCGAAAATTCTAGATAGTCCGGTAGCGCTAGCACTTTTTGGGGTCATAACTTACCATAATTCTAGAGTAGCTAATTTTTTGCCTGAGGATACAGTTGTACATAAAAAGCTTATTATTGAGTTTTGTGTCACATCGTGCACTTGCATTTTCAGGAATTCAATGGTTTGTGACTGTTTTGTTTAAATCAACATAAAACTGTCAAAATACTTTTTGAGTTTAAAAATATAATGGTATTCTATCTAAGATAGCCTGAGGTAGTATGCAAACCTAATTTGTGTCAGTTTCATTAATTACAAACTGACATACGGTCAGTATGCAAAAACTTTGCCAAAATAAAATCAGATTTGAAAATTTAGACACGACATAATTCAGATCACCTAAATATGCCCATTAAATAAATTTGTGCCTAATTAAGCCACAGGTTTTGACGATAATTAATTATTTAGCTTTTCCAAGCTTTTGTAGCTTCAAAAAAGTATTGCCATTATTAGAGTTTACATATTCAATATCATAAATGCATGACAGATCGACAGTGTAAATTTGTGTCATTTTCATCCACGATTTACATGAAAAAACACAAACGTTTGTGGTTTCTCCGAACGAGAGCTACAGGCGGCAGCGACGCGCGGGGGGTATAAATACCTACGTACACAGCTCGCCCGCGCCGCTCCGCTCGACTCCTTTCGTATCGTCCGCGCCGATGTAGGTACTTATCTTTGATTATAAACCTTAGCAGATAGACAATACGGGCATAAACCATGATGCTACAATAAAGGAGTGAGGACTCACACTAACTCCATTTACGTCAGTCAGTGCTGACAGCGCCGCACACGTCACTACACGAAACGGATATTGAGAAAATATGACGATTTGTGCGATTAAATTCTGCCGAAATAACACGAGGGTTAAAGAGAAACACAAAATAATACATTTCCACAAGTACGTATCACATATTTCTCACTTTGATGTGTTTTTATGCAAATATTTATATTCAAAACCGGTGACAACAAACAGAGGCGTTGGGTTGCCATTAAATTCAATTAGGTTTCCCACTTTCCCGTCTATTGACAATCGTTTGAATGAATGACACATCGTGCAAAAAAATGTACACAATGCGATTTACGCCAGCACCGTCCTTTCACAGATAATACAAGGCGATGGTATTTATTCAAATAATTAGACATAATATAATCTACAATGCGATTAAAATAAGAATAGAACTGGCCAAAGAGTATTTAGCCAAACTTCACTCAGTCCTATGTTTTTCTGTGTCGATTGTACAATATCTATACAAATAAATAAAATTGAAGTGTCTGTTTGTAATATCAAAATAACAGTTTTTTACCAAATGCATATGAACGAATATACGATACATATAACTAAACACCCATTTTTAAAATTTTGGTCTGTCTGTTTGTTCCGGGTAATCTGCGAAACAGCTGGGCCGATTTTGATGGGACTTTCACTGGCAGATAGCTGATGGTACAAGGAGTTACTTAGGCAATTTTTATTTTAGGAAAAGAATTAGGGTTCTGCGCAAAAAATTAAAAACCATGAAATCCAATATCTCCGCGCGGGTGAAACCGCGGGCAGCAGCTAGTCATATAATATATATATATATATATATATATATATATATATATATATATATATATATATATATATATATATATATATATATATATATATATATGATATATATATATGTATATATGTATATATATATATATATATGATAAGTATGTATGATATATATATATATATATCATACCTGCCTTTCTATGATAATTTGTTTCTGTAATAAATTGTTTTTTCATTCCAATCTGATATCTATAACAGGATATAATTATTTAAAAAAATATTTAAATTATGTTATAAATAAATATAGTTAAACTACGTTTGTTTTGTTGCCTTTTGACTATTTTAAACTGAATCGAAAGAGACAAAACATAGTTTAAGAAAGGTACGAGAGTAGCGGGAAATTAAAAAAAATACATTTTCTTGTGATTTTAACTATGTTAAGATAAAAGTTTTGAGAATATTTTGGAAAATATTTATGTCTATTTAACCGGATTCACTTACGTGGTTCAGCCGAGCTTTTAATCAAAAAATATTTTGGAAGTCATTTGAATAACAATTTAATATCTTATTTAATGTGTACCCCAAAAACGGATAAATAATAACGGTCATAGCAACACTGCACGGGTGGGAAGGGAGGCGGCCGCGGGACGCTTGTTTTGTTTATGGCGTCAGTGCGCTGCTTGCACACGCCGCTTGTCTGTGGTTCTACTAATTTTACTTCTATGGTACTTATATAGCGTAGTATGGAATATTGACTCTTTTACGTAATGAACAAATGGGTAGGTATAGAGATAAAAATAATGACGTAGGTACCTATTTAGAATCTAGTAATCTCAATATGAATTACTTACCTAATTTTCTTATTTAGTGGGTTAACAAGTTCGAGAATCGACCCGACATCGACAACCTGGTGTATCAGAGCTTCTAAACCGAATTACTCTATGGAGTTACCAAACTCATAAACTTTATTTTAGGTACCTACGTCCTTTAGGTTTCATTAAAAAAAGTAAAATAGATCTTATTACAACATAGCATAAAGTATGTTGTTGAATGATATCGCCGAGGACTTTGACATAAGCCGCCTTCGTCGCGATCGGTGTTTTTGAGAATGTAAACAAACAGAATGAAAGCAACCTTATTACTCAATGAATAAAGTATATTTTTAAATGTTGCTGTTCCGTACTATGGTAAAAGCCGCTTTGCGTGTTTTATTGTTTCTTTCGCTTTTACTGTACCTAGGTAAATATTTTAATTGCCGCATATATTTTACACTAGCTGCTCACCCGCGGTTTCACTCGCGCGGAGGTATTGGATTTCACGGTTTTTATTTTTTTGCGCGGATTCATAATTATTTTTCTAAAATTAAAGTAGCCTAAGTTACTCCTTGTATCATCAGCTATCTGCCAGTTAAAGTCCCCGCAAAATCGGTCCAGCCGCTAGCCGTTTCGGAGATTACCCGGAACAAACAGACAGACAGACAGACAAAAATTGTAAAAATGTTTGTTTTGCTATAGGTACCGTATATATTACTTTCATATGCATTTGGTAAAAAGCTGTTATTTTGATATTACAAACAGACACTTCAATTTTATTTATTTGTATATAGATTATTTATCATCTAAATGTTTCCAGTGATACTGCCATTTTTAATTAATTTTAATTAAAAATGGCTTTAAAAAAGTGACGAACCGACTTCAGTGACAAACTACTGAACCGATTTTGATGAAATTTCTATGGGACCAATCTGAAACGACATCCTTTCAAATAAAAGAAGAATTTTCCAAATCGGTTTATAAATGACGGACATCTGAGGTAACAAACATAAAAAAAAATACGCACCGAATTGATAATCTTCTACTTTTTTTTTAATGTTATTTGGTAACGAGACGAGCTGGTCGTTTTCCTGATGGTAAGCACAACGCCGGCCCATAACAATTGCAGTGCCACCCAGAACTTTGAAAAACAAAGGCCTGCGCGGCACTGCAGTGCGCTCGTTACCCTGAGACATTAGGTATTAAGTCTCAAAAGCCCAGTAATTTCACTGGCTACTCTGCTCATCAAACCGGAACACAGTAATGCTTGCACACTACTGCTTGGCGGCAGACTACACGAGCAAAGCGGTGGTAACAACCCAGACGGACACTCTCAGAACAGTTAGTCCTCCCACTAACAAACTAACAAACCTCTTTTTTTTGAAGTCGGTTAAAAATAGCATAAATTGCTGCAAGGTTGGTACAAAAGCAATAGGTATTTCATATTTTTCATAAGCCTAATGTGCGCATGCGTAATTAAGTAGGTATGGTTAAACATTTAAAATATAATATTTTATTGCGATGATATAGGTGTAAATCCGGGTATAAGTAGCAATAAAACGTCATTGTAAAAATAATATTGTTTGTTTTTGCAAACTAACCTCCCTACTTCCAATGAAGTCAAATACCTACCAGTCCTATTCCTATGTGAACCCACTGCGAACCTCATAGTAGATAGATACTATTTAGGTAGATACCTAATTATGAAGATGCTCGTACCTTACGTAACTAGTGTTCGTGTAGTACTTAAACTAAGCAGTTCATCTTTCAAATGTCGGCCGGAACCACGTAGGTCCGGCGGCAAAAAAAAACCAGTTAGACCTTATTCAGTTGTGATAAGGTTCAAAATAGATTAACCATTATGATCGAATAAAAATGCTAACTATATTGAACCTTATCGGCCGGAACCACGTAGGTAAAAAAAACAGTTAGACCTTATTCAGTGGTGATAAGGTTCAAAATAGCTTGAACTAATAGAATTGCTATTAAAATTGCTAAGGCTACCTGTTTCCCCCGCACCGGCCCCTTTGGGACCCTCCGACATTAGCACGGGCCGCGCGCCTGTGTGCCCCGCGGCACCGCCCGCTGACCCCGCACTCACACACACAAGAGTTGCGCGCCAAAACGTTTGTTTTCTTTTTCAATAAGATTCCATTGATAAAAATGACACAAATTTTGGATAGTGTTTCGTTACATTATAGTCATAATAAAGACGTAAACTCTAATACATTTTTGTGGCTTTTACAGGATGTTTTACGAAAAAATTAAAATTGCTACAAAAGATGTGGATGAATTTGACACAAATTCTTTTGAACAACAGATACCAGTGATCTAAAACGCATAACACCTATTTAACACAGGCGTATATTCTTTTAGAGCTATTTAGGCCACGTGTTAGGTATTGGTTAAAAAACAGTGTTCCCGTGGACGGAAATGACACAAAATGCATATGTACATCGGCTACTACTTCGTTAGTATCACGAAAGTGAAATTTTCTACTCTGATATTCTTTTCGTCCGATATTGTTCGAAAAGACAAATACCTAAATATCTACCTACCCAAGTACCCAAAATGACACAAATTAAGGAATTAGGTTGTGCTAATGGTCTAGAACCTATATGCAAAAAACCAAAGATTTTAATATTTTCGAAACCTCAAAACCTAGCGCTATCCGTCTAAGACTATTCCTTCCACACGAAGACTAGTGACCGCTGGTTTTAATCGGTCTGGTATTGAAAACGAACACGAGAATGTTAGCTGATAAGGCAGCTGGACTGTGCTCTATCTCATAATACAGAAGATTGTGTCCAAAGGAGTTTAGGTAACGAAACTTCGGATCTTACTACAAAAAAATTAAACACACGTTAAACCTGTGCTAAACACTGTTTAACGCATAATCATGCCTTAGTCGCGCGATAAAATATGAGCAACCACAAATCCTGCAGGGCTAACATGCGCGCTACGACAAAATTCTGTCGACTGTTTTGTCTCGCTATTTCTCTCGCGAACATGAGACAAATGCACGACATAAGCATCGAGAAAATTTTGTCACGGTGCGCATGTTAGCCCTACTGATGTAAGCAGACGCTGTCTAGCTAAACGGGCGACTAAAAATGTTTTTTTTTGTGGTAACACTGTATATATTTTCTTTAATGACAGCACCGACACTAACCATGTAACCACGTGCTCAGTGAGTCAAGCCCTCCAGGACACGCAGCTTCTCCTTTACCACTTGATATCTTCCATCGCAACACTTGCACACGTTCCTGAGAATACATGTCGTAACAGACAGACAGCTGGTGCTCATAATGTAAAGTAGTAGTTGTGGCGATTAATCGTCCACGCTATTCAGTGGCTCATCACTAGTGTGTGAAAATTCAAGTGTGTCCCATCTCTAGCTTGCCGCTGGAATTTTGACAGATGACACGAAAACTTGTCTAGACTAGTAGTACCATTATCTTGCACTACAATTAGAACTCTTGTATGTAGAATAATAAGCCCGTAGCGGCATGTCTCAATGTAATGTGTTAATTCATTATACTACATTTCACGTATATGGTGTTTTCAATCCGACGACTCGGGAGTGTCCCCAACTCCCACATTGGTGACCCCGACGTGATCGGATTGAAAACACCATATACGCCACATCTTACCATTTCCTTGGTCTCCCGAGCTGCTCCAGCAATTTGAAGCCTGCAAAAAGAGCCTGTCCAACTCAACGTTACTACAACACCCAGTTGGTAATGCTAGTTTGGGACTCTTTACCGATGCATCCAGTGTTCATATCGGTGCTTGCCTTCAACAAAAGGTAAATGACCAATGGTTTCCTCTTTCGTTTTTTAGTAAGAAGTTGACACCACAGCAAGCGCAGTGGCCGGCTTACTATAGGGAATTGCTGGCGGTGTATGAAAGTGTCCAACATTTTCGATATATCTTAGAAGTCCAGCACGCCACAATTTTCACTGACCATAAACCGCTGTTGTATGCGTTCCTACAGCGACGAGAGAAACTGCCACCTCCGCAATTAAATCAACTATCTTTTATTAGCCAATTTACGACTGATATACAATACATCAAGGGTGAAGATAATGTTGTAGCGGACGCAATGTCGCGCATCGACATTGACGCTATTTCCATGGAAGAAGATTACGAAGAGCTGGCTAAGTCGCAGGCCTCAGACCAAGAACTGGCTATTTTAATACAAAGCGGTTCCAGCCTGAATCTTACCAAAATCAATTTACCTGGAACAAACACGCCCGTTTTTTGTGACATTTCGACAGGTAAACCACGCCTCTATCTGACCCCTTCCTTTCGCAGGGCGGTTTTCAATAAGTTGCACAATTTAAGCCACCCTGGTGCCCGTGCTACTACTCGCCTTGTGGTTGATCGTTTCGTCTGGCCTTCAGTTAGGAAGGATTGCCGAGCCTGGTCTCGATCTTGTGATGCGTGCCAGCGCAGCAAGATTTCGAGACATAACTCCGCTCCTCCGGGTAAATTTGATTTACCATCCGGTCGTTTCATGCATGTCCACATTGACATTGTTGGACCCTTGCCCATTTGCAACGAGTACCGTTACTGTATGACGGCAATAGATAGAGTATCTAGGTGGCCCGAAGTCTGGCCTATGCGCTCTATTACAGCAGAAGAGGTAGCTGAAACCTTTACCAGAGAATGGATTCCTCGTTTCGGCGTGCCAACAGTCATAACTACGGACCAGGGTTCTCAATTCGAATCCGATCTGTTCCGTCGACTACTGCTTCAATTCGCTACGAAGCGAATTAGGACTACCTCGTACCACCCTTGTGCAAACGGGATGATTGAGCGGGTGCATCGGCAACTTAAGGCGGCTTTAATGTGTCATAATGAATCTTGGGTAAGATCACTTCCGATGGTCCTACTGGGAATGCGGTCAGCCTTCAAAGAAGATCTCGAAGCGACGGCCGCTGAACTTCTTTACGGCGAGCCTCTTAGGCTCCCTGGAGAGTTATTAGTTCCTTCTTCCGCATCGGGAAGCTTTCAAGACCCTGCAGATTTTGTGGCTCAGCTGCGACACAAAATGACGACCATTCGCCCACTGCCAGCTACCCGTCATGGCGAAACATCCTCATTTATATTTAAGGACTTAGCGACTGCGTCACATGTTTTCCTGAGGGACGACACTGTCCGTCGGTCACTGCAGCCGCCTTATACCGGTCCATTCAAGGTATTAGAACGCTCACATGACGGCAAGACATTTACTCTTGATATAAGAGGTAACAGACTTGTTGTAAGCGTCGACAGGCTTAAACCGGCATTCATTGATAAGACAGATCACCAGCCGATACGAGCTGAGCAATCATGTACTCCATCTGCTCCGTCTCCACGTCCAACCATCCAGGATGGGTTGCTATCTGGGCCTTCGGTTCCGCGACAGCCGGTGCAAGATAACTCGCCAATCAAACAGCCATATACCACACGCTCCGGCAGGCGCGTAAAGTTTAAGAAATTTGATTGATTTTTTTGTTGTGTATTTAATTTTATCTTTTGATTTGTATTTTGTTTGTATACATGTGTTATGTTTTTTGGCTTGGAGTATCCTTCTCCGTGGGGGGGTGGTGTGGCGATTAATCGTCCACGCTATTCAGTGGCTCATCACTAGTGTGTGAAAATTCAAGTGTGTCCCATCTCTAGCTTGCCGCTGGAATTTTGACAGATGACACGAAAACTTGTCTAGACTAGTAGTACCATTATCTTGCACTACAATTAGAACTCTTGTATGTAGAATAATAAGCCCGTAGCGGCATGTCTCAATGTAATGTGTTAATTCATTATACTACATTTCACGTATATGGTGTTTTCAATCCGACGACTCGGGAGTGTCCCCAACTCCCACATAGTTTGCTCAAAGCTGTAATTCCAGTTGGACCTAAGATAGTTTAGATTGTATAATTGAACACTAACATCTAATCTTCGAACTAAAGTTTGTAAATACAGTAAATAAAGCGAGAGGGAGAGAACTAATGAAACGGTGTCATCTTGTACATTTTGTTATTTATAATCAAATCACCATAGAAGTAAAATTAGTAGAATCACAGACAAGCGGCGTGTGCAAGGAGCGCACTGACGCCATAAACAACACAAACGTCCCGCGGCCGCCTCCCTTCCCACCCGTGTAGTGTTGCTATGACCGTCATTACTTACCCGTTTTTGGGGTACACATTAAATAAGATATTAAATTGTTATTCAAATGAATTCCAAAATATTTTTTGATTAATAGCTCGGCTGAACCACGTAAGTGAATCCGGTTAATAGATATAAATATTTTCCAAAATATTCTCAAAACGTTTATCTTAACGTAGTTAAAAAAACAAGAAAATGTTTTTTTTTAATTTCCCGCTACTCTCGTACCTTTCTTAAAGTATGTTTTGTCTCTTTCGATTCAGTTTAAAATAGTCAAAAAGCAAAAAGAAAACGTAGTTTAACTATATTTATTTATAATATAATTTATTTATTTTATAATATTTTTTTAAATATATCCTATTACTTTTAGTAGTTAGTGGGAGGACTAACTCTTCTGCGAGTGTCCGTCTGGGTTGTTACCACCGCTTTGCTCGTGAAGTCTGCCGCCAAGCAGTAGTGTGCAAGCATTACTGTGTTCCGGTTTGATGAGCAGAGTATCCAGTGAAATTACTGGGCTTTTGAGACTTAATACCTAATGTCTCAGGGTAACGAGCGCATTGCAGTGCCGCGCAGGCCTTTGTGTTTCAAAGTTCTGGGTGGCACTGCAATTGTTATGGGCCGGCGTTATGCTTACCATCAGGCAAACGACCAGCTCGTCTCGTTACCAAATAACATCAAAAAAAAAAAAAAAAAAAACTTATAGAAATACAAATACAAATTATCATAGAAAGGCACGTGTGATATATATATATGATATATACATATCATATATATATTATATGATATGACTAGCTGCTGCCCGCGGTTTCACCCGCGCGGAGATATTGGATTTCATGGTTTTTAATTTTTTGTGCAGAACCCTAATTTTTTTCCTAAAATAAAAATAGCCTAAGTAACTCCTTGTACCATCAGCTATCTGCCAGTGAAAGTCCCATCAAAATCGGCCTAGCTGTTTCGGAGATTACCCGGAACAAACAGACAGACCAAAATTTTAAAAATGGGTGTTTAGTTACAGAGATCGTATATACTTTCATATGCATTTGGTAAAAAACTGTTATTTTGATATTACAAACAGACACTTCAATTTTATTTATAGATTTTATGTACAATCGACACAGAAAAACATAGGACTCAGTGTAGTTTGGCTAAATACTCTTTGGCCTTATTCTTCTTCCTTATTCTTCTTCTTTGGCCTTACTCTATTCTTATTTTAATCGCATTGTAGATTACATGTCTATCGTTTAACTAATTATTTGAATAAATACCATCGCCTTGTATTATCTGTGAAAGGACGGTGCTGGCGTAAATCGCATTGTGTACATTTTTTTGCACGATGTGTCATTCATTCAAACGATTGTCAATAGACGGGAAAGTGGGAAACCTAATTGAATTTAATGGCAACCCAACGCCTCTGTTTGTTGTCACCGGTTTTGAATAGAAATATTTGCATAAAAACACATCAAAGTGAGAAATATGTGATACGTACTTGTGGAAATGTATTATTTTGTCTTTCTCTTTAACCCTCGTGTTATTTCGGCAGAATTTAATCGCACAGCTCGTCATATTTTCTCAATATCCGTTTCGTGTAGTGACGTGCGCGGCGCTGACAGCACTGACTGACGTAAATGGAGTTAGTATGAGTCCTCACTCCTTTATTGTAGCGTCATTGTTTATCGCCGTATTGTGTATCTGCTAAGGTTTATAATCAAAGCAAATCACTTCTTGTTGCTGGCATTCGGTCTCTAACTTTAAAGTGCATACCATTACATGGTATGGGAGCACCCTGGATCTATAACCTAATCGAGCTATCCAAGATGATTAAATGATCTCATTATCGTGATCATGAAAATCCTCATGTATTTGCACCACTGACGGCAGGCACGTATCCGAACTTTTGGTTCGGGGGGACAAACATTGAAACAACCATGTGAACTTTCGAACTTCACAGTGGTTATGATCCCCCCTCTGTATACGTGCCTGACTGACAGGCACTACTGCTTTCATAAAACTGCTTCTCAGTACATAGTACATACCACTCCGCCATCCGCTTCTGGTTGACATTAAGCGTTTTGTTTTCACCTTCATGCGCGTACGCATGTGTGCCGGCAATGAGTTCTAGCTGTAGCTAGAGTGTGGAACTCATTGCCTTCGTCTGTTTTTCCTGAACACTATAAAGTTGTCAGTGAAATTACTGGGCGAAACCGTTACACTTGTGAGACTTAATATCTCATGTCTCAGGGTAACTCCACGATATTATTACTGTAAAGTGTTGTGAGGACTGCGTTCCTAGTTGTGTAAGCCATAATAATGTACAAGTAATTAATGTATATAATATAACGCACGCTACGACTGCGGGGATGTATTTTCGGGAAAATGCCAAAAATTATTAACTACTAGTTGATAACGTTGTAATGGTGTGCCAATTTTAACTGGAACTATAATTTAGATACTGGCATCTCTCTCGCACGTCGTCGTATCCTTTATTGCGCGAGAAGGATAGCACGCTTTAAATTTTAGGTAGATGGGACACCAAAATTACAACCGTTAGATTACGTTCGGATACTTACATTGTTTGTATAATTAGGCTAGATTTCACTAAATGTTATTCTCAAAATATAGACGATCATTCCTATTGTGATCCAGCCAATACACTTACAAATTAAGTCACCTTAATTCTTAAGGCGATAAGCGATGTTTATTTGCTTGCTTACAGAATACTTGTAAAATTTAAATGGACTTTGACTGTCTACTGCTAAGTTACGCAAATATATTATGATCTTATGTAATGTGAAATTAGGCTAAATAGAAAAAGCACGAGTGCAAGATGTCGGCTACTGTGGATCGTCTTCCTTCATTGTGCAGTAAATGCTTTGTTGTTAGTATGACAATTATTGTTGTCACGGGCGGGGCCCCGCGGGCTGGCGGGGCCCTCCGGCGGGCCTCGCGGCGCGTCGTGTCAGGATGAGGTGCTATCGTGGACGCTTTGGTTTATAGAATAGAAATAGTGCTGTAAGTCATCAAACACAATAAACTATAGAAATAGTACACGTTGTTTTATTGCGTATCACAATCGTTCTAACGTACTTACAAATAACTCGCATCGATTATATTATAATTAGTATTTCCTCATTCCGTGTTTATGGAATTAGAAACGGCGTGGCCCCAGCGCTGGCTCGCAGCACCTACACGTGGAATAACCTGATGGAAAAATGCGGTGTTCCATTAAATCAAGAATGCTATAAGTAGGTATATAGATCGATTGAATCAGCTAATAACTAAGTGGGGCGGCAATTATCTATGCAAATAAATAAAATTGAAGTCTTTGTTTGTAATATCAAAATAACAGCGTTTTACTAAATGCATATGAAAGTATATACGGTACCTATAACAATTTTTAAAATTTTTGTCTGGCGGTCTGTCTGTCTGTTTGTTCCGGGTAATCTCCGAAACGGCTGGACCGATTTTGACGGGACTCACTGGCAGATAGATGTTATAAGGAGTAACTTATGCTACTTTTATTTTAGAAAAAGAATTAGCATTCCGTTCAAAAAAATAAAAACCATGAAATCCAATATCGCCGCGCGGGTGAAACTGCGGGCAGCAGCTAGTTGTAACTATAATAGGAGTAGGTGCCCGCAGGCGCATGGCTAATGTTCATAATATATTGTCTGTTAGGTACCTAGCACCATCTGTGTGTTCTCTACGACGCAGAGAGTGAGTAGGTATACTAGGCGAGAATAGGTAATGTGAAGAGAGGTCACTGCCCTCTGTACTTCCGATTGATTGCGTCTGCGCCGGTCAGTTATCGACGCCGGCACGACTATCGCCGCTTTCCTATCATGGACGGTCGTCAATGGATGTCGCATCACTGGTCAAATGCAGTTTAGTACATCAATGTATTCCTTTATGTTCTTTGGTAACGAGACGAGCTGGTCGTTTGCCTGATGGTAAGCATAACGCCGGCCCGCAACAATTGCAGTGCCACCCAGAACTTTGAAACACAAAGGCCTGCGCGGTACTGCAGTGCTCTCGTTACTCTGAGACATAAGGTATTGAGTCTCATAAGCCCAATAATTTCACTGGCTACTCTGCTCATCAAACCGGAACACAGTAATGCTTGTACACTACTGCTTGGCGGTAAACTTCACTCACAAAGCGGTGGTAACAACCCAGACGGACACTCGCAGAAGAGATAGTCCTTCAACTAACAAGATGTGAAACAAATAAAGTTAAATATGTAGTACAATTAATTGACCTCGGACCTTAGCCCTAATTTGTGTCTCGGAAATATGAGACAGTGCCAAAGTGTCGACACAAGTAGCGTCCCACACTAGGGGCCGCCCCAATTTCCAAGGAACGAGCGTCATTCCGTCAGGCCTTTTACCATCGTCACGCATAAGACCATTCGGTTCGAGAATGGCTGCTACATTGGCGCTGGTAGGTAAAAGCCCGGCGGATGATGTCATTAAGACTGGCGTGACGGGAAATTCGACCGGCACTTCTGGAACAAGAGAGGCCGTGATGACCGAGCTGATCGACAGCAGTACCACACTGGCAGCGATGGGCAACATAGCACCTCGCACCCAAACGTAAGCAAACAGCAAGACGAAAAGCGGATGGATCTAATAGGTTACCTGTATTAAAAGAAGGGACGGCCTGCAACCAAAGCCCTGATTCCCACACAGAAACTGCAAGAAGACGAGCACGATCTGCGACACTAAGGCACGTATCTAAAAGACCTTTCCGTGCTAGGTCGCAGATCGGTCGATCCCACAGCTTCTGTGAGGACAAAACCATAGAGAAATCAGTATTCGGGCAAGCCATCCCCCAAGCATTCTTGGCCTCCGCCAAGTGAGCTACTTCAAAATGACCTAAAGAATCTAATGATGGTGCTAATATTTTTTCTATTAATTTATACGTACCATGGACAGAGGACAAGAACGCCGGTAGACCAACACTCGAAATTTTGCATATCCCTAGTCCTCCAAAAAAAAAACTAAAAACTAGACAATATTAAAACAGTAATATGATTTTTTAATCATGCTGTATGCAGCTGTCGTGTGCAGTCCCGGAAATGGTCTGAGCTCAGCTAAATGCCGTGGACACATCCACAGCGCTGATTTTCAGCCCTAACCTGCTAGTGACCCACGTACGAAGATACGAAATAACAATGTTGGCTAAAAATAACTAAATAATAATTGCATGTACATAATAAACACTGTTTTAATCATACATTTAAACATACACTGTTTTGTACATAATAATAAAAATATACAAAGTAAAGAAATGTATTATATACAAAGAAAAACAAGGTAATTGCCTCCTGCATAAAACAATATATTATGAATGTAATACATAGAGAATTTAAATACAATTAAATGACGTCTCCACGCACGTGCTGTTCCTCCTGGACACTTCCCTAGCCATTAGCCAAAGTTCTCTCCGTAGTAGGTATGTTTATAACTACACGGCTGGACCACTACTGTGCACTGTGCACTGTGCAGGTATCTACTTCATCTCGCTGAGTATTGAGCCGGCGGGCGCGGGCGCCGCGGGACTCATTACTCTTCTTAGTGCCGTGTCCCACAGTCCCAACGAAAGAAAGACAGCCATGAACGGACCACAAACAATACGTCAACATGCGCACGATACTCCTGCGACTAGTAGGTAGGTAGGTAATAGTCCTGTAGAGCAGCGAAAGGAAGAAAAGGAACTCTACCGCCACCCACATGTCACAAGTTTGTTCGAAATGGTTGCAGTTGCAAATAATAGGTACCTGGTACCTACCTACATCATTCGCAACATTTGTGTGAAAAATAATAAATGAGGAAGTATCTAGGTATCATGAATACAGTATAGGCATCAACACACCATTCAATATTTCCTGCGGCATATTTCGTGCAACTCTTGAGAGAACCTGCACCTACTTTCACTTTTGCCTGCCACTTTAGGCCTACCTACAGCCTGGGCTGTGCTGTAACGCGTAGGTACCTCGAGTTAAATATTGCGTCACCGATTATATCATGAGCCTAGAATTACAGTAATATCCTCTAAAGTGACAGATAAGGAACTGTAGGTACGAGCGATCTAGTCGGACGTGACTGACTCTCTTACCCGTCTGGCCCTCAAATGCAGCCTCCAGAACACCCCGAAGATGCTGTCGACCGATTTTGAACATGACAATGGTAGGTAGCCAGACTAGCACTAGAAAATATCCTGCCACCATTATTTTACTACATCGCTATGCTTTACTGAAAGCTCCAGCGAACAATTGGCACTCTCAACCTACACAAGATCATCGGGCACTCTACTAGCACTGAAAGAATCGCTTCACCCTAATTAAAACCTGAACATTCGCTACCTAGAGTGCACAGGCTATCTGCATGTTTTCGGGCAGCCTCCATTAGAAAGGTGGTTGTTGCGCCACCGCGCTGGCGGCACCCGCGGAGCGCGGCCGCGGTCAGTCAGTGCTCACGCGCCGGCAGCCATGCGCGCCGCCCACTCCGCCCTCGCGCTTGCCCTAGCGCTCGAGCTCGCGCTCGCCTGCCTCGCCGCGGAAACTACCATCACTGGTAATAGTGCGCGAATTGTGATTAAATTTTAATATAATAATAAATTAAAGTTAAGAAACTAGAGGTGTCAAAAAAAAGTCGTTGGGGTACCTATCTTATGGAAAATGAAAGGGTAGAGGAAGTTGGAAGGAGTTGTCAACCAGTTGTAGGTTCGGCTTGGACAAGGGCTACTTACAGTCCACCTCCATGGAGATGGTTTTCTTTTTCGATTCGATGTTCATTCTGGATTTTAACAAATCACGAGCAATCCATCCCAATTAGCAAGCCTTTCTGCGATTTACTATTCCACCTAAATATTATTTTATGAATCTAATAATAGGTATATACAATAGCATTCTCCTAAGCGAAAGTACATAAGCCCGGCAGGATTCAGGAAGTGCCGTAAATAGGACAGGGCGGTGCCAGCGGTGCCCAGACGCAGGGTGCAGACCCTTGAGCAGCGCAGAAATGACTAGACCCGGGTTAGAATAGAACATAAGGGCGTAGTTATAGAAGCTCCCACCGGCCGCACAAAATTCTTGTTACGGCCGCGGCACTGGTATTACTGTATCAGGCATACCGTCTGCCTAAAATCCAGTGAAAATTATGAAATCCATTTGGTCAAGTAAAATGATTATTTTATTATTGTGTATGACCTGTTCCTGCAATTAACATTTAACTATAAGACATCATTGTCATTTAGATGTCTATGTAAAAAATTCTCAGCAAAGTTAAAGTTTTAATCCTCATTCTACCTAGGTACTTATAGGTAGGTAAGGAATTAAAAAGCACCGATTGCTTTTTAATTTCTCTCGAATGGGAATTATAGTGCCTGAAATATTTATTGAAAAACTAGCTTCTGCCAGCGGTTTTCACCCGCGTTCCCAAACCGTGCATTTTTCCGGGATAAAAAGTACCCTATGTTACTCTCCGGTCCATAAACTATATCTATGCCAAAAAACACGTCGATCCGTTGCTCCGTTACTGCTTGAAAGAAGTACAAACCAACAAACATAGGTACTTTCCCATTTATAATATAAAAATTACTAATAAGAATTGGACTGTAGGATAATAGTAGATTATGCACCAAGAGGATAAAGCAAGTGACGGGCGGCTTATTGGACCTTGAGTTATGTAGAGTCCTGAGTGAAGCGAGGGGTCCAAGCCGCCAAACAAAAACAAAAAACGTGGTAGATTACATCTTCATCGTACGGAACCATCTCCACACAATTCCAAGTCGCGCTACGTCCGGTTTATTTGTTGTAAATTATGTTTTGTACACACGCTAGCACATTATGTGTAGCTTACGTCACAGGCCTCCTGCAGGATCCTTTGTGCTCAAGTTAATAGACGTTCAATTATGCTATGTAAATAGGAGAGAGGTCGCGGGCCTGCGCCTTGTGTGCAAATAGGGTCTCCAGCTGGGAGTCCCGTCGTGATGCCTGGGCCAACCCAGGTACTCGTCGCTCTGTGGCTTGGCACTTGGCAGTAAGTAATCCTGAATGGAAAACTGGGACCTCGGGTGCGATCCCCGGCCAGGCGCGCCCGAAAATCTGCCAAGTGCGAATCGGACTAGGGACTCTCTCGATACATTTCATTCCTACAATGGAGACGTTTCCAAAATATATGACGGCCCGGCCAAGAGCTTGTGGAGTGTGTATACTCTGGCGTCACCGAGTGGCTCTATGTCCACGCTGGCAAAGCAGCGGGCCAGCAGATGCCTCGTCCGCCTCCTCGCCCACTTCCTAGTTCTTCACTTGGGTGTACCTATCCCCATTTTGTGACTTGCGGTTATCTATTATTTACCGTACATGTACTCTGTAGGTATAATAATATAGGTAGGTACAATGTACATTACATTAAATAAACTGGAAAGCGTATGCGAATGAAAGCAAGCAATAGTGTTTTTTATCTGAAAAGGTACTAACCGAAGATCACCTAAAAATATGCACTCTCAAGGAAATAAATGAGAAAAGCCATTTCTTTTGCTTTTTTTCAAGAGTTCGCGTAGGTAATCCCTCCACCATGTAAACGGATCGACAGTAAATTTTTATTCTTAACTATATTACTTCATTGTCTCCTTGCGATAAGTGCAAAGCTGCAACATGTCAATACTTATGACTGAGAATGACAACATGCACTATTATAAAGTTGATAACTATCACCTTCATCCACGTCTTTAAATCAAAGCGATAGCTAGCTTTCACGCTGCAGTCCCCGGCCGACTAACGCTAACGAACTGGTCGTAGATGAGCAGTACTATGCGATGCCCCGGCTGTTCCACCTGGACGACTACGAGGCGTGCCTGGCGCGGCGCGGCCTCTACTGCCTCGGCTCCTTCGAGCTCTCCGCCGAGCCCGACCATGAGCTCTACCAGATGATGAAGGTAAGACCCTCACGCATTCGCATTGTCGTCAGCGGCAGCTAGGTCGGCTAGACCAGCCGTGCGGGCCACACCGGAATCGGGGCGAGTTACTGCAACTGAGATGGCTGACAGGAAAATAATTCCTCATTATAGGTCTGTGATGCAGGCCTCTACAAATAGACCACTGCAACAACACCAATAGATAAATTGTTATAATTACTGTAACAGTAATCGTATGGTACGGATGAAAGATAAAAAGTCCAAAACATTACTTTCCATTATATACACTCATGTTTCTGTTACATACATTACATCGCCTGCGTCCGCAGAAATTGAAATGAGTGTGTTTTTGGGTCGGTTCATTTCATAACCTTCGATGCAGTTCGCATTGCACAGACTGCACCTACGAACAAGTAACAGTTCAGTTCACAATTGCATTTAATGTGAAATCACGCAAACAAATCATATCCTAATCAATTTCCACATCGGAATAATAACTTCTTTCGGTCGCTGAGGAACTAATAACTAACTTAGTCTGTTAAACTATATGAAAGTAAAAGGGTTACATAGTTAGGATTAGGTTAGGATACATAGTTGACGTTCCTCCTTTACGCACGAAGCGTTATGCGTCTACGTTTATTTGGCGTGCCGCTAAAGGAGTGGAACTCTTTGCCCGAGTCTGTTTCCTGATCGTTATGATCTGTGTCTCTTCAAGTCACGAGTGAACAGGTATCTAAGTAAGCGTGATACATCGTCGACCGCATCGTCACTTACCACCAGGTGAGATAGTGGTCAAACGCAAGCCTATTAATATAATTTTTTTATATATAAATAATTTCCAATGATCACTTTACGTATAATAAATTAGAACCTGTAATATCTCCGAATCTAGGAAATCGGTAACTAAGAGGACAATACTTTTTAAAAACATTTATTTATCCCGTTGCGGGAATCGAACCCGTAACCTTGGAAATTAATTCCATCAAGTTATCAACTAGTTAGTTATTTAGTTAGCAGCTGTACTGTAGTTAAGTACTAGTAACTTAACTGCGATGTATTTAAAAAACCAGACAAGATGAGTGAAACAGCGATAGAGGCATCGCGTGTCGTGTCATCGATAAAACGATGACACACGCGACTACCCCAGTATTTTTATTTACTTACAATGCTTCAGCATCCTGACGTAAAAAAGCGTTCTCCGCACAAACTTTGACACTTCTTAGGGGTTGAATATCAAAAATGCCGTTCTGAGTGCGAGGCGTACAATAGGAATTACTATTGTCCAAAATTCAGATTTGTATCTTCAGCTATCTATCATGCTTTGCGTGCACTTATAGATCAGTCAGGGGCCTGTTTCATAAAAAAATATTAGTCTAATATTATGAGTATTAGCGTCATATAATATATGAAAAAAAGAAAAAAAAGACTCAAACATTTTACGAACAAAATTTTTTTATGAAACAGGCCCCAGTTGTCTTGTTTTAAGGCGCTCATTATAAACTTTTAAATCCAATCACCACAAGATTTATTTATAACTAGAGACGAGAGAATTATCAGTTATCATATTTAAATCAAAAGTAAATTAGGTACGTATATAAACAATCAAATTGATGCCAAATTGCACCCCAGTTCTCGATTACGTTTGTGATGAAAATGACTACGATTAGCAGTTGCTGTGTCATGAAGTCGTGACAGGTTCCAGGCGGCTCCACTTTACTGAACCATACGAACCCTGCAGAATAAATGTAGTACTAATTACTTATTACATAAAGAGTGAATGTGAACTGAATTCCAAAAACCTGGAAGCTATGGAACCTGCTTTTTAAATATACCTATCTATACATACAAAATTGAAATGTCTGTTTGTAATATCAAAATAACTGCTTTTTACCAAATGCATATGAAAGTATATACGGTACCTATAACAAAACAACCATTTTTTAAATTTTTGTCTGTCTTTCTGTTTGTTCCGGGTAATCTCCGAAACGGCTGGGCCGATTTTGACGGGATTTTCACTGGCAGATAGCTAATGTTACAAGGAGTAACTTTTATTTTAGAAAAAGAATTAGGGTTCCGCGCAAAAAAAAATAAAAACCATGAAATCCAATTTTGCTATGCTCGTGAAGTCTGCCGCCAAGCAGTAGTGTGCTAGCATTACTGTGTTCCGGTTTGATGAGCAGAGTATCCAGTGAAATTACTGGGCTTATGAGACTTAATACCTAATTTTTCAGGGTAACGAGCGCATTGCAGTGCCGCGCAGGACTTTGTGTTTTAAAATTCTGGGTGGCACTGCAATTGTTATGGGCCGGCGTTATGCTTACCATCAGGCAAACGATCAGCTCGTCTCGTTACCAAATAACATAAAAAAAAATATCCCCGCGCGGGTGAAAACGTGGGGCAGCAGCTAGTATCGAATAAAATTCTTCGTTATGTGCCAATTTAATAAGTTTATTAAATCTAGAAATTTAATGTAGAACAATCAGGTTACCTATTAGCCGAATTCTAAAACTTGATCTGTGTGGGTCAACGCCCGCTGTTTACGAGTAGAGATGGCAAGTGATTTTTCGTTGTTTACCTTGAGAAATCGGTCAAACAGTTATCTGCAGTTATGTAAGCCCGACTTTTGCAACTATTACCGGCATCATATTATGTTGTGGCTGTTAGCTTGCGAGGCAGCTTTTAAAATATTCTTTATTTTAAGATCTTGCTGCGACTTGCGCAGGCGTCGCTCTATCTTGTTTTTGGTTTTTATCGTGAGTTCATGTGTGCGAAAGGTGTGAAGGGATTAATGTAAGTAATGTGTCACTTCACTGGAGGTAGACATTGGCAGCTGTAACACAGGTACGACCTAGCACGGCTGCTAATGACGCTATTCGTTCAATTTAGGGTTACTTATAATAAATTACAACTAATCATATATTCGATAGTGAAACCTATTTATACATAAAACAATACAATATCGTTGTATTAGGTAGATCAGATCATTTCTTCGATGTATTGAGGTTTATTGTTAGCTCAAATAAACTATTATTATTATTATTATTATTATTATTATTATATACACCTGAGTTTGAATTGGTATTTTATGCCGAAAGGGGGTCAATGTACTCCTGGAGGTCAACAACATTTATACACGACTATTTCAATATTCGAAATTTTTCACTGAAGAAATGGCTTTTAAAGTCTACGTCAAAATTCTACTACAGAGTTCCCGGACAGCCCTAGATCAGCTGATTGACTTGAACTATGTTGAACTTTTTAAAGCTGAGCAGATTGACTTACTAAACTGTTCACTGCTCAGCTTTAAAAACCTTGGGTCTGACCACAAAAAAAACATTTTTAGTCGCCTGTTTAGCTAGACAGCGTCTAAAGATAAACGTCAAAAATGACTAGAAATTTCACAACAGAATTGTTTTAGACAACTGTTAGACACTACTTAAATCAGGATTTGTGGTTGCTCATATTTAATCGCGCGACTAAGGCATGTTTAGGCGTTAAACAGTGATTAACACAGGTTCAACGTTGTTTTAATTTTTTTGTGGTCAGACCCCTTATGTTTAAGTATAAAAAGTAATAAAGGTCCCACGTTTCACGTGGGTCCTTTTATCGAATGTGTAGGTACTTTTATTTTTTTTATTTTTCATAATTTTTAATTTTGTTATTTTTCTACAACGTACTTTTATTTTATTATATATTTTTTTTTTTACATACCAAAATGTTACATACATCAACTTAGTAGGCGAAGTCAATTATTTTGTTCTTAAGTTTATAGCTGTAGGCGCAACTTTGTATTTGTAACACAGGCGGCGCGGGCGCGCCCGCACTGACGCACTCGAGACGGTGTCGCACACTCCACACAAGCGCATTATTACTGTTGAATGTTGTGTTTTCCTGTCATTGGACTCTCACTAGGATTAAGTTTTATTGCATTGTATAAGTTAAGTTAAGGTGTTAAGTCTGTTGGAAAACCTAAATAAATAAATAAATAAATAAACTTTGCCGCGCATTTCACGTTGGAAGTACAATTAATTTGTTTGTATGAAAATTTGGAATGACGTATTTCCAAGGGAGGTTCTCACAACTTGTGGACAACCATGTTATAGGTACTAACGTGTGTACTTTCATATGCATTTAGTAAAAAGCTGTTATTTTGATACTACAATCAGGTACTTCTATTTTATTTATTTGTAATAGATGTATAGATAGGCTTGCGTTTGACCACTATCGCACCTGATGCTAAGCGACGACGCGGTCGAGGATGGAGGACGCTTACGCTTACCTATTCACCTGATCCTCACTTTCAAGCATTACGCTATGTGCAAGTGTAATGTATACATACATCTTATATTTTTTATACATCATCAATAAATCATTTGGGAGTGTTCTCAGTGTTTTCTTGTAGCACTAGATCTATGAATGAAATATAATTTAAATACCTATACCTGACTACTAATAGCTCATGAGACCATAATTCTTTCGATATTAACATCTCAATACTTTGAACACAAGGAAGATGGATGTATATGCATTTGGCAAGATCTTCAACTTTTGATACACATTAGAATCCTGGCTAATTATGCGTTTAAATGATAGCCTCTTGCATAATATTTTGTTCTCTGTCTATAGAGTTATTCAGCGAACTGGGTGGACCACTTCAACCATACGCGGTTGCACCGCGGACTGTGCGTGAGCGAACGCTGCCCGCCGCCCGCCGCGCACCACGACGACACGCACGCGGCCTGGTAAGTCACCAGTCGCGCTTTCTCAGAGTGAGGTCTCTGACTAGTAGCCTAGGAGATGAACAATATCTATACTGCTCCTGAGTCGTAACGCGTTTTGCGTTGATGCATTCTGTGAAACTGATCTGGCTCAACTCCACTCGCGTCGACAAATCCGGAGTCGTGGGAGACAGGCGTGATGCTATGATCACGTGGCCCGGCCAAACCGTATACTTTTCAATGCTCTTAGCATTAGATTGCCTGCCGAATAACCTTTCTTGGGTTATTGAGAGCAAACACTACTAACAATAATTCAAACCGCAAGAGTAAAAGGACGCATAATTGGAGCGTGTTCCTCCCAGGTTCACGTCGTGCGTGAACTCGAGCACCATGTCCGCGTACAACCTGTCCGCGCGGCTGTACTCGCTGGAGTACTGCGAGCGGGGCGGGGACGCTGCGGGCGCGCGGCCGCTGGGCGCCAGCGAGCGCGCTTTCGCCGGCGTGGCCGCCGCGCTGCTGGCGCTGGCCGCCGCCTCCACCGCGCTCGACCTCGCGCGGCCGGAACACGCCGCCAAGGGTACGTACGTCCACGCGCCGCTGCGGCTATTGTATAGGTTCCATAGGTCTTTACACCTGAGGAATAGGAGCTGATTCTCTGGACAGGAACTCATTGATACCTATAGTCTAGTTGCATATAGTACTACTATATAGCATTATTACATAGTCTACTCATAGTTTAGTTAGCTAGGCGACCACTACAAAATACCCCATCACCATGCTGTTCTAGATTCTAGTGACGATGCAGTATTAATTAGGTTACTTCCGGTTAGAAAGTGATGTGTTGAATGTTAAGGCGTTTCCGGTTTCCCATTTTCTTGTAGTTGTTCTAAACGGAATGGCAGAGGCGACACAGTAAATAATAATAAAATGTAATAAAAAGTATTTAGTAGATAATATTATTATGTATGAATAACAATGATAACATAGGTACCTAGGTTCCCCCGATTGTCACAATGCTGGCAGTGTTCGCTGCCAAACATTTCGCCGCACTCGCTAATTCCGCGGCGCTGAGTGCAATATCAATTACTCATAATTTCACTTTAATGAGTTCAAGTCACGAATCACCTCAGTGCCCTACACTTGGCCCGCATCGTGTTCGTGAAATAATACCAACTAATTTGCGTTTATTTCGATAATGTAAACTGTAACTAGTAACCATCCATGACCAGTGTTGCATTATACATATAGGTAGTTGTTACGATCCAATTTCAAATAAAGTGATTTTGATTAAAACGAACGCGTTGAAATGACGATGGTATGGGATGGGACATAAATATCCATTCTAGATTTAGCGTATTCAAGCACAAAAAAATATAAAATTGAATTAAGTATAATAAGCTTAGTGGTAAGTATTAGATAATTGTCAACTCTGTTGAATGTGGTTCAATGAAAGGATGTTCTCGATGGAACGTTTTCTGCAAACTATGCTTACATAATAATTATTATTGTGGTTAGAAAAGAATGGCCCGAAATCCGTAAAAAGTGAATACTTTCAATTAGACGTCATAGTTAGATAACGTAGTTGCCGCCAGCCACCGCGCCGCCGCCGCCGCCGCCGCCGTGTCGACATTCATTTGTTTGTCGACAGAGCACGGCTGGCTGCTGGCACGGGCACGGGTGACATGCACAGCATGGGCACGCATGGGTCGGTCAAAATGAACACGTTAGACTACAAAAGGAGCATCAAACATCAATCGTCATAACTGGCCGCTGAGTGGTGCTACTATTGGCCCACACCGAGTGTCGTCGTCATAACTAGAACAATAGAACATCAGCATGGAGCTCTACCAAAAGCCATTGTATAAAGGACTATAGATGTTTTCGCGTTATCTAGCGTCACAAGTCACGACTAGTCGTCATCTCGTGTGGTCCACCCGGGCCCGGCTGCCTTCACGAGCTGAACTCAGGAAAAATTAGCTCTGACTCCAAAAACTAGTTAGTAAAGCCGCCAAGCAGTAATGTGCAAGCATTACTGTGTTCCGGTTTGATGAGCAAAGTATCCCGTGAAATTACTGAGAATGTCTTAGGGTAACGAGCGCACTGCAGTGCCGCGCAGGCATAGATGTGTTTAAAAATTAAATACCTAAAAAAATTTAGATTGGCATTGCAATTGTTATGGGCCGGCGTTATGCTTACCATCAGGCAAACGACCAGCTCATCTCGTTACCAAATAACACAAAAAAAAACCATCTATCGTTTTCTCGCTTCTCGGCACGTTCGCGCAAAATGATGGTAAAATAGAGTTTATCGATGCTATATGCTAGCTGCGGGTGCCGGCGGCGGGCAGAGGTACCTACCTACTAATATTGGTTTTGTGACAATGCAAGTAATGAGTAATGCCGTCGGACGGTTGGATGAAGCTTTATACAGCAACAGAACCCTCCTGATCTTTCCTTTCATCGCCAACTGTCTTTGCAGTTAGGGGTGGGTTAGGTACTATACATTACCTATACGTCATAGGTTTCCCTTTCGGCATCACGATCATAAAAGTGTGCTGCTTTACGCAACGAAATATTGTTGCAATGCAACGAAACACTGATTATGGTTGCGATGGATTAAGAATTTAAGATTGACCAACTCTGGGCTAAAAGACAGGGCCCTTCGGTAATTAAGGCCTCAAAATGAGGTTGTATGTTATACGATACGAACCGCTACCGATCACTTATATTATACATATAGCCGCCCTAGATGGAATAAGGGATGTCGATGGACACACATTGTCTTCTTACATAGAATATAGTTGTATTCTTTTTGTTGTCTCCTTTCTTACAAACCCTAACGGTTTGTTAAGAATGTAACTACTACAATATGTTGTCTGTGCAAATAGTGTCTTATAACTACAATACTTAGATAATGCTTAAATTATTTTTTCATCGTTTCTTAAAAGCGGTTCATAAGTTCATAAGATATTTTTCACATCAACTGCTCGACAATGACTAATTACATATCACGTAGCCTCAACGTAAAGTAAGGCATTGCCTCCATAGGGAGAAAAAGTTATATGAAAATCACAATGCACATTTCGAGCAAGGAGGTTAAAATTTGCATGAAAACTCAGCATACGAGCATTGTAATAAGAATTTATTCGAAAATCGAACTGGGCACTGAATGCACAACAAATAAAAAAAAAAACAAAAGAACGCAGCTGCATGAAATTTAAACCAAAAGACGCTGTTTGGTATAACATATTTTCACAGTTCCGAACATACATATATAGTAATCTGTGGTTCCGAATTTTATTGCATTAAGTAGTAGGTAGTACATATTATATTAACATAAAATAAATTATTTATGTAGCCGGTAGCTCTGACTTTTGATTGTCTCGTAGGAGGTGTGAAAAGTGGAGTAATAATTTCTTCCTAAATGTTTAAAATGGAACTGGCTTAATACCTAATTGCGAATAATCCTGCACAAATTGTATCCAAACGTTGAACGTAATGTGCACCTTCACTTACATTTTGATTAGATCTTAAAAGCCCTTCAACCTAAAATAGAATTAGAATCGTCGGCGATGTTCTCTACTCAAGTCTCGGTAGTTGGTAGATTACCTAGGCATGGCCGGCGCGGGCGGTCCCACGCGGCTGGTTTGCGACGGCGATGTCGCAATGGGCGCCGCGCGCGCCGGCCGGCCGCTGCTCGCGACTGCTCTGTGCTGCTATTTACTCTAATCGACGGTTTCTAATAAGTACTTGCGTGTTTTATCTTTTACAAGAGTTTAAATAGACAAGTAGGCAGACCTCTATAGTACACAAGTAGTACTACCTAGTTTAGTGTAGTATAGATTATGGAATGAAATTGGACGAACTTATAGTATAGTCTATACATAGAGTTATAGTCTATATAATAGGTACATAGGTTCGTCAATTTCGTTTCATGCTCTTCTTGATACTAAGAGTAAGTAGTTTAAAGTTCCGTGAGCGCTCTCCTGGGAGCTGGCGCCCGTGCACTAAAGGATTTATAATTAGTATTAGGGGCACCTTAGACGCTCAAGCAAACATACGTTAGCTTGTTAGAATAACAACGCTTTTGCGTCAATCGCGGATTTCGTGATACTCGAAATGCGCGCTTGACGCAAAAACGTTGTTATCCTGACAAGCAAATGTACGTTTGCTTGAGCGTCTAAGCTGCCCCTTAGTGTTGTATCCGTGAGATGTGTACACGGACGGGCGTGTCTGTGGCAGGCGCGTCGTGGGCGCTGGCGTGGTCGCTGCGCGGCGGCTGGCGCGCGCTGCGGGCGGCGCCGGGCGCGGCGGCGGCGGGCGCGGCCGACCTGCGGGCCTTCGACGGGCTGCGCGTGCTGTGCATGATGTGCGTCATCGTGGAGCACGTGTGCTGGCTCACCACGCAGGCCTACCTCGCCGACCCGCGCCGCCTCGAGCAGGTGAGTGGTGACGCGTCTACACTGCATGCGCGACGCAACTCACACCAATCGCATAATCAGCTGTGATAAAACCTCAACGACTTAGCTTTGCATAAATTGAACACCAGTGGATGTATGTTATATCTGTGATACACTTACGCAAATCCTCGCGCGGCGCGCTACTAAAACCGTCTAGGAAATCAATTCGTAAAAATATAGGAACGTATGTTAAATGTCAGCGTTGTGTAATTAATTAAATTAATAAAAGATTCAATCGACCGCTCAGGGGACCGATTTTTGAAAGTCACGAGTGATTTCGATATCAGCGGTGACAAAATTCTCAGCGATAACTTTGAACTCACCAATTTGAAAAAGTCGTATTTTTGAAAGTCATACCCTGTTTACCAACATGCAACTATTTCTCAGCTTTAATCATAGACAAACTTATGATTGTGTTCCATTCAATTTTATTTTTTAAGTTGGAAATTGTTTTAAGCCAAAATTGGCACTAAACACCTACTCATAATTAATTATCTATGATATTGTTTACGAATGGGTACCCCCACTCGTAAACGATATCATAGGTATGACAGTTTTAGTCACCCGCATAGATTAAAAAATACGACTTTGTAAATCGATGACTATCGGTCATATCGCTGATATTTAGTCACTCGGTGACATTCAAAAATCGGTCCCCTGGTCCAATTTCATAAATTGATTTTTATTCCAAGTAACAGCTTCCGCCTGTCAAAACTGTAACTTTTTATTTAATTTTTGCGATTGCTTTCGCAATTTGCCGGTTTCCTGCAAGAACTACATAGATGCGTGTTGCTAAGACGAAAAGTGTCTTACGTGATAGGTAACGCGGAGTATTTGACTGCCTTGTAAACGAACAATCTACACTAATAGCTACGCATTTATAATTTGCACTTGTACCTGTTACTGATGAATGACACCATTATTGGGGGCCATTGTTTCGACAGTAAATGCTACTAGCCATCACGGCATCCTCCCCGAGCCCCCCCCCCCCTCCCCTCACCGCTGACAGCCGGCTCCCCTCAGACGCGGCGGCAGGCGGACGCCATGCTGATGGCCAACAGCACGCTGGTGGTGCAGATATTCTTCCTGATGTCCTCGTTCCTGCTGGCTCACAAGCTGCTGCTGCAGCAGCGGCGCGGGGAGCGCATCGCGCCCATCTCTACCTTCTTCAAAACAATGTTCAACAGAATCATCAGGTCGGTCATTGTAGTGTTTGTATTGAGGCTATACCTATAGAATAGCTATATACACTGTCTCGGGCGAGCGGTGTGCGGGGCGCGCGATGTCATTACCGCGCGAGCCACGGGCGAGAGCGGACGTGGCGCCTGCGCACATCGTAAGTTGACGAGCCAGTGCATCGAGGGAACACAACAAGTGGCGACGAGGACAAAGGTCAGTCAAAATTTTTACTTTAAAAAAAAAAAGAGGGTGAAATAGGATATCGTTTCGGAGCAGTGAATTGTATTAACTTGTTTGTAATATACGCTTAAACTTCAAAGTAATACAATGAATTGAATCACTACCCTCATCTTTCTTTATAAAATTTTATAAATAGATATTGATAAAAAGCAATTACTAGAGATGTTTATATCGTTAGATTTTCGTTAAAATCATAGTTATTTTTATTTAACATTCTAAATCGTCATATATATGCTTATTGCTGACTTGTATTGATATCCTGTCTATAAAACACTTACTTATGGATAATACAAGTACAAACGGAAAAAATCAACATCATAAATACGCGTGACTAGTACAGTGCAGGCTACCGATAAGCGATCTGATCTATTCATTTGTAAGTAGTATATATTGCATTAACATTATTCAGAAACAAAGTTATTACCATAATTTTTAATGAGTGACACGTTTATGGTTGTATGTGTAAGTTGTTTCGGAAGTTATTGAAATTGTTTCTACTCATTTGATTACGGATAATGCCCCATTAAGGCGAAGTGGGAAGCGAACTGCCATTTCTTAAAATAATACTAAAAATCTCAAAAAAGATGTAGCTATTTTTTCAGTTTGGTATTTTTAATTCAGTGTTAACAATCGTTGGAAATCCAAGGCACGATATATATATTTCACTCGATAGTTTTGTTCTTTGAAAAATAGTCTTTTAAAATTTACAAATAGTTTTCCTCCGAAAGTAATGTGGGGATTCGGATAAGTCTTGTTTTTGATGGATTGTGATAATGTCTTGGATCGTTCGAAGTTGACATTCCAATATTGCGTACTGTTGATTTTGTGTGTGTGTTTTTTAGAATACCTACTGCTGTGTCGTTTAATTTGGGCCGCGCCAGCTTGGGTACAAGAGCGCCTTAAATCAAAAACATTTGGTACAAATGTACCACCATTAAATTGGAAACATTTGGTACAAATGTACCTCCATTAAATTGGAAATATTTGGTACAAATGTACCCTCATTCAATTGAAAACGTTTGGTACAAATGTACCTCCATTAAATTGGAAATATTTGGTACAAATGTACCTCCATTAAATTGGAAATATTGGTACAAATGTACCTCCATTAAATTGGAAATATTTGGTACAAATGTACCTCCATTAAATTGGAAATATTTGGTACAAATGTACCCTCATTAAATTGAAAACAAATGGCACAAATGTACCTACATTCGATTACGTACATTTATTTTCAGGTCGCACCACCCACTCATCACGATGTCTAGCAACTTACCATCATTAGAAAAACTTGATTTAGAAGGCGATAATGCATCATTAGGACAACGTTGGGAAAAGTGGAAACGTTCGTTAAACATATACTTAGAGGCAACAGATATTACGACACCATTAAAGAAAAGGGCGACATTACTATTGCTTGGTGGATCAAACCTACAAGAAATATTCTATAACTTACCAGGGGCTAATGCGGAACCAACTAATAACAATGACGTTTTTGAAATAGCAATACAGAAGCTTAATGACTATTTTACTCCTAAACAAAGCAAGGTTTACGAAAGGCATATCTTCCGCCTGATTAGGCAAGAAGAAGGAGAGAAGTTTGAAAAATTTATCGTAAGGCTGAGAAATCAAGCGGAAAAATGTCAATTCGATAAACCCGAAGAGCATTTGATAGACCAAGTTACAGAGAAATGTCTATCGACAGATTTAAGGAAGAAAATATTGACAATAGGTGACAGTATAACATTAGATAAGATAATAACGGAAGCTAATACATTGGAAGTTGTCAGTAGACAGTTGGAAGAATATGGTCAGCAAAATAAGAACCATGACGTGAATGCTATTATCCCTACAAAAGTAAATAGAAATGCCTCGAGATTTGACAGCAAAAAATCCGAGATTAATTCTAATAAAGCATGCGGCAGGTGTGGTAACTTCAAGCACACCTCAGATGGAAAAAATTGCCCAGCAATAGGAAAAACTTGTCATTCTTGCGGCAAGTTAGGTCATTTTCGACAATATTGCAAGTCCCAACTACAAATGAAGAGGAAAATAGAAGAACACAACGATACGCATAAAGAAGGGAGACTATCGAAACAATGGAAGAAAAGGAAAGAAATCAATAATGTTACGGAAGAAGAAGTTGACTATGTTTTTAATATTAACAACGATGCGAATATAGAATGTGTTGTTGGGGGTATAAAAACAAAGATGTTAATTGATTCTGGGTCAAAGTACAATTTAATTACAGATCAGACATGGACTATGTTAAAAGAGAAAGGTGTGACATGCTTCAAACAAAATAAAAATCCCGAAAAAACTCTTTTGGCGTACGGTAGTAAAACTCCTCTAGACATTTTAGGGTCATTTGAAACGACGATTAAAGTAAATAACCGTGAAGATACCGCACATCTATACGTTATCGCAAATGGATCCAGGAACTTACTAGGTAAAGATAGTGCCATAAACCTCGGTGTTTTGAAGCTAGGTGTTGATGTTAATCTAGTTAAAAATGAGCCGTTTCCAAAATTCAAAGATGTTTTGGTCCAAATCCCAATCGATGACTTGCATAAACCCGTCGCTCAGCCGTATCGTCGAATACCTATACCAATCGAAGGAAAAATTGAAATGAAAATTAAAGAATTATTAGATATTGATATAATAGAAGAAGTTCATGAACCATCGAAATGGATATCCCCAATAGTGCCGATACTTAAAGATAACGGAGAATTACGTCTATGTGTAGACATGAGACGTGCCAATACGGCCATTATGCGTGAAAACCATCCATTACCTTCGATGGAACACCTTTTGCCAAAGATTAGGAAAGCCAAATACTTTACTAAACTTGATATTAAGAACGCGTTCCATCAACTGGAACTCCATCCAGACTCAAGGCACATCACAACTTTTATTAGTTCTAAAGGCCTTTACCGATATAAGCGACTCATGTTCGGTATCACATGTGCACCCGAGATATTTCAAAAAACAATGGAAAAAATGCTTTTGAAATGTGATGGCGCTATTAATTTCATAGACGATATTCTGATTTATGGTCGAACCGAGCAAGAACATGATTTGCGTCTACAAAAAGTCCTGCAAGTACTAAAGGAAAATAATGTCCTACTTAACAACGACAAATGTTTATATAAAGTCAAACAGGTTAATTTTCTGGGACATGAGCTAACCTCGGAGGGCGTCAGACCATTAAGCAAGTATATAGGAAGTGTAACACACTTTAGGGTTCCGAAAACCATAGAAGAATTACAAAGCTTTTTGGGTCTTGTAAATTACATTAACAAATGGATTCCTAATATGGCTACAGTGACAGAACCATTAAAGCAGCTATTGAGACAGAAATTTGGCAAGAATGCAAACATAGAAGAGTTATGGACAACTGAACAAGACCATGCTTTCACTTTATTAAAAGACATGTTAACAAACATTCAGACCCTTGGGTATTACGATATTAATGATAAAACTCAAGTCATAGCTGATGCTAGCCCGGTCGGATTAGGTGCAGTTTTGGTACAAATTGACGCCAAAGGTCCTAGGATTATTGCATACGGAAACCGTACGCTAACAGACTGTGAACGAAGATATAGCCAAACGGAGAAAGAAGCCCTTGCCTTGGTTTGGGCTATAGAACACTTCAATGTGTTTTTGTTTGGTAAAGAGTTTGACTTAATCACGGACCACAAGCCGTTGGAGGTTCTGTTTGGAGCAAAATCAAAACCTTGCGCTAGAATAGAGCGATGGGTGTTAAGACTTCAGGCTTACCGATATAACATTAAATATAGGCCTGGTAAGTCCAATATAGCAGACCCATTGTCGCGTTTGTGCAAATATGCAAATTACCCGAAGACCAACAGTGACGAACACGTTCATCAAATTGTGGAGAACGCAAGACCACTCAGCTATCAGCGATCACTCAGAAGAGGATATGGAAATACTCAAGGTAAAAAAAGGCATTTACAATAATGAATGGGAAGAAAGTGTAAAAGGATATAAACTATTTGAAAATGAATTGTGTTTCTTTGATAACGTACTCTTAAGAGGTAACAGACTGGTCATACCGTCAAAGCTTCGAAAGGATGTTTTAGACGCAGCACACGAGGGTCACCCAGGGATCGTGGCAATGAAAGGACGTTTGAGATGCAAAGTATGGTGGCCAAGGATAGATAAAGATGTAGAGACCTTAGTGAAAAGCTGTAAAGGTTGTACATTGGTTGGTTTGCCGAATCCACCTGCGCCGATGAAGCGTCGCGAACTGCCGGAAGCACCTTGGGTAGATGTTGCCATGGATTTACTGGGTCCGTTACCAAGTGGTGACTATCTGTTAGTGGTAGTAGATTATTATAGCCGCTATAAGGAAGTGAAAATCACAAAAACTATTACTAGTGCTGTTATAATTCGATTACTAAAAGAAATATTTGGCCGATTAGGTTACCCTTCATCAATCACAGCCGACAATGGACGACAGTTTGTAAGTGACGAGTTCAAAATATTTTGCAAAGATTGTAACATACTGCTATTTAATACTATTCCCTACTGGCCTCAGCAAAATGGCGAGGTAGAAAGGCAAAATCGGGATATATTAAAGCGCTTAAAGATTGGCAAACTCGAAAAAAAAGACTTACAAGAATGTCTTAATGAATACCTCATGATGTATAATTCGACCCCTCACTCCGTAACGGGGAAAACACCAACAGAACTATTCTTCAGAAGACTAAACAGGGACAAAATTCCAACATTTCAAGACATAAGTAACAAAATTGATGACACAGACATAAGGGACAGGGACAGAGAACAAAAGGAAAAGGGAAAGGATTATGGCGATAGAAAGAGAAGTGCACGGGATCCAGATTTAAATGAAGGAGACAAGGTGTACGTTAAAGAAAATAACAAAACAAATAAACTTACTTTAAATTATAATCCAACACCACACGTTGTGGAAAATACAAAGAGTGGAGACATAACAGTCAGGAACGAAGAAACTGGACAAACCCTAAGAAGGAACATTTTGCATTTAAAAAGAATAGAAGGGCAATGGAAAGCAGTAGGTGAAGACCAAGACGATATAATTGTTGACCCTAGAGTAAGTGGAGGACAAAATATTACTGATGTTGAAAGCGTGATTTAATTGTTTTTGATTGATATATGTTTATTGTTTGATTGATAAAATTATAATATGATTCAAAATGTAATAAATATTTTGTTATGGAAGGGATGTAGTGTTTGTATTGAGGCTATACCTATAGAATAGCTATATACACTGTCTCGGGCGAGCGGTGTGCGGGGCGCGCGATGTCATTACCGCGCGAGCCACGGGCGAGAGCGGACGTGGCGCCTGCGCACATCGTAAGTTGACGAGCCAGTGCATCGAGGGAACACAACAGTCATATTATAAGATGTTATTGTTTACATAACACAAAGTTTACATAACGAAAGAAATCGTGAAAGAAAAATGATGCCTATTCAAACAAGCCGAAGAAAAGTGTAGGTAATTCTTTTACAATTTTGGGCATAAAGTAGGTACCATCGGGTGTAGAGGCAACGCCGAGGTGTGCATGGCCTGAGATAGGTACCTATACACGTGATGTTGACCGTTGCGCGTTGTTCACGTTACATTAAGATGCTATCCCTCCTCTTAGGATCAGCCCGTCGTACTTCGTGGTGGTGTGGTTCGCGGCGTCGTGGTGGGAGCGGCTGGGCGCGGGGCCGCAGTGGGCGCCACTGGTGCGCGCGGAGGCCGCCGTGTGCCGCCGCAAGTGGTGGGCGCACCTGCTGTACCTCAACAACGTGCTGGACGCCGACCACAAGTGCCTCATACAGACCTGGTGAGAATGCGTTTGACGCAGTTCTATTAAGCTTACGAGACACCTAATGTTTCAGGGTAACGAGCGCATTTTGGTGCCGCGCAGGCCTTTCCACTTCAAAGTTCTCACTGGTACTGTAATTGCAAAGGGCCGGCGTTACGCTTACTGTCAAGCAAATAGAAAATGTCAATCGTTAGGCGCTCGATCCTCGATAGAAAGGTTCCTTGCAACTACTGCCCAACCGGACATATATTAAGAAGGTAGACCGTAGAATTCCCAATAGGTAGGTACTGCTTATACCTACTTATAGCGGAAAAACGTAGCGGAAACCTACTTGAAATGAGGACGTAAAACGTTTCACACAAGACAGTATAACTCTGAAGAAAAGCGGTGTCGTATTTGTGTCACACGACCGGTTCTCTCCGCGCAGGTACCTGGCGGCCGACATGCAGCTGTACGCGGCGTCGCTGGCGCTGACGCTGGCGCTGCAGCGGCTGCGGCGCGGCGCGGTTGCCGCGCTGGTCGTGCTGGCGGCGCTGCTCGCGGCCTCCGTGGCGCTGCTGGCCGCGCTGGCTTACAACTGGCGGCTCGTGCCCACGTTCGTCATGCACAACCCTGAGTGAGCGCACATAACACATTGTAGTCGGCGTTACTTGTCTCTTGTATCTACCTTAAATAGGTAGGTACAGTTGTTTGTATAGTGCTTTTTTTATATGGATAGGTAGTATTGGGTAACGAGAAGAGCGGGTCGTTTGTTGAATGGTTAGTCACAGAATTTAGAAACGGTAAGTATAACGCCAGCCCGTAACAATTGCAGTGCCACTCAGAACTTTGAAACGCAAAGATCTGCGCTGCGCGGCACTGCAGTGCGCCCGTTACATACCCGGTATTAACTCTCATCAGCCCAATCACACGTGAATACACCTGCTACTAACTCAGAGCAGTAGCAAGTGTATTCACATAGTTAGTCTGTCGGGTACGTAGCGAGGTTTGCGGTGATGTTGATGTTAAAATACTGTTAGAATTATTACTTATTTATTGTTGTATAAAAATGTTCTTAATGTTTAAAAATGTTAAGTGAAAATGTTGATGTTAGCTGAATGCACCCGGGCGACACGCTATCCAAATGTGCACTGAAGGCCTTTCCTTAGACCGGCCTTTACTAAGTAAACGCGTCACCCGAATACTGCCAACTAAGGTGTTCGGTGGCACTACACCGGACATATTCCGGGGCCTCAAAAATGGGGATGAAGGCGTTATCAATCGTGTTACTATCAAATTACGTTAGTAATGAAATGAGGCGACTGTTAGTTATGTTTACAAGATGATGACATAGTAAAATGTTAATATTAAAATAATTAAGGGCTAATTGTTCCGACTTGTTTTCGTGGTAACGGGGTACACACAATGTCAGTCACTTTAGCTTTGTTCACTACACTATAATAGAGCCGAGCACTAGGCTGACGATCAGCCATATTCTGACGCGCACTAGGACCCGCACTATTCACTTCACTAACACTAAACATCCACTGTAGTTCAATGTCGTAGAAAGGAAGCGCGTGCCGTGCGAGGCGCCTCCAGCACCGGCACAGCAGCGCGCCTGCCGCAAGCGCACCCGCGCCTGCCACCAGCGCATGAGCGCCGACATAGAGATAGTTGTTCACGTTCTGGTACGATATCGTGATTCTCCTTCTTCACTTTGGCTGTTCTTAATCGCAGATTACTTTACTAGAGGGACGGATTTGTTATTTGTTTTCACATCTGGATCAAATATTAGATAAATGAATTGGCAAGGTAGCAAACTCCATTGATAAAGCCACGATGTCTGGAGTATTCATTGAAATGCTGCATCATCAAAGTTCATTGTAGTAATGCATTCCGTTTACTCGTGGATCAGCTGGGACGCGGTATCACGTTACACTGTCCTTCTATTGTTATGCATATTTTGTTTAGGTATGTTGTAACTTTATTATGTAAACTCCTCTTCTCAATACGAACACATCGATGTGTTTGTTCTTATCTAAGCTATATTTAGGTGCGATTTGTACTGTCTCAAAACGTCATGAAAAATGTTAAAGCCATGACGAGACTTAAGATGCTTCCACGTGTCATCTGTTGTATGTTATTTTGACCGTTGTTGTTGTTGTTGTGTATTGTAGATGTACTATTGTCTTGATCAGCTGTTTCGACTGGCAATAGAGAGAGTTTCACAATTGGTCTTTTAATGATGCCGTTTTTTGTTTTTAATGACACCACTCTGACGTAGCCATCGCTTCCAAAAAACTGTTCTACTACTCGGCCCATAACCCATTTTCCTGGTGGGAGGTTATCTTCATGTACCACCACCAAGTCTCCAACCTTCATATTTCTTTGTGGTTTCATCCACTTTTCTCTTGCTGTTAACTGACTCAAGTATTCGCTTTTCCACTTCTTCCATATCTGTTTTGAAATGTTATTGGTCATATGCCATCTTGTTCGTGCGTCTTCCTTAGTCTCTATTACGGTAAGTCCTGATCTTCCTATTAAGAAATGTGCTGGTGACAGATAATCTAAATCTTCTATGTTTTCTGTGAGGGAGGAGCATAGCGGTCTTGAGTTTAGGCAAGCTTCTAGTTGTGCTAGTACTGTTGAATATTCTTCAAATGTTAACTTTTGCTCACCGATCACTCGTCTGAGGTGCCGTTTTAGGCTCTGAACAGCTCTCTCCCAGAGACCTCCTGCACTCGGCCATGCTGGCGCGTTAAAGTGCCATTCAATTTCCATTTCCGTAACTTCTGCGAGAAAACTGTCGCTAAATACTTCACGTAGCTGTTGGTATTCTTCCTCGTGTATTCTGTTAGACCCAATGAAGTTCGTTCCTTGGTCACTGTACAAGTGATGTGGCCTGCCTTTTCTCGCTGACATTCTTCTTAGTGCTGCCAAAAAAGCAGAACTAATTAAATCAGACACCAATTCTAAATGTACGGCTTTGGTGACCATACATATAAATACGGCCACATACCCTTTAAATGTTTTTATACCTCTTCCTTTGTTTGCTTTTATGTTTACGAAACCTGTATAATCCACTCGAGTGTGGTAGAATGGAGCAGCCTCGTTGACTCTTGCTGCAGGAAGATCACCCATCAGTTGGTATTGCTTCTTTGCTTCATACTTCCTGCACGTCACGCAGTTTCTTAACTGTGCCTTTGTTGTACTGTATCCACTTGGAATCCAATATTGTTTTCTAAGGGTAGCCAAGGTTAGCCGAGGTCCCCCATGAAATGTTAATTGATGAGCTTCTTCTATTAGTAACTCCGCCAACCGACACTTGTTAGGAATTATTTTTGGATGTTTCATTTCTTCACTCATGTTCGCGTTTCTTAAACGACCTCCCACTCTTAGAAACCCTTCCTTATCAACATAAGGGTTCAAGTTTAAAATTTTGCTGTTTGTTGCTACCCTTCCCTGTTTGTTTAATTGCTCAATGTCACTTGCTAATTCCGTTTGTTGCACATGTTTTATAATAGCTGATTTGGCCTTTCGCAGTTCTTGTAATGTGATGTGGTTAGGTAAATGTTTACGTTGCGCAATCGGTGTCAATGCTCTGAGTATCCATGCTAATACATGTACTATTTTTAAAAATGAGTTATGTTGCTGTAATAAATCATTTATGATGTTATTACTGTTTAGTTGAACTACGTTTATCAGCTTCTTTATTCTTGTTTCTTCTTCTGTTTTATAAACTACTTGTTCTTGTTCCTTTTCTACGTTAAAAGTTGGTAGCCATGATGGACCATGCCACCATAGCGGATGATTCAGTAACTGAGTCGCTGTCAAGCCGCGACTCGCTGAGTCACCGCTATTCTCACTGGATTTCACGTATCTCCACGTTTCAGCTGGCATAATCTGTTTTATAGTGTTGACTCTGTTTGCGACAAACGATTTCCAACGGCTTGGCTCTCCTTGGAGCCACCCCAGCACCACCATGGAATCGCACCAACCATAGACTTCCACTTTACCATTTATGCTCTGTTTGATTTTTTCGATGAGCTTTGATAGTAAAAGAGCGCCGCAAAGCTCAATTCGTGGTAATGTTAAAGCTTTTTTGTGAGGTACCAGTTTTGATTTTCCGGCCACAATAACTGTACTCTGTTGATTTTTTGGTTTTGCATATACAACGCAGGCATAGGCGGATTCGGATGCGTCACAAAACCCGTGTAGCTCTATGACGTCATTCTCTTTACACAATATCCACCTTGGTATAGTACAACTGTTAATGTTATCTATATCTATCATTACTTTTGACCATTCCTTCTGAATATCTTCTGACACGTCTTCGTCCCATTGAAGATCATTTTTCCAAAGTTGTTGAAACAATAATTTTAATTTAGTTGATAGGGGTGTCAACCAGCCTAGCGGATCGAATAGTTTCGATATTTCTGATAATAAGCTTCTTTTTGTTAGTTTTGATGTTGGCTTTGTAAAGTTGAATTTGAATGTAAATTGATCCTCTTTAGAGTTCCAGCATAGTCCTAATGTTTTAGACGTGTCTTCGGTCTTAAAGTTAAATACAGTGTCATCCTTACATTCTTGTATTTTTTCTAAAAGCTCCTCATTGTTTGATGACCACTTTCGTAGACTAAATCCACCAGATTTTAATAATTGGATTAAATCAATGATCAGTTGTTTCCCTTGTTCTAAATTGTAGCAGCCATGTAAAAGGTCATCCATATAGAACGATCCATCCAAGACAGCAGATGCTTCTGGGTACCTACTTTGTTCATCTGACGCCAATTGTTTCAATGTCATCATTGCTAAAAATGGTGCAGCCTTTGTTCCGTATGTTACTGTTGTCAATTGATATGTTTCTAAAGATTGTTCTGGTGACTCTCGCCAGACAATTTTTTGAAGATGTTGATCGTTACTATCTACTAATATTTGACGGTACATTTTTTCAATGTCCGCGGTAAACACGTAGGGAAATTGTCTCCATTGTAAAAGTAAAGACTGTAAGTTCCTTTGTAGATTGGGTCCTTTATGCATGACGTCATTAAGACTCCATTTCGAACTTGTTGGGGCCGAACCATTGAACACAACTCTCAAATTTGACGATCTCGACTCCTCTCGTAGGACACCATGATGTGGCAAATAGAACTCGAGGGTCATGTTTCTGTTATTGTTATCTGCCGATTTCATGTGATTTAACTCGGCATACTCGTTCATAAACGCTTTGTATTTTTGGGCAAGTGACTCTTGTTTTTGCAATTTACGTTCTAAGTTTTTGAATTGCGCCACTGCCATAGGTTTAGAAGAACCCAATTTGTTCTTTAACTCTTCTTTCAACGGTATCCTAACTACGTAGCGACCGTCTGTATTACGTTTTGTTGTTGTAGAGTAAAACTGCATGCATTCTTGTTCTTCTACCGACAGATTCGAAGGTTCACTAATTTCCTCTACTTCCCAAAATTTTTGTATTTCTTCGATGTTGTTTAAGACTAGATTACACTGATACGTTTTTACATTTCCGCACAGCATCCATCCTAATTGTGTTTGTTGGGCCAACGGTTGATGTTTGTTTTCTCCTTTTATGATTCCACCTAATGTAATTTGAGCATAGATATCCGCTCCAAACAATAGCTGTATATCGCGGCTCTTGAAAAATTCGGGGTCACTTAAATTAATGTTTTCTATGTGTGACCATGACGGTTTAGGGAATGTTTTGTTCGGTAGGCCCTTGATGAGATGGTTCATTATAAGTACATCTGATTCAAACTTAAAATCGTTGTGCATTGAAGCACATTCAATTGTTATCATCCCTTTACAATTGTTTTCCTTATGTCCTACTCCTAATATAACGCCTTTGCACCTTTGTCTCTTGACACCTAATAATTGAGCTGCATTTTCTGTTATTAATGATATCTGAGAACCTTGGTCAATCAAAGCTCGCATGATATGATAAGACCCATCTGAAGCCTTCACCTTCAATAAGGCAGTGGCAAGTAAAACCTCCGAGTCTTCATCTTGAGACGCATGTGAAGTACCCGCCACGTGTTCATTATGTTTCACGTGTTGTTTCGTGGCGTTACCTGCGCTTGACCTGTTTGCTGACTTCGTAAATGCATCGTGTAAAATAGTGTTATGTGAAGCTAAGCATTTACGACATGTTAAGGTTGAAGTACATTGATTTCCATTGTGGCTAAAAAGACAATTGGTGCAGAGTTTCAATTTGTTTGCTGTTTTTAGCTTTTCGTCATCATTTAGTAATAAATAATTCCTACAATTATAAATTCCATGTTGTTTGTTACAAAGAGGGCATCTGATATCTGATACATGCATTGATTTCGCAAGAGTCTTGTTTCCGTAACTTTGGTTGTTATAATAATTGTTAGTTTTGTTCACAGGATTATAATTATGTTTTCTTATGTTCGATGTTGGTTGATAATAATTTGTTTGATGGGTGGGTCTCTGAGACACACTATCTAGTTTACGACGAGCTGTTTCCATGGTAGTAAACTTCATTTCTAAGAAATCCAAAAATTCTTTTAGGATAGGCAATTCTTTTGAATTTTTTAGCGATCCTATATATTCAGCATATGTTTCGGTATCCAATTTCTGACCTAAAATGTGTACAATCATCGGATCCCATGTTGTTATATCGACACCTAGATTTTTGATAGCATTGAGACACTCCTGGGTGGTATCGTGCATTCTCTTAATTTGCTGTAGAGACGGCTGTTGCATGTTTGATAGACCTAGCAGAGTGTTCATATGAGATGAAAATATAAGTTTTTTGTTATCATAACGATGAGTCAGAATATCCCAACAGACCAAATAATTGTCAGTACTTATCTGCAGGTGTTGTATAAGTTTCTCGGCGTCTCCTCGAACTTTGCTCTTGAGATGTTGCATCTTCTGACCGTTAGACAACGAGGGATTATTGTGAATTACCTCTGTAAATAAGTCCTTAAACGGCACCCACTGGTCCCAATTCCCGCTGAATACAGGAATTTCTAACATAGGAGTGGCTTTCTCTCTGTGAGCCACCGACCACATTTTTACGTTCAAGGCCCTCTTTAAATGTAAAAATTTGCTCTCATACCTGTCGTACATGTTGTTATATGTTTCATCTCCTCCTTCCAATTCACTCTCGATGTCCCAATGAAGTGTGTCGATCGCTGACCACCTTTGTTGCAATGACGTCAAGGCGTCTTCAAATTCCCACTTATCCGTAATAGAATCCACGTCTAAGTTAGATGTTGTTCGCAAAAAAGCTTTAAAGTTTGCATACTGGCGCTTTAACAAGTCATCTCGCTTACTGTTCATACCTTTTTCCACCATTGGAAGAGTCTGTTTCCCCAGCCTTTGAGAGCTGGAACCTGCATCTTCAAATGTTACCTCGTTTCGAGAAGGTGTTCTATGAGAAGGCGTAGGTTTCTCACCTGCGGATGAACTTCCCGCCTGTCCCACCAGTAGCTGGAACTGCTCATTGATAAAAGCCTTGATTGCCTCGTACGCTTCATTCGTCTTCTCATATTCTTGTTCGATAAAATAAGAATGAGTTTTACTTACTTCCATTCCTATACGGTCATGATTGAATTGATACTCCCGCCAATAGTCCTCCAGAGTATTCAACCGCCTCTTAAAGTAATCTATTGTTTTTCTATCAGCGCTATCTTTCTTAATGTTGATGCCAATTTTGACGATGTTTTCGTAGATCATTGATTGTATTTCAATGAGCTCCATGTTTCTTCAATGTTAGAGTATGTTAAAAAAATAATGGAAATGTATTACTTGAGAATCTTGTTTGTCGATACTCAGCCTTCGCCGCTCCTGTTCTCCAATGTTATCACTGCAATCCTCACACTGCACACACACAGTTTATGTTGTTACGCTAGTTCAACCTCGCCCGACGGAAAATCACGAACCCACGGGACTACGCGACGCGCGAGGACCTTTCGAAGGACCAAATATGTCGGGTACGTAGCGAGGTTTGCGGTGATGTTGATGTTAAAATACTGTTAGAATTATTACTTATTTATTGTTGTATAAAAATGTTCTTAATGTTTAAAAATGTTAAGTGAAAATGTTGATGTTAGCTGAATGCACCCGGGCGACACGCTATCCAAATGTGCACTGAAGGCCTTTCCTTAGACCGGCCTTTACTAAGTAAACGCGTCACCCGAATACTGCCAACTAAGGTGTTCGGTGGCACTACACCGGACATAGTCTGCAGACTGACTCAGAGTTAGAGTGGCGTCAGAGTGCACTCGTGCAGCTCTGTTGATGGGCTGTTGTGTTGCCGGGCGCAGGTCGGTGCGCGCCGTGTACCGCGACGGCCCGTCGTTCAACGTGCTGTACCAGTCGCCGCTGGGAAACGCGCCGGGCGCGCTGGCCGGCCTGCTGCTGGCGCACGCGCACCACGCGCTGCGCGACCGCCGCCTCAGCCTCGCCGACTACAAGGTACGACTCGGCACTAACATCACCGGACGCACAAATTCCCTCTCGGTCACTAGAGTATATACGTGGTGCTGGTGCAGGTGTTCCGGTGGGTGTCAGTGGCGGCGGTGCCGCTGGCGGCGTGGTGGGTGGCGGCGTGCCCGTGGCTGCTGGCGGGGGGCGGGCCCCGCACCGCCGCCGCCGCGCTGGCCGCGCTGGAGCGCCCGGTGTTCGCGGCGCTCGTGGCGCTCGCGCTGCTCGGCGCCATGCACGGGGTGCCCTGTGAGTAGCTACACTACACACGTGCTCAATTTCAGAAAATGCCGCAATGCGTTGGAATTTTTTTGTATGGAAATTTTGATTGACATATTTCCTAGGCAGATTCTCACAATTTGACGACTTCCATGGTCCTTTAATCACCCCCTTCCGGAATAACATACCGATTCAGACTCATCCTGTATAAATGACAAAGATGCATGGAAGCAAAGAACTCAGAAGCCTCCTGGCGACTATACCTACTCTTATACTTCGACTTAAACATTAAACATGGATGGAAACATTCGATCAAAAACATTAGAAGCATTGTATCAGAAACATTAGAAACATTGTAAAAACTTTTTTGAAAAGATTGCCGACGAATTTCTTGCTCTTCTTGTTCAGTCTATTACCAATTAGGAACGGGAGTCATTTATTTTAATTTTCATGAGTAGGTACACAAGTGAGTAATATTACCAAATATACTGTACTAACAATTAATTTTAAGATCCCAATTTTCATGTATTTTAGCAAATACATTATTTGATTTGATTTGCTATAGGCTAACATGTGCAGTGCATCTTCCGGAGGTGGCGCGGCATTGAAAGATGGAAACAAAGCGAGATGTTTGACCAGGATATTGGAGTCAACAACTTAGCATTTGCCGCAAATGTTTTGGCAATTCGAAAACATTCGTATTATTTGCCATAGGACAATGTACACAGGCGCAACTAGATCTAGCTTAGACCGAGTAATTAAACAAACATTTGCAGGACGTGTCAGTTATACGAGGCGTCCCCACAATGTGTGATTAGCATGTTTGCTACAAATATTAGGTTTAGTTTACGGACAGAACTATGCATTTAAAACTATTGGCTCATTAGCAGTAGGTAAGTACATACCGCTATCAGGCGATTTCCAGCGCGATGTGCTTACATAATGACTAGATTTGATTGCTACGGCTGTTTACATACTGAGGTAATGCAGCCCGTACCTAATACATGAGTGATGCATCAATCACGGATACAAGAAAACCATGAAAAAAACCACGATCACCGCTTGACGCATAGGGTCTATGGAGTTTGGTAGAAATCTATTCCGAGCGCTCACCGTACCACGGTTCTACGATAGTTTCACAGGGTAAAGGATGTTGTGTATGTAGGTACCTACTTTTCAAAAATATAGAAGGAAAATAGTTATAGGTAGATTCCTACTTATTTTCAGGATTAACAGTCATGCATGCCAACAAAGGGGTCACCCTTTGAGTCCTACTGAACCTACTTCATCTGATTATAAGGTGTAAAGATTACTTACTACATTATGTTTATGGTCTATCTACATGTTTTATAAATGGCGGCATTTCTTGGCCTATAGGTACCTATTTACTTTCTTCCTGATATATAGTTGTTGCTTAATATGTGTTTGCACTTTGCTGCATTGCTTGGGCATGTTGTGGGTAATACCTATCTACTTTTACGTAATTGTCGTAAACGGTGGATAACCCAGGAAATGCAGCGAATGACATTGCGTGCGCGAATGCGAGTATAAAGCCTTTTTTAGCCGCTATAATTCTTTTGTTAGGTAATCTAACAAAAGAATCATTCAAATTAAATAGATTAGCGCTCAATTTCTGTATATAAGAAATTATTATACAAACTACGCAAGGCTTTTTGTACACTATCATATTTATAAGTCACAAGTCTTCACAACAGCCTACGGTTGCCTGGAAGAGAGCGCTGCTTAGTGGGCCGCCGACTGTAATTTGTAAAACTCTTGTAATTTGTTTTATTGCGTGTTGTTTTTTTAAGTGTTATCGTCTGTCTCGTGCTTTTTGTGTTGCTAAAAACCCCATAGTCTCTACTCACGGTGCAATCCACAGCAAGCCAGCAATTTGGAATGTAAAGCCGTTCCCCTATCTGTATACAAACGTACTCTGTGAGAGCACGGCTGTCGTTTACTTAGACGCGTGTTATGTACGCACGGTGAGCAGAGACTAGAGGCGCGGTGGCTGTGTTGCAGCGGCGGTGGCTCGCGCGCTGCGCTGGCGCGGCTGGGCGGCGTGGGCGCGGCTGTCGTACGGCGCGCTGCTGCTGCACATGCCGCTCAACAAGGCGCTGGTGGCCGCGCGGCCGCTGCCCGCGCTGCTCGACCGCCACGAAGCGGTACGGAGCGAACCACCGAGCGGCCACAGACCGTTTGTTAACAAGCCCTGCCACTTGGCTCGTACCTTCTGTCCAGTCAGTGTGTAGACTAGAACGGTAGAGCCCCTAAGGCTTAGCGAATTACATTCTTTATAGGACCATATCGTATTAGCTCAGTTAATTGATGTCCGAATATTCTCCCTTCAAAATACAAGATAAAGCCTACAGCTCCAAAGATAGCAGATCCTCGCCCACTAGTACGGTACTTATACGGCGGTTGAGTTTAATAATAGTAGTCTTCCAATCTGATGCACTCGAGTTCGAATCCCATCCACCCTGCACTTATTTGAACATATGCACCCTGCATATAGTTATACACACTCGCTCTTACCTCGGTGAAGGGAAACATTGTGAGGAAACATTAGGTGCATTCGAGGACATGCAATCCTCTAAGCCGCACTGGGCCCGCGTGGTGGATTATAACCCGTAATCTCTCTTTGAGAGAAGGCCTGTAGGTGTAGTTACAACAGTGGGAGCGTAATCAGCTGATGATGATGTCACCCACTGCTGAGCCGTAATCCAATGTCCTTATATTTTCTGTTTCCTGCTATCTTCCGTCTGAGAGAGATTAGGCTTCACACTCCGCACGTCTCCTTCGTAGGTACCGAATTCATTTTTGTTTGGCTCGTCTCGGCTGTCATTCGTATTGTGTCGTATTTCCAGATAGTGGAATGGTTCGGCGTCGCCAGCGTGTCGTACGCCGTGGCGCTGCCGCTGGCGCTGCTCGTGGAGGTGCCCGCGCAGCGGCTGCACCGAGCGCTGCAGCGGCTGGGCGCGCAAGCGCCGCCGCCGCGCGACGCGCACCCGCAGAAGACTGACTTGTAACGAGACTACGCGCGAGCGCCCAATGAAGGAGCGCTTTGGACGCGCGCGGAGGGCCAGCGTACACGCTCTGGCCCCCGAGCATTGACTTTGTAGACATTGATGAGCCAATCTACATGAACTGATTGAAGCACATCATGCTGTATAGAAGTTAGTCTATAAGGTTTTTTACAACAAATGCAATCAATTAACCTGTTATTCAATAACTTTGTAGGTTCCCTTCACAATAAGTACCTAGGTAACAAAAGTTACATTATTGTCAAACTTACGACTAACAACACAGTTTAATAGTTGAAGTGAAAATTGATATTGAATAACGGAATATTATGTTCTTTGATAAAGATTGCAAATGCTGTGCCTAAGATCTCAGAAGGTACTTAAAAGTTGAAAATGCAATAAAGCAGTGTGCAAGTGTGACTTACTCGGATACTTTTTGTTTATATTCATGTATTTAGCTAGAGTTCAAAGTCCAACACTTGAACGACATATTAAGTTAGTTTCGCAGTACTTAGTTTTTAAGATTTAAATTAATATGATTTAGGTATCAACTCTTTCAGCATAAAATAGATAGCTACCATTTATTTTGTGCTTTCAGAGTCAGATTGGTGTAAAAATATAAGCACTATCTATAACTTTGTTAACTGTGTATAACGGTCGATAAATTATTGTCATGATAATATTTTTAATGCCACTAATCATGCCAGGTACAAATGCAAATAAGCGAGAGTGAGCGAAGGCTGCTGGACGAAGTACTGCCTACTGGATAGGAGTCGCAAGACTACCGCCAGCGAGCCGTTCATTGTTCGCAATTTGTACAATAATATAGCGAATGAGATCGAGAACAGGGAGGTTATGGAGATACGTAACCGCATCTATCGGATATCCAAAACTGATATATTATTCTCTTCTGTATTATTATATTTATCTATAAAATAGTAGATAGCTACATAAACATAAATAGCATGCTATGATTATGAACAAGATTATATTATTAGAATACTGTCCATACAGTACGTCACCGCTAAGCGCGTAAATAAGGTTCGCTCAACGAAGTAGCACACCCAAGCACGGGTTTCGGCCTATATGGGTGGCTACAAGTCATAAACACCATTTTTTTTTTCGATTCCTTGCAGTATGGTACATGTGTGTTTAGACTCATGCTTGGCTTTAAAAGTAAGGTGTAAATTGACGTTATTGTGTGGGAATAAATAAATATAAAAATTTCCAATAAGTACGGGGTGACTGAGTGAGAGGGTTTTCGCCAGGCCCGAGCCAACACGCTAGCCGCGTCGCGCTTGCATTGTGCAGATAGCTTTTAATTCTATTAATAATTTTAATAATAAATAATTTAAATTATTAATGAAATTCTATTACTTAGCCATATTATATTAGTGCATTTAACATATTTTCCTATTACAATTCCTAAAAATCTAATACCGAAATAATTTCTTATCTATTACCATAACTGGTATAATATTAATGTAATTATACATAATATACGTATCGTAATGTAATTATATCCGTAACAATTATTTATATCCATAACATCCCTGATCAAGATACAGTAATGTTCTGAAGCATTTGCTTGCATTTGGAGAGTTCTTCAAACCAAGTAGTTCATTAGCTCTCACTCCCTCTTGCTTACCGTGTTCCAAGCAAAATTGGAACACAGCTTTACTTAATATAACATATTATGTTAGTGCCGTTGGCTAGATGATGTGGCTACATCACAGTCTATTGAAATATTAATGATGAAGTTGGGCAGAAAGTGATGCCTGTAATTATTTATCTCGGTTACACAGGACCAAGTCCATGAGAGTGCTAGCCATGCTACTGTAAGTGTACAATATTCCCAGTTCCGACTGTTATTTGCTAGAGATTATTTTAGTAAACAGGACCGGACTATCAAAGTTATTGTTAGACAGCGCAATAATTATGTGATACAGTATATTATAGCATACTTACGGACAGTGGAGACCGAAACTTGTAAATTAAGGTTGGAGGAAAATATATCTTGTGTAAATATGACATTGTAGTTTAATTGAAAAACAGTTTTAGTTAAGATAGACTTTATTCAGTCAAAAGGACAGGTATATCACAATTATTAGATGTCTCCAGCATATACATATAACAGGTTTCAGAATATGAGACTGTTACAATTGGTGAATGGCAATTGGCTGAGAACACCAAATATTATTTTGTTGTGAATTACTTCTAACGTATTCTGAGACCATTTCTAGTGTTTAGAAGTGACTTATATCACACACAGTTAAACAATTTGTCTAGTCATATGTCACAAAAAGTAAACAAAGCTAAATCTCTTAATAGAGCCCTAAATATATGTAAGAGAAAATGTATGTTATAGCCAGCTGCATCTGGATCTTTATTTGCAACTATTAATTGACTGCTGAAAATTAAAAAATAAGTGAACGGGTGGTCAAATTATTTTGACAATCTTTACAAATGTGTTTACCAAAGTAGTCCACCATCGAATAAAACACACACTGAGACACACTACTTAAGCTTAGGTATTGTAATGACTTAGATCTAGCGTCGTGAGGGTCCCGAACCACCCTGCCAGCCACCACGATGCCCCCCACCTCTCCCACCCGCTCTACCTCGACCAGCAGCTGAAATGGAAAACGTTTTTGTGTGAAATTCTGATAGTCACATTCAAGGTGGCATATTTGTGATTGGTGAAGAAAGCACTTTAAGATACTGACAACAGCTAAAGCGCTGTCACTGACAGTCTGCAATGAAAGATATGCAAATATTACATCAAAGAGGGTTTGAGCTTGTGTTATACATCTAAATAGTTATTCAATGACTATGACGTTCTCCTGTTCCACGCATTGACAGGTGGCGCCGCCTGGTGGAAATAGAACTGGAGCAAATGTCGCTAAGAACCAGCCAATGAGAGAAAAGGATGTTGCCGCCACAAAAGTGACGTCATCGTGAACATAATTTGATACCTGGCCAGTCGCCATTTTGCTCGGCAGTTCTTCTTTGGATTTAGAGTAAGCCAGATCGGCAAAGGAGTCTGTATGGTTTTTGGATTATATAAAGCTAAGTATTCTTCTAGTTAGGTAAAATTAATGTGCTAAAATATATCAAAAGTGTACTTATGTAATTACCTACTGAATATGTTGTCGTGTATTGAATATGAATTACAAAACAAGTTCCGATGAGTTTCTTGCCCATTCTTCTCAACCGGACTAAATCTTTGGAATGGGCACTTAGAGTCAATTGCCTAGTCAACTTGAAGTGAATTATTGGAAATACAACAATATTATGTGATTTAAGCTGTTTCATTTATTCATGTAAGTAATGGTTATAACAATTTTCAGAAGTGGGATGAGCTCATCCATTTCTGCCCGCACATGCAGCCCCATAATGTGAGAGCTGCCTGGGAGTTTTAACACATCTTGCTGTACTTCGAGAAAGTACGCACCGTGTCATCCGCTGCAATATGCGCTTCGGGATACCTACCTGCATGGAGAAGTTGGAATAATCTGGTAGGATCTATTCATGTTGTATCAAGTAATGGGTAAAGAAGAATTTAAGTATATCTATGGTCACATTAGACTGAGTTTAATCCGGCAAATATAATTGGATGTGATACATGGTTGGAAAACTTTGAATAATAGTGGGAAAAGTAACGTATACAGGCAAGGTTGTTTAGGTTACAAAAAGGCACAATACTTTACATGGCTAAGAATTCACGTGGTTTAAATGGAAGCAGAAAATTTAAGGTATTTTTAGTACTTGTTTGATTATTATTAGATTTGTTTTAAACGAGATGTAGGGTAGGAAGAAGGCGTCCTATTCCTTCCTTTTTCGTCAAGACGAGAAATCATATAGCCAACCCTGGTGTCAGAATTTTAAATCGTCCCAGGGCTTTCTAATTTCTTGCACTCTATTATAACCACATCTACGGGAAAGCCAATAACAAAACGAAGTATTAGTAGAACGAAGTATTGTTGTTATTGCGTATATATTAAAGTTCATGTGAACCCTTTGACTTAGGACTGTGGTTGGCTAAGTTTGAGTTGGTTTAGATTTTTTTTCTATTTATGGGTTTCAACAGTACTCCCAATAAAGACTTGGACAAAGGTCAGTGTCAGTTGTCTCGTTAAGTTCAAAATAGTTACATATGCAGTTATTAATACACTGTAACATTGAACCAGTCTCAACACTAATTTCTCGAGCTTCACGAGTAGGACGAGAATTGGATTTAAACATTTAAAAACAAACCAAAGTAGAACTTGACACGGAAATCGTGGTGATGAGGACCGCCTGAGGGGCGATGGAGCAAATAAAGAGTCACCACGGAAATCGTGGCGATGAGGGCCGCCTGATGGGCGATGAAATAAACAAGGGCCACCACGGAAATCGTGGTGATGTTGGCCGCCTGATGGGCGATGAAATAAACAAGGGCCACCACGGAAATCGTGGTGATGTTGGCCGCCTGAGGGGCGATGAAATAAACAAAGAGTCAACACGTGAATCGTGGTGTTGGAGGCCGCCTAATGGGCGATGAATAAACGAAGGTCACCACTGATATTGTGTTAATGATGAGTATGATATAGGAAATGAAATAAACTTAGGTAATTATGGAAATGAAAGGATGTAAATGTACATTTTGTTGATAAAAATCTTTTGAATTATGGTAACTGGCCGTCTTACTGGACGATGAAATAAACAGCTTACATAATGCAACAATTTATTTTAATTCATGATTAATATGAAATAAACAACAGAAGATAAGTTACTAATGATTCTGTTTAAACAAACGCAGTATTAAATGTTTCATTAAAAGTTAGCAAGAAGGAAGCTATGTACCACTCGACCAAGCTAAATAAGTGAGGTTGAATTGATATTGATAGTTTGGCTACCATTTTAAAGCTGTTGCAGATTGTGCAGCTGGTAGGTCATATTTTATCAAAAGTATACATGAAATTTATAGTTGGGGTGTTCATGTTAGTGACACAAGAGTAAGACATGGAAGTTGAACATAGATTGCGCCAGTGTTCCTTTATGTAAATGTCGCTATACCGTTATTTATTTCGGCTGGGTGGTATGGTATGACCTTAAAATCAATATGAGACTTTTTTATATTAAAATAAGTTGGATATGGGTAGTGAAATATGGGATAGTAAAACGGAAAAACAGATATTGGATAATGGTTTACATAATAATAGACTAAATTGTAAACAATACCGAATAATAATAGTATTTAGTGGCTCTTTTCAATATCTATACAAATAAATAAAATTGAAGTGTCTGTTTGTATAAAAATAACAGCTTTTTACTAAATTCATATGAAATAATATATGGTACCTATAACAAAACAACCATTATTTTAAATTTTGTCAGTCTGTCTGGTCTGTCTGTTGTTCCGGGTAATCTCCGAAACATCTGGACCGATTTTGACGGGGCTTTCCTAGGCAGATAGCTGATGTTACAAGGAGTAACTTAGGCTACGTGGACAAAGCCTCGGTGCACAGCTAGTAGTATATAATATAATGTTTTTGAGAAAGTATTTATAGTAACCTTTGTATTAAATTCTGGGTTCAAGCAAATAAATAAGAATAGCTTTCGGTTTGTTGGGATGACTAAGTTTGCCCTTAAACTTGTTTCGAAGTGCTTGTTTAGATTTCCTTTATGAAACTAGCCTATAGGGTAGACCTAAAAGAAACAATAACTTAAAGGGAAATGCTAAAGAGTGCTGAGGAATAATAATAGGAAAAATAAAGTAAAGTAGTTAGACACTAGACAGTCAGTATTTAAATTTTTGGGTTCAAATATCAGGTTCTATTAATCTTGGTATACACCTAATAATGATTAAAATATATGGAATCTAATATAATGGAATTATATATAAAGTAAACTTAATGAAAAAGAAAAACAGTTATTAATTGATAAATATGGAGAAGTTCTAAGGAAAATAAAAGATAAGATAAGATACATTTTAATTGTTTAAAACATGAGTATTATGCCAACTTAAAATTATGTACATAGGTACATTGATGTTATAATCATTAGAGGATCATCATGTTATGCCTAATATGTAGGCGTACAAATTGATAGGTGGAGCTACTTATCTGTTATTAATTTACAAAATCTGTATTAAAATATTAACAAACTGATAATTTCAAATTAAATATAGAAAATGAAAATCTTCAATTCTTAAGTTATTTGACATTTTTTACAAAAAAAAAAGGAAAATTATAATGCCCAAAAGAAAGACTTCCAATTAAAAAGTTAAAACAAAATGTCAACGTTATGTAATAAAAAGACTGCATATCAACTTTAATCATTGTTGTATACAATAATAACTAAAGTCATTGTTAAAATTTATCCTTGAGAAAGTCATTAATATTATAATGACATTTTTTTTAGTTAAAAGCTTTCTAAATCTTTTTATAAGTTGGTACCTAAATCTGTATCTATAAGGAATTTGATTAAATATATAATGGGTTCCACTCTATTACGAATAAGTGCAGTCAAATTTATTTATTGTTAGTATTATGTTCTGATAAAGACAGCATTAGTTCTAGTCTGTGATTCGGGTAGTCGAACGTTGAAGAGGCCCGCTGTTAGTCATTTATTTTTACTTTTATAAGTGCTCCTTTGGGGCCTATTTGAATAAAGCATTTTGAATTTGAATTACATATAAATAAATGTAACCTGGTCATTTTTATAATTATTTATGAAATGAAAGACAAACATTACCAAACTAAATAGGTTTCATTAAACATTATTAACAAGTTAACAATTAAAAAAGGACGCAATTTTGGAGAATACATGAGTAATATTATTAGTTCAGTCCGTACCCAATAAATATTGGTTAATATTACTTTGAAGGAAATTTAATTTTGCTTACAATATTGGTTGCACTATTGGTTGTACTTATTGGTTGTCTGCGTATTATGTGCTTATATTACTAATTATGTTTGATAAAATGGGTGACAAAATGTCACATTGGTTATAAATGGGTGACAAAATGTCACATTGGTTATAAATGGGTGACTAGATGTCACATTGGATATTAAATGGTTGACAAAATGGAACATAAGTAATAAATGGGTGACTAGATGTTATAATGGGTATTAAATGGGTTACAAAAGGTCGCAAATGAGTAAAAGTCACTTTGGATTAATTGGGTGATCAAGTAATATTCTTTCAATTGCATTTCACAGATGTTGACAATTTAAAATCCTGGGCAAAATATTTCTAAATTGTGATGAACATTTTATTGCATTTAGTATTTTAATACATAGTTGTATAAAATGATGTAGTTTATGGATTTTGCTTGTTGATGAAGAAGTTAATAATTGGAATATGATTTTAGGTTATTAAATTATAGTTAGATAGCGTTATGAAACCTGAGATGCGCAGTAAACAGAGCAGTAGAAAGAAATGCCATCATTTAGGTCTTGTGAAATATGTATTTCATGTGTCAAAGAATATAATACATATTGTTATAGTAGGCAGATATTCATACGGAAAAAAAAAAGTATAAAAGTATATTGCACTAATTTTTAAATATTTACTAACAATATAGTACTTTTATTGATGAGGATTTCGGTTACATGTTTTCTTGAAAAAGTAATCTGTTAAATATTTTTATGTACATATGGGGGCTAAGTTGAGTGTATTTCCAAGAGTTCGGTATTATTAACTATATTATTGGTTCTGATGCCACACATACTCGTCACATTCGCTTGTGATTAAATAACAAGGTGTCACATTGGGTGACCGATCATAATCTTGGCTCGTTATATTTTGGGTACATACATTTCTTTTAGGAGATATTGATAATTAAAATGTACTGACATATCTGTTGATGTTGACTAAGTAAAATGTTGCCTTAACTATGAATATATATATGTACACCTAACTTTATCCTTTGCAGGGACGCAAAGCTTGTCAGGATGGACGAACTGTTATACATCTAAATAGTTATTCAATGACTATGACGTTCTCCTGTTCCACGCATTGACAGGTGGCGCCGCCTGGTGGAAATAGAACTGGAGCAAATGTCGCTAAGAACCAGCCAATGAGAGAAAAGGATGTTGCCGCCACAAAAGTGACGTCATCGTGAACATAATTTGATACCTGGCCAGTCGCCATTTTGCTCGGCAGTTCTTCTTTGGATTTAGAGTAAGCCAGATCGGCAAAGGAGTCTGTATGGTTTTTGGATTATATAAAGCTAAGTATTCTTCTAGTTAGGTAAAATTAATGTGCTAAAATATATCAAAAGTGTACTTATGTAATTACCTACTGAATATGTTGTCGTGTATTGAATATGAATTACAAAACAAGTTCCGATGAGTTTCTTGCCCATTCTTCTCAACCGGACTAAATCTTTGGAATGGGCACTTAGAGTCAATTGCCTAGTCAACTTGAAGTGAATTATTGGAAATACAACAATATTATGTGATTTAAGCTGTTTCATTTATTCATGTAAGTAATGGTTATAACACTTGAAAAGTCAAGAACAAAATTATTTTCCTTCTTCAGATTATGGCTTTTAAAGGCTGCTTGACAATTATTTTCCTTAAAATTAGTTGTTAACCTAAGTTTTAAAATAAAGTATGATAAGTTATTCTTCTTAATTTTATCAACACACATTGTTAAATACCACATACTTAGATCGCGAACATAGTTTATGAGGTACTACATTTTTTTCTCTGCAGTAAATTTTGTAATAATGTGATTTGGAAACAATAATTACGATTAGCATATTTTATAAGCAGTGATTTTCGAGACATGACCTATTGCATTTCAAAAACTATATGACATTTTTATATGTATACTTGTCCAATAATGTAAACAAATTCAGCATTGGTTGGCAACCTCAACCGATGTTGTTGGCCTAAAGTTGGTGTATAGATAGTTCTTCTATTTACTTATCTGTGCTACTTATTACAAACGTTTACTATACTCATGTTTAAATTTCAGAAACCACAAATCTATATTTAAGTAGTGCCTAACCGTTCTCTAATGCCTTTCTATTGTGACATTTCTAATCCTTTTAGATGTTTATCTTTAGACAATGTCTACATAAACAGGTTTCTCAGTGTTTTTTGTGGTAACATGGGTAAAGTTTGTTTCGTAATGCTAATCTCTGGAACCACTGCATAGTGTTTTTATGAGTTGATTTTATGACATGGGAACTACTCTTCCATTTTATGCAGACTCCTATGCTTCCGAATATTTTTTTTAAATTGACAAACTAACATCCGGATGTTTTCTGAACTATGAAAGGTGCATGACAAAAAAACAGGCACTTGTTAGGTGACACCAACACCACCCTTTGCTTAGCTACACTCCAACCAACAGCTGGTTGGTTAAGATCCTTTTTTTTAAAATCTAAGTGGCAACCTTCCAACTCGGTAACTAGACTTAGCATTAACAATACTAGGTATATTTCCATGTTTTGTTTAATCTAACCACCCCAACTTTGAATTATGTACTTAAATCCAATTGTCAAACATTCAAACAAACAATAACAAGCCGTTTGTTTACCAACAAGTCTTACATCAGTACCGCTGAAAATGCTAAAAATTGTATTAGGTACTAACCTTGCGCTCGTAATATCGCACTTTTACCGCGTCCTGCAGTGGGTTTATTGCCTTGTCGTTTGAACATTGGAGCATTTTTCAACATGTCAGGCAGGATTAGGAAGCGGATTTTGGACCCCCTGATGTACACATTCTCGAGCTGCCCGACACGCCCATCCCTGTAGGTGCAGGTGACCAGTGTCATCTGGCAGTTCATGTTGTCTTCAGCTTCTATTAGCTTCCCGCGATAAACTTCGCCGGTGTTAGTTTCGCAGGTCACTACATGGCCTTCAGCTTCGTGAAGTACTTTAATAGGAACACCGATAGACATTTTAACTCGCGCTTTGACACAAATGCTTGAAATCAAACAAGATTAATTCACCAAAGTCTGGATTATTTTGGATACAATTAGAAGTTTTTAATTATTCCAAATCACAAAACCAAAATTCATAGACAAAGAAAATGGCTAGCATAGACTGGCATAGAGTACTTAGTGTAGTACTATTTTTTTTTGTCTCCACGCAATTTGAGTATTTAGCCAGTGTCAAGTTATAATAAATCTCACAGACATACAATAAATAAATGTCTAGTTTTCGGTGCATGAAAGACATCAAAATCACGTTAACGTTTAGTCTAGGCGCGGTCGAGTCAAAGTGACGCTTCAGTAAAGCGGTGGATACTTTACTCAATGCTTATATGGAGTTTTGGATATAATACGAAAATTCACGTTTTTCGTCTTTGTACTATATATTATTTGCTTTTCACTCATACACGTTTCACGAAGTACGGTAATAAGCGCCACCTACAAAAAGGCGGTCAAACTACTTTACTATTCACTCTCATTCCCACTACTATCTATGTGTGCATTCTATATTTCACACAATATATATTCACACTATTTCTATGGTCCTGCTGCTTAGTTTCTGCGCAAGTAAATGTACCAAACGTAATATGTAGATGTAGAACAGCAAAACGGAAATAACAAAAGCGAACACATAGTACCTAATTGAAACTCTTTATATTTAAAACAACAAGAAAAAACAATGCAGAATACACGGAAAACACTAAAACTTACCACATAAAAGTAACAAATAGATAACTAGAACACAACAATTACATTTATATGACTTAAACCATGGAAGTAGGAAATACATATTATGTATATAAATTGGAATCTCTTTGACTTAAACCGAAAAAAATATCAAGAACTAATCTACACAGATCCAGAAAGATCTTTTTCTTTCTTGGTCTAAGGTAGTAACCGACATAGCGGATTTAACGGGCCTGTGGGCTAGTTCACGAAACGCTCTTCATATCGACGATGCTGTGTGTTTTTCTTTCAAAACATAATAACAATTTTGTTTTAATGCAAAATCATATAATATTATTATTGAACTTCGATAAAGACTTGACATTGGCGAAATCTCGTGGAGTCCAAACTCCAACTAAAAACAAAACAAGAATAAACTGTTTTTTAGTGTCAACACTGTCAACAGTCAACACACATGTGACATGACACAACTGTCAAGTCGCCAGGATTGTCAAAAAGTTGTTTGTAAAACTAGAAAAAAAAAGAGAATCAAATTATAATTTATAAAAGCTAGCAGCGTTTAAAAACCCTAATCTGAACAAGAATATAAAGCTACGGTAAAATTAAAGTATGCTTTACGGTAAAAGTTAAAACTTAGCCGGAAAGAGTGAAGCTGAAATTCCGGGGTTGTGCTAACTTGCACCTCTGAATTTGAATTAACTCTGAAGTCTTTGAGCCTGGCTTGGTGTTCGCGATGGACGCGGAAGTTATGAAAGTGGAGATGGATGTGGAAGGGTGCTGCGTGTGCGGCGCAGCGGACGAGGAGCTGTACTCGCCCGAGGAGCACGACGCGGGCGCGCCGCCGCACCAGCCGCCGCTGCGCGCCATGCTGCTGCACCTCAACAACACCAAGGTACCGACACCGCTGTTGTTCATAAACGTCGTAAGAGCCATAGTACAAATCAGAATAGTAATTTAATGTACAATATTAATGTGGTATTCCACTCATCAAATATCTTAGTCCAAGGTGCATTTGACTAAAGAACTTGGATGACTTCATCAAATCACCTAGGAAAGATTATAGTCCACGTTTGATGAAAGATTATAGCAGCACATAAGGTTGAAATTCCTCAATTTTTTCAAAGTACTTAAAATATTGTGCTAAATTTTCTAAGAAAACTTGGATGAGTGGAACGGGCTTTTGGCAAAGAGCTTTGATCAAATAAGGGATAGAGAACTTAGGATAAATCTCTTTTATGAGTGCCTAAACCAGGCAGGAATGTTTCTTAAAATTCTTATCTAGAGACTTATCAGCATCTCATATGATTATATTTTTAAACCGCAGATTTGTTTTCAGTATTGTTATAAATTCTTACAAATTATTGTAAATACAACAGCAAGCCAGCCTGGTTACAGACGGTGCCAAGCGGTCGTTTGTGCTCAGGCTGCATTCGTCGCGCGCTGGAGGCCTACAACTTCAGCACCATGCTGGCGGCTAAGGGCCCACCGCCGCTTAGTGAGAAGATCAGGGCTTTGCGGAAAAGGTGTCTAGTTTTTTTGTTTCCTATTATTATTGATACTAAACAATACATATTTAAAAAGCAACCCAGTGTGTAGTTCGCACTTAAGAATTAAAAGGTATGGGGGATAAAATAGACTAATAGAACATATTTGTAAAATGCTGCATTCAAAGAAAATTATTTCATCTAACAATAGAATGCAATAACACTTAGAGTCGTGTCTACCGGGAGGCCAGCGGTTGTATCGAGTCATTTGTCCAGATTGCACGAGCTGACACAGAAGATCGACGTGTTCATAGTGGTGGGCGGCGGCGCGGGGGCGGCGGGGGGCGCGGGGGGCGGGTACAGCGAAGAGGACATCATCATGGTGGAGCGCGCCGCGCTGGCGGCCGCCGACCGCGCCGACCGCGCCGACCTGCTGCGCGCGCCGTGCCTGCGCGGGGACAGCGTGTACCACTGCACCGTGTGCCCCAGCACCTTCCAGCGCGCCGCCGACTACCGCCTGCACGCGGGCGCGCACGCCGCCGCCGCGCTGCACTCCTGCTGGACCTGCGGCGCCCAGTTCGCCACGCGCGCCGCCGCGCTCGCGCACGCCGCCGCGCACGCGCCGCGCCGCCTGCAGTGCCACCTCTGCAGCCGGAGCTTCCAGGTGAGCGCGCTACTGCATCCCTCCAATGGCCTCGGCGGGCGCAGCCTGCAGGTCGTCCTGAACGTTCTTAGAGACCGCGACACTGAAACTTCACGCTTCCGAAACGGCTGGACCTATTTTGACGGGACTTTTACTGGGAGATAGCCGATGTTACAACGAGTAACTTAGGCTAGGTGAGCGCAGCCGCGGGGCTCAGCTAGTACGTATATCGAACCGGCCGCCGCTGACGTGTCCGTGTCGTTGCAGAGCCAGGCGGAGCAGCGGCGGCACGAGCCGGCGTGCCCGGCGCGCTGCCCCTTGTGCGGCGCCGTGTTCCCGTCGCGCGCGGAGCTGCGCGCGCACGCCGCGGGCCACGCCGCGCTGTGCGCCGCGTGCTTCCTCGTGTGCGAGGACGCGGCAGCGCTGCAGGCGCACGCGCTGGCGCACCGCCAGGACAAGCAGTTCGTGTGCGGGTACGACGGCTGCATCCTGCGGTTCGCCACCAGGTCGGTGTCGCCCTCTCGCTCGCTCCGCAGTCCGCCCGAGCGCGGCCGGCACCAACGAACAAGCGACGTCTGTTGCAGGAACAACCTGCTGGCGCACATCCGCAAGTGCCACGCGGGCGAACTGGCGCCGCCGTCGGGCGCCGCCGCCGCCGCCGACGTGCGCTGCGGCCGCTGCGACCGCACGTACGTTCTCGGCTGCGCGACAATACATTACACTGTGTGCGACGTACTTGTAACACTCCGTGCGTTGTTGCAGGTTCGCGACGGCGGCCGCGGCGCGGCGCCACGCGCGCGCGCACCGCCGCGCGGCACCGCAGGTACAGCCGCGACACACGACGCGCGGCTCCTACTCTACATTCGTTCGCGTTGCATTTAGAGACGATCGAAACGTTCTCTGAACTGTGATTCGCAGACGCCTCTGTCAACACGTACTGTTACTGATCGCTAGGCGCGTGCACGAACACGGAACCGCTCGTTATTTTTTACTAACACCATCTAACGCAGCGGTCGCCAACGGGCGGATCGCGGTCCGTATTCGTTCGAAACTTGTACTGCCGGCAAATAGTTAACTTGCGTATACCTATACTTTTTTTGTTGCCCGGGGAAAACGCATTTGTGGCCGGGCGCGCGGAGATAGTGTGGGGAGTCACCGCCCGCCCGCTGCACGGCGTCCTATCCGCCGGGATGTCCCCGCCGGCGCCGGCGTCGCGAGTCCGTCGTCGCACTGACCCCCGGGCCCCGATCTAACGGTTTAATCTGAATGTAATGTGAAAGTATTCTTTCATATTACTGCTTGGCGGCAGACTTCACTCACAAAGCGGTGGTACCAACCAAGGCAGACACTCCCACAAGAGTTAGTCCTACCACCTAGTATAGATGAGTGAATTCGTCGTGAGACCGTGTCTCCGTCGTGTGGTACATAATCCCAATTGTAATGATGGTGTGGGGTCTTGGGAGGCATCCCCTCAGTTTAGTTTCGTACTCTGTTGCAGGAGGGCGCCGCGGAGTGGACGGCGGAGGAGGAGGCGGAGGGCCGTGTGGAGTACCTGGAGGTGGAGGCGCTCGAGGACATGGAGGAGGCCGCGGACCTGTGAGAGGCCCCTGTGGCCGGCCGCGGACCTGTGAGGGACCCCTGTGGCCAGCCGCGGTCACCCACGGAGATAGGTTACGGCAAGCTGACAATAGATGGCACCACTTGTGTGCTAGCTCTTAGATATACTCTTTATATACATTCATATTAGTCTGTTTTGCTTCATATAAACTCGGAATGAATCAAAGAGATATGTTCAGCTGGTCCGCTCGCTGACGGTGGGAGGACCGTTGACTTTAAAGTGAGTTAATATTTACTTGTTATTGCACAATGTGCTAGAATGGTTTGAGAAGTGTAACCAGTTATATCTAGTTTAGCTTAACTTCTTTAGTCGGTAAGAATGTCTTGTTTTAGTTATATTTTTGTACCTTACCAAATACAAAGTATGACAAACACCTGATTTTTTTTATCTTAAGGAAACCTTAGTGGACCTAAGGTAAGGTAATGAAACAGAAATAACTTCAATAATTTTACTCAAAAATTTAATTTATTTTAAAAAAATACTAAAGGTTTGTTTAAATTAGAGCTTGCATCACATACAGTTACGACCAATATGTCTTATTACCAATCTGCTCTAACTAAATTGCAACTAGAGTCTATCTAACTAGATGGGTCAGGAATGCTCCACAACACACTAACGATGGGTGATGGCAAATAAACAATATGACACATTGAACAATTTCCTATTTAATTTGATTGTTGATTTGTTAGTTGGTGTCGTTGAACAGTGATTGAATAAAATATAGTTAACTCCCAATAACCGAGGCGTTGAACTGTTTGATTCATATACTAGGTTCGCTAGGTACTTATTGCTAGCATTCCACTTGACTTTTGTCGAATTAAAATGAACGCAGCATGTAGTTTATGTCCCTCTTCTCTATTCATAGGCGGGAACATTAGCTTCGGAAGTTCCATCGATATGGACGCTAATGGCTTATAAATTATAATTGTATTTGATGGCAACCAACTATGAAATAAATAACAAAACTAATTCTTTAAATTGAAATTTGCCTTTAGCTACTCGTTCATGGCGCTATCTTAGTAAATTCGTTCGAAATCGAAGAAGTAGTGGCGCCACGGTGCGTCAATGCGTTAGTGGGTCTGCGTCAGTGCGGCGGGGCGGCTGCGGCAGATGACTGCGACGCGTCGCAGCCGCGGCAGCCGCGCGCCGCGCCACGCGCAGCCGGCGGCGCCCGGCACCGCGTGCGAGAACGAGTGCCGCGCCGCGCCCCTGCACACGACACACGTGCTACACACTGCACACGAACTGGAGACCTTACCGTATCAACAATCGTCTTCGTTTTCAAATCCAACGGTCGCTTGTCTTCGGCTGGAAGGAGTTGTCTGGAATACTCGTTAGTTTTCAGTTTAGAACAAACACTATTAAGAAAACTAGTTGTTTCAAAACGAAAACTAGACAAATTCTTCCATCCACAGATTAGCAACCGCTGGTTTTAATCGAGTTGGAGTTGAAAATTAACATGATTATTATTATAAATTGTGAAAAACCGGCTATAACTCACGTCATTTGTCGATATTGTCGACCTAGGTTTCGAGCGTGTCCGACGCTCTTCCTCAGGGAGTGCACGCGGCGAGATCGCAACGTCCACGTGGACGGTGTTCAGTGGACGTTGCGATCTGGCCGCGTGCACTCCCTGAGGAAGAGCGTCGGATACGCTCGAAACCTAGGTCGACAATATCGACAAATGACGTGAGTTATAGCCGGTTTTTTAACAATTTATAATGTGTGGTACCTACTCACGAAAATTTTAATAGTAAAATGATTATTATTAACCGGTAAGGTGAATTCACTATTTGATAGTTAACTAACTAATAACTAGCAAATTGTATGCCACCAGCTCTTCATGAATCGCACTAGCTGACTAGCCCACATTAATATTTAAAACTCACCAGCTAGAAAACATTGCTGCAATGTCATCATTTGACATTTACCTCATGATATAAAGACATCTTCTTTGTAGAAGTGCATCCAATGCCAGATGCTTCTTCTCACAATGCTCCAACCTCATCACTGCACTCGACATCAGGCAGAGCCCAGCAATCACTTCACCACAAAACTAAGGAAATAAACAAGTTGGTTAAGAAAAGACAATAAAAAAATATAAATGAAACAGCCAGACATTAGCCAAGGAGATACAAATTTTTGTTTTATCTTGATTTGTAAAAATAACCAAAGATGATGAATAATTCAAAGTCAAACCTTGAAATATCTGTTTATAATAATTGTCCTGAAAAATAATAATCTTGAATAGATTTTTTATGTGATAGACAAGCTTGCATAGCAGTATATGGTGCTGTATACAGTGCTATATACCTCACCCTGACAGCATCGACATGCGGTTTGATGTGCCCCCCGGCGGCCAGGTCCAGCACATGGGTGTGCGGCAGGGGCTCTGTGTCTTGGAAGGCTACATCCTTCACTCTCTTTATGATAGCTTCATTCTCTGGAATCCACCGAGTGCGTTCCGTCTCACGGTAGCCTTCAATAGCCTGAAATCACAATAATGAAACGAGGTACTATATGCTATTGTCTTATAGCATACTAGTTACAATACAATAATTATATTGTAAACACTTATAAAGCACCAAAATGACATAAAATTAGTCAAGTCTTAATGACTTACATTGTCCCAGTGATCAAACTCGTACCGCATCCTCTTGAGGTAGGGTTCTAGTTCAGCGAGCAAGGAGGCCTCCTCGGCCTCGGAAACGAAGTCTGGCAACACGCGCATGTCGCGCAGCGCCGCCGCGCGCAGCTCGGCCTCCTCGTGCGGCGGCCACGACGGAGACACTTCCAGCAACGTCGGCTCACCTGCAAACGATAAATATAGATAGTGCCAAACATTTTGTGACTATTTTGTTTTTATGGTTAAACTTTCCTTTGTGGACCGACAATTTATGGGGTGGGGGGAAGGAGGGCTACCCCCCCTGTACCATCCCTACAACTGTATGTACAATTACTGTGGGTATAGAGATCTTTACCATTAATTGAAATCTAAACGGACAGATGTAACTACTGACCTAAAACTTTTCCTAAATTCGCTTCAGCGGGGATCACTCCATTGCCATTGCTTATTTGCCTCGATAAACTGTAGCACAACTTCAATTTAGAATTCTTTAAGAAACTAAATGATAATAAACGCATTTTACGTCTTTGTTTATTGCTAAATTGAGGTTATCTTTTTCAAAGAGTATATATTATAAGTTTTTACGTCTGAAAATCTGAATAGGGATAATAATATCTGATTTGTCAATCAGTTGATTTCTTCAATTTTCTTCATAAACGCTGCTTGAAATCAGCTGATTTATATACATACTATAATTATGATACTATAAATAACCACAGATTACTATATATGTAGCTAGCTAATAAATAACAATATTTCAGAATGACTGGCATCTGACACTGACACTGGCAAACAAATTCGGCGGTGGCAGTGACACATCAGACTTATTTTTATTTCCTGCCCCCCTATTCGCTATCTTTTACACATAGAGTAGTACTATAATAAAAGGAATAGAGTGCGCTCTCTCGTCGATTCCACGATGTATCGCGATCAGCGCCACCTACAAAAGGGCGGTGAAACTACTTTACTATATTATATGTGTGCGTTCTGTATTTTACACACACATTCTTACTTTACTATCTATGTGTGAGTTATGTGTTTTATACACCCACTCATACTTGTTTATCTATGTGTGCATTCTATATTTCACACACACATTCACACTAATCTATGGATCCTGCTTAGTTCCTGTGAAAGTAAATGTATCTACTTATATGTGACTTATATGGAAAATAGCAGCCTTTCCCATGTTTGTGCCTAGGAGTAGGAACACAATATACAGTACCAAACGTAATATTTAGATGTAGAGCAGCAAAAAGGAAATAACAAAAGCTAACACGTACATAATAATTGAAACTCTTTATATTTAAAACATCAAGAAAAACAATGCATAATTAGACTGAAAACACTAAAACTGAGCACTTAAAAGTAACAAATACATTACTAGAACACAACAATTACTTAAACCACTAATATATATCACTTAAACCGCAAAAAATATCTAGAAATCACAATAGTATTTTTCGAAACGGAAAATATTTTCTTTTATTTGTTATCGGTTTCCATGGTAACCATTTTAACTTTGACATTTTGAAGTAACGTCAAAATAGTGCCACGCCCTTTAACAGATGGCGTTAGTTCCTGTGTCTCGGGGCTCGACTATGGAACTGTCACAAAGTGTGCCCCCCCTGCTTTTACATTTCTAGTGATCAACCGAGTCTGGTTGTACACCGACAATTGATGTCAACTGATTTATCATAACTTTGGTATTGCGTATCACATTGAGTGGTTAACTGGTTATAGTGACTAACGGTGTCTTTCAGCAGGGCTATTCCGTATCTCGGTTGACAACTCAAAGTGATGATCACTTGGCAAAGTGTACAACGATGAACTGTCAAACAGCTAGTTTCGTATTGGCTAACCTCAGTTATCAACTTGGATGACGTCATGAGCACCGAGTTTCGCGGTTAGTCACTTGTTACTCACCATAACTCATTTTGACAGATGTTTTTGTATCGATAGTTTAAAATTGCGATTATGTAAGCATAGTGGACATCAAATTTGATAATCACCGAGGTTTGTGATAGACACTACCCAAAAGCAGTGTTTTATAAATTCGAGTGATTAACACCGTCGATCGACAACAACGATTTTGTTGTGATTGTGATGCTGGAGTATTTATTATTATATATTTTATGATTAGATGGTAGGGCTAAGTCTTCTGCGAGTGTCCGTCTGGGTTGGTACCACTACTATGCTCGTGAAGTCTGCCACCAAGCAGTAATGTGCGAGCATTACTGTGTTCCCTTTTGATGAACAAAGTAGCCAGTGAAATTCAGTGGCATAGGCTGAGAATTAATACTTACCTAATGTTACAGGGTAATTACGAGTGTACTGCAGTGCTGCGCAGGTTTTAGTGTTTCAAAGTGTGAGTGGCACTGTAATTGTTATGGGCCGCCGTTATGCTTACCATCAGGCAAAGAACCCGCTCGTCTCGTTATCCAATAGTATAAAAAATAATTTTACATAATATTAGCTGTTTCCCGCGGCTTCGTTCACGTAGCCTAAGTTACTCCTTGTAACATCAGCTATCTGCCATCGAAAGTCAGGTCAAAATCGGTCCAACCATTTCGGAGATTACCCGGAACAAACAGACAGACAGACAAAAATTTTAAAAATGGTAATTTGTTGTAGGTACCGTATATACTTTCACATGCACATGTGGTAAAAAGCTGTTATTTTGATATTACAAACAGACACTTCAATTTTATTTATTTGTATGAGTTTTTAATTTGCCTCCTTTATTAATTCGGTATCATAACCTACTTACTTTATTTACTATCACCAAATTTCTAATATTGAACTAACTTTTAAACAGTAATTAATCGAATGTTGCTCGAATGGAATGAAGATTACCTACGTAATGAATTACTATGAATTTTACCCAAAGAGTTTACATATATTTTACCATACATAGTTATAGTATAGTCTGTGATTTTATTTTACCGCCACTTTATCTTAAATACACCGCCTAAAATGAAATGTCCTCAAAATGTTCCACGCGCAACCCTCAAAAAGCATTAAATAACTTAGTCGTATAATAGTCGATAGAAAATAGTGTTGCGCTAGTGAAGTCCTGAAAGACACCGTTAGTCACTATAACCAGTTATCCACTCAATGTGATACGCAATACCAAAGTTATGATAAATCAGTTGACATCAAATGTCGGTGTACAACCAGACTCGGTTAATCACTAGAAACGTAAAAGTTAGCGAATAGGGGGGCTGGACTTCACTAGCGCAACACTATTTTCTATCGACTATTATACGACTAAGTTATTTAATGCTTTTTGAGGGTTGTGCGTGGAACATTTTGAGGACATTTCATTTTAGGCGGTGTATTTAAGATAAAGTGGCGGTAAAATAAAATCACAGACTATACTATAACTATGTATGGTAAAATATATGTAAACTCTTTGGGTAAAATTCATAGTAATTCATTACGTAGGTAATCTTCATTCCATTCGAGCAACATTCGATTAATTACTGTTTAAAAGTTAGTTCAATATTAGAAATTTGGTGATAGTAAATAAAGTAAGTAGGTTATGATACCGAATTAATAAAGGAGGCAAATTAAAAACTCATACAAATAAATAAAATTGAAGTGTCTGTTTGTAATATCAAAATAACAGCTTTTTACCACATGTGCATGTGAAAGTATATACGGTACCTACAACAAATTAACTATTTTTTTAAATTTTTGTCTGTCTGTCTGTTTGTTCCGGGTAATCTCCGAAATGGTTGGACCGATTTTGACCTGACTTTCGATGGCAGATAGCTGATGTTACAAGGAGTAACTTAGGCTACGTGAACGAAGCCGCGGGAAACAGCTAATATTATGTAAAATTATTTTTTATACTATTGGATAACGAGACGAGCGGGTTCTTTGCCTGATGGTAAGCATAACGGCGGCCCATAACAATTACAGTGCAACTCACACTTTGAAACACTAAAACCTGCGCAGCACTGCAGTACACTCGTTACCCTGAGACATTAGGTATTAATTCTCAGCATAAGCCACTGAATTTCACTGGCTACTTTGTTCATCAAAAGGGAACACAGTAATGCTCGCACATTACTGCTTGGTGGCAGACTTCACGAGCATAGTAGTGGTACCAACCCAGACGGACACTCGCAGAAGACTTAGCCCTACCATCTAATCATAAAATATATAATAATAAATACTCCAGCATCACAATCACAACAAAATCGTTGTTGTCGATCGACGGTGTTAATCACTCGAATTTGTAAAACACTGCTTTTGGGTAGTGTCTATCACAAACCTCTGTGATTATCAAATTTGATGTCCACTATGCTTACATAATCGCAATTTTAAACTATCGATACAGAAACATCTGTCAAAATGAGTTATGGTGAGTAACAAGTGACTAACCGCGAAACTCGGTGCTCATGACGTCATCCAAGTTGATAACTGAGGTTAGCCAATACGAAACTAGCTGTTTGACAGTTCATCGTTGTACACTTTGCCAAGTGATCATCACTTTGAGTTGTCAACCGAGATACGGAATAGCCCTACTGCCCCCCTATTCGCTAACTTTTACATTTCTAGTGATCAACCGAGTCTGGTTGTACACCGACAATTGATGTCAACTAATTTATCATAACTTTGGTATTGCGTATCACATTGAGTGGATAACTGGTTATAGTGACTAACGGTGTCTTTCAGGACTTCACTAGCGCAACACTATTTGTTATCGACTATTATACGACTAAGTTGTTTAATGCTTTTTGAGGGTTATGCGTGTAAAATTTTGAGGACATTTCATTTTAGACGGTATACTTAAGATAAAGTGGCGGTAAAATAAAATCACAGACTATACTATAAGTATGTATGGTAAAATATATGTAAACTCTTTGGGTAAAATTCATAGTAATTCATTACGTAATCTTCATTCGGGCACCATTCTATTAATTACCTACTGTTAAAAGTTAATCAAATCAAATCAAATCAAATCGTTTATTTGCTAGTATACATGTTAGCGTTTTTGATCTATGTATTCAACCTGCAGGCAGGTGTGCAAATTTTGTTAGTACCTACAATATTAGAAATTTGGTGATAGTAAATAAAGTAAGAAGGTTATGATACCAAATTAATAAAGGAGGCAAATTCAAAATCTATAGAAATAAATAAAATTCAAGTGTCTGTATGTAATATCAAAATAACAGCTTTTACTAAATGCATATGAAATTATATACGGTACCTACAACAAATCAACCATATTTAAAATTTTTGTCTGTCTGTCTGTCTGTTTGTTCCGGTTAATCTCCGAAACGGCAGGACCGATTTTGACGGGACTTTTACTGTCAGATAGCTGATGTCAGGGGCACCTTAAAAGCTCAAGCAAACGTACGTTTCCTTGAGCGTCTAAGGTGCCCCTTACAAGGAGTAACTTAGGCTACGTGGGTGAAGCCGCGGGGCATAGCTAGTATTATCTAAAATTAAACTTTATACTATTGGATAACAAGACGAGCGGGTCCTTTGCCTGATGGTAAGCATAACGCCGGCCCATAACAATTACAGTGCCACTCAGAACTTTGAAACACAAAGACCTGCGCAGCACTGCAGTACACTCGTTACCCTGAGACATTAGGTATTAATTCTCAGCATAAGCCACTGAATTTCACTGGCTACTTGGTTCATCAAAAGGGAACACAGTAATGCTCGCACATTACTGCTTGGTGGCAGACTTCACGAGCATAGTAGTGGTATACCAACCCAGACGGACACTCGCAGACATAAAATATCTAATCATAAAATATATAGCAATAAAGACTCCAGCATCACAATCACAACAAAATCGTTGTTGTCGATCGACGGTGTTAATCACTCGAACTTATAAAACACTGCTTTTGGGTAGTGTCTTTCACAAACCTCGGTGATTATCAAATTTGATGTCCACTATGCTTACATAATCGCAATTTTAAACTATCGATACAGAAACATCTGTCAAAATGAGTTATGGTGACTAACAAGTGGCTAACCGCGAAACTCGGTGCTCATGACGTCATCCAAGTTGATAACTGAGGTTAGCCAATACGAAACTAGCTGTTTGACAGTTCATCGTTGTACACTTTGCCAAGTGATCATCACTTTGAGTTGTCAACCGAGATACGGAATAGCCCTGCTGATCTCAAGGCTTTAGCTAGCCACCTATGACCTAGTACCACAGACCATTAAACCTAGACTCCGTTTAGCCAGGCATCCCTGCTCGTCGAGGCTAAGCATTATCACTGCTTAACACCACCCAGCAGAACCAATCACAACCCGCCGTCTTCCCTCGTCTCGCCAACATTTGGCGATTGTGTTCTCATGCAAAACTTGGATTATGCGGCGTCTAGATTTACTGGTCTGTCCATGCTTAGTACGTAATCTATATTTTTACAAACTTTTATTTAACTCTACATTTGTATGTACTTATGTACCTACCTATGTGTGTTTGTTTGTTTAGGTCAAATCTTACAAGCTGAATTAGATCCACTTCCCAGTGTTAAATAGAGGCGAAATGAGATAAGGGCAAGAAGATGATGATGATGAATGATGATATCTAAATCAGATGACAAAGCAAATAAAAAAAAACAATAAATCAGCGGTGAAAACATTTCTTCAGGACGCTGTAGGATGAATAGGTAAAGTAGGTATCTACCTACTTTACCTATTAGTTATTAGGTTCTTAAGGACGTTATACGCGCCAAGGACCTTGCTCGAATGGGCGGAGTCAAGCGCACTTCACCCGCGCAGTCCGCACTACGTCTTTCAAGAACATCGCAAAACCTAACGTCATAGAACACGCGGATGAACCGCTACCCGCACGCGCGCACGGCATCTTTGCCTATAATTCTTTGAATTCATTTAGTGGAAAGTTCTTCATTGAAAGTGAAGTGTTGAAGTGATCATCATTTATTCGTAAATAAACGGTACGGATGCACATGGGATTATCCAACGTTGAGATTGATCTCAATATATCGCTCTGGACTAAAATAAAAGTACAGACAGCCAATTTGCTCCGTAATGTTGAAATTTGTTACACATTTTGACCCAAAAACGAACTTTTTTTTATGTTATTTGGTAACGCGACGAGCTGGTCCTTTATTTATTTATTTGAAACACCAACAGTACACATATTATATAATTTCTAGTTTTACATTTACTTATTTCTATTCTGTCCTTTGCCTGATGATAAGCATAACGCCGGCCCATAACAATTGGGATGTTGACTGATTTTGGGAAAGTGTTTAAAACGATGCGTATGGGCCTAATCTAACCCAAAATATTTAAATTTACTTTTTAAAACAACTAATATTTTAATTTTCATGTATTTTAAATGCCGTTTTAAATTTCGCTCCAAAACGCCAATGACGTCACTTGTTCAATACCACAGAGTACTTTTCTATAACACTATAAAGTGACAAGCAAAGAGAATATAACCACTACTACCTAGTCTGTGCTACGTTTAGTGACAAGTTGATTCGATATTTTCTGTGTATGTATTGGTATGTATTAAAATAAAGTTTTTTGAGCTTACTGATTTATATATAGATATGCTTTGGTTAATTAATACACTTTGAATCTATGATACTATTATATATTCATTGTTGGTTATAGAAATAATGATTTTTGGCATAATAAGTACTTACACGGAGGTCTTCACATTTCTAAATTCAGCAGAGCAGATATTATCGTTTGTCGAAAAGAAATTGGCCACCGTAAAACAATCCATTCTCGGCAAATTGGAATTATTTGCCTTTATGAAGCCACTTTCCATCATGGGAGAATATCCAAGAGTCGAAATAAATTTCGAAAAAGTGGCGCGGAATTCACGGCACACATAAATAATCACAGAAATCACTCTAAAATACTAAGCACAACGAGCAATATACTCATTGGAGTTTTGGAGGGAATGCGAAAATGTGCTGTTGTTGATTTTCTGTTATTTACTAATACGCAAATCACGTGGAGCCAAAAGCAAAAAAAAAAAAAATATTGAACAAGTGACGTCACGCGCGTTTTATGTCACGTGACTTCCGAGTGATGTGATTACATTTTGATTATTGAATTAAAATTAAATTCCTTAAAAATAAACAAAAATATTGTGTTTTATAGGATTTCTGTCACAAAAACTACCGTTTCGCGGCTAAATTATATTTTTATTTGAATACAGTCAACATCCCAATTGCAGTACCAATCAATACTTTGAAACAAAAAGATGCGGCACTGCATTGTGTTTGTATAAATAGTCCTGATAAAAAAAAGTAACTCAAAATATACTATAATAAATATAGCGTCCATGCGCACACACAATATAAATAGTTCCTATCTGATTTCCCTCTAGACGCTAGTCTTCAAACCCACACGAATAGAGAAATACTTGTGTCGATTGTCATTCACACACACAAATGCACGTAGTCGGCGGACAGCGCGAGCGGATCAACGAGTGACACAACCTCCTCGTCTGATAGCTAGCGCACGACTGCCGCGCGCGCCCGCGCAGAACACCTCCAAGACTTGGACGTTTGGAAATAGTTTTTTTGCTATTTTCTTTGAGAAAATGTTGCTTGATTTACAAAAGAAACACGTACTTTAAAGTAAATTTTCTTCCTTATTTTTTGGTGTAAAATTAATTCCAAACGTCTAAGTAATTTAGAAGTTTTAGGGAAAATAGTTTTAAAACAGCATGCTGTTAAATATTTTTTCAAGCCATAAGTAATGGTAACACAAAAAAAAATCAATCAGTCAAATTAATGCCCTTGAATTGATCATTCAGGTAGTATTTTTTTCAAGTCGTTAAACCAAGCCGTGTGGGAGTTTTAGGAGGAGAAAGTAGTCGTTTTGGCGTCCCTAGCCCCTTAAGGCCTCAATCAAGTTTCAATCATTTCGACGATGGTCAACGTGAGGCAATAAACTGCGCCTATCTTTCAATGGCCTCACATAATGATGATACCCTCGCATTAATACGGCGCTATTGGATAATTGAACGTGTGCGGTTTGGTAACCACCGCCATTGTCCCGCGGCGCGGCGGACCGTCCAGCGCGGCGGGGCGTCCAGCGCGGCGGAGCGTCCAACGCGGCGCACTCGGTGAGGACTCCTCACCTTGACCCGGTACTGGTCAAATGCAACGGCCAACCTTTTACGTTTTTATGCGCCACAGCCACCTTCCAGCTCACTTACAGGCCTCCTAAAATTGTGCAATGCCAGTAAAACGTATTGAAGTAGGTACAATATTACGCTACATTTTAACACAGATTAACTGCAATATAATAAAATAATTGATTAAATACAATATTATTATATTGTAGTTATTCAATGATTTTACTGTGTATCGACATATTGTGTACCTACCTACATTGCAGATGTAACTAGCTGAATTCAAACTCGCGATTACGTAATTAGAACCACTTTACCAAAAAAAAACTCAAAGTTAGTCAGTTGACAGTAAGTATATGTAAAATTTACACATTTTATCGTGAACATTTGTTTATTATATTATTATGTTAATTTTAAGTTCAATTACTCGTAGAGAAAATTAACTAAGAGAAACTTCCCAAGTCGCACTATTCAGTAGCAAAAAACATAAAAAAATTGTTTAAAGAATGTTATGTAGGACAGGAGCCCTTCGAAAGACCTTGTGTGTGAAAAAAAGTAGAAGAGCTTGGTATCCAGTTAGATAACTGGATACCAAGCTCTTCTACTTTTTTTACTAGCAAAGCCGTTATCCGAGTAGGTACTTTAAATCTTGTAAGTTTTTTACTAGTCACGAACTTGTCTTTCCTTCACATTTGTGTTTTTGAAGGGGGAATTTTATTCAGTGACGTCATACAGTATGCTCTATGAAGTAGGGAAATATACGTGTAACTCGAAGACAGAGTACCTTATACATACATGTTGGTATGAAGGGTGTTTACATGGCAGGTATCGATGCGGTGGAAATTGTTTTTTCTTTGTGAAGGTGATATAGTGCATTGTTTATAGATAAATAATAGATAATAATAGATCATTAGTTTCATAATTTATTTACGTTTGATACTTTCTGCTTTTGTTTGTACTAGTTGTTTTTCTGTAATGGCTGCAGGTACACAGCTGCGCATTATGTTGTAAATAATGTTTTTGAACTGACAAGGGCATCAACGCTGCGAACATTATCACTCTTCTTTTCGCGTCAATGGCTAAACTTATATGGTCCTGGCTACGGGTGTAACCGGAACCACCGCATCATCTGAGGCAGCGGTGAGGTCCTTCAGTGTGAAGGCTGCTGGGCACGCAGATCATGACAGTAGCCTTTTTTAGGTTCGCCATTGTAGTATAAGGGTGTACCGGGCGCTAAATTCGCAGGTCGGGGAGACTCCTTCACTTACACCCCATTGTTTACACTGCAAACATGATCATATTTACCACGCAGGTACCCAATATTGTTTGTTTTGAAGTTCCGATATTTCGACGCTGTATCGGAAACTCAAAACAAATAATATACCTATATGTACTGTAAATATCCCGTTTATTGTGATAATGTTCGCTGATTAAATAATGTGTCACCTCAGAGGATGTTACAATTAGATACCTACATTACAAGTAAGTGGTACTTAGGTATGTGTTTTACATAAGTTTTATAGTTTTTAAGTGATTTAGATTAATTAATTGGAACAACGTACTTAGGGTCACTTAACTTTAGTCAAACTAAAGTAGGTAGGTACCTATAGGTAGGTACCTCGTACATTAGCAAGTGTTTATTATTATGTATTACCATCTATAAGCAAATAATATTCATGATAATTAATTATAGTTTGTTGCATGTTTAGAAATAACAACTTATATACCTACGTCTTCGGTTTAACATATTTTACAATATGTATGTATGGAGGACAATTGCAACCTCTTGATGAACTGGAAATGATTTGGCATCAATATAAATGGCGAGTACATCGCTAACCTTCGTTTTGCTGATGATATAGTCACAGGCGGAGTCGCTGGAGGACCTCAGTAGCATGCTCAATGATCAATGACCTTAGTAGTTTCCCAACCGGTTGGTTTTTAGATGAACATGGACCAGAGTCGAGACACTAATCATATCCAACGTTGATGCTCGTTTTGTTCGGGAAACAAAACCAGTTTTGTAAATTTTACCAAAATGTTAAATAGCAAAGAAACTTGGGCTAAGTAATTAATTTTTTCAGTGTAGATAGGTATAATTTTCTGAAATAAGTATGATTTAGGATAGTATTCTATTAATAATATATTATTAATATATATGTAGGGTTACATTACATCATACCCTACATATATATTAATAATATATTATTAATAGAATACTATCCTAAACCAGTCAGTCAATAAGTGTCAACAGCGTGCCCGGGCCAGCGCGATGCATTAGGTGGCCGTTTGCCACCTAATGCATATTTGAAGAATAAGCCTCATCAATCAATCACGGACCACGCGAAAACCATTGGAAATACACGATCACCGCTTGACGCATATCGCATACCTACCGTCTAAGGTGACGCTTGGTAGAAAACCTAGGTATTAAGTTTCATAAGTCCAGTAATTTCACTGGCTACTCTGTTCATCAAACCGGAACACAGTAATTCTTGGACATTACTGCTTGGCGGCAGACTTCAAGAGCAAAGCGGTGGTACCAGCCCAGACGGACACTCGCAGAAGAGTTACTACCACCACCTAGTAAAAAATGTAGTAGTATCTAGCACAAAGCGGAGCAGTCGTCATTGAGCTCAGGCAGGGAGTGAAAGAGACAGCACTAAATCTGGCTGAGTTGGTGTTCTTGTCTGTATCGTGGATTTTTATTGGTTTTACGTCAAGCTACGATACGCGCTTGTCACCAAATCATTTTGACAGGAAAATACAAAAACGGATAATAATGTATGGCCGGCCTTATACGCTAAAAAGTGAAGCCTAGATGAGGGTAGTTCGAACCTAAATAATTAGGATTTGTAATATAGACGTCAAAAATAAATTTAAACATAACCTTACCGCGGCGCCTGCGGCTGCGTCCACACTAGTCCACAGTCGCACATCGCACGCACCCTTCCTCACGCACACATGCACACTCGAAGTGTTCCGTTTAATTACCGCTCTAATTCCGGTTGAAACGAACTTAACGACGTCGACGAGGTAACGAGCGCATTCCGGGCATTTCTTTTGAATGATCGTGAAACTGGCTAGATACTCGTAGGTGCGTAAAGTCGGATATCCTGTGGAAGGTAACTCGTACTGAAGTCTGAAAAATTTCGTTGCTCCTTCTTGAATTGGAATGTTTTCTGTTTGTTTATCCTATTTCATTCCATTGTTTAGGTAATTAAGGCGCATCCCTGAGTGAATGACCTTCATCATCTGATTCCCCGTTTGAGAGACGGCTGCCCAACCTCTGCGCACGCCCCTCGGCCATAAATAGGCATTGATTTTTTCAAAAAAAAAAACTATTGGCCTTTTAATACATTTTGAACGAGTAATAAATCAACTTTTTAACAGTAAATCCATTGCTGTAAACCAAATTAGAACTGCCAGAAATCAGTGTTTTGTTTTCATTTTCAGTAGTTATTTAGAAGCTGATTTCTTAGGTAATAATGTAATAAAGATTTTAAACGTGCAATATGTTGGAACTTGACAGGATATTTTTAACGACCTTCAAATAATATGACGATAGCTTCTTAACATTAGGTTAAATTGGTTTTACGCATAGGTACTTAATGTAAACGACCTAGCATATTTTGAATCCCACATGTACCTACTTATTCTGTATTTACTCATTTTTGTGTCCACTTGGGGCTGGAAAAGGAAGTCATAAATAGATACCTACTAGCTTCTGCCCGCAGTATTCACCCGTGTTCCCACAGGAACTGTGCCTTTTTCCTGGATAAAACGTCTAGCATGTTACTCTCCGGTCCATAATCCGTTCCTGCGTTACTGCGTGAAAGAAGGATAAACCAACAAACACGCTTTCGCATTTATAATATTAGTAGGATTACCTACTTAACTCCATGCTGTATGTATAGATACGTTTGACATGACCGTCGTTGCGCACTTCTATATCAAAATCTAGATGTTAAACTGGGCGTTTCAAAAATCTCAGAATAATTTAATTATTTCACTTTCTGCGCAGATGTGGTGAGTGGGTAGATACCAGTGAGGCATCTGTCACTCGCAGGCTTTCTACCCAAGCGGGTCACGACTCACGAGCACGCGCCGCCACCGCCGCCGCCGGGTGCTCAAAGATGCTGGTTATTAAGTATCCTAAAAACATAATTTAGAACTGACTCTCGAGTGCAGCTTCCGGAACACACTGATAGGTGTACCGCTTGGGAATAGATTTGCAACTGGGCGGTGGTAACTAACCAGAAGGCCACTAGACACCTAGACAGTGCCGCACCAGGCCACCAGCAAGCATTGGGTTACACTGTTTTGAAATTAACAATTTATGATACTGGAGATAAGCAAATTACAAGATTAGTAGAAAAAGAACGCTACTACAACATGGGCCGGCACTGGCTTGATTGATCAATAGCTACCGTACCTATATACCTACAGTGAACTGCGTAAATAATAAAATATATTAAAAAGGTCACGGTGCGACTAAACGGGGAGTTTTACATAATAATGCATGGTATTTGATATTATAATGGATTGTGTAAGTGACCGGCGCACGGCGACATTGGCCGCGGTGGCCCGCGCCGCGGCTTTGTGCGCTGTGGCACGATGGGACACTGATTATAATAAGGTCATAGTAGTGTGGTGCTGGTGTCGAGGACACACACGCTCGATTGTCATTCAAATTTATTTGTGCCTGGAGTCTAACAAAGTACCGAATCAAATTACAAATCCGCCTTGTTGGTGTCTAATATACAGTCCATCTACAGAATATATAGAATGGCCGTAAGGAATCGATTATAAGTATATGCATGGTCTCATACCAAGACCGTAGAGTGAGTGTTTCACGTACCTTGTCGCTAGCTCCAGGCATACACTCCGATTCCTCTCAAGGGCTTTAGTCCCTTTTTTTACTATGGTCCTAGGCTCACTTCTTTCTGCAGCTAAACAACGGGAATACAACGGAAAGTGTGTCTCCTAGTCGTCGAATGACGATAAATAGCGTAGGTACGTGTTAACAATGCTATATTATAATATACACTAGAATGCGTAATTTCCTCGTATACCGTTTCCCACATTCCCGGCTACTGTCGCTCGCAGATAGGTAGCGCGGAGCATTGTCCTCGCGCGACGGCGCGGCGTGCCCGCGGGCTAGCGCCGGAAGTGCGGTAACTGGCGTGGCAATGATCTTGATTCTTGTCGCATTTCCGACCACACGGTGCTAATGAACACACAACCAGCTTCACGGGTCGCGACCGTGCAGAAGAGATTCTGAACCCAGCGCGGGAGTGGTTACGGAAACCATGAATTTTATATCATGCAAACCATTGGATTATTCTGCAGTCTGCACTCACGCCTCGGGAGCAGACCGAACGCTGTGATAGTAACCGCTGTTCGAAAGAACTCGCTGAGAAGAGACGTCTACATTCGCTTTATCTTGTGCCTGACACAATAGGTGACCTAGTCCAGGTAGAAAGACTATACAACTCTCCTTGCACTTTGGTTCCGACTGTTTCATTATAAATCTTTTAGGGCAAGATAATCTAAGGAATGAGCCGTATTAATACGAGGTCCTGTCGAAAGCACGGGAGGGACGAGGGTCGACACTCCTCGGAGCGCGGTTGTGTAACGTGACAATGGGGACGAGCGCACATAACCTCTGTAATTAATTAACATAAATATGTTGTCTACATGTGATCGTTTCTCTGTTGTAATCTTTAATTATCGTGTTTCGATAAGGTTTGTAATCAGAGGTTACTAGTAAAGGTACATTATTAGCATTTTACACGAGGTCGTAAGATATAGTAATTGTACAGCTGTGTAATTAATACAATTGTAATTTATTACGTTAGTCGTGACGGGTCTGGATGATCTACGTAATCTGGTAAGTTCCAGTTGGTCTGACGAATATGAGGTACCGGTCTACTTGAAATTTAAATCTATAGCAGTCTATCAAATAGTTACGATATGATTACGCTTTACACAGCTCGCGTGTGGACAAACACCGCGCCGACACGCGACCAACATATAAGTATCTAAAGCGTGTACGAGTTATTGTTTGTCGTCCAGTGCATGCAGCAGCTCTCGGCCGACGACACGTAGGTTCCATCTGCACTACTCTGCACCACGTGGCACAAGGTGCAGATGGAACCAGGTGTGTACTCGCGTTCGTTTCCCGTTCGAGCGTGTGTTCTACAGTTCGGCCTAGACTCGTTGCGCGACCTGTGCACGAGCACGCCGACGCACGTGAAAGTAAACATAATTACTATTACGGTGTGTTCACACACCGCACAATGCACGCCGACAATGTCGTCAATATCACTGTCAGTGGGTGAGCGCGCTCTATGGGATCGATGAGCGAAAGTGCGCAAAAAACGCAACCTCTCAATGAGCGCGCGCATTGTCTGTATTGAAAGGGATCGGTCATGTAACGCTCGAGGACAATCGAAATTATTTCAGCGAGATTGTAGCTGCTTAGAGATGAAGCAAAAGACAAATGGGATGAATGCGCTCGGACGCGGCAGCCTGGGACCTGGAGATTAGAAAGTAGATAAGCGCAGTTTGCGCATGCGGGAAGGTGTCTCGTCGCTTCAAACTAAAACAAAGCCTTTGTAGCTCAGACTATATAAACATTAACCGTGTTACAATAAAATACAACTTTTAGACGCCTGTTTAGCTAGACAGTGTCTAAATATAGGTAGACTTAAAAATGACACGACAAAATGGAATCAGACAACGGTTAGACACTATATATAAATCAAGATATGTGGTTGTTAATATTTAAACACGCGGCTAAGGCATGTTTATGGTGTATTTATTTTTTGTAGTAAGACCGGAAATGGTAATAATACTGTATGACTTCTAATACATAAGTAAATTGGATATTTTTTATCCAATTTATTATGAAACAATATTATTTTAACGACTGCATTTTAGAAATGTCATTATACCGGTTCGATTTTCAACTGAGAAATCAATTGTTTTTTCAACTGCACTGCAATTAAGATAAGACGAGTTATTTCATTCCCATTTTAACGTATTCCAAAATGATTAAGACTGTGTACCTAATCACTCGATATATTTAATCCTCGACTCATATATATTTGGACGATAAAACGTGAATTTATGTACTTACCTAATGAGGCATGAAATAACGCTAGGTACCTATCACACGGCAGACACCGGGGGAAGGGGGGGGGGGCAGCCGGCGCGGGGCGAGGAGACCGTACGTGCTCATTATACTACATTCAATATTTGTTCTGATTGACAAACAGGGGACGTGTGTCGGAGCGCGGAGCACGGTCGAGGAAGAATCCGCGCTGGTTTCCGGCGAGCTGTATAAGATAAGTTTTTTACCACTGCGTGCATCGTTTTCAGATACATCTAGCCGTTTAACTATGTATAGGAATCAAAAATTTAACATGATTTCTTATAAAGTGTTGAGACTCGCCGAGGAGTTAGTCCTACCACCTGGTAAGACTAACTCTTCTTTGAGTGTGCGTCTGGGTTGGTACCACGGCTTTGCTCGTGAAGTCAGTAATGTGCAAGCATTATTGTGTTCCGGTTTGATGAGCAAAATAGCCAGTGATATTACTGGCCTTATGATGGGCTTTAATACTTAACGTCTGAGGGTAACGAGCGCACTGCAGTGCCGCGCAGGCCTTTGTATTTCAAAGTTCTGAGTGCTGGCATTGCAATTTTTATGGGCTGGCGATGGCGTTCTGCCAATGTTATCAGGCCAACGACCGGCTCGTTTCATTGTCAAACAGTATAAAAAAAAACGGATATTGGTGGTCTTTTCTGGGAGTGTGTCTGGGTCAGTATCATCACTTGTATACTCACGTATACCCTGCCGCCAAACTGTGGTGTGCTAGCACTGCTGGTCTGGACGTAGGAGCGTTCCGTTCGCTTAGTAAGAAGTATTTGCGCGCGGTGCAGTGCCGCACAGGACTTGTGGTACTCTGAGCTCGGCGCACCGCTGGTTATCAAACTGCGTTGTTATCAAACAGCGCGGGATGAGCTCCACGTTGCGTTACGTTATGAGAACGTCAGGGGTCATCACGCGCACTCCTCTATTTCTCACAGACAATCGCGAGAACGACATGATGTACGTTACGCAAGCGTCGTTCTCTCGCTCGGCGCCGCGTTATCTTTGATTGGACTACTTACCTACTGGCCAAGCATGTCCGTAGCGGAGTACGCAGTAACTATAACGCTTCACCAAGTTGTATCTCTTACAGACGAAGCAGCGGCACGTTGTGCATGTTTATTTATTTATTTGCTTATATGGAAGATCAACAGCTATAAACACATTTTATAGGAAAAGAAACAGTGAGCCAACTTGACACTTGTCATACTTCATTCACATTTATACAGGAAATAGTTGACGGTTTTTTAAACGCATTCATTAACAGCTAAGCTACTACATAAACACTACCGCTATCTACATCTAACTTAGATACAACAACAATTGGATAGTCTTCAAGTGATTGTAGATAATCCAAATGTTCTAGCGCATTATCAGTTGGAAGCGTACCCAGCATGCTGGCGCGGGCGACACTCGCTGGACTGCAATGCACTTCAATACGGACTCGTCGACATGTTGCCTGCGCTGTTAGTCGATGGCCAGTACGGTGATAGTCCTGGTAGTGCATGGCAACTTTGTTTCGTCCGTTATGTACTGGCCTCGGACGAACTGTCATTAGATCTAGGCCGTGTGCGCTAGTCAATTACTCAGTAGTTAGTTAAAATTTAGACTGCGTGCTGGCTACGTATGTTTATAAATAAATTTAAAAAACATATCAATTAATGGTGCATGTGTTCTGTGTGCCTACGCAGGTCTTTTAGCTGTTGGTTATTACCCTGTTACGAGGCGGTCTGTAACCCTTCCGCCGGACGTCGCCCAGAAGGCAGAGGCCGCACACATTCTCACGGTACGATATGAAAGTGCTAAAACTATAATTAATCCGTGCAAATGTACACGTTATAATACGTCCGTGGCGAGTCAATGATTAAATTACGTGAGAACACAAAGCAATCCACGCGAACTGATAGGCGAGGTCTATTATCGAGAAAGCGCTAACAAAAGACTTCAACGGGCGCGGCGCGCGGCGGGTGCTCGGTGTTCAAGTCGTCTATATTCGGGGGTTTTAATTCATTTACATGGTTCTGTACCTTAAAATGAAAACGAATCACTTTTAAGATCACTTCATTGCCCGTCTGGCTTTTCGTCAGAAAAGATTCTTTTTCTCAGGAACGAGTGAAGGTATCAAGTTGAAATTTATATGAAATACTCAGGTATACCTAGATATATGCATTATTGGAGCTGTGAAAGAATCGAACTTCAAAGTCAACGCAATCAAACGATACGGCCGTTGATGTCGCATATTTTGACACTCGCGAGGGAAACAATATCTATAGGGTACTTCCCGTTGACCTAGAAACATGAAATTTAGCAAGAAGCAATGTCTTAGAGCCCACATACACGAGCACTCCAATCCACAACGTTTCGAAAACTGCCCGTGTGTTGGGAATCTCACTGGGATTATTTGGCGTGATAGGAGTATTGTATATCCAAACATTGCAAATCCAACGCTCCAAATCATCGTGTGTGCCCGGTACAACGATCCATTTCACGCTCAGTTGGCAGTATGCGGACGCAGAATTTACAAAAAATGGAGTGATGGCGCGCCCGGAATGTAGTGAGCTTGTATACTTAACCATCATTTTATAATTTAAAGCGCTATCCTGACACAATGAATGTATCATCCTGTCCTCTTTACACATACTGCCGGTATGCATTGATATACTCGTAAATGAAAAAAAATACCACTCGCGCGTCAAAATTGGATAAAAATCCAATACAAGCGTGATTACTCCAAAATTAGATGCTAAATCGAAAATATATCACAACTACGTTTTTTGTCATATTTATATTACGCAAGTATTATGAATTTTTTCGATATACACTTACACAATTACACAAATAACAAATATATTTCATTACAAACCTATTTTTAGAGGCATGTTGTAAAATTGCCTTTTTTTTATCGAGTAAATTTGTTAGAAACTTACAACAAGGTTATCGGTAATATGATGAAAAATTACGTATATTTTTCCAGTGCCCGAAACTCATCTGATTTTGCTAAAAAATCTAAGTGAGGCTATTTAGCTGCAGCTATTGCCTTGACATGAACCTGATAAATGTAAAGTTCGATAATTATTTTTTTTTAATGATATTTGGTAACGATACGAGCTGGTCGTTTGCCTGATGGTAAGCATAACGCCGGCCCATAACAATTGCAGTGCCACCCAGAACTTTGAAACACAAAGGCCTGCGAGGCACTGCAATGCGCTCGTTACCCTGAGCCGTTAGGTATTAAGTCTCATAAGCCCAGTAATTTCACTGGATACTCTGCTCATCAAACCGGAACACAGTAATGCTTGCACACTACTGCTTGGCGGCAGACTTCACGAGCAAAGCGGTGGTAACAACCCAGACGGACACTCGCAGAAGAGTCAGTCCTCCCACTAACAATGATAATGAAGCATTCAAGAAAATATTACAACAATAATTACTGTAGACTGTGTCCAACGCTTGTTTGATATTGTCTCGAGCGGCTGTGTGCGCACCGTGACACCGCCCGTGGTCGTCCGCGCCCGCGGTGGCTCCACCGCCGGGACGAGGCCGCGCGCGCCTCGCATAGGTACTCATCACGGCGCGGCGCGGGCTACATGATGACGTCACACAGTGTTGACTGCAGGTTTCCTCCTGGAGACACCTAGTGCTCGAGATGCGATCACCTCAGGCCGCAAGTCGCAAGGCCGCGGCGAGGTCACCGCGGCCGTGCGCCGCCGTGTGCCGCCGTGCATACTCATCATCTCATCAAGGCGCGTCACCCCGCGCCCGCGCGTGACGTGACGTCACCTCACTGACGGAATCGAGCCGTGATGAGGATGTTCCTTAATGCGAGGTTAAAGTGTTAAGGTTATGTTAAAAGAAGTTATTATGACGGAAAACCTATCGTGCAGTCGGTATTGAACGCAGATTAACATGGCTTCTAGTTTTTTAGCCTCGTAGTCAAAAGTCAAGCTGTAAACATTAAGTTTTTACACATTGATGATGTAATTCGCAGAAATATTTAAAAATAGACGTATAGAAAAAAATCGCAGACATATTCTGTTAGATTTGTAAGAAGCAGAATGAAAATCCGTGAGAAATAAATCCGGGTTGAATACCTCTCCTTTCAGGCACGCAATAGATAACGAAGGAGAAATCTCTCGGCGCGGTCCTGTAATCCACTAATAATCCCCCCCAGGATGGGATCTCACGGGACCCACCCAGGCTCCAGTAGCGAGTAACGACAACACTTGAGAGGCGTGGGTGAGCGTCACTCACGCCGCGGCCGGTCGTACAGGTTCAGTGCAGCTGATTAGCTGATAGCCAGCGCGGCGAGGCGCGCCTAATGCCATCTGCATGCATGTCTAATTAACTATTAATCATGGTCCGGTAGATGCCCAGGCAGCCCAGGCTCCAGTGGTAGGTACCTACCAACTAAGCTAAATTAGAACTGCTCACCGTAATGGTGGAGCCATTCAAGTTGAAAGTAATGAATTCATTGGTTTCGTTATGTTACAATCGAGCTATGAATCCTACAAATGAGCTTGAGTTTTTGATGAAGGAAGAAAGCTTTATGTAACCCTAGCATGGTCACGGATGGTGGTAAGTTGCGCATTGTCGAGTGTTCGCTTGTCAAGTGGATGCACCGCGGCGCCATGCAGCAGCATTGAGCAGCACGACTCGAGTGCCATTCGTAACTCATGACCTTCGATTACATCGTGACTTAAGATCAGGTCAAACGCTAAAAGGAAAAAAAAATTAAGAGAAGTGAAGTTTTTGTTTTGTTTGCGGATAAACTGAAAAAAAAGCTTGAGATGAAAAGCTTTTCATCAGAAATCAAGATACATACTTAGTGGTTTTTTTTCTTTCTTATTACTGACTAGCTGCTGTCCCGCCGCCCGCGGTTTCACCCGCGTGGAGATTTTGGATTTCATGGTTTTTATTTCTTTGTGCGGAACCCTGTTTTTTTTTCTAAAATTAAAGTAGCCTAAGTTACTCCTTGTAACATCAGCTATCTACCAGTGAATGTCCCGTCAAAATAGGTCCAGCCTTTTCGGAGATTACCCGGAACAAACAGACAGGCAGACAAAAATTTTAACAATGGTTGTTTTGTTACAGGTACAGTATATACTTTCATAAGCATTTAGTAAAAAGCTGTTATTTTGATATTACAAACAGACACTTCAATTTTATTTATTTGTATAGATTCTATTACTATGTAGTATGTATGTATACGGCGAAGTATGTCGTGCCCGAGGCAGTTACATAGTATGCAGCGAGCACGCCGGCTACTGGTCCGCGCCGCGCGACCCATCGCCGCTACACGACACTGTATATCGACTTTTCCATTATTAATTATTGTAATCACTTCCAATAAATAATTAAACGATAGCACAACGCACTGAGGTTTGAGCTAATGTGTATCTATTTTTAGAATTCCATTAATTTGTACATTTAAGTGTTGTGGTAGAGACGATAATTAGACATAATATAACCTCGATAACTCTAAAGGTATGTTATATTATTCAGACGCGCGTCGCAGCCTTGTACTGTTACTTATTCAGTGCTCCGGTGCAGCAAGCGAGCAGCGCTGGTAATGGTTTACCAGTTTCACCACAGAATCGTGCTCAGCGCTCGATTATCTTTCAAGGCAATTAGTTTGACCTCTTCGTAAGTTTAATTAATTTGCTCAGTTTCTAGTTATTTTAATTTTGCGGAAATGATCTTATACTTAGGTAGGTACAGCTAGGTACTAATGTTCGAGTGCATAACGCTAAAGATACAATTTTGGAAATAAAATATTACTTTTATAATTTACCCTAGAAAGGTAACTCTCAGGCTCTCACTTCAGACTTTTTCACTCATACATTGTAACGGGATATTTACCGTGATTATTATTGAGTTAATTCCCAATCCCATGTACATTATGCTTGTGCAGTGTCGAAATATCGGATGCATAATATCATCGCTCAATAATAATCACAGTAAACATCCCGTAACAATGTATGGATTAGTAAACAAACGAGAAAGTTTAAAACAAAGTTTACTTTCAGACAACTTTCGAGCTCTAACGTTACATTAGGTACAATATTTTTTTAGACATTGTCACATCTCTATATTGATTTGGATAAATAAAAACATAGAAAACACAATAATTCTACTTAACTAATTAAAGTTTCAAAAAAAATAATTAAAAAGCTAAGACACTATCACCCGATGGCAACGCGCCTAGAATACTTACTGGTCGCATCGCCACGTTGAAGTTATTTAGATTTTTCTTTAAAGTTAAATTCTTCTTTGTTGATAATAATTTGCAAAGCTCTGGAAATATACATGAGTCCTTTCAGCATAATATACTGTGAGATAAATTTATTTTAATTATGATCTAATTTTTAACGACTGGTGCCGGTCGGACTAGTTGTCCTCGCTGGACCAGTGGCATGTTGTACAAAGTACGTAACGTTTCAATTGCTTGTCAAATAATAAGCGTCGAATAACTGGCCACATATTCTCTCCTTGGCACACTCCACATCCGCTCCAAGCACCTGTCTAGAATTTAAACTAACATATGGTATTTCAGCGTGAAACAACCGTGTTATTGTACTTAAAACAAAATATTGTCTGCAGGTGCTGGTGTCGCTTCACGACCTACAAATAGGTAGTTCTGGCTTGAAACGACGCGTGTGAAAATGTTGTGGACAACCACGCGTAGGTACTCTTGAATTAAAAAAAATAGGTATTAATTTGTTTACGCAACCCGCCGAGTAGGAATGCAGCATCAGGATTACAATTATCGGTGAAATTGGCGTAAACTATTGAGAATTTGTTGAACTTAATTGACGTACTGAATCGATTCCGAGCGGTGGTAGGTACTCAGTACTGTATGTCATTCATTTTCGACTCGTTATCGCTTGATCAGCTGCACCAGTGACGATGTGGTATGTGGTAAACAAGCCGCGAATGGTTATTTTATTTGTCAAGTATAACAATAACATAGAAAAATATAGTTTATTGATTGATTCTAATATCCCGTCGTTTTTGTTAAGTGTATGTACAAGTACATAATTTATTGTAACAGTTAAAATTCAGTTGTTTTAGTAGGCGTGCACGAGACACGTAGTTCGTGTCTGTCTGTCTGGCGCGGCCCTGTAGCCACGATCGCTGGTGACGCGTGACGTCAGCTTGTAGTCGAAGTAACTTATTGTTATTCTTTGTACGGTGTAATCCAACAACAATGTTAATCCAGCATTCATTCGTTAGACTAGTCTGCGATGCGCTCCTAACTATAGACACAATAATAGTACTCGTATAGATATGTATCCTAAAGCCTTTATTATTATGGCACACATCACAACTGACCTATATTAGTCGGTACGTACCGTGGAACTAAACATAGTGTGACGTCATAATATATGTCGGTGCGTTATTGTAATGTCACTCGAGCTATATATTGTTTTGCGACTTATAGGCATCTGATCCACTACCTACTGGAAGTTTTAATTTGAATAGTCTTTAACAGTTTTCGAGTTTTCTAAAGTTACAATAATTATCAAGCACGTTATTGCCCCTCGTAGTCGTGCCCGTGACCTCGAGATGTAATTTTTATAATATTATCAATAGACGCGCTTCATTTGAAGCCTGAAACGGAGGGAGAGTACCTCCGTATTCCCCTCTCGTGCCTCACGACTCAAAGCAGAAGTGTAATAACTCCTCCTCCAACCCTGGGGGTGGTAAATGATAGAGTCCTAATCTTCCAAATGGTTTTATGCAAACAGACAGGGGTACTTCCCAAAGCTGGTTGTAGAAATAAATCTTCACACCGGGCTACAAAGCCCACGCCTGGAGACGGGTGTGCACTGTGCACGCGCAGTGCGTCGTCGTTGTGCGTGTTGTACCCACAGAGGGCGCGAGTCGTGCGTCGGCGCGGCGGGTAGCTACTAGGAAGCGGCTTATTTGCGCAGTATGTCTGCACACGCTTAGATTATCATGAACGCTAGCTAAGAATGTGTGTTAGAATATCCGGGAAAAGCCTGTTGTCTGCCTTAATTTCAATACGTCATATATAAGAACAGGATGGCGCTGGTATTTGGTATAGATATAAAATAAAAAGAACCGATATACCTCTGTATAGGTGAACGTAGTCGGTAGTCGTAACTGTAAAATCATTAAATGAAGCTTATTCTACAAAGTTGTTGATGGGTGTTGTATAGAAGTAACATAAAGTAAGAAAATTTTGAATTCACGGTTCCATGAGTCAGTCAGTCCATCAGTTCCTACCCCTACCCCTACCCTGCAGACTACATCGCTGTTACATCGGGTACATTCACGCACACACGCACGTAAACATAAATGTGTTTGTGTGTGTGCGCGATGTTGTCTTGTACGGCACGAATTCATATTGCGAAAGTGAAATAACGTCAAAATGTAATGCAATATCAATTTGCACTTACTTGTACTTAGTTTGCAAATGCCGCACACCACTTATAGCGGTTCACTCGGGTTTGCGTGCTGTCATTTGTAGGTAGCAGGAACAGGCTTACAGGGTTGTCAGCTCACGTATTGAGAGCTGGTACTGGTCGCTACTGATACTTCAGCAGTAACTCTACGAGATGTGGTCAAGGCGTCTGAACTACTGCAGTGGAGACCACACATACATAGATTGTCCAACTGTACCTATGCATAATTACTAAGTGTGTTTAGCTATAATAGGTATATGTTTATGTAGTACCCAAATTGATAATGCCAGTTGACAAAAAAAAATGAATTTCAAATATGTACGTGCAGCAAATTCAAACGTCCGGCTGTCTGCGCTCAAAGAAGTTGTAGTCCTTGCCTGAGTAACAATAACCGACAGACATTCGCTTTCGTTTCACTAGCTGCATGCGCGTCTGATCTGATGGATATCAAGCGGTATGAGAGGTCGTGCCGCGCGGTGCTCCAGTTACAAAAACGCGGATGCACTCACAACAATCGATTGCCATCGCCGAGGCGGCGGCGGCGGCGGCGGCGGCGGCGCTCCGTTGAGAGCTGTTGCGAGAGTGGCCTGCGTCCGTAGCCGGGCGCTGCTCAACTACTTCTCACTATGAAGATTATAAACTAAGTACATCATTATGGGACATGTCTCTCTATAGTCTATAACATTTGCAGGTTCTAATATACAGTTAACGACTGAGATACGTTTGCTGTTGTGAAGATACTCGACGAGGTGCAGAATCAGTCTTATGTTCCCACTGTTGTAGGGCTCAGGAGTCAGGACTTATCACAGAGATAGAGAAAGAGAGAGAGTGCAGGCCACTAGTCACCAACACTTACAGGGCCAAGTGAATGTGGTACTTAGATGATTGAGAACTGATAATTTTTAGTTACCTGGCTAACTCAAAATTATTAGTTGTAACTTTTATTACCTAATCTAAACTAGCACTATATACATAATTATAATCATACTCTGTACCTAATTGTAAGTTAACGGAAGAGCAGCTGTCAATCAAAACTGAGATAAAGTAGGTATACGATCCTACCTATACACATATAACGTGGACACACGTACCTATAATAAATTGTACGTAGTGCACACAAGTACGAGTGTGTACGTCGTATGTTCGAAATATTTTCCCGGATCGGAAATAGAAAAAACAAAACCAATCACGTAATTTTGAATAACTTTATTAATTGACAATGTATTGTTGCCCCGTCCGTGCAGTCCCCCGGCCCCCGGGTCGTGTCCCGGCCGTTGACATCCGCCGTGATTTATTGACACTCGATCATCGGCGTGCGCTGCTAATGTGGACACATCGCATACATTAACCGTATCCGTTAATGTGACGCACGCCGCAAACAACGTCGCCTTGTGCGGGACCGCACTCCGCAGGACATCACTACTTACACCGAGTCACACCGGTGTTGTTGCTAATAGGTGTCGATACGAGCAGGCTGCTACCGAGAGCTTTGAATCAGTACATCTTGCGCAGCACTGCTCGCGTTCAACATCCTGGTGCATCAAGTGTCATGTCTCATTTGCCCAGTAATTGTAATGACTTTTATCCAATGAATATTTGATTGATTTCAATAGATGTGTAGTATTATGTAATAGCTTTGATCTTCTGTAACGTTCACGAACGATTTTTTATGTCATAAATTTAAACCAACCCAAATTACCCGAATTAATCCGATTTGACTTACCATTATCTAATTCTAAAACAGCTTTTCCTTATTTTGAACTCTGACTCAAACGCTCAGCGATAAAGTAAAAACATCTTTGACTATACCTACATATAAGTGTAAGGGCTCGGCGAGACTCCGCAGAGCGACTAGATCCTCAGCGAACATCCGCAGTAAAGGGCACATAACTGTAGTAGCGCGGAATGTTGCGACAACCGCTCGGTTGCCAACAATGTCAAGTAACCGCCCGACCCGACCCGACCCGGGACTACTCCAGAGGACCAGAGGGCTCGGACAAATGGCAATATATTGGAAGGGATTCTAATTCTACCGTCGTTATTAAACAAGTTTGAATGAAATTAAGATGTACTTCGATACACACATCGCATGTCTGTAGAGATCTTAGGAACCTTCGTCTTCCTCGTGGGCTAATAATTACGACTCAAAGACATTTCAAAACAAAAATACGGAATTCCTGAAATTTTTTTTGTTGGTCTGTCTCAGCAGTCTATATTAGGTTAGGTATCAAGTAAGTACTTTTTATTCCTACAGGTCATGTGTTTGCACAGTGTCCTCTCGCGTTATTAGTACTGTATAGTGTATATAATTATATAAAATTTAAGTTATTGCAATTAATTCTAATATGTTTGCCTTGATCTTCGACGGTGCCTCCACACTCCCAATAGAGCCCGCTGGTACCTCTCGCGCGGTGCGCACACGCCGCCGCTGACAAACATCCAACCTATTATGAATGATGACACTGAGAGCTCACAAATACTAAGTTCGTATGTATTGAGAGAGCGCACAATACGGCATCGCGCCTCCATTGTGGTCGGTGAAGCAACGCCATCAACACATGCATGAGGCTCGCAGCTCCTACATTGGGCAACTGTGTTGTAGGCGCTGCTTTTGTAGCTTTCAACAGATATCTTCTGTTGAAAGGATTTTGTATTCGATATGGTAAGTAAGGCTTTGAAAGCGCAATTCAAAAGTATCTGTTCTCAGACCTTCTTTCACACAATAACGGAGCAACGGATCGACGCGATTTTTGGCATAGATATACCTTATGAACCGGAGAGTAACATAGGGTATAATGACGTGAGTTATAGCAGGTTTTTAACAATTTATAATGTGTGATACTCACGAAAATTTTAACAGTAAAATAGGGTATAACTTTTAGGGAAAACATTTTTATCCCGGAAAAATGCACAGTTCCTGTGTGAAAGTGGGAGAAACCGCGGCTGTAAATAAAGAACTAAATAAAGAAGCTTGCGGCAATACAAGAGCTATGAATCTAAATTATTCGTAAAATGATTTGGTAGGTACCTCGCTAATCTGTTTTGGAAGACAATCCTAGCATGCACTCTGTCAAGAAGGCCGACCAAGGTGAGTGCAGCGATGCGCAGCGCGAGTACTTGGTACCGGTGATACTTGGCTGGTGTCTTGCACTTTAGCCTCGACGATATTAGCCGCGTGATGTTTAATAGCTTTGTCCCGTTTTTGCAGAGCCTGCCAATTGATGGATTCATGACTCAGTGTTGGGAAATAAACTATTAGTTGACCGGATGCATATTGTTTTTGTGAGACTATAAATACCTACGCCATATTAAATTGAACCGGAATAATGGACTTCGCAGAAATAGTAGGTACGATGCCTACTCCTAGAGCTGAAGCCATACGCACTAAAAATGAGGTTTGTTTTGTTCTGGTTTGTTTACTAGACACGACGCCGTGACGCACTATTAAAGTTCCAATAGTAAATAAGTAGCTCCATTTTAAAGATTTCTCGAAGGTTCAATTAAGTTCTGATGTGTTCGGAGTGTGTATCACCGTACGCGTCTTGTTCCACTTGGACTCTAATATAATTTTCTTGACAGTTTCCTCGGTGTCCCTCGCTAGCGACCGGTCGGGATGCTAATTCGGACCCGCTCGTAACTGGTCTTACAGTTACTCGTAGGACGGCGCTCTACTGCGGAACGAGTTATCTCCTAGAGTATGGGATGTACCGTCACTTGTCAGTCGTCAGTCGTCACGTACCGTTTTGTGATCGTTCCTGGCGAGGCCTTTGTAAATTACTCAAATACTCATACCTAAACTTTGTCATACGTCAATAACCTTTGTGTAATTACACTAAATTAGACTTTATTTATAGTAATTAGAGGTTTGGCTCGTAGCTTTTCACTAGAAGTTTTTTTAGAGCTTACCATATGTAGTCCTTCATGTCCTCAGTATGTACTCAAAATTATTGAACAATAGGGGTAGACGTATCTATTCCGTGGTAGAGTGTCGACAGGAGACACTCCTCCCGTTCGTTTGAATCATCAACATCGACTTCACAACCAATGTTTACTTCAACGAACACAATGTCTCCTATAACACTTCTCTTGCCGTTTACAATAATACATTCGTATGATGATTCTAAATATTTTGTTCATTTGACATCATGTATGAATAGTTCTACACAATATACAATCCTACCATATAATATTATAAACGCGAAAGTTTGTGAGGATAGATAAATAATGTGTCCGGTGTAGTGCCACCGAACACCTTAGTTGGCAGTATTCGGGTGACGCGTTTACTTAGTAAAGGCGGATCTAAGGAAAGGCCTTCAGTGCACATTTGGATAGCGCGTTGCCCGGGTGCATTCAGCTAACATTAACATTTTCACTTAACATTTTAAACATTAAGAACATTTTTATACAACAATAAATTAGTAATACTTCAAACAGTATTTTAACATCAACATCACCGCAAAGCTCGCTACGTACCCGACATAATATTTGTTACTCTTTCACACAGAAACGGCTGAACGGATTTTAATGAAACTTTACAGTAATATAGTATTATATATTATATACTACAATTTATGATGATATATAAAATTCGGGCGAAGCCGCGGGCAGGGGCTAGTCACTCATAATTATGTTTAGTGCCACTAACTCAACTGGTTGTGTTCTTCCGAGCCTCTCATTGTATCCGGTGTATAATGAGTAATGAGTAATGGTTTCGCCCGCAATCAATGGTGAGTGGGCGGCTCCTAGTAGGAAGCGAACATTTTGTGACGAAAACAAAACGCATCGGGAACTAGCTCCTGATTTATGCAAACTAGCTTCTACCCGCGTTTTCACCCACGTTTTCACAAGAACCGTGCATTTTACCGGGATAAAAAGTAGCCTATGTTACTCTCCGATCCATAAACTATATCTATACCAAAAATCACGCCGATCTGTTGCTCCATTGCTGCGTGAAGGAAGGACAATCCAACAAATACACTTACGCATTACGGATTAGTCAAATAGAAGACAGATTCTAATATTATTGCATGCAGTACATACATAGTAACTATATATTACGACTGTACTCACAGATCTCTTAACTATACTACATGAAGAATAGTAAAGTAAACGTTACTTCCTCATCAATGAGTAAACGATGTAAGTAATTTGTTAACCTAAGTACTTGTACAGACGGCACACGGTCCATAGCTCTCTAACTAGAGCAGGAACTAGCGGCCACGGAGCACCAGGGCTCTGCCCTCGGCGACCTCGATGTCCAGTTAAGTCGGTGATTCGTGTGCTGGCCTGCACCCACGGCGCGGCCGCCGCCGCAGGGTCGCCATGCTTGCTGGACGACTGCCACTCACATCACCAATCAATCAAAATTATACTAATTTGTCATAGGACTCAGAATCCTTCGAATTTCAAACAGTTTATTTCGTTACTGAATGAAGTAAATGAAATGAAATTGTATAAATCATAAAGTTTTATAGAAATCAGTGAAACTGACCTGCAGGATAGCAGGGTGTCGAAGGGGGAATGCAGAACATCATCAGAGAGGACCGTCTTTTTGTTACTCCTGGACAGATTATAGTTATGGAACCCAACGGCCGCAGCACATGAACTACATAGACTTAGATTCATAGACCCTCTGCACTCAGTCAGCCGGGTGACGGGTCCCGCCCAGGCTGGTACCGGAGGCGCAAACCGTAATTCCTTCGTCTGGGACTTTGAGACAGGGCCATTGCGTATCTATTATAAATCTACCCCGCAAATTTCAGTAGTGACATGGTGATTTTAAACTGCAATTAAATAAATGAATACAAAATTTGTTTACGAGAGACAACGTGTGGCACCGTTCCCCACGGCGGCTCAGGTACTTAGGGCTGGTACTTGGTACACAGACAAAGATTAGACAGTAGTTACAAGAGGTGGTCCCGTGCCGCCCCGCAGCCGTCGACCGCCGCCCGAGCTAATTAGCCGCGCGTGTGTGTGTGAAGGCTGCGCGCCAAACAAAACATGTTGACATTATCAATTTTGATGCTTCATGAATTTCGCAAGCGTCCGTGGTGACCCCGGCCACGACGCTGATTAGCTGAGTTAGCTCAGCCTCTTGCTGGTGGCTGGTAGCGCACTCTTCTCACAAGATTTCACAATCATTAATGTGACTTTCTTTACTAAAGTGGAATGGAGTTAGTCCTATAGATATCATTACGGCATGTTTCTGATCGACTTATAATTTTTGTATAATTTGAATCGTTGACGCTATGATGGTTCAGTAGTAGTGAGTGGTGAGGTCTGCTGCTGACCGCTGACCGGTCTTGCTTCGCTCTAGTCTTACAAGGAGTACGAATGATAATTTCATTTGCGTGAAGGAAAGCTTAATGCAATCATAGCATGGTAGGGAATACCTGTTTTAAGTAGCCTATTTGGTTTTCATACCTTATTATACTACTTATTACTATTAACTTGTTATAGTGCGCTATGATCTATTAACGATTAGAAAAACGCCAATAAAATGATCCATAATAATCAGAAAAGTAATGCAATAAAAACATTCAACTGTATTTATGATTAACGAGCGCTAGATGGCGCACAAGCAGCAGGAGCGATGTAATAAGATTTATTATTGTACGGCACTTTTATAACACTTCAACTAGCCTGACAAATCAGCTGGTGAATCAGTGGAAGGTTATTCGGAGCGTCACTGATAGGCACCAATTGGTGGAATTGGGCGCGGCCTCGGAAGGGCCCCGCGCCGCGGCCGCGTCTCGGTGCGCACGCGCAGCGCACGCGCAGCAGGCGACGCGACGCGACGGCGCACCCGCCTTCACATAATATACTTAATTATATTATCACACAGAATCTCTTGTCAATAATATTAACAAGGTAGATACAGTACAGATAGTATAGTTTGGTTCTCTCTCATTTTCCTGTTCTAATAAGGAGTTTCTTGAACAGAAACAGATGCAAGTGCGTTTAGTACTCAGTTGCAACTAACAATGCTAATAACATTTACTTAAAATCACTATTTTTAGTAGTTTCCGGTACAGAAAAGATAAAAGATACAATCTGTGCAGCACACGGAATCCTAAGTCAATTGACAACATGACACCGTGGTAATTAGTGAGCTAATAAGATAGCTCGGAGCGGACGACGCTGTTTGCACAGGAAGCGGCGCGGGCGCAGCGGCGCGCGGCGCGGCGCGGCGTGCTCACAGATAGTGCTGTTTTTTGTGCCGCAGGTCGCACATAAACAGTAAGACTGCCGAAAGTTTTACCGATTCCTATTTTCATCATACACTGTATGACGTTTCATGTATTTGTATGTAATAAAGAGTTTTTGTGTTGTTATATGCGTAATTTGACGAAGCAACCGCTGTTATAGCACTGCGATGGACAACGCCCGCTAAGCAGACCTGCAGCATTTGGCCGACGAACTACACGTCTACACTGTGCTACACTTACTGCTTTGCTTAACTTACTAACATTAGTTGTATGATTTATCTATTCAGGTAAGTACACCAGTTTGCCGGTTGAAATGAAAATATGGGAAATACGAGTAGTTACTTAAATTTAATAAGTAATACAGATTTTGCGACATCGCATCGGGCAGAACTTATGAACTGTAAGACGTACCTACTACTGACATGACTCACGTGACCACGCCGCAGAATTATGATACAAAATATATAGTAGGTAACTATACGTGTTAATAGGTACGTAGAGCAAACTGGAAGCTTCTGAGTCGGACCAACAACGGTATATACTGATACAACAACACGCCTTTTTTTCATGTTACGCTGCAGCTGAATTTATATTTGTTAGGTTGGTACTGTCTGTCTGTATCTCAATCCTATGTAGTGTAAAAAATACCGAACGAAGAAAATCCAAAGGTAGTAAATCAAACATGTATATGGCCGTCACAGCGCGAAGCATTGATAAAACGCGTGACGGTTACTCGCAAGTATTCTGTTTGTTAATTTCAGGTTTAATCGAACAATTCGCGCGTTAATGAACATTGATTAAAAACTCGTTAATGCAGCGCAGCGCAGCGCTCGGTTCGACACGCAAGTGCGACAAGTATGACATGGCTCTACATACGGCTCCGCGTGGGCCTGATTCAATTATCTATACTCGTTCGCCGACTCTACATCACTCTACATGACTTTACGTACAAACGGTATATCACAGAAACGGTGACTCGCCAATTCATTAGAGAGAGCCACAGCTTACCCGCTAGTCAGTGGGGCGGCGCGCTCTAACGCCAGTTATTGAACTCTAGCTATTATTAGATATAGGTCGGCGGAGGTGTGCGCGGACACCAAGTGTACACTGTACACGTCGGCTGTCTGTCGGTCTGTCGGTTGGCTCTGTTTACTGTAGTCTGCACCGTCTGCACTGGCGGAGCATGTGGTGTGGGGTAACACTTACACTGTGTAGTCTCTGTGTAGCGCCACGTCATGGTCATTACGAATCATTTGCAGTTATATTGGATTATCGGAAGTGATTCTAAATAGCCTATTTTCTGTTTACAAAGCCCATTATTAATTATCATCTTTTACATCGTATTGTTACTGGTAGGACTAACTCTTCTGCGAGTGTCCGTCTGGGTTAGTACCACCGCTTTGTGAGTGAAGTCTGCCGCCAAGCAGTAATGTGTAAGCATTACTGTGTTCCGGTTTGATGAGCAGAGTATCCAGTGAAATTACTGGGCTTATGAGTCTTAATACCTAATGTCTCAGGGTAACGAGCGATATGCAGTGCCGCGCAGGCCTTTGTGTTTCAAAGTGTTCGTAGATTTGTTGAACGGTGAATGATTATATCTGCTGTACCTGTGTAACAGAGGCGGCTGCAGGTCGCGGCGACTCTATCGCATGTCCACCTGCTGGTTCGTATTCAGGGCGGCGCGCGGATTACTTCATATTACGCGGGATCTTGTTAATGTGTCTCCAGTCTCGCGTCGCGAGCGCGTTGACGGATGTTGCGCGCTCTTCTTATCTCATATCTGTTGTGATGAAATGTGATATGGAACAGCTGCCACTGATCCAGTTGCACGTATTTTTCACTGCTACACTAGACCCATTGAGTCGGCAGACATTCGTCAGCTACATCTTTTAGAGTTTGAGAAAGGACGTCGTGTAACAGCAGTTTACAAGAAACACAATGACTTACATTTTTCAACGAAGCTTTCGGAACACGGGATTAGGTATAGGTGCCTGGCATAGCAGACCAAATCACACGGTTTAATAGTCTTGGATTCAATAGCTTAAAATGCTAGAGTCATGTAACAAGGGATCACGTCAGTAGGCCAAGGGCAGGACTTGTAAACAGCCGCGCGAGCGGTCTAGTTCCGACCGACGTAATGTGCTGAGAGACACCGACCAGCCCTCCGGCAGCACGGCACGCGCGGCGTAAGGTCGGCGTCGACGCCACAACTACGGTGCTACTTCAAAGAAAGATATGGATATCCACAACCCACGTGTTCTAAATCAAAGAACTTCAAAAATATTCTCAATTTTTATTCTTATGAATTCCACAATTATACTGCAACAAAGACTCCTCGCCCGCGCCAGCTCGATGAATTCAACAGTCAAAAGAAACGTATGCACCCGTGGCGTATCGTATATTTAAACGGCATGACATAAGTAGAGGGAGCTGTTCCAGTTTTAATCGCGGAAGTGTCTCCCCTCCCTGCCCCTGACGGCCCCCTCGCTACGCATCAGCTGAGCGCGTTGTTCCGGTCCATCAGCGCACACTCCACGCACCGCCACCGCTGTAGCGCCCATCGGCTACGTCGCACTGCGCCGGCAAGCTTTTTATGGCAACCAAAGACAAAGGAAAAAGTGTCTATTTCTGTCTAACTTAAAAACCTCTTTTCTAACAATACCGATCTTTCCGTCCTTAGCTCGAACAGCTCGTCCCGCGACCGCGTCATTCCCCAGCCGTCCCTCGCTGTTAAACAGAGCGCGACTCAAGCCTCTGCATGCCCTGTAATCGTTAGCATACGATATATTTTTAATCTCACCTAAGACGGCGGCGATACGATGATAAATACCACGAGCATAAGTACAGAACTTGTGCTCGGGCTAGTAAGTATTTAATCCTCATTGCAAATGTCTGACAATTGTTTGGACTGGACTTGTGCTTAGCGTAATCAAAGATCTACTTCGTCAAAATTAAAAATGGTAGCGTCAAAAATGAAAAAAAATTACAGATTTGGCTTCATTGCCATCGAATATAGTGTGCCTCCAAAAAATATTTTCAAAATGCCTTCAATGTCTATCACAGAATTGAACCTGTTACAGTTTTATTATAAGTATAGACACCAGTCTAAATAAGCTTAAGTGAGCATATTTTTATATTTTTCAATTAATGTCCGACGCTTATTACCCACTTCCTTCTTATTCACGTATGGAATTTCAACAAACGTATTAATTACGCCAAGTTTTTATATCGTTCTGCGAATTCCATACACTAAATATACTAACGCGGTTGTTGGATCAGCTGAATCACCTTTTATTTCTCCATACCGATTGTTTTCGATATGCTCTGCACAATGTGTGTGTGACGAGCACGGATTTTCGGATAAATCCGCCGCACACCGTGAAGTCAAATGAACCTTGCAGGTCGAAGTGTGTCGTCCTAGAGTAGCCGACACAGACGGTCACTCGAGCGAACTGATTGTGATTGATTGGCGCTCTCCGCCGGGGCTTGAGCCTGATCGACCGCGTTAGAATGTCCGGCTCCCGCGGGCCACTAATGTGGACTCGAACATTCTGGCTCGGGGAAGACTTGGCCTTACAAACACATGCAGGTTGCAGCCTTTGATCAAGCCGCTAAGACGCGTGACGGCCAGTTCGGGTTTCTGGTGTTTCAATAAATTTACTCTAATCCTAAAAGACCTCGTTGAAACTCGTCGTGATCTCAAACTGCCTCGGGTTGATATTGCCCTCCGTTTGCGGTTTTTGTTTTATTACATCCAAACGCTTGTATGAGGCTTAGCAACTTAAACTTAGTCGTCATAAAAGCCTGCAAGTAGTTCTAGTCTAGCTCGGTGCTGGCACGGGGCGAACCGGTTAGAATGTTGTTTAGCGTCAACGTAATCTATTTCATAATAATCAGTCATTATCTGGATCAAAACTATACACGAGCCTCGGCCTGCGCGCAGTGTGGGGCGCCCCCGGGGGTCTCCAGCGAACATCACCAGCGGTGGTCTGCGCGCAGTGTGGAGCGCCCCCGGGGGTCTCCGGCGAACATCACCAGCGAAGGTTTGCGCGGACCAGCCACCTCCAGTCACGAGGACTCGCGGTCGCGACGCAGATGGCGCAGCGACTACAACTAGTGATGAACTTTACGCGTACCTATGTATCTATGAGATTTAATTATGTTGATAGAATTGTTTGCGGAGACGTGATGGGTAACCCAGACAGCATTGTGCACAACGGGGTCAAGGTGCAGCGGACGTGGTGCGGTGCAGTGCAGTCCAGCACGCGCCACTGCGGAGCCGCAGCGAGCACCGGTGCGGCACTCATACATTATTTATGACGTTTTCAACATGACCGGTCGCGACGCGACTACATATTGTTTATCTTTTGTCTTTCGCATATGCTCTGCAGCTATGCAAAAGGTTTACGTTAGTAAACCTTCTCTAAATGTTAGAGCGTTAGCTCTAACAGTGTCGGTGATCTTAATCTGAAAGAAAATTAGATCCCATGCGCCAAGAACGGTGTGGTGCAATTCCAGGTCTGTGACCGCTATCTAATAGGCACATGAAAAGCTCTTATGACTGATACTATTCCACTTATCATAGATATTTGTCCAATATATGTATCATTTATTTGATCAAATTTCTTTGACAGATGCCCGTTCCACTCGTCCAATATCTTTGTCCAAGATTTCTTAGTATATTTAGCGTAATTTAAGAAAGTAGAGGAACTTCGACCTTGTGTGCTGCTATTATCGTTGTCATAATCTTTGATTAAATATCGGTGTTGCTAGGTGACTTTCTTTGAGAAAATGCACATTGGACAAAGATGTTTGATGAGTGGGATTACCACACTAAGCTCAATCAAAGGACGTGGTGGCTGGTGCCCGTTAAGTTCCGCCCGACACTGGAGTTATACCTGCGAGCTTCGGAGCCGTCCGTCATGTCGTGCCGTAGGGCTCCGCTTGCGGATGCGCCGCCGCGGGCTGCGCGGGGTGGGGCGCCGGGGCCGGGGGCGGGGGGCGGTCAAGGCCGCAGGCGCACGCGGCGCCGCCGCTCTCAGTCCGTCCCGCGATTTGCCAACGCTCGGCCGCGTCTCCAGCTCCGTCAGTGTCAGTGTGTGTGGTACAGTTACGCCGACTCGACTCGAGTTGACTCGACAGGTCGTCGACCGCGCGAGCATGAACGCGCGCTCGCCTCTTCTCCCCGCGCACCCCTCCCGTCTTTAACCGGCCACAGACAACCAAGGTAAGCGAACCTACCCCTTCGCTAGACGCACCCCGTCTAGCAGCGAGCGAAGCTTTTCCGTAAGTCGCGGTTAGTCACCGGGCCCGCGGGTTCCCCGCCACCGGCCGCGTCCTCACACGGAGACCTTGGCGCAATCGATAGCGAAACTGAATAATGCACTCAAAGCTGGCGGTATCGACCAAACGACCCGTCTACAGGCCGCTCGGAAGTCGGACCGTTCCGATGCTCTCTCGGCGAAATTTGAATGGGCGGAGTGAATCAAATGAGGTCGTCTATTTCGGGTTTGTTTTCGCATCTGGTGAAACAGTTATAGAGAGATCCTTAGATAAAGAGATGCACGGAGGAATGTGGTCGGACGGGCGACGGCGCAGAGAAGCGCCGTAAGCCTCGCCGGGGCACATTAGCAATTTTAATCAGAATAGTCGAGTAATGCTCACTTTAAATTCTGTCTTAATATTCGCGGTTCGGACAACCTTGTCGCGGACCGTTCCAGTACAATACAAGCGGCGTGTTGACGTCGTGGAGGCTGTTGCCATTCACGTGTCCTTATAGAGCTACTTCAGCGTTAATCCATAAATCTGATGAGTTTGTTATGGTGATACGTCGTCAGGTCAGGACTCAGGGCTCGCCCCGGCGCGCGCCGTGTGCGCCGTGTGCCGGCCGCTCGTTGTGTTTATGTAGTTGTAAGCAGTAAGATGCGCGCGAGACAATGGGACTACGACGAGACCCATAACAACCGTGAATAAGATATTATAACGATCGTAGTAACATCAACACTCGTGACAATGAACGCAGAAACATATTAATCAAGTTAGATACGTTTTGCTTGGTACAACATTTAGAGCGCAGTATTCCCCGAGGCCCAATCTTGTGAATTCTTACTTGATTACGGTAGACAGCTGAGGATTGGCATCAATGAAGTAACATCTTGTGATTCGTCTGTGAAGATGGTCATACCGCAAGCATCAATACTGGGTCCCTTTTTCTTTTTAGTAGATGTAATATATAAACGACTTACCTTTTATGACAGACCTTATAGCATTGGACATAGTTTTGTTTGCGGACACTGCTCATTTTTAAAACTGATAGCAAAGACAGTGAACTAAAGGAATTAAATGATAACCTTGACAAAATCCCAGAATGGTTTGTTGCTAATAATCTACTACTTACTCAACGCTAGTAAAACTAAATGTATTAATTAATATTCCCTTCCAAACGTGCCACATGTGGACTCTAACGTCGTATTGGAAGATTTGGAAGGCAGTTAACCTGACCTGAATAATGCTGTGTTGTAACAAAAAAACCAATTTCTAAAATTTAAAATTAGTCTAAAATTTGTTTTATTGTCTAAAGATAAACGTCTAATGATTAGAAATGTCACAACAGAATTGAGTTGGACAACGGTTAGACACTTCTTAAATCAGAATTTGTGGTTGCACATATTTAAACACGCGACTAAGGCATGCTTATGACTTAAACCTTAAACAGTGTTTAACATAGATTTTACGTGTGTTTAATTGTTTTGTGATAAGACCTTTATTGTTAGAGTCGTTTATTTTGCTTTCATGAGCTCCCTTGGCGTCCATGTGAATAAAGTTAGACTTGTAAGCACTTACCTAGTACCTACCTACCTACTTCTTCGACTCGTTCGATTCAGGCTTGGAGATGATACAAACATAGAATTTTATGACTATATAATCAAAGGATACAAAGACAAACATCCCTAGCAAGATTGTAACGTTGAGCTGATCTGAGCAGAGACCGCAGCGAGCAACTTTGTTTAGACTTTGGACTCTTATGAGTCATGACTTGCTGAAATTATGAGAATTTTAGAACGCCAACGGTTCATTGTGCGGCGCGGGCGCGGCGGTGCCGCTCTCAGAAACAACTGCAACGTTACTTATTCGCAGCAAACCGACCGTCACCAATGCTCGCGTTATATTATTTAAGTCCGAAGTGAAATAAGTTACTCGCTTGTTATAACAAAATTAAAACTATTTCAATCGTGTGAATTTCAACAACGGCGCGCATTTTATGTACGTAGATAGTACCGACAAGGTGTGTGTGCTTCCTTTTCGGCACCTTTTATGAGAGACATTTTAAAAAATGGAATACAAATAAAAATACTTATACCAACTGCATCTATATGAAGACATAACCGTCATGAAAATTATAAAGTACAATATATTGAGTGGCCCAAATAGCCCCACGGTTGGGAATAAACGCGCAATAAGAGAGGTGATCATATTACCTCAACACATACCACTAAACATCACAGAAATGGTATCTAGTGAAGAAAGAAAAGCCTGAAAGAATAGTTCAACGAATTTCAACTAAAGGCATTGAAAGTAAAAAGTTTTATTCTTAATTAATATAATCTTATGCAGCGAAATTATTTATTTCTAGAGTAGGATATCTGTAACTAACAAAATTTGGATTGCATTGTATCTGACAATTTATTATAAATGATTTAATTACCAAAAATAATAGTTGCAACATAAAGGTATGATTTTTAGGCACAATTGAGATCGTACTCTGTCTGTTCAATTATTTCTTCACCACATCTTGAATATCAGCCTTGGTTAATGGGATCCCTCAATTAGCCACAACTGCAAGAGTATCGAAAATCAGTTGCTCCTCACTCTTACTGAGAAACGTTGGATGTCCAACACGCCTTTGATTTCTTCCAAGTATCCTGCGAACGTTGGCCGGCACTTTATACATTTTCGTAAATCGACATGCTTCCGTCGCTTTTTCCGTGTCTTCTTGTTTGTAATTCATGTAGGGTTGGCACCCGGCGTCTTTTGATAAGTACGTACCATTTTTAAAGATGCCGTACGTACTTGCTGTAACGAAAAACAAAACACAACTGAACCAAACAGTGACACTGTTTTGATTGAACGTAAACAGATATGAATATGTCACGCGATGCTCATGTAGCCCCACTTTACGGTACCTACCGGCTGACGTTCACGTACCTGAGTCATTATTGTGAATGTTACGTTCTATTTACGTTCGTACTATTACTAACAGGTAGGTAGGTATTTCAAAGTTGCTATCGCTCCGTTTCCGAAATTCGTGCGCGTGATGGGCGGTAGGTATAGATAAGACATCGAAGTCACCGGAGCTACTGATGCTATCAGCGAACCTATCAGCGATCGCTTGCGGAAGTACCATCCCCAAACAATCGGCCAGGAGTTGCACAACTCTCCTGCTCCAGTGGCGCACCGTGTACGCCAGCGCTGCGCCACTAACACAACTAAACACACTTCCTTATGCATCGTTGCATCGCTCGGGCTAAAGTTCACTGAAAACATAACCTTTAAAAATTTATTATTATTGAAGACTAGCTGCTGCCCCGCATTTCACCCGCGTGGAGATTTTGGATTACATGGGGTTTATTTTTTTGCGCGGAACCCTAATTACTTTTCTAAAATTAAAGTAGCCTATGTTACTCCTTGTAACATCAGCTATCTGCCAGTGAAAGTCCCGTCAAAATCGGTCCAGCCGTTTCGGAGATTACCTGGACCAAACAGACAGACGAAAATTTTAAAAATGGTTGTTTTGTTATAGGTACCGTATATACTTTCATATGCATTTAGTAAAAAGCTGTTATTTTGATATTACAAACAGACACTTCAATTTTATTCATTTGTATAGATTTATTTATATTCGCTGAACTTTGATCGTTTACGAGCTTGCGATGTTATATTTCAGTAATGTCAGTTGTGTAATGTGTTTTGAAATCAAAGAAGATATACTATCTTCTTGTATTAGTTGACCGCTACATGTGCTACTGGTTGTTTGTCTGAGAGATGCGTAAACTGCGATGGTCGAGTACAATGCGCACTCGGTGGCGTACTGTTGTTTGACGGATTAGTTCCCGAGTGCACGCACTCACGTCACTCACGTCACACATGTCAAGTTGTCACTTTCGTCCGGCTCGTCATCGTCAAACATCGCGTCCATGAATGTCCATTTGCACGGCGTTCAAAAGAGACACCTCGGTTGATGCCGCGATGTGTGCCGCCGCCACACCGCGCCACAGATCAACACGTCGACACGAAGCAGGAAGTTACGCAACACTTGAGATCCATCAGTGATATCTTCCGCGGCCATCCTCTCCGCGCCGCGCCGCGCCGCGCCGCCTGCCGACGTCGCAGCGCGTCGCTTGCGTCACGGCATTTGTTTCGTTCTCTGTCCGATGTTCGAGAACGCTTTTACTCACAGCTTTTACTACTTTAGTTAGCTTTTGATCGGAGGTTTATTGTTGACCGATATTCAAACTAGTTTGCGTGCCCGCTGCGCCGCGTCTTGTTCGCGTGTTTTAAATTTCGTCCACAATCTAGCTATTGAAGAGATTATCATAATAATTATATACGTCAGATGTTGCCGCTATCATGTTAATAACTTTTGTGTTATGTCACATAAACAATGATGTATTGGCTGTTGGACAGGACCCTCAATGAATTCAAATTGTAATTAATTTTACCACTTGGCATTTACGAAGATCAAATGTTGAATTAGAATTTTTAATTAAAGAGTAGGTAAGTAGACAAGAGGTAAATACCAAATAATAATTTATAAAAACACTATTACTAATAATGCACATGCATAACAATATCAAATTACTATCTATTTTTAACACACTCATGGGTTAAATGCCTGAAATAAAGATTGCAATAATAATATTGTGCATTAGTGAACGATATAAAATTACATTATTACACTAAACTAATATGGAACCGATTTAGATGCAATGTCTACGACCAATCTGAAAGTATACCGACCTTTTAAATAGAGAAGAAGAATAAGAGATATGGAATTGTCCATACCAGTTTATAAATAACGAGATCTGAGATGACAAACATATAAAAAATACAGACGAATTACGGACCTCTACCATTTTGGATATCGGTTAAAATTAAAAAGTATACGCAGCGCCGCTTTGTGTCCGTCAATGAGTGGCGGCCACAGCGTGGCTCCACTCTCCAGACACCCTGAAGCTCAACTACTAAGACTTAAGTTACTAACGGATTTGTTGTTCGTTCGGTTCGTTGGATATCGACGTAAAGGTTAATTAATTATGGAAACCACTGATTAATCATAAGAACAACTAGCATCATTATAATAGTAGCAGTGGAAATGGCAGTGACACAAATAGTTTTTGTTGTACAACAACGTGTGCGGCACTGACGCGGCGGGCGGCGGCGCAGGAGCAGGCCGCGCGCCGGAGAAACGCGCTTTCCTCCGGGGACCGCGGAGAAACGCGGCGTGCGCCTGCCGCCGCGCTCCACTCGCTAATACCTGCCGTAAAATCTAGGTCGTAAGGTTCAAAGTCACCGGCACGGGCCCGTTTTTCTAAACGGAAAAGCTATATAGTTTCTTCTGAGAGTTTTTGCCGCGGACGGCCCGCTGCCCCTTCCGCGTGTGCGCAGGCGATCTTGCTGCGTGCAACGTCTGGTAATGCTTTTTTCTGCAAATGTGTTCACATTCCTACTTTCATATTTGCATTGCGGATGTGGTATACGAGTACCTTGTGACTGTAAAATTTACGATACATATGGCTTGTTTTCTTATTGCGTAAGGTTTGTCAGTGATCAGTTAAAATGGTATCTATGTTAACAGCAGATCCTCAAAGTGTGACACCATAAGACATTAAAATATGAAAATACGCAAAGTATACCAACTTTGCCGTCGCCACATCAGTTGTCTAATTTTTCGCACTGAAAATGAAGCGTAACTCAGACGACCCGATAAGGCAAAGGCTATCATGCCAAACCCTGTCGAAAAAATCTTACATATAGAAAAAACTAATTTAACTTTTGTTTGAAGACCCTGCCATGGTGGGTGTGGGTGACGTATGGAACTGCTTTTGAACGGCCAGGATGTCTCCGTACTCGGGTTCAAGCTGACATGACGTTACAAAGGTGATCGTCATTTAGCCTGCTTCGAAGGCAGTTTTTTCGTATCTTCATGGTAGAGAAAGTTACGCACCATGATGATGCAAATATTGCAATAGTTTTCTAGGCCTAAGCAATAATCTTTGGAAATTGATCTTTGGGCAGTACTTATGCTATAAAACCCAAATATTGAAAAATTAAAGAAAAGTTGTTTCAAAGGGTCTTTCTTCAAGCCTACGTTAATTGAAAAAATATCTAAAGATGGCTGAATATTTTTAAAATCTTGAAAGCTTTTTAAGCAGTTTTATTAAATTTTGTCTGAATTTCAAGCAGATGTTTGAAAAAAGCAAAATCGGTAAGCCAATGTTTGCTGGGCAAGTATTACAAAATCATTCCATTTGTCAAATGTTCTTTAGAAATTTCTCTTTCATGTTTTCTTCAAGTTCCAGCCCGATCAAATGCACCGCCACAAGATAAGGGATGTCGGAGTAATCGGCATCAACTTCTTTCACAAGCTATTTTCGTTTACGATTTTTCCCCTATTAGATGTCGACAAGGCTAACAAAATACATTTCCGATAGCCATATGATACATTCCTAGTTCAGAAGGGACGTTGGCGGACCGTACTTGGCCCACCCCTGGTCTAGAGTGTGGGACGCGCGACTCGTGCGCAGCTTGCCGCGGCTCGTCCGCCGCGCGGCCTCGTCCATTGTGCCGCCGCGCGACCTCGTCGCTCCATCCATTACAATGTCAAGGCACGTACCGATACATTTTTCATCATTACCATCTTTTTGTGAACCTACTTCACGCGTACGTTTTCCTATCGCTCTTCTTAGATTTTATTTATTTTAATTTCTCTCAGTACCTTTCTGTGTAGAAGCGTTGAAACTTTGATTAATTATTGAAATATATTAATACGTGGTATTGAACGAACAGAGTCCTCACTCCAAATGTCCACAGCAAGTCAGCATGCGCGCCCAACAGTGACGTAACGCAGCGAGATCGCATGTCGAGCGACAGACAATGGCTGGGAACGACTGTATCTCAACATAATCGATTAAATAACACACGTCGCCCGCTACCACGTGAGGTCGCGCCGGTGTCGTCACCAGCCTGCAAACTAGTAAGGATCTCAAAATTATCAGCTGATGAGTTTTTGAATACTTGGTATCTAACATGTTTGAGTTGCTACCAAGGAGAGATTGAAAAGGTAGTCTGTATTGCTCGGATGGTAAACTACCTCGATTGAAATGACTTACAGTGACGCTGTATAAGATCGTTTGCATCATTTGTAGGCCTTCGGAGCTTTTGTAGAAATCTGAGCACGTATCAATGAAGGCATGAAATGGACTACTATCAATACAAAATCGTTGTTATATGTACTTATTATACAATTTATTTTATACATTTTGTAATGTATAACAATTATTAATTGAGATGAGAAAAACCGAGCACATCGAGGCGAGGTATGCGCCGTCGCCGGAGGCTCTCAGGCGGGCGCGCCATTGTGTTGTTATCTGCCATCTGGCGGGGCCGCGGGGCGCGCGGCGGCGCAGCCTCCGCGCTGTACCACTGCTCGCGGTCCCTCGGGACTCACTTGGGAGGCTTCGTTGATTAAAGATCATCGTTGTGGAACGATTGGGAGATCAAAGACTTGTGAAATGTCTAGATTGTGCATGACGAGACTTTCACAGAACTGTATTCGTGATTTGTATGCGTCACACTTACAGAGATCACTTATCTCTGGTGGACTGTTACTCGTGGCTCTAGTTGCTTTTTCTTTTTCTTAATAATTTATTAAATGTTAAGTTTTTCCTGCATCTTTAATATATTATTATTAGTATATTCAGGTCTACCAGTGGGTCATTACTCATTATAGATTCGAGTTGTAGGTTGAAATCGTTGCGGTCATTCAAGACTGCGTCATTACTTTACGAATAAGTGCCGGATGTGTTTTGATCTCCTATAATCCAGTCACCAGCAGCGTTCCACGTCGTGGTGGCGCGGCGGACTGGCCGCACAGTAGGCCGCGAGCGCCGCGCGGGTGCCGGCCGAGCAGCCTGCAGTCTGCACTGCAGCCCGCGGGCGGTCGCCGCGTCACTATCGGGGTCACTCTCACGTCAACATTAGACACGTAATGCTCGGTTACAACCAACACCAACGTGTGCCCATTTTTGTTTGTCTCACAGACTGCTACAATATCACATATAGGTATACCATCTGACCTATGTTAGGTGACTACTGACGGCGCGACCGGAAGAAACACGCTAAGCTTAGTATTTTATTTTGTATCAGTAAATGTTTTTTGTAAGACATACATATACTTAAGTAGCATTTTTTTACTATTATTATTATTTTATGAAATATATTTCTGGCATAGAACTTCCACACGGCTCAGTAACAGGTGGTGTGGCACCCCCATGGCAAAGTATTGGTCTCATTAATAGAGTAAATGGTTAATAGATGGGTAGATAAATAAATTTCTTGTAAAATAATGACCACGGCACCGCGGATGACGTGTTGTGTATCCGTCTTCACTCTTGATACAAAACTTTCCAGGTGAGTTGTTAATTAAAAATCGGAATATCAATAACTTAATGGCTCAAAGACACGTATCTAAATTCCAAACAGTAAGCGGTGAACACTGGACAGAGTTGTACACAAAGCAGCTGCCAGAATATAGGTTACCTCTGCAACCGGTTCGCGCCCGCGACGCCGCCGCCGCCGCCGCGCACCCTCGTGGCAGCCGCGTCCGTCCGCGGAACTAATCTCGCTCTTTGAGCGGTCGGCGCCGGCGTGAAGCAAACTAGACATGTTTTCATTCATGCAAAACAAAGATTTGTCGTCGTACAAAAACGTTGCGACGCGTGCGTTACATACAACTCTCGTTTTGGCTGTACAAAGATTTTTCACAATACAATAATTTCTGTACAGTTCTGTGTCGAAAGGCACTCAAATATCGGAACGAGTTACAACCATTTAAATGCACTTTCAGTTCAGTAACATTATTAACATTGCAAATAGCACAACACGTCGCGTCACGTAGTGTAATAGCACAACATACAGAGTCACATTGTGTATCATTCTGTGACATTAATACGTAGCGCTGGCGCATTATTTGGCTGCAGCGCCTGCACATAAGGAATGTGTTCGTATGAGTGGGTTGCCGAGTGCCGCTGTCAATATGTTTGTTCTTACATTGTGTTTGGAGCGGATCGTTGTGCTTTCACTTTCTTTAGTTTCCGACGTTACCTTGGCGCGGGAGGGGGCGTGGCAGGGGGCGCGGGTGCAGTCGCCGCTCACACATTGTTATAATATTACTTAGTTCGCCTACCTTATAGAACTGGATCAGATTTAAAACGATTATGACGATAGAATCTTAATTGCGGTTTAACTTCACAAATTGTTCAAATGTTAGTCGCTTAAAATGCTTACTTAAATTTTAATTAATGATTAAAAACAAACCATGAAGGTCACGTAATAATTCTATCCCAACCAGAACGAATCAAAGCGTTGAGATAATATAAAGATACTTTAAGATACACCTGAAGATACAACCTTTATAAAGTTGTGAACGATACACTTGTGGACGCCACGCTCCAGAGCCTAGAGCATCGACGGAAGGTTGTCAGCCTTTCTATTCTTCTACAGAATACATTTGGGACAGTGTGCACTGGCGCTGCTTTATCATCGGACGACCAGACATATTGCAATTCGTCTTCCACTCATGGTTGACATTCCTCCTATCCGCACTAAGCGTTTGCTTCGTCCTTCATCATGCGGGCGGCTAAAGAGTGGAACTACTTGCCGGCCTCTGTTTTTCCCACTACATCTGGGAGTCTTCAAGACACGAGTGAACAGGTATCTTCTGGGCAAGCGTGCTACATCTTCAACCGCATCGTCACTTAACATCAGGTGAGATGTTGGTCAAACGCAAGCCCAAAAACTATAAAAAAGGCCTATCCATACAGATAAATAAAATTTAAGTGTCTGTTTGTAATATCAAAATAATAGCTTTTTACTAAATGCATATGAAAGTATATACGGTAGGTACCTATAGTAAAACAACCATTTTTAAAATTTTTGTCTGTCTGTCTGTCTGTTTGTTCCGTTCCGGGTAATCTCCGAAACGGCTGGACCGATTTTGACGGGACTTTCACTGGCAGATAGCTGATGTTACAAGGAGTAACATAGGCTACTTTTATTTTGGAAAAATAATTAGGGTTCCGCGCAAAAAAATAAAAACCATGTAATCCAAAATCTCCACGCGGGTGAAACCGCGGGGCAGCAGCTAGTAGATAATAATTTGCTATGTCTTAACAAGCGAATGTAACACGTTAGGATATAAGTCAGTATATTATTGAAATGGCTCGTTGTATTTACTGTGAAAACAAAGTTCAGTGTAAAGTGTTCATTTAGTGTCTGCGGACGGCCAGCGCGGGCGAGGGCTGCGAGCGTGAGCCGCTGTGGAGCGCGGCGCGGGCGCCGGCGCCGCCGGCCGGTGGGCTGCGGGCGCGGGCGCGGGTTGCATCATCGGCCATAAAAGCTGCACTAATCTGTTCGCGGGTTTATGGTCTCGTTTTATTACCCATTCCCGATGTGGGTTTATGTTAGATCGAGTGTTTGGTCATTAACGTGGTACGACAGAGCCATCGCCTCTTGCCGCCGCTGGCCACAGCTGGCTCGAAGCGCTGCGTCGTTCGCTCGGCAGTTGTCCCTTCTTTGCATTCACATGTTTGTGATTGTATTATGAATTCGCTTTGAATCGGTCTGCTGGACCAGTCAACTCAAGATTGTAAAATCGAAGCAGTTGAGTAATGGAATGGAAGGGTTTATTAGTTCAATAAATGTTTTAAAGGAGTTATTAGTTCAAATTGTATCATTACTAGCAGTAGAGTGGTCGTTGAAGCGCGGCGGCGAGGCGGAACACGTTACACGACACTCGGCCGCCTCCCCGCCGGTAATGTTCCTCAACGGCCGCTAATGCCGGGGTGGCGTTAATTCGCGCGATATGTTCACGTAATAATGGGACATTAGAGAAGCGCACATCTCGCGTAATATCCATCACAATTGGAATATTTATCTCTACGTGCGCTTTCTCCGCGTCACGCGGCGCTCTCTGGCATTATCTGCTGCTGGTGCTGTACCTACCGCACGCTGTTGTGCTGAACTACAGGTCTGGTAGGGCGGCTATCGTACGGAAGCCGGTCCAATGTTATACTTTATTTATTTCTTTCAAATGATTAAAAATATGATTTTCACGCATTCAATGAGCAATATTTAGGATATGGGTAACGGAAGGAGGTTCTTCTGTCCCAATTCACTTCAGGAATCAGCTCCTTCAGTAGTGGTAGTTGACATTTGCGAGAGAAGCAATCTGTGCTGTAAGTACCTATAATGCACCACAATTCAGAATGAACACAATTAAAAGGTCATCGCAAGCAACGTGGCTGGTAGCTGCTGCGAGTTATAGCATTCAGTAGACGGCACTGACAGTGATGTCAGTTGAGTCGACGCCACCCGCCGCGCGGTGGCTCTCCCTGTGCACACTGCTGGGAAACTTCCCATGGGACTTATGGGAATCTAAACTGTCAGTCGGGCATCGCTGGCGCAGGGCACCGATGGGAGCCGGAGGCAGATAGCTTCTTAATATTCGAAGATAGCAGCACTGAATGACTTTTATACTTGCAAAGTTTGTATGTATGTTTTGTTTGTGTCAAATCTTGCAAGGTAAATTTGACCCACTCCCGGAGCCGGAAGCTGGCGACAAGTATACAGTACCGATTAGGTATTTCATAAATGTTTGTGTGGAAATTTATATTTTTCCCCAGAAAACTAATTATATCCTTATCTTTGTGAAACATATTTTGAAGCTGTTGTCATAGAATATCTCCGTATCGTTAACTATTATTTCTTTTATAATGTTATCCTACTTCCTATCTTATCTTACTCATATTATAAATGCGAAAGTGTGTATGTGTGTGTGTGTGTATTTGTTACCACGAACTATCTCCGTAACTACTAAACCAATTTTGATGAAATTTGGAATGTAGATAGTTTAGGTTCTGTAATAACACAGGAGGGTATTAAATATGTATCACCGCGGGCGGGAGCTAGTGTACTAATATGTCAACCACGACGCAGCACAGCAGCGGCAGCACAGTGGCTCCCTCGGGTGTCAGAGACAGGTGATAGAATTTTCTGAAACATTTAAACGTTTCAGCCAGATAACGTTAATTATTTTAGGCGATATCGAATTCACAAGATGATAAAGATACGATAACCATAAAAATGGAGATAAAGCACGATAACGTTACTGGTTTGTGATAGCGGAATGGAGGCGACTATTCCGCAGTGTGCGCGGCAGTCCGGTGCAGTGTGCACCGCGTCGTGCAGTGCGCGGCGGTGCAGTGTGCAGTGTGCAGTGTGCAGTGCTAGTGTAGCGTAATACTCTGGAATCATCAAACATGGCGACTTTCAAAGTGAGTGCCACCGTGCTAGTGGTCGACTGGTCGCCGACGTAGACGTCGCGTGATCACTTTTGTTTTGCTAATATTGTTTCAATTTCTTTGAAACGATTTCCTAATGCCGCATTAACATTCCTCAAATATGAACGAGCGTCGACAACAAATGATTCACACGTAGGTCGGGAAAGCTTCGATGGGTGTACTTATTAATTCCTCGTCGTTCCTTGTGCGCCGCGCCTGCCGTCGTGGTCAAAACCGGTTTTGGATCCCGAGCCCCGTGTCCTCCGAGACACGTTACATTACCGCGTATTCAGTCTGTGGTTCAATTAGTGCCCCCAGCCGGGCCGCGATCGTACTATTATTATAATGATGCCCAGCGATGTTCGCTAACGATACATTTCATTTGACACAAAATCATTTTATCCTAAACATGACAACCTGCGGCTTTCCAAGTGACGCCTTTTAGTTTATTTTACTTCTCGCTCGTGGTTGCTGTGCAAGTGTTCCACTGTGCAAGAATAGATATTACGATGTGGATAATTAATTTTGTAGACGAAACACCGCTGCGGTAGCACATCTTTTTTTTCTTGAAATATGTAACGACTAGCTTTTGCCCGCGGTTTCAATTGCGTTCCCGCAGAAACTATGCATTTTTGCGGGATAAAAAGTAGCCTTTGAAACTCTCGTGTTCATAAAATTAATGTATTCCAAAAATCACGTCGATCCGGGTTGCTCAGTTGCTGCGTGAAAGAAGGACAAATCGACAAACGTACAAACATACATTGTACCCACGCTGGACACAGCTTGACCAGAGCGCGCTGCGGCCCGGGACCGCTGCGTGCAGAGTCCATCAGAAACCCCGATTGATTCGGAACAGATGTCAGAGTAGATATCCAATAACCTGGTTTAGATAATGAAACAACAGCAGAGCCATGTGTCGGAATCGATACGAGCGGAACGTTTACAGAATAATAGCTCGTTACAGTGGTCACACATCGGCGAGCTGCCACAGCCCGGCCCCCGGGCCCAGGCCCCAGGGGGCGGGGGCCTGGGCTGGCGGGGGCGCAAGGCGGAATGCAAGTAGGCCGCTAATGGACATGATCGCCGCCGCACGCTGGTTGCGCAGCGCCGCTGTAATGGCCGCCCGCGGCCCCGGCCCGCGCCACCGATGTCGCCGGACCGCTGGTCGTTCTGATCCAATTCCTGCGCATGCGCATTACACACCGTGCATCACTGCTGCTACACATTACCACCGTTCCTATGAACACGATCCACATTACTAACCATATTGGTTTTATCTATAACATATCGTATCGCAATCGACAGCACTTTACAGGGGAATCATTGTTCATATTATGTCTTGTAATGTTTTAAAACACATTTTATTTGACGAACATTATCTGATACACTGTTACAGCGCGTTACGCGCTTACTACTCGTATAATTTATATTTTATTTAATATCGGTACCGAGTGACCGAGCGGCTCAGCGCGGCTAAAGAGGCCACCTCATCCGAGTCATAATAGTGATCATATTATTATGATCTATTTCATAAATCATTAAATGGTCACGAGTAACTTCGTAAGATTCTGCTGTATTTGGCGCAAAATCAATTCTCCTATTTTGTGATCAATTTTACGAATTTTTATAAAAAAATGTCTAATAGATCAATTATTGAAATGATTCGGTTTTTGGGCAAAGTGGCCTTTGGTCTCCAGAGTCCGGGGTGTGAGACAGGCCGGGCGGCTGTAGGTACTAGCAGGCCGGTGAGGTTTCGGTTTTACACTAGTTACCTATAGTCATTGGATAGTTTAAAAGTTTAGAAATATTTTCTTAGTTTATTCAAATAACTAAACTACAATGGTAAAAATTGAAATCGATGTCTTTTTGGCACCTCAGTGGCACAGCTAACGATAGCAACCGTAGTCTGATAGACTTTTAGCCTGTCCTGCGGGCCGCGCAGTGGCTGCCCAGTCGCTGAGTTCCACCGCACGCGCACGCAGCGCACTGCGACTGCGCGCGTCGCCTCTCTTGTACTCCAACATCACAAAGTGTTCGAGCTCATGTCCTCACTGCACCAGCGCCCGCGCCGCCGTGGCCGCTCCCGCAACTAGACTGTACGAACAGTGACGAGGTCGCGCGGGAACACTGCACACTGCACGATGCACGATACACGCGAGCAGCCTTTGAGTTGCTGTTTCATAAGATTACGTGCATTCTATGAACAACCCAAACAACGAGCACTCGACTCCACAACATTCCACGCAAATGTAACCTCCGCTCACCCGCTCTCACCGCGGTGCGGTGCGGTGCCGGCCCACTGCTGATCTATCGTCAGGTCTGATGTTGTTCAAATATTTTACTTCGCTGTATTATGAGACGGCTATCTAGTGCTTACAAAGTAGAATGCTCCGTACTCCGTACAACATCTTATACCTAATACGATTTTAATTTACCAACTAGCAACTGTCAGACTTATATGAATGCAGTTCGCCTAACTCTGTTACCTAACCTGACGTGCATAATCTAAATATAACATTATCTTTGTATTTTCCCGTGAACTAAATAACTAATTCCTAAGTAAGCGTTATCACAACAATAGCTTCGTTCTTATCTAGATACGAGTAGGTACAATACCTAGTCAAGAAATATTTTATTCAAGCTTTCGTTGCCTTCCACAGAAAGCGTGCAAGTGTGTGTGTGTATGTGTGCGTGTGTGTGGATGTGAATATGAGAAAACGCACAACAAATAATTGATCGGCGTCCGTAGTTGTTGATGGAGACGTTGACTAGACTAATGATGAATAAATTGCACAGCGCAGCGGTGAGTCGCCGCGCGCCAGTGTCGACTCGCGGTGCTTGTGTTGTTCGCGCCGCGCCTGGCCGGCGGCAGCTAGGTGCCTTCCTCCTTGTGGCTGGCCGCTGCCTCGTTCCTGGTCGCTGGTCGCTCGTTCCCTTTGTTCCAGGTGCGTGTAAAAGGAACAGTGCGCCGTCGGCTGCGCTTCCTCGTTCGTCGCGTGCGTTGTTACTGTTAGTTTGGTTGTGTTTTAGTGCTCTGTTCTAAACGAGTGTTTCGGTTGTTTTACATTGTTATCTCTGTCTTGATTCGTTTATAAACAGCGGAGTCGATGACCCGCTACGTTTTGTTTACGTCATCTCAAGATCGTTGATCTTAATAAAGTATCTACGATCTAAACAGTTTGTCCCGGATGATCGAGATGATCTTATTCGCCTTTGAGATTATATTAGGAATTTGTTGTAAGTTTTCAATATTCACACACATACTTAGTCCACTGTTTATCACGCGACTACCCAAAAAGGCGTGTAATATTTTCTCGGTTCAAGTATATGTGTTCCTTTTAATTTCACCACTAGCTCTGCCTCACGGCTTCGCCAGTGAAAGTCCCGTCAAAATCGGTTCAGACGTTTCGGAAATTAGCCGGAACAAACAGACACTTCAATTTTATTTATTTGTGTAGTATAGATGTATAGAAAAAAGTTATATTGTACTTATATAACTATGGTCTTTGCCTGCAATAAAAATATTATTATTATTCATTTTATTACTTCATTTCTTAGATCTAAGGCTAAGATTCACAGACGAATCTAAGCGGACTCATGCTTCCATAATATGTCAAAATCCTATACTGCGGCGCAAGTACGGATCTATTTGACTCGATAATATTCGAGAAAATTGACAGCGCGGATGCAGCGCATTGCACGTCTATTTTCGTCCATCCATTACGTTCCTCGCCCCCCCCCCCTCCACCCTCCTCGCCGCACATCCCGCGCCACGGTCGCAACCTGCACACTCCTCGCTGGAGAGTAATTCAGTGCTGGACGTCTACATCTACATTGAGTAACAATTATTGCCGAGTGGGATTCTCGATTCAGAGTTTCGATACCGCGTCGTATTGGCTTTGTTTCTTCCATCATACTTGTAATTGCCTTGGCCTTGCCAACGTTTGTACGCTTGTATTTAATTCTATTCCAATTTGATAGTCTGATCAATTTGATAGTTTGATACCTGATTATTCGATTTTCTCGACAATGTAATGCCACCTACTGGTTCATTGGCTAAATCATTGTACTAGGGCCTAGTAACTAGGTGAATCAAATATGAACCAGACTTTTGTTTTAGAAGTACTTATTGGTAAAGTAAATAAAAAATATAATAACCTTCTTTTTAACCGACTTCCAAAAAAGGAGGAGGTTCTCAATTCGATTTGTGTAATATATAGTTTTTATGGGTGTACACGCAGAATGTTCAATACGCAGGATGATGAACCAATTAAAAGCCCCCATACACTAACAATCCGCTCCATTCCACGTAAGCGTTTCAAAAACTGTCCGTGTGTGGAGAATCTCAGATGGATTACGTGGAGTATTAGAAATATTGTATTTCCACACGTTTCAAATCCAGCGATCCACAACAATCCAACTCATCGTGTGTGGCCGATACAAGGATACATTTAGCGCTTAGATGGAGTACTCGACATGCAGAATGACCGAAAAATGGAGCGAGGCACGATGGTGCGCGTTTATTCCCCTCCACTGTACACTCCCACCCAACAAGACGTCACGTTACTCACTTCACCTAGGGAGCGCTAAAAAGTAAAGTCCGGTTAATATTTGACTCCCCCTGTAGGGCTAACATGCGCACCGTGACAAAATTATCTCGATGCTTATGTCGTGCATTTGTCTCATGTTCGCGAGAGAAAGAGCGAGATAAAACAGTAGACAAAATTTTGTCGTGGCGCGCATGTTAGCCCTGCTGGTTTAATTTTCTTCACGTACAGTAATAATAATTGCACCAGCTGGTACACCGTAACTCGTGGTACTAGTTGTTCTAAACCTGCTCCAGTTAGAACCGTCTACCAGTTGGCAGCACCGCCAGACCTTGGCCCTATAATTGGCAAAACGTTCAGCGACCAGCTGTTCCAAATCGGGTTAGTGCAATTTCATACACGCTCCGTTCAATTACGACCGGAGCAACGCACTGCTGGAGCTGTGACCCGCGATCGGAGGTATGAAACTCACTTTAGTCCGTAGGTAGTATTTTGAACGGCGAGTGAGTACCGTCGAGTACCTCGTTGTTGTCTGACGTCAAAGAAAGTGATGAAGCGGTCGAGTGCGGCGCGGTCGAGCTCGCGGCTGCAAACTGGAATTTGAAGGTTACTAACGGTCGCCACTTCACTACACACCGACCAATCGGAGCACACGCTTGTTTCTTGTGCACCCAATTGGATCATGGCTTTGCCAATCAGTCAGTCATCTTGTAAAATGTCAAACCAATGATTTGGATTTTAATATAACAAAGGACTAAAATCAGGTACATCCGGTTGTTGTTGTTACATTGCGTTTCCGCTTCCGTGTCGTTGTATCCAGCGCTCCTGCAGGCTGCAGGGTGCAGTGCACACTTCTTGAGGACATCTGCGTCGTTAGCACCGCGGTTAGGGCCTTATCGTTATGAGCCTCACGTTTTATATTCTGATAACATTAACATAATTAGTGTCGCCGGTGGCGTGGTGCCGTGTTTATCAGCAGTATTATTTACGGTCGTTCGCTACGTGCCGCACATCTGTTCATTTGACACCGTCTCTGTTGTATGAACGTGACATGTCGCTCGTGTTCACAAAAACACCTCGCCCGTTCAGTGACAGCGCCATTATGAGGTTTCAGCTAAGCTGGTTATAACCTTTGGTTTGCCTATAACTGACAAAGGTTATTTGCAGTGCGCAGTCTTTTCTTTTGTCACGCTCAGTCTGAGTAAGTCGGTACTCAGTGATATCGAGTGCGTAATCGTGATGAGCGCGTCCAACCAATTCAATATTCTAAGAGTAGGTACCTATTAAAAGATTTCTACAATAAAACGACGTGGTAATATGGTACGCTTCCACTTTATAATGTAAAGTGAGGTCGCGCTGCGCCCAAACAATTCCAATTAGTGAGCAGTTGAGAACACACGTGACACGACAGTCGACACGAGTTGACACGACACAGAGCGCTGCGCCGACGGCCCATAGTCCAGCAGTCAGCAGCCAGCACCAACCACTGACGACGAGTAACGCCCACGTGTTGCCATTAGCTGCGACCGACATCCGCACGGATGAACATTATACATCGATATTGGACTTCCTTGATGATGTAGGGATCTTAGCGCAAACTGTACCTCTACACCGCTAGCTCAAGGGTGCATCAGCACCACGCGTGCAATGTCTCCGTGAGGAGGCAGGCGCAGGCGCAGGCGCGCGGCCAGCGGGCACAGCTCGTGTGGCTTGTGTGGGAAGAAAGCGTTTCGACACTCTTGTTCAATTGTGTTAGTGGAAACTGCGAGTGTCAGTGTTCGGTTAACGAACCATTTAAAGTGGGTGCCGGTCATTAAAAGTAGAAAATAGAAGAGATTGTGTTTACTGACTCTGTTTAGATACATTCACTAATAAATTAACTCTTTCAGTGTAACTGTTTTCATTTGTAAAGTACTGCACGTGTGAAAGGTGGCGCGCCCTCGCGGCCGGTCCGCGCACGCCGCTCGCTTGACGCTTCTCATTCTGTTGTGTGTACTTGTTATTATGACACGGCTCATATAGAAAGGTTCTACTATATTACAAATCTGTGGAAAGGTTACATATTTTGAAAGGCTTCTTGTTAAAATACCTACCTCCCTGAATTCATATACAATTACGGTCGCGGTCTTACCACATAAAAATTAAACAAACACTAAATCTGTGTTAAACAGCGTTTAACACATAAACATGCTTTAGTCGCGTGTTTAAATATGAGAAACTACAAATCTTGATTTAAGTAGTGTCTAACCGTTGCCTAACTAACCATTTTAATGTGACATTTCTAATCATTTTAGATGTTTATCTTTGAAACTGTCTGGGTAAATTACAGGAGTGTAAAAATGGTTCTTTGTGGTAACACGGTCAATGTTTATTTAATAGATTATGCTAGCTGTGCGCCGCGGCTACACCCACGTAATAAAAGTAGCCTAAGTTACTCCTTACAACATCAGCTATCTACCAGTGTGAGTCCCGTCAAAATGGGTTCAGCCGTTTCGTAGATTAGCCGAAACAAACAGACAGACAAACATTTTAAAAATTGTGTATTTGGTATAAGTACCGTAGACCTACTTAGGTAGGTAGATATTATACTTTGGTATGCATTTAGTCAAAAGCTGTTATTTTGACATTACAAACAGACACCTCAATTATATAAATTTTATTCTTTTTTTTCGTAATGTAGGTAATGAATAGTTTCGCATCGTTAATGTGCTTCCAGCGGATAACGGACATTCTGTTGAATTCAATTAATAATTTTGATATTTATTTGTTCAATGTTTGCGGTCGAGGCGCGACATTGGCATGCATCAACAAAAACACCGACAAATCAATATTAACAGATTTGTTTTGGCAATGTGTAGGCAGGCAGGTTATATATACATAATATTCGTTTTGATCTTGGCTCGTCTCGTCGTGATGTCCAAACAGGCTTTCTTTGTCCACCGACGCACCAAGCCACTGCGGAAGCGTCTCGCAGCTCGCACGCGCACAAATGTCACGTGAACTACAACGCTCTACGTACACATCTTACAACTAGGTTCTATAACCAGTGAAATCAAAAAATAGATTAAATAAAGACCAGAACGTATCTATAATTAATATACTATAACGTGGTTCCGGCCGACATTTGAGGGGATAAATACGCACAGTAAATAACCGGTTTGAACATGCTGAGCGGCTGTAAACAAGCATATCTCGAGGACCTGGCGCCGCTGCATCTCGGGCGGCAGCTGCCAGCCAGTAGCCAGCCACTAGCCAGCCAGTAGCCAGTAGCCACGCCGGCACACACACCCCGACTTGTCCCACGCCGGAAGGACGTGATGTCGTGAAACATGGAATACTAATGACTTACCCGTCTCTTCCACTCTCAGCTCAAATTGGAACATGAGCAGCGTCCGCTAGGTACTGTTCCATGTTTGTACATAGTTCTGGTGCAGTAATTTGTTGATGTGCTTCCCAGTATCGCGATGTGGACGTCCACTGTCCAGCCAGATGGTAGGTAGGTTGGTATTCAGTTGTTTCTGTCTAACGATTGTTCTAGTCTTTATAGTCTTAGCTTGATGTATTCCATCGTTTACATTTTTTTACTTTGTTAGCCAGATACGAAGAAACTATTGTTTTGAGTGGAGGTCCTAGAAGCGTTTGCGTATGGTCCATGATTGAACCATTAATCATGCGTTACCGTCTAATGGCCGCGCCTGTTGATATAAACTATTGTTGGGTATTTTAACAGCTAATTCAAACACGCATGAGCGTGTAACAGGTACAGAAGCAGCGCTTGTCGTTGATGTATAGGTAAGTACCTAGGTACTGTACCGATAGATATGATATCCATCTATAAAGTTTCCTAGTTGCATGAAACGAGGCTGATTAGTGTTCAATTTAACTTTCATATTAAACTGATTAATAGTGGGCAGCGGCCAGCAGCGGCCAGCAGCGGTCAGCAGCGCCCACGCGCCGATGCGACTTCCAATGCCGAATCTAATAAAGTAATCACCTTATCTAGATCGAGCACGGTCAAGCGCGCTTCAAGTAAATCTATCAAAAATATAATCAAAGCAAAAATGCATGAAACAGACAAGTACAGCTGTAAGGCTTTCTCTTTCACTACCTCGACGTCGCGTCGTGCCCGCGGGCTCAAAGCGCCGAGCGCTCCGCTTCACGCTACATACATCAGTGGCGCGCCGCCGTGTGCCCACCGCGGCTTCTGCTCTGAACCGCCCTGAGCCTACCACCATTTGTTACCTCAGTTGTCAGTCGAGGGTACACTCCTACGGACGAGGGTAACTCAGCCTTCAAACGTATCATCGTTAGAGTAACGGCCGATCTGACGATCCATTTCGCGCTCAGTCGGCAGTCCTCGAGACGCAGAATGACCGAAAAATGGAGTGCGCGACGGCACGCCCTGAGTAAGAGTGCCCGTCTGTGGGCTCGAAATGTTAATCCATTCAATCCACGACGCGCGGAGCGATGGTTTTGGAACGCTCGTGTATGTGGGTTATTATGATTTGGAAAAGAAAAATTCGAACATGAGTGAATCATTTTATGAATCGATATAGTGACTATGATCAATTGATTAGTCACTACAAGGTATGACGCGGGTAGAACCAAAGGGTTTTTTTTAAATTTAATTAGTACATAGAAAAAATGTTTAAGCGTGACGCATCAGAAATAAGTTAATGAAAAGGTGTGACCTGTGCTCAGAGCGCAATGCTTTTATAAGTCACCTTGGACGCGCTGCACTGCGGTCCGCGGATGACTCACACACGATCACTTCGGCTGCGCGGCACCGCGCACAGTCGGCGGCGCGCCACAAGCGCTTGTGCACAGCTGCCAGTCGCACTGCACGCGAGCGCCGCCGCCGCACAGTGGACCGAAATCGCAAAGTAGGGACTTAAGGATTTCTATTTATATTTTTGGATTCTACATACTAATACAACATTTTTATGTTCCGTGACTTTTATCAGTAACCCATTAGTTTTAGAAATATATATGTTTTAATATTGTATGAAAAAAAGATAAATATTTCGATATATAAAGCTTAAATTATTATTAGAATCATATTTTTAAAAATATTCAAATTAGACGTTGTAAATATGTGCAAGCGCATTCCACACCACTCCACTTCAATTGTTTTCGCCCAAGATACGGACAAACCGGTTTTCTTATCTGTAGACGAGTCGCCATTTGTGACGTGGGCCAATCAGAGGGCAGTAAATTTGCAGATAACAGGAATCTGTTACCCGGGGGTATAAGGAAATGGAAAACAAATTGGCTTCAGTTCATTGTTACCACCCATTACACACGGGCTACCCTTACTAGATTGTTGTGAAATTTTATTTTTTGTGTTTTTGTGAAGGTTTATTTCTACGCTAATTTTGTGAAAATGTTTAGTGATTTAGTGACTAATCTTGATTCGGTTGTGAAATTGAAAGCAGGTACAAATCTTAAAGATGATAAGATTTTGTGTAATGCTATTAAATTAAAATTATCTTATTTGAACAATGATAATGATAAAAAACTAAAGGAGTTCTGTGCAAAGTTCCGTTATAATAATAATAAAAAGTGGGAAAATGCTAATCGTAAAGAGCAAACGTTTAAAAGTAAATACAGTGAGTGGTTGGAATCATATATAGTTTGACCAGAGTTTATGAAAGATCTTGTGAAAAATAACGACGAACCAGTTCCTACCACATCAACACAGTTAGAGAACACATCTCCAGAAAAAGTATCAGTTGGCACATCGACTAATGTAAGTCCTAGAATACCTTTCACGGAATTGGGCCCTAAGCAAAAAAAGAGACGTACGGAACATACTATGCAAACTATTCAATCTGAAGAATTATCACATACACATGTTTTGAAATTGAAAGCAGGTGGAAATGAAGATATTGCTGACATTTTACAACACTTGCTCAAGAATCCACAAGATGTGCAGAAACTAAAATTAATACTAACCATGGTAGATGGTAAAGCAACAGCAATTCTTTGCAATTCATCATCACAGAGATGTGACATATGTAAAGCTACACCAAAGGAAATGAATGATTTGCCCTTGGTTTTGACAAAAGAAGTAGATGCCAATTTATACAGATATGGTTTATCGTCGTTACTCACCTGGATACGATTCATGGAATGCATTCTTCACATAGCGTACAGATTAGATTTGAAGACATGGATAGTGAGGGGTGACAGTAAAGCTGTTATGGAAAGCAGAAAGAAAAATATTCAAGAAGCATTTAAATCTCAAACGGGTCATTTAGTTGATGTTGTGAAACAGGGCCATGGTACGACAAATGATGGAAATACCGCTAGGAGATTCTTCGAACATTCCGATATTGCGGCTTCAATCACAGGAGTAAATGAAAAATGGATAAAAAGATTTAGAACCATACTAGAGGCAATTTCGTCTGGTCATCATATAGATACACTGAAGTTTAAAGAATATACCGATGCCACCATGAAATTATACGTTGATTTGTATAATTGGTTTTATATGCTTGCGAGCGCTCATAAGTTTCTTGCTCACGGAGCAGCTATTATTGAAAACTTGGGTATAGTGCCCATTGGAAAATTATCCGAAGAAGCCGCTGAAGCACGCAATAAAGATTTCCGTAGATATCGTGCACATCATTCGAGAAAATTTTGTAGGAAGGCTACCAATGAAGATATTATGAATAATTTATTAATCAGCTCGGATCCACATATTTCAAAGATACGACCCAAACTAGGGCGCAAACACAAAGCCCTTTCAGAAGAAGCAAAAGCTTTGTTGATCGTTAGGGAGGAGACATTTAATGACGATAATGATGAAGAAAACATAGGTTTTTTAAGTGAAGACGCATTATCGTTTCAAGAACGTGAGTCCGAATTTTCTGAATGATAAATAACCAGGCAGAAAGTCGATTCAAGTAAGCGAGGTGCCATTTCAGTGAGGCGATCAAGTGGGAGGCTTATGTTCAGCAATTGACGTCTTCTAGCTGATGATGATGATGATGAAATAGCATTGTCACATGACGCCGAATATTTGTACTAGTGGATTAGGCCTACTGGGGAGACGACTGATAAAAAAAAACGCGCCTAGTTTTCAACCTCATGGGTAGTGTGGAATAGAAAATAAAAAAATATATAACGCCTAAAGCGCACAAAAGCGCAGTACCACAGTATATGGATAAATAGGAAAATAATTCGTACTATTCGAATCTTTAATCCATTTTTGGAGAATATTGGAGATTTTTGAGATTTTGATGTATTCATGTTTATCCTCATACAAAAAAAACTAAAAAAAATCATAACTTTATACTAAGTGAGTAAAAAAAAAAGTCGTAAAAGAATACCTTATTGTATTTTGTAGTAGAATAGATTCGCATCATTTTTTTTTTAAATTTATCACTTTCTTTTTTTTATGTTCCTAAGTCCACTATAGCTTCATCTCAGTCCACCGTGCGCCGGCAGGCAGCACTCGACGAACTGGGCCTAAAGTCATACAGGGTCCAAAACAAACATTTAGACCACATTTGATTTAAACGAGGCCACAGCCTCTGTTCGCTTGCATACGGGCGCAATAAATTTAAGTGAATTGACTTTCGAGTTACGCAACCGGTTTCTATCGACCTCCGCCAAAAACCCGCTGACCCTAAGGTCCTCCTGTTTATTCAAAGCCAATAATAGTGCAGCCACCTGGATCCCGATCGCAGCTGAGCGTCACGTGCCCGTGGGCGCAGACTACACGCCGCGCCGGTCCAGACTCCAGGCTACGGCTCCGTCTCCAGAGCGTCTCATCTTATCGTTCATGAAATGTTTTCGTTGCGGTTCCCACGAGCCAAGAATAAGAGATTCAATCAAAGATATTATTATCTTGTAATAATTCTCCGTTTAAGAAACTCGTCGGCATTATTGTTCCAATATTGGCTCTCAGTGCTTCACATGAACGCACATGATTAAGTTATGATCGTACTTACACTTTTACTTAATCCACAGCAGCGCCGGCAATGCGACCTTACTCCACCGACCTCCTTTACAGACTGTCCGCCTATTTCGCGGCTCTTAAATTTCATTCCAGATTGAATAAGGTACCCCTGGAGGACAACTCTGGGAGTGCCACGGGAACTTTTTGGATTCAATGACATTTTTCTTCTTTAAATACATAGATTAACATGATCCTGACAGGCAACCCGTACACCTAATGCATGATTGATGGATAAGCATCAATCACGGACCACGCGAAAACCATGGAAAAACCACGATCACAGCTTGACGCATGGAGCTTGGTATAGAAAGCTGGTCCAAGCGCTAACCGTCCCATGGTTAGAGGTAGTGAAAGAGACGCACCGCAGCCGGTTCTACGATCTCTACTAAAAAATAGTTTCACAACCACTGCGTGTTCAGTGCTGAGGCAACGGTAAATACGCGTTGGTGCGCAAGTGACGTATGTAGCGTAAAGCGGAGCAATTGTAAGCCCAAGCAGGGAGGGAGTGAAACAGACAGCGGTATCTGTCTATATTGTTGTTCTGGGCTGTTTCGTGGATTTTTGATGGTTTTAATTCAAGCCACGTTGGTGATATGTATGGTGGGTTATATCGTATTTTTATATATGCACTTGCTGTAGGTACTCAAATCAAATTCTGATTCAAAAACAACACTAGCTGCTTACTATGCATCCGCATACGCGTGGTCACGTTGCGGTGCGGTGCGGTGCTCTGGGGACACAGTACTGAGGCTGAGAAACTGCTTATTATGCAGAAAAGTTTGTTAGTGGGAGGACTAACTCTTCTGCGCGTGTCCGTCTGGGTTGTTACCACCGCTTTGCTCGTGAAGTCTGCCGCCAAGCAGTAGTGTGCAAGCATTACTGTGTTCCGGTTTGATGAGCAGAGTATCCAGTGAAATTACTGGGCTTATGAGACTTAATACCTTATGTCTCAGGGTAACGAGCGCACTGCAGTGCCGCGCAGGCCTTTGTGTTTCAAAGTTCTGGGTGGCACTGCAATCGTTATGGGCCGGCGTTATGCTTACCATCAGGCAAACGACCAGCTCGTCTCGTTACCAAATAACATAAAAAAAAGTTCTTTCGCATAATAACTAACGTTCGCCAGCGGAGCAGCTATAGGCCACACTTCATCCACCACAAGATACTGACATTCCCAAGCATGTATCTACTGGAGGCAGCTATGCTTGTTAGAAAACATCATGAACTATAGAAATTTAATAAAAAATTGCGCCGACAAAAAATAGTTTTACCAGACCCCAAATTAGAAACAGGCTAACACTACTCGTACTAGTCAATAAAAATGTACAATAAGCTCCTTAATGTAATACTTGATATAACAAAACGAACCAAGTGACCAAAATTGTAGAAATTGTGAATGTTGAATGTAGAAAACTTCTAATATAAAAAGGGATTATTACTTAATCAATACAAATCATGCCAAGTGGCAATTGAATCCATTCAGTAGTTTCGGCGTGATGCGCGGCCGAGATACAGACAGACAGACAGTTTTGGCTTCAGTATCGATGTAGAGTGCCCCAAAACCAAAATTTCAAAATATCTTCAACGTACAGAATTGCACCGGTTACAGTTTAATTATTCGTAAGTATAGACGTTCTGGTTCCAATCAGTAAACAAACGTTTCTGTACAGCAGCTCATTGTTAGTTTTACTGCGAAGTAGTTCATATTCAAGACGGTAGCGTCATTTTTACGAAAGATAATAAAATAAAATTGTATTATGTATGTATATCAAAACGTCGTTGCGTGCGAGCGAGCACGTTCTGAAGTCCAGACGCTGCAACCGTTGTCCTTGAGAACTCGAACCCCGGCGGAAAGCTCGGAGCTCGCCATCCAGCCCGGATGACAAGAACCAGTCGTGCATTTAAATGCAGCTGCGCCGGCGCCGGGGGCGAGCGGGCGAGGGCGCGGGGGCGCGGGACGCGGGGCCGCGGCTGGGCCCACCCCCAGCCGCGCCCCGCCTGCGCCGGCTGACGACCCCCTAACAACGCACGTTGTACGCACACGCACAGTATCTGCGCACAGGATCTTGGCAGATTGTTTAAAACTGCCATTACATGGGAATGCTCGTGCATTTGATGGATATATTGATATGCATTTGTATCAATCATGCATAACCACGCGTCAACCATGGAAAAACCACGATCACGGATCTACCATGTTTTTTTATCTTTCAACAACGTAGCGTACTCGGTGGCGCCAACGCCTTCTGCCGATGGTGACCAGTTACCTGCCGGCGCCTGGCACCAGCTAACGTGTGCAACTGTGCACAGTGCACTGTGTGAGCGTCGACTTTTAAATAGTTATTTACTTTAGGGTTAGTTTAGAGTGCGTGGGACCGCGCTCCTTGTAAAGCCAGTCTTACGCGCTTATACATGTTTGCGTTTTGCTGACAAAACAACCATGGTTCCGTAACAAGCGCGGATTACGAGGTATCACACGCGCAATCGCGGCTTGAAGTAAGAGAGGGCACGACTGCCGTGTGCGAAATAAGTGCGATGTGCGCTACACGGTTTATTTGTAAGGCTCGCACCAAGTCATGAGCTCCGCCCTCGAGTGCCCTTTGTAATTATTATTATAAGTGATGGTGCGCCCGCGCCGGTCCATCTGGAAAACTAACAAGTTACGAGTGATGGATAATGAACTGCATCGTCCAGTTTGCGTCCCTCGCTGTCTCTCAAAGGAGCTCGCGAAGTGAAGAAGCCCAAAGATGTATCTGTATTCGTCCAGTTTTGAAAACATTTCTTTTATACTCACGTTAAATACTTACTAATGTAAATATCTAAAATCAATGGTTTTAGTTTTGTTGTTTAAAACAAGCCTTACACGAAAACTCGCGCGATACAGGGCGACAACAACGTTTCCTCTAAATTCTCAGCAACTCAATGACTTCAGCAGTTGCTAGGGGGGGTACAGATTATCTTTGGGGTTTTAGTGTGGTTATTCCACAAATCTCCATTGACATTCGCCAGCAATGGGTATTTGTGAACATTTTTCCACCAACCCAAAAAAAAAAAAAAAAATCCCCATTGCTGGCGAATGCCAATGGGGATTAGTGAAACTTTTTTCCACAAATCCCCATTGACGTCTCATAGAGAAAACAATGGGGATTTTGGAAAAAATTTCACAAATCTCCATAGATTTAAAATAAAATATACACTACACACATACGAGAGCACATGATATGCACTTTCGCTCGAAAAAGTACAAAAAGCTTTCCTTAGATAACTCTGTAAGCGCATCAACGGGTGCGTACTACCGCTACATGTACTCTACAAAGTTTTTATTGTTCTCTATGTTTGAAAGACAAACCAAAGACAAACGGCAAAATGGACGATTTTATCTTAATTTATTTCTTGACCTGAGTCTTTAAGTCAGGAATGGTGCTGCCATAAAATAGAAATAATAATTAGTTTTTTAGAGTGGTAGGTATGCTGGTAGCCATTAGCAATTAGTTTTCCCTACCAAGGATAGATAGAGCTAGTTTCTATCCAAAAATGTCGAGGAGGTGACAATCACAAACTATTAAGGGGTACTACGTGGCAATTTTCTAACAGAATACCGTAGTATTATTTCCTCTGTGAGAATACCTACAGCTAGCTACATACAAAGAGAATATAATCCACTGATCTGTGACAGAAAACAGATTATTTGTGGAACACAGCATGATTATCACGTCACGTACACGAATTACATAATATGTATTGTTTTCCTATAAAATATAAATAATTCGGGTGTAACTATGGGGACTAGGGAATAATATTATATACGTTTGTGTGAGATGTGACCGCGCTCGCTGGGCCGGCACAAGGGCCGGGAGCGGCGCGGCGGCGGCCCCGCAGCATGTAAGTGCGCGGGCGCTCGCTGTGCTCGTGTTCGTCGGTGTGGATTGGGTGTGGATGCTAACGTGCGCGGTGTGGTTGGTTGCAGGGCATGCGCGGGTGGTGCGCGCGCATGTGCGGCACGCGCTCGCGGGCGCGCTGGCTGGCGGCGCTGCTGTGCTGGTGCGCGCTGGCGGCGCTGGCGCTGCCGCGGCTGCAGCCGCCGCCGGCGCGCGCGCCGCCCGCGCACCCCGCGCGCCTGCTGCTGCAGTCGGAGCCGGCCGCCACGCCGCCGCCGGCCGCCACGGCCGCCACGGCCGCCGCGGCCGCCGCGCTCGCCACGGACGCGCGCGTGCTGTCCGAGGACGAGCTGCGCGCCGACGCCGAGCGGCGCCTGCCGTCGCTGCCGCTCACGTACTGGCACCGGCACAAGGACGACAAGAACAAATTCTACAAGAAGAAGGAGTGCGCGCCCTTCCCGTCCATCTACGAGCTGGAGTTCCACAACACGTACTGGCAGACGCTGCGCGCCAGCGAGGGCGTGTTCCACCTCTACGGTGCGTACCTGGACCGGCGCAACGCGTCGCGCATCGGGCCCGCCGTGCGCGTGCTGGCCGTGCACGACCGCATCAAGCCCACGCTGGCCACGCACTGCCAGCTGTGGTTCGAGGAGCGCGCCGCGCCCGTGGTGGTGGCCAACCTGGAGTACAAGTACGTGTGGAACAGCAAGTGGGGCAACTACCGCGACCGCGTGCTGCAGCCGTACCTGCTGGCCTGCGTGCTGCCGCAGGAGGTGCGCCACCTGGTGCCGGCCTCCGTGTCGCTGGTGGAGCGCCCGTGCGACCGCGCCACCAACAACCTGCGTGTGCACTACGACGCGCCCGAGCCGCCCGCCGCGCAGCGGGACTTCGCCGTGTGCGTCAAGGGGCTGGACTTCCTGCACGAGGACCTGTCCGTGCGCCTCGTGGAGTGGATCGAGCTGATCCGGCTGCTCGGCGCCGACAAGATCTTCTTCTACGAGCTGCAGGTGCACCCCAACGTCAGCAAGGTGCTCTCGTACTACGAGGCGCGCGGCGACGTGGCCGTGACGCCGATCACGCTGCCCGGCGGCCAGCCCAACCTGCCGGGGCTGCAGCACATGTACCTCAAGAAGAAGACGACGCACAAGCGGCAGATGGAGCTGATCCCGTACAACGACTGCCTGTACCGGCACATGTACCGCTACCGCTGGCTGGCGCTGCTCGACATCGACGAGGTGATCGTGCCGCTGCAGGACGCGGACTGGGCGGCGCTGCTGGCGCGCGCGCTGCCGCTGGCGGCGCCGGCCGCGGGCAAGCCGCCGCGCTCGTCCTACCACGCCTCCAACCTGTACTTCCTGGACTCGCTGCGGCACGAGCACGGCTGGGAGGAGGGCGCGCCGCGCTACATGCACATGCTGCAGCACGTGCACCGCACGCGCAACTTCACGAAGCCGGGCCAGTACGTGAAGGCCTTCCACGAGACGGGCCGCGTGCTGGCGCTGCACAACCACTTCCCGCTGGCGTGCCTCGGTGGCGCGTGCTCGTCGTACGCGCTGGACACGGCGCACGCGCGGCTGCAGCACTACCGCGCCGACTGCGTCACGGCGCTGTCCAAGACGTGCGCCGAGCTGCGCGCCGACCCCGTGCGCGACACGGCGCTGTGGCGCTGGCGCGAGCCGCTCGTGGCGAGGGTGGACGCGGCGCTGCGCGCGCTAGGCTTCCTGCCCCCTGCGCCCTCCACGCCCCCCACGCCCTCCACGCCCCCCGCGCAGCCGCACCGGTGACCGCCGCCAAGCGAGCGCTTAGTCTTTATATGTACTCTTACTATAGTATTAAACGTATTTTTGTAGCTCAGCGAAGTTTTTTTTTACCCGGAGTCGTAATATTAGGTTGGGGAAAAAGTCTTTTCGCATTATAGTATGTATGAACTTGTAATAAAATCTCTTTGGCTATACTATTTGTATCTGGCTCGTTTTGGTATCATTGAAAGTTCAAATTTTAAAGAACATAATTCCAAATTCAAATTAGGAAAATGTGTGATTTTCATTGGTTTTTCGTACTGTCAAAATGAGTGAATCTAATGAAGAAATTCGATACATTTTAAAATTCTACTACAAAAAAGGTAAAAATGCAACGCAAGCCGCGAAAAAAATTTGCGATGTTTATGGACCTAGTGCAGTGCAGTGTCTGTGAGAGTAGCACAAATGGTTTAAGCGTTTTCAATCCGGAAATTTTGATTTCAAAGATGCACGTCGCTCTTGTCTCCCTATTACGGATAAAATGGATGCCATTTTTGAAAAAGTGGAACAAGTACGGCATATCAGTAGTTACGACGTAGCTGAAGAACTGGGAATTGACCACAAAACAGTTTTGGCGCATTTGAAAAAAAACTGGGTACACAAAAAAGCTCGATATTTGGGTACCTCACGAGCTCACTGAAAGAAACCTAATGAATTAATAATGAACCGTGTACTCATTTGTGATTCTTTACTACGACATAATGAATGCGAACCATTTTTGAAGAAGCTGATAACTGGTGATGAAAAGTGAATCACGTACGACAAGAACGTGCGAAAAAGGTCGTGGTCAAAGACCGGTCAGGCTTCACAGACTGTGGTGAAACCCGGGTTAACTCGCAATAAGGTGATGCTGTGTGTGTGGTGGGATTGGAAGGGCATTATTCATTATGAGCTGTTACCACCAGGCAGGAACATCGATTCTTAACTCTACTGCGAACAACTGATGAGATTAAAGCAAGAAGTTGAGAGAAAGCGGCCGGAATTAATCAACAGAAGGGGTGTGGTTTTTCATCATGATAACGCTAGACCTCACACATCTTTAGCCACTAAGAAAAAATTAAGAGAGTTTGGCTGGGAGGAGGTGTTAATGCATCCGCCGTATAGTCCTGACCTTGCACCTTCAGATTTCCACCTGTTTCGGTCTCTTCAGAATTCTTTAGGCAGTGTCAGGTTAACATCACGAGAGGACTGCCAAAACCACTTGTCGCGGTATTTTGATCAGAAGTCCCAAAATTTCTATAGCAATGGGATCATGTCCCTACCTACAAGATGGCAAAAAGTTATCGAACAAAATGGTACCTACATACTTTAGTTAAATGTAAATAAACTATATTAAAAAATGTTTTGAATTTTCTTAAAAAATTCGAAGAAACTTTTTCCCCAACCTATTAATTGTCTCCGCAACGTACAGTCGGACTGGAGATGATGAAATGTATATAACATGTTTTAATTATTTACAAGGAGAGTAGCACTCGTAATATAGTACAACAAAATTCACTGCGTAATGGTTGAATTCAAATTTTGATGACAGTATTTAAAATCAAGATAAAACGAGATGGAGACTCCTAGACAAAGACTATACGTTAAATAATCTGTGCTCCTAGACCAAGTCAGATTATTGTTCTCCTTTTGACCTTATATTAACTTGTATAGTATCTTCGTACAAAACGCTCCCCGGCTGTCAAGGAGTTGCCATAAGCACGGCTGGTTGCCTGGGGCGTTTGTCTGCGAGAGTTTATTCATGCATTGGTACCTATTTGCTATCGAAAATAATGGATCCATCTGTATATTGTTGTGAATCTGTTTTTTTTGACCAGCCTTTCTGGTGTCTGGATGGCTAGGCGCCTCTTAAACAGCGAGAGGCACTGAGTTTCTACCTATAATTGCTGTCTATTTGCTACCTTCACGTAAAAGCATACCCATTCATTAGGAATTCTCGATAAGCATAGGGTTATATTATAGACTGTTGCTATACAAGGCACAAGTTGCGCCTCACATGGAATACTGTTCACACCTTTGGATCGGTGCGCCTGAACATAAATAAACTCCGCCAATACAACGTAGAGCGATCCTAATTGTCGACGACCTCAAACGCGCGGACCTCCTAGAGCCGCTTCATTTTCGCAGAGACGTTGGCGCCCTCTGTACATCGTACCTAATATACAACGGGGAATGCTCGGAAGAGCTTTTTCATCTCATCTCACCGTCGCAGTTCTATCACAGAACATTTCGCCCCCGGAATAAGAGCTCATCCACACATAATCGAGTCCTGGAAATCTCATACCACTCGATTTATGCGATCCTTTCTCCCGCATAACTGCTAAATGTGTATCGAGCTTCCTTCACAAGTTTTTCCACAATGCTACAAAATGTAGTCCTTCAAGATGGGTGCCAAACGAGTCGTCCAGGGTTGGCAACGCGTCGGCCTCCAGTTTTGCAAATGTCCATAGGCGACAGTGACCACTTACCATGAGGCGGGCCGTTCGCTTGTTTCCCACTAAAAGTTCTCTGTTTTGATAAATAATACATAAAGGTTCTCTGTACGTACAGTCGGTAAGAAGATATATAGCTATGTGCTCGAAAAGTGCCTGATGAATTTGTAAAGGCAAAGTTTTTTCCGGATTTTAGTTACCTACATTAGTCAGGAGTAAATTGGACAGTGTCTAGAATAGTCTTCGGTCTGTGTGCGCCGCTCTCAATAAAATATGGGGGTCTACAAATTCAGTTTTATTTAAATGATTATCGCCGTATCAAGTTTACCTATCACAAAGGCTACTTTTCCTTACCTACTGTATGTACGAAGTTAAACCTTTAATAATTACAATTTTAATACGTGAACATAGCACATACACACTAAGAAACTTTCTGCTTTTTGCTGTACAGCAACTGATTTACAAAGGTGGGGGCGCAACTCTCATGATCACCTGAAGACAGCTTCGGATGATGATGATGATCTTGAGAGATGTGCCTCACCGAGCTAGGATCTTCCTGCAGGCGCATTGACTAGGAAGCTTCTCGATGAGCGTGCGCCGACGCAGTTTTACAATCATTATTGTAAAACTGTGCGATACGACGATCCATTTCGCGCTCAGTTGGAAGTATTCGAGACGCAGAATCACCGAAAAATGCGAGCGATGGCGCGCCCGGAATGGAGTGTCCGTCTGCGGGCTCGACATTGGACCATCGTTACATCCAAACCACGACGCGCGGAGAGATGGATTTGGAACGCTCGTGCAGTGTGTGGTGCACTTTAGACATCGTCAATAGGACCCATCCCAACCGGAGCTCCGACGGCGCAACGAAGAGGGGTCCGGCCGCGGCGGCAGGCGACGGGCACGGGTCTAAATATCAACCTGGTAGGTAGGGGGTGTCTAGTAGGGAGGTAAGTGGATAAGTTTTTGGTAAGTATATACAACTGGTTGTACCAGGTGGGAGGAATAACTCTTCTGCGAGTGTCCATCTGCGTTGGGTACCTACCACAGATTCGTTCGTGAAATCTGCTGCCAAGCAGTAATGTGCAGCATTACTGTGTTCCGGCTTGATGAAAAGAATAGTCCTTGAAATGACTGGGGTCTGAAGGTCCCAGGGTAACGAGCACAATGCAGTGCCGCGCAGGCCTTTGTTTTTCAAAATTCTGTGTCGTTCTGTAATTGTTACGAGCTGGCGTTATGCTTACCATCAAGCAAGTAACATGCTCGTCTCCATTAGTATATAAAAAATAAATTGGAACCACACAAAAATCCGTACTTTAAATGCGAAAGCGTGTTTGTACGTTTGTTGGTTTGTCCTTCTTTCAGGCAGCAACGGATCGACGAGATCTTTGGCATAGTTATATATTATAAACCGGAGAGTAACATAGGCTTTTTATCCTGGAAAAATTCACGGTTACTGTGCAAACGCAGTTGAAACCGCGGGCAACAGATAGTTAGAATTAAAATGAGCAAAGTTCCACCTTCGTGTTTGCTATAATTTGACCGCAAGGCGCTACGTCACAATAGTGACTACAACAGGCCTTCGGAGTATTCTATGTCGTGAGAAATTGCAACAAATCATTTAATTACCAAAATCATTTAATTGACATGGGGTTTCAGTAAGAACCTAACGAGGGTGGTCCCCACCCCATGTAACTCGTAGCCTTTCATCGGAATCTATATCACTCAAAAGTGATGAGAGTGAGCCACTTGTAGCCCGTTATCGAAGTGTGCATCGCTGGAACTAGCGACCCGCCGCGGCTTCGCACGGGGCACAGTCTAAGACTTTCATATAAACTTACGATAGTCCCACAGACCACCATAGTTCGGCGCTGTCGCAAACTCCGTTCTTAGCCGTCGTCTCCTACCTATAAGCTACCTGCCAAATTTCAGTTTCATAGGTCAAGTATGTAACTTCCGAGATGTCATGTATAGCCAGTGACTTTTAAATATTGTATGTAATAATTATAGATAGATAGATAATAATCAGAAAATTGGTTTCAGTGCACGGTATGCGGTAAAGTCGAATGGCGTATTTAGTTTTGTGAAATTACGACTGAATTTTTTAGTACCCCATGTCCGTCCTCATGTATGGGGACGATCCACTGTGCGACTGGGCGTCCTGGCGGTGTCCTGGGGGACCGCGCGGCAGCCGCGGGCAGCCGGGCGAGGGTCCAGAGCGAGGGCACGCCGCCGCACGGTGGACTGAGATGAAGCTATAGTGGACTTAGGAACATAAAAAAAAGAAAGTGATAAATTTAAAAAAAAATGATGCGAATCTATTCTACTACAAAATACAATAAGGTATTCTTTTACGACTTTTTTTTTTACTCACTTAGTATAAAGTTATGATTTTTTTTAGTTTTTTTTGTATGAGGATAAACATGAATACATCAAAATCTCAAAAATCTCCAATATTCTCCAAAAATGGATTAAAGATTCGAATAGTACGAATTATTTTCCTATTTATCCATATAATGTGGTACTGCGCTTTTGTGCGCTTTAGGCGTTATATATTTTTTTATTTTTTATTCCACACTACCCATGAGGTTGAAAACTAGGCGCGTTTTTTTTTATCAGTCGTCTCCCCAGTAGGCCTAATCCACTAGTACAAATATTCGGCGTCATGTGACAATGCTATTTCATCATCATCATCATCATCGTCAGCTGGAAGACGTCAATTGCTGAACATAAGCCTCCCACTTGATCGCCTCACTGAAATGGCACCTCGCTTACTTGAATCGACTTTCTGCCTGGTTATTTATCATTCAGAAAATTCGGACTCACGTTCTTGAAACGATAATGGGTCTTCACTTAAAAAACCTATGTTTTCTTCATCATTATCGTCATTAAATGTCTCCTCCCTAACGATCAGCAAAGCTTTTGCTTCTTCTGAAAGGGCTTTGTGTTTGCGCCCTAGTTTGGGTCGTATCTTTGAAATATGTGGATCCGAGCTGATTAATAAATTATTCATAATATCTTCATTGGTAGCCTTCCTACAAAATTTTCTCGAATGATGAAATCTACGGAATATCTACGGAAATCTTTATTGCGTGCTTCAGCGGCTTCTTCGGATAATTTTCCAATGGGCACTATACCCAAGTTTTCAATAATAGCTGCTCCGTGAGCAAGAAACTTATGAACGCTCGCAAGCATATAAAACCAATTATACAAATCAACGTATAATTTCATGGTGGCATCGGTATATTCTTTAAACTTCAGTGTATCTATATGATGACCAGACGAAATTGCCTCTAGTATGGTTCTAAATCTTTTTATCAATTTTTCATTTACTCCTGTGATTGAAGCCGCAATATCGGAATGTTCGAAGAATCTCCTAGCGGTATTTCCATCATTTGTCGTACCATGGCCCTGTTTCACAACATCAACTAAAAGACCCGTTTGAGATTTAAATGCTTCTTGAATATTTTTCTTTCTGCTTTCCATAACAGCTTTACTGTCACCCCTCACTATCCATGTCTTCAAATCTAATCTGTACGCTATGTGAAGAATGCATTCCATGAATCGTATCCAGGTGAGTAACGACGATAAACCATATCTGTATAAGTTGGCATCTACTTCTTTTGTCAAAACCAAGGGCAAATCATTCATTTCCTTTGGTGTAGCTTTACACATGTCACATCTCTGTGATGATGAATTGCAAAGAATTGCTGTTGCTTTACCATCTACCATGGTTAGTATTAATTTTACTTTCTGCACATCTTGTGGATTCTTGAGCAAGTGTTGTAAAATGTCAGCAATATCTTCATTTCCACCTGCTTTCAATTTCAAAACATGTGTATGTGATAATTCTTCAGATTGAATAGTTTGCATAGTATGTTCCGTACGTCTCTTTTTTTTGCTTAGGGCCCAATTCCGTGAAAGGTTTTCTAGGACTTACATTAGTCGATGTGCCAACTGATACTTTTTCTGGAGATGTGTTCTCTAACTGTGTTGATGTGGTAGAAACTGGTTCGTCGTTATTTTTCACAAGATCTTTCATAAACTCTGGCCAAACTATATGTGATTCCAACCACTCACTGTATTTACTTTTAAACGTTTTTTTCTTTACGATTAGCATTTTCCCACTTTTTATTATTATTATAACGGAACTTTGCACAGAACTCCTTTAGTTTTTTATTATTATCATTGTTCAAATAAGATAATTTTAATTTAATAGCATTATACAAAATCTTATCATCTTTAAGATTTGTACCTGCTTTCAATTTCACAACCAAATCAAGATTAGTCACTAAATCACTAAACATTTTCACAAAATTAGCGTAGAAATAAACCTTCACTAAAACACAAAAAATAAAATTTCACAACAATCTAGTAAGGGTAGCCCGTGTGTAATGGGTGGTAACAATGAACTGAAGCCAATTTGTTTTCCATTTCCATATACCCCCGGGTAACAGATTCCTGTTATCTGCTTACTGCCCTCTGATTGGCCCACGTCACAAATGGCGACTCGTCTACAGATAATAAAACCGGTTTGTCCGTATCTTGGGCGAAAACAATTGAAGTGGAGTGGTGTGGAATACGCTTGCACATATTTACAACGTCTAATTTGAATATTTTTTAAAATATGATTCTAATAATAAGCTTTATATATCGAAATATTTATCTTTTTTTCATACAATATTAAAACATATATATTTCTAAAACTAATGGGTTACTGATAAAAGTCACGGAACATAAAAATGTTGTATTAGTATGTAGAATCCAAAAATATAAATAGAAATCCTTAAGTCCCTACTTTGCGATTTCGGTCCACTGTGCGCCGGGCCGGGTATAGGTACCCAGCGGGCAGTTATCAACAATGAGTCGGTGGACTTCCTAATTAGGATCGCTGCGCGCCAGCACATTTGTTTGCGGAGTATTAGCGGAGGAAAATAACTCATTCTATGATTAGTGTCGCTTATCGCTTCGAAAACAATTTGCTAATTGATCGGTAATGTTAGGTTGTTTGTATTATAAGTAATAAGTTGTTTGCTAAGTACGTACGTACCACCGTACTTACCTAGACTGCTGCGGACTTTGCCGCGCAAGCGGCCAGTGTAGGAAAACATCGTGATACGAAATACATACCTACCTACATTAGCATATTATATTGATCATTAATATCTATTATTATAATTAATATTGCTGCAGGGCATTTTCTAGTGCTCGTCTGGGGGTGTCATCCCTCTCCTCATTAGACTCAGCGCGCACCTTCGACCGCATGCCAATTTTCCGCTTACTCTATTATCTTTATAAAACAAACAAATGGTTAAATTTCATTTCCTAGTACACAACATGTATGGTTCGTTAAAGTTCGCAGGTGCATCCAGCCGATAACTATTATACCTACAACAACCAACGCGAGTGGCGGACGACCACGCCTCCCACGCCTGCTCTACAAATCTATCTAGTTCGGTTATGAGCTAACAACTTGGACGGTTTCCGCCGACCCGTCGTTCAACTCGTCCACTGTGTCGCAGTCAGCTAGGCACTGGAATCGATTTTGAAGTTCGAGCTGAAAGCCTTCGAGGTTTTAGATTTGAGCATGGTTTGGACGGAGCGTAGGCTTCACCTGACTGACCTTTCAACCCTTTTTCCCTTTCTTTGGACTTCTGATAACCTCATAAGATCCCAGCTTAACTAGTCCATCTCTTTCTCCAAGTAGACCAGCTTTTCGTCAATCCTGAGCGTCCGTATGTTGTACATTGTATGTTGCATTGTATTGTAGTGTCATTTCCGCCCAATTACACGCACACAATGAACAGAACGAGCGTGAACTCATTCCGAGCGGGATTGTGCGATCTTTGCTGATCGATGACTGCCGCCAAGTGAGATTCACACGACTCAAATATGACAATATCAATTCTTTCAATTTCAATAATTGCGCCCAGATTCCTGCTCGAAATGTTACTATGTAGGAACCTTTATTAATAACTTGAAAGCAAAAAATTAGTAGTTCGCGCTGCCAGAGCCCAGGCGCGACATGCGGCCGGGCGCTTCCCTTGCTCTCCCGGCTGCAGGCTGTTTCCGCAAACTATAAGTAGGTACCCACTTCAAACCGGCAATGTTTACATTGTTAGTTTAGACTTTTTGACAAAGGAACCGGAAACGAGCAGGTAAGCTCTTTACACAGAAACGATTACAGCAGGTAGGACAGTTTTATGGCGAGCTTCTAAACAATACGTACAAAAGGCGCTGCGCCTCTGTACAGTACTACGCGCACTTACCTGCGAGGATCAGTATGTACACAATAGGGTCGAAGGATCCCCTGTTGTACTTTGTGCATCGTAACCGTACTGTCATCATATAATTATTGTGACCATTAGTACCCGTCTCACGAGTCTCGCGACCATTGAAGATATAAATAAATGTGGCGGCGATCAGACGTGCGACGTGACCGGAGTCACGAGCGTCGCCGGGTGCAGCGCCGCACTGTGCTCCCATAGTGAACAAAGGTGGACTTAGGAACGAAAGTCGGAAAAATATACTTCTCTATCTAATCTCACGACTAAATCGCTGTTTTATCAATATAAGAGTAAAGAACCTAGCTACATACCTAGCTGCTTGTTTGGAGGCCGTACCGCCGCTGCACGCCGCACACCGGCGCCGGCGCCGGCGCTGCACGCGGGGCGCGGGCGGGGCAGTCTTGAACAATAACTTTTGGACGGTTGATGTGGACGCTATACCTACTTACTGCTCGGTAGCCGATAGCCACTAGCCTTCCGATGTTTGGAACTTTAGGCACAGAATTGTGCACAGAATAGATAATAGCACCAGTTTAGGTCCAACAATGAGCGCACGTTGTTATTTCCTCAATAATTATGGGACCATTTTTGGAAGTCAAATTATACGATAGGTAATGTACTGGGTGGACGGTAGACCGTACATTATTGTATACATCATTTCGTTTTGGTAGCGTATCAGGGGACGATAGTCCTCGAAGCATTTGGTTCTAACTGAGTTTCGATGCAGAATACAGATGACTGTATGTGAGATCACTGAATGCTGTATTACACTACCGCGGCGAGCAGTAAAAGGCTTCGCTAGAGCGCAATGTGGTTGAGTTGCCACACAGCTGTACGGCTGCACAGTATGCAGGTACAGTTTTACAATCCATCATAGGTATCCTTGTCTAACACGAACCTTCTGCGTTTATCTACAATTCTACAAACTTAAAGCTAATGTACCTACATATTAGAATCGTTCGCGTGAAGCGAATTATATAACTGAAAAGGTATTTAGCATATGTAGTGGTATTTAGTATCTGATGTATATCTGAGGCTAGTTCAGAAGTGATGCAAAGGTGAGGGACGTGGCGCAATCTGGATCATTAAAACAATCGTATTGCAGACCGTAGACGCTTATGCAAACGTGCGTTTGCCTGTCAGAATAACAACGCTTTTGCGTCAAGCGCGCATTTCGGGTATCTGGAAATCGACGCTTGATGCTAAAGCGTTGTTATTTTGACAAGCAAACGCACGTTTGCATAAGCGTCTACGGCCTGCATAATTATCAGCAGAGGTCCAATTCTCGCGCAATAGACATCATGACGAATTCGAGATATGTCGAAAAAAATGGCGTATGTCGATTCAAACCTAATTTTCGTATTCTCGGAATATCACGTAAGGGGCAGCATAGACGCTCATGCAAACGTACGTTTGCCTGTCAGAATAGCAACGCTTTTGCGTCAAGCATGCATTTCGGGTATCACGAAATCCGCGCTTAACGCAAATGCGTTGTTATTCTGACAGGCAAACGTACGTTTGCTTGACCGTCTAAGGTGCCCCAACATATTGATCATTTCTATTACATAAAAATATCAAGTGGTTAGAGATCAATATCACACGGGTTTTCAGCCCGGGCGCGCAGAATTGAGCGATCTGAGAATGACCATACTACGAATTCTTTGCTCCGTTCTCTTCTCCGTGCTCTTCTGCCATGGATACATTCAACTCAATGACTCTTCTAAAGTTGTAACTCTAGGCCCAAGAAGCGGCACTTACATCTTCTCGTAGTCAAATCTGCGCAATGCACTATTGCACGCCATGCGTACAGTTTCGGTTAGGATGGGCCTAAATCCTTCTCTAAAAGAGAACTACATTTCTCGATATAATTTAATAGTTCTTTGTTTACCAACATTCCTGAATCTTTTGATCTTTTTTCTTTACGTCGACTTCCTACTTCCTCGACATCCTACACCTCGGCGTCTCCTCTTGGCCACCTTCGCACACTGCATCTGTGCGTGTTTCGAGTTCAGACACGCTTTTTTGTGTAGTTTTAATTGTATTATACACGGTACCCTTATTCGGTTCCCGCTCGCTAGACGAGTTCGGTGGCTGTGAGCAAGGTACTTACGTTTGCATACTAGAACCTATTAGTGGAACAATGCGAACTCTGTTTCCTTTGAGAGCCGTGACCGTGACCGGCGCGCGGCGGCGGCGCAGGGGTCACGGGACGCAGGGGCGGCGCGGCACTGGCGCTCTCGGCGCTCGCGTCACGCGTGTGAGCTGTGACGTTGGATTGGCAACAGTGAGCCGCGCTCGCGGCGGCAGATAGCCACGGGTCGAGGCCGCGCCTATCGCGCGACCCGCGCCGTTACTGCACACTACTTACGTTGCTCTCTGGGCTCATTTTTATCGCATCGCAATAATTACAAGAAAACAGAGTTTTTATCTTTTCGTCGAAATTACTATTCCGCACGTGGACATGAATCTCTATCGGAATCCTAGTTGCGGGCGCTCGCTCGGGGGCGCTCGCTCGGGTCGGGGTCGGTGTCGGGCGGGCCCCGCGCCGGTCTCGTGACGCCGCGATGAAGTCCGGTGCAGCGAAAGACCTTCGGTCGCGCGCCTGCATTATCGCATAGGTACCTACGTTCCGTTATCAGTGCGGTGTCAGTGCGTGCACCCGGACACGTTGTTTAGTAAACAGCAGGGCGCAGGGCGCAAGGGTGCGGCGGGGTGCACGGGGCGGGGCGGGGCGCGCTATCGCGGCCGCACCGCTATATAACCCGCGCGCGCCTCCTCCCGGCGCACAGTCGCTCCCGCAGCTCCAGACTCCAGTTCTCTCCGACCGCTCCGCACTCCCGCTCGTTCACCATGGCCGCCAAGCTCCTCGTCCTGCTCGCCTGCGTCGCCCTGGTGAGTGCTCGCTCCGCCGCTCGAGTGTCGAGCGTCGAGTGTCGACCGTCGCTGACACCGTCTTCTGTTACAGAGCCGCGCCGCTCTGGTGAAACGCGACGCGCCCAGCCCGCTGGAGGACCTCCAGAAGCACGCCGAAGAATTCCAGAAGACGTTCACTGAAGGGTTCAACTCGTTCGTGAATTCCAAAAACACGCAGGAGTACAACAAGGCGCTCAAGGACGGCTCCGACTCCGTGCTGCAGCAGCTCTCCGCGCTCGCTTCTAGCTTGCAAGGAGCGGTACGTACTTATCTATTTACTTATATCTGCCTATAATCGATTATCTCACGCCAGCACAGCAGGAACTCGACTGCTGTACTGGCGTGAGATAATTTGCGTTTAACGAAATTAGACTCGATTCGAGCGGTAACTCGTCGCGCTCCGTCCACTTAGGCACGAGGATGACGAGGACCGCGCCGTGGATCTCTAAAATATAAACTTTATTTCAGTCCACAGACTACATCGTTAAGACCGTTCCATTAGTGTTACGTAACGATAGAAAATTGCATAAATTAGTGTCAAAAAGTGTCACGAATCGTTTGTCAAATCGCGAGCGTTCGTAGTTCGTAGCTTGGAGTAGGCGGGTGACGGTCGCCCCGAATGACCCCTGGGTTCGTGTCCGCAGCTGGCCGACGCCAACGGCAAGGCGAAGGAGGCGCTGGAGGCGTCCAAGGCCAACATCGAGCGCACCGCCGACGAGCTGCGCAAGGCGCACCCCGAGGTGGAGCAGCAGGCCGCCGCGCTCAAGGACAAGCTGCAGGCCGCCGTGCAGAACGCGCTGCAGGTACCGTACCGTACACACTGTACAGTGCAGTGCTCACGCGCACACGGCGACTGACCGCTCGCCCGTTCATCCCGCAGGAGACGCAGAAGCTGGCCAAGGAGGTGTCGTCCAACGTGGAGCAGACCAACGAGAAGCTGGCGCCCAAGCTGCAGGCCGCCTACAACGACTTCGTGAAGCAGGCGCAGGAGGTGCAGAAGAAGGTGCACGAGGCCGCCACCAAGCAGTGACCGCGCCCCCCGCGTCCCCGCCGCTAGCTCAATAAACTGTTCCCCCTCAAGCGGCCGTTTCACTGCTCCGCCCTGTACCCTGTCGTCGCACGGGACTATAGCTTCAAATTCATCACATGTTTCTATTATATTATGTACCTAGTTAGGTTCCTGGCTCGTCCTGTTCCGCTTCGTAAGCTTAGCGTACCCTCGACATTGTATTGGTAAAATATGAAATTAGGTAATCTGTTGATACTCTGTCGACTATTGATATTATTCTCAAATGATTGAAATTTCTAATAATTCAAAACGATTGTCGTATGGGCCCAAAACTCTATACATACAACTTTTATACAAATGAAGTACAAAACCAACTCGACATGGAACGAAATAAAGCGCGTACTTATGTATTGGAAATGTGGTAAAATATTTTTTCGCGGGGTTACATATCAATCGCCAGTTTTCTGTGGGTAGTGCTGTAGTGCCGTAGCGGGCACCGATGCTTTGCTCGTGTTGTATTCCGACAAGCAGTAGTGTGCATGCGATACCGTGCTCCGTTTTGATGGGACAATTAGTGCATATTAGTAACGAGCGCCCTGCAGTACTGCACAGGGCTTTGTGTTTCTAAGATATGTGCACCACTAGTTAGTGGCGCACCTGTTTACAGTGGGCACAGTACTCATTGTTTACAGTAGTACGTACATAATTTAGATAATTAGTACTTCAAGTTGTTACAATTCACAAACAGTGTCTGGCCAGAAATTATGAAATATAATTACAACACAGTTATTATTACGTGCGTAGTACAGTCCTAGTGGCCTGCCTTATCGTCGAGCAGCGATCTGTTCCAATCAACCGTAGGCTGAACAGAATACAGTAATTATGCAGTGTGTGATGTGGCAGGACTGCAGAAACATACCTAGTTTATGGACCGGAGAGTAAAACTACTTTTTGTCCCGGAATAAAGCACGGTTTTTTATTAGGTTTGATACATTATGTAATTATATTAAAATAATGTTCTATGTAAAGACATATATGTACCAGCTCAATAACAGACAAGCATAGTATGACATGTCCACAATGCTCTAAACCAACAAACAAACGAAGTTAACAAACAATTAACAATATGCAAAAGTAAAGAAGGGCTTCAGCCACCCTTCTTTTGAAACTTGAAGAGAGTTTACAAAGATGTCTATCTCGCCTTCTGCCTATATTTTATTGCAAAGCATCTTTAATAGTGGCCTCTACGCTTAGCCACGTCAGTTCTGTGCCCTAAACTAAAACTCACTAAAATTGCCAAACAATATTCAGCTGGCTGACCCAATGTTTTATCAGCCAGCGCCAATAGATATGTTGATAGGCGCGGACCTATTCTGGGACATTTTAGGCAATGAGCAATGTTCTTTAGGAAATAATAACCCTAAGTTAAGAAATTCACAATTAGGATGGATAGTGTCCGGCCCTATTCAGTGACTTCACCAAAAAATATACGCTGTAATCATGCTATAATTTCTAATTTTAATGATAACGGTGATAACAATATCGAAAAAATGTTAACAAAATTCTGGGACTTGGAAGAAGTTCCCGCAAAAGGAACAACGAGTCAATTTGAGCACGAGTGTGAAAAACATTTTCTCACTACTACTACTACTAGAGATAGACAGGTAGATTTTGTGTGAAATTGCCTCTCAAAGAAAGTGTAGACTGTTTAGGCAATACCTACAATTTGGCTAGGAGGCGTTTTATAAATACTTATTGAAAAAAGATTCAAACGAAATCCTGCTCTAAAATCTGAATATACAAAATTTATAAACGAATATGCAGAACTAGGTCACTTATCGCTGGCAAGCGATAATAACTATAATTCAAGTCCGTGTTACTATCTTTGTCATCATGCGGTTTTCAAACAAGAAAGCGAGTCTACTCGCCTTCGAATTGTCTTCGATGGGTCAGCCCCGTCCTCTTCTGGTTACGCTCTCAATGATATTTTAATGGTTGGTCCAAATGTACAGGATTCTTTGTTTTCAATCTTGATACGTGCTAGGCAATACAAGTACTTACTAACCGGAGATATTGAAAAAATGTATCGCCAAGTACTGGTACACAATGATGATCGGTATTTACAGCTTATCTTGTGGAGAGAGGACGAGTCTAAACTCTAAGCCCATTGAGACACTAGTACCTTGACTTACGGTACAGCGAGTGCGAGCTATCTTAGCACGCGCTGTTTGTGGCAGTTAGGGAAAGAACAGGACGATGAGTATATTAAAACCATTATTCAAAAGGACTTTTTCGTCGATGATCTGATAACAGGCTCGGATGAGCCAGATCAATTAATATAATTATATACAAAAATCGGTAGCTAATGCTTTAAAATCTGGGTGTTTTAATTTAAGAAAATATAAAACAAACTGCCCGGCAATTTTTGATAATGTCGATATAAACGAGCATGATAATTTGACTATCAGCGAGTCCTCGAGTACGCTCGGGCTTGGTTGGACGCCTTCTAATGACACCTTACATTTTTCTATAAAGGGGTTTTCACACGGTAGTAATGAAAATGTAACAAAACGTTTTATTATGTCAAACGCTTTCAAGATATTTGACCCATTAGGCCATTAGGTATATTAAGTCGAGTAGTAGTAAAGCCTAAAATAATGCTACAGAGGCTGTGGCAACAAAAGTTGGACTGGGATGAGCCCGTCCCTCAGGAAATAAGGGATGATTGGTTTAAATTTTCTGACAGCGTAAAATGTCTGGCTGATCTACGAGTACCAAGATTGGTTCTATGCGAATCCCCTAAATCTATAGAACTGCATTCATTTAGCGATTCCTCACAGTTTGCTTACGGTGCGTGCGTTTATATAAGATCGATTGGCCCATACGATGACGTCACGGTCAGATTATTGTGTGCGAAGTCCTAGTAGTAGTAGCTCCATTAAAACCCACTACCATTCCTCGCTTAGAATTATGCGCGGCTCTGGTCGCCGCTAAACTTACCAAATCCGTTGAAGTGATAGCCTCCTGTGTTTTTATATGTCTACGTATTTGTTTATCTGTATTTATGGTATTATTTATGCATAGTGTTGATTTATTATTAGTATGTATATATATCTAAACCAGTGGAGAAGTGCCGCTCTCAGTGGCTCTCGTCTGTGCTAGTTTTCCTAACTTGCTTTGCAAGGGAAGAAGATGCGCCGGGCGGATTTCGTTGAGAGTGTGCCGATTTTTATCTTACAGAGTGATCGGACCCGTTTTGAGAAATGGGTTGGACGTAAATGGAGTGCTCTCTCATTCTGAGTGACACGGGTACTGTCGGGCCACGTTTGCTTTGGCAGATGCCTCTGTCGCATAGTTTGAAGAGAGCCGATGATGAAGTGCCACCACTGCGGTATCAAAATGATACCGCTGATCACGCCCTAGCGATGTGTCACGCATGGACACTGCAAAGGGCTGATCTGGTGGCACAACAAGGAGACAACGACCTTTCCTTTTTGAACATCGTGAAAGCGATGGTCGAAAGCGAAGGGTCGTGGCAGGCGGTCCAAGCCTTTGGCGAGGACGTTATTGCCGAGAAGGAGGCGGCGGACCAGCTGAGAGTGGACGATGATCTCTCCCAGCCTATCCGCCGCCGTAGAGCCAGAGGCGGAAAGGATCGCCAATAGCCAGATGTGGCACACACTGGGGGGTGTATGCCAACTATTCACTTTCATAAAAATTCATAAAGCGAAGGGTCGTAGCAGGAGGTCCAAGCCTTTGGCGAGGACGTTATTGCCGAGAAGGAGGCGGCGGACCGGCTGAGAGTGGACGATGTTCTCTCCCGGCCTATCCGCCGCCGTAGAGCCAGAGGCGGAAAGGTTCGCCAATAGCCAGATGTGGCACACACTGGGGGGTGTATGCCAACTATTCACTGGCATGAGTCGTGGCACGATTGGTATGGAATTTATTTCATACTGTATTTATGCCCCCCTTTATAGGTGAGTCTGTGACCATGTAACGTGGTCGTCTTGCACTTGGGTCTGGTTGCGGAGCAATCCTAACGGTATCCCGCGACCGACCTCCTTGCGACGCGTGCCATGTGTTATATCTTTGGAGGATACACTGGTGCAAATAAAATGCCCAAAAACAGCGAAATTGTATTTATTGATTACAATATAAAAAAAACTGTGTTGCCGTGAGAGCGCGAAAAAGGTAAGTGATAGCAACCGCACTCTCCTACAATAATAGGTGTTAAAAATACACTATGCGTTATGATTGCTATTCAATTTTCATAAGGTGAAGGATAGGTGTTCAGCCTGAACATATTCCCGGCCGTTGAAAGATCGTTTTCAACCCTGAAGCTCCTCCGCTGTACCTACGTCCTCACCAACAAAGGCTGCGTGCGACGGTCCCTTGTCCGGCTCTGCAAACTACCTAGTTTGCAGAGCCGGACAAGGGACCGTCGCACGCAGCCTTTGTTGGTGAGGACGTCTGCTACTCTGGATATTCCATCAGGTCCGGTTATAAGACGAAGGACACGGCCGAGCTTCCAAGCAAGAGGTGGCGCGTTATCTTCTGCTAAGAGCACCATGTCTCCGATGTTCAGCTTGGCTGCATTGGTTCTCCATTTGGTCCTTTGTTGCAATTCCGACAGATACTCCTTTTGCCATCTTTGCCAAAAATGCTGCCGCATCTTTTCAAGGCGTTCGTAACGTCGTAGCTGGCTTTCCTTGATGTCTACTAAGCTTGGCGTCGGTAGAGAGGTCAACGGCCTCCCGACGAGAAAGTGTCCTGGGGTAAGGGAGAGGAGGTCGCTAGGGCAGGATGAGAGTGGACACAAAGGACGGCTATTCAGAATTGCCTCCACTTGTGCAAACAAAGTACAAAGTTCCTCCAAAGTGAGGTGGCTGTTGCCAATAACGCGTCTTAAGAAATATTTTGCCGATTTAACGCCAGATTCCCAAATGCCCCCGAAATGAGGAGTGTAAGCCGGAATAAACTTGAATTCAATTGATTGCTGACTTGCAAAGTCAGCTAGAGGATCATGAACGGTTTTTATAAACGCTCCTATCTCTTTCGCAGCAGCTACGAAGCTGCTTCCGTTGTCGCAGAATATTTCCGCTGGTCGGCCTCGGCGCGCAATGAACCGTCTCAAGGTCATTATGAACGCATCCTTAGTTAAGTCACTAACAGCTTCAACATTTGTAACGTAAACAAACAAAAAGGCATTATTAACATTTTATCAAACGACTTCCACGGCCCCTGCGATTTACAATATAAAATGGACCAGCAAAATCTAAGCCAACGGATATAAATGGGTAACCTGAAGTTACACGTTGGGGTGGTAAATTCCCCATTTTGGGTTGTAAGGTAACGCTTCGCAGACGCCTACATCGCACGCTGTGCGTCTCGCGAGATGCCTACCATTAACTGGCCACACTGATTCTCTTACGGTTGCTAACAACAGTTGTGGACCAGCGTGTATGTTGTTTATGTGTTCTCTTTCAAAATATAATTTAGTCAGCTTATGTGAAGAATGGAGCAAAATAGGATGCTTCTTCTCTTATGATTGAATCGACGCATGAATAAGCCCACCAACACGAATAAGTTTGTTTTCATCAAAAAATGGCGATAATGATAACAATCTATCTTTATAAATTATTAGTTTCACTCTCCTACAATAATAGGTGTTAAAAATACACTAAGCGTTTTGATTGCTATTCAATTTTCATAAGGTGAAGGATAGGTGTTCAGCCTGAACAGCCTACCACAACTCTCTAGTTTAGAAGAGATAAACTGGGTGTGTTGTGTTACGGTTGTGGTAATCACACAGATGCACGGCGGCAAACTGGACACGCTCCTCCAAGCGGATACTCTAATGTCTCTAAGGGGCAGCTTAGACGCTCATGCAAACGTACGTTTGCTTAAACGTACGAATGCGTTAGTGTGCGCAGCGCCGGATTAACCATATCGGGGCCCCTAGGCAATGCACGTATCGGGCCCCCTATTCTAACCATAATAATATTATGGTACAATAATTTGAAATGCGTTCTGAAATATGACGATATTATATAAAAAACAACGCAATATTAATAATATTTTTTTATTTTTTTATTAATATCATTGTTATTACGGGTTTGTTAAATTCAAATCTTCAAATTTAATTTTCCCTCGAAGAAGCATTTTAATATTTTTTTCCGGGGTGCGGGCCCCGTTTCGTTGTTGGGCAGTTGCCTACTTTGCCTTATGGATAATCCGGCCCTGAGTGTGCACCGACGGGGCCCCGCCGCCGCCCGCCGGGTCCTCTGCCGGGGCCTCCACAGACGCGCGCCGAGGCCCGGGGCTGAGGTCGCGCGACCCGCTGCATATTTCTTAGAAATCCATAAATAAGTCCAGGCGACACCCACCACCGCAGTACCATACACATGAAGTGCCCCCTGCAGCGTGGCTCTATCACACGTACGCACTACTACATACACGTTATAGAATGCTACGAGCGGCGCGGCGTTGTGTTTGTACAAGTGTGCGGGTAAACTAAATTAAATAAAAAACAAACAAAATAGGAAACAAGCTATCAGCTTCACAGATACTAACTTCGCACCCGCTAAAGCTAAATTATTAAACAATAACAAAATTAAAGTAGAATTTGATAAAATAGAACATCTCCAGACAACAATAAATAAAATAAATACACCAGACTGTAGAATCTCCGCCGTACAATGCACCTATCTAAAACCTATGATCGTTAGAAAAGGGATCCCAAAATACATAACAACCTCATTACTTACCCGCATAATTAAAAATCAAAACGATACTGTCAACCAGATCATACAAACAGACCCTGACAACGAACATCTCATACTTGAAACATTAAAAAAAAAAATAGGAATCATAACTTATACAACGCCTATTTCACCACTTCCCCCAAAGTGTGGAAGGCTATCACAACTCTCGAAAGATTCAATATTGACCACGCTGAAACTCACATCCCCCTGATGCAGTGTTACAAATGTCTGTTATACGGGCATACAAGGTTATGGTGTAAAAGTACAGCTGTTAACTGCTCGCACTGCGCTACTACTGGACATGCTTTCGCCCTATGCCCCCACAAAAACGATCCCCTAAAGCTCAAATGTTACAACTTTACAACTGCACATAACACCCCAAAATAACAGACCCTGGCAATCACAGCGCTACATCAGAGAAATGTCCAATTAACATCAAAAACCGTAATGAAATCATGAATAAGACTGATTATGGGAAATAACTTAAGACCATTAACATATTAAACCCCTCAACTAACTAAAATAACTCAAATCAATCAAAATCAAATCATTTATTTAGACACAAAAATTTTACACATAGATATGTTGAGTCCATAGCCTCCCGAACTAGTATTCACTGTGAACCAACTTCAATACATAACTGCTTTGGCAATCACGTACCTTATTAAATCCACCAACATTAACTAAATAACCAATCACCAAGCCCAAGGCAACTAATACTTCTAGCCATAACCGCCAACCTTATAAATCTAATACAGCGCTCAATAATTTTCTAGTGATAACTAATTACCCTATTAATCGTAACTTTCTCAGAATTACCCTATTAATCGTAACTTTCTCATACACCCCAGCTAACATACTAACCAACCCATCATTCAACAGGCCTGCTGAATAACCCACCAGTCAACACGAAAGCTACCCACCTGCAACCAACTAACTCTGAAGAATTCCAAGCTCAAAGCAATAACCTGACAGCTCCACCCAGTATCTACAAATACTAACGCCAACAAGCCATTTTCACTCTCAATTCGCTCTCATTACGTTGAAGTATTAATACAAGAATCCAGGCTTACCTCATCTAAGCACTTGCATTCGAACATAAGAAACGGGAAACATGAAACGCATTCGTGAATACCAGCATCTTCCCCCTACACCCTCTCCACCCCCAACATCTACATGCTCTCCACCACCCCCCTCTCCGCCTACCCATGACTCACTTTCTTCCCAGACTATACCTCATCAACGTCTTCTCTCCCCCTCCCCAATTGACACGAGCGCACCTAACATAGAAGCTAACCGAAATGCTATCCTCAACTTTTACCAAAATTTTATGAGCACCGAGTTGAGCACTGAATTGAGCACCGAATCGTGCACCGAACTGGATCAGTACACGGGCACGACAACACAGGGAGACCAACCTGAGAAGTCCCCATCGCCGACTCTAACATTGCCACCATCAGCAGACAGACGGATCAGCACGTCACCCAGAGAAGTGGAGGACCCTATTGGCACACTCTGCCCTTTAGCTCCCCCACAGCTGCCCTCGACCTCGCACCAAGACGGCGAATAACAACTACAGCAGTAACAGCAGCTACTCTCAGAATTGTCGATGCGTGCACTGTCTGCCGACACCGCCACCATCTACGACGGCGGGGAATGTGGCAACTTGGCCATCTGCGTCGTCACCGCCACCAACGGAAATACAATCGCGCCCGACCTACAACCCCCCCCCCCCCCCCCCCCCGCTTGCATCTTTGCATCTTCTGCTGCTGGAACAAGTAACACACAAGAATGACTGTGTGAATGGTATAAGCGGGAGCTGGAAAAGGCTAAAAACACCATAGAGGCCAGGGACGAACTAATCAGCCTTCAGGACTTTAACAGCGCCCAACAGGAGAAGCGTTATGATCAGGCTCTACGCATCATTGAGACGCTAACCAATCAAGTTGCTAGACTTTCGGAGGGACTATATTCCGATAACCAAAATAAATAATAAGAAAAGAAATAAAAGAAATAATTTTGTTAGTGGGAGGACTAACTCTTCTGCGAGTGTCCGTCTGGGTTGTTACCACCGCTTTGCTCGTGAAGTCTGCCGCCAAGCAGTAGTGTGCAAGCATTACTGTGTTCCAGTTTGATGAGCAGAGTATCCAGTGAAATTACTGGGCCTATGAGACTAAATACCTAATGTCTCAGGGTAACGAGCGCACTGCAGTGCCACGCAGGCCTTTGTGTTTCAAAGTTCTGGGTGGCACTGAAATTGTTATGGGCCGGCGTTATGTTTACCATCAGGCAAACAACCAGCTCGCCTAGTTACCAACTCACATAAAAAAAAAAAAAACCGCCCGCCCCCGTCCTCATCAACCGCCATACGAAACTACACCACGAGCACCACTAGCACCATCTCTATTGAACCGACTGGGAATCAGTCTGCATCCTGTACTGAAGCTAGCGTAGAGGAGTGTCTACGCCCCTCTACCCCCATGAATCGCCCAACCACACGGGCCCCCGCACTTTCGGCATCACCCCTTCCCACCACAGCTACACAACTAGTCACATTGCCTTCTGCACGCCCAATCGCGCCTGGCACCAGCGGCAAAAAGAGCGGAAGGCAATGCTCTCTTTGTGGGAAATACCTGAAGCCCACGAACAATAATATTATTAGGCATTTTAAGTGTGTCCATCCTAATTACTTGGGGGGGAGACCAGGAGTCAGGACCAATCCTGGATACCCACACCATTACTTCTTTAGAACTTTCTCTCCCCGGATGATATGCCCCATCGAGGAGAGGCCACCGAAGGAGACCCTCGTTGGGGTCCGGGGAGTCTCTTGGAGATGGCTGGGTATCCGGGAGCCGGGCAGCGGGACCCCAGCTGAAGAGAACGAATCTGACGACGAGTCAGACTAAGCATCGCCACAACTTTGAACTTGGCAAACATACTCTCTGAAACACTACTTTCAAATTTGAATAGATAACCTTGTAATTTGATTGTGTAACTTAGGGCTAACCATTGCAATTGGCCTTTTGCTCTGATTTTGAAATTATTATACAACTTTTAATAAATTAGGATAAGTTAACCTTTTTAAAAAATTATTATAAACTTAAATATCAGCCTTAAGATAAATTAATCGTGTACATTGATTATGAAAAACTTAGAAAATTAGCCATTTAATTAGAAGTAAGTCCCTCGGGATTGTGCTCACTTGGGCTCTCGTGGCTCCCTAAGCTCTCGTAGCGGGAGTCGGGGGATCTGCGAGACGGCTCTACTGAGCCCTCGTGGCTCCCTGGGCTCCCGTCCGGATCTATGAAATACCACTCTTGATAATTAGGATTAGATAACCTTATACATTGATTGTAAAACTTAGAACTAACTATATACTTAATACTACTTTTGGAATTAGGATAAGTTAACCATTTTTAATTGATTATAAACTTAAATATTAACCATATATTTGGAAGTGGGTCCCGCGGGAGTCGGGGGAGTTGCGGGATTACTCTACCGAGCCCTGGTGGCTCCCCGGGCTCCCGTTCGGATTTTTAAAGTACCGCCTTTAAGGTTGGGATAAGTTGACCCTGTACACTGACTGTAAAACTTAAGAATTAACCATATACTTAATATTAATTTTAAAGTTAGGATAAGTTAACCTTTTAAATTGATTATAAACCTAAATATAAATCATGTACCTAGAAGTAAGTTCCGCGGGAGTGGGGGGAGTTGCGGGATTGCTCCCTTGGATTCTCGAAGTTAACCTTTTAAATTAATTATAAACTTAAATATTAACCACATACTTAGAGTAAGTCCCGCGGGAGTTGGGAGAGTTGCGGAATTGCTCCCTTGGGCTCTCGTGGCTCCCCCGGCTCTCGTAGCGGGAGTCGGGGGATCTGCGAGACCGCTCTACTGAGCCCTCGTGGCTCCCCGGGCTCCCGTTCGGATTTTTGAAGTACCACTTTTGAGGTTGGGATAAGTTGACCCTGCACACTGATTGTAAAACTTAAGAATTTAACCATATACTTAATACTACTTAATACTACTTTTGAAATTAGGATAAGTTGACCTTTTTTAATTGATTATAAACTTAAATATTAATTAACCACATAGGTACTTAGAAGTAAGTCCCGCGGGGGTTGGGGGAGTTGCGGGATTGCTCCCTTGGGCTCTCGTGGCTCCCCCAGCCCTCGTAGCGGGAGTCGGGGGATCTGCGAGACTGCTCTACCGAGCCCTCGTGGCTCCCCGGGCCCCCGTTCGGATTTTTTAAATACCAGATAAAAACGGAACTTAAAACCGGAAATAGAATTACTGGTGTGGAAGTATGTACGTCTGCCACAGCCGATTTACTACAAAATTACTGGACCAATTAAATAAATATACAAATATAATTGATTACAATAAATAGTGAACAGAGGTAGATGATAATATACCATTTTCCCATATCTCTGAAACCGCTGAGCCTAACATTACACTTTGGAAAATAATACAGAAAACAGTCAGTACGTGGTTAGTGCGGCTTGGATGCTGTGTCCGCGCAGATATGATCTCACGCCGTGCTGCGATTTATGTTAATGACGCGCTTTGTTTATCGACAAATAATGAGTGTTCAAAGAAGTCCTTGAGATAAAAATGTGCAGCGCAGGCCTGTGGCGAGGCGAGGGCGACGCGCGACGGCGGCCATCCATTACGACAATAGGTGGTACTTACTTGTTTAAAGTTCGAAGAATTATAAGAGTTTTATGTTATTTGATAGCGGGACGAGCTGGTCGTTTGCCCGATGCATAACGCGTAATGTATGCGTAAGCATAACGCCGGCTCATAACAATTGCAGTGCCACTCAGAACTTTGAGACAAAATAAATAATAATAATCGGACATAACCTTGTAGCCAGGATCATCCATCAGAAAATTGCCCTTCAATACTGCCTTGTCGAGTCTGAGGTGCCGTACTATAAGTACGCACCGGCGCCAGTTCTCGAGAATGGTCGTGCATTGCTCTATTGGGACCGCTCTATCATTACGGACAGGACTATTGTTGCCAATAAGCCTGATATCGTACTGGTAGATCGGTCCCAACGCCGGGCAGTGCTCGTTGACATCACTGTTCCCCATGACGAGAACCTCGTGAAAGCCGAGAAGGACAAGCTCAGCAAGTACCTTGACTTGGCTCACGAGGTAACCGCCATGTGGAATGTTGATTCAACGATCATTGTACCGATAGTTGTTTCGGCGAACGGCCTTGTAGCGAAGAGCCTCGACCAACATCTCAAGAGGCTCTCGCTAGACGGTTGGATCAAGGGTCGTATGCAGAAGGCAGTGCTCCTTGACACGGCACGTATTGTCAGGAGGTTCCTCACTCTGCAGCCCTAACCACCGGCAGCTTGGGCCCTGCCCCGCTGCCGGCGGCACTCTAGGTTTAGGTTTTTTGTAATATTTTATATTTTTATAGAAATATTGTAAAAAACTTAGACTTAATTAAGATTGTAAATAAATACAGTGAATAATAATTTATTTATCAGACAACATGGTCCATGTGTTAGCAACAGAAAAGCAATCTTAAAACTATGTTAGTATTCAGACGTACGCACAAGTGGTAAGCATTTATTTAACACATTATCTCGTAAGGACGAACTAGTCGTTCATTTCTCCATACAACCGTACTTGGGTGATTACTCCACTACTTGACGTTTTAAGTCCAAAATTAAGAATAATATCGATTTATCTCTTCATTATTTAGGTCAGCCTGCTAATTATACAGAAAATAAATAAGTGGCTTAAAAGTAATGAGCCTTCAAACATCTGTATTTTAGCACGTATCTTAACGCAAGTTTGGACGTAAATAAATTACAAAAGGATTACGAAAATTCCAAAATAATGTACATACTGACAAGCTTTAGTTTATTGACATTTGAAATAACTTTGGTCTGACTAAATACATTCAGTAGTTTTGTCGTAAAACCCCAAGCACCAGAAGCCAATTCGTACACTTTTGCGCGCCGGTTTTCGACTTTTCGGTTTTCATCGGACTTTACGAGAGTGTGTAATTGTGTATATGCGAGCATTAGCCTCATACTACTCATCGCTGCAGAGTCTTACCTTGTCCCACGAATGTTAGACGAAATAGCATGCATTTTAGCCGCGCCCACCGATTTTTTCGCTCCATGGACTAGTAGGCTCTAAAGCCCTATTGAGCGGTGAGTCATACTTATGTGATATGACCTGTAGTATACTGTTAGGGCTGCCCCGCACTCTGTTTAGTAGCGACGCGGTTCTTTTTCGCGTTATGGCATGAAAGCCGTCGACGCGCGCGTCCGCGAACATTGTTGAGGCACTGCAGAATCGAGGCGCGAAATAAAGTCCTGCGCGGCAATGCAATGCGCCCGCTACCCTGAGACATTAGGTATTAAGTCTCAAAGACCAGTAATTTCACTGGCTACTCTGCTCATCAAACCGGAACACAGTAATGCCCGCACATTACTGCTTGGCAGCAAACTTCACTCACAAAGCGGTGGTACCGACCCAGACGGACGCTCGCAGAAGAGTTAGTCCTACCACCCAGTAACTAGTACTTGTCATAAACGATTCAAACATTTAAACAAATATGGAGAAAGAGAATCACTTTGTTGTTCGTCTGTCTATCAAAAAGCCCTATAGTTCAAATTTAAATGACGGATTAATACAAACCTTCGTTGTCTTCCGGGGTCCGTGCGTGACCTGATGTGATCTGCAAAGTAGTACGTAGTTCATGTTCCGTGTGATTTCCTAATGACCAACCGCCCGCGGCGCCTGGCGCGGACAATGGCGCTGGGGCGGTCCCACGGTCCCACGGCCGCGCGGCCTTCACAGACCGGCGCGGCCTGCTCGCTCACGAGCTACGTAACGACATACTTCATGGAGATCAGGCTCGTCTCTGTCGGGCCTGGAATAACTATAATTCAAAGGCATTCTAAATAGCCGACGCACAACTTGCGGCTTTAAATAATCTGAATCGTTTTGTACTAAAACAGGTTTCACCTAGAGCGGGTTCTTTACCTTCCTTATCTCCGGTCGCTAGATACGTGACGGCATCGCATCTCGGGGCTGCAAGGCCACCGCGCCGCCACCGCCACCGCCACCGTCGTAGACGGCGGACAGTTAGTCGACGGGTGGCACGGCATCGCGATGACTCATCACCGGTAACTGCAGATATTGGAAACTGTAAAAACAGTCCAACTTGAATATTGGCGATTGACACGAGACCATTACTGGACGTGGACGCTGGACGTGCCCGCGCCGTGAGATTACATTTGAGAACGTGATATGTCGCGTTGGATATCGTTTGGGTCCGGGGGAGTGGCTCCGTGCAAGGAGCGCCGGCTGCGCGCAAGTATGGTCCGCATGTTTGTTGTAACTAATTAATTATTGTGAAACTTGTACAACAGGCAGCGCCGTGAAACGAGCCTATCGCATTAGAAGCGCTCGGCGCGGCGGCTCTGCGCGCACGCTGATAGCGCTGTTATCAGCCGCGCTAACTAATCAGGCCACTCGCGATACGCAAACACTAAGCGGCTTATTGTTCTACTACAGGGTGTGTATTATAGAGTTTTAGAACGCTGAACATATTTATTTTTAAAGTAGTTAAATTCTACCGAGTTTTGACTGAATAGAACCTAGAAATAAAAAAATTCATACAAAGTTTCCATACAAACTCTGTTGCACACCCCTTAAGGGTACTTTTGAAAATATAAAAATACGTGTTTTATTACTAATTATAAGTACCGAGTTTATTTGTACCGACTGTACCGAGTTCTGAGTGAATCGAACCAAATAATACAATTTTCCATAAAAAAAATACCATCTTGTTTACCCGCTTGTGGGTTGGGGTATATATATACATAGGCTATAATATCAGCTATCTGTCAATGAAAGTCCCGTCAAAATCGGTCCAGCAGTTTCGGCGATTAGACGGAATAAACCGACAAACAGACTGACAAAAATTGTTGTTTTGTTATAGATACCGTATATACTTTCATATGCATTTAGTAAAAAGCTTTTATTTTGATATTACAAACAGACACTTCAATTTTATTTAGTTGTCTAGAACATGTATAGATGTAGATAACCTACTTTGATAGGGCTGCGTTTAGCCACTAGCACAGAATATGTAATAGTACCTGCTGCAACTAGGCACCTGTCGGTAAGTGACGACGCGGTCGACCATCAAGCACCTTTGCCTAGCAGATAGGTACCTATTTCACTCGTTTCTTGAAGAAAATTAAGTCACTTCGGTCGGGCCCTAGTCCCATTCTAGGCATTCACCGTTCGACTAGCTACAACAGAAACACTATTACCTGTCCTACTTGCTACCTCAATGAGAAACACAACGTTTGCTTCCTAATCACTTCGAAACTATTGAACGGATTTGTATGTAGATTGAGGGTGGGATATACTTTGCACTCCGAGAAATGTGACTCTTTCCAGGGGAAACGGATAATGTGCGCGTGCGACGGAACTGGACATGGAAAATGTTACGGCACATCCTAAACAGTAGGTATTAGTTGATTTGCTAGAAACACAAGTCTACTGCGCATACAACAAACACATACGTGTACAATATTTTGATTGTAAACGAATAACAAGTACGACATTCTCGTGAACCCATTGTTTATATTCTGAGCATGAAGCGGCATTACTGAGCAACGGTAACAGGAAAAACTAGACGTCGGAGAGATAGCGAGCAGTACCTACTGTGACGAGCTCACGTACTCACATCTAGTACATGTACACACGAGACAGGGCCGCGGGGGGACGAGGTCGGCCGACACTCCCGGCCAAGGGAAAAGACAACTACACAATAAAAAGATAGGCATTAGCGGTGCTGTGGGTGCACAGGGCCGGGCTGTAGGACGGGGCGTCCCTATAATGCAGCACTGTGCGAGTGCACGCCGCCGCTAGCCGCCGCACTCGTACACGAGCGGCTCCGACCCAGCTGTGGGCACCGCACGCCGCAGCAGAAACCAAGTCAGCAGTCAGCACTTCACCAGACATTAATCAGCGCGTCACATACCTACCTAACGTTTCCACTTCATATCAGACTTCGCGTTACAATCACAGGCCATCGTAATTAAATTCATTTTATTGATAATATTAATCAAACAATCATTGCACGTAATAATAACTCTAACACTATTACACTACACATTTAGATAATCAAGTTATTATAAAAACGAACGATTGCGTTCGCGAAATAAATTACACAATAACTCCACACCTATTTACTATAAAACTCGCCGCGCAGGTACCTATGTACAGAGCGATCGATTCAACGATTCAATGGCAATATTTTATAGAAACGTACATTATTTTACAATATCGAACAGAACGGATAGAGCAAATTTACAATATATAACGTGCATTGTACAACGATACAAAGGTCAACTTCATTCAGTTCAGTCGTCGACGACCGGTCGGCGTCATCGTCGCACTCGCCCGCGACGGTCGTGCGGCAGCGGCACCGCGACGCACTCGCGATCACAGTTTCTTGACTATGTCAAACTTGGACTTGAGGTCCATGGGCACTTTCTTGGGGTCGACCTTCTTCTTGGCGGCGAGGTGCGCGCGCATCTCTGCCGCGGTCATCTGCAGGTTGAGCCGCGGCGCGTCGGGTGCGGCGGGGGCGCCGGGCGCGGCGGGGGCGCCCGGCGGCGGCGAGTCGCGCTCGGCGTGCTCGGGCGCCGGCGCATCCAGGTCGGGCACGGGGTCGCCGGGCGCCGGCGCCACCACCTGCAGCTCGGCGTCGTCGGGGCGCTCCTTGATGCGCGCCACCACCTGCTTGTGCGTCTCGCCGGCGATGCTGTGCCCGTTCACCTCGAGGATGCGGTCGCCGCGCCGCAGGCCGGCCGTCTCCGCGGGCGAGCCGTCGTCGACCTTGCCGATGTACTGGCCGGGCTTGCCCTTCTCCGCGTGCAGGTTGAACCCGTAGCCGTCGAAGTTGGGCGTTTTCCGCACGTGGCAGAGCCGCGGCTCGGCGGCCGCCGACCCGTTCGCGGACATTTCGCTCCGTGTGTAACGCGCGTTCGGGGACGCGCACGGGCAGAGACTGCCGCCGCCGCGGCCCGCGCGCCTCTCGGCCGCGCGCCCCCGCCGGCCCCGCCCCGCCCCACCTCGCCCCGCGGCCGCCCGCGCACCTGTGGAGGCTCGCTCAGGTGCGCGGGCGTGGGGGGAGCCCGCGACGCGCCGCGCGCGGCGGCCTCCAGTGTGCACCGAATCACCGCTGGAGCGCCAAGTATCGTCGCGAGTGTAGTGCTAGTTCACAGTGCTGAAGCGGTGACGAATCCCGGACGGTGGACTCTAGAGGTGAGTGCGGTGCGGGGGAGGTGTCGAGAGCGAGGGTGGAGGGTGCAGGGCCCGCGGGGTGCGTCGCGAGGGAAGCTGGGAGCGACACGTCAGCCGGCGCCCGCGCACGCCGGGAACGAGGCCGCGAGACGCTTTCCCGCTGCGATCAGCCACATAAGGTCGCAAGGAATAGGCAAACGTAGAACCCTTCGTAAGTACGCATCGGTTTCGCGTCATCACCGTCTTTGTTTCGTTGTCATTGATCGCCTGCATTACTACTTATCCTTTTGTTTCTAAATAACAATTATTTCGACCCGCCCCCTTGCCAACGAGCCTCGGTCGTAATAGTAACAAGCCAGTTGGATTTTTATGAATGAAAAGTGAATTTAATGAAAGCATCTAGAAAGAAAACAGTGACAACATTGTTAGCGGCGGTGGTTTGACGCAGACCGGTAGATGGCGGGGCGGCGGGCGGCGGCGGCGGCGCTGCTCGCTCGGTCGTTGCTCTGTTTCCACACCTCGCTACCTGTGGAGTGTGGCCCGGCGCTCCCGGCGCGCCGCCGGGCCGCGTTGGGCCGCGGACGAGCACGGGCCGTCGAGCACTGAGCCGCTAGCTCCAGCGGATTACCTATGGAATGCGGCTGATAACAACTGTACCGCAGAGCTAACGGTTATCGCGAATGCTAGAGCGCGAATCAGCATAGCGCTGACAGACAAGCCGGGCCGCTGAGGAAGGAAGGCGCCCGGTATGGAGTTCCTGTCGCGCGCGGAGCCGCCGCAGAGACGTGGCTGTTGCCTGCCGCGGACGGACACTGCAGGAAGCGAGGAAGCGAACGGAATTTCTACACAATAACAACTAAACCTTTCTAATATTATTTTTTTTGTTAGTGGGAGGACTAACCCTTCTGCGAGTGTCCGTCTGGGTTGTTACCACCGCTTAGCTCGTGAAGTCAGCCGCCAAGTAGTACTGTGCAAGCGTTACTGTGTTCCGGTTTGATGAGCAGAGTATCCAGTGAAATTACTGGGATTATGAGACTTAATACCTAATGTCTCAGGGTAACGAGCGCGCTGCAGTGCCGCGCAGACCTTTGTGTTTCAAAGTTCTGTGTGGCACTGCAATTCTTATGGGCCGGCGTTATGCTTACCATCAGGCAGACGACCAGCTCGTCTCATTACCAAATAACATAAAAAAAAAATATTGTTGTACTCTAAACTTAAAACTAACCAAAGTCAAAACTGAAACAAAGATCTTAGAGAAAATCCGATGCGACCCTAAAGCCATAATATGTGTAGTTTCATTCCAACTTATACGTTTGAACATCAGCTGACGGTCTTATAATAAATGTCATAAAACAAACAACGTCGTGCAGGATGCCGGTGAAACGAAACAATAACATGACGTTGCATCGGCTACTAGCGCTATCGCTACTGGGAGTTTGAATTGAAGTCAACAAAATGGCACAAACAACAAGTCTACGGTTATAAATCTCGAGTTTTACAAACTGGCACGCTCCAAAAAAATATGGTCAGTAAAAGACAGCCTTTAGGGGCAAAGGCTTCCAGCAACTGCGCATTGAGCTGTGCCTGCGGCGTAGACGGACTATCTATAGACGACTGGTTTCCGTGCCGCATGTGAGATAGAACGATATTGGGTGGCGTTGCCATAAAAAAACCTTTACCCTGGTTTTTAGCAATGTCAGATTTGCTCCATAATTTGTCTAGAGATCTGTTCTGTAATTAACTAGCAGCGTTACACAATAGGAACTGTTTTTTTTGTGATCAAAAGTTTAGAAATATGTATAGTGTATACATATATAAATATAGAACTTAACGCCAATATCATTCAGCCATGGCTACTTTTGGCATTATTTTTCATCACCACGTGGTTAAAACAGCGGGCCGCAGCTGGCTAATAATATTAGTGTGATGTGATTATTTTACCTATGCATTATGAAAAAAATAAAACAATATCCATGTTAAGTAACATTGTATTAAAAACAAACATACCTACATTTTGTAACGGGCTAAATTTTTTAAACGGTCTTTATTACCTACCTTTTACAGGATTACATAAACACAACATCTAACCCAGGTACAAAAAACTTAACAGTTAACAGTAAAGAAACCTATACTTTCTTTACTGCCCCTTCAATAGTACATATCACACTGTATGTACTACGGTGCCACAGACACACATTATAACACCCCTCCTTTTTTGCGTCGGGTTTTAAAAATAGTGGTATAATTGACAGAATGAACTCATCTTTTGGATTTATTTATCTGGGCTTCTTCAGTTGCACTCAACGTGGCCTCTGATTCTTCAGCTTGAAATAATAACAGCCAATTGTGTATAACAACATACAAATGGGTGTGCCATAGGAACCAATTGTATGATAAATTCTTTTACTTTATTCATACTTATTTAATTTATTACTTACAAAATTAATTTGAGTCTTTGTATTTGAACTAGATTGAGCTAAATTATCATCAATTTCAATAGATTCTTGAACCTGGGAACTTGTTGCAGGTGTGTGAAATTTATATTTCAACCATGAAACATAAAATTTATGAATTAGTAAGTATCAAGTTAAGGTTTTAAATCATGTTTAAGATAGACACCAAAGTAAAATTTTTCAAAACCCCTATCTAGAGAAGCCAGTTATCTTCAAACGGCTTGAACTATAGCTAAAACCACTCCATCAAGTAAACTATTGAAAAAAAAAACAAAATCGGTGTATACTAATAATAATTATAACTAAGTTGCCATAGACAGATACATTATAACGCCCCTTCTTTTTTTACTTCGGGGTTAAAAAAAATAGTGGTATAATATTATAAATACCCACCCACTTACAGTTTAGCAAAATACGTACCAACAATGGAACAGCATTAGGAAACAAAACTGTTAGCTTATTCTTTTTGATAAAGACATTTTTCTCAAAACGAGTGAAAATCGTTGACGACATTTTGGAGTCCAATTTTTTCAGCCCATACCTTCTATCCAAGGCATCTGTATCTCATGGTCTCGTGGAAAGTTGTAACAAATATGACATATAAAAATGTATTTGAATAAATTGGTATATAATTATGAAAACGGTCTTCCTTAAGTCCTTCCACAGTTTATAAAGATAATTTATGTAAGATCTATACATTATCATTAAAATATTCTGTATAGCATATATTTACATAGTATACATAAAAATTACCTCCTTTTGATACAAAGTAAAACAATATTATTTCAATATTTTATGACATAAAAATACGTGGTCTGGGGAAAAACAATTTCGAATGCAGGCAACACCAAAACTGCAAAATTTTTGGTTAGAGGATTCTAACACTGATTGAATTCAACTTTTATGCATATTAATGAATAAAGTTCTATTGTAAATGTTGTTGTCTAGAGTGGTTATATATTTAACAATCAATTTTCAAGCCTAAAATAATCTAAAATCACTGTACTTACGAGTGAAAAGACAAATTAGGTAGCTTCTGTTCACTGTCACTTTTACATCCTAACACACTACACCGAACCATTTTTTCATAGCAAATCTGTTAGGGAAATCGTTCTTCACAATTTAGAAGTAATTTAACGTGTTCACAAGTCTGTTTCAATTACATTTTAGACATAAAAGCGTCAAAACTATGGCGAACTCCTGAATATTGGGCGAACTGTCAATGTTTGTTTCGCACAATAGTAAGAATGACCTTGGAAAAACCGGCACGCGACATGAAACAAAAAGTCATATCGTTCTATCTCTTTTCTTTACATGAAGTATGCATAAGTGGTTCTCTTTCTTGTATGAATGAGATGCAAGATATCTAGTCGTCTATTACCTTCTCTGTCTAGGGCCTGCGGCCTGCGCGTGCGCGTGCATCGAGCGCCAGCTAGCGGCGGTGATCTGCGCTGAGGCGAGGATCCGTTGCGCAAACGCATACCAAACCAGCGACGTCACACACACACGCACACTACCAATTTGTAGATATATTGCGAAACTCTACACAAACGAGCTTATTAACTTGCATACTATCGATTTCAATAGTTTAATAATTGGCTGCCTTCCTGCCGTTTCGTTTCCTTTTATTTTTTTGACTCGCTCGAAACACTAACCGGATTATGCGCGCGCATACACTTTGCATCGAGTTAGTACATTTTAAATTCATTAATGGATGTTTTTTGCGGCAAATAGTTTTTCTAATGTATCGGCTAGTGACGAAACAAGGCGATCCATGCAAGCGCTCACCAGTGGAGCCAGTTTTGGTCAAAAGACACGATTACTGCAAATAAATATCGCTCGGTCGTACATGGACAGATCGCCCAGAAATCGCTTGCATGTGGCTCCGAGCCGACCAGCCGTAAGTGGTTTGCCTTCACTTCTAAACGCACCCACCATCCATTGAGTACCTTCATTAGCTCATTTGCCGTCTATATTGACTATTTAAATGGGTTTTATAGATACAAAATTAAATATGGCGTAATTCTGAAATAATGACTAGGTACTAATATTTTATTTATTTATTTATTTAACATGTTTAACATAATAGGCTAAGTTTTCTTTGGAGTATGCCGAGTGAAGGTGGTCCCTTTCATTATTTTGTTGCTATCTCTGGCACAGAATAGATAGCAGTCTGTACAAGTCGTCAGGTGCGGTATCAACCTTCGTGAATCGTTCCCTACAGTTCCGTCATACTCGTAGCAGTTACTTATTACTTTACAATTATATGTAAGTACACGTTTTGTTTGCTCGTCGTAGGTAATCCGTGTATGCTGTAACTTTACTGTTGTTTTTCCGTACTTTTCTATAGCAAATTGTTTTCGTATTCGTCACTCAAAATGAGAGTATTATTGTATACAAGCGACCCGCCCCCGGTTTCGCACGGGTTATGAATTTTAACTATCGTCTTAGATTTGTTTTATTAATTATGTTGTGTTTATGCCTTGTAATCGTGCGAATAATTGCCTATTTACAAAAAAGTAGCATTTTAAGTAGTTAGGTAGGTATAGGAGAGAGCTTACAATGGCGGCGAACTCTTCTTCATTAAAATTTAACAGAGACGCGACGCGCGCTCGCTGCGCACGCGCAGGCCTGCAGGCGAAAGTTGTTTGTATATTAATAATGGTATATCTACTAATAAATACTGGTCAGTAACTTTTAACTGGTCAATAATTGAGGTGTCTATCATCGTCTTTGCTTTTTCCATCTACAATAGAAGAGTAAGCCATGTTTGTTGTTGTGTATGTTTGCTCCGTATTACGATGTGTTCGTACGTTCGCGTTCCTGTTGTTATAGTTCGTGTTCGTACACGAGCGTCGTGATTCGGAACATCGATTGACAAACCGACCGCGACGGGCGAGCGGCAGACTTATAATATAGCAGGGTTAAACACAACAATAATCACAAATTACCGGAAAGATTTTTTTTAAAAATTTTTTTTCTTGATCCGCTAGCTAGGGTTTCTAAGCACACACTAACATTATTTTCCAAATGTTTAAAAAAAGAACAAAAGTGCGCGTGGCCGAATAAGCGCGTATGAAAGGTTGATACCGTAACGTTTTGTTGCAATAATTTGATTGTGTCGTCGCTAGTTGGACAAAGGTACTATCGTACACTCCAATGAACGGCCTCGTTTAGTTCAAAAATCTTTAAAACACGTCGGCAGGCTGCGCCTGGTACTTCCCGCATCGCTCGCCGTCGATTGCTTTATTTCCGGTCTCGACAGTAATGTGCTATACACAGCCCTGTAGCGACTGTAGCAATGCCGTCCGGCCACAATTCAAGAGCCAAGAATGGAGGACGTACATATTTTATAACGTTTAAAAGAATGGATTTGAGAACATTCTTTTTTGAAAGACCGTATATATTACTTAAATGTTTTTCCGCGAGAAAATAATCTTCTTTGCTAACTTTTCCCCTCTCTCAAGTGTCACTCGTCCACAGGCCACAGGCGCACGCCACATTCTCAACACTCAATCATATGTACATTATATGGAGACGTTGTGTTATTAGTGAAGTTCACATATGACCCTGTTAGGGTATAGCAACACAAAGTAACAGAGCAAAGTATCATCCTCATTATCTGTACATGTAATGTAGCCCTACATACATTCGTATCCTACATACCGTCTGGAAGTATTCTCGCGCGGCTGTGTATACATACTGTAGTGTATATTAAATAAATTTTAGTTTATTTTGATAAATTTGTTAAATTATTCAAATATTCTGCTACTTTTTTAAACCAGATGAACTTGCAAGATCATATCAACGCACGGATACTATCGCATCATCTGAAACATTGCTTTTACTGAGAGATCAAAAAATGACGTGAAATTATCTTCGTTTTGCTAGGGTCGTTCCCGAGCACAGTGAAAGAAAATATATAAACTCTGAATACTAAAATGAAAATATATAATATTTAATATATATACGTACACGGTAACTAATAGGTAAGTAGTAAGAGTGAATGCGCGCGCCGGGATTGGTTGCGGCATTCAGCCTCTAATCCGCGTGACGTCATCGGCGACGCGCTGACTCACGTCGCCACGAGAGATTACATATTGTAACTCCTCCGCTAATTACCTACTTATATTTTTATTATTTCCGAGAACACAGGTGTGAGAGAGATAAAATCAAATTAGCTTAAGGTAATGTCTAGATACCTTCTCTGATACAGAGTACAGTTACAATATTCTCACAAGTACCCGTAACAATGCGCGGCGTCGCACGTACTCGCGTCACGAGACGACGCAGTGTCGCACCAATCGCATAAAAACATTGAAACTAATCACGTTTTCTAAACGCACTAAAAAAATGAAAACAAACAATTAAAATTAAAAAAAAATGACGAAACCGATAGTACGATCGATATAAATATCGAAGGTTTATCGATTATGAATTTCCATAAGTATTGTACCTAGTGCAGAGTGTGTTGTGACTCGCGAGGGGCGACTCGGCGCGGGTGGACGGCGAGACAAGTTGACAAGTTGACCTCCCTGTTGACAGCGGAATGCGCGGCGACGAGCGACGAGCGCTCGGCGGGCAATTAACATTCATCGAACAACTTCGCGACGCGGACGGCAGTGTCGCACGCCCCTACGGACGCGGCACAAACGCGCAAACCTAAATAGTCGAGGTACTATTGCAAACAAACCCTTGGTGTCACATGTTTGTTCAGTTGGAGATATAAGGCACGCGTGGGCCCAGTCAACTACGATGGCACACTCGTATCGTTTCCATCGATTAAAATAAATAATATTAGAATTCGCGAGCTTGCTAACAGGTTCAGTACGAACTCCTCCCCACCCCCCCGCACCTGCCTAAACATCGGCGTACTCGTATTCCAAAGACTATAATCTGTGTCGTATTCCGAACTTAATGAATACATTAACAGCTGAGATTCAAATTAATATCGGCTCCGTCCATCGAAGGTCGCCGAGCGGTTCACAGTTCCCACAGCGTCGAGGTACCGCGGCCGCGCGCCGGTCCGACGCGGGACAATCCGCCGATCGTGCAATACGACAATCATCTGCTTCACCACGTTTATACTAAACACCTTGTACCGATCCCACTGTTGTAGCACCCGTAATTGAGTGTTCCGCTCCCTACGCCCTGTTCACGTATACAAAAGACATCAACGCGCTCCCGCACTCCGTCGGTCTCGATGTCCCGACGCGTCTTCAGTGTACATGTTGTGTGTGCTCGCGTGGCTGGACGGGCGCGTGACGTCACGGCACATTACCCCAATCGTCGTACAAACGCCATCGACATTCCTGCCGATAAGCCGCCGCGATATCAACTTGTTATCAGTTATTTCGTACGGATCGCGATAGCAGGTGGACCCGGACGCGGCGCGGGGCGTGGGGCGCGAGGAGCTCTAGGTGTTTGTGTTGTGTTTGCGCGCCCGCTTGACCGACGACAGAGTTGGAAAAATGTTTGCTACGACCGTTTGCAAATGTGCGCACTTTGTCGTACCGATGTTAGCAGACTCGCTGGTAGAGGTCGCACTGTAGCCCGCAGCGCCGAAATACTATACGATTACCACTTACTCTTCTCAATCTGTATTTTTATAAACTATATATTATTTTGCCTAGCACTGGCTGGGTGTGATCTTTATTTCACTCACACCGAATCAATGAAATAACTATACCATAAAAAAGCATTAAGCGTGTGTTTGTGTGTATATAAAATTATGAAATCACCTGGCTGTGGGCCATTCTGTATGTCCCATTCATTACTCGATGCAATTATAGCTGTCTTTAACATAACAAGTTTCAGTACGGTAAGGAATTGGTCGCTGTGCGACAATCATCGTGTCATCAACATAATGATGTTGACGACAATGACACATTCATGTGCGAGCTGTTTGCATGGACCTCTGCCGCCGCAAGTGCTAATGTCAGCGAGCTGCCCACACACACACTGTCACGCACACGCACACCGGCTCACACAAGTGTGGTCACGTGACACGCCACAGATAAAGTCATAGTACGGAACACGACAGTGCTCACGACTGTAAACATCATACTTGTAGTGGTGGCAAAAGTCGCACGTCTGTCGACTAAGTACGTGCTATTTGCAGTTCAACAAGTGTATGTTTCAAGGTATATATTGTATATGTTGTCAGTCTTCATGTCTTATTTGATCCACTTACATATTATATACTTACAATTCGTGTGTTCGCTTATTCTTACCCGCGACGGTACGGAGACGGTGTATGCGTTTAGGGTCAGAGGTTGCTCGTTTGTTTGTGTGTGCACACATGAATATTCCCATTTATCTCCAGAACGGGGGGGTGAGGGGGTCCAAAAATTGCCAAAATCACCTCACGTAATTAATGGACGCCCCTTAAGCACTACGATGAGCATAGACGTTGGCGTGACGTTATTGTGAGCACACCAACTATTTGTAAATAAATTTCTCAATTGTTTACTTTACATATGCAATTATCATTGGACCGCGATCTCCTTTATGACAAGTGACGATGTAGAAGTTACCACGCGAAGGAAATTGACTGCCTTAGTCTGAGATCGAGCTCAGAAATTGTAAAGAGAATAGAACCACCCTTCAACGGTGAGTTTTTCTAAAAGGAGATTTATGTACATGACAATTTTCTATACTTGTCTAATAATGTAAACAAAATTGCCAATGACATAGATACAAATTTAAATTCGAATCATTGGTTAGCGATCCGATCACTATTGCTGGTCATTGGTTGGCATTGTCGTATAGTTGAAACATCCTGCTACATAAAACGCTTAAGAAAAAACCATAAACATACCGTAGAGGTGCATATAGAAGTATTACGCAACGCGACGCATCGGTAGCACGTTAGCACCTGATGCTAACCAGAGCCTTGCGCCAGATCCGGCGACCTCGCGGGCGCTGCTGCTCAGTTATCACCGCCCGAAGGCCCGCTCCCCCCACTTAGCTAGTGATAACCACCGCTAGCTAACTGCCAGCCTCTGTTGTTGTCGGCTACCTTGGATAAAGATATGCGGGTATTGGATGATAATTTAACTTTCGTCAAACATCCAGTGGCCGTCCTATACGGCCCCGAACGCAGCCACCGACGTAATCGTTACAATGCGGTTGTGATAATGCGCTTAGCACGTCGCTCACGTTCGCTTTTCATCGGTTTCTCCGGAGAAACGCGCCTCGTGTCCGCGTCTTGTCGTGTCCGGACTCTGGACACGAGGCGCACGCGCCGTGCACACTAATGCGCGCGCGTGTGGGACCACGACCCCGGAACACCGTGACTGCGATATGCAAATGCCAGTAGAGCTTACTTTTAAAGGCCTTCTTTGTACGAAATCGATTTAGCCCATGTTCCCGATGTGACACTAGTCTTGACTCCAATGAGGCCAGTGACCGCTGCGCGGCGGCGGGTGTGCGCACACTACTGATGCAGAGAAAAGATGCTCGATGCGCAACGCCGATGAGATTCTGAGTCCCACCGATGAATAAGTTTTGATTAAATAAATAAAATAAATAAATTGATACACGTTAACGATTCATCACATATTGATTCAGTACTTCTCATCGTTCAAACAAACCGAGGGATGCTATTCGAGCTCTGGATCAGCCACGACACGATAATCTATCCGACTGCTCTGAATTGATCGGAGTGGATCCATTGAAACCTATATTGCAACTGCACAAAAATTACAACTTTACTACCAGTATTGCTTCATTCTACATAGCAGAGTGAATAATTCAGCTGCATTAGGACTTAGGAGTGATTATTCTTTTCATCCCTAGTAACTCTTTCCCTAATAACAAGCCCAGCGTGGACGGCATCAGTCGTTCGCATGGTACTGATGGTACTATTTGTATTAATTACTTATTTTCATGTCATTGACCGGAAGCGTCTTGGTATAACACTTAAACCTCATTGCATCGTGTTCCGCCAAGGATCCCATAAATATAAATAATAGATCAAAATTCAAAACTTATCTGTTGATTTGTCTCGTTTCAGAACTGCGCGAGTACAGTGCAGAGGAACGCGGCGTGGTGTGGTGTGGTGTGGTGCAGTGTGGTGCGGTGTGGTGTGGTGATGGTGGCGACCTCGTGAGGCAGGATGGCAGTGCGGGGCGCGGGGGGAGGCAGCGCGGCGCGCGCGCGGGGGGACGCGCAGCGGACGCTCGACGAGTTCGAAGAGATGGCAGGCCTGCGCCCGGGACATGGTCAGTGCCGCCGCCGGGACACCGCCGTCGCCGGGGCACCGCCGCCACCGGCTGGCCGGGCTCACTGGGCGGAGAGAGCCCGGCTTGCTCGTGGTTGTTCACACACAGTAGTGTCCTTAATTGTATTGTGACATTCGGTATTAGGCGTCTTTAACATGTCCAATTGTCCACCAATACCAATATTACTGCATCAGCGCCCAGTTTAGTCTCAGCTCATATATCATGTACATATAGCTACCTATATAGGTTTACAAATTAGTCAAAATTTAATAATTTAAAACTTGAGTCCTATTAATGATGTTAGCCTCCCTATTGAGTATACATCACAGTGTGTTTTGTACGAGCAAGGTAGTCAGTGAAGTTACTAGACATGAGACCAATCACCTGATTTATTAGGGTAACGAGATTATCTCAAAGTTCACGATTGTTGGACAACCGTTGTGTTCATCATCAGGCAAACGATCTGCTCGTTTCGTTACCTATAAAATAAATTTATATACAATTATACAGGGTGAGTTTGAATCGGTATGTTATCTCGGAAGGGGGTGATCAGGACCATTGCGGTTGTCTACAAGTCGTCAGAACCTCCCTTGGAAATAAGTAATTAAAAATTTTCATACATTAAAATTAGTTCCCTTCACGTGAAGTGCACATTTTTCTAGAATCGTTTATGTCTCTTCTAATCAACATCATCATTTAACTAAGTTCTACATAGTTCAAGCGAATCAGCCGATCTAGGGCTGCCCGAAAGGTCCGTAGTAGAATTTTGACGTAAACATTAAACGCTTTTCCTTCAATGAAAAATTCCGAGTTACAAAAAGTCGTAAAACAAACGTTGTCGACCTCCAGCAGTAGATCGATCCCCTTTCGGGATAACGTACCGATTTAAAGTGAGGCTGTTTATGGTCGATCGTACAACATTGAACCAGTCGGTGCTCGTGCGGCAGGCGGCGAGGGCGAGGGCGAGGGCGGCGCGCGCTCGGCGCACGTGCTGGAGCACCTGGCCACGTTCACGGTGACGCGCGAGACCGGCATCGTGTACCCCGCCGACGGCATGCGGCGCCTGCTGCAGCTCGAGAAGACCAACGGTAACGCTCCTCACAGCCCGGAACAACTCGCTCTCTGCGAGCTGGCTTGATACTGGAAAATCTGACAATTAATTGACGTAAGGTGTCGTCAAGCTACCGTGGTAACCGTGTCGATTTAACGAATCCTTGTGTCGATTCCAACTTTTTATATTTTCTGCTATCTTTGACTATTGTAAAAAGTGGCTATGTCTAGACCCCTTGGAAAGAATCGCTTTCTAGAAGCGTTCTCAATAATAAAAATACAAAGAAGTGACATAACGAATCTTTAAGTTACCATGTCAACTTTGATGACCACCTTCCGTCACATCTATAACTACACAATATCAGGTAGTCAACCGCTACACTATAGACAAAACAAATATAAGTAGGTCAAAATGTACTGCGAGGACTCTGCCAACTAATTTACTCAATTCAATTCCTGCAAATGTAAGTGCTATAGAACACCGTCGATGTGTTCTGAAGCCGGTGTTGTCACCGTCTGCTCTCTGCGTGCATAGAACGCGGTGCGCTTAATCGCATTATGCGTAAAACCAAACGGGAAGTAGGCATATTGAGACTTAGGTTACTTCAGTTTGTCCCGTGATCATGGCGCCACTCGCTCTGGTCACTCGCTCAGTCAGTTAGAATTAGCGTGGTGGACTTTGTAAACCGTAATGAACAGAAACGTTGCCTGTTCCAGGAATATGGAGCCAAAAGATGCAATTAAGTTTGGAGGGACAATGGGTGCTGGTCATGGACTACGAGACCGGGGTGAGTTCTGCTGGGATTATTCTTTACACCTGCATGGTTAGTTAGCGTTTGACCGATACCTCGGGCGTCGCCTCTAAATGACTGTGTTAGCGAAGATTGTGACCTCGGTCCTAGATCACTCTCCAGTTGCTCACTACAACTTGAAGCTAGCCAAACGAGCCCTAGAACCCTAGCGGCTTTGGTAACGGTTGCATCGCGATGTTTCCATCCGAGGGCAGTTCAGAGCTGATGGTGGCCCTTAGAGAAGCTAATAATTTTCCCTTGGAATAAACTACTTTTGTTGACTTAAAATCTGACGGTGTTGTATATTTAAAACGCCGTCAGATTTTAAGGCCTTCAGAGTGAACGTAAGTAATAACTTGAACTAGTAAGTAGTAGTAAGTAATAACTAGTAGTAACTTATTTATTTATTTAGGATTTCCAACAGACTTAACACCATAACTTAACTTATACAATGCAATAAAACTTAATCCTAGTGAGAGTCCAATGACAGGAAAACACAACATTCAACAGTAATAATGCGCTTGTGTGGAGTGTGCGACACCGTCTCGCGTGCGTCCGTGCGGCCGCGCCCGCGCCGCCTGCGTTACAAATACAAAGTTGCGCCTACAGCTATAAACTTAAAAACAAAATAATTAAATAAGATTATCTAATGTGGGTAATTTATAGTTTTAATTTCGCGATAAAATACTTACGCGATAAAATACGCGGTAACTTGGTGCGTTTGAGTGAGTAACACAACTGAAACCCAAAAAATACGGACCGGAAGTGCCACTCTGAGGAGAGACCTCACGCACGCAGACGTAGTCAGGCGCGTCATCTCGTCTACATTCGTTTGGTACCAGGCTGCATATAGACGGCAAGCTCGTGTACGCGCTTCGGAGAAGCAACGGCGCGTCTTCCCACTATTGTTCACAACCAGCCTCGGTGTTGCAGTCGATAATGGAGCGGTTCCCGGGCTCGTGGGTGCACTCGCCCACGGCGTTCACGTCGCCGGAGCCGGGCGAGCTCTACAACAACGTGGTGGCATTCGTAGTGGGCGCGCCGCACGCCACGCAGCCCGCCACGCCGCACGCTGCGCCCGACGCCGCGCCGCCGCGACGCGAGCTGCACATATTTCAGTGCCACGACGTCGCAGCGCACGCGCTCGTCGAAGAGCTTAACGCTATCAAGTGAGTGTGCGTGCACATACGTGCCAGATACCTATTGCGGCAATCGCAAAGAACTTCCCTCTTGGTCACAGATTTTCTTACACCTTTTTTCTTTGTCGAGGGGGAAATGTTTTGAAGATATGTTCGCCATAGCAGCCGCCGTAGCAGCCTTCAACTAAACTCGAGCTCATGATGAATTTAAATTGTGTGTTATCTATAATGACCCTACAAGGTTTTTATTTGCAAAATTAAATATTATTTTAATGAAAATATTAATTATGATTATATATAGGATTATGGCCCATAGCTCTCTCTGAGAGAAAGCCGGTATTCCAGCAGTGGGAGCGTAAGAGGCTGATAATGATCTTTAATGATTGGTACAATACAATACATAACAAAGAAGGGCAAGAAAATCATCTAGATTCTATTTTCAAAAACGTAACAGACTCAAATTGATTTATAGTTACCGTGTGGAACCGTTCAGCCGTCGACATGTACGTACAGCCCGGTCGCTGACCACTGCCGCTGCCGCTGTCTGACAAACTTGATTAGGTATTTACTGGAGGTACTTCGAAAGACTCGTGTTTGGTTGGATAAGATGAGTTACTAATATTTTAATCTCATTCCATGGCAGTATCTAAATTATTAGACCTTCTACTACTCCAATATTAGGCCAAGGCCCATGTCCTTCTTGGGGTAGGCACTGACGAGTGATAAATATGAGATAAATATACACACAAATCTAATTCCATCTACGAGATTATCTTTCAACGCAAGTAAGCTTACTGTTGTTGATATCGAGATACCACAACGATAATTCATAAATGGTTAGTCCGAAACGTAAACCTCTTTCCTGCTAATTATATCATCTACTACATCTCATATGCATTGTCCGTTATCGGATAAGTATCGCTATCGCGGCCTGCTTCGGCGCAGGACAACTATCTTGTAAATAACTAAGAGGCTGACATATCTGCGGCTGTCAAGTTGGGATTGTCCTCTAATCTAATCGGATAAGGCTGGATGAGATGCGCGCCGCAGTCTCTCGACGGGCGCGTGTGGCGGCGGTGCAGTGAGTCAGTGTAGTTCGCCGGTGCGATGGTGAGCTCGTAGCGTCATGTTGTACATCAGAGCCAAGCTGGCGCTCCCGGTGCCCGTGTCCGCGTACACAGCATGGTATGGAATACTTTCACTTACCACTTGTAAAGGTAGGCAGGCTATAAAGAACTAAAGTCCTCTGATGAATGGCTGTTCATCTCAAATGGCTATTTGAGATTGACGTTCGAACCACGCACTCTGCTGCGTTATAAGAATACACTGGTTACATTTACTTTTTGCCAAATGACATTTGAATAAGTAATTGGTCGTGATAATATTTGCACATTGCCACTGAAGCGATTCAGTTTCTTTGAGGGTAAAGATTTTACTCGAAAATGAAATGACTCACTGTATTCTGCTCGCTGTTCTCGTCTTAGTTTAGCTACTGCAAACTGTTAGCGCTTATCTTTTTGCGATGCCGTTCTACATTAAAATTACAATTTTTGTTTAGAAATTTCTTAATACAAATATTGTCTAACAGGTACTTGGTACATTGTCGTTTCATATCATTCGTATCAGGTAAGTAAATAACCTAAGTAATAAACCTAACTTACCTATGTATAATATTTATACATACATATACATCGATGCGGCATTGTTTTAAGTGATTATGAAAATAAATTGCAATCAAGAATTGAAATATTCGCGATGCGTTTCCTAGAACCGACCAACTAATCTCGCCGCGATTGGCCATAAAGCTGTAATATTATTATGATGTGCTGTAACCATTATTGCCTTTGATCATAATGTCTAGCGATGTTTTGCTACCTATGTATTGTTTTGTATTGGTCTGACTACACTTGTTGGTTTCCATTGCTGACAAGTCGTTAGCCCGCTGCACTGTGTCATTAGTGTGTCAGCATGCGTTTACATGGACGTTGGTCGTCTCATGACTATGTGAAATACTGGTGAGGTGCATTCATAGTCAACATTTTAATTTTTAAATTGAATTTCGATATAGTTAAGTGTTGTTGTGTATAAAAGCATATCCAGGCAACGAAGCGATGATGGCTTGAGAGATAGCCCACCAATCTATCCGTCAAGGGTTTGAAACTTTAAATAAACGAGAGGTGTAGCTCTCAGTGAAGAAAAACATCGTGATGAAACCATAGCGTAGTGGCATTTTCTAAGGCTAGTCTCTCCCATCTATGACATGTTGGTTCCGGCAACCGCTCTTTGAGAGCTGGTTACAATTCGAGGTTTAACGATTTTACCAAGTTCGACCATATTATCGTCTCTTTGGATCGAGTAAAATAGTGCTTAACCGCTAACTTATCAAGGGAAACAACATAAAATTATAGCAATCGGTGGTTTACAGTATTGCGCCCACTGCTTAGGCTTTGTCTCAAGGGGTGACTGCCTCTCTGACGCTCAGCAGTCCATTGATAGTTTAACAGCCAACGATGATTGGTTAATGCCTCTCTGCTGCTTTTACTGCTATTACTCGTAGTTAGTGTGTGCAACTTATCCCATGATGTCCTCTTTTGTGAGGTCTCTCAGACAGTTGCCACTATTAAGTCATCCACGTACGCATCACAACACTGTTGTGACATGTTTGAATTAAATCACTATTTGGCTTCAGTCTTACCACACAGCATGGCAGTGTCTGTCAAAAGCAGTAGAACTTTTAATCAATCTTAACATAACTGCATTTAAATCTGTCCCGTGGTGAGTTATAATCATGAAGATCGAAAGACATTTGATTAAATGTTGAAGATCTATCTATATTAGACAAAAGACGTAACTATTACAATAAATATAATATTTAAAAATTTGAACCGGCTACTCTGTTTCATATTTATCCAACCCATCCTAAGTTAAAACAACACGACACCAAAATCCTGGCTTTTACTTGGCACAGAGACTAAGGTTTTTCGTTCAGCGTGGCGATGCTGCCAGCATTTTGAGAACGTTGCCTACTGGTAGCGGTCTGTTCTATTCAACATAATCATTTAACGAAGTTCAGCATAGTTCAAGTAAATCATCAGATCTAGGGCTGCCCGGAAATTCTGTAGTAGAATATTAACGTAAATTTAAATGCGCTTTCTTCAGTGAAAAAATCAGTATTCCAAAAAGTCGTAAACAAATTCCTCCAAGAGCTGATTGACCCCCAATGCAAACTCAAGTTATACAACCTGATATTATTATACAATATACAATAAAGATTTGTTTCTCCTAAGATTGTCTGCAAGAGATTGCTTGTAGCGATAAGGCTATCCATTTAGTTGTGTCTAAAGAGGACGCATCCCAAATATTTTCTAAATGTATGTTTGGGACGGGAATAATTACTATTTAAAACTTGAACTAAGGTCGGAGAATGAGAAATTCCCAACGGGAATGAGTTAAATCTAGTTCAAAGATTAACTTCGGTTCAAAATGGTTGGTGAACTCCTACTTAAGTAGTTTAACAAGTGATGTTTGTCGTACAGATATAATAACATAGTTGTTTATAGGGGCATCGGCAGCAGCGGCGCGGGCGAGGGAGCGCGAGACTTCATCATCGAGCGCGAGCGCGAGCGCGCGCATGAGAGCGAGCTCGACCGGCCCCGGAAACAGGTCAGTGGCGCGGGAGAGGGAGCGCGAGACCTCAGTAACGCTAACGCGCGAGCGCTCGTTTACTTGTATATTATTTAGTAATACTTAATTAATACTTAAAGTTAACGATAGTACGATTGTATATATCGTACTATCGTTAACTTTAAGTATTTATGAAACATTTATATGAATAGATTAAAATACTTAAAACAATAACACAATAATTATGAGCAACAATGGACGGCCTTATTGATCCAAGCGATCATTTTCACAAAAACCTTTTAACAGAGATATAACGCAATGTAGATGATCGGCGGCGGGCGGCGCTGTCTAACGTGGTTTTATTGTATGTAATGTTTAGATAGTTATTTCTTGGGTTACCTACAGTGATGATTGCTTATTGAATGAAACATACTTTTAACGGCTTTTGTGCCGAATATTGTTCATTATATCAACTCTCAACGTTACTGAAAAGGTTCGCTATTAAACTTTTCGTAGTTACATAGGCAACACTAAACACTAAATCGTTCGTTCGAATCATTTCAAACTGACGCATCTCTGTCATTAAATGAGTGTTATAGTACATACTAGAACGAGTAAGTATGTGTCAACAGTCAAATATTTTATCCGCGCGGTGTTATCATCGGCAATGTACCGCCGCGAGACGTTATCACTCGATACATTCTAGAACACAATCGCCACCGCGCGATACCTTCGCTCGCCGCAACTGTCGTGAGAGATAACGCGATGAATTTCACATTACATACACTCGGCGGTTGTCGAAATTTGTTAATTAGTAATTAAGCAATCGCTGTGTGCTGTGTTGTAGTTGAATAATAACACAAACTACAAATATTATATTAAGGGCCTTACCTATTCTTACCTATACTTACTGGAGTACATTAAATGCTCTGTAAATTCGCACAAAAATGCATGTTTAGGTATCTCCCAGTGATTTAGCTTACATCTAATTGGACTTTTGGATAATACCTACTTAGAACGTTTGATAAAAATCGCAACCGCTACCCGCGGCTACTGGAACAGCACCGAGCCGGTGTCCGTCACTCGCGCGGATTAGCGCGATAACGCACGATAACGACACCGGAACTGCAATACTCGGTACGTAAGCTCAACACGAACCTTTCAAATCGTGATAGTTATGGTATTATCAGCGCAGCTGGACCGATCGAGCGCCCGCCTAGTTCGGGTATATGCCACGTAAGAGTGTACAAGTTGAGTTGAAACGGTTGATTGAATTTGGACAACTGTATCGCATCGCACGATATCGCGGGATAAGCACACGATAAGCGGTGCGGCGAGGCGGTGAGGCGCGGCGAGGCGGCGAAGCGGCACTCTCGGGCGCGCCGCGGCGGACGCAGCATGGCGCCTCTGTACCAGACGTACTCGCGCGGCCAGTGGGACGCCGTCATGGTCGTGAGTGTCGCCTCCACTCGAAAGCTCCTCAGCGGCCGCCAATCAACGAGCGACCGATACTCGTCGCCGCGGAATTAGATAACGAGCGATGATTCAGGACTTGGCAGCGGGCCCGAGTCATCGCTTTATTTGTTTGTTAGTTTCTTACGCGCGCAGTGCATAAGCTATTCAAGCCTCGTACGCGGTTTTCGGAAGAAGACAAAAGGATGCTCGCGAGACCGCTTCCTGTCTATTAAATTACGCTAAGTTTTCGCGGCGCAAGGCGATCTAGTCGAGCCGCCGCTGACTTAGCCGATCTGTATCGTAGACCGACGAGACGTTCGTTCCGCAGCAAATGTCGGCGCAGCTGGGCCGCGAGCCGCGAGGCGGCGGGGGTGGCGGTGGCGGCGGGGTCGGCGCGGGGGAGCGGGACGACGCGTCCAGCACCGGCTCGGAGCGGCTGTACGAGCAGGACATCGCCATCCTCAACCGCTGCTTCGACGACATCGAGAAGTTCATCGCGCGGCTGCAGCACGCGGCGGCGGCGTCCCGCGAGCTGGAGCGGCGGCGGCGCTCGCGCGGCGGCAAGCGCTCGGGCGCGGCGGCGGGCGAGGGCATGCTGGCGCTGCGCACGCGGCCGCCGCCCGAGCGCGACTTCGTGGACGTGCTGCAGAAGTTCAAGCTGTCGTTCAACCTGCTGGCGCGGCTGCGCGCGCACATCCACGACCCCAACGCGCCGGAGCTGGTGCACTTCCTGTTCACGCCGCTGGCGCTGATCGTGGACGCGGCGCAGGACGCGGCCGACGGGCGGCTGCCGGCGCGCGTGGTGCAGCCGCTGCTGGCGCGCGACGCGCTCAACCTGCTCGCCAACTGCGTCACCAGCAAGGAGACCGAGCTGTGGCACTCGCTGGGCGACGCCTGGCTCATACCCAGGTACTGGCCGCTCGGCTGCTTGGGTACTCTAACTGTGCGCTTGCGCGTAATGCTCGTCTAGCATCCTACTGCCTTCAGAATATATCCCCGACCGCGAGGTGTAGTAATCGAACTCTAACCCTATTAAATCCCTATGTATCTAAAGATCTACGTATTCTGGTGGTAAATTACGACGAACGTTTGGAATTTCCCATTTATAATTATTATTTATTGCCCAAATAAAATAGGCTCGATCGATAACGAGCGTTAGATATCTCCTTGAGCTGGATTAGACAAATACGAACGGATGGTATTTTTATCACGCGATATCTATTTCTGTTTTTCTCAGCGGCCGTAAGCAGGAGGCCACCATTCAAATTACTCAAATGTCAAGATAATCCTCCGATAATGTTATAGTGCCGATCGGCTATTAATCCCACCGCGCGCCGACGAGGTCCACTCTCGAGCGACGAGCCAGCGGCCGCTCGGCCGCTCGGCCGCTCGGCCGGTCGGCAGGCTGCGTTACTGACGAACTATACTCCATAGATAGAAGTTGATAAAAATACCTCCACTCGAGTTTCCATCAAAGAATTAGCTTCAACGTTAAAAATTAGTCTGTATATTTTTTTGATGCCAAAAATGTAATTTTGTAATACGCACGGTCACTGAGTCATTAAAAATTCCAAAATACGGAAGCGACGACTTATTATACTTATCACTGGGCGTGTCCGTGGTACAAATATTGCACACGGGTGCACCTGTATTCTTCCATCGTCACCGTGATGATCATTACGTACGTATCTGTAACACCCCCCACCCCCACCCCCCCGCAGGGAGCAGTGGAAGACGACGATCCCCCCGTACCAGCCCGTGTTCATGGACGGCTGGTCGCCGGACTACCAGGTCGACGACTCGCCGATGCGCATGTGAGTGCACCACTACACTTGTTCTCTCCTGTCACGTGCTCGTGGTCACTGTTGTTGACCGTCCCACGACTACTCCTCCTCAACCCTTCAAGTCCCATAGTCCCTCACGATCATATGCCCGTGTTATACTATACCTATTATGTAGTAAAGCAACGTTTAAGAAGCCGGTGGGTTCAGTTCATGTTTTCATTTGTCAATTTTGTTGTTTCATTTCATGCCTATTGTGTCCGTCCGATGCGATGTGTGCGTCCGGTGATAAGATCCCCGCCTAGACGGAGCGAGGGGCGCGGGGGTGGCGTGGACCGCGTGGATCGGGTGGACCGCGTGGACAGGGTGGACCGAGTAGACCGGGTGGACCGCGCGGAGCGAGCGGAGGGGGGTGTGGGCATAGCAGGGGGCGCAGGAGGCGCCGCCGGCTACGGGTACGAGCGGGAAGAGCGGGAAGAGCTCTACAATGAACAGTTCACGCCCTACCCCAGGTAAGGCGTACTCATATTAGCTTCTTTGTATGGCATATTTTCTATTCGATGTGACTGATTTCATTTACAGAAAATAATATTATGCGTAAGTATCCGCCCCGAATTTAGGCGGCTTGACACAGGTTTCTCCAGTGTCCAAAGAGGTTGCTACCTCTCGCTGAAGAGCGTCAGCGATAACGACGCGTTTCTGTAACATAAAACTTATCGCGGGACTAGTTCCGTTATGATCTAAATTCTGACTCGTGAGACGCCCCAACAAACGTCTATTGTATTTTTCCTAGTGCTTGCATTTAGTCATAGCGATATAGCTGATAAGCTATCAAACCATCATTCCGAAAATCAGGCATCATGTTAACTTCCAGGAAAGTGGCCAAATGCGTTTTGCAAATTGCGGCATAGTAATAGCACGGTCTCCATGTTTCAGGAGCATGCGGCCTACGATGGGGCGGGAGGAGTCCGGCTCGGCGGCGTCCTCCCCGGAGCGCGAACCGCCCTACCGTGACGACGGTCAGTACAGTAGCCGCGCCCCGGGGCAGGCTCGCGACCAGGCCGCTACGACTACTGCCTCTCTCTGCCGGCGACGACCGCGGCCGCCGTAATAGGCGCCTAACTCTTACTCAACATCATATTATGAAATCTATCATTATCATCAGGCCAACCGCCGAGCTTGGTGCAGTTATTACGGCTAACCCCCTTTAAAGCGAGAGGTCGATGTTCAGCAGTGGAAATCTTCCGGCTGATGATAACGATACATTCAAAGAAGCTCCTTAAACTGTCGAGTGGAATATTCTGTCGCCACGGTCCCGTTTACACGTTTCGGCATCTCTCGACAGCCAGCGGTCGTTTCGGGCTCAGCGCGTTAGTATCTCGTCTACGATTACGACTACTATACTACTATTTACGCGTTAATTATCTGACATCTTTTAATTTTGCGTCCTGATAGAAAGTATTGATTGCTACCTCACCGAAAGATTATAATATAAATAAATATAATAAATAAAAAATAAAAAAGAGTATAATGTTCCGTTGCGTCCCGCAGACGAGCTGGGCGAGGCGTGGGCGCGCGGCGTGGCGGCGCGCGGCGGCCGCGTGGTGCGCGTCACCTACCCGCGCACCGCCAACAACGACAAGGAGCTCAGCGTCGTGCGCGGGGAGTACCTCGAGGTGAGCCTCCCCGCCTACCCGCCGCCCCATCGCACTATTGAGATAACAGGCGGTAGGACTAACTCTTCCACGAGAGTCCGTCTGGGTTTGTAACAACGCTTTGTGAGCGAAGTCCGCGGCCATGCAGGCATGTGCAAGCATTACAGCGTGTTCTGGTTTGATGAGCCAGTGAAATTACTGGGCTTACGAGACTAATATCTAATGTATCTAATGGATAACGAGCGCGCTGCAGTGCCGCGCAAGCCTTTGGGTTTCAAAGTATTGAGTGTCACTGCAATTGTTATAGGCCGACGTTACGCTTACCATCAAATCAAATCAAATCATTTATTTGCAGAAAAAACACGGTATTTTTACATACAATGGTCAAATAGATGTTTTGTGACTCTATATTATAGTGCACATGTTTTTTTGCTATAAAAGCATGCAAATGTTTAATATAACAATTATTATACAATGACCAAATAGCAGTCCAAGTAGCAGTTATACAATGGCAAATCGAAATTTACATTTTCACAAGAAAATAATCAAAATAGCTTCTGTTTCAAACCTAAAACTTCAAGTCACATCAATCATCTTATAATTATTCATCAAATGTCATCAAATCATGTCAAATAGTAGGAAAAAAAAAATAATATTTTTTTTTTGATTGAACATAATATTATTATGTTCAATCAAACGTCAAAAGTTGATCATTAAATTTCAAATAATCCGTACTTATTTTAGTATTATATAAAAGTAAAAACAAAAAAAATATTTATTTGTACCAAATTTGAAAAATTCTTTCACAGAATAAAAACAATTCTCTTTCAACCATTTCTGCAGTTTGTACCTAAACATATTTAGTGACAGGTTTTTCAAATCATCAATTCAATCATCAATCATCAGGCAAACGATCGCCTCATCTCGTTATCGAATAGAACTAAAAAAAAAACCAAGTGACTATCGAGATATCTGCTACCGACAATTTACATGCGCGAGTGCCGCGAGCCGGCTGAGGGAACGTCCAGGGAACGGGCACCAGCATTTTCCTGGTTCAACTTAAAAATCTACATGCATCACCTCGACTCCTGCCGAGCGCGGTGTATTACGGCCCAACAGTGATTCGGTCAATCTTGCCCTATCACCAAGAGAGTAAGTCGTGTGCTGTAAGTGTGCGCTGGCGCAGGTGCTGGACGACTCGCGCAAGTGGTGGCGCGCGCGCAACCGGCGCGGCGTGGCGGCGCACGTGCCGCACACCATCGTGGCGGCGGCCGGCGCCTCGCCCCCCGCCTCGCCGCACCTCTACCCCAACCCCATCTACACGCACTACCAGGTGACTACCTAATCATACACTAAACGGAACCTACACCACCGATACAAAGCGAAAGTTTTGTGAACATCGTAACTTGTTCTATTTTCAGGAGGGCGGAGGCCGCGGCTCCGGTGGCAGCAGTCCCACAGGCGCTCCGGGTAGGACAGGGGACCGGGATCGGGGAGGGGAGCGGGGCGGCTCGGGCGGCGCCGCCGCCGACTGGGTGCGCCGCGAGCGCCTCGGCAAGAAGGGCGAATTCCGATATTTCTAGCGCCGCCGCTCTTACTTTTTTGGGGTCCACAACCTGAGGCCTCCGTTCCCTACGATACTTAGTCCGAAGATTAGTCCGAATTGATATATTTCAGATTTTATATCGGTTTTACGTTAACTTATACCACAAACTTTGCCAATGCAGATGAACTACATCGGACTCCGATAAGCCTTTCGGTTTACAACCCCCGGATGGCTTACGGACTTCCAAGTCTCCTTTATTTTTGTAAATTATTTCCATGGCTGCTGTTTTAATTAAAACTAGTTTCTGTGTTTGACAACATGAAGAGTATATCAGAACCGGTTCACGTCGGTGCCAACGTGGACCCCTCCCACCTCTCGTCCTCACTACCGAAGCGCTTGTAACGCGCTCGTTCAAATAGTCCCGGCTCTGAGGTCGTCGTAGTCATAACTTATGTACGCTCTAATCGTAGGTAGATATTTATTACAATTCTCAACATAGTTATAACTTATAAAGTTTGAGTTGTAGAACGCGCTACCACTGGGTGATATTTATCTGCTTTCTAATTATTCTTCGTTTGCGCTGATTGTATTCTGATACTATATCCCTTGTGATTTCTGGATTCAAACATCTTCATTTTCGATTACTGTGGTCAATAGTGAATTCCCCAGTGGTGAGTGTTCTACTGGGCGGCGGCGCTACGTCAGTATGTCGCTGCGTGTGTGAGTGTGTGTGTGTGTGTGTGTGTGTGTGTGTGTGAGTGTTTGTGTGTGCTTGAGTGTCGCTAACGGGTGTACGTAACCGGTCGGAGTGGTGGGAACTGAGACAACAGACGAGACACTCGCCTCGTGGTCTGTTTGCGGCATGAGCCACGATGTAACGAAATGGACATTTCGCGAATTGGACATTTGCGACAGCTGGACATTTTGCGAAATGGACATCTGCGCCTAAACGGATGATTGCCCTGTTTCGACGAATACCGATTCACAAGTGAGTAGTGGAGTAGGGCGGAGCGGAGCAATGAATGATACTATTACTTGAATATAAAATACATGGTATCTGTGCAAATTGAAGTAACTGTGCTGTATCCGTCCATCCGCTGCGGTCGGCGCCTCCATTGGTGTTGGAGTGCTATGTGCAAGCTTTAACGTACATTTTAAAAGCATTTATATATTGTGTTTCTTCTCCTGTGTTCGGAATCAAATTAAACCTAGCTCTAGAGTGATGCATATAAACTGTGGCTTTATTTATTGTTGCGTATTCCTAATTAAATCAAGCAGTGCAGTTTGTACGCAGTTTCTTGAACACTAGATTAATATAGGTACATTTACTTGTTTTACACCGGAAAAAGAGTCTATTTTATTTGTACTTCTTTAATATAAAAATATTATAATATTAAATAATTAGGTAGCTATATATCAGTACATTCAAAGATACTAATCTAAAAATTGTTAGATAAGATTACGTGTACAATGTTTATAATATGTTATGAAATATATGTACGGGAGTGGACGCTCTATATAAAGCACAAAATTACATTTTATTATTCATCATCTTCTATCCTTATACATTATCCAACTGATGTAGTCAGTTCATTCCCTTCCATTTATTCTAGTCGTGTTTTCCGTGTCTACACATCCGTAACGGGCGTCATACACGTCATGTTGCGCTCTCCTCCCGTCGCGCCGGCTACTCTGGTAGCCAGTAGCCGCCTGGTTCATAACGAGTCGTCTCTTCGTTACAGACGCTCCCACACCACAGTAATTTATTTATTTATTTATTGAACGTCAACACAATGTACATTCTTACAATTCATTTAAACTAAATTCTAAAATATACATGGTTAATGCCATCATAATAATAATCAAATACCATCATTCTATTCAATTCAAGTTAATAATTCAATTAAAATTCCGGAAATACTCCGATACAATCGACTATACTCCTCAGTATCAGATTTACGGAGTAAGGCCCCAGGGGCCTTACTCCGTAAATCGAACGTCGAAGCTTCGATTGACGGATCGCAGTTTTCCTACTATGAAAGTTTTTCGGATCCAACGTTCAATTCGATGTTCACTCTTGACATTTTGTCTTTCATAGTAGGAAAATGCCGATCCGTCAGCCGAAGCTTCGACATGTAATTGTGCAAGTGTGCGGTGTGCGGTGTGGCGCGTCCACTCCGATTAGTTAATGCTCGTGTTGTATTTCTTATTTTTATACATTAAAAATATTTTATTGAAATGTGGTGTTGGTCTGTTTGGCCCTTCCTTCTTGTACGGACAAAATAAAGTAGAAATACAATCTAAAAACCGTTAAATGCAGTTTCATTCAACGCGGAATCGGTAGGTACTCGTATAATCAGTACCAATAAGTAGGTACGAATAAATGAAGTTCGTTATCTGAAGAGAATATGCTAATCTTTGATGGACTCTAACACGGTTACTACCTAGTAATTTTACTTTTGTGTTTATATGTGTGTGTAATGCTTCGCTTCTTGATTACTTTGTGTTGCGTTGTGTTGTGTCATGTGTGCGTGTGCAGATGAAGCCTAAGGTAAGTGGCGGTAACAGTTTTGTGAACTTACTTAATGTAATTGTAATGTTTTAATCCGTGTGAAATCGTAAGTTCGTTTCGCTTAGATGTGATCGTGCTAATAAGTTCCGTGACGCATCAGATGCGATATGTACCTAATGTGTCGTAGCAAGTAAGTCGGCTCGCGTCGTACAACAGTACACAGTGCACAGTGCCGGCGCCACGTGCCCAGTGCGCGTGCTGTAGTGTACATAGTGGACGCGCTGGTTGCAGAGAGCGGGCCGGCGCCGCCGCCACCGCCGCCCCCGCCGCCCCCGCCCCCCACCGTGCCGGTCCTCGTGCCGCCCCCCCCTAAGACGGACACTATGAAATGTAAGTATTCACATCTCACCGCTCTCTCTATTGTGATGGGCCTGTCGCACTGTGAGTTCACTCGTTGACTCAATGTTGATTTGTTAATCGCCAATCCTACACAAAGTTAGTGTGCATCGGCCGCAGTCACTCACTTCACAACTTCTTATGTTATTAAGATATCCATATTCATATTCATTTTCATTTATTTTGCATAACTAAGTGTATGTACAAAGGTCTTATTCTACTTATATGAGATCTTTTGACTTAGTAGCCCTTTTCAGTTCTTATCAAAAAGGTGCTCGAATAGACCAGCTGATGTCGCGTTAAAACAATATGCTAAGATGCTATAAAGATGTTCAGGACGTTTTATCACATAATGTAATGAAATTGGGTGATTTTGTGATAGGTACCACTGTTACTTACGAAGTCTACGAGTTAGTATGTCGAGCGCGTGAAAACTATGTGGATGCAAATAATATTGGTGATTGCGACGTTCCTTCCAGCGAACAAGTCGGTGGCCAGCTCGGGCAGCCTGCACGAGGAGCTGAAGATGGTGCTGCCGCAGATACAGAGGAGGAAGAACATGATCGAGTTCAAGAAGACGCCCGATATATTCATACACCAGGTGCGGCGCGGGCCGGGGCCGGGGCCGGGGCTGGATGACACGGGATCGTTTGTAGTGTAGAATAATGGGCAGCCTATTTGAATTTTTTCTGACGGTCTTTCCTATTGCGGTGCTGTGCCAAATGTAGCTAAGTATTGTTTTGGGAAATGAATTATTAAATTCCATTCTCTGCGGTGGATCGGCGAGAAACAATATACCTACTGTCCGCTGTACGAAACAACATTTTAACTCCCGTGGATAGAAGCTTTAAAACCTATAACGTAGATATACGTACTACATATACTATACGTACATATAAAGGATTTAAATCCGCTTCTCGTACAATGCTACGGTACTATATAGAGTCTCGATGCAACCGTAGCGTTGCGGTCGTTCGGCAGCCACGTCACTCTTAAATACAAAATCGGTCGCCTACTTTACCGTTGGACTTGGAACCTACATTTTTAATACTTGCGCATCCTAAAACACAAATGCGAGAACGTCACGCCAGCGCACTTTACAAAACGATGACCGTTGTTGCACACGTTTGCAGAAATCGAACCCCGACGAGGTGGTGGAGTGGCTGGAGGCCAAGGGCTTCAGCGCCACGGCGCAGCGCCAGCTCCGCGTGCCGGGGCACCAGCTGTTCGCGCTGTCACGCGCGCAGCTGGAGCAGGCGCTGGGGCCCGACGAGGGCAAGCGCCTCTACAGCCAGGTGCTCGTGCAGCGGAACGTGTCCGGGGTGAGTGCCGCCCCCACCCCCGCCCCCACCCCTAGCGCCGCGTCTGGCGCACAGAACGGTAGTAGCAGAGCGCCCGTTCGCTCTTTGATACCGGCCACGTAACTCCTCTATATATTACTTACGGTGTTGGATATTAACAAGTACTAATGTACGAGTTCCTAAGATCATTTATATTGGACCTCGTTATTGCTATCAACTAAAATATCTAATTTGTCGCAGCGTTTCGGGAGACTGTTGCGCTACCGCTGTTCTGAAGTGTTTCCGCTAACCGTTGTATGGAGAGCGACGTCCACGTCTGACAGCTTTGTGATATCCCAGCGGTCACTGCACTCACGATACATTTGACTCTCCACCATGAATCCTTCCGCTCATCAAATACCTACACCAAAATAACGTTACTAGGAATATTACTTACGTACGAGTTCTTCAGACCCTATTCTCCTGGCCCAAATCAAACAACAATGTCTGTGTGTACGGTCAATGTGTGTACCTACAGCCTTCAACAATGTGTTGTGTTATCCATAGTTTACGTTGTACATCACAGTACCGCACTCGTACACGCCGCGTCTAGCGCGCCCCCATCGTTGTGTGGTAACAGTCCACAGCTCGCCCGTCGTGTACGTGTAGTGATGTTGAAGTCTTGTTGTAACTTGCAGTACAAGACCACGTCCGCGTCAGAGCTGCAGAGCATCCTGCGGAAGGTGCGCGAGAAGGTGGAGGTGTCGTGAGGAGCGCCGCCCCCGGCGCCCCCACCGCCCCCGCCGCCCCCGTCACCTGGGATCACGGCGGCTCCTCGTTCTGCTAATACTAGCTAAATGCTTTTTGTGACAAACATACACTTATAGAGGCCAAAGAAGATATCTCGAACGTTCTATGGTTCTCACCATAGAACGTTCGAGATTGCTCTCCAAGACTATATTATAGCTCAATTTAAACGCATTATTTTGACAACAAACTTACGGTCGCGGAGGCCGACGATGACTCGATGAGGTAACGAGTGTACGAAGCCCTTCGAGACTGCAGCTGAGAGCGCTACTAATTGAAGGCCACCTCCACCAAATTATATTCGTAACTTCTTAACTCTGAACTTGTCAGAGTTGTGCGCCTGCGCTGCGTGCGTTTGTATAGTCAAGAGACAATTCCTACTAGGATTACAATGCAAGATAACGAAAGATATGTACACAATGTATGATAGAGTTAATTAATTCGTATTGTAGTCGTAACATTTTATTTTAAGGTATTTAATGTTTTATGTTAATGTTATCTTTAAGATATTTTACTTGTAATCATTTTTACTGATATTTAAATAAATTATAGCGCTAGTTTTATGATATACCCGCGTTCATTTTATGAAGGCTCTGCTTCCCTCGATTGTTACTAAATCAACCTACATTCTGAAGCGGGCTTGACTCCGCAATATTAATTATTATTAATTTATTTTATAATACTACCAGCAGACCCACCACGCGTTGCTGTGAATTATAAATTATATTGGAATATTGCGGCTAAAAATTGAGTGTAAGCTATCCTATCTTTTAACGACAGGTTAATCCGGAACTTTAGGCATCTAACGCTACCTCAGCCCCCGCGCATTATCTGTGCGCGTGAATAAACTAAATAATAGCGTTTTTATTTTTAGCGCTAGAGACACGAGTCGATTTATTATATTTTATGTATTTACAGGTTTATGTATTTACTTACTCACTAGATATAATATTTAAAATTAATTTACTAACACGATATTTATATTTTGAGACTATTTAGATTATAAGGCGCGAGGGGAGAGGGTGACCCGGACTAGCAAAATTTGACACACGTCCTGCTTCGAAAGCGCCCGGTGGGCTACTGGCGCGATGAGAAAAGCGGGGCGCGACCGTGCTAATGAGATAGAAATTAACTCTAAAATTTATTAAAAATAAACAACAGCGTTTAAAAAAATAGTTTATGTAAAAATTTCTAGCATATACGAAGACTTTTTAATGCATGCCATTATTGTAGTGATTAGTATAATACTTTTAGTATAAAACGAGAAAAATAAATAAATTTGATCATATTTCAAAAATTTTTTCGATCGAGCAAAGTTTTGCCTTTTGTGTATTGAAATGTAAAAACGTTTAAATGAAGAATGTATCTATAGCATAAAAAAACCAGCTAAGTATAATCACGTTTTTAATGTTTAAAACTGTTTTGAAAAAGGATAAAAATGCGCTAACGTGCCGTTAAGTTAGATCAAACTGCACACGGTGTGCAAGTTTTATTAAAATCGGTTAAGTAGTTTAGGAGTCCGTCGCGGACAAACAACGTGACGCGTAATTTATATATATTAAACGCTTACACACTTATATTAAGATAACAAAATATATTTTAGTCCACTTTTCATTGCTAAAAAACTGAGAAAAAACACTTCAATTTATGAAAATATATATTTATTTTACAAAATAAAATTACTTTAACAATCTTAATTCCAATTCTGATAAACATATTTTTTATTTTTTTAATAGACACAATTAGAACTCTACTTACGCACTAAACACAATCGGCCTTATTACAAAAAACTCGTTAAACTCGACTTTGGTCGACAACCAATTTGTCTTCAACTATCTTTAGAGTCGACCTATAAACCAAACCTTATTACAAAAGATGAATAAAGCCAAGACAACTTATTACCAAACTGTAGCTATGGTAGAAATTATTTCCACAGATAATAAATGTCTTTATGCTACGGATACACGAAATGTAGAATTGACACAATGTACTAATTTTTATTTTGGAATATAAGTAGCTATTTTGTCACACAATACTATTTTCTAATATCGAAAAATATTGTAGGTTATTTTTAAATGACTTTTGATCATTGCGAGTAATTCAAAACATCCTAATTAGGTATTTACGTATATGAAAAAAATGTTAAGGAGATACTCCTTATATATCCAACCTATACAATGGCACACTATGGCTAAGTAACCATAGCAACATGTTTTGTTGATTGTGTGTACTGTCAATTCTTGTAATATATTCTGTTTTTACTATGTATACTTTCGATATTATAAGTATTTCCTATATATTTTGCTAAAAGCTATTATATTCTACTCATCCACGCTTCCTAATACCTCACCACCCCTTCTTACTTTAATACAAAATATATGAATTTTTTTACGATTTGACAAGTAGAATACGTGGCCTCCATTAAAATAAATGCTTAAACCTTCGCTAAACTAGGTGCCCGGCAAGACTAACTTTGACACCATAGTCAACCAAGACCTAAGTGCTAATCTGCTTTTTGTAATAAGAAATTTGACAAAACTACGGTTTAAACTCCAGTTTAGCGTTAAAACTCGTTTTGTAATAAGGCCGTATATGTTTTAAACATAATTCCTTACATGAACCTAACTTGGATGCACATATATTTGTACAAATTAATAAATCAATAACAAAATACCTATGTACCTAATTTATTTTTTCAACATGTTTTACAAAAATAAAACACTGCTATTAAAATTCTACAAAGACTACTAAACATAAAAACACAAATCTATCTATACAAATAAATAAAATTGGAGTGCCTGTTTGTAGATAATATCAAAATAACAGCTTTTTACTAAATCATATACTACGGCTAAAGTATATACGGTACCTATAACAAATAAAACATTTTTAAATCTTTTGTCTTTCTGTCTGTTTGTTCCGGGTAATTTCCGAAACGGCTGAACCGAAAATGACGGGACTTTCACTGGCAGATAGCTGATGTTACGAGGAGTAACATATTATTCTACGTGGACGACGCCGCGGGGCACAGCTAGTATTAAATAAAACCAGTTCTCTTCTGTCTTTACATTCTGATACACAAAACATTTATAGACAATGCCTAATAATGTTAGCAATGTCATCTTAACAACGAGTCTACGTAAAACCTATTTAGTAGAAGTACTTATTTTTAAATTAGTATGAAACAATATATTACTATCTGTATTATGTACCTATTATGACTATAGTAGGTAGGAGTTTGGGTAAATTCGGAATAATTTGTATTCAAACATATTGTACTCACAACGTACATAACTACCCAAGAGAATGTTTATTTAAAATAGTAGGTACAGTCCACTGCGAAAGTACAAGAAATAGAGCAAAATGCACAAAAATGCGTCTTCTGGCATGCCGGGCCAGACGCCTTAACCACTAGGCTATGGGAGCAATCGATGTTGACAGCGAAATTCTTGATATGACGTATTTCTTTTCGGCTTACAAGCCGTAGCTCCATTTTTTATCTTTTATCTTTTTATCTAGCAGACCCGCTTTGAAGCTTGTATATATTTATGTGAACATCCGCTAGTGTCGGTTAACACTATAAAATATATTTCAAAAAGTTATAAAATCGAAATTTATTAAATAATAATCCAAAATAAGGATGTAACGATTGTTAAAAATCGTCAGGCTCAATAAATAAAATAAATTTAGCAAAAATCCAAATAAAATGATAAGAGGGCGCAAAGCCAGCCTTTCTCCCTCTCACATAGCATATGTAATTGAAAGTTCACGGATTAAAATGTAACAAGTTCCAAAAGAAACGAAGATTTGAACTTTGCTTTATTGTAGGTACCCACCGCCCTCTTCATTCAGACCATAATCGAGATCTAGATAGCCTAGATAGACTATTAGACCTAATCATTTTGGAGCTGGCCATCCATCCATCTTAAAATTGTAAGCTATTTTAATGTTAATATAGATAGGACGCCTTCACAGGTATACCTGATAGGTACTTCTAGTCAATGTTGACATAGTAACAAGATAGACCTAGGTAGGTACTCAAAACAATTGACAAATCTACACTTCTGAATGTTCTACATGGATACACTAAAATATTGAGTATGGCACGATATGTTATAGTCGTCTTAAAATAATCCTATACAATAATTACTTAACCAAACTAACAATGTGCAAAGATCTGTTTTAGAAACCTCACCTGTATCAATACCGATATCACAATACACAATCATAGCACAACATTGTGCTCCCGCCCGCGCGGTGAGGCGTCGCGAGTAGCCGCGACAACCTCGAAGATCCTCAATTAACCACTAGGCGTTTTCCACTTATACTATAGAATACACCTGCGTCTGTAGGTACTTAGCTAATTTATTCTTTAAGATACAATAGTTTTAAAAAATGCAAATTTATCGAACTCGACCTGCGAGCGTCACCCATTCGCATCGAAAACTAAAACGCACACGAGACATATATTCGAAATTTCATTGTATCCGCCAAACTTATATCGATCACACACGTAACTAGTCTCTAAACTGAGCTTATCAACATCACAATAATTACAGTTAACAATATCAACGTTCGAGGCATCGACCCGCGCCCCGCACTGCACTAGTCGAGCACGCGACCCGATGCACGCTCACTCTCAGTCCACGCTGCGCCCGCGCGCGATCCGACGACGAGGTGTCGTGCGCGGAGGGTCGCTTGGGTCGCTAGGAGGCGTCGCGCGCCGCGATCCTGGCGGCGATGGCGGCGGTCAGCGCGGAGCCCTTGCCGCTGCCGTCCTCCGCGCCCAACAGACAGAACTACAAATACAAAACTACATTACACTACAAACTATTTTATATGGATTAACTTGCGCTGGAGATCTCTTCAAATGCATGTTTTTTAACTAAATGCTACACATTAATAGTAAAATAGCTAATCTATTTTTTATTCTGTATAGGCTTACGTTTGACCGCTATCTCACCTGGTGATAAGTGACGACGCGGTCGACTATGAAGTACGCTTGCCTAGAAGATACGTATTCACTCGCGCCTTGAAGCAGCCCAGGTTATAATAGTTACCGGGAAACACAGACTGGCAGAGAGTTCCACTCCTTAGCGGTAGGCATAACAAACGTTAAAGCAAAACGCTTCGTGCGTAAAGGCGTATGACTCCACAATTATGAAGAAATTCGTTCGGATTCTAATTAGACCGTCTTAATGTGGGCAGTCTGAGCGAACCCTGACTGAATGTATTAATTATTTACTGTATTGTTTAAGCTAACATAGATTTTAAGTATTTTACTAACAAAAATGGACCCACGACTGAAGGGAATAAATTTATTCTTATAATTATATCATGCTTATTTAACTATGATACTTAGTTTAAATAGTAGAATCTAGTTTTAGCTTTAAGTAATAAAATTCGCTGGCCAGTGTTCTGATGGTGTAGCTCTATAATAAAGATCCGAAAAACAAAAGAAATAGGTACAATATCTATAAAAACTAAAAAAACAAACATCTGTACAAAGAGGTGCGTTCAGCACATTTTTTCCCTTTTTTGGATGGAAACCGATTTCTTTCCGTCACTGGGGAGTGGCAGTTGCAACATCGGCGACGCGTATGGATTAGTAGTAGGATCAAAAGGTATCTACAGTTACTGACCGGGTGATCTGGCGCCAGAAGGGAGATGTACTTCTCCATGAGCGCGGCTATCCGCGGGTGGCGCTTGAACACCGACCCGTCCACCGCCACCGCCACGAACGGACGGTCCATGCGCCGCAGGAGCGTCGAGATACCTGCAACACGAAATATCAGCCATCAGTAGCTCGAGGCCTTGGAGACAAACGATACGTTGTTTGAGATTAGGCTTCCGAGTCTTGAACATCGACGAAAAGTTGCAAGTCTCCCAGTGCGCGCCGTCCTGCCGCGGCAGTTTGATAACTCACAGACAGAGGCCAGCTGCGCCGCTCGGTTGGATATGACCTGCGCCGCGTGCTGCGCCACCAGCGCGTCCGCGGCGCCCAGCGGCGCGCCCGGCAGCGCCGCCGACAGCGCCGCCAGCGTGCGCGCCGTCGCGCCCAGGCAGTTCTCTCTGGAAGCGGACGAAACAGTAGAACACAAAACGATCGCAGCAGCGCGATACCTATGGCATCTAGTGTTATAGCAACGCGGTTGTATTACGAGACTCAGCGCAGAGTCCTCGTACTCACTCTTCAAAGAGGCTGAGGTCCGCAGTCTGCAGCGCGTCGTGCGCCGGCGCCGCCGGGAACAGCCCCTCGCGCGCCAGCGCCGCCAGCGACAGACTCAGCACAGAGCCCAGGTACTTACCGCCGATGCACTTCTCAAACCTGGACAAACGATGGAACAAACGTTAACAATCTGACGTAGCTTACGACAATATTTGCAGCAATGGTAAATACTTCTTATTTACCATTGCTACGCATATCACAACGACTGTCATTTAGCCGTTTTTCTCACGAAAAATTATAGACTACGTATATGAAGTGAAATTTAAACTTGTGTGTCTGCAGGGGCATATAGGTGCGCGTCTCGTGAGTTCGGTTTCGCATCGTGCAGCTTATCTCACGCACGAGCCTGAGGTTTAATAGCTCCGTGGGAGGGCACTTTCTAAAGTTTGCTTTGCTAGCTACCACCCTCTAGCTTAAAATCTGCGTCCAAACACCTGTCGGTGTGTTCCGGCAGTTGCACTCGAGAATCGGTACATCCCCATCTACTGCGCCCCCGCAGACCTCTACACGCCCCAAACCGTCACTCGGAGCAGGCAGCAGCACCGCACTCACGTGAAGGAGTGTGCGAGCAGCGAGTGCCGGTCGACGAGGCGGTCGACGTCCGTCTTGATGAAGTCGATGCAGCCGTCGTCCCCGAAGGCGCCCCACTCCACGTCCACGCACACGTCGCGCACGCGCTCGTGCGCCGCCTCCCAGCGCGCCACGCGCGCCGCGCGCTCCATGTAGCACCCGTTGGAGCCCGTGCCCAGGATCACACCGATCTGCAACGAGCGGTGCCGTGAATACACCCGCGCTAAGGACCCTTGGAAAACGCGTCGCTCCAATAGTATAGCTGCGACTATGCTACATTAAGCTTTTTAAATTGGTTTCAGACTCTTTCTCTATCAGTTGGTTTCTGTTGAGTCGTTTGAGCGTTGACTCTTAACCGTGGGTATACATCGCTCTCAACCCATATTCCTGTATGTAAACGTACCTAATACAATACTTACGCCTAGATATACCTCCACCTAACTTTAGCCAAATCCGTTCAGTAGTTTTGTCGCGATCGAATAACGACCCGCTCGATAGTACGATAGTACTCTAACCGAACCCCGGACCGGTGTCGCATCCGATCGCACGAAATCTGTTAAATCACTCTGAAGATCAAACGGTGAAAGATGGTTCGACTCGGTCGCAGTCAGCCTATTTGAAACCGAAGCGTAAATGTATACAAAGGAGTAGTTCCCGACCCCGACGTGCGGGTTGATCTGCGCGCCGGCGACCAGCGTGCCGGTGGTGTCGTTGAGCAGCACGCGCACGCGCACTCGCAGGCCGCGCGCGCGCAGGCAGCGCTGCAGCAGCGCCGCCACGTCGACGCCGGCCAGCCCGCCGCACTTGAAGCTCTTGGTCCACGTGATCAGCTCGCCCGACGAGATCGAGTGCTGCTTCATGGGGAACGAGAACGTGAACCCTGGAACCGAAGCAAACACGACCGAGCGGTTATATGCAGCTGTGTAATGCAACTGTACCGAGCGGTCCGTGATGGTGAACTACTACTGCGCACATCCCCACTCATATTATAAACGTTAAAGTGTGTTCGTTGGGTGTACCTTTGATGATTTTCTTAGACTTTGAACCTAAGATTCAGAAACGAATCTAAGCGTGAACTCGTGCTTTCTCAAGTTAAATTTCCTTACAGTTTTGACATATGGAAGCAAAACTCCACGTTTAGACGCGTCTCTGGATCTTAGCCTTAGACATCGGTTAAACGGAGCAAAACACTGTTCCTGCGGAAAATCTCTTCGCAGGCAGAAGCTGGTAATATGTCATATAGCTCCTAGTGTTACTACTCCTAGTGCGCGTGTCCAATTAAAGAGCTAACAGTATATTGTTTAATTATTGAAACATTATAGAACTAGAGACTTCTCCGGGCTATGAAAGCAGTAGCGTAATGCACAAAATATTGCGAATAAAATTGTGGGACGCGCTGCAATTGATTTTACGCAGGTAGGCTTATAAACACACAGAGGGCTTGCTCACTTTTTCTGAAGTAGGTATATATAAACATACATTACAAAGGGATGGTTAATAGTAAAAGTAAACCGTAATTGTTACCTAACGAGAACTCATCATTCTCCATGCCCTCCGACTTGAGGAAGTCTTGCACGCTGTCTGCCAAGAAGTTGAACAAATCCTCACCGGGGCCCACCCGCAGATCGTCACTGAAACACAATACATACGGAAAAATTAATAAGAATACAAACTTGTTTTTAAAACTAAGACCTTAATAAACTTAAGTGTCGAGTCTCGTACCTAATGTGATAGTGTTTGACATCCTCTCTGACGAGCTGCCCGTCCTTCAGTTCCAACAGCAGCACTCTGAAGTTGGTGCCGCCGAGGTCTAGCGCCAGAAACACTCCTTCCTCTGAAATTACAAACAAGAACACCATTTTATGTCATTCATCGACAGTCAAATTTGAAAGCGAATTAGGTTAATTATATAATGGTGTCAATTCTATCATTTCATACCTAAACTAAGTTTAGTTTCATTCTCTCTTTTTCCAATGCATAACATGAGAAAGAGATGGAATATATTTTAGACCTGTCAAATTAATCCACTTGCTTGAGTGTAGTGTAAATTTAATGGCAATGAATTCAGTGGCATCTAATTTATCAAGATCGAAAGATATTTCACAGCTCTAAAACAAAATTTAGATCTGTCAGACATCTTTCGTCTCTTTCTCATGTTATGCATTGGAAAGAGAGAGAGGGAAACTAAAATTAGTTTAGTTATGAAATGATAGAATTGACACCAATGTTGAAACCAAGGATGCATGCCAAGGTCAGAGTGAAATGGCATTATCTCTTCTTTAGCTAGCCTAAGAGAGAGAGGCGAAACGATGATAGTGTTGAAGATTACTATAAAATTACTTAGCCATTTAGTGAATAGGTCAATGGATGTTCTTCACAAAATCAATGGGCACCTCGATCGAATTTTTATTCGTCTTATTTCCATTTCTGTCTTAAACTCTTTATTGAAACACCACTAGTCGGTCCTTCAGCAAGCCACCAACAAGTAATGTTTGCACATTACTGCTTCGCCGCAGACTTCACAAGCAAAGCTGTACTCAGTGGTACTCACCCAGACGAACACTTAACGAGACGCAAAAGAGCTGGTCCTACGAATGAATTAATGAATTTCGTAGTTGGTGGAACGCCTGTTCCAAATATGAAGATTAAAGAATATTAGGAACTAGGTCTTTCCCAATCAGTTACGGCGTAATGTCGTGGATATGATCATGATCCGTGTCCTCAGACGCGTGAGACACAAGCAAGCGTGAGGACCTGTCCCGTCGGGCAGCTCCGGCACGTAGGTGTTCTCCATCTGCAGGCTGGAGGGCCGCCCCTGCAGGCCGTCCTCCAGCGCGCGCGCGAACACCGCCGCCACGCGCCGCAGCGCCGCGCCGCACAGCACCATGCCCGACAGGCGCTGCTCGATCTGGGGACCGCAAACGGAAACATTCACTTCAACGAACTATCGATACTAACCATCTACTCAAACTAAGATCGCCTGAAGAACATTGGCACTGCGGCCTGTAACTGCAGCCGACAGCAGTGTTCTCTTGTTGTTGTTGTTTTAATCTTTAAATCTTACGGAACATGGAACCGAACAAAATTTATTGCAAAATATAAATTATAAGAGATTTTAAAGTATAGTGTGAGAGAGCGACAGTGTAACAACATTTGGATAAAATTAATTTGGTGTGCACAGTCAGCGCAGGCCGACAGACTTAACACCTTGAGTATATTTGATTTGTGGAAGTGACTAAACAAACATCAAACCATCACTATTTACCACTATTTTTCCATGACTCTTAATTTTTTTGACCGTTGACATAAATTAATAAACGACCACCGAATAGAGCACGAGCGGCGCGCGTGCCCCGGCGCGGCGGTGGCGGTCGCGGTCGCGGTGGCGGCGCGCGGCGGCTCCACTGAGAAAAATGGATTTTGGGCCTAAGGTGAATTTAGTCTTATACGGTTAAATCATAAATACGTCAGGACAATTTGTTAATCTTACGTTGATTTTCGGTTAACTAAGCGAAAACCCACAAACGGTATAGTCAATTACACGGTAGGTAAAACGCCGAAACACACGTGCCTTAAAGGTTATTCGGAATTAACCGTATTCCAGTTAATATAGCAGTTCAGACTCAAATAAACGCCTTACGCAGAGGGCGGTACATATTTAAGAAATATCAACGTAATGACGGTAATATTTAGTATACGAAAAGGTTAATATTTGTATACTTAACACGAAATATACCCAACATTCAAACGAAATTAACGCAAGATCGAAGTCTTAAAACAACGCACATTAGCGGTATATATTAACCGAGAAAGGCTTTTTATGATTTAAATCAAGGTGTAAAGCATCGACTGTATGGTCTTTACATTGAAAAGCCAGACCAACATTAAAGCATTACAAATAGGGTGAAAACTGATTCCGTGTCAAGCGGTTTTTGTGCTATCGCAAAGTTGTAAGCGACATACCTACCACAAAGGCAATTACATTTATTAGGTACCTACTAGCTACGCCCCGCGGCTTCGGGATGGAGGGGGAGGGTAAGATACTCTTCCTAAAAGAGGGAGTGCGGAAAGGTTGTTCATTCCATTTTTAATTTTTCGAGGTTTAACCACTCAGGTCTGGAAGGCTGAACGGATTTTAATTCAATTTGCAAGCAAATCGGGCCAGAAAAATTGGAGAAATCTTTGTACTTATGCTACCTACATAAAAACAGAATAGATAACGGAGGTACAATAAGAATTTTTTGGAAAAATATATTTTTATAGACATGTTTTTATAAAATAATGTTGTGGCCACCTTCCGGTTCCACCATCAGGACCCTGGACATCATCTAGGAACAGAGTACTTGTAAAGACAAATCAAACAAGCCCAAACTCAATAGGGCTACGTCATTTTGTTATAGAGTTCCTGTGGTCACATTCTGGCTCCGTCATCAGGACCCTGGACATCATAAAGGGTCAGAGTACTTGTAAAGACAAATCAAACGAGCCCAAACTCGACGGGGTTAGGTTTTGTCGTTACAGAGTTCTTAAGGCCACCTTCAGACTCATCATCAGACCAGCTCTGTGACATCATTATATTACATTGTCATCCGATTTGCATATGTGTATAAAATTTCGGTTCAATCGAACACCGGGAAGTGGGTCAAATTTAGATTGCAAGATTTGACCTAAAGAAACATACATACACACATACAAACATTGCAATTTAAGTAAAAGCGTAATCAAAATAAGCTCCTTTTCTGAAGTCGGTTAAAATATATAATATATACATTCTGTACATTGTATAATAATGATTACTTACTTATTTTAACCTACCATTCCATTCACAATTCAATTTAGTTAAGTTACTTACTAATTTTTTCGATAGATGGCGTTAGTGTAGAAAGTTGACTCGGTCTGAATCGCGCAAGCGGTTTGTTACAAGCGTTACATAGGCCGCGCGTGAATTTAAAATTTTGTTGACAAGAAGAGCGCGCTCTCACAGTTTGTATTGAGTCTTCTGATACATTGGTAAGTATTTGGTATTTGTTAGTATTTAGTATATATTTTCTGGTAGGTGGTTGGGTAAGTAAAATTTGGTCTTACGCACCAAATTTTTTTGGAGCCAGGCTCAGTACTCCCACGAGTCCCGTCCCACGTGACGAGTTTCGTACCAACTTACAAGAAGCTTAAAACGCTTTAGATTACAGGGTATATAACTGTAAATAAGGGCCTTAGGTTTGCACTAGGACAGAAAACGCTTTACGAGCAGGTTCTAAATGCCTAGATAATAAGATAAGATAAGATAAGATAAATTTTATTTGTATAAAACATGAGTATTATACCAACTTTAAATTATATAAGTGGGTACATCGATGTTATAGTCATTACAGGTTCATCATGTTTTGCCTCATATGTAGGCGTACAAATTGAGAGGCGGACTGTCATTTTTAAGTTACATATTCTGAAACAAACTTCAATAATTTCAAATACAATAATAAAAAAAAAAACATTCTTTTTAATTAAATTAATGATTTAACTTTTTTTTTTACAAGTATAAAAATGTCAAAAAAGAAGTTTTAATGTCAAAACAAAGACGCCAAATTAGTAATACAAAATACTGCATACAATAATAACTAAAGTCATTATTAAAATTTATCCTTGAGGAAGTCATTAATACTATAATAACATTTGTCAATTAAAAGCTTTCTAAATCTTTTTTTAAATAAATTGGTACCTAACTCTTTGTAGCTATTGGGAATTTTGTTATATATAATTGGTGCCATACACACTACACTATAGCGCATAAGTGCAGTTTTAGACTGATGTAAACAAAGTCTATTACCATCACGTCGGTTTCTTGTAACAATGTCAGATAATTTTGGAAAAAGTTGAGGATAGTTTTTGACAAATAAAGAAATTTCCATGATATATAGGGACGGAAGTGTAAGAATACTATGTTTTGTAAAATACGGTACACAAGAATCAGTCATCTGAAGGCCAAACATGGCCCTAATACAGCGTTTTTGCATTTTAAAAACTATTTGTTTATCGGTAGAATTACCCCAAAAGATGACACCGTATCTGAGAGCAGACTCAATCAAGCCGTAATAGGCAGATAGAAGGGCGTCGGTGTTTATGGTAGTAGCAAGCTTGTGTAGTGCATATGTTAAACTACTGATTTTTTTACATAATCCTTCTATATGTTTCTTCCAGTTTAACTTCTTATCAATTATGAGTCCAAGAAATTTAGTCATGTCAACTTGATTAATTGTATTATTATTATATATTAAATTTATGTCAGATAAGTTTGGTGATCTTTGGTTGAAATGTACTATATTTGTTTTATCTAAATTAATTTTCAAATTATTATTATCGAGCCATGAAATAACAGATGTCAAGGAATTATTAATGTCAGATTCATAGGTGTCAACTTGTTTACAGGCTATAGTAATTGTACTATCATCTGCAAACAGCGACATGGGTTGAACAGTTACATTTGGCAAATCATTTATGTAGATAATAAATAAAAGTGGACCAAGAACGCTACCCTGTGGGACCCCATATAGCACATTACGCTCTTTAGATTTAAATGTTTCTTCTTGTTTTGTTTTATAATTTAATCTAGTAATTTCAGTAAATTGTATTCTGTCGGTGAGGTATGATTGAATTAAGCCCAAAACATTTCCCCGAATCCCATAAGCTTCAAGCTTTGACGTTAAAATTGTGTGATCCACATAGTCAAATGCTTGAGTCATATCACAGAACACCGCACATATCGGAGAAGTTATGTTCATGTGTGAATATATAGTCTTTATAAAATTAAAAATGGCCAAATTCATTGTTTTATTTTTTCGGAACCCGTGTTGTTCTCTGCATAATATATCCTTTTTTTCAAGATAGGTATAAATTTCACTATAAAGATATTTTTCAAATATTTTAGAGATTATTGATATTAATGCTATGGGTCTGTAATACTCCATAAGTTCTTTATTTTCTTTTTTAAATAATGGTTTTACAATTGTAGTTTTTAAAGCTGTTGGGAATGTGCCACTTGATATACATAAATTAAGTATATAACTTAAATGAGGGCATATATATTGATTTATACACTTCAATATCTTAGTTGATATGCCGTCATGGCCGACACTATTAGTGTTTTTTAAATTCCTTATAATTTTTTCAATGTCTTGAGGTACACTAGGGGCCAAGAAAATTGAGTCTTTCTGGTGATTAATACGTGAGGCAATTTTCTTGCCAGCGCCAGGTATTGGCTTAATTTTGTCAACGAAATAGTCATTAAAGGCATTGGCAATTTTATAAGGCGCTGTTATATATTCGTTGTTTCGTTTTATAGTTGTAATTGATTCTTTAGGTATATTCAATCTCGCTCCATTAATAATCTGCCACGCTGTTTTTGATTTATTGTCGGAAGTTTTTATCTTGTAGTTGTTTTGTGCGCGTTTCGTTAGATGTATAATTTTTCGTAATAATTTAGAATATTTAAAAAACCGGTCTTTATTTGCTTTAGTTGATTTTAATCTGTATTTCCAAAGAAGTTCCCTTTTTCTTTTACTACAAATCTTAATGCCACGTGAAACCCACTTTGTTGTTTTACTAACTCTATAAGTGACACACCTAAATGGGAAGCACAAGTCATAGAATAGTTTGAAATGCTGAATAAAAACATTATACGCTGTATTAGGATCAGCAGAGTTGTACATTTCATCAAACGATAGACTCTCTAAGCACCTTTTGAACTTATCTATGTTTTCAGAAGAATAGTCACGTTGTTTTCTGCGCCATACTTTGAGTAAAAAATGTTTCTGAACTGGAAATTTTATTAATTGAGCAGTGTGATCAGATAAGGCGAATTCTAACACTTCAGTCTTACATTGATTTTTGTGATTGTGTGCGAAATTGTCAATGCAGGTTTTGCTTACCAGTCTTGTTGGTTTTTTTAAAGCTAGTTTCAAATTATAATTCATTAATAAACATTCAAAGTCGAGAGTTAGATTATTTGTTTTCAATATATCTATATTAAAATCGCCACCTACAATAATATGATTATAGTTCTTGCTCGAAATTAGTTTTAGTAACTTTTCAAACTTATTGAAAAACATATTTAATTGATCTGGTTTAGGTACTCTATACAAACAGACAACAACAGCCTTGTACAATGTCAGCTCAACCGCACAACATTCAAAGACATTGGGTAGTGAAAGATCCCTCACTTCTTTTAGTTCTTTCCAACGGTGTCCATTTTTCACCATAATACACGCTCCACCCCTCTTACTGCTAGCTCGACTAAAACATGTAGCCATAGAGTAGTTGGGTATGTTTAGAAAACGTTCGTAGCCAGCCATCATAAAGTGCTCAGTTATGCACAATACGTCTACATGAATAGTTCTTTCGCAAAGTTCATCCAGACTTATCACAAGAGCGTCTGCTTTATTAATCAAACCTGCTATGTTTTGGTGTAGAACATGGATATATTGAGTCACGAAAAAATGTTGACCGGGTTTGATTCTCTTCGCCTATATTTTCGTGTGTATTCACATTATTCAGATCTCTATTAAAGTGTTGAATATTCAATAAGCATTTTTTTAAGTTACCAAATATAGTTCTCATGCCATTATCATTAATTGTGCCAAAATATTTATGGAACATTGTTTGATCATACTTTAAATTTTTGTTTGAATCCAATATATATGCATATTTATGTGTCAATCCATCCAGATATAATAGGTTATTAAAAGTTTCTACTCTACGATTAAACATATATTTGCTAATGCATCCGTATTTGAAAGTTGGAAGGCAAATTATGATGTTTGTGTTTTTTATATTCTGTAATGTCTCTTGAATGTCCTTTATTAAAATAAAATAATCAGTTTCTGTTCTAAAATCTTCTTCTCCTATTATTATTATGCAAAAATCATCCATTGTGAATTCTGTTAATTTTATGTCTATTCCTTTTATTAATTCTCTGACGTTACCATTTGGTATAAGGTAATGGCATAGGTCAGAGTAATTTTTTAGGGTGTTTTCTGCAATTGAAAGTATATTATTGTGTTTATTACAACTTAAAATGCATATCTTATGAGGATTAATCTGTTTTGGACTGTTTGGTTTTAGTTTAAGATCTGTTGTATCTATTATTTCATGCGAGATGCTTGATTGCTTAGGATCCTTGCTAGTTGTTATTCTTGCTTTCCCTGTTTTAGGTAATTCAGTTCTCGTATTATACTTAGAAGGCGTCTTTTTAGGTGTTATTCTCAATTTAGCAGGGCTACTAGTAATTTTTTTTAGTAACTCATTTTTCTTTAATAGTTCTTCATTTGTACGTCTTAAGTTATTGTTTTCTAATGATAATGATTCAATTTCTGTATGAGAAATTTTTAACTGTAGTTCAAGTGCTTCTACTCGTTCAGTAAGTTTCTTAACTTTGTCCAAATCTTCGTCAGATATCTCTGGCAAGCTAGTGGTTGTCCCATCTAAGGTCTCCGAAAGGATCTCGCAGGCCGTTTGGTCCATTGAATCGGATTGAGTGCGTTTTCGACGAAATGTAATGTTTTCCAGAAAATTCATTTTTGGTATCGATTATTGTGTTTAGTCGATTATTGTCTATGACTGATTAGTCAAATCGGTTGTTCAGTTATTAAGATTCTTCACTGGCAACATCGTATTGACAGATGAAATATGAATGCAAATGAGTCATGCATAATGTAAACAAACCAACGAATATATCTTAAAATGTTTAAAACTTCGTTTATGGTTACTATCGTGTCGTGTAACGCGTTTTAAGTACTCACGAGTTTAAATCAGTGGTCTTCATATCATGTGCTTGGATGTTTGAAATATCTCAATACTTATTGTGGCTTAGTTCAAATCAGTTTCCTTATTTATTAATTACACTTTGTGAATTCATTCACAAACGATATCACATGTCTGTAACACTATTAGGCAAATATTATATACTTTTTAATATCATTATGACGAAAATAATTATTTAAAATACAAATTAACATAGAAACACTCCGTTACGTGACAGTGTTGCCACACCTCTCAATAGGTTAAACCACAGTAACGAGAGATGCAAAACGCCTTAGAGAGTTCGATTTGGCTTTCAATACGTCAGATATTGCCTTATAGAAGGTTCACGGGTGTTCCATAAGCACCCTAATTACCATTCAAATTGCCTTGCGGAAGTCGAATGCCACCGTCAGTCCTTCGATTTATAACTGACTTACTATGTTTTACGCTAATTGAATACGGTTAAACTGTTCAATAGTACGATTGATAACGTGGTTTAAGAGTCTTATTCATAGTATCGTAGTTTATTGAAATCGCCTTACGTAACTAGTATAACGCCTTCTACTTTAGAAGGCGCTTTTGTTTGTTTTACGTTTGGTCGGTTTTTTGCCTTCATACCAACTAAATCGGTTGTTATTACGGCGCTTCCAACTTTACATTTTTCTCAGTGTCGTTACGGAGATACCATCGCAAACGTCAGCGGCCCGGGGGCGGACCACATACAGCACCTAGTTGTATATAAAGTTACCACATACCCCACACTCGATTGTGTCGACTTTCAGAAGAAGCCTTACAAGTTCGACTCATTTGAGAGGGTTGAGTAAATTACAATGTCATTGGTTTTTGTAAGGATTTCGTAATGTTGACCGAGCTTTCTACAAGATAAAATCGGACACCGAGTGTCTATCAGTACTTTGATCAATGTAGTAATAGGGTCTCCATTATAGGTTAAGCGTGTTTACTCCCTTCGACCACATCGTCATATATAGTATAAGATTTTTCGGAAAAATACATTTTGCCTGACAAGCTTTTGTAAAATACATAAATGGTACTGTAATCTAGTGGCCATCTTCTGGCTCTATCATAAGGCCCTAGACATCATATTCTAGGATCAGAGTATTTGTAAAGACAAATCAAACGAGCTGAAACTCGATGGGGTTACGTCGTGTCGTTACAGAGTTCCTCTGGCCACCTTCCGGCTCCATCATCAGACCAGCTCTGTGACATCATTATATCGCATTGTGATCCGATTTACATAATAAGGTGTATGTAAAATTTCGGCTCAATCGAATACCGGGAAGTAGGTCAAAGGAGATGGGCTACTATGGGAGACATACCCACGGCGGACAGCAATAACATTCTCGGGTTGTGTGTATGAGTCTGGTATGTAAAGATGTGGGTCGCATCTCTGTGGAGTATGGGTTACCTGGGAAAATGTTTTCCTTAATACTTATCAATATTTGAGCGTATTTTTGAGGAGTGAGTACAGTGTGAGGTGTGAAAGTGAGAGTGTTCAACTTGTCATTTTCATAATCGCTGTGTCCGTCTGCGGCATCATAGCTCCTAAACGAATGGCCTGATTTTGATTTAGTTATTTTGTTTGTTTGAATGTTATTAGCTCTGATTCAGAAATCTATTCAGCCATTAGATGATAACCGGCTCTTTTTCTCGGGGTTTTGTTTTGATCTTGTTGCTATCGACTATAAATTGCCTGATACCCATGGATTTTGGAAAAAAAAATATACACAGGGAAATGAAATATTATTAACAATAATTTAAAACCATGACGAAATGGGATGTTAGGCCAAGTGTACGAACACACACACATATAAACATTGCAAGTTGAATACAAGCTTTTATCAATTGCTGTCCTGAATTGAAATCTAAGGAACTGGAGCAGATATTTGAAATGTATTAAATACCTCCTACATTAGACCCCACAATAACTAGAAAATATAAATAAAATAATACATCACTTATTGGAATATTGACCGTAGTAACTATACGTTAAGTCAGGGGCGACCGAATCATTTGCAAAACAATTAAGTTTATAGATAAAAATAGCGACGAGACAAAGATAAGCGAGAGCCAGTAGAGGGCACCACGTGAGCGCAATCGAATGTTCCCGCGGTTCTACTACTCTAGTAATTGTGGGACTGATGACGTGCGACACGTGACTTGTTATCAACAGATTGTGAGGTCGCGCCGCTCGCGCTCGCGTGCAGCCTCCGGGCCGTCTGCAGCGGACGTCTGCAGCGGACGTCGCCGCGCTGCGCATTGTGATTCTTGCGATGACGCTCTCACGGCGATATCACAGCCAGAGGCTTTACTGCAGGCAAGCTATACGGGCATCCTTTTTCAGAAATAGAGATAGGTTGAAGATTTATTTGGTAATTAACATTATAACGTACCTATAACTGTATTTGCATCATCGCCTTCTTACAGAAACTGTAGGTTTAACAATATGCAGCTGATTGTAAAATTAGATATATTGGGGATTAATTTAAACTTAAAATAATTTAATTATTCGTACGAGGTCTCTACGATTCCCCATGAAGGACTTCACGAAGATTGAGAGACTTTTATATTTTGATAAAGGTCTAAATAAATAGATACAGCCTGAAGTTAACAATTTTATTTTATTTTTGGGATGTTATCTCGTAAGGGGTCAATCTACTCCTGGAGGTCAACATTTGTTTTATAACTTTTTGAAATTTGGGATTTTTCAAAGAAGAAATAGCATTTGTTTACAGTTTACGTCAAAATTCTACTACAGAATTTCCGGGCAGCTGGTTCCCTTGAACTATGTTGAAGTGACTTAGAAACAGGCCCAGAAAATGCCGCGCACTTCCCTTTTAAAGTGTTTTTTTTATTATCATACATCTATTATAATATTATCAAATACCTTCATCAAAATATAACTAATTGTTCTTTTTACTAAATTAATCCTTTAATTAATAGGAAACTATACATTTTTCCTAGGCCTCAATTGATTAATGTTTGAATGAATTTCTAAAGTGAATTAATTTTTTTCTACAAATATTAAATAAATCAAGTACAATTAAACCAGCTAGAAATCACATGTGGAACACTTCCTCGGTGTCACCACAAGTTTGCTTCTGTAAGTAGCTGTCAGTAAAGTTATTAAATGTAATTGCCACCATATAACATTTAACTGATATAACTCATATAAACGACGCACGGGGCGCTATAAAACTTGACATTCGTCAAGGTTATTGATACCAGCTGATAACAAGACCGTGTGCTTTCTAATAAACAACGTTAAAGTTAGTTGTCATATTTATAAAGATCAATCATCCTCCTCATGTTCAATAAACAGCTGTATACTTTCTGTTACTTTATGACAAACTCGTCCCACTTGGCACGTCAGGTGAAATGCGTCAGGAAAAATGTATAAACTAAATGCTATATCTTCATTAGCAATGCGGTAGTCCTTTAATTGTATCTTCTGTTTTGACATTGCGTCCTAAGACAGTGTGCTAGTATGTGCGGCATCTTATATTCTAAAACAAGCAACAATGGGCGCGGTTAGTAACTGAGGGTCGAGTTGTCGTTGACATTCTGTTTCATTACACTCGGACTCACATTCATGAAAGTTAATCAATCAGCTCGTGTCCTCATTACTTATTACGTATCGGTCCAACTGTTGTTAGTGCTGATATTTTCCTTCAGATGAACGGATTCATTTTTATATCTGAGAGGATTATGTTCATGATTATTTTCAGCACAGCATATTTTCAGTGTCTATGAATGTCCTTTGAATAAGATTGAGGTATCAGGTACTGTATATAATCAAGTACAATATAATTATGGAGACGTGACATACAAAAACCTAGCAACTGATAGTTTAGAACTCTCGGTGTAATAAATTAGCCTACACGCACACCGCCAAGAAAGTTGACTGTTCATTGTACAAGGTATTTAGAAGTATAATAAATAGATAGGTAATATAAAAGCATTCTGCCAATATAGTTTAAATGCTTATCAATTGTCTCGTGGCAAATTGGCAATTGTTGATGATCAAGCCGAGTTGTAGAAGGTCCGTGGAATCAATCAGCGCACGTAGACACTGCAGCAGCGCCGCAATTGCGCTCATTAGCGTCGTTGAGGAGAGCGCGCGCGGTTCTGTTAGGTACCTACACTGTGGCGTGTACGTTCAATGTGGATTTGAGGAATGAAATGACATTGCGTAAATATCCAAAAAAGCGAAATTAAATTCAAAATTAGATGCCGAATCGAAAATTTACCGCAACCAAGTTTTTTGTTAATGTAAGTCTTGTTAATTCTATCAATATACATTTATAAATAACAGAGCTATTTCATGTCAAACTTATTTTAGAGGTCACTGTAATTTTTGTTTGATCGAGTATATTTAGTAAAAACTTGTTTTGATCGCATCAAGATTATCGGTAATATGATGAATAATGACATATATTTTTTCCAGTGCCATAAGCTCATCTGATTTTGCTAAAGTGAAGCTATTTAGCATCCTTAATAATTTGCCACGGTCCATATATAAGTTAAGAGTGAATTATTAATAATTTAGAAAAGCAATAATATTTACGGACAAATTGTACGACAACCGAGACAAGGTAATCGCAGACATTTGAGACGGAATCGTATTCAATGTCACACATCGTGTTTACCTCGTACTTCCGACCTGATTAGAAGTTTTTCAAGCAAAACTACTTCCATGGATGTATTGAAAAAAATGTTTACATTTCCGCAAGTTTGTATTGGCATTCGGAACCAGCTCTATTTAATAGTAGTGATACAGTAGCATTTACATTACTTACAACGCGTCAGATGGATTTGTGGTAATTATTATTAGATGAGTCAGAACATGCGCTAGACTATGTGCAAGTGATGCAACTCGATCCGTTTGATTTACTTGATTATACTCGAGAGCTGTGCGAAGCGGACTTGTGAAGTTGTGTCGGTTCGCGACGTTGTGTCTCGAGGACGCAGTTCAACCTGGCTCTCTAACTGCTTTCTTTCTTTTGTTTTGGAGATCGTTCTTCGAGCACTTGACGGCTCCCGTACTTAACGTTCTGAAATCTTCGGTTAACTTTCTAGATTTAATGAATTTCTCACCTTCTGCGCACGAGTGTGGTCCTCGATCCTGAGCGGGGGCGGCAGGAACTGCTCCTCCCAGCAGCTGTCGTCTCCGTTGAGCGCGCTGCCGTTCGAGGCGCTGCCGTTCAAGGCGCTGCCGTTGTGGTGACCGTTCATCTTCGCTTCGAGCCCCGTGCTCGGGCTGTCCACCGCTGTTGTCATTTTACTGGGGTTTCTGAAATAGGAGGAAATCGCGGGTCAGGCTGAATGTTGGATGCCGTCCAATGCCGTACAGTTGTAACACTGATGTTCACCACGCTACGTATAGAAAGCCTGCGGTGTGGTTATCTTATGACAATAGACTATTGCACATGCTGTCTCATTCTCGGAGCATTAAGTGCGTTACAGGTTGATGATGCTGTGTTTATTCTAGTAACATGTGCAGTGCTACAGTCTCAAAGCATAAAGTTGTTTGTCTCAAAATGAGATCATTTTGAGACATCGGCTCTTCGGAGTCTCTCATCTCAGAATCAGAATAATTTATTGAATAAGTGATGTAAACGTCTCATCATTTATCATCAGCCCATTACACTCCCACTGCCGGGATACACACTGTGTGTATCCTGGAACACAATCTTACTGGCTACTGTAATAATAATTGAGTTTCAGGCATCCACAATGGATGGTCCTGGAACATGTATTTGACGGAGACATCCGTCAGAGTGCATGGAGAGACAAACTGATTGCTACCAATCTCAAGATCTTCCAAAAGATATAAGATCCAAACAACGATAATAATGCCACATGCCACCCTCTGGGATACCATCCAACTGCTCAAATAAACCCCACTGGTGCCTGTCACCGCGGCTGCGACACTATCAGTTTGTTACTACTATGCTATCAGGCACTGCCGGCAGATAAGCCAACGTGATATGCCTCTTGGCAGACATAAGGCAATTAAATTTTACTGTGGAACAATTAAGAGCTTAGGTAGTCACTGTTATTCGTGAAAATTATAGGTAGATAAAGTGATCTAGTAAATCCATACCAGACTTACAAGTAGGTACCTACTCCAGTCTAAGTAATTATTTGCCAGTGGTAAATTCGATTTTATATATTTCCTACTTGAATCATCATTAATAAGTAGATTGCGTTGTTCGTGTCGATAAAAATATTTTTATGGATTATCGTTTGACGAGTACTTCAGCGGCGACATCCACTCCAAAGAAAACATTTTTAGAGTTAGCGCTAATGTGAAAAGAAGTAAACTAAATTAACGAAGTTATGTAAAAAAGATTAGTTGGGCGTGTGACTAATTTTTATGAAGATTAGCTAACTTAGTTTTTATTCTATCCATAAATCATTCCAAACCCGTTGGATAAATATCTAAAGCACGCCGTGTCTTTATAGAATGGAAATATCAAACAAGTTTTAAATTAGTTTTTTAGTTTTCCGCTGCCCCATGAGGAAAGTAAGCATTTATTCTAGCTAGATGTCGAAGAAATGGGCAATAACAAATAATTACAAGTAAGCTAATTGCCATGCAGTTTCTTCATTTGTATAGTGTTTCTTAAAATGGTTCTTAGACACGCATCATTACGTTACGCTACTTACAGAGCAGTGATATAAACAGAGACGAATAATGTGGGCGTCGTCTGCTTCCAAGAATTTGTGAAACTTTAGGGAAAGGTTGAATAATAAAGAACCAAAAGTCACCAAATGCACCAACATCTTCGTCAACACTTGATTGACTTATTTTATATAAGAAAACAAGAGATGTCGTTTTTTTATATATCTAGATGGCAGTACTACTGACGCGAGGTACCTAATAGTTATAGTATATAGTAGTATTGTAGTAACGACGCAAGGTGTCGCTGTCACGCCGATGACGTCATATTCACATTAAATACTGCCAATATGTAGCAAAAGTGGTCCCCACAGGCCAACACTGCCCCACAGTAGGGCCCCACTTGTTATGAAGTTATCAGACAACCGCTATCGGACTTAATATAATATCAGCCCGTGACTAGTTGAATCAAGTTCACGCCAGGCAGACTGTGGATCAGACGTCTCTGCTCCAATCACTTGACAGACCAGCCTCAAACGTTCTCGAAAATGCTTCACTGTACCTAATCTCGACTAGTGTTTATTTATTTATTTATTTGACACAGTTGCTTGATGCCTTTACGCCGTATTGTACCGAGGTCCTCGAGTGACTCCACCATTATGACTATACATCATCGGATATGTATATGTACAAGTTTAAAAATATTGACTCTGCGCAATTAATTAACTAATTATCTAGCCAGTCTCGATGGAAACTAATTCAGCGATTACCTATACATTTTCTAATATCTTATTGACGACATTCCTAACGATTAAAATCAATTTTGCATTATCATCCTCTTGATTAAATGTTGATATCAGAGCGAGACGGAGGCCGGGACGCGAGGGCAGGATTAGATTCCGGGCCGGTATGGGCGATAGCGCCCGATAGCTCCGGCCAAGATCGGGGTCTATATCTTTCCGGCTTGCTGGTAGTTATACAGCACTAGGGCGATGTTCTATGAAGATTGATGACGTCGGCGAGCGGCGACGGGGACGACGGCTGCATGTTGGCGGCATCCAGTACCGCCGGCGCCGGGGCGCATGACGCAGGCAGACGAGATCATCGCCATAGGCAGACCCCAGACACGTGTGCAAACGTACGTTTGCTTGACGAAATAACAACGCTTGCGGCCGGCCCATGGAAAAACCACGATCCCCGCTTGACGCATATCGTATCGTCTGGTGTCGTTGTAGTTTTGGCTGGATGGAAATCTAGTCGGCGACGGTTGCTTCGCACGGCACCCGCTTGTACGACCCCCATTCAAAACAATTGTTTCACAACCACTGCGTGCTCAGTGCAGACGCCACGGTAAATAGGCGGTGGTGTGCAAGTGATGTATGTAGCGTAAAGCGGAGCAGTCGTCGCTTTGAGCCAAGGCAGGTCTTCGAGACAATATTGCCGTCCTTGTATATTTCGTCGCGCAAGTTACAAGTGTAGTATCTCGTAATCCGCGCTTGATAAAAAGCATGGATATTCTGACAAGCAAAGGTACGTTTGCATACATGTCTGGGGTCTCCCTTACACGAACGACTTGATGTTCTCGTTTTGTAGTGGGTATACAAAATATGAATGTATGTGTATGCTTAGGCTAACAAAAACAAAAGTCATAAAATGCACATAAAAATGGGCCTCCCCATACAAGGGACGTTGGTCGGTGGATTATGAAGATGATATAAGTTTTTTCAGAGATTACACAATTCCGGAGTCGATACCGGATTCGAAGGTTTGGAAACGAATGCCGTCGCCGGCTCTGCAGAACCTAGTTTGATTGCAACGGGGCGCGAGCTCCGAACACGAATTTTGAAAGAGTATGGACGCGACAGAGATGGGCTGTAGTTGGCAGGGTCAGCACGACTGCCCTTCTTGGGCACTGGTTGCAATTTAGTTAGCTTTCAGGCCTTTGTTACTAAATACAAACTTCAATGAGAGGCGAAATAGATGTGTCAAAATAGGAGAGAGATCAGGCGCACAAGTTTTAAGTACACTTGCTGGAATCCCGTCTGGGCCTTATTCACGTCTAGATTTCTCAGCATTTTCCGTACTTCGGTCTGACGGATGCGAATTTCCGAAATAGTAGATAGTCTCGCATCCTGGTAGACCGGGAGGGATTTCACCAGAAGTTACTAGACGTCAACACTCCGCAAATAGCGAAGGAAACTAGTTCGCTTTGTCTTCGGCGGAGTCTATATACCTACTTCTACAAACAACCCCATCTTTGATAAAACTGGCAAGATCGGTCATACGAAGTAAAGTTGTAAAAACCTTTTATATATTCAATGCAAACGCAAAGATTCAAATATGAAGCGATCCTCAGGAAGGTCTCCTATACTTATCTACATAATATAATCAGTAAATACAACTCAAATAGCGGCCACGTGGCCTCTCAAACTGTTACGTGTTTACTGTTACTATTATCTGTTCTGTGCTATTATCACATAAACAGAGTGCAAGGAGTCGTGTTGCATCTGCATACAATGTTTATGTATGTGTACAGTATTACGTCGCAGGAGCGGCGCGACGCGGGGCGGCGCGGCGGGCGGCGGGGCGGGCGGCTTAGCGGCGTGGGGCGGGGCGGGCGGCGGCGCGCGGAGCGGCGCGGCGCGTGGGTCGTGACGTCGCGGCGAGCCCACCGCCGGCGCCGCGCCCTACCGTACTGCAGAACGTAGACGCTTATGCAAACGTGCGTTTGCTTGTTGCAACGACCAAATTGGTGACCATGCAATATTCTAAAGTCGTTGAAATGTGAAAGTAACTGTTTTTCAGAAATTTTGTTAAGGGCTGAAAGTACAGAAACTCGTCTATAGTTAAAGGGGGTGTCCTTACAACCAGATTTAAAAATAGGGGTGACTTTACTGTGTTTCATTAGATCAGCAAAGACACCCTAGTCTATAGAAAGATTGAAAATAATAACTAGGTAGGGCGCAATTGTATCAACATTTACCGATAGGTACTCGTATACCCTACAAGTCGCTTCTACGATCTGTACTGCGTTTTCAATTCAGAAGCCGCGATAAAGACGCGGTGGTGCGCAAGTGATGTATGTAGCGTAAAGCGGAGCAGTCGTCACTTTGAGCCCTCTGCCCAGACAGGGAATTAATGCCTGTAAGTAAGTCTGAAACGGCCTGAAAAAGGGTTTTCAGGAAATAGTGCCATGTACTTCCTTGTGTCCCGAAACGAACTGTAAACATGTGAAAACGGCGTCAACTAGGAGTCATATTTGATTGACTGATATACAGTATTAGGCCATCCTCTGAAACGGCCCGAAAACATGTTTCAGCCTGCTGAAAACACCTGTAAGTGACGGGAAATTAAAAAAATGTTTCTCCGAGTTCTCCTTTAACCCGTCTCCGTAACATATGAACTGGAGCTAGGAATTAATTGATCGGACGATTGAAAATAATCACAGGAATCTGAATATTTCTGAATACTGACCTAGTATCTCTATAAAACCTGATTTAATAAGGGAAATATTATAATATTCTGTTGTTTTGTGAAAGACTGTAAATAAAATACATATCTAGGTACTCATCCAATATTTAACAGACACATAACAAACTTATTTTATTACTCACCTAATGCCGAGGAAGATTAAAGCAAATAACTGAATCTTACCTATCTTCTGTCCGCACGACCACTGCGTCCGAGCCATAATAAAGCAACGACGTCACTCTCTAATCAGTCCATCCAAATCACAGATCTTTATCCAAATATTCCCCACCTTTTATATCACCGTTTGACTCGAAATCACTTTCCAAAGTACTCCAATGAATTAATTGATTTTTTTATTTCCAGACTTCGCAAGGCCGACGACTGAAGTAGGTAATTGACAATAGTGTGTACCTAATAATTAGTAATGATCAACGGCCGCGCCCGCATTTATAACAATATTTGCATATTTGTAAACACACTCCACCTGCGCGCAGATTACAGCTCGTAAAATCATTCTATGAATATTTAACAAAACATCTCTATTTCTTTTTTCCCAACTAAAAATACTTGATTGCGAATTGCGAGACAGTTTAAAAATGTGCTTTTCTCTTGTATGTTTGTTCGTCCGTCATAGTTTATATACCTACCTATATGTTTGAATACAGAAAAAGGGCTGCAGATGAATGAAATATCTTGGATAATATTTGGAGCGCCTGCTGACTGTCTAGTTGTTTTACACGTACACAGTGTTAACGTCACCAGATTCAACAAAATAACACATAGAGATCCAGCTCAGTTTATATCAGTTTACCTTTTAGATGATCTCACGAGCTAATACGGACTTGTATTGCACATTAGCGAGGTGAGTGAGTTTTTGTTTGCCTCCTTCTACTGACTATCGTCACAGTTTTACAATGGATTTTACAACACTACTATGTACTGTCGTCCAGTGTGCCTCACCATCGTTACGTGGCGGCGCGGTCAAAGGTTACACACAACGATTACATAGTAGGTAGGTATATCTATAAACTTTTAGCAGTTATAGAAAGCTTATTTAACATTTATTCAATTTCTTACTCTGCCGCAGAGCAGATCAGATGACTCCGTTATCTCAGGGTCCAGTCCATGTAGCACTATCAGGGGGCACGGCTGACCGATAGCCTTCACCTGATAACCGCCAGATTGTATTATTCTGCCGGTTATGAAACAAACAGCCATGACATTAAGAGTAAGTAAAACACGCGCCAGAGTAAACTATGGTGTTTATATGTTGACATGACGAGCGCCGGAGACGGGTGCGGTCGATGTATATAACGACTAGCCCACGAGTCGCCGAACGACTCCATGAGTGTTAGCTGAAAGTGAAGTTAATGGGGGAGAAACCCGGCCTTACTGAAATGCTATATCCACTTGAGTATGTGTATGTATGAAGGATCGCAAAAAGCGAAAACTTGTACGTCAAGTGTTTGTTTTGCTTTTTGCGATTGCATATTTACATTTTTTGTGTCTAAAATACGCGATTATGTAGTTTGTCGGTATGTCGGAGACCTTGTAATAACGTGACAAAAACCGCGGGAGACGCCTCTCCGCATTCTCGAGTTTTAGGAGAATAATATTTACATTTGGATTTATCTCAGTTCTTGACGCAGATTCTTATCACACAGATATATGTTTTAAATAACATCAAGAGACAGTAATGGAGGTTTACAATAAACAGCGTATTTGTAATGTGAATGTCCCAGCAACGCAGGTCTGCCGACTACCTCGCCGCCCACCGATGGAAATCACCCCTAACTCGGCCTACACAACACTAACTCTTTTGTTCCAACCGGATATCCACAACGCTAATACGGAATAAAGAACCGGATCTTTCCAATTAGCTCTCTACAAATACTAATTTCACGCCAAGTCTCTTTAATAGGGGTAGTTCGGTGGCAGAGGAGGGGAGGCTCTAATGTTTTCTGTGTATGGCTTATTATTATTAATTACAATGTTACAACTATTGATTTGTTGTTACTCTATATTCTCTAACTAATAATTAAAATCTATAATACAGATGATACAAAGCGTATAGTATATCACGTCCTTATATGAGTGATGGAGAATAATTTAAGTGGCATTTTCCCATCAGACGATGACACGATGATGCGGACAGCCGGTCCATCTGTGCATCACGCAGGCATTGAACACGGGTCACCGTGACGTGACGGTCACGCTGCGGCCTGTTTGCAGAATGCAGACACCTAAGCCGGAAGCTACACTACCTACTGTGATTACTACTCAAACACAACGTCGGCTACTTCCTCTGCACCGAAACATGTGCTACAAAAAACTGTACATTAGTCGAATGATAATGTGTCTGGCATTGTTTTTTCACAAACAAGGCAAACATTATTTAAGATGTTTCATACCGACTCATTTATACTATTGGTTTTTCTATGGAGAATAGCTGTTGATCACCGTTGAACGCTGCTGAGTTGGATTCTTCGTGCGACCTCTTTGTGGAAGTTGGACCTACCATACTGGACAGTCTGTCCTAGGTAAACATACTCGTCAACAACTTTTATCGTATCGTTCCCAACAATTACCTGTACAAGTGGAACATGGACAATAGACATGATTTTCGTCTTGTCCATGTTCATCATAAGAACAACCGGCTGGGAAGCACTACTGAGGTCGTTGAGCATTTTACCGAGATCCTCAAGCGACTCCACCATTATGACTATATCATCAGCAAAACGAAGGTTAGTGATGTACTCGCCATTTATGTTGATGCCTGATCCTTTCCAGTGCAAGAGCTTAAAAACATCCTCCAATGCGTTTGTGAACAGTTTTGGAAATATAACGTCTCCCTGTCTCACGCCTCTTTGCAATGGTATTTGTTTCGTGCTCTGGTCCTGTAGTCGGACTGACATGGTGGCGTTGCTGTACAAACACTTCAACACTTCGATATAAGTACCTATAGTCAATTTGGCATCGCTGCAAGGACTGCAGTACCGCCCAAGTCTCGATTGAATCGAACGCTTTCTCATAGTCCACGAACAGTAAACATAGCGGCCGATCATACTCTTCGGTATTCTGCACAATTTGGCGTATGGATGTGTTCTGCGGTGCTAAAGCCTTTTCGGAAACCGTCTTGTTCGGGAGGATGGAATTCATCGAACCTGCGTGCGAGACGGTTCGTAATGACCCTCGAGAACAGCTTGTAGACGAGGCTCAAGAGAGTTGGTGGTTATTCAGGTTCAAATACAGTAAATCCGAGGAGTTCACCGGCATAATAACCGGCCCAGCACGAGCACAGATAATATCGTAACCGGCATGTGAATAACCAGTACCCACATCGGAGCGGTCGCCTGTGCCCCGCGGCGCGCGGCGGCGGCGGCGCTAAATGCGATGATTGATGTCAAACATTGGGCCAACAGCGCGTCAACAGGCTTCAAGGTGACATTTACATTACCTATCGATTATTATGTCCTTTGGATTTCTACTAATCACTGATCTACAATACTTGGGAATCTTGGGATGAAGTTATAGCCAAATATGGTGTACCTATCTAATACTCTAGAGCAAGAGCAGGTAAGCTCCATGTAGATGGTGAGAAAATTGTACAGTGATAAATTAAGAAGAAAGAAAATAAAATACCATTGAATGTAGCGGCGCTGCCACTATTTTGGAGACAACCATACTACATAATATTATACTGTACTAGTAGTAGTTTACTAAATTATAATAATACAAAAATAAATATACAAGATTAAGATTGTTATGGGTCGGTGTTATGCTTACCATAAGGCATAGCATAGGGCCATCGGCAGACGCTCGGCTCGTCTCGTTATTAAATAGCATAAAAAACGTTACTGTGATGAAAGGTTGTAGCAAGATAAAGAAGGAGATGTGCTAACTAGGTGGCTATGTACACAATATATGATTCTCATTAGAGATAGTTACTGTCGCAAAGCGAAGTGTTTTGTTGGGATTTATTTTTTATCACTAAAATATGTCCCAGTTCTTGTTATGAGATGATGCCTATCAGCAGACTTTTATTTACGTAGATTGGTTATGTAGATGTTAGTATTTAACAGTTGTATTTATGTAGTAGCTAGATAATGAAGGCCATTTGACCATTGATTAAAAAATACATGAGTCAATCTCTAATAAAAAATATAATACGCATCAGTATCTTTCTATGTTTATCTCCCGCGTAGGTAGAATCGTTTAACTTTCATGTGCATCCTACAGGAATAAAAGTATTCTGAATAAGATAAAAGTAGCAACAGTTGCACTAAAGATAAAATCAAACATAAAATTATACCTGATCCTACATCAGTTAAACTACCAATCTAATTGGAGACAGTCTAATAATTGATACGAACTCTTACGTCACGCGATGAACTCGCGTGATCTAAAGCGGAGTACAAGTGATAGTCAATTGGCGAACCTCCGTCATGAATAGACCAATTGACACCTCGGTGCAGCCCGTGCAAGCGCCTCGTAACTCATAATAGATATCGATATAAAAAACACAAAATATAGACTGTGTTTAAGATATCAATCGGTTTAAATGAATCCACAGCTCGAAGACAGCAACGAGGACTTGTCTACTAGAAAAATACCGTCCAAGGACATCTCAGAATATAATATTTGACAAGCAAATAATACGGTTCAAAAAAATGATACAATACAATGCAAATGATAATCGGTGTATAGAATAGACGGCGTCACGTCTGTACGAATGACCATAACAATGAAGGCAGAGGAGACAAATACAACAATAGCTGATGTGCCTATTTCACAGGCTGTAAATGAAAGACATGGAGTTTTCGGGTACTATCACTTTTTAACCGACTCCCAAAAAAGGAGAAGGTTATCAATTCGGTGGGTATTTTTTTTCTTTTTTTATGTTTGTTACCTCAGATCTCTGTCATTTATGAACCGAAGATGAAAATTTTTTTTTTTATTCAAATCAACCCCTTAGGCCCGGTTAAACAGGGTGCGACATCAATTTTCAAGCGAACGAAGTCGAGTGGCGCAGCTATTTTAGTGTCCAACAATAAACGGATTTAAAATAGGTAAGTACTGAAAGTTCTTCCCCAAACTCAGAACACCACCCGGCTTATTAGCGGAGTTCCAAACCTGGCAGCACCGATAGCCCACCCCCGTTTCGCGTCAACCCCAAACAAACACCGCCCACGCACGTTGATAACGCCACGATTACAGCCGATAGGGCGCCAAATTATTTGTTGCCCATTTGCTATCAACTTATCGTAGACCCGAAACGCCACATTTCAGGATGACTAATAGGTATTTCTGATTTTGGTGCACAACTTATGCCTAATTATTATTCGTTAGCAGATGGGTCGGTAGCAGCATCCGTAACACTTTTGGTAGATTCGAAAACGCGAATCCAATTAGCAATTGCTTTGTTGCCAAAACCTGCAACTGTCGGATATCCATTTTAATTGTATGTCATATACAAATTACGTACCAATTTATAGGAATATAAAATGGGTAAGCAATTACTTACTTCGATTGAAGCTATACCTCTATGTAACCGAAATCAATCTATACAAATAAATAAAATTGAAGTGTCTGTTTGTAATATCAAAATAACTGCTATTTACTAAACGCATATGAAAGTATATACGATACCTATAACAATACAACCATTTTTAAAATTGACTGTCTGTCTGTTTGTTCCAGGTAATCTCCGAAATGGCTGAACCGATTTTGACGGGACTTTCACTGGCAGATAGCTGATATCACAAGGAGTAACTTAGGCTACTTTAATTTTAGAAAAATAATTGGGGTTCCGCGCAAAAAAATAAAAACCATGAAATCTAAAATCTCCACGCGGGTGAAACCGCGGAGCAGCAGCTAGTTGAATATACATATAACAGTAAAATACTTTAATGTGATGCCACGCCAAAAAGTCACGGTCACTATCGCCCCTCCGGTGCGTCCGTCCGTCTGCCCCATGAATACTTATTGAGTGCAGGACGCGCCGCGCGCCGTCCATTGATGCTGCACTATCAATAAACTACCAACTGGTTTATTTATGAATCGAGAGACGAGACGTAGGCGTCTCGCACAAAAGCTACATCAATTCTTTTCACTGTGTATTTTTTGTTCAATGTTTATCTGTTCTCGTAATGCTATAAATAAACATTGGAAATCCAAAGCCTTTTATCACTATAGACAATGTGAATCTGTCGCTACTACCTGAGCGTAGGTAAGAATTAATGATGCTAGCAAACTAACCACTTGGCATTATTTAAAATGAACACATGAAATAAACACATGTACATAACATATTAGCAATCGAATCATGTAACGCTGGAGTTCAATGTTTACCTAGGCACATCAAATGAAGACACTTATTGTAGTATCATTCGACGTACCTACATATCTTTGAGAAAAATTGTTGTAGAAATAGATAAGTAGAGAATGATGAAACGTCCTGAAAATTGTATTGCATACGATGCACTTGTTTTCTTGTATTAGATAAACCAGAAATACCAACAAAGTATCGATAGACTAAAATAACCCACGAACAAACATCTTAGATACGCGCGCGAGCGTGCCAAATGTGAAGATATTTACAATATCGCTTGCTTTATATCGTGAACCTTTAGCGTCGAGGTTCAAGTGTACGCGCACGATTCACTAAACAAGATTAACAACAGTAGGTATAACTATAATGAATATTAAAATTTAAAAGGCGTAGTCACACGTTAACCTGTTGCGTATAAAATAATAGCTTCGAATACAACTACAAAACGTAATCCATATAATGCGCGATTTGCAAATGATCATTAGATAAATCAGCACGATAAAGTCAGAAGACGAAGATGCAAGCTTACTATATACCTCCAGGTAGGTAATGCAGTATGGGCAATGCATTAGGTTGCGCTATATTAATAACAATTACCATCAATCAAACAGCTTAGGGGCACCTTAGACGCTCAAGCAAACGTACGTTTGCTTGTCAGAATAACAACGCTTTTGCGTCAAGCGCGCATTTCCAGTATCACGAAATCCGCACTTGACGCGAAAGCGTTGTTGAGCGTCTAAGGTGCCCCTTAGCTCTTGCACCAACAATCAGAACAAGAAACCGTGTGGCAGACACACTCGGAGCTGCGCATTGCAATAATTAGAAGCATTCACGCAATCCGAATGGGAGTAGCTTCGTATCTCGAGACGTTTCCCACAAAACATCCATCTGATGAAGCGTATTTGTAGAGATCGATCATTATTATTAGCCAACAGGGGGCACGTCGGCTTAATGAAGGCGTTTGATTCGGTTCATCGGGAATCTTTATGTATTGTATATAAGTTCATATGTTCTAATTAACTCACGTTTAGTCCATTGAAGCGGGCGCAGTTGGCGCGGGCGCGAGCGATCTGTTTTGCGATAAAGCTATCGTGCTTACAATTTTACGGTTAGGAGCGGCACAGGGTCAGCGTTGGGGTCGATCTTGTTTGTTTTTACATGATAAACACTGATTAATGTTATCTTGCTTCTCAAAATTGGTATAGGCATATTGTTTACGTACTCGAATACCACCTACATATTCGCGAACTCTTCTACAACGTAAATAGATATTGAGACATCCTTTTCCTCATTAGTTGCGTATAATTATTTAGTAGATAAGAAACTAATATTATTAAGTCCTCGTATATTTTTATCTATAAATATCGCGTTCTCGTTTCATGTCATGTTTTTCTCCTCTTCTAGATTAATTATATCTATTCCACACATTTTCTATCGCAGATCATTGTTCAAATGATGTTGATTGCTAGTCCTAACTTCTGTTCTACCGCACATAGTTTTTATATAATGTTATGTTGGTTCGAGAACGGCTTCATACATATTTAAACATGGTAATGGAATGTGGTCATCATTGAACCTGAATTCGCGAGTTTTATTTGTGGACTAATGAATAATTTGGAAGTTCGACATAATTACGGTTCACAACAACAATATTTACATACCTTCACTATGTGCCTAGTGTGTAGTTAGTAATAGTGTTACTAAAAAAAAAAAAACATTTTTAGTCGCTTGTTTAGCTAGACAGCGTCTAAAGATAAACGTCAAAAATGATTGACAAAAAAATTAAACACACGTTAAACCTGTGTTAATCACTGTTTGACGCCTAAATATGCCTTAGTCGCGCGATTACCAATGAGTGACCACAAATCCTGATATTGTCTAACACAATTCTATTGTGACATTTCTGATCATTTTTAACGGTTATGCTTAGACGCTGTCTAGCTAAACAGGCGACTAAAATGGCTTTTTTGTGGTATCACTATATGAGTCAAACGTCGTACTAGGTATACTTGAAACTTCACGCACAGAGTGCACTGAAAACTTTGAAATACATTCTGCATATTGAAAAGAAAAACTCAAGAAGATAAACTTCACGAAGAGAGGTAATTATTTACAATAAAATTATCAGAATTTAGGGCTCGAACATAATCCTAGTTTAGTAATCAGCTGTTTTCAGGATAAACATATTTTTGCGCGAAGTTCTGACAACTCACTACCGCGAGAAAACTCGTGGCGCCTCCGCGACAATAAGATCGTAGTAAAACTAGATACTCACACGTGGGGCCGGTCGGAGTGGACGCACGAACACCGGCGTCGAAATAGCCGCCAAGGCCGGTTTGATAATAAAATATAAAAATCGGATCGCTCGTGCGTGCGTCCGGGGCGACGGCCGGTTGGTGACTGGAGCGGTGTGGCCCACGCAGTACGCACGGCTCGAGACTGGGCGGGCACGGCCAGGCTCCGAGCAGCGTCCCCCCTGGCCTAGGAGCAGGCGCCAGGTCGCAGAGGCGCCGCCGCGGGACTGTGGGTACGCGTTTGCTTTAGCCGCTTAGTCCTCCGTCGCGACGTTGTACGATGGGCCAGCGTCGTTGGGGGCCGGCCGCCACGCTACACAATCCACCGGATATACCTATTCTTACGAGGATCTGAGACATGTTTTCTGTAACAAATAATGAGTAGCCGAGAGAGCCTCTTTCTTCTCTCGTTAAAGCGGTCGGCGAGTCAACCTCCTGAGGATGCCTCGTGTAGAGGCGAAACACGTGTCGAAGGTTGGTTCGGGTTGAGTTCGGGTCATGCTGAGAAACGTTGGTAGTCCAGCATCGCGCGTTACTTTGGTTAAATTCAGTCTAGATCGAACTTAGGCCATTAGACATTCTTTATCGCGGAATTAAAACTATAAATTACCAACATTATATAATCTTATTTAACGATGATAATATTAATTGTAACTAATCATTACTCTAGTAGATAATATAATTTTGTTAGTGGTAGGACTAACTCTTCTGCGAGTGTCCATCTGGGTTGTTACCACCGCTTTGTGAGTGAAGTCTGCCGCCAAGCAGTAGTGTGAAAGCATTACTGTGTTCCGATTTGATGAGCAGAGTATCCAGTGAAATTAATGTGCTTATGAGACTTAATACATAATGTCTCAGGGTAACGAGCGCCTCACAGTGCCGCGCAGGCCTTTGTGTTTCAAAGTTCTGAGTGGCACTGCAATTGTTATGGGCCGGCGTTATGCTTATTATCAGGCAAACGACCAGCTCGTCTCGTTACCAAATACCATAAAAAAATAATAAGACAGGTAGTAGAAATAAAACACATGTAGTTTCTGTGAGAGCTCATGTTCTCACAATGCTGACAAGGATACAGTTCAACACTTCCGCTTATTTATACTAACATTAAAACTTAATTATAACAGTAGGTGTCGTGTCAACTCGACCGCATTACTCATTACTAGTCTTAGAGCCCACATACACGAGCACTCCAAACCAACGTTCCAAAAACCGCCCGTGTGAGGGGAATTACAAATGGATTACGTATAGAGTGATAGAAATATTAGAAATCCAAACGTTCAAAATCCAACGTTCCAACCATCGTTCGTGGCCGACGGCGGACGCTCCATATGCGCTCAGTCGGCTGTACTCAAGACGCAGAGCGACCGAAAATGGAGCGACGGCGCGCTCGGAATGGAGTGACCGTCTGTGTGTGCGAAATTGGATTCCACCCAATCCACGACGCGCGGAGCGATGGATTTGCAATGCTTGTATATGGGGGCTCTTAGAGCAAGATCCTCGGCCGCCGCTACCCTAATAATACATCTGATTTTTGTTAATAGCGTACTTAACCTGTATTTAAGTTATTTTATTTCATCTTTACTCGTTTCACCTGAACAATCGATTATGATTATAATGAGATGGTCGATTGGTCACGACACCGCGATCACTAGCCTACTAGTGCGCACTCCGCCCTTTATAAATACTAAACGCGTACTATCACATATTGAGGCACTTTTACATGCACCGGCCGTTCCGAACGAACAAAATGAACTTACAGCTTCGGTAGGTACCTATATCACTTTAGAACTGCGGTCAGCGGGTACTATTATCTATTCTGTGCTGCGCGGTAGATCACAAACAAGACTGCACGCAGTCCCTTGCGTCTGCTGCTCATGCGTCTGTCGCTGTGACCGGTGCGTAAATATGTCAGCTGAGTGGGCTCATGTGAGCGTTTTTAAATCAGTGCTACGTTACAGTGCCAAGAACGCATGCGCCTGCATCAACATGCGTCTAGCTGAAAGCACAGTAGGCAATTTTTTAAACTATATTAAATATAAAATTCACATCCAAGTTTGAGCCAACTGGTCAGCTTTGTTCTTTCGGAACAACCCAGCAAATACATAAATTAGGAAAATAAGATTACAACTAAACTATACATTAGGTTCCTCGTGAGATTTGTGCCAACTTTAGACAAGTTACATACGAGTACTTATATTTTAATTATTTATACAATTATAGATGGGGCAAGCCAGTTGCGCTCATGGTCAGCGCAGCAATTGCAGTGCTACCTGGCGCCTTGAATGCCGACGTCCACCGCAGCACTGCACCGCGCCATCTAGACTTGCCGCATCACTTATTTATTTCTTATTGTTCTAGTGCGGTCAGTGATGTGACTCGAAGCATAGTAGCTCGACACTTCACATATGACAAAAGATCCGCACAAACTGCCGATGTCACAACGACAACGAGCAATCAGCTGATACGTACAACACGGTAACATCATATTCATATTCCGCGCTAGCTTCTCACTTGGTACCCGATACCAACGTGTTAATATTGATAAAAGAATCAAAAAAAGAAAATTTTAAAAACATTTTTGGTCTCGGGAATTAACAGAAATCACATCCAACCTACCGCTGTGCCTCGATGACAAAGAATCACCGCGAAGGTCTGTCTTCAGTCAACACCGCCGCCGCTGCAAGATACATTATTCATTGTTGTCCTCGAAAATGATGATGAGCACGACAGAGAAAAGTAAGCCATCCGCTGACAGAGGAAAGAACAAAGGAAAGATATATCATACAGGAGCAAAGAACTGATGGCCGCGGGTCTGTGGAGGCTGTGTCGGAGCCGCAACAGATGCTAAATAGGGATAAAAAGAAGGCGACTTTCATCCAGCTGTAAGAATTACGGGACTTAAAAGTCATGCACGGTGTGGGGTTATCGGACGACCTGACGCTATCAATAGCAAAAAATTCCATTCCGTTGCATAGGTATGTTCACAAATTATACATTCAATTATTAAAAAAAACACTTGATTAATTAACCTTTTACCTTAAATAACATGTTATCATGAGTGCGTTTTTTCGGCGCCTGTATTTACATTGCATGTAGATCTCCACTGTGTAAACTGTAATCTATTACGAAATATTAATTGGATATTGCATTATTAATAGTAGCGCGTTATATAATTGGGATGTTGACTGTATTAAAATAAAAATATAATTTTGCCGCGAAACGGTAGTTTTTGTGTCAGAAATCCTATAAAACACAATATTTTTGTTTATTTTTAAGGAATTTAATTTTAATTTAATAATCAAAATGTAATCACATCACTCCGAAGTCACGTGACATAAAACGCGCGTGACGTCACTTTCTCAATCGGAATGAGTATATTGCTCTTTCTGCCTAGTATTGTAGAGTGATTTCTGTGAATATAGTTATCTGTGCCAGGAATCGTGACGTCACATCGACCACGTGACCAGTATTGGCGTTTTGGAGCGAAACTTGAAATGGCATTTAAAATACATGAAAATTAAAGTATTAGCTGTATTTAAAAAGTAATTTTAAATATTTTGGGTTATATTAGGCCCATTCGCATCGTTTTAAACACTTTCCCAAAATCAGTCAACATCCCAATTGTTATATCTTGCAATCAACAGTTGTCCAAATAAAGAACATTTGAAAATATTACCTATTATCATCATCGCTCTACCAACAGTAGGTACCCACTAAGATATCTTTGAACTTTTTAAACTTTCACGAATTAGATTGACTAATTTGGGTTTCTTCGCGTCTAAATGAATATCAGAAGTAATCAAGTAATCAAATGACCACGTCCTCTCGGCTGCCGGACGCGCCGAAACGTCTTCTTATTTATTTGCAGCTTCTGAGGTCGCCTAGCGCCATCTACTAACATAGAATTGAACTAATTAGAAAAATATTGGGAGAATTTGGTTTTTTATGCTAGTTTACGGTCTAAAAATGTAAAATATCTATTGTATTGATTAAAATTGCAAATTTTTGTTCACCGTTTGACCTTCTATTAACTTCTGTTCTCCTGGTACTTTAAAATTCAAAAGCCAATTTTTTTACTTATATTTTAAACACAGGTATTAAGCAAGAAAGAACTTAATGATATTGATACTCGTGATGTGGTATGTGAAATACCAAATTATTTCGATCACTGATGACGTAATTTTTTGTCTGATTTTAATGTCTTATTTTTAATTTATTTTTCTATAACTTTTTGAGATATTCTGAATCGCATTCACAGATTTTGGCAAAAATGTACAGTCAGCAAGAAAATGGTAATTTTACACAAAAACTTTTTTCGATGCCAATCGATCCTGTTTCTTACAAGGATCAAAAGTCTCTCAAGTGGACCAACTGAGGTTTGAGCACTAGAAATGTCAGAAATCGAGAAAAACTTTTTCCATACATCATGTTCCTTTATGCTCCTGCATTCAAACCTTTAACAGTAGTTAAAATCAATACGTAAATCAGACTTAGAGCCAGGACGAAACGACACATACAGTTGAGAATGACAACTTAGCTACCAAGTTGTCGTCTTAAAGAGGTTACAACGCGCGTTGCGGACGACAACTTGTTGCTAAGTTGTCGCGTTTCGTACTGGCTCTGTTCTTTCCAGGTGAAATGTAATATATCAAATAATGTACAGGACTGTGATTTCTAAAATATTTCACTTATTGTACGAGCACTGTTATAGTAGAGCCGTCGAGGTATTACCGATTTGACACTTCAAAGGAGCAATAGAACGTAACATCCTATCAATCTACGAAATTGTAATCAAATAACTCTACTGAGCATAAAAAAATATTATTTAGGACTTGATAGCAATCAACAGAATATAAATGAAGTTTTATTTAATTAAGTTTTATTTAAGAACAATAGAGCCGGTTATAGGAGCGGCTGCGTGTTGATAAAGTTTTACTATTATTTTGGAAAAATTAAATATAACGTTTTTTAATAACGACAGGTTAGTTATAATAAGGCTTTGTTATTTTCTGTATTAACAATTTATTTTAATTGTTTCTTTTTACTTATTTTTTAATTTAGGTATTCTTATTATCTTTTTGTTTTAATTTAAAACCACCTATCTATTATTTATTTTCTTAACGAGATATGCACTGTGACACATTTATCAATACGTTCATGTTACATTATCAATACAGTTCCCGCGAGTATCTCATGATCTGCTCTAGTCACTATTACAATTTTCATGAGTATCACATATTATAAATTATTAAAAACCGAAAATATCGACAAATGACGTGAGTTATAGCCGGTTTTTAACAATTTATAATGCTCTAGTCACATGTGTAGTTGCGTGAGTGCGACTCGCGTCCAATTGGTAATCTGTCGACGGCTCTACTATAGTTTATATTATAAAAACAACAAATAAATTTGCCGTGTCAGTCTGTGCATAAGTGTAGAGGAAGCTCACGGGGAGCGGAGAGGGAAGGAAACGTCAAAATCCTTTTTTTGACTAAATTTGACGGTTCCACCAATCGGTCTCAGTCCGAGCCTCGTCTTCCCAGTATCTGAAAATATAAAAATATACTATGAGAGGAACTCCGCTGGAACCGTGCGAGATCCAGCGATGGTTACATCTGCGTACCTACTACGATACGCGACGCGACGCAACCCGAAACATGTTTTCGGGCCGTTTCAGAGGAAGGCCTAACACATATCAGTTAATGAAAAATTACTTGTAGTTGACACCGTTTTCAGCAGGCCGAAACATGTTTTTGGGCCGTTTCAGAGGAAGGCCTAACACATATCAATTACTCAAAAATTACTTCTAGTTAACGCCGTTTTCAGCAGGCCGAAACATGTTTTAAGGCTGTTTCAGAGGAAGGCCTAACACATATCAGTTAATAAAAAATTACTTCTAGTTAACGCCGTTTTCAGCAGGCCGAAACATGTTTTAAGGCTGTTTCAGAGGAAGGCCTAACACATATCAGTTAATAAAAAATTACTTCTAGCTAACGCCGTTTTCAGAGGTCCGAAGCATGTTTTCAGGTCATTTCAGAGGAAAGCCTAACATTTCAATCAATCAATAAATACTTCTAGGTAACGCCGTTTTCAGCAGGCCGAAACATGTTTTCAGTCCAATTTAGGAAATAAGCAATTACATAGCACTAATACCTGAAAACCCATTTAAGGCCGTTTCAGGCCTAGTTACACCCTCCGGTCGCCGATATATTCTATAAGGTGTGTGAAAAGGACAGCCTATACGTGTGGAAGAATTCCTTAATATAATCTTTCATTCCAAGGTTGAATCCTTATTTGAATGGACTAATTTAGCAAGTGTCGTCCTTGGGTTCGTGATGTCATGATATGGATTCCAAACTTCCAACTGAAAATCAGTGACTAATCACTGACTATATTATTTTGTTCTGATCAATCTGTTCTTGACAACACGTTGTCATTGTTCAAGTATGTTATTGTTTCTTCTTGTTTTGTGTTCTGTGATTGTTGTATATTTTTGAAATGTTGTGTAGCATGTTAGAAATAAACGTTAAAAGTTTCTTGCTATTTAGTGAATACAGCAAATAGTGGTGTTACCTGCCGTTAGATGCAGGTGGACTTGAGGTGCATGGAGAGCAGGCCCTTGGCCACGAACCCGCGCCCACACAGCGCACACACGTACGGCCGCGCGCCGCTGTGGTACCTACACACACGAGCAAGTCAGTACAGCGCACAAACGTACGGCCGCGCGCCGCTGTGGTACCTACACACACGAGCAAGTCAGTACAGCGCACACACGGACGGCCGCGCGCCACTGTGGTACCTACACACACGAGCAAGTCAGCACAGCGCACACACGTACGGCCGCGCGCCGCCTACACACACGAGCAAGTCAGCACAGCGCACACACGTACAGCCGCACGCCGCTGTGGTACCTACACACACGAGCAAGTCAGCACAGCGCACACACGTACGGCCGCACGCCGCTGTGGTACCTACACACACGAGCAAGTCAGCACAGCGCACATACGTACGGCCGCGCGCCGCTGTGGTATCTACACACACGAGCAAGTCACTACAGCTCAGGGTCGCGAGAGCTTCGCTCACTATTTTTCTTAACATTTTCAGTTTTCTTTATTCAAAAATGTTGTTTTTTTTTTGTCTGCACTTATTTTATACTTACATCAGGATTATCGTATATTTTTCGCTCGCTTCGCTCACGCTTCTTATATTACACGCACTGTTTGTATAATAAACAGATTCACGTTTTACCATTACCCCATCTCATGCTAAGCGACAGGGTCGACGATGGAGCACACTCGCCCGAAAGATAAACCGTTCACTCGGTGTCCTGTTAATTGGAGGTTTTTCGCTCGCTTCGCTCGTACGTCGATCCGAGGGTGTCTGAAGTAGCGCTCCACTCGTATATCGAGCAGAGCGCGCCGGGCGCCACGTACCTCTCGTGTATGACGAGCGTGGAGCGCTGACTGAAGGCCTTCCCGCAGTGCGCGCACACGTGCGGCTTCTCGCCCGAGTGCACGCGCTCGTGCAGCGTCAGGTTGCACTTCTTGACGAACCCCTTGCCGCACGTCCTGCAACCGACGCAGCGTCCGCGGTGAGTGCCGCCGCGGCCGACCCCGGCCCCGGCGGTGGCGGCGGCAGCGGCGGCACTCACTTGCACACGTTGGGCTTGTAGCCGGTGTGGATGCGGATGTGGAACTTGAGGTGCTCGCGGCTGGACAGCGCCTTGCCGCACACGTTGCACAGGTAGTTGCGCTCGCCCGAGTGCGCGCGCAGGTGCCGCCGCAGCGAATTGAGGTGTGCGAACTGGCGCGCGCACACGCCGCAGCGCAGCGTCAGTGCGCGCGCGGCCGCCTCGGGGTGCGCGCGCGTGCGGTGCGCCTGCAGGTACCTGCCGCACGACCACGCATTGTACAAGTGCACGCGCCACGTATGCGCACCGCGTGTGTGCGCACACGTGGCGCGCGCACACGCCGCAGCGCAGCGTCAGTGCGCGCGCGGAAGCCTCGGGGTGCGCGCGCGTGCGGTGCGCCTGCAGGTACCTGCCGCACGACCACGCATTGTACAAGTGTACGCGCCCGTGTGCGCACCGCGTGTGTGCGCACACGTGGCGCGCACACGCGCGGGCGGCACGCACACTTGCGCGCGCGGCACGCACCTCATGTACACGAAGCTCTCGGGGCACAGGTCACAGATGAACCGCTTGTTGAGCGGCTCGGCGGCCGCGCCCGCGCCGTACGAGTGCGTCAGCCCTGCAACCAACAAGGGCGCCGTTACACGCTACACCCGCCTGCCGGAACTTGCGCCCGAATATACTGCAAAACTTATTTGGTAACACAGCAAAAATATTTTTCTCTAAACAAAAATTTCATTTTAATCCATTCAAGTTTTCAAATCTAAAAATGGGATTTTCCGTTTTGCTCATATTCGTGTATGAAAATTTGATCGGATCAAAATGATACTTTTGCCGCACTTTTGTAACGTAGTTGCCAGCACTTCACCGAATGCAATTTTTTATAATTATAATAAGTTATTATTTATTTTCAAAAATGGTAAGATGCGGGGGGGGGGCGCTCACCGTGCTTGAGGATCTGCTGCGGCTCGCGGAAGGTCTTCTCGCAGCGCGCGCAGCGGTAGGGGCGCCGGTCGCGCTCCCAGTGCCGGCGCCAGTGCGCCGCCCACTCGCCCGGCGCCAGGCTCTGCGGGGGGCGGGGGGCGGTTCAGAGGCGACGTGAGCCCGCTCTACGTGCGAGGGGTGCTAAACGAGCTTCGTTTCAAATAGAGCCCGGTTCTCGTAGACGCGGGCCGTAGGTGAGAAATGGTCTCACGAATTACGCGATTTAAACATATTTTCCCTCGCTTGCTCGGAAATTGGTTCATTATAAAAAAAAAAAGAATACGAAAATCGGGTCTTTTCGATCCTCACTCGTTGCATGTCGAGCGCTGGGGTAAACATATTATATCTCTATCGTGACCTTCCAAAAATACGAAAATTAGGTTTGAATCGATATACCTACGCGATTTTTTTCGACACATTTCGAAATCGACATAATGTCTATTTCGCGAGAATTGTGTCCCAGTTCAATTGGACGGATTTCACATCTCCTTGAATATGCTGGCTTCCTCACAATTTCATCCTTCACCATTTTCGGTGATAAATCCGCACGTATCTTAATATAAAACGTTGCCACCAATGACTTTAAGTAGTAAAATGAAACCTATGTACATTTTTAATATCAGCCACAAACAGCCTCGTTTAGTTAAGGCTTTGCGTCGTCCTTCCAATTATGACATATTATAATGACATTACATTGTTTCTCGTAGACAAAAAAACATTGGTGTATAGTGTATATTCTTATTCTTATTCAAGTGGGGGCGATAAGGCCTGCACTGACGTCCCGCTTGGGGTGTATTGTGCATTTCCTCCTACCAGTATCTACCCAAGCCATCCCAACTCCTTTACATAACGGAGCACGGCTTTGTGTTGCTGGCACAGCTGTAGTGTATAGTTCCGGTACCTTCCTGCAGCGCACGCAGCGCAGGGGGCCGTGGTCGGGCGGCGGCGGCGGCGGCCCGGCCGGCGCCTCCGCCGGCAGCGCCGCCTCGCTCGCGTGCCCCCTGGAACACGACAAACAAATAATCAGAAATCAAAAATTCCCTACGACGTCTAATCCAAACTATTAAAATGAAATGAAAAAATATTATTGGTGTTAAAACCGTGTACAAATGAAGGTCTTATTCATACCCAGCCGTGCTGCATGGATTCGCCAACGTAGCCTAAGTTACTCCTTATAACATCAGCTATCTGCCATTGAAAGTCCAGTCAAAATCGGTCCAGCCGTTTTGAAGATTATCCGGAACAAACAGACAGATAGAACAGACATTTTAAAAACTGTTTTTTTAATTATATGTACCATATATATATATACTTTCATATGCATTTAGTCAACAGTTGTTACTTTACCATTACCAACAGACCCTTAATCATTTATTGATAAAAAATGAATAGATTCGATTGATCACCTGAATAAAAAAATATGATTTGATAACCATAACAAGATATCACAGCACAGTCAAACAACTGTCAAGCTCGGTGCAATATACTATTGAATTGAATAGATTACCTGTAATGCTGAATCATTTCATTCTTACTATAGCACTGCACCATACATATGCAGCAGTGCATGGCCTTCACTTCCAGCAGCTCATTCTTAACTTGCTTGACATCTAATGTCACATTGAAGTTCTCCATTCTCACCGGAGCATTTTCTTCTTGCAGTTCTTGTTTCACTTGATCTTTTATATTACTATCTACAACTGATAATTCCGTTCCATTGGGCAAAGCACCCATTAACATTTCCAAATCATTGAGTTTGGCTTTCTTTTTTCTAGGTTTTTTCTCTACTCCGTTGACTTCTGACTTTTTGATACTCTTCTTCTTTTTCAATGTTATTAGTGAAATATCATCGCTATTGTCTGATAGCCCACCTACACAGTCATCATACACATTCTCATTCTCTTCTTTAATGGGGGACAGTGTTCTTGGTTCTTCCTTAACTTGAATATTGTGAACTGCATGTTCATAGCCAAACGCAGGCCTATCCCAGTCGGTCTGGGTCCCCTGCTCATGTATTTTACAGGCTGGTAGAGGAGATGCATTTTCTTTGATACGAGTTAAATCAACAATTTCTTCCGAATTGATGCCACTGGACTGAAGATAAGACTGCAGTCTGAAAATAATAAAGGTCACTTGTACACACTTTGTACCTACAAGTGATTTCCATTTTCAACATTAAAATGCAAGGACATTAATATTAAAACTGTAAGACCTATTGTTATTGTAAGGTAATATACTTCACCCACGCTTCCTTAAACACTTTATAGAATAGGAATTTGAAATGTAAAGTTTTGTGAGCGGACTTTGTTTACATTCAACAAAATATTTTATTTAGTTTTTTCACTCACCTGTTTTGCACTTCGATAGTCTCATTACAAAATTGATAGAAATCATTTACTTTGCAGCTACATTTATCGCAGACTTTCTGCGGTAGCCGATCGTTCTTGAAAACCTGTTGAAATTTAACAAATACACGATTTATTAAATATAAATAGGATAAAGATCGAAAGAAACGTAAGAACTGCAAACACAACTTTACCTTTATTGGTAGGTACAGAGACATCTTAAGGTACAATGCATTTTCTTCATCAAATATACTATTGTTTACAAAATTTTTAGAACAACACAAACGGCATACATTATCCATTTTATTAACAATAAAATTAAAACTTCTCAACCGTGGTGGTGGTGTTTATTGCTATGCTTGAAAATGACAATTGACATTTGACACTAATTGACAGTTAGCCGCCAGATGACGCTACACAGCCGTTCCTTCGCCCATTTATTTCCCATTTTATCCGTTTGTCAAAATATTATAATAGATCTTTGCCTCGGTGTTGCCAACGTAGCCAAGTGTATTATGAAAGACCTAAAATTATATAGATGGTGCTATTTGCACTTGTACGTATATTCATGAGCAGGGGTGGGCGGAGGCGGAGATGGAGGATGTGAGGCGCTGCGCCAAACTTTTGATTAATGAACACAATGTTTGTAAAGTTAACTTGCTTCGGTTATATCGCAAATATTATAACGTTCTAAACTTTGAAAGAGATACATGTTTGTCTGCATAAAAATAACTTCGGTCTATGTAAGTAGGTATAATTAAAATATATGCTATTATTTGTACTAAATTTTACTATATATATATTTTGACCCTATAAGCATTCAGAAAGACGTAATTTACAAAAACCCAACAGGAGACGTACCCCACATCACCCAACTCACGAGAACCTAACACATGGACAGATAACTGTATTGATTAATCTTAAAATCAACCAATATTGAGCTTTGCCCGCTTAATGAGTAGGTTTATAATGCCTAATTATATTCGAATAAACATAGCATAACTTCCTGAAGCCAGCACTTTTCGCGCAATAGACGCGATAAAAGCGTCGACAGCCACTTATCTTTATCTTTATCGTGCGCCTTCAGCAAATAAAGTGTAAAAAACGAGATAAAGGCAAGGTATTATTGTAAAAGACGTGACGATGCATACATTTCTAATGGTAGTAATATTCATAAATGAAACTAAAATAGGACATAGCATAATAATGTATGACGTTATTTTGCTTGAAGTAACAAGTCGATACGTAACAAACGTTACATAAATACAAACTTCATAGAACATTTTGATCTATATCTTCGAATGGGCCATTGGAGTCAATTGAGATGCGTGCCAAGAGGGTCGTCAGCACTCAGCAATGACTCGTTAGTTAAAGCTAGGTTGCCGAGTCTGAGCATCGGCGTATAGCCGTCTATCGGTTTTCTATCGGCTACACTTCGGCGAGTGTGCCTCGGAATTACACAATATATGATGGAAAGGAGAAGGAGGAATTCCTCCTTCTCCTTTCCATCATCAGACAACCAGATAAACGGCAAAGTGACATTGTTACATTGTTGATATTCCTCCTTTTCGTACGAAACCATTTGCTTCTACATTCGTTTGACGTACCGCTATGGAGTGGAACTCCTTGCTTGAGTCTGTGTTTTCTGATCACTATAACCCGGATTCCTAGATAAGCGTGCTTGATGTTCGACCGCATTGCCTCTTACCAGCAGGTGAGATAGTGGTCAAACGCAAGCCTATATAGAAAAAAAATTTGATAACTGCCTTTTTATTAAATTCGGTTAAAAAAGGTTAAGGCTATCCATTACAAACATAATAAATTGGCCATTGGCAAGTATGAATCTAGCCCCAAGTTTTAGGCTTCCATAGTTCCATACTCTATGATAAAGAAATGATGAGGCTTCGAAGTTTTTGCTCTTGTTGTATAAATATAGTATTACTAGCTGCTGCCCGCTGTTTCACCCGCTTTCTTACAGGAAGCAATTGGAAGTGCAATTTACCAGGATAAAAAGTAGCCTATGTTACTTGTTAGCCGGTCCATAAACTATGTTGTCTAAAAAAATCAGGTCGACCGGTTGCTGCGTGAAAGAAGAACCAACAAACAAATCAACAAATACACTTTTGCATTTATTATAGTATGGATAGTAATCCATTTCGATAGTTTTCCATACTAATACTATTATACTTATGTATATACTTATTATTTTTTATATAATAAATACGAAAGTGTGTTTGTGCGTTTGTTGGTTTGACCTTCTTTCACGCAGCAACGAAGCAACGGATCATCGTGATTTTTAGCAAAGATATAGTTTATGGACCGAATAATAACATAGGCTACTTTTTATCCCGTAAAAATTCACGGTTCGTGTGGGAACGCGGGTGAAACCGCGGGCAGAAGCTAGTAAGGATTATAAATGCGAATGTGTTTGTAAGTTTGTTAATGCGTTAGTTTGTTGGTTTGTCCGTCTTTCACACAGCAATGGAGCAACTGATCGAGATGATTTCTTGCATAAATAATTATGTTTTATGGTCGTAGAGGAACATCTTTACTTTTTATTCCGGAAAAATGCACGTTTCCTGTGGGAACGCGGGTGAAACCGCGGGCAGAAGCTATAGGAATGCGAATGTGTTTGTAGGTTTTTTAATACGTTAGTTTGTCCTTCTTTCACACATCTATGGAGCAACTGTCCGAGATGATTTCTTGCATAATTATGTTTCATGGACCGGAGAGTAACATAGGTTACTTTTTATCCCGGAAATACACTGTTCCTGTTGGAACACATGTAAAAATCACGGGTAGAAAATAGTCTATCCAAATAAATAAAATTGAAGTGTCTGTTTGTACCTAATATCAAAATAACAGCTTTTCACTAAATGCATATGAAAGTATATAAGGTACCTATAACAAAACTTTTTATAATTTTTGTATATCTGTCTGTCTGTTTGTTCCGGGTAATCTCCGAAACGGCTGCACCGAATTTGACGGGCCTTTTACTGGCAAATAGCTGATGTTATAAGGTGTAAATTAGGCTACATTTATTTTAGAAAAAAAATTAGGGTGCTGCGCAACAAAATATAACAGCACGTGAAATCCAATATTTACATGCGGGTGAAACCGCGGGCAGCAGCTAGCAAGTAAAAAGTTGTGTAGTAGACTCACATGCATTGTTATTTCTGTTATTATTACTAACATTAGTTTGAGATAACCTCAGGCACAGAATGCACTTAATGATTATGGCACAGAGATACGCATATGCACGCTCCACTTAGATCAGCGCAGTGTAATGAAACTAATTATACGCAACGTTCCGTAACTCCATGGCCCGGGCTGCCAGAAGTCTGGAACTGTTGACAGCTGTTACAACTTGTCAGTTGTTTTGTTTTCGGCAGTTTTTGGATTTCATTATTACTGGCATTAGGATTAGAAATCTAGAAAGGATATCATGGAACAAAATATGTATTTTTTTCAACGGGCCAAAAGCTTTTATCTGTCTACTCCATAAACATTACACTTAACCTAGCTATAAAAACAGTTGGAAAATCTATAAGCCAACGCAGGCCTATAGATAATCCAAATGTTCTAGCCCACTACCAGTTGACAGCATACTCAGCAAGCTGGCGGCATTACTTAGTTGAATCGCAATGCTAATCCTTTGAGCCATAAGATAAATACCAGCATTTTAGTTACGCGTCAGATCAACCAGACACTCTAACAATTGAAAATATTACGAGCTCCCGGTCCTCACGGACCCAATGTTTCAACACCAAACGGCTCAAATATGTAACCACTCCCGAGGTTAGCATATTTGCGCCGCTTGAGTCGCCCAGCTGAAGAAGCCGTGGCGCAATAAGTACATACATATTGTATTATCTTTGTACTCTGAGTTAGAAAAATTACTTTTTGCCAGATGCTATGATCCTAAACATAATTGTTAATTAGCTGCTGCCCCGCGGTTTCACCCGCGTGGAGATTTTGGATTACATGGTTTTTATTTTTTTGCGCGGAACCCTAATTATTTTTCTAAAATTAAAGTAGCCTATGTTACTCCTTGTAATATCAGCTATCTGCCAGTGAAAGTCCCGTCAAAATCGGACCAGCCGTTTCAGAGATTACCCGGAACAAATAGACAGACAGACAGATAAAAATTTAAAAAATGGTTGTTTTGTTATAGGTTCCGTATATACTTTCATATGCATTTAGTAAAAAAAGCTGTTAGTTTGATATTACAAACAGACACTTCAATTTTATTTATCTGTATGGATTGTAACAAGATTCGAACTACGACGTAAGTACCTAGGCTCAAACATATTGTTAGGAACTTTTTGTTTAGCCCTGCTGCAGTGTGTACTAGCTACTATGAATGATTTTTTTTCAGTTTTATTCAGAAAACAGTTCGGAAACTAGGAGTATAGAGAACCACAAAATTACCTTTGGGAACAATAATATTCGAAGAGATATCCATGAAAACTTTCGATTGCTTCTCTGACACCTACCTAAGTTCGACTTACCAATTAAGAATTTAATAATGATAAAGACTAAGATTAGATTTTAGTACAGCTACTTATAGGTTTCATAGTTATGTACCTAGTAAGTGTTGATAAGAAATGTTAAGATAAGAAAATTGTTTTGCTGGTAACGAAATCGACTTGGTAAGACTGCTTTATTTTGCCAATTTTATCACACAAAGTATTTTGAAGTTTTCAATAAAACCGTAAGGTTGTATCAACTTGTGCCAACATTTAGTTGCGTGTGAAAGTTTATCAGGAACTAGTACAGTTACTCTGATAACAAAAATAGGTTCAGGTGTGGCCCGTATCTCTGTTATTTGGTCAAAATCCTGATATGTACGCGTGAAATCATACGTACCTATCTTCAATGAATATAATAAAGATACCTACTTGTATGGTAGTAAGTTTTTACAAAACCCGATTCTGAAAAGTCTGTCTGATTTTGGCAATTATTTTTGTCTAAAATTCTTTAGTAATCATAAAATCTCTATTGTCTAGTGTTGTACAATAATAGATCTCATTTTGTAATTACTGTTAATAATTATTATCTTCAGCGTGACCATTAGCTTAAATCAAGAAATCTATAGTTTCAATTCTGCGATAAATCGCGGAAACTATAAATTACTCACTTTATATAATCTTATTTAAAATGGATTTCCGCAAAGTAACGCCTGATTCCATCAAATATCAAATTCAAATTCAAATTCAAATTATTTATTTGCATAAAACATGGTGATATAGTACAGTTGTTTCATTACAAAGATTTTGCGCAAACATGTTTTTTTGCCATAATGGCGTGCAAATTTTAAACAATAGTAGGTAGTACTTATAAAACTTTAGAATTAATGATATTTTAACTAAGATTATATAAAGTGAGTAATTTATAGTTTCAATTCCAGATATTTTAACTTATGGTTCAATACACGGAAGATTCACAATAATAATTGTATTAAATAATGACAATACAGGTCCAAAACAAAAGAAATATAAAATGTCAAATTTGTATTACTACGGTCATGAATGTCAATTGATCTTTAACTGAATTATAATTATACCTATATGTCAAGAAAAATAATGTAAATAAAGTCAATATAAAATCATTAAATAATGAAACAATGTCAGGAGTCAGAACCAGCCAGAACAAAATGTAAGTTTACTTTACATCTTTTTCCAGTTGAAAAACTCATGGACAGAGTAAAAGCACTTATCGATTAACCATTTATGTAGTCTGAATTTGAACACGTTGAAGGTCAAGTCTTTCAAGTCTTCTGGAATATTATTGAATACCTTAATTGCCATAAAATGGGCATTTTTTTGAAGAGAAAGTTTACAAACTGGCAAAAACAAACGAATATTAATTTTGTTCCGTAGCTGACGGTGGCGCGTCTCCTCATGCTTCGTGAAAAGCTCAGAGTGTTGTTTGACAAATAAAATCAAGTGTTTAATGTACATAGAAGGGACAGTTAATAGTTTGAGGTTTTCAAACCAAGTCAAGAAAAGTAGGCATGCATTGTTGTTTTGCTACAAATTAGTGCGGCCTACTCATATTGCTCTTGGACACAAATGAAACGGCACAGTCATACCTTTGATCTTGTTTATAGATATAGGTACCATCCATCCCGAAGAAATCTGAATACGATCAGCTGCAACCTTGAAACATTTGATAAACATGAGATGAAAATCGATACGACAAACTTGAGAGTCAACTTTGCAATTGAGTAAAACGAGCGGCACACACGCTGGTGAACTCTAGCTTAACTTTAACCCACATAACAAAGTTCAATGTAAACACAATACGGCAGAAGTTTCCGAAGTTCCAGTTCACGGCCGTGAGGGTAGCGGGCGCGCCGTCGCCGTGCCACCACCGCCGCCGGCGGCCTCCTCCGCCGCCGCCCGGCCTCCACGCCCTCCCTGCCCGCACGCGCCGCATTCACTCCGCGCTGCCATCCCCCTACAACTTCTCCAGTTATTGCCTGAAAGTTCTCCAGCAACGAGACGGATTGCTTTCGCTCGCCAGACGTATTAATCACTGTTGCTGTGGGAACGTCATTATGGATTTATGGCTTTTTGGCTCCATTCATAAAGAGTTTTGGCCGAAAAAATCGTTGCTGTGTGCACATTTTGGAAAATCTCTAATAGCTGAATAATGTATAAGATTTTTTCAGTTTCTGAGACATGCAATTATAGGTTGGTGATGTATATCTTGTTCTCACTTGGTGGTGAATACCTACTCAGTAGGACCTTTGAAAAAATCAAAATTATTTTTGAAAACGGGCGGAAATTGTGGTCCTGGACGATGACTATAGAATGTTGATGTCAGTAGATAAGGCCGCAATTATACCAGGGGTGCGGTTTTAGAAACATAAAATATATATTCGCGAAAATGATACCTTAACCCGACTTACATATTATAAAGACATAAACATTGATTCTAATAAAAAAATCCAAATGTATTAGAAATTCGAGAAGTAGGTACCACATGTAATCGTATTACACCTGTTAAATATAAATGCTCCAGAAAGCGCCCACCTTGTCTCTTATCAAATGACACCGTTTGATACGCGCCTGCTACCTTATCTATCATGTCGAAATTCTTCCACGTATCATATTCATATCCTAGAAATAGGTACAGTCACACTATTATTTTGTACTTCTAAGTAGGTAGGTACTTATTTTGATCTCTAGAATATAATATTTTGGCTGGATTAAAGTTAGCTTTCACATATTGCCTAGTGCTAGTGCTCGTAGTGCCATTGCCGGTACTAATCCTATTTATACAATAATGATTTCATCAACCTTCATATTCCTTTCCTTATCTTTCGATTACAATAAGATTGATAACGAGTTGAAGTTGTAGTCACCAAAATGTACGTTCGAGAAAACGATATTTTAAATGAATTAGGCTGTTTTGTAACCTTCCATCATTTGAGATAGTTTTATGTATACCTGTCGCATACGGTATGAGAAAACAGTGTAATTATCAGTCACTAACTAGATAATTATATTGTAATAAAGGTGTATCTCCACTGTACACAGTGCGAGTGGTCGTGATGAGCCGACGCGACGCTAGCAGATGGCGGCTTGGTGGCGGCGGCCCCGGACGGCTCGAAGCGCTGCGGCCACCTGCCCCGGTGCGGCCGGGCTCCAAGGCAGTGGAGCGCCCACGCTTCGCCATCGCTAACGGCTTATCACAGATACCTTGCCGATTGGTGGAGTGAAGTGTTTGCGCGGTAGATACGGCTCGCGGGGGCCAATCGATTTCCCGTTCGACGAATCTTATCACAATCATGGTGAACGTATGTACCTCGTGTCGGTTCCCCGATATCATATCTGAAGATATCGACGAAAGTATAAATATGGGCCCATCGATCGATCGGGTCTCTATCGAAGTGTGAGCTGTGATTACGATTGACTGTGGCAACGAGCTCGTGTTTTAGTGCTCTGCTTGGACCTCCACGCGTTCCAGGGATACGGTAACTTCAGGACTCCTCAACTGTAATCGGTGTCGTTCCTCAGTTTTTGCTTTTAAACTATTTTTTTTTAAGTAATTAAGTAATTGATGTTGTCTCGACGACTGTCGACGTGGCATATAGATAACAAATTAACAATAGTTTTAACTTTGAATCCAAAATCTTTCATCACAAGTAACTGCTAACTGCTAAATAATAAGTTAGCAACTTAATTAATGTCACACTTATACAAAATAGCGATGATTACGTAACAACATATGGTGTTCCAATGGCACATGTGTTCGCTCGTTCCATGTGATTCGCCGGACAGAGTTTGTTCGAATTATCCTCTTAATTATAACTATCAACATAATGAATACATTCATATTAGAGCTATGTAGGATCGCTGACGTGATAGGGAAAAGCGGTGTTCTTATCAGAGAACGTTAGCCGCACCTTTTCGAGTGGTGATAGCGAGCCGCCTGACTCCGTATCGAGCGCACACTGCGATTGTCACACTGAGTAAATACGCAGCAGACGTTATTCGACTCGTGTAATAATTTATTTTGTTTTACAGGACGCGCATCATGCGACTGAGAAACTTCGTTAGGCTTCACGTCTGAGTTGGACAGGGGATCTTGACAGTTTGCTGTCATATGCTGCCAGATCTATCTTTCCAGCTCACGCGTGTAGCCACTTCACAATTCAGCGAACCCAGCCACGAGCACAACTCACAACCGGGCGAGAAGAATATTACATACGAAAAATTAATGCCACATCAGAGAGTCAAGCGACGAAGGATTAAGTGGAGGTGTGATCTCTTCACTTTTCATTATTAAAGTGAGATTCAACTCCTCCAACTTAACCCTAAATCGCATAGTCATCGCAGACGAGGCGAAACCAAGAAAATAAGTTCACTTAAATTTGTATTAGGTATATAAATTATATATTTTATTATTTATAAATTATAAGTTGTTAAATAAATTACATGTTTTTTAGGGTATTTAAAATATTAGGTAGTAAATAATGTTGGTACTATTTTCCGCAAAATAAAATTCTAACTGATCTAAATGCCTACCTACTATAACCCTTAATATTTTTTACCCCTCTCAAACAGTTTCCAACATTAGCTATTTTATATCAGTAAGTTATTCCTAATCATGCTATTAAAATATGGATACCAATATAAGGCCATCATGAATAATTGGCACATTAAAAATATTTATTTAAAGAATTGAATTTCAATTACATACATACCTATCCCTTGCATAAATATTGCATTTGTTACATAATAATTTAAGAAATATCCATTCGAGAAGTCCTTTTCGAATAATTTCAAACATTGGCGCCACTGGGCACGAAAGAGGAGTATTATGAAAGACCCAACGCTCCTAAACCATGCTGAAGTTAGCCGCAAATCTAGAAAAAATCACAACAGCCAAAACAAAAAATAGGCAAAAAAATGTTGGTAACACCGGTGCGCTAAAAAAGCTTGCAAACTTCACGCACCTAACCTGCGCTGGACATCGACTCGTCCGTATCTCGAAACTCTAGGAAAATGTATATTGATTTTTCAAAGAAAAGTCAACCGATGTAACAAAACACCGTTCGCGGAGTGTTTATACGTGTATCGAAGTGCCTGGTGTTGAAGTGCTGTGTCGTCGTGATGGTGCGACGGTGTCCATCGCCGCGTTACGAGTGATATCGGAGAGAGTGTCGCGTCGCTCGGCCGTCGGCCCGGAGCCCGGCCGCGGCCAGGGCCTCGGCGCGCCATGGACGCCGGCGCCGCGGACCCGCTGCGAGCCGTCAGGCCGTGAGTATCCCTACGCTCGGGTATTTCGGTCCTCGGGACCCCGTGCGCCGCTCCGTTGCGAAACGGCCGTCCCGAACGTATAGCCGCGCGGCGGACATTCTCTCGTGCGGTCGAGGCGTCACGGCCTCCGCGTTGCGCCATTTCAGTGGCTCGTCCGCGGCCCTCTCGAGGCCGGAGCGCCGCGCCCGAGCGTGACCGCCTCCGCCCGCGCTCGCGGCCGCCGCCGCCCGCATCAATGGCCCGCTCGCCCGGGCTCATAAATCAGATTCGTGTTTACAGTTTTTGCGGAGCGCATAGAACCTGTCGCGACGCCCCCGAGACAAAGGGCGGCGCGAGAGGCACACTCGGCGCTCGCTCGCCCAGTGAGTTGCGGCTAGGTGCATGCGAGCCGTGCACGGTGCATCGCGCTACATACGCACTACCTATATTTACGGCGTGCGGGGAAGGCTGCACTACCTACCTATTCAAACAAAGCATTCTGCCTACAAATCCATATGGCGAGGCTCGCGCGGTCGCTGCTCGCGTTCTTTGTGAAATTTCGTGCTATACAATCGCGGGGGTGATGTCATGTGTGTTTAGTCTGGTTTGGTAACATCTGTGATTGTTAATCCTTCATTTTCGTGTGCATTTTGAGGTTAGGCCGCGACTTGGAGCTCCCGCGCTCTGCCCGCGGTTCAGGGACTTCCTGCCAGCCTGTCTGGTCACTGGGATGTGAATGTGTATGTGAGCAGTGTACAGTGAAGTGTTCCAGTGTGATGATCAGTGAGAGTGTGCTGCGGCATGATGTGTGTACATGTTGCCTCATCTCGGCTGGTACAAGCTGCAATTTCTTGTTAATTGAACAAAGTCAATTATCATTGTGATTGTGTCAGTGGGTGTGGATTGTGCACAGTTTGCAGCGGTCCATGTCACAGCGGGCGGCCTGATGCTCAGGTGATATACTCATTGCACATAGTGCATGGTTTTGACCAACCCCTACACAAGCTTGCCGGGTCATTAACCTGACTCCCTTAGCTATTTGTAGAAAAGTGGAGAAACACAAGTAGGACTGCTTGTTTCTGAGCATTACATCATCATGATTGCACACTGTTGTGTTATCACAACTCTTTGTTTCAACTGCCAGTGATAGTGTGCAGTAGTGGTGGCAATGTTTCAATTGAGCCACTATATGCAAGGCAAAAGTGAGTAACTCACTAGCTTATTTGATCAACTGGAAGAAGCGTCACTTTAGATAATAACAAGTCTACCTCAGTGCCTCCATTTAGGATAGGTAGCAAAATTACACAATTCAGTTCAGGTCAGTCAGTCGCATGTCTGTGGGAATAGTGTCAAAGACATCAAAATGATGTATGTTAAACTGCCCTAATTGCCCATTTGTTTACAAACAAATCATAAAAATGTAATCCACAAATCATAAACAATATTTTATTTATCACTCATTCAATATTATGTAGTTACCTACTACCTACTTAAAATTGCAATAGATTTTTTTGTTTTTATTTTAACTACTATGTTTTTTATATAACCCTGAAATTAATACAGTATGGGTAAAATCTGCTTTATATTCCTGATTTTGCGAATATAGGTATAATAATATTAGAATTGAACCTAACAACCCTAAGCCACGCTGAAGGAGAGATTAGTATTGACAAGCCATAGTTGCATAATGTCTAATCATTTCTGAATCTATCACTTTTTGGTACTTTACTTGGAGCAACTGCATAATGTGCTATGGAAGCTCTTCTTATTATTCTTATTTATATGGGGGCTGTAAGGTTCGCACTGATGTCCCGCTTGGGGTGTTTTGTGCATTATCTACCCTGCCAGTATCTACCCAAGCTATCCCAACTTCTTGATGTAACAAAGTATGGCCTTGAGACGCTGGCATAGCTGTTTCAGTATTGTACTTTAGTGGTTGAGAATTTGTTGGAATTGGATTTCAGTTGAGCCTCTGTCAGCGATTGTCTACTTTTCTGGTATCTTCTGTAGCCATTTGCTTCTAGCATTGGTCACTCATGAGTTGTGGCACATATTCACTGAGTATTAGTTACCCTGTTACATGAACTTGGTAACATTTATCAAATCTCTGCACAGCAGTGGTACTAAAACGAGGAAAACACAACAGGTTTATAAATAAGTATATAGCGGCAAGTTAGGTAGTTTGCTGTCCTTGTTGGCAAGACAAAAGAATAATATGAGCCGTTAATTAAATTAATTTATTTAATTATCTGTTTGCCTGATCTCAAGGGTTTGAGATGTAGTTTGCTAGGGGGTTTGTTAATAAGTGTTTGCACTTTTGTTGTGATTCATTGCATCTCAGACTTTTTAGGTGCAACCCTTAATTAATTAATTTTATAATTTTTCTGGCAGTACTTGATGGAAGAGGTCCCTCCTATGCTTTTCCTATTACAAACAAAAAATCATTTGCTTTTCTTATATATTGCAAAGCATTCTGTGCATTTGGGTGTTTTAAGAGCCTCTAGAGCAGGGCCACTACAGCTTACAAACTCCTAGAGAACTAGCTACTGAATCTCCTGCATAGAGATTCCCACATGCCTTGTTTTTCTTGAGAAAAAAGTAACCTATAAAATTCAATGTTACCAGCACATAAACTATCTTTTTGTTAACATCATGTTGATCCATTGCTCCGTGACTGCATGAAAGTACAGCCAACAAACACTGTCATGTTTATAATATTAGTCCTCATTAGTAAAAAACATTATGTACCATTTTAATGTGACTGACACTATTTTGTGTTTTTATCATTTATCTTAGGTCTTATTGTTTCAGGTTATTAAATTTAAACATTTTAGAGTGATAATGGTTCAGCGGTAATGCAGTTGCGAGAGCTTTAATTTTAGTTGAATTAATTGGATTGTTGTCAGTGTGATTTCTGATGTGAAGCTGACTCAATCACATAAAATGGTTTCCACTTCCTGCTCAATTGCGCAAACTTTGCATTATTAGATAAAAAAAATATAAAAATGTAATTGAAAATAGGTGGTCTTAATGCTCAAAGGTTTTATGGGTAGAGCTACCTTTATTATCTACCTTATAATATATACTAGGAAGCTAGATTATCCCTGAGTGTATTTTATTGCTACCTGTATTTTATTTTATACTGAGACTCAAGGGTGCGAAGCAGCGGGCAAAGGTTAGTTTTCAATATTTCTCTAGAATCAAGTAGCCTTCAAACATTTATTTAGTGACTTTCATCATCTATCACATTCTCGACTTAAGATTTGGGGAGATAGTGCTCAAATGTTAAAGGAAAACCGGTAGAAAATAAATTCATGTTTCTTTTTACTCTATGGTTCCCCGGAAGAGTTACATGTTTAATGATAAGGCCACAAACAGTCTAACAAAAAAAATGGTTTACATTTTTCTTCATTATTGTGCGTGTTTTATCTAGTGCTATACATTCTAAGGCACAATGGTTTTTATGAAAAGATGTGCCGAATTGTGTACTTAACCGAATAACCGAATACTATCGGTTTGAATCTCACCGAAACGAATATTCGGCAAAATTATACGGTTCCGCAATCTGCTATTTTGGCGCGTAAACGGCCCCAATTCTACTAAAGAAATGGTTTAAAAATGACAAGGGTTTCGTCACAAAATGATCACTTTGATGCAATGCAAATTAACAATTTGATTTATTGAGGACCGCCGTTGTCATAGGCGACCATAAAAAACCATTGTGTTATAAAATACCGAAAGTGCCTAAAATGATAATTTTGCGACGATACCATAAACCAAGAATCCTGTAGGCGAATTAACGAATTATATTGATGTAATGAAACCCGGCCGGTGGAAGTAGATAAAAACATTCAATATTGACTAGAGAATTCAGCTTTGAAACTGGATCAGTTTAACCCACTATTTTCGACAAAACGGAATAATTCGGCCGAATACCAATATCTTCAATTTTCCGAATTACACCGAATACTAAAAGAAAATTCGGCGCGTCTTTAGTTTTCTAGTTAAAAACTATTTATTTATTTATTACGTTACAGTATTGGCTATTAGATAAGTTTTTACACACTACTGCTCCTTTGACATTGGTTGAGATTTCTATATTTTAGATCGCATCGTCATAATATTCACACGTGTAACTTAATTGTCTTTAATAATTTAAAAACGTAAATTTTCACGTCATGTGATTAATCCAATTTGGTGACATTTTACCTTCTCGCACCCCCTTTTTTCGTTTACCGAATTAAAGGACGTCACCTGCGCTAGAGCGGACCTTATAATCATAAAAAAATAACATTACAACTTTAAAAGCTAATAGCTTTCTGCTGTAAAGTTCAAAATGGACTCATATCATATCATTTATTCATTAACAATTTTTACGTTGTGTCTGATATAGGCACTTATATCTATCAAATTACTTACATAAAAATCAAAACAAAACTTTAATTGCAATTAAGTAAATAAAATGAAATCAACGTCAAAATTAAAAAAAATTATGATGATTATAAATTGTTGTTTATTTTTAACAATTTTTATAATGTGTGATACTCAAGAAAATTTTAATAGTAAAATTACAATGATGTTCTAATAAGTAAATTAAACGTAATAATACATAATTAAACACTAGATTTGCGGTCCATAAATTCCCGGACCGAGTAGAACACCCTTCCAGCAAAAGACTGAGCATAGAATTATTTGTAGCACAGCCCACAATACATAATATTATAATGTGCACCTACGTCCATCTGTCAGCATCTCTCACCTGCCACCCCAGGGGTTCACTGTCAAGCTTTAAAAATGTAACCACTGCAGACGTGGTCACAGCCAGCACGCGAGACCGCCGCCGCCGCCCGAGCGGGACGATCCTTGTTAGGTAGTGTCGGAGCGCTGTGGCTCGTGGCGATCGATGGTAGAGGCTAGAGGCAAAAACATGAACTGTAAAATACTTGCTTAAAGGCATTTTAACTAGTTCGGGTCGCCACTTTGGTAATGTATCCTTCCCTTGAACAATAAGCATTTTTTTGTGCGAAATAAGCTTAAGTACTTTTTACCACTATTTCCCTGGCTAGGAATCAACAATGAGGCTCGCTTGCCTAGAAGATACTTTAACTCGTGCCTTGAAGTCGCCCAGGTTATTGCAAGTAGGGAACACTGACTCACAAGGAGCGTTAGGGCGGCAGTAGACGCTAATGCATGTTTGCATTTTGCTGTCAAATTAATCATGGCCTTGCAACAAGCGCGGGCTACAATTACACGCTCACGCCCGGCTTGAAGTAAAACCAAGATTGAAACAAACAAGAACAGCAACATGGCCAGATAGTGCTGTCTCTTTCGCTCCCTTTAAGCCTGCCTGCGCTCAAAGCGACGACTGCTCTGCTGCATAAACTCCTTCCTACCACCTCAAATTTACCGCCGCGCGGTTTTGCACTAAGCACGCGGTGGTTGTGAAATTACTTTTTTGAGTAGAGATCGTAGAAGCGGCGGTGATCGTGGATGTGGTTTTTCCATGGTTTGCGCGTGGTCCGTGATTGATGTATAACCATCAATCATGCATTAACCTCTAATGCTATACACGTAATAAATGTTGAAGCAAAACACTTCGTGCGTAAAGGCGGAATATCCACCATGATGTATCGATGACGCGTAGCCGTAAGTCTGCTAAGAAATTATATCTCAGCAGACACACGTCCTTAGGTCATGTATACAGTCAAAAAATTCTGAAGACATTGCCACATGACTTTACATTAGATACATACCAGCATAACTTTGTAGACGGGGCGCGCTTGACAACCCCTAGTGAGCTAAAATTTAGTTACTTTTAGCGATCAGTCAGCTAGAAATAAAAATAACTCAAAAAACTATACAATGTGGTAGTTAATCAAACATTTTGTTATAACTCTCATGTATTGCATTCTCTTAATATTAACACAAATTGGTTCTATTCTCAGAATACGAAAGAAGGTTTTGGTCTCCCCAGTGTACATAATTTTAGTCCCTGTTTGATTCAAGTACGCTCGTGTTTAGCTAAAACACGCGTGAGACACCAGGTAGATAAGCTATATCTATCTGGTGTCTCGCGCGCCGTCCATATATAATTCTGCCGGTATATTAGTAGACATTGACCTGTGACTCCGCTAGGGTTGCCTCGTCGCACGATGCAAATGATGTGTGACGGGAGCAGCGCGATGTTCTCTGTGTATTTTTTGCAGAGCACTCCTGCTGGTGACCTTTGTTGCGTTGTCATTCAAACTTACTCGTCGACTCATCGATCATATTCGATCGATCGTATCGGTGTGTTTGAAACGCGCTTCAGAAGTCACCAAAGTAAGCCGGGCACGCTTATAAATACAACAATCCTTACGGACATCACATTAAAGTACACTGAAAACGTTTTCTTCTCAGGACGTTTATTAGGTTGCTTTGAGAATAGCTACCAAATTATGCGCTGAAAATTAGACTTTTAAGTTTCTCTTATTTCTAGCTAAATTACACTTATAAGTAATATCATGCTGTATAAAAGCTGCGGCGCAAGCACGGATCTTTTTGTTCGATAAAATTCAACAGACAGTTCAAATCGATAAAGTGGGTTTTATCGCCTTTTTATATAATTTATCGCACCTCGATACAATCGAAAAAAATTATCGAATAAGTAGGTCCAAAGAGAATATAGAGCTACCTACTACAATACTTTACGATCAGACTTCGGTACTCGTAACATTCGATAAATTTATCGGGTTTCGATTTCACAAATTTATCGAACCGACTTCCGTACTTGCGCCGCTGGAATGTCAAATGTGTTGGTATAATTTAAATGTCATTGTAGGACACACATGTTATGTAGGTAAATACTATTCAAACTACAACCTGGCTAACTTTGCTGGCCTCACCAGCGCGGCGGGCTGCAAGCGCGCCGTCTATATTGTGGAGTATATACAGTCTCCGATCATATTGTTATACTCGTATATTACCTAGATATAATTTCGGTACCGCGACACTGTAAAGGTAGTCAGAAACAACAGAACAGTATATATATAGTAGTCTTTGAACAGCGTGGATGAAAACAAAACAGTGATTTTAGTGAGTATCTTTTTTATAATATACTATTAGTTAGCGATAGGTAGAAGCGTTAGTCGGTAGGTTAGTGTTTGACAAAAAAAAAATTGTAAGTCACCCTGCTTCACACAGGCGACGCGCGCGCTCGGCGCTGCGTCGTGTGCAAGCGCGTCGGAGCACAAAGTCATTGACGTGTTCTCCTTGCAGCCGGGTCGCATACAAATCAATCGCGAACGGTCCGCGACGTCGCGCCGGTGACGAATCGACGCCTCATCCGTCATCATCCATTCGGGTTTTCGACTTTGGGAGAATTGTTTGTGCGACGCCTTTTGTAGTTACTACAACCGTTGGGTTATATTGATAGTACATACCTATATTGATAGGTGCTATCTTTGGATGCTTTGGTAATTCAGAATTGCCATTGTGTCGCGAATGACAGTCGATTGACTACTAGATAGATAGATAAACTCTTTATATTGTAACATCGCAATACAGATACCTTAAAAACAAAACAATTTAGCAATAAGTGTTACAATTGACAGTCTTATCGCTTAAAGCGATCTCTTCCAGAGTTCCAGACAACCGTGCATGGAGAGGAACTAGTAATTCTTCTTAAAAAAGTAATCATACTTTATATTGAGCAATTTCTTACATGCGACCTTTGAATACCTAAGTACATAGGAGTGCCAAGAATATGATCGGTGGTACATAAAGATCTGTGGGTGGTACCTATACACATAGAGGCAAAAATTTTACCAAAACTACACTCCCAATCTCCATGCTATAGCAATCTCAAGTTATTAAGAAAAAAACTACTTTAGCGATGTGGATAATGGAACATTGGCTCCAAGTTCCACTAAAACCGTTAAAGCAGAATTCATCGGTCGCTGCCAGTAGAATGTAGTCGTCCAAGCTAGCAACGATATGCTTACCCGACGACGACGACGTCGGCGTCGAGGTCTCACGACTTTTTATCGCACACGTTAATACCGGAGCCCCGAGCGAGCCGAGCTCGCCAACGCACGCCGCTCCTATTTACCTCGCTATGTATCTTTTTACGCTGCCAAAGCGAAACCTGCCACATAAGCGGAGCGTATACTTATATAGATAGGTGCGCTCGTAAAGGTACATGGCATGGATACAACGGGCTGTGTGTAACCGCAGTAGTTCCATACGTATAGCTACGTCTCCGTACTATGAGGTGTGACGGAGCGGGCACGAGCGGCGGCGCGCGGCGCGGCGGTGGCGCTTGTGTTCGCAAGGACGATGGAAATTCTCGTTTGTACGTGTATAGAGCAGATTCTCGAATTCTCTGAGAGCTTATCTCTAGCCTTTTTGGAATAACTTGCTTTGAGCCGAAATTCTAATCGCTCCCAAGCTCGTAATAACACAAAAATAAGAACGAGTAATTGAAAATAGTTGTGTCGTTCTTGTCTAAGTTTATGTATCTGAGGCTGACTTATCCTGCGAACTGCATTTGCAAAAGAGACGATGTGAAACTTAGAAGAAGCATTGGGTGCTTGTTCGATTTCGTAAAAAATCTGATGTATCAATGCTTGTATTTTAATCCACAATCACGGATGTTCTAGTTATCTAAATGTCTAGAACAAACCAGATGAATCTCAGGCGACGAGGACGCACACGCCGCAGCCTCATCACGAGCGCAGATCGCAGCCTCACCTACCCTTGACACTTGACATTACTCTGTCATGCACGACAATGAATGTGCTTGGATGTGCCCGCGCCTCGGTTTATGACTAACATAGCAAAAATACCTAAGCTGATTGCTTTGATTTTACGACTGTATGTGTGTGGTCCAACAAAGAGTAAACTTTCTTCCTCCGGCGAGACTGCGCAATGAACTATTGTATTTTCTAACTGTCGAGGAATTAACTGTTGCCCGACGACGAAATAAAACTCATTATGGAAGTAATAGCTAATGAACGCAGAAAACATTGTTCGTCTCTACAACGATAATCATTGAACTCGCAATTTCATTCGGAACCGTTTGTTCGTAAGTTTCCGCATTATTGCGCCGCCTTCCAAATGATAATGAAGGAAAAAATGCTACGTTCGAACGCTTCACGTACCTGCCACGTATGTACACGCTGGCCGGCCCTCGTGTGCCTCGTGATCCTGCACGCTTTAAAATAAAACGCGGCCGAGGAATGTCACGATAGTCACGAGCGGCGTAGGACGACCGTACAAATGTCAAAGTGTCTCGGGATCAGACGAGGGATCAAAAGAGTTCACGGTAAAAAAGATAACTGACAGCTTTGGACGCTGAGGGAGGCGAGCTTCCAAAGACAATGGTAGGCTGATTGATATCTAAATGAGCGCGCAGTCCCTTACTTAAACCGCTTGGACACATCGAGTATCTCTTTCGCTTATAATGTTCGTAATCGAGAGTATGTCCTAGAAAATAAATAAACCGAATCGCTCACATCGATCGTGGAAGAACTATCGGAAGGGATCAGTCCAACAACCGTGCCATCGCATTACGCTCAGCTGGCTGATGATCGCGCGTCTCCCTTGCACTTGCGCGCAAGAGCGGGACGGCGCTAAACCCCGGTGCAGCGAGTGCGGGTCTAAACGCTGTCAAGTAATGGTGAGCGGTGACCATCGATCGCCGATCCCCGAGAGCTAAGCCTGCTAGAGGCAGCCGGTTACATAAGAGCATAACTCGCAAAAACTCATTTGCGAAACACATTTCGCGTCGGGGTTCGACGCCTAATTAACTATTCAAAGATAAGTAGGTATTGCTGCGGCATACGCTACAAGAGCGCTCGACTGGCCGCCCGCGCGGGCTCGGTCTCTCAACCTTGGGGTTTGACCCTCCCGGGGTCACCGTTTGAATAATTAAGATTACAATCATTATGCAAAGAAAAAGTCCGTGCGACTATCAATCCGCCGAACGACCGGATCCTTGGTCGCAATCTCGCAAAGTCGCAGCCATGAGAACGAATCTGCGTTAAAGTACGCGAATTGTCGACTATTATAATAACTCGACCAAACTGTAGTGTTCGGAGCCGACACCATCGCCTTTTACCTCGCGGGCTGGCGTCCAAGGTTCACGGAGCGCGCATTAAAGTGGCTCCAGCCAGGAATTTGACATTGGAATCTGCTTTGGTGCTCGGAACTCGCGCAGCCTAACAGCTGAATTCGGATTTAACGCATGAACAAACAGGTGGGTTCGCATTCTGCTGGAAGCGAGAGTTATTTGCGAGTTGCCAACTTCAAACTTCTGTAAAATTTGGCTGATTTGAACGAGCAAGCGGCAAGCAAAAATTTCAACTGTACAGCTACGGCTTGGACGAGAGGGTGGCAAGACCGGCAACGAGGAGGGCCGCCTGAACTAAAATCCAAGGGACAGCTGACCCTCCTCCGCCCGCCTTTGCTGTGTACTCGTGCATTTACGTCCCAGCTTATCGCACGACCGTATAAAGTACGTGTGCAAGTATATTGCGTTTAATCATCGAGTCAATATCTCTCGGGTGTTATCTTGAGCAGAACTGGGTCGATGTACTTGCTCTTCTCGCTCGGTCCTACTGCTCTTGCATCGCCTCCGTACGTGCGCGCCGATAGTGCATGTGTGTGTGTAATTAACAATACAAAATACAATGTTGTGCCGCACACGTCTCGTTTGTTATCGCGGAAAAGCCGCGACTGTCGAAGATCGCTGACTCTGTTTTTGTCAACAACATCAAGCGGAGGAAAAGGAAATCTCCATCTTCGCGATTTTATCTTACGTCGAGCTATAGACGTTACTATGTACGTAGTACGTACGCACTATATACGGTATTCCTGGAAACTTTCGGTTTCTCATAACATTATTTCTCATAGACGTTCGAGTTTCTTAAAAACTTGCCACGATCGTTCGCAATGTTCCCATTCAACTAGGCGCCGCGCTGTCTTGTTTTTTTTTTGGTAAAGATGATATCTCAGTAGCTGTGAAGTAGCTGAAGAGCGGTCGTAGGTCGAGGGTATAAAACTGGGCATAACCTTTCAATGTAATTTAAATCAATCGGGATGCAACCAATCATAGGGTGGTGGAAAGGTACTTCTAGTGCTTACATGGCTAGCTGCCATCCTATATTTGAAAATCCGGCGCCAATCATCAGTCAGTTTCTTTTAGAAGCTGCATATGAGGCTAACTTTTAAGAGACTACCCAATTACAAGTTATACTGTTTGGTCACCTTCGTCATTTTAGATGGATGACTTCACACGCTAACCAATTCAGAATAAAAAGACAGGCTACTCCCTACATGCGGCCTACCTAACTCCGTGACGTACGGGATGACATGCGTTAGCGGACTGGCACCGAGCTGTCAGCCCGCTCCGCGGTCTACACGAGCAGCAGAGATAAATGCTGCGAACTCAGTTTCCATCTAGTATCTTTCCATTACTTTCGGAGCCACCTTTGAGTATAGATGAGAGCGTTGTCTTCTTCTCGCTACACATTCCGGTCACGTGCCAGTGCAGAGCTGTAGATTATTTACAGGGCTGCCTCCTAACAATTATGTTTACAACCAATTCTGTAAACCAAACATTTCTCGGCCTCAACTCACAGTTTCAGTGTATTTTGAAGCCAATTCTCTGGTCCCGGCTATATTGTCACCCTAACGGCCAGTCATTCACCGTCCTCCGACGCTGTAGTAAGCAAGCGGCAGACTCGCAGGCAAGGGGGAGGTTTTGGGGTTCGCATCTCCCCACAAACTTACGAAGCGTTAAGAAAACGTGGACAATAATTCTTGTTTTTCTTTTTGTCTTGAATGATTACGTAATTGTCACGTTATTTCAATGTCGGTCGTGTCATGTCGTGAAAGTCCCGTCAAAATCGGCCCAGCCCTTTCGGAGATTACCCGGAACAAACAGACAGAAAAAAATTTAAAAATGGTTGTTTTGTTTATAGGTACCGTATATAATTTCATAAGCATTTGGTAAAAAGTTGTTATTTTGATATTACAAACAGACACTTCAATTTTATTTATTTGTATAGATAATAAAAATTCGAAAGTGTGTTCTTGTACGTTTGTTGGTTTGTCCTATTTTGCAACGGAGCAACGGATCGGCGTGATTTTTGGCTTAGATATAGTTTATGGACCGGAGAGTAACACGTCTTCCGGCTGATGATGATAAATGTTGTGACCACATGTTTGTAAGTGTGCTCAGTTTCAACTATAAAGTAACAAGCCTTAGCAATTTGAGTGGCGTTTAGATCTGGCATTCTAAGTTTATTTGCATTAACAATTCACACATAATTGCAACAGGAGAAATTAAACAATTTTTCGATCCTCCTTTGTCCATGAGTGCACAATGTACATACTTACCTACTTATTTAGGTATCACTAAACTCTACAATGTAGAACATTGTACTATAGGTAGAGTCTACATAAAAGTTTATGCATAATTATGTAAACATATTAGATGTTTATTGTGTGTTGTTAACTATAATATTATTGACTGTATTCTGTTTTGTGTATGAATAAATAAATAAATAAATAAATAAATTCTTCATTTTCATTCATCAAAAGCTAGTACAAATTTCGATGCTCATAATATTTAACGCCCTATTCTGTATGTACTGTCTCTCGTCGGCTAGACACTAGTCTGTAGACAGGTGTTGAGTAAGTAAATATCTGTGGACAATGTTTTGTTCTTACCCTATATTTTTGTATTTATTTTGGATAGTGTGGTACGTACAATGCTCAAATTGGTTACAAGAAACTATCTTACGTATTTTACGCGCAATGAACTTTAATTAGCCAGTTTTATCCAATATTTTTTGTGAAACATGTCAAAAACTGTAGTCTTAGGTATTAAAAAAACTAATGCATAACTGATTTGATGGAATCGGGCGTTACTTTGCGAAAGTCCATTTTAAATAAGATCTTATTTTAATGCATATTTGTAAAATAACTTACTATAATCTGGCCCAACTCGTAGTGGGGGGGGATTTTGATTACCCCCTACCGCTGGTCCTCGATACGGGCCTGGCAGAGTCAGTAGTATAGCAAAGCAAGCATGCGGGCGTCCATTGATTTTAGAGGTCGCGTGTACCTACACAGCCGTGCACGAAGGCTATCGCGGGCAGCCGTCGATAACGCTCCAGGCTTCAGCTTCGAGGCTCTGCTCTATGCCAGTTCGGTGTATAATACACCCACACAAACATGAATTACAATTGGAGAAAGTTCTATAAGAGATAGCTTAAAGCGATAAGGCCGCCGATTCTATTACTGGAATGTGCAATGTGATTGGTATGTGCAGTAAAGAATGATTGGATTATAAGTTTGAAATAGTTTTCACGGCGTGGAGTTTGGCAATTACGAAACTTTTTGGCAAAATATCTATTTCTGTAAAATATATAATGTTGTTAGAGAGAGCTAGTAGTAGAGATAATCTTATTATAATCTTCAGTGTAACATCAAGACTCATTCACTAAGTTGTATTCTTACAACTATTTATTTTCTTTGTATTTGTAGGCGTGTGATTTAAACCCCGGCGGCCCCGACGCAATAGAGTATCCTTGGCCTTCTTATAAGAAGGGTGCTGTTAGGACCCAGAAATTTTCCTCAATTATCTCGGCAAACGGGGAGTATGGCAGCACTGCGCCACAGAATAGGCGGCAGTAGCACCGTGTAAAGAGTATAATTACCTACTGATGCGCGCGGACCTTCGTGCTCGCAGTAGTACGCGCCGGATGTCCAACAGTCGAACATAGTTGTGTGCGGGGATCTCGAGCATTAGGACTGGCAAGGATTAGCGCAGTTGGCAACCGGCAGCTTAAAATTATTCATTTATAAGTAACTAGCTACTGCCCGGGGTTTCACTCGCAATAGGGTATTACACCCTTTTTTGAAGTGTCCCAATGTGATCCTAGGGTATCTAATAATAAACTACTAAAAATAATACTAAAATTATATTCAATCGTTAAATGCCATTAAAATGCATTTAAATTTTACATTTTGAATTTCCGCGCGCAAATTGGCGAAAACGCTAGACGCCATGTTGCGTAGCCTGATGACGTCATAATTATAGTAAACATTGACGACCAACGACGATTGTGCTTTGCTTAGTGAAATAGCTGCTTTCTCCTATTACAAAACCGTCATCCATAGTAATATAAAAATATTATATAAACGTGAAATTAAGTCGCTATTCGGTGCAGGTGCTTTACCACAAATTATATGGCTACATGCTTCACCACCAAACTCGCCAGAGGAAATAAGTTTGCTTACTAACATAATGACGTCATGTCGGAATTCATCATGGCGGTTATCGGTTCGCATTAAAGTAAAGAACAGATAAAAAAGTAAAATCTTTAAAATGAATTTTAAATTTATTTTATAGTTTTATAAAAGGAAATTAACATTTGTCGAGTACTTATTAGTACTATCTTATTTATACACTTTAAGATTTTTTCTCACATACAATAAAATACCTTTTTCTCATAGGAAACGATCCGGGCATTTTCGGGAAAAAAAGTAGCGCCATTCTTCGGTCCATAAACTATGTACCTATCTATACATATATGAGATGCAAAATTACGTCGGTCCGTTGCGCCGTTGCGGCGTGAAAGAAGGATAAACCAACAAACAATACTTAATATAATATTAGATATCTAGATGTACTGTTTATTGAAATACCAGAGCACAAAAATATATATTAAAAACTAAAATCTTATAAAACTAAGTGTCACAATGTGCGGTTTCGTTAGGTATAAGGTTAAGTAGGGATTTTATTTTGAAACTAGCTGATGCCCACGGTTTCACCCGCGCGGACATATATGGATTTAGAAAGAAAGAAAAGAAAGAAAAATACATTTATTTGTAGCCATTGCCCAAAATATAGGTAGGTACATACATTTTAAAGCTAAGATAAGATTTCATGATTTTTATTTTTTTGCGCGGAACCCTAATTCTTATTCTAAAATAAAAGTAGCCTAAGTTATTCCTTGGAACATGAGCTATCTTCCAGTAACAGTCCCATCAAAATCGGCCCAGCCGTTTCGGAGATTACCCGGAACACAAACAAACAGACAGATAGACAGACAACATTTTTTAAAATTGTTGTTTTGTTATAGGTAGGTACCGTATATACTTTCATATGCATTTGATAAATTTCTCGCCAAGCATCAGCTGTAGGTGTATTTAAAAATCGAAATATATATCGATTCAACTTGAGAATCGGTCTCCTTTCTAGACTTAGCGTTGTAGCTGTAGCAGCTACGGCTACCTACGCGCATCACTTAACAGCAGTTGAAACAGTGGTCGAACGGTCGCTTAACAAGCTTAACGTAAAACTGAAAGTTGTGAAACGCAATTTTTCACAACTAGATGATGAATTGATGACACACGCATCTGTTTAATGAGCACGTCGGCTATATTATGTAATCACACAACAGTCGACGTGCTAACGCATCAGTAACGTTCTACGATCTACATACCTACTTATAACCCGTTGAAGAGTTACTGTGGGCCGGTGACCCTGGCAGCCACGTCAGGTCATGGTCAAATCATTGCACGATCATCGGATCTTGAAACGTGTGCAAATGTCTCGTTAATGAGACACCTGGAAGTGGGGAAAAAATTAGAGTTTGTTATTGATGGCTGTAGTGTAATTGATTTCTACATATAACTTCTCTTGTAAATAATGGTTCCTGGTTTGATTCCAATATTTGACATCATCAGCCTATTACTCTTGCACTGCGGGGTACAGACTTACTCTCAGAGAGAGAGAGTATAAGCCATAATCCAACAAGCGGACCCAGTGCGGCTTGAAGAATGACAACATGTCCTCGAATTTTGTGGTCTTTGAACATGTGGGTTTCTTTATGTTTTCCTTCACCGTCCTAACGCAATATTTAATTTATTAAAGTGGCATATTCAACCTCAAATTGATTTATTTAATCCGTGTCCGGGCGTTGTGGGACCATTGTCTTCGTAGTTCCTGATTTTGTATATAATCCAGAATACTAGTTCCGGATAATGTGATCTTATTGCGTTATATATTCATAGACAGGTGATATAATGGTGTTAAAATAGTAATAATACGTACAATTTATCCGTCGTAACAAAGTACTTTATTAGACGTGTGAGTAGGCGGCGCGGCGCGGCGGGGTGCCCGGCGCGCGGCGTCCCCGTCGGCCGCGAATCGCGACACAATCAAATTTAAACTCTATTTAATACTTCGAAAAATCACCGAAAGAAAAGGAAGGAGTTTAGCATTAGTGAGGTTGGCCGACGTTACACATGGTCGTGGCCTACGGTTCGAATCTTAGAATGAGCCTGGGTTTTCGGTGAGGATAGTATTAACATTGCATTTCAAACATAGGACGGGTAGAAATCGGTCTTGCTAGCATATAGACCGCACTGCAAAATTAAAGGGACACATATATATTCACGCGTATTGACGACTCTGGTGGCCTTTATAATGTCCAACTAGCAAAAAGTGATTTATGAAAAGGATAGAGATAGACTATGTGATAGATACATTTATACGGAATTCTTTTCGATAAATTGATCGAATCGACAAAAATGATAAATTTATCGAATGATGCGAGTACCGAAGTCTGATCGTAAGTAGTAGCTCTATATTCTGTTTGGATTCGACCTAGCTATTCGATAACTTTTGTCGATTGTATCAAGGCTCGATAAATTGTCGATAATCGATAAAACCCACTTTATCAATTTGAACTGTCAATTTCATCGAGTGAAAAGATCCGCACTTGCGCCGCTGTGTCGTCATATAGTCGTCAAGTACGCGTGCGAGTGGTAAACAGAGTGCACGTCGCCAAGCGCCAGCCGGGACCCGCTGACCCTTCCGCCCACCGCGTGCGCCGCGGCCCTCGCTGCATCACTCACTCGCACGCAAATATTGGGCTTGCGAGTGCATTGTCCTCGATGCGAGACGAACATGTTCGCCGCGGCGGCCGCTGAGCGCTGAGGTCCCTCGCGGTGGCACTGAGCCACAGCCGATTGCTAAGGACGCCGGAGCTGAGTGCCGGAAACATTGCCATAGGGGATTTGAAAAAAAACTTTTCGATTCAAATCACCGAGATATAGACTCGTCTTTTGTTTGATGGTCAACGTTATGCCTGCCATAACAATTGCAGTGCGCTTCACCACAAGTACTCATACCGCGTCCAGGAAATTGGCTGAGTACTGTGTCAGCTAACACTAATGATTTATTTGATATCTAAGGCTAACGATTACTCAAGCCCGCGAGCATTATGTCAACCTATAATATGGTTTATCTAAATGGACTTTGAACGTAGTTTTTTAGAAATTGAATAATTGATCGATACTTGTTGTTTGCATCGGATCATCGCCTTTCGCCAACTTCTTGTCAATCCTAGACTGCGCCAACTAATGTATAGTAGGCGCAGTTTTCCCTATTATACATTCGGCCAATTTAAAAGAGGGGAAAGAGGTTATCTCAACGTCTCTAATCATATTTCGATACCTCTATTCCGGCATTCGTTTCGGAAAAGCTGGCGTAGTCGAGCAATAATTCCTGATCGACAGGAGCATCTGGAGCCCATTAGCGAGTACGAGTATCATCCTACCTCGCCAAGGCAGCCGCAGTGCACCGGGTATACCGAGCCCGAAGCACGAAGATGCCACCGAAGCTCGCTTACCTTAATATAGTAATCCACAGACATTCGTCTCCTCCGCGTGCAATCCTACACAGTACACACCATATTTGTCTATTCTCACTCGAATTTGCATCATATCTATTTAAATTGCAAACTAGAATTCAGGTTCTCGCCCATTTGCATGAGGAACCAGTTTTTTGCCGGTTCCATTTCGTCAAATTGAAATAGTCATGAAGAAGTCGATACTAAGCGCGGTTCTAGTTTGTCTCCAGAATGTGATTATGCATCCGATCGAATGTAAATTGCCTAGTAGTTTTAAATGAAACTTCTAGATTGTTCGGTGTGCATGTCTCCACGTTTACCGTTGTTCCATAACAAATGACTCACTCGAATTCGAACCACGCCTCTATCCTCAATCTTACCTAACTCATAACCGAATACTATCATTTAATAGCGGCTCTATAAAAGGATTACACTAGTATTCGTCGCACGTCATAATATTCAGATGCGGTCTTATTATTCGGTGTTGGAAATCACCGAACCATCGGGGTCAAATAGCAATGTCTCACTCGGTTGTAATTCTTCAAACCACCACAGTCAAAGCGATCCCGTCGCTCCCTTATTGAGTTCACATGTGTAGGTGTATCTGCATTGGTTTTGTGTGTGAAACTAAACTGCTAGCTATAGCACTGCACTAAAAACGGTGTTTGGAACACAAAGCCGCGTGAGATAGCGACCACGCGATACCGAGCAACCTTGTACTAATCTGGGTAACCTATTTAACTAATTTCAAGCACAGACGTAAGGAGGTCTCGTTGATTCCCACAGTTTTTAAAATTAATAATGTCTGATTGTTAGTATCAATTCGGCAGTTTCAGGTTTCTCACGCCAGCTTCCTTAATTGGTAACTGACGTAAGCTAAGGCAAACAAAATAATACGTAAGATCGTCATCGAGTGAGCGGTGGAAACTACCCGGGAGTGTGCCCGCCAAGCGTGCTACTACGACGCTGTCCATCGGGGATGAAGGCCTATTTCCTCTGTCTGATCGCTTTTAGTTTGGGAGCCGTTCGACCGATTTTTACGCTTGCACCGTTATTTGATATATGTTGACGGGTTTCCATGAGAACTATTAGCGAAGCTAAGAAAGAACTGTTACAAGAATTAAATGTTTTCCAAGTGTTGTACGCAGCACCTGGGTTGACCGAAGCAGATGCTTCTATATTAAAAATGTGTCCGTCCGGCTGGATAACGATCTATGATCCGTTTTATTTCTGGAGCTGGTGGATGTACAGGCAAGTGTTACTCTTGCGTGTGTTTCATAGTGCTCATTGGCACTGCAACTGTTATGTGTAGCGTTATGCTTTCCATCAGGCAAAGGACCCGCTCGTCTCGTTACACATTAGTATAAAAAAACGTACGTACTGGTCGCGCGAGACCAAACAGATTAAAAATATGATCACTACGCCGCAAGTATAATATTAGATGTACCTACTCGTATATATTATTAGACCGGAGTTGAAGACTAAATGGAACGCAGCTAGTTGGACTCAGAATTACTATATGCAGCGGCGGAGAGAGGATTTTTTTTTATACTATTAGCTAACGGGACGAGCCCGTCGTTTGACTAATGGTAAGCATAACGCCGGTCCATAACAATTGCAGTGCCACTCAGAGCTTTGAAACATAAAAGCCAGTACGGCGCTGCAGTGCGCTCGTTTACCTATTACATTAGGAATCATTAAGGTTAGGCTCCTTACATTAGGAATTAGGTTTCATAAGCCCAGTAATGTCACTGGCTACTTTTCTCACCAAACCGGAACACAGACGCAGAATGCACTCGGGACCGGAGATGGATTGCTGATCACTAGTGCGATGAAGTACCGTTTAAAGGGCTGTACTCCTAGTATCATTTATAAATAGTTAAGGTATAATCCCTTTGTAAAGAAATAAGGTTGAAAGTGACGATGCCTTAGTTGAAAGTTATTTCGTATTAAGAAAAAGAGACGCCATAAAGTTAAATATTTTTACATATGATCTTAGATGACTAAATTTCCTTTCTATTGATTACAATAAATATGATTGTTATCTATCGCACCAAATATTAAGCACTTCGAGACAAAATAATTTTTCGGGAGCTTTTTTGCGTTTTTTTACAAGGTTCTGAGCCATTTCTTTTACATATTTTATAGATAAGTCTTTTCTATAAATACTTTGCTATACATACTACTATTATTTTTTTGTATGAAAGTGGTACCTGGAACAAAAATACAATTTTTAAACTTTTTGTCAGTCTGTCTGTTTGTGCCGGCTAATGTCCAAAACGGCTGCACCGGCTTTGACGGGACTTTCACTGGCAGATAGCTGATGTTACAAGGAATCATTTAGGTTCAGTGGGCGAAGCCGCTGGGCACACACTAGTAGATAATATATCCTATTGTAGTTATAATCTTGTGTGACAATAGTATAAAGAAACACAAATCTGTCAAAATCGAAGCTGATTTAATTTTTGTAAAGTTTTTGCAGACTAAAAGAAAACTCACGAGTGTCAAAATAAAAAAATGCGGGAGCGTAATATACTAGCTTAGTCTCGGAATGAAATATTTTATAAAACACATTATGATTATAAAGTCAAAACGTGTTATTAACATAAAAAACTGCTCTCATAAACTCATAATCGATCCACATAAAAAAACTGAAAATAAACAAAACGGCGGCAAACACGCGGCCGCCGGTACAAGCCCGCGATTGTAAAAACTACATAACACTGATAAATAAATGCTAAATTATTGAATAAATAAACATACATATTGTATTAACGAGCTACATACCTTACATAACAATTGACTAATATTAATAGCGTGTTTTGTTTACTACAAGTCCAATAATAGTAAGTGGGCTCGCAGTAACTCACGCCGGGCTTATGAATGGAGCGCTCACTCGACATTTATGTTTATAACATATGGCATGATGTCCGTCGGCTGCGATCAGCTGGTTCCATTACAATTTGATGTCTTATCGGCGGACTTGTGCGGCGGACAATTTAAATGTTATGATTCGGATTGATCCGCGCCTTCGACGACGGACGCCCGGACGACTCGCCTTATTTATTTACAGACCGGGTTCGAATACGTGCTGACTGTCATTTTAATGTTTCCCTTTTAGTTAATCGAAGGACGCTTTTATTTCCAAGATTTTGGTGTCAGATAAAGACCTTATCAGCTTTTACGTTTTCCTAATCTTCTTTTCTGTTGTGTGACTTGCTTGAGTGCAAAAGCAAATTTATTTAGATTTAGCTCTGTTTATCTGGAGCCGAGTAATTTCGTTTTATTTTTTATTTTTGAGAGATTAGTGATTGACCTCATCTGATCTTAAGTTCGCAGTGGTCACGAGCGCCATGTTCAAAGGTGGTTAAACGCTAAGATGGCGAATGGAGACTGGCTGCACCTGCTGGAACACATGCATATAGCTGGAGTTCGAAAGAACTCGTGTTGGTAGAGAGCTGACTTCATTATTGTTAGCCTTTTCTTGTACATCCTCATAATATGATTAAATGTTAACGTCTTCTGCTGAGTACAAAGCGTCACTTGCTTCTATGCTGAGTTGTTGTTACCAAATAGTTATATATGTATGTATTTACATTTTATATGCTGTTTTAAGTTTTGATGTGATATTGATTGATGTTCGCCGAGATGTTTGTGATATCTGCTCATAGTTCTCGTTAGAAGCGATGCTGTTGATTCAATGCTTTAACCGTGTTGTGAAATTGATCTCTAGGTCACGAGTGACGGAACAGACGTGTTGTGTTTACTGAGAGGAATCTGTGAGAAAAGTGATGAACGTGGAACGACTGTTGTGGCCTGTCGGTAAAAACCAAGACTCGGAAATCGTATAATCTTGATGAAAGGTTGAGTCGATTGAATTGTAGTCTTTAGAATTTCTGAAACAGATTTGTTTATAAAGCTTTTCATTGAAAGATTTCAAGTTCGACTATGTACATATACGAATATTTTGAATCTAGCAAATAAATTGATGTAGGATAAGAATCTTCAAAAAAGTATAGCATTTAACTTTAATTCTCTGTATAAGAATTTATTTTCAAAGTATTTTTTAATTTTAATTTATCCATTTTTATATATAATTAGCCATTTAATTTTAATTTTTAATCTTTAGCTGTCGCTATAACCTTCTTTGCGATGCCTGAAAAGGGCTACTAAGTCAAAAGATCTCATATAAGTAGAATAAGACCTTTGTACATACACTTAGTTATGCAAAATAAATGAATATGAATATTTTTAAGATAATTATTATTGTTAATGTTTATCTTGATTAGCTCTACAAATGTTTAGTAAAACATTTTTGGGCAACGACCTTTTCACGTCGTCACAAAGAAACATTAATTATTTAATATCAATATCACTATTAACACAATGTAGACTAACTGTTGCGGCGCGCTGCCCGCTGCACGGTAGCATAGTAAACGGTAGTCTAGATTTATAGCGCGTTACAAAAAGTTATACAAAAACTTCATAACGTCCAGGTACGTTATTGTTCGATAAATTGTTACGAGCCAAAAATGTGCTACGTACAATTGATTGGTACGAGGTGGCAGGTGGTCCGCCTGTCTCAATACGCCGTGTGAAATCATTAGAAAATAAAAAGTGGCGAAGCACGAACCAGGTTCTCGTCAAATGGGTTCCGTGCACCCTAAAACCGGTTATAGGCTCTGTGCGGGAGATAAAGTGAGTGCTGCTTCGCTGTCAGTTGTAATGCTAATGCATTGTATTAATTATATTATTGGTTCAAAGAGTAGGTTAACTGCTTCCTAACTGGTTGGTGTATTGTGTGTTATTTCTGAAAGCGTTTTCATGAACCAAAATGTAGAGCACTTGAAAGTGGGATAAGTACATGAATTATGTATTCTATGTTACATGATCGTCTTAGCTCAACGTTTGTGTCGCTATATTTATTCTATAATTATTTCGATATTACAAAATCTTAAAAAAATGCTTCAAGGTTGTATCAATCTCGATGTTCTTCGAAAAAAACTCAAACTAGTACATTTTGTACGATTCACTTGTGTCGGGTGCCCGAAGTATAGGCATTGTTAAAGTTCATCAGATCTCCGTCGAGTTGAACCCAAACGGCGCGTACGAAAGCTACTCATCCAAGCTTAGACTTTCTCCTCGCTCGAAGTCTTGGATAATGATCTCTTCCTGTATATTGGTTTCGCCATTCGCTAATTGAGCCGAGACTTGAAATTCAACTTAAAACTTACGTAGGCCGGCGCTTATGCCATCTGCGCCGGCTCTACCTACGAGCGGTGGCGGGACCGTTACATTAGCATAACACACAGATTACTGCATAGTGCACATGCAAAGCTTAGGAAACTCTTGCTCGAAGGAATCGAAAGTAGAAGTCGACGGCACATATCAGTCCTGTGGCGTAATTCTCGTTGCCATGTCGCGTAGGTACTCGGTCCCTTTTGCTCACCTAGACACTAAGTAGAAATAGAAAGAGACCTAAATAATAGAATTGTCATCAGAAAGGGCTTAGCCTTTGATTATGAACTTAGTTGTAAGTTTAGCAAACGATCGTGATAACTTAGTATGTAGTTCCGAATGGCTGCTACAGGGGTGGTGAGTTTGATATGGCATTAAAACCAGTTTTGTTAAGACACAGGCACTGTCAGAAAATTTCGGATTGTGAAAGCCTACTGTCTGGATTATTTTAGTAAACCATGAGACATCATTATTATGTCCACGTATACGTGCACGTGTCCAGCACTCTGGTAATCATAGGCTAATCGTCAGTTAATTACCATAATCCATAATGTCTACAAAATACTTGGTCGGTAACTATGCGTTTAGATAGTCATAAAAACGTGATGCAAAAACCCGTTATAATGGACGACTCGCACGACCATCAGCGGCGACCGCGCGAGCTGTGCTTTTGCGCTGTAGTGGTTTATATAAGAACCTGTGCCAAACTGTAAACAGTTAATATTTTACCATCTCAAAATGCGTCTCGAGTCTCAACGCACTTTAAAGTAGAGTTGACGGCACCGAGAGGATATTATCAAATTTAGTGCTGCAGCTACATTCCATCACTCTAAAGAGCCATATCACTATGCAGAACTCTTTCCATGCGGATACCCACACGTAGCTAATAAAGCTCTTTCATTTAGCTTATTTAACTTCAAAATGGTTTATTCATATGGGTCCCAAGGAAGCACTCATGAAGGTTAAAATAAATGACTAAGTGCTCGTTCCAAATTATTATAGGCCGAGTAAGAAGGGCAAGAAACTCGTCACGGCATTCTTTTTAAAAATAGTTTTTACAATGATTCTATTGCTAACAATAATGTTTAAAATTGAAGTCTACGTATCATAGTAGTCGCCAGGAGGCTCCCGATCTACGTGCCTCTATGCATCTTTGTCATCGTTAACTTGCATTCGCTTGTACAGATAGTAACAGAGCCCTTCCACCGTTCCAGGGAGGAGGGCGAGGACAAGCCCAAGCCGCCAGAGACCGCCGACGACGGCTATGAGACCAGCAACAGCGGCGAGGCGCGCCGCAAGCCCTCGAGCGCCGAGGGCTCGCCCGCGCCGCCGCCCGACCCGTCCCCGCCGCCGGAGCCGCCCTACGAGCCGCTCCTGCGGTACCCGGAGCCCGAGCCCGAGTACCGCCACTTCGAGCCGCCGCAGGAGAGCCCCTACCAGCACTTCCCGTTCCCCAAGTACAACGAGCCGTACCCGTTCAAGCGCGAGCCGGAGGCGCCCTACGACATGAGCCACCATGCGCACGCGCAGCACTACGCGCCGCTCAGCGCCAAGCGCGAGGACGACTACAACGGCATCAAGCGCGAGTGCGACGACCCCTACTCGTTCGTGGAGGAGGACCCCATGTGCGCCATGCTGCAGCCGCCGCCGCACCACCTGCCGCACCTGCACCCGCACCAGCACCCGCACCCGCACCCGCACCTCGTGCACCAGCAGATGTGCATGGCGCAGCCCAAGAAGAGGGGCCGCAAGAAGAAGATCAAGGACGAGAACGGGTGAGTGCACCCTGCTTTGTGTACCACTTGTCTTATCTAGTTCACCGATAGGCTCTCGGGTGGAGCGGACTGTCTTTGCGGTTAAATAGGAGACGTAGCACTTTGACTTTACGTGACTTGGTTGTAAGGTGCACTGAATGCGCACCCGTCACGGAACTAATAATAGTATGTCAAATCAAAACAACCAAGTTCATGAAAAAAATATGACGGAAAAACTGTTAGATGACGCGATTGTGACACGGCGCTCAGTCGCGTGAATCTCCCTAGAAAATGTTCAAAACTATTATACGGCCCATTACGATTTGGCTTCATTTCAAGTGTCGTCAAAGTTCGCGGCGCAGTTTAATTCTTAAAGTTTATTTAGTAAATAGTTCGGCGCGGGGCGGGCCCGCTCTCTCGGGACCGCACAATATTTGATTCATCGGTGCGTTGCGTCACTAACTGTTGCACGTCGGTTGGCTCGGATGCACTACTTTTACTTTCATGTTAAAGTTCCCGAACCGAATCTTATTTATGATCGGAATATTAGAGTTTCGGTGAACAGAGCTCGCAAGTTTAAGGTTAGGTTACTTTGTTTAGTATATTTCGAAGAATGACCGACTGACCGTCAGCTGATGTTAGCTACAGTCAGTTCTACTTGTAACGAAGACGCTAAGGATATAAATACAACATTTTGGAATAAATATCTAAATATATATGCTATTTGTTATGTCTAAAAATCAAATGTATGTTTTTTTAAATTCAATAGTTTACCACTAACATACCTGATCTTAAGAGACGATGGCGAAAGTATGTAAGGGATGGGGACACTGAACGACTTGATCGTAACCTGGTCTAAAACATCAAATGTGCCCGACCACATACTGTCAACATTATTGGGTAACAGCTAGCCAGGAGAACGCAGAAAATGCCCTTCAACTAAAGTTACATCACGATGTGTTCCTACAACAAAAGCTCTGGCATTGCGGGATTGGAACTCTAGATGTATGAATCTGCGAGCTTACTACAATGAGCTATCGCCACTTTGTTTGTTAGTGGTAGGACTAACTCTTCTGCGAGTGTCCGTCTGGATTGTTACCACCTCTTGAAGTCTGCCGCCAAGCAGTAATGTGCAAGCATTACTGTGTTCCGGTTTGATGAGCAGAGTATCCAGGGAAATTACAGGGCTTATGAGACTTGATACCTAATGTCTCAGGGTAACTGCAGTGTCGCGCACGCCTTTGTGTTTCAAAGTTCTGGGTGGCATTGCAATTGTTATGGGCCGGCGTTATGCTTACCATCAGGCAAACGACCAGCTCGTCTCGTTACCAAATAACATAAAAAAAACTGTTTTCAATATCTAATGTTGCAGTCCGGTGATGCGCTGTAAATGTTTTTTCGACCAACAGCGGCGCGAGTACGGAAGTCGGTTCGATAAATTTGTCGAACCGAAAAACTCGACAAATTTATCGAATGTTGCGAGCACCGAAGTCTGATCGTAAAGTATTGTAGTAGCTCTATATTCTCTTTGGATTCGACCTTTTCGATAACTTTTGTGGATTGTTTCGAGGCTCGATAAAACCCACTTTATCCATTTGAACTGTCAATTTTATCGAATTTTATCGACCGAAAAGATCCGTACTTGCGCCGCAGGCTGTAAGAAGCATTCTAAGATAAACAAATTTTCGTAATCGAACTAGAACGTTGTTCTCCTTTAGTGTTGTTTCGGCCACCCATACTGGGCTCGCATGGCGGTGACATATTAATAGAGCCGGTACATATATTGCCTATTAATAGAGCCGATACGGCCCGCCATGGACTCTCGCCGGCTCTCGTAGTTCGTGCGGCGTGGCACAGTGAGCTGGCCTGCTTCGCTGGAAGCTGTTCGTAACTGCCACCGGTGCGCTGGCTCGCTGGCTTACTGGCTGGCTGCTGTGGTGACATAAGGGACTGTTTCTTCTTATTTTATTTTGACGCGATGATTTCTCAGCAGTTAGTGAGTCGCGCTCGATGATTTGAAATAAACCGAGTTTCAGCTTAAGATCAAGGAAAAGTAACGCGATGCAACCATTCCATATCGTTGTGGGGCTTGTTCTGGCTCGCCTGGATAGTTTGGGACCTTATTGCAAATTCTTCGCTAAGAACGTTCCACATGGGTTATAGGTTTGGTTTAACTTGTCGCCATCACATCAAATGCACAGCACAAGTGTATTTCATTTTACTGGAAGGAGAAACGCCTATTATAAGGCCTTTTTGTAGTCTTCACTGTGATGGTATAAGCTGAAAAGGAAAACCAACTTCAGTAGAAACCCTTTATCCGCTCTAAACTAGCTATTATTTGAGAGTCTGTCCTTTCTCGTATGGGACAGTGGACCGCTCTCAGTTTTTTTTGGTATAGCAAATGGGCTTGCGTTTGACACCTGATGTTTAACGATGTTGCGGTCGACGATGTAGCTCGCTTGCCCAGAAGATACCTGTTCATTCAGTTAGGGGCCTCCTGCGGGCTCACCTTCTACACAGACGATTGTTTTCTAAATAACCACATCCATTGAATCCGATATTTTAACGCGCCCTCCGAAGCTAGTGCTTATTTGTAAATACTGCTAGCGTGAGCGCCGAGCGGTCCCATACAAATGACACTGGCCGTTCCGTACGTTACCTAACCTTCGTATCTATTTAGACAGACTGATTTGACTTCACTATGAGCGAGATCCTAGAAAGGATTTTAAAGGATTCTTATGTAGAAGAGCTATACAAGTAGAGGATCATGAACTGACTTAAAAAAAAGGATTTACATTTCGAACTCCCTCTTCATTGTTAAATTTTTGTTATTCCAAGAAAGTATTTCAAAAGATGCAACCCTAGTGATTTCTCTAAATTTAATCAAGACATGGTGACCGGTTTATGATTATGACACGTTTCGTTTTGATTTGTGAAAGTACTGCCCGAGATGGTGGTGGAGTATGCTGGTCGTCTTTTGACTCCTGTAAAGTGGACTAAACGCATAGAAACAGCGCGACGGCAGCGTATTGGCAGCGCGGGCGCGGCGCCGGCGCACGCGCACGCGGCACGGTCGCCGCGGCCGCCGACCCCGACGGAATTAGCGCTACGTCCCGACCACAGAGACACACTCCCGACACACTTACCAGCGCCACTGCGCAGCGCTGCGCCGCGCCGCTGCCGCTGCTCACTGCTGCTACACTGCACTACACTACATGGGCTCCTGGGCCACACGGCAAAATCAACTTTTTAATATTCACTCACCGATCGTTTACTTAATACTGGCTGCGGCCGGCGGTTTCACTCGCGTTGAAATTGAGAGAACAGTGCGTTTCTCGGGATAAAAACTTACTCTCCGGCCCATAAACTATCGCAAAGCAAAAAATCACGTCGATCTGTTGCTGCATGAAAAAAAGACAAACCAACACACACTTTCACATTCAGTTAGATTACAAGTTTATTGTGGACTTAAAATAAAATATTACGTTTTGGTTTTTTTAACAATAAACTTAACTCGTAGTTTTCTTTTACAGAAATATAATTCTTTGTACGAAACTGGTTTCGTGAAAAGATCATTTATTTTGTCATAAGTAACTGGTTACGGAAGTTCTACGGTTACGTAGACGGCCGAAGGGTTTATAATGAGTACGCATAAATAGGGCATAAATTAGCGTTTGGCTACTGTGTACCTTATTACCTATTGTTGATATCACGCTACACCTACAATAGAGACTAGGAACACATCGATAAATAGATACAACTCCCTATTGAAACTACAACACAGACACCTTGATACTAAGCCTCACAATGGCCGACGTGACTAGGAGATCTATTCCAGATCAATAGGTGTAGATGTGGACGTTGCTACTTACAATGTTCAACTTGAAAGAACTTGATTCTCTACATTAGTATGTATTAATAAGCAGTGTCCAGTTATTAGTCCTCCCGTGGGAACTCTTAATTCTCCAAGATAAAAGGAAGCTTCATCCAAGCGCGGAGTGTTTGCTTCAGAGCAAGCGAGTGCACAACAGCACGCGCGCCTCGCCGCCTGTACGTATAATGACGCTAATTTGAATAATTTATGCTCACATTTTCGTGGCACCATTGATGCTATCTCCGATGTTAATTAAGCCAGCAGTTTTTAACAGTCGAAAGACGCGCGGAAACCCAACTCGCTGCCGAGTTTACACAGCTATGTACATACTATACACATACATGCAAATGTTAAATCTCACTTGGAGAGGTTGGCGTGGTTGCCCTTCGACATTGTTGAGTCTATTTCGAAATGTACCATCCGTTGTACAGTTGACAGGCTCTTGTTTGAGCGTGAGTTGGCTACTTTGCGTCGTCAATATTTGTGCCGGCCGGGTGTTGAACATTGCAAAAAGCTGCATAGTTTTGCTTCTTCACTTAGCTAGTTAATACCGTAATAGACTACCGTTTGACGACTGCCTCGGCTTTGCGTACGTCAAGTGACGAGTGACGGTGTGATCGACGGTGGTTGATACGCTAACCCAAGAAAATGTAGAAATGAAACTGACTCTCCGGTCGGCTGCCGGCAGCCTGGAATACACCGAGGACGTGCTTGGCAACAGATTCTTAACTCAACTCGCGAGGCGAGCGATGGAATGCATGATGTATTGTGTATTCCTTGCTGTCTTACACAGGAAACTAAATAAACAATTTATGATTTGGACAAAAGCACGGGTTGATTGATGCATTAGTCCATGACGTCGCTGCTTTCCTTGCCTATCGGAATTTTCTATCTAAACATGTTATTAGGTTTGGTCTCTACGTTTCAACTTTATCTTGTTTTGATCTTTGGTGTTCCATACGTCCACGCGACTTTACACGTGATCATCGGGCGTTACTCAACAGCCCTCGACAATCGGCATTTAACGCTCAGTTGATGTATTTCGGGAGCGCGTTCTCCGTAGTTCCCGATTCTTCGGACACAACGAACCCTGGGGGTTGGGTGGTCCTGGTTTATTTTCGCGGTGGCCTATCAGCTATCTACCAATAAAAGAAATTCCTCCTCGTCCCAATTACCGTGCGATAGTGCGTTGCGTGCGCGCGTGTTTACGTCGCGCGAGTATTTCGGGACCGGAACCCGCGCCCGCCGCCGCCGCCGCCGCCGCTAGCCAAAAATCCCGCAATCAGATCAAGGTGGACCAAGCGGCGGCGAACGCTTTCGATTATTGTTTGGTGAAATGTGGAGTTAGGAACTCCGTCTTGTGCCTATGCAGAGGTATCAACAGAAAAACTACGGCCGGGTCTACAACAGCCAAATAGAGATAGTATACATTATTATGTCCAATTGTCCATATTGATAATTGCAATGAGTTGTCATACTGGCCGTATGTGACTCACAGCGATGAATGAGCGCGGTGCAAAGCTGCACCGGACCAGAAAAAAAACTGCGAATTGTGTCACGTACATAAAAAGCAGTTAATATGTAATACTGACACATTGCAGACAGTCAATGTAAAGTGAAGAACGTGCTTAGTCAAAATAAACGTATTTGGGAGCTGCGTACGCATTCGGCCACGTTATGTAACTCGCATATGATTGAATAGTTTGATGTTTGACAACGTCGCAGCCTCCGCGTGACGCGCGCTGTGCACTGCCTCGAGTGCTCGCCACACACGAGAACAGCGCCGCGGTTGGAACCGTCCACATTAGAGCCATCGGAACTTGTGCTTACAAAACAAAGCAGACACAATAAAAGTGCACCGACACTTGTCACATCAGCGACCTGCAGTCGTCACTCGATCGATAGAAATATGTACATAATAAAAATATAGCACAATTTTTCTGCTATTAATTTTGGTATTTTCGGGGGTAGGTTCGCTTGCTTTGGTAGCTTCATTGGCGAATTTCATTTTCCAGGTAGTAGGACTAACTCTTCTGCGAGTGTCCGTCTGGGTGGTAATGTACATAATATAACATCACCATATAATGTACATATGATTGCAATAAATGATTGAGTATTGAGGGTACCACCGCTTTGTTCGTGCAGTCTGCCGCCAAGCAGTAGCCTGCAAACATTACTGTGTTCCGGTTTGATGAGCAAAGGCGTCAGTGAAATTACTGAACTTATGAGACTTAATACGTAGTCTCAGGATAATGTATGCAATGCAGTGCCGCGCAGGCCTTTACGTTTCAAAGTTCTGATTGGCTCTGCAGTTATTGGCTGGCGTTGTCCATACCATCAGGCGAACGACCAGCTCGTATCACTATCCGATAGAATAAAAAAAATCAAGTTTTCGTCGGCTCTGCAAGCCAGGGGCCCCGGGTTGGATCGATTGTGTGATGACCACAAACTTTGTTCTCGTGTCTTGGATGTTTGTGTGTGTCCATGCCACTTGTGACACAGGGAACCATAGCGCAGGAATACGAGAGTGCAATTGTTTGTGTGTGTCCATGCCACTTGTGACACAGGGAACCATAGTGCAGGACTACGAGTGTGCAAGTGTTTGTTTGTTTGTTGAATGCTCTCCTTTTAGTTCTGTTGACTGCCTCGTACCTACATAACAATTGTTTATAACGCCATGTCATAAATCCAAACAATCGACAATCACGAGCCACTAAGTATTAAAGCTCATAAAACGCTTCTCAATTTGATTTATTTATAAACAAAGGAAACTTGTCGCTATAAATACTCGAGCTTTCCCTCCCTCCCCTCCCATTCTGCACTCGTGACGTAACTGAGTAGACGTCGAATGGACGACGTCAAACAACGCGCCACCCCGACACGTGAATGAGATACCGTTCCGAGTTTCAACGTATTTCTTGTAAAAGAAATCATTTGTTAAGTTCTAGTGCAAGTGTCTAATTTATGATCTGAAATTATTAATTTAAAATAAAGACTACTTTGTACTAATTTGTTGATTTAGTGGTGGTGCCTCGTGGCTCCTCCCGAAGTTTTTTACGGAAATGTTATTATTACTAGGATGATGAGCTAATGAATTGACTCTTGTCATCGTTCCCGACAACGTGACCATTCTGTTTCTGTAATAAATTTCAGCCAGATCCGTTGAGCGTTTCAACGTGATTGAGTAACAATGAAACGATGGACGGCGAGTCAAATGGCGTTCCCTAGCCTTTGCCTATGGCTGGCCGTACACGCTCAGTCGCTTATACATGGTTACGTTTTGCTGTCAAAATAACCATGATTTTGCATCAAGCTCGGATTACGAGATAATACATTGCGTGTGGCTTGATGTAAAACCACCAAAAAAACAACGTAATATACAAGAACAATACAGCCACATAGTGCTATCTCTTTCACTCCGTTCAGAATACGCAGACTGATTGTAAAACTAATTTTTTGAGTAGTTATTGTAGAAGTGGCTGCGGGTCGTCTATTTGACTATACCTCTAACCATGGTATGGTTGGCGCTCGGACTAGATTACCAAGCTCCATAGACGGTATGAATAATACATACAATTAATTAATATATTACATTTATTGTTAAAATTCATTTTCCACGATAAAAGTAGCCTCTATGTTACTTTCTGGTCCATAAACTAAATCTATGCAAAAAAATCACGTTGATGCGTGAAAGACGCATCAACCAATAGATCAACAAATTTTCACAATATAATTAGTACGGACTAAGCTAAGAATAAATCAAGTCGATGTAACAAAAATTCATCATCATCATCATCATCAGCCGGAAGACGTCCACTGCTGAACATAGGCCTCCCCCATAGAACGCTACTTGGATCGGCTACTCGCCTCATGCATCCAAAGGTTCCCCGCGGTTTTGACAAGGTCGTCGGTCCACCTAGTGGGGGGGCGTTCTATACTTCGTCTTCCGGTTCGTGGTCGCCACTCGAGAACCTTTCTTCCCCATCGGTTATCGGTTCTGCGAGCGATGTGGCCTGCCCACTGCCATTTCAACTTGCTAACTTTGAGGGCTATGTCGGTAAATTTCGTTCTCCTGCGGATCTTCTCGTTTCGGATCTTATCACGCAGGGAAACCCCGAGCATAGCCCTCTCTATAGCTCGCTGTGCCACTTTGAGCTTGCTGATGAGGCCAACAGTAAGAGACCACGTCTCAGTGCCATAAGTCATCACATGCCATAAGGGGCAACACACACTGGTTGAAAACCTTGGTTTTCAAGCTCAACGGGGTTTAGGATTTGGGTAGGATTTAGACGTTACGTTACGTAAATGTAAGCCGTAACAAAAGTTACGTAACTATGAGCCGACTTTACGTAAAATTTTGGTCAATATATTTTAAACTACTAAACCGATTTAGATGAAACTTACTCTTTTCCCTAAGTTGAAGTAAACGTAAGGCAATAAAGAATGGTTACAACCCGAATAATAGTTTCTGAGAAAAGCGCGGACAAACATACAGTCATACCTACCACCACCAGTCACATATAAAATATTGGATAGATATCCAAGCTTAGAATCCCTAATAGATTATCGTGTGTGAAGATATTGCAGTTCCAGTAATATTACATACTTACGTGTCGGATGGATAGCCTCCTTATTTGATGTCGGTTAAAAAGTGTGTAAGGTCGTCTGTGACGTCGTGACTCATAGTGATGTCGTGTACGTCCGTTCCAGCATGGAGATAAAGCTGGAGCCGGGCATGGAGGGCGCGCTGCCGCGGCCTGTGAAGGAGCGCAAGAAGCACGACCGCTTCAACGGCATGTCCGAGGAGGAAGTGTCGCGCCGCACGCTGCCCGACCACCTCGCGGAGAACCTCGACATCATCATTGTGAGTACGGTCGCACAAATTTCTATTGGTGTTTATTGGGTTTTCCCAGACCCGAGACAGACGTTCAAATTCAGCATTCGAATACCTATCTGCCCGGCCGGGCACCGAACCTCGGACTTCCCGCTCAGAAGGCAATCGGTGCATCTTCCTAGGTATTATTACAGTTTATGATAGTACTACACGTTATTGTAAGTAAATATCTTAAAATATACATTAAGTTGAGAGTAATCATCGTAAAGTAAACCTGTTACCGACAAACTATTCTGTTATTACTACTCCACACATTGTCAGCGTCAACGTTACTATCCACTCAGTTCTTTTAACAATATCCCACCGACTAGAGCTGCTTGTATACACTACTGAATAAATTTTATCGCTAAATCAACGAATTACAGGTCAAATTGAAAAAAAAAATGTCAGCACCAGAAATTAGTTAACAAAGTAAAATGAACTATTCATTCTTGTATGTAGTACATATGTATAGTAGAAACATTATTTTCTCGTGGTCCACTGATGTCCCCGTGTCCCCAGATCGGCATCAACCCGGGGCTGTTCGCTGCGTACAAGGGGCACCACTACGCGGGTCCGGGGAACCACTTCTGGAAGTGCCTGTACCTGTCCGGGCTCACGCGCGAGCAGATGAGCGCCGACGAGGACTACAAGGTGACCTGGCTCTGCTGCAAGTGTGGAACACTCAGGCCCGGGTTTTTATACTATTCGATAACGAGACGAGTTGGTCGTTTGTCTGATGTAAGCACAACGCCGGCCCGTAACAATTGCAGTGCCACCCAGAACTTTGAAACACAAAGGCCTGCGCCGCACTGCAGTGCGCTCGTTACCCTGAGACATTAAATCTCATAAGCCCAGTAATTTCACTGGCTACTCTGCTCATCAAACCGGAACACAGTAATGCTTGCACACTACTGCTTGGCGGCAGACTGCACTCACAAAGCAGTGGTAACCACCCAGACGGACACTCGCAGAAGAGTTGTTAGCTAAGAGATGTTAGCGGTAGAACTACTACCGCTAACATTCACCGTATTTCCCTATTTTTTAAGAACTTTAATTTTGTACAGCACTCTGAGGGTAAGATTCATAGAGAAGTTGATAACAAGCGTTGTATTTTTGCTTCCATATGTCAAAATTCAGTACTTACGTTCAAATTCATATTCAGAGACGTTTGAAACATTGCTACGCGTAAAGTCGGCTACTTTAGTCGCTCTTAAAACAAAAGTGGCGCCACCAAATGATAACGGTACTAAACTAAGGTTCGTACCTTAGTTTTCGTTAGGCGTCGTGTATCCGCTCGCGCGCTGTGAGGTGTTATAACGGAGCCTGGTGCGCTTGCAGCTGCTGAACTTCGGCATCGGGTTCACGAACATGGTGTGCCGCGCCACCAAGGGCTCGGCCGACCTGACGCGGCGCGAGATCAAGGAGGGCTCGGCCGTGCTGCTGGAGAAGCTGCAGGCCTTCCGGCCCAAGGTCGCCGTGTTCAACGGGAAGCTCATCTACGAGGTGTTCTCCGGCAAGAAAGACTTCTGCTTCGGGAAGCAGCCGGACACCATCGCCGGCACCAACACGGTCGGTGGCGCCAACTCACACTCAACTGTGTCTGTGTAACGAACCTACTGTGTTCCGTTGTTGGGGATAAGATCTCTCCCGCGACGTTTATGACGTTTAAATGTGCATAAAATCACCAGTATATTAGTCAGGATAGAAGGCCGCAGTGAAAGATTTAAACTCTTATTTGACTCGTTGACTTCGCGAGGAACTGAATTTACCTGGATTTCTATCCTGCCATCTTAAAATTTCTTTCGCCAGAGCAGCAAAAAACTCAGTCGTTCTACCATCGGTGGCTTGAACGCTTTTTTTATACTATCGAGTAACGAAACGAGTTTGTCCTTTGCCTTATGATAAGCATAACACCAGCCCATAACAATAGAAACACCAAGGCCTGCGCGGCACCAAGCGCTCCAATAAACTCACTATTTCAATCATCACACCGGAGTTCAGAATACAATAACGCTCGGACATTCCTGCGATAGAGTACAGTCACATAGCGCAGTACCCACTCAGGCGCGCCCTCGCAGGAGAGCTAGTCCTGGTAGCGACCTCGCTTCCAGGACTAGCTCTCCCTTGACCTGAGGCCCTGAGGCTTACTGTGGTGTGTCCGCAGTACATGTGGGTGATGCCGTCGTCGTCGGCGCGCTGCGCGCAGCTGCCGCGCGCGGCGGACAAGGTGCCGTTCTACGCGGCGCTGAAGAAGTTCCGCGACTACCTCAACGGGCTGCTGCCGCACGTGGACGAGGCCGAGCTCGTGTTCCCGGACACCACCTCGCGCCGTCCGCAGGAGGAGATGGAGATCCGCAGGTAACCACCCCCGCGGCTGCACGTAGCACGACTGCACGGTAGCCACTGAACAAGTTCCGCGACTACCTCAACGGGCTGCTGCCGCACGTGGACGAGGCCGAGCTCGTGTTCCCGGACACCACCTCGCGCCATCCGCAGGAGGAGATGGAGATCCGCAGGTAACCACCCCCGCGGCTGCACGTAGCACGACTGCACGGTAGCCACTGAACAAGTTCCGCGACTACCTCAACGGGCTGCTGCCGCACGTGGACGAGGCCGAGCTCGTGTTCCCGGACACCACCTCGCGCCGTCCGCAGGAGGAGATGGAGATCCGCAGGTAACCACCCCCGCGGCTGCACGTAGCACGACTGCACGGTAGCCACTGAACAAGTTCCGCGACTACCTCAACGGGCTGCTGCCGCACGTGGACGAGGCCGAGCTCGTGTTCCCGGACACCACCTCGCGCCGTCCGCAGGAGGAGATGGAGATCCGCAGGTAACCACCCCCGCGGCTGCACGTAGCACGACTGCACGGTAGCCACTGAACAAGTTCCGCGACTACCTCAACGGGCTGCTGCCGCACGTGGACGAGGCCGAGCTCGTGTTCCCGGACACCACCTCGCGCCGTCCGCAGGAGGAGATGGAGATCCGCAGGTAACCACCCCCGCGGCTGCACGTAGCACGACTGCACGGTAGCCACTGAACAAGTTCCGCGACTACCTCAACGGGCTGCTGCCGCACGTGGACGAGGCCGAGCTCGTGTTCCCGGACACCACCTCGCGCCGTCCGCAGGAGGAGATGGAGATCCGCAGGTAACCACCCCCGCGGCTGCACGTAGCACGACTGCACGGTAGCCACTGAACAAGTTCCGCGACTACCTCAACGGGCTGCTGCCGCACGTGGACGAGGCCGAGCTCGTGTTCCCGGACACCACCTCGCGCCGTCCGCAGGAGGAGATGGAGATCCGCAGGTAACCACCCCCGCGGCTGCACGTAGCACGACTGCACGGTAGCCACTGAACAAGTTCCGCGACTACCTCAACGGGCTGCTGCCGCACGTGGACGAGGCCGAGCTCGTGTTCCCGGACACCACCTCGCGCCGTCCGCAGGAGGAGATGGAGATCCGCAGGTAACCACCCCCGCGGCTGCACGTAGCACGACTGCACGGTAGCCACTGAACAAGTTCCGCGACTACCTCAACGGGCTGCTGCCGCACGTGGACGAGGCCGAGCTCGTGTTCCCGGACACCACCTCGCGCCGTCCGCAGGAGGAGATGGAGATCCGCAGGTAACCACCCCCGCGGCTGCACGTAGCACGACTGCACGGTAGCCACTGAACAAGTTCCGCGACTACCTCAACGGGCTGCTGCCGCACGTGGACGAGGCCGAGCTCGTGTTCCCGGACACCACCTCGCGCCGTCCGCAGGAGGAGATGGAGATCCGCAGGTAACCACCCCCGCGGCTGCACGTAGCACGACTGCACGGTAGCCACTGAACAAGTTCCGCGACTACCTCAACGGGCTGCTGCCGCACGTGGACGAGGCCGAGCTCGTGTTCCCGGACACCACCTCGCGCCGTCCGCAGGAGGAGATGGAGATCCGCAGGTAACCACCCCCGCGGCTGCACGTAGCACGACTGCACGGTAGCCACTGAACAAGTTCCGCGACTACCTCAACGGGCTGCTGCCGCACGTGGACGAGGCCGAGCTCGTGTTCCCGGACACCACCTCGCGCCGTCCGCAGGAGGAGATGGAGATCCGCAGGTAACCACCCCCGCGGCTGCACGTAGCACGACTGCACGGTAGCCACTGAACAAGTTCCGCGACTACCTCAACGGGCTGCTGCCGCACGTGGACGAGGCCGAGCTCGTGTTCCCGGACACCACCTCGCGCCGTCCGCAGGAGGAGATGGAGATCCGCAGGTAACCACCCCCGCGGCTGCACGTAGCACGACTGCACTGTAGCCACTGAACAAGTTCCGCGACTACCTCAACGGGCTGCTGCCGCACGTGGACGAGGCCGAGCTCGTGTTCCCGGACACCACCTCGCGCCGTCCGCAGGAGGAGATGGAGATCCGCAGGTAACCACCCCCGCGGCTGCACGTAGCACGACTGCACGGTAGCCACTGAACAAGTTCCGCGACTACCTCAACGGGCTGCTGCCGCACGTGGACGAGGCCGAGCTCGTGTTCCCGGACACCACCTCGCGCCGTCCGCAGGAGGAGATGGAGATCCGCAGGTAACCACCCCCGCGGCTGCACGTAGCACGGCTGCACTGTAGCCACTGAACAAGTTCCGCGACTACCTCAACGGGCTGCTGCCGCACGTGGACGAGGCCGAGCTCGTGTTCCCGGACACCACCTCGCGCCGTCCGCAGGAGGAGATGGAGATCCGCAGGTAACCACCCCCGCGGCTGCACGTAGCACGACTGCACTGTAGCCACTGAACAAGTTCCGCGACTACCTCAACGGGCTGCTGCCGCACGTGGACGAGGCCGAGCTCGTGTTCCCGGACACTGAGACTCCCTGTGTCGCAGGTGACATAGACACACACAACGCACATTTTATATCCAAGATCCCGAAAACGTAACGCTCATCGCACAATGTTAAAATGTATATTTTTTTTGCCTTTCGCTCGGAATATAAATAATGTCATGTTATTAATTAATGTCTGCACTTTCAAAACTCATAAATATAAATAAATCCTTAATATTTTAATCAATGAAATAGAGTAAACGAGCATAAAAACCGAAACCTCCCAATATTTTTCTCACTGTCAACTACCCTATTAGAATTTAATATATAGACTGTTCCGTTTACTGATGTAACATACTGCTGTCGTTTATTTTAAAGAGGAACTGTAAGATGAATGTAGCGGGTTCGATTCCCAAAACATTTGTGTAAAGAAAAAAAATGCAATTATTTTACCACCTGTGCGGTTATGTAGTCATGATTCTTTATAATTTTGGTATGTATCAGAACAGTAATTATTATTTCTGTTGTTTTACAGATTTATTATAATAAGCTATTTCTTAACAACTATCTTAGCTCGTAAGGTGTAGCCACCGTCTCTAATACCAATCACTCCCGATCATTCCATGTACTAAGCGACGATCGATCCGAGCCTCTATTCGTAATGTAACATTTGGCAAGCAATTCTTAAATCTCCTCATCTAACCGCAACGCAGATTCTCCCCACAGGAGAGATATAAAACTCTCAAAAAACAAATGATATTTTCGGCTTCACCGCTCTATCTGAAAACTTTGCAAAAGGTAATACAAGAATGCGTTTGTACCTGTCGGTGCGCCGGCTGTCGGATGTTGTATTACCGCAAGCGCCGGATCGATCGCCCGTATGCCCTGACAGGACGGCCGCGTGTTGCAGACTCACGACGGAGCCCGAGCCGGGGGACACCATCATCCTGGAGGACGGCACGGAGGTGCCGCTCAAGAAGAAGCGCGGCCGGCCCAAGAAGGTGAAGCTGGAGAACGGAGAGGCGGCGCCCCCCGCGCCCCGCGCGCCGCGCCAGCCGCGCCCCCCGCCGCAGCTCGACCCCAACGGAGACCAGCCGCCCAAGAAGAAGCGCGGCCGCCCCAAGAAGATCCGCCCCGAGGAGCAGCAGTTCCTGCTACAGCAGCAGCAGCAGCAACAGCAACAGCAGCAGCAGCAGGTGAGTTGCGCTTTTACGTTCTGCAGGGCGAGTTTGAATCGATATGTTATCCCGGAAGGGGATGACTGGGACCATGGTAGTTCACAAGTTGTGAGAATCTCCCTTGGACACAGGTCATTCCAAATGTCCTCACATCAAACGTGAAATGCGCGGCATTTTCTGGAATAATTTTTAAATCTCTTCTAATCAACATCATTATTTAACATAGTTCAAGTGAATCGAGTGATCTAAGGCTGCCCGAAAATGCTGTGGTAGAATTTTGAAGTAAACTTAAATGTTTTCTTCAATGAAAACTTCCAAATTTCAAAACTCGTAAATCAAATGTTGTTGACCTCCAGACGTAATCCCCTTTCGGGCTAGCATACCGATTGAAACTCAGGCTGTATTGCTGATGTTTTATGTTATTTGAGTTTCTAGAACAACAATGACTATATTGTTGACAAACTAATTAATTGCTATCTTATTTTAATAACACTATGTTACTAATTTCTACAAGTACAGGGTTTATGTCACATATGTTTAAGATTCAGAGACGTGTTAAAGCGTACACTCAAGCTGTTAGATGTGAATTTGTGTAGAATTTTCACAAATGTAGACATGAGAGCTCACATTTATCTCTGATCTATTGCATCTCTGAATAGACTTCGCGATGGTAAACTTACACAAACACCAAACGAAGCAATTCTGTAGGTAACAGAAAAAATCGCTATAATCGATAATGGTTATAAATAATCATAATGATCAGTAAAATTAATTAATCTTTGCATTGACAGAATCCATCATTGGGCAAACTGTAAATGTCACCTTACCATAGTTTGTATAGTCTACAAAAATTGGTTGACCCGCCTAAAGGGCGTTGAAACCCTACATTTAAAAGGCAGCGTACCGATGGGTCTGTTCGTGTCCCGCAGCAGCAAGCCAACGCGATGCTGCAGCAGCCGCCGCAGCTGCCGGCGCTGCAGCCGCTGGCGCACGAGGGGTACCTGCCGCACTCGGCTGCGGGGGGCGCCGGGGGCGACTTCCCCGCGCAGCTGCCCTCCCCGCTGGGGCAGGCGCCGCTCATGTACCACCAGCAGATGAACGACAACGCCACCTACTTCCAGACCAACCCGGGTCAGTGCATATCCATATTTTTATACGTATAACTGTGCGTTTTTCCAGGAAAAAGTATTATATCATTCCTTGGTCTATAAAATATGTAAAATTCAAATCGATCCTTCGCTTCGATCGTAGGCCTCCCCCGTAGAACGACACTTGGATTGTCCACTCGGGCATCAGACGGCTCTCCGCGGTTACAGGGGGCCCGCCTACGCTACTACGTCTTCTGGGTCGTAGTCCCCACCTTGACAACTCTTCTTAGTTTTATATCTCAACTAGCTGCTGCCCCGCGGTTTCACCCGCGTGAAGATTTTGGATTACATGGTTTTTATTTTTTTGCGCGGAACCCTAATTATTTTTCTAAAATTAAAGTAGCCTACGTTACTCCTTGTAACATCAACTATCTGCCAGTGAAAGTCCCGTCAAAATCGGTCCAGCCGTTTCGGAGATTACCCGGAACAAACCGACAGACAGATAACAATTTTAAAAATGGTTGTTTTGTTATAGGTACCGTATATACTTTCATATGCATTTAGTAAAAAGCTGTTATTTTGATATTACAAACGGACACTTCAATTTTATTTATCTGTATGGAGTATGGATTTATAGCAATTTTTAATCGATTGTCCAGGCATGGAGTCCCCGCTGGATGTGTCCAACGGTCTGGGCGGCATGTCGCGCGGGTACGCGTCCCCGGGTGGGGGCGGCGGCGGGGGCGGGGGCGGCGCGGGGTACGCGGCGTCCCCGCGCGGCGTGTACGCGTCCCCGCGCTCGCAGGGGTACTCGCCGAGCCCCGCGCGCACGCCGCAGCCGCAGGTAACCACCGACACTCACACTCGCCCTCCATCAACAAGGAGGCGTGGCGGCAAGCAGCACAGGCGCATGTGACGACCGCTTCTTACACTTCAACTTTAAACATGATCGTTAGCATTGGAAGCATTGTAAAAACTATTTTTACAAAGAACGCCGAGACGAGTTTCTTGTCCTTCTTGCTCGGTCTATACCGATTTGGAACGGACACGGTGGGTTTCTGGAAGGTTCGTTGACTTTGAGCACGGATTGGATCTGTTGATGTCTGTGTCATTTATTATGTTCTGATACAGACAGCATTCGTTGTAGTCTGTGATTCGGGTACACGAACGTTACAGAGGCCCGCTGTTAGAGTCATTTATTTTAACCTTCATAAGTGCTCTCTTGGGGCCTGTATGAATAAAGCAATTTGAATTTGAGTGTGGTGGAGTCGTGTCCCAATCGTACGTTGTCCCGGCGCAGTTCCCGGCGAGCCCGGCAGCGTTCTCCGCGCCGTCCCCGCCGCGCGCGGGGGGAGGCTACGGCTCCCCGGCAGCGCGCGGGGGGAGCTTCGCCGCGCGCTCCCCGCTCTACGCGCACAGCCCCGCGCCCTACCAGCACCAGCAGGTATTACACACATACCATTTTTTTTAAATAATTTCTAATAACGAGACAAGTGGGTCGTTTACTTTATAGAAAGCATCCCACCAGCTGCTGCTCGTAACGACCGCACGGAACCTACTCGTCAGCAAGAGTCCTAGTTTTGTTCGTGAAGTAATGTCGCGCATGCGCGTCTATTTTCCGATTTGAGAAATAACGTAATGATGGGTGTTTGAGCTCGATGAGAACAGCTGAGCAATCATTAAGAGCTGTGGCGCGAGTACGGAACTGTTCGATCCATAAATTGACAGTTCGATAAGATTAAATTAGAATTAGGTAGGACGTTGTGGATTTTTGTCGAAAACGAAACACAACCTTTTTCCCGAGAACGAAAACTAATCTTAGAAACTAGTTTCGCGACGACGACAAGTTATATTTGTAATCGGTTATCGATTACATTTCTTACACAATGACGTTTGTCTTTGCGTTGACCGAATAACTAATTTCGCAAAGTGATTTTCGTGTAAAAACCGTGCCGAACGGCGTTAAAATCTTATTATTAAAATTTTCGTGAGTATCACACATTATAAATTGTTAAAAACCGGCTATAACTCACGTCATTTGTCGATATTGTCGACCTAGGTTTCGAGCGTGTCCGACGCTCTTCCTCAGGGAACAGTGGTCGTTGCGATCTCGCCGCGTGCACTCCCTGAGGAAGAGCGTCGGACACGCTCGAAACCTAGGTCGACAATATCGACAAATGACGTGAGTTATAGCCGGTTTTTAACAATTTATGACGTTTTATACATTTATGTTAAAATAGTCTTCGTTCCATATACCAGTCTTCGAATTGTGAGATGCGAATATTTACCTATATATACATATTGAAGAAAGTAGATTCGGCTTCGTTTCGAAAAAATCAAGAACTACCTATCTCTTATTAAATTTTTGGCGACAGGAGGCGTTGTTCCCGGGCAGCCCGGCACGGTTCTCCGCCTCCCCGCACGCGCACCTGCCGCACCCCTACTCGCGCTCGCCCGCGCCGCAGGTAACACACACACACACACAGATATTACCAGTTCCGGTGGCAGTCTATTAAATATCCTTGCAGGATGATACAGATACTTGCTACTAAATAAATATGTAAAACATTTTTTGTAATATGGGAATCCGATTTATCACGGGGTGGCCTATGTTCAGTAGTAGACATCTTTCGGCTGATCATGATGAAGGTTTCATTGTTTTGAGTACATTGTAAATTAAAACTAAAATATACTTAGCTATTTTAGGTTTTTCACAAAAACAGAAAAAGGTTAGTTTTTTTTCAAATGTAATGTAAATTAGACTATTTAAAAATAATTCACACATAACGGGATATTTACCGTGATTATTAATAATAATCACGGTAAATATCCCGTTATAATGTGTGAATTAGTTAATAACCGTGAAAGTGTAAAACAGTATTAAAAATATTCTCGCATGTTTGGATCTTGCTTATCCATATGCGCGTAAAGTTTAGATTAAAATTGATTTGTTTATTTCGGATATTTTGGATTTGAAAGTTTGTACGAAAGCTGTAATTGGGATGTTGACTGTATTCAAATAAAAATATAATTTTGCCGCGAAACGGTAGTTTTTGAGACAGAAATCCTATAAAACACAATATTTTTGTTTATTTTTAAGGAATTTAATTTTAATTCTATAATCAAAATGTAATCACATCGCTCCGAAGTCACGTGACATAAAAGATTATTAATAATAATCACGGTAAATATCCCGTTATAATGTGTGAATTAGTTAATAACCGTAAAAGTCTAAAACAGTATTAAAAATATTCTCGCATGTTTGGATCTTACTTATCCATATGCGCGTAAAGTTTAGATTAAAATTGATTTGTTTATTTCGGATATTTTGGATTTGAAAGTTTGTACGAAAGCTGTAATTGGGATGTTGACTGTATTCAAATAAAAATATAATTTTGCCGCGAAACGGTAGTTTTTGAGACAGAAATCCTATAAAACACAATATTTTTGTTTATTTTTAAGGAATTTAATTTTAATTCAATAATCAAAATGTAATCACATCGCTCCCAAGTCACGTGACATAAAACGCGCGTGACGTCACTTGTTCAATCGGAAGGAGTATATATATATAGTTTTTGCTTTTGGCTCCACGTGATTTGCGTATTAGTAAATAACATAAAATCAACAACAGCACATTTTCGCATTCCCGCCAAAACTCCAATGAGTATATTGCTCGTTGTGCTTAGTATTTTAGAGTGATTTCTGTGATTATTTATCTGTGCCGTGAATTCCGCGCCATTTTTTCGAAATTTATTTCGACTCTTGAATATGAATCTTGAATTGAATATTTCTCCCATGATGGAAAGTGGCTTCATAAAGGCAAATAATTCCAATTTTCCGAGAATTGATTGTTTTACGGTGGCCAATTTCTTCTCGACAAACGATAATTTCTGCTCTGCTGAATTTAGAAATGTGAAGACCTCCGTGTAAGTACTTATTATACCAAAAATCATTATTTCTATAACCAACAATGAATATATAATAGTAATCATAGATAAACAACTTTTCTGGTGTTTGAACTGTACTGCTTAAACACTGAGGCACCGCACAACGCTTGAAAAACTTATAACTCATATTTTAATAAATAACAATACACGTAGAACACATCGAATCAACTTGTCACTAAACGTAGCACAGACTAGGTAGTAGTGGTTATATTCTCTTTGCTTGTCACTTTACAGTGTTATAGAAAAATACTCTGTGACGTATTGAACAAGTGACGTCACTGGCGTTTTGGAGTGAAATTTAAAACGGCATTTAAAATACATGATAATTAAAATATTAGTTGTTTTAAAAAGTAAATTTAAATATTTTGGGTTATAATAGGCCCATACGCATCGTTTTAAACACTTTCCCAAAATCAGTCAACATCCCAATTGTGAGATATAAACGCTAAATATAACGACTTAGTTCCCTGTACGATCCGTCGTTGTGTCCGTTCAGGCTACGGCGCGGCCGTACTCGCGGTCCCCGGTGCCGGCGGGCGGGGGCGGCGGCGCGGGGCAGGGCGGGGGCGTGGCCTTCCCCGCGGCCTCCCCGGGCGGCTACGGCGCGTCCCCCGCGCACACGCCCTACAGCCACCACTCGTCGCCCGCGCCGCCGCCGCACACTCCCACCTACATGGAGCCGCACCACCACCACCAGGTACGCACACACGCACAGCACACACTCACACGCCCGTCTGTATGAGGTGATGGAGAGCTTGCAGCAAATAAAAAATATATAATTGTTGTGGTTATACAGGTTTTATAACAACACAATCAAATTCACAAAAAATATTATGTAATTTTCACAAAAATACCGTATGTAAAATTTGTCTAAATTCAATGATCTCTTATATCATCCAATAGACATTTCAATAACTCTATCAGATTCTTTACGTTTCACTGAATAATAAATGTAGGGCAATAATTACAGCTTTGCAGTTTTTCACGCCCAAAATCAACAAAATGCATGTTTTTAGTAGGCACCTACAGCTTTACGGTCTGCGCGACGTCACATGTTCTGTCCAATTTGTATAGGACGTTTTAAGGCGTTTAAAGCAGCTTCAGGCACTGGAAAAAAATATGTATGTCATTATTCATCATATTACCGATAATCTTGATGTGGTCAAACGATATGATGTGAATTTAGTCGATAAAAAAAATTACACATTATGGGCCTCTAAAAATAAGTTTTCAATGAAATATGTCTGTTATATATAAATGTATATATCGTAAAAATTAATAAGAGTTACGTATTATATAATGACACAAAACTTAGTTGTGTTACATTTTCGATTAGGCATCAAATTTTGAAGTAATTACGCTTTTTTTCTCAATTTTTACGCCCGTGCGATAGTTTTTCTCTTCATTAATGCAAACGGACAGTGTGCGCAACCAGAACAGAACGATTAACGTCATCGGCTCGGGGTAGCGCTTTCTCGCTCAGATACGTGCGACTTTGACTCTCATCTTTACGTTTCTAGCGTTCGATTTCCAGTTTTTTTTTATAATAGACATTCGATTCTCACGAGAAAACGAATGGCCATAAAAGAATGTAGTGTTGATCGGTACCGCTGCTCTTACGCAGGGCGGCAGCGCGAGCACGTCGAGCGGCGGCAGCGCGCTGTGCGCCGAGCTGTCGTCGGACATCGGCGCCGCCATCTCGTCGCCGCCGCCGGGCTCGCCCGCGCACGTGGACTTCGACCCGCCCGCGCCGCGCCCCGCGCCCCCGCGCTCGTCGCCCGACCTGCCGCCCGACCTGCCGCCCGCCGACGACTCCAGCTCCGACCTGCCCGACTACAACAAGGTACGTTTATAATACAACTAACAAAACCTATCATACGCAATTTAACTAAGTTTGCTTTACTTACTGAAATGGAAAAAAGAAATATCTGATGTTCGATGTACATTAGATGACAAAAAAATATGAAGACTGCGATAAGTTTCTGTTGCGCTGGGCCTGGGTCGCATATGACCATTCTCCGTTGGTGGCAGAGTAATGAGTGACTCCCTCCCCCAGGGCGGCGGCGCGGCGCTGTCCCCGGGCGGCGGCGCCTTCGCGCGCGCGCTCTACGACGCTGACTCGTACTCGCAGCCGGAGCACGACCACTACGCGCAGGACTCCGGTACGACTACCACGCACACGCACTAATCTGTAATAATGAATATAATTGAAGTGTCTCTTTGTAATGTCAAATTAACGGCTTCTTTTACTAAATGCAATAGAAAGGTACACCTACAGTTTATAACAACAACACATTTTTAAATTTTTTGTCTATTTGTTGGTTCCGTCTAATCTCCGAAACGACTAGACCGATTTTGACGGGACTTTCACTAGCAGTTATCTGATGTTAAAAGAAGTAGCTTAAGCTACTTTTGTTACGTCGGTGAACCCGCGGGGCACAGCTAATGTAGAATATACAAACTGCAGAAACCATTTTTTTTTGCATTTCGCGGTCACTAACACTAGAATAATTAAGTTTAGTAACGGTATAGCTACAAACGCTTGCAACAGCGCAAAAATATTGAGCGATCAAAACAAATAATACATATCAGAGATATCATGTTACTAAAGTTCTTGTTTAATATTTTTTTATATGTATTTACTTATATTACAAGTCATACAACTTTAAGAACATCCATTGAAATGAAATGAAATTAGTTTATTTGTGAGAATTTTGGGTAGGTACAGTATGAGCATTGGTGTTACAGCAGGATGTTTCAATCAAAATTCTGCCCGCAGAGGCGTACAAATATTATTTTATTTCAACAGTAATACAACAGTAACTATAGCACAAGATACACCTACTGATTCATGAAACGATATTTTAAATCTCAAGCTGTTTTAGTTGAAAACAATCTATCTATTTTTAATTTCATTTTTATTATAGGACATCTTACGAGATATGCACTGTGGCACGTTTATCAATACGTTCATGTTACATTATCAATACAGTTCCCGCGAGTATCTCATGATCTGCTCTAGTCACATGTGTAGTTGTGTCAGACCGACTCGTGTCCAATCGGTAATCTGTGGACGGCTCTACTGTAGTGTGTAATACTAACTCCCCCCTCCCCCCCGGGGTGCCCGCAGGCGGCGGCGTGGCGGGCAGCCCCCGCCTGGACCAGCTGCACCAGCACGCCGCCATGTACCCCGCCAACTACAGCAGGTCAGTGTCGTTGTGTACTGTGTGGGGGCACTGACCCGCGCGGGATGTGCCTTGCCCCCGCCGGTACCTAACCAACCCACACAACTCATTGACATAACAGATCACGGCCCTGGGTCGCAGGCGCCGGTGTTGCTAATTATGTTGCTGAATAATTACTGGTGTCCAGGACCGGATGTTCCATTGGGCAGCGTAGACAACCGCCTAGGGGTCCGGCATCAGAGAAATCCAAAGCGCAGCTAGTAAAAAACTTTTTGGTAGTTTATACGAGTGAAAATTAAATTGGAAGATTTATATGTAACAAACTGTTTGTAACATCAAAATAACAGCTTTTTAGCAAATGCATATGAAAGTATTTACGGTACCTATAACAAAACAACCATTTTTTAAATATTTGTCTGTCTGGCTGTTTGTTCCGGGTAATCTCCGAAACGGCTGAGCCGATTTTGACGGGACCTTGACTGTTATCTGATGTTATAAGGAGTAACTTAGGCTACTTTTATTTTAGAAAAAGAATTAGGGTTCTGCGTAAAAAATAAAAACCATGAAATCCAATATCTCCGCGCTGGTGAAACCGCGAGCAGCAGCTAGTAACAATATATATTTGGCTGGCAAATTTCGCCAAGCACTGTTACTCCATCCCTTTCTTATATTCTTATTTAGAAAGAACAGGTGAAACTAAAATAAAACCTATAAAATGTATGTATGTGTGTATAATATGTGTGTGTGTGTGTGTGCAGGTCGACGCCGGAGGGCGGCGAGGCGTTTTCCCCGGGAGGGGCGTTCCGCGCCGCGCACACGCCGCACGCGGACTCGCCGCACACTCACTACGACAACGGTGACTACTTCTATATACCTGTTCTTTCATTTACATATCTCACAGTATGCAACCTGAAACGGCAGTATCTCCAAATTCACATGTTCACTCTTTGGATTGTTTACATTATGACCTGCGTATGTAATTGTGGTCGCACTATTATTAGGCGCTTTGTACATGATAATGACTCATCACGGCGATTTCAATTTGATAATAATAATTGTTTTTTTACTCGACCTCTATCTCGCGCGGTAATATGTAACGAAGGTGACAGCGCGCTAAGAGTAGAGTACAGTAGTCGAGTTGCACGTGCTTGACGTCGTTGTTGTGTACAAAGCACCTTAGAAAAGTTTTAACTGAACGCTAAGCAGCGCTGATTTCTTTTTAATTTTTTTTTTTGACCTGAGCAGCACTGATTTCTAAAAAAGTTGCCAGATTAAAAATAAATTTAAAACAAAAGTACCCGAGCCCATCCCGGCTCCTTTATATAGCGGAGTACGGCCGTCGCCGACAAAGCTGTTTCGGTGACGTAGTCGGTGAAGCCGATGATAGTGACGGACGGCACCGAATCCAAAATAACAATAAACACTAGCGCTTGAACACGCCTGCCTCGGAGGTTCGACCCGCGAGCGGCCAACGAGCAGACGATATTAGAGAGCGGGAACTAGCAACAATGTCGTAGAGCGCCCGCACACTCGCGCGGCCTCGCCTGCGCGCACACAGAAACGAACACTATTTTATCTTGCGCTCCGATAAAGTAGCTTCGGTTCCCTTGAGCCAGCGCAGCCCCCGCCGCGGTGGTGCGGGCGCTCTCGCGAGTAACGGCTGCCCCCCGCAGGCTCCCCGGGCGAGTACAGCGGCAAGGCCAAGCCGCAGGACGTGGCCTCCAAGTCGCTGTCGGGGCTCGAGTCGCTCGTTGATCAGATCCCTTCGATAGCAGAGGGCGGCGCGGCGGGGGGCGGGGGCGTGGGGGGCGGCGCCGGCGGCGCGGGCGGCGGGGGCGACGCGCCGCCCGCGCCCGCGCCCGCGCTGCCGGACTACCCGCCGCTCTACCCGCCCTACCCCGCCTACACCGGCGCGCCCTACCCCAACAACGGGTGAGTCCCCGCACTTATATTGTTCATACCTCAACAAATATTCGTAAGAACTGCTAATGGCGGACGTTCAAAAATGTCTTAAGAGGCTACAGATCCCCGTACTTTCCATACAAACGCTCGTACGTGATTATAGTGTCCTAATAAATGTTTCTTTAGATGTATTGAGCAAATAGGTATCATGTGCTCCATATCTAGTATTCCATGGGAGCAAAAATGTAAAAATTTGAGATTCCAACTCAGTACAAGCCTTCAAAAATCAGCATTTTTGGACAAATTTTACCTTGACTTTGACCATTCACAATATTCTCATAAATGTAAAAGTAAACAAAACACTTCCATAGGATCCTTGGACATGTAATGGAGATTCTAAATAACAAACATTTTTTTCACAAACTTGTAAGGCATTTTCAAAAACACGTATTTCCTGGAACAAGTTTTATGAAATTACCTGCACGCACTAATATTGTCTTCGGAAATTTTGTTTGAAAATTTATTTCAAAATTTTCAGAATGCCAACCGAAGGCTCAGGCGTTGTCTCTCCTTTTCCGTAATGCCTGTTTTTCTTCGATGAACAAAAAAGCCTTTAGGCCATTGCGTTCTAGGATTTTTGCGTTAGGCGTGTAATGAAGAAGTAAAGGGTCGATTTGATAACGTTATTGTTGTTCTTATGCTGTACGTAAAGGCGGTTCTGTTCGTTGGGCGCGCAGGTACGGTGGGTTCGTGGGCTACGGTGGCGGCTGGGCGGGCGCCGTGATGCGGCCGGCGCCCGGCTACCTGGCGGACTGGCAGTACGGCTACGGCGGCGTAGCGCCCGCCTACGCCTCGCCCTACAACGCGCCCTACTACAACGGGTACTCGCACCCGCCGCCCGCGCACCACCAGCAGGTACGACCCACTGCACTCACTGTCACACGCTACACGCTACACTCTACACAACTGAGCGACGGCGCCGGCTACTGGTGGACTGGCAGTACGGCTACGGCGGCGTAGCGCCCGCCTACGCCTCGCCCTACAACGCGCCCTACTACAACGGGTACTCGCACCCGCCGCCCGCGCACCACCAGCAGGTACGACCCACTGCACTCACTGTCACACGCTACACGCTACACTCTACACAACTGAGCGACGGCGCCGGCTACTGGTGGACTGGCAGTACGGCTACGGCGGCGTAGCGCCCGCCTACGCCTCGCCCTACAACGCGCCCTACTACAACGGGTACTCGCACCCGCCGCCCGCGCACCACCAGCAGGTACGACCCACTGCACTCACTGTCACACGCTACACAACTGAGCGACGGCGCCGGCTACTGGCGGACTGGCAGTACGGCTACGGCGACGTAGCGCCCGCCTACGCCTCGCCCTACAACACTATACCTTTGGTAACTATGTATTAATAAATTGTATCTTTCCCAGCGAAGGTCATTCTGCTATTATTTTTTTTTCAAAGGGTGACAGTTTAAACGGCGGTCTTATTGAAGGACCTCAGTTATTATCTTATTAATCTCATTAAAAATATTTGAAAGAAATAATACTTTAATTTCTGTCTTAATTGACAACTAAAATACATAGATCGTGGAAACCACGCACGAAGCGAAGATCGCGTGTCACTGACCTCCGGGTCGCTGTCCTCGCGACGCGGCGTCCGTATGTGCGTTCAAATGCGCGAATGTGCCGGCCGCGTTGCGCTCGAAGATAGGTTGTCCAAACTTTAGGAATGATATTACAATATATTCAGTGAGTTTTTCTTGTTGATTCATAAATGTTTATTATTCTTCACATAATAATATGAAAACGGCCGATCGTGTCCTTGAATATGTCCCTCGTTTATCCGTTCACGCCGTATATTCCACCAACCTTTTAATAGTGATCGTTTTGTCCATTGTTTCTAGGACGGATCGAATCCTACATGATAGCAAAGTAATCTCCGATAAGGAAAGCTGCTTTCCCAGTTACTCATAACTGCTCTGTCACCGATTGTAAAATTATATCTCAGAGGTAACATTCAAACCATTTTAATCAGCTTTCCTGGAGCTTATTTGCGGATGTGTTAAGATATAGGACGAACTAGGGCCCTGGGCGTCGCGTCGTTATAATTGGCGGGACATCACACAACGAATGCGATTATAGCATGAATATAGTAGGTATAGCATCGCTTCGTTCGCGCGACCGCTCGCCAGCTAGCATGCCGCCCTATGTAATGCTGAGTTATGTGCTGCGACAAAGTTAAATCACAGTTTGTACGAGCGGATCAAACCGTCTCCTCGACCGCGGTGGAGGGTTCACCGCGCAGAGTTATTAACGACAGCATGAAAAGATTTTTAAAGGACACTAAACCGCTTCACATAATTACGTTCTAGATTTCTAATCGTTTTCCATTATACATCGATCTCGGTGGCGGCGGAAGGCGCACGAGCGCTCAATATACAAGAGAGATCAAAGTTTAATTACAATTTTGTTGTGTGTTGGTGCGCGGGAGTAGTCCCGCTCTCTCCGCGGAAGTCGTGTGTGTGTGTGTGCACTAGTAATGAGTTGCCGTGTGTCGCCATCTAGTTGCAAGCTTGCGTTTCCGTTTGCAGACGCACTACCTGTCGGCGCCGCCGCTGCTGGAGCTGCACAAGAACGGCGAGCACGCGGGGGGCGTGCCGGCCGTGCCCTCCGTGCCCTCCGTGCCCTCCGTCGGCTTCGGCGGCTTCTGTTAGTGAGCGGGGGCGGGGGCGTGGCGGGGCGGCGTGTGCGCGTCGAGTGCTGCGTTACGTCGTTTTGCTTGGACGATCGACGAATTCGCGGAAATGTTCGTTTCGTTTCTCCGAACGAGTCCGCTATTGTCGACGCGGAGCCCGCGTTTGGCCTAATTGTTTGTTTTTTCGGCCTCGCATCCGCCTCGCGCGGCGGACTCCTCGGCGCTAAAGGACCGGGGGAAAGAATCTCAGATGCCGATGTGGAGGGGAGTCGGGGAGCGGTGGGCGCGGGGCGCGCGGCGGCGGGTGGCGTCCTCGATACAAGAATAAAGCGTGGTCTGTACCGGCGCCGCTCCCGCCTAGTGTGCGCCGCGGACGAGTCGGCGTGGCACCGCACCGTAAGTAGCTAATGGACTGAGGCCGACTCGAGCGCTCGAATGATCGTAGTCGTCGCGAACTGTTTGTAAAGCGATCGTTAGTGATGTAATTAATCGTTTCTCAAACCGAATGAGCTTAATTTATAGTCGTTTATTTGTAAATATTGTACGTATTGTTTGTCATCACAGGGAGCGGGGCGGCCGGCGACCGACTACTTAATTTATTCGGTGTGTCTGTGATCTTCAGTCTGACGATGGCCATTCTTATTGCCATACTGAAAAATATTCTGTTCGGAAAGGGGCAATTGATTTTCCGTGATTTAAAAAAAGTCTTGCCAACGAAGCGTTTCGCGTTCTAGTCACTTACTAATTCGTGTCGGCTAGTCAAATTGATGGAAGTGTGCGCGCGGCGTGCCTCGCTCCCGCACTCATTGCTCCAATTGTAAAATCGAATCGATACATTTATAAATATGTTTACCTAAGTCACAACGGCCTACGAAATGTACAATGTGTACTTTTTTATTTTAGTTTATAGTTGGTAAGTCGCGCTAAGTGACGCTATTTATAATTTTTAGCATTTTTTTGTATGATTAATGTTTTTACCGTCGCCATGTTGTGTCGGCGGCCCGCGGGCCGGTGGGCTGGCGGGCCGGTGGGCCGGTGGACCGGTGGCCGGTAGCGCGGGCCGCGGATGCCATGACCACCACGCATTTTACTAAACGTTACCCGTTCAGTTACATAGCTTCGGATCGCTAGTGATAGCATAATTTTTACAATTTTAATAATTATTATAAACCTATATTTTACGTCGCCATCTTATTGTAAGGTTGGTTCCTGGGACTGAGCGGTCTCTAGAGCGTCGCAGCGGCTTGCCCAACGCCCCCGGGCTCGCCGCGCCCCCTGTACTTAATGTTTTGCAAGTTTTTTATGTATTTTTTAAGAAACTAGTTGGAGCCGTCCGCCGCGCCTGCTAGCGACCGCTCGGCCGGGAGCTGTTGTGCCGTGTGACCGGTTATACCTTTCCTAGGTTTAATTTAACGTTAATCAATGCATAATGTTTACATAGGGTGCTGATCACTTGTTTCCTTGTTTACGCGAATGTGGCTCTTATAACCTATACGATAAGTTTCATTGAAGTGTTCACTGCGTCGTTGAAATGTGTTCTTTTTGATTCAGTTGGATGGTGTCCGGTACCGGGTCGTGTACAGTGTCCGGTCGTAATGTTGTGGACGAGCGCGGGCGGATGTGTATAAATCGGGAGAGGGCTACAACGGGGGGAGATTTATAAATTCTTGTACAAAAGTTTAAAAAAATTAGTAAATTAATAAAAAATCTTTTTCTTTGCACAAACGTTTTTAAATGTAAGCTAAAGTAATTAAAGAAACGAAATAACATACGTAATAAAGACATATACGTTAATGATAGGTATTACTCGGAAGAATTTATAGGTAGTGGAGGGCAGGCGGTGCTCTCGGACGCCCTCGGACGCCCTCGGTGGGAGGTCGGACCGAGCTCGGCGCTCTCGGACGCGGCTTCATATTTATATTTAGTTCTCTTTTTTTCTTAAATCTGGAGGGGAAAATTATAATTTAAAAAATGAAATCAACAGGGTATTTAAGATTGCTTAAGATTTATTATTTTATATTTATTGTGACTTAACTCGCGCGGTGCGCTGCCTTGCGTTATGGTGTTTAATGTTTACTTGTACTTATTTTGGATTATTTTTTTGTTGTTAATTTGCGGCTGGCTTGCGCACTCAAATCATGCTGACACATAACATACCGATTCATCTTAACGGCTAATTTAACCGTTTCTCCGTGTCCATTTCGAAAGTTGTTTCTGCTTGAAAAGATTGCAACAAATCACAATTTGAATTACGTCACATCTCGACATCTTTCAATATTACCAACACGTAATGTAATAATAACAAAAGTATTAATATTTGTACACCGAAGATGGTAGATAACGCACACTAATCATTAAGAGCATCTAGCCTACTGTTACAAATAAATACAATTGCACATCAGCTCATAAATACAATTGCACATCAGCTCATAAATACAATTGCATATCAGCTCATAAATACAATTGCACATCAGCTCATAAATACAACTGCACATCAGCTCATAGAAACAATTGCACATCAGTTTGTATTTGCGTGCGCGAGTCTAGCGCCGCCGTGTGACGCACGGCGCGTCTCGACAACGCCTTTGTACATAACGAGTGCTTTATACGCTTCTTTGATATTATTGTATTTTATTTAATTATATATCTGTTTAATGATTTTCGTACTATTATGTTTTTTGTAAAATAACTACTTACTTTTTTTAATGAATTTGCTTCGATTTTTTTCTTCCACGGTCGAGCTATGACAGTCAAATATTATATGTATGTAATAGTCGAGTGAAGTAGATGCCTAGTTGTTTACCACATCGTAATCTAAAACATCAACGAACAGCGAGACAGTAGTATCTCTGACAAAACAGTAAGAATACGTACAGGACTGTCAAATTGTATAAAATAATCAAATTATACTCTAGTATGTAATAAAAACATGAGAATATACAGGGTGAGTTTGAATATGGTATGATATTCCAGAAGGTGTGATTGGGTCCATGGTTGTCCACAAGTTGTGAGAATCTCCCTTGGAAATACATCATTACAAATTTCCATACAAAACAACAAATTCAACTACAAACGTGAAGTGTGCGGCATTTTCTGGAATTGTTTGTAAGTGTCTTTTATACAACATCATCATATAACAAAGTTCAAATGAATCAGCTGTCTAGGGCTGCCCGGAAATTCTGTTGTAGAATTTTTTGCATTTCTTCAATGAAAAATTCCAAATTTCAAAAAGTCGTAAAACAAGTGTTGTTTACTTCCAGGAGTAAATTCAGCCTCTTTCGGGATAATATACCAATTCAGACTCAGGCTGTATAGATTATCAAATTCTTAAATCACATGTATTGTGATCTCAAACTATCCTTTTACGACTACGAATGAACTATGATACTGTTAATTAATAATTCGTTGCATTTATGTAGGTACCTACATAATAATTATTTCATCCACGGATATTGTATTTCTTTATTCAGAAAGCAATATTAAACTTAAGTACACTGAAAATTATTATGAGGTTGTTGCTATTGGATATTATACGTATTTGATGTTTTTTATAACAATCTAGAAGGAAATTTCAAATCTAGAACCGTAAATTGTTCGCGTATAGATTGCCCGCTAGCAAACTATGCCCGAATGACCTCTAACTGCAAAGACAAATCATAGCTAGTGGTTTTTTTGCAGCCGCGAGCCTTAGTAGTTCCTATTGACACTATTGTTCGCGCGCTATACAGAGTCTCAGTGACTATCGTTCAATGTATTTGACTGTCGTGCGCCGACCTCGTTGTGTCGTGACGGCCTAGCGCGCGCCGGCCGTGCAGTCTGTGGCGGCGGTCGCTGGTTGACTGATTTTCGCTGCTGCCCGGTGTCTTTGTTGCCTTTATTGTTATTTTACATTATCGCCGATAGCGGTGTTTTTTCGCTATTCCTATATATTGATAAGTTCACGGCAAATAAAACGCAGCGTTACCACGGCGGCTTTACGATAAGTCGCAAGCGAGTTAAGATCGACACATTTTTGATTGAGTTTGACATTTGCGCAGGTTCTTATTGAATTAAAGTTTTAACGTAAATGAGGATACAATTGCAGTAAATTCGGTAGCGCTGCGTTTCGTTTCGCCGACACCGAATCTGTTCAATTTCAAACGACCCCCAAATCTCGAATACAAGGGAGATTGTTATCTGTGTATGTTTTACCGTAATTTATGTATTTGTGTAGTTAGTAGCGACCCGTTCGGCTGACTGGAGCCGCTTCGACGTTCCTATCGGGCGCGTGGGTGTAGGATCGTGTGTGATAGACGTAAGGCGATTAGGCGAAGAGGCGCTGGACTAACCGTAGTACATAAGTCTCTATCAACGAGTTAGTGTTAGTCTGTACACGCGTACGCGCCGCGCCGCAGCCGCGCCGCACCGCCGCCGCACCGGAGCCGCACGGCGCCGCACGGCGCCGCAGCGCGCGACTGCGGCGCGACTGCAGCGCGGATATTTTTTATCTCTCTATGATAGGGGCGCGGGCTCCCCGCGGGGAGCGGCCGAGCGTCGTTCTAAGGTTGTAAACGGCTCTCCCCCGCGTGGAACCTTCGCCCGCTTACTTGTTAGGGTTGACCAGTGTATGCATTGAGTCGCTCAACTATTTTGTACAGTTATGTATATTTTTGTAAAATTCATTCTAACTCGGGGCAATATAATAAAATTTTAAAACGTATCTCTATTGTAATAACTAGTACAATTATTGTTATAAGTACAGTCTGTTTTCATTGCGACTTCTTACTTTGATAGATAAATAAAAGGAAGCATAAGTATGTCATCTCGAGATCTAGATACGCAAACCGACAGTCCGACGCACGAGCGATGCTTGCTAGACTCGGCTTACGAGTCATCTGAGACTTGGATCCCGTCGAGTAGAACATAGTTGCACGACTCACGAGCTCGCACTGAGGTCGAGTACTGACGTGTGACGTCACGAACGATCACATCACCTATACAAATAGCTTTAATGCTGCTTTTGCTCACGCCAAACAAGAAATGTTTCACTAAAAATAGGTATAAATTAGTAATGTCCTCTAGGTAGGTAACGCTCGACTGCTGTGGAAACGTCCCGTTTACGCCTCGGTTACATTTACTCCAATGTGGCTGTTCGTGACGTCAATATTCGTTTAGTGTTGTATGATAAAATGATAATGCGCTGCGGCGCGCCGCTTGGTTGTGAATTAGTGTCGCTTCTCATCCCCCTCCCCTGAACTACCCCCCGGGGCAGGCCTCAGGAGGCAAGCTGAGGTGTACCATAGCACAGTGGACTGCAGTAGCATGCATTTGTTACTATCCGGAAGCTTGTCTTACAAGTTGCTTCTACTTTCACAAAATATGCACACTGTAGCTTAATTGTGCTACTTTACATATCCCCCACTCCACTGCACCGCTTCGCTTCAATCAGTATGTATTGTCGTGCCAAAACATACGAAAATGCAGGAATTACGAAGCAATAACTTTTATATTAATCCACTATTCGAGAGCAATAAGAATTTATACGTCTCAATAGACTGTATTTTGTCCGTTTTATTTTACAATAGCCGGTAAGAAATATGGCGCGGAAACAAGAATGGTGTGAACCAAGGTGGTCATATAGGTCCGCAGTGTATACAGTATGTCGAGTCGGTTCACATTATGGTGCCTCGGACTGTACTGTCGTGCCATATTTATCGCCGTTTCTTGCAGGTTTAGTTCAAATTTGTTTGTAACTCAGGACGCTTAGCGCTAGATTAACAATTAAGCTCTTAATAAACAGTGTTAATCAGTGGTTTAGTTAAACTATGTGTTGTCTTTGTTGTTATTCGACATTTTTAAATTGAATCGAAAGAGACAAAACATACTTTAACTATTCAACCGTTTAATTCGTTTTATTAACTACGATATATCTCGAAATCTCTTAACACTCGTGAACTGGGTATGGAAAATTAATTATTTGTGATTCGCTGATTATAATGACGACAGCAGAAGTTGGCCGGTGTAAATATGACGAATTGTTGTAAATTTTCATACCGAGCTAAGTTTTAGACATAGTTTTGATTTCGTTCATTCGTTTAGTTTTCTGTATCAAGTTCCGGAGAGTGAAACAGAAACTTATGCGCAGTTACAGTGGTTAAAATTAAAACTATCGTTAGAACTGCTCATGTGAGGGACATGTTACAATTAAACCATGAAGTTTGACTCTAGCTCAATTTTATTGATACTTAACTATATTTTATAATTATTATTGTACTTGCTTGTTATATGTCGTTAGTTGACCTCGGCGGCGTCACCAGACTGGAGTGAAACATCCCCGTTGGTACACTACCCGGTAGTAAAACAACACTAGAGTTAAAAATCCTTTACAATTTTGTAAGTGCTTGGATTTGTATGGCGCGATCTAAGCTGTTTGTGCAAAGAGAGTTCCCTATAAGACTGTTTTCTGCCTTTTTCTTGCCGGGTAGTGCACTAGTGTACCGCTAAGGTAGTCCATGCAGCCTGCATTACTCAGATTCCTCTCATTTTGGATCACGGTGCTTTTGTTAAGTAGGAGTGGCCGACGCGACGGGGGCATTGCTTCTAACTATGATAAAGAATAGTTCTTTTAAAATAGAAATATCTTGGAGATTACAGAAATCTCGTAATATTTAATAACCGTTAAGCCCAGTACATATCTAGAATGTTTATGATGAGTTACCAATATAGTAAAGTTACTGAGGAAGCCAGGCGCAGCCCGCAGCGCTCTCCTACTGACAGAGCTGAGCTGATTCGTGTGTAATTACAAATGTTCACGTACTACTTATCAATTTAGCTCATTGAACACGGCTACAGGCCGGGTCTGTGCTTGCCTTTGCCTGAATCTAGGATGTTGTTTCGTTGTCGATCATGGTCGCCGTAGCGCGGCGCCCGCCGCGTCGCCACGTCGCGCGTTTGAAGTACAATTTACCTTAATCTCTATTATATTAATGAGTGCTACAGTATTGTCACGTTGAGAGATGTCGCAAGTCGTCTCCAGACCGCGATCTGTTCGTGTCCGTTTATATTACGCTAGCGGTAACACTAAAGTTGATATATTTGTACAGTTTTTAACGATAATACTACTTCTCGTAGCGTAAATAAGCAAGAAATATTTTTAGTATAATAAGATCTAATCGAATTACATCATAGTGTAACATAAAGTACTCGAAGTTTCAAAATTACGTTTTTAAAATTTGTATCGTCCTTCGTGAGTATAATTTAAACTTAAAAATAGTCTCTTGAAAAGCCGACTCTGTGGAATGTAATTAGAATTAAACTGGAAGAATTTTAAAATACAATATTATTAAAGGTTAAGTAATGTATTATAACTAGTGATAAGGTAAAAAGTTATTATTAACATGTATGGAAAAATTGTGACAAAATTATAGTCATTTGTAATATTACAGTGTTTGTTTTATTCATTAATTTACTCCTACACTAGCGTAACACAGGTAGTGATCTACTTTCTAATTAATTAGTATCTACATGCTACATGTACTATATTATCTTTGGTACAAACTTAATCCCTATTATAAGAGCAATGAAGAAAAGTAGTGGAATCTCTTTGTATGAGACTTTGGGCCCAGCACGTCGCGTCGCCGCACAGTGGTCCCATATTGAAAAAAGGTGGACTTAGGAACGAAAGTCGGAATTTTGATCTGATTTTTTTTTGTAGGACAGATCTTAACTATATCAACAACATTTCTTCTATTAAAAAAATCCGTAAGATGCATACTTTTCGAGAAAAAAAATAATCAATTTTTTTTTGTATGGAGAAAAACACTTTATTTTTTTTCTCAAGTTGAGTCAAATAGTGACGGCTTTAACTGATATTTTATGAAAGCCCTAGTCGTATTGTACCCAAAAAAAATTAAAACTATTGCGGTCACTTGCGGCCACGCGAGAAAAGTGATGTCAAAAATTACATATATTTTTCGCCATTTCCGAGAAGAGTTCTCATTTTTGGTGAACTATTTAGGTATTTTCGGCCACTTCCTAATTTTTTGAAGCGAAATATTATTAAAAATTTCAAAAAAACAATAATTTTAAAAAATTTTAAATTTTTTTCTTGAATAAAAAAATTACGTTTTTGCTCCCATAGATACTTACATAGCTGATTCTAAATGCAAATCAAACATTACTGTGACAAAATATACAAAATAACTCATTAATGACGGTTAGGTCCCTAAAAAGTAAAGTTTTTTTTTGCTGTCTTCTTGTTACCGATCATATTGTGTCACTGGCATTACTTGGCTACCATTGGCGGGCATTATTTGTATAAACAAATGAGTCACTTCTGATACTAACTGTGTTTGGTCACTAGCGCGCTAACATGGTCGCGTTGTTCCTAGGGCTTTACTCCGAAAATCGAATGTCAAAGCTTCGGCTGAGGGTTTAGTTGGCCTGTTTGCGATACTGTTGACCTTGCAAGTGAAATAGGAATTCCAAAGGACTTATTTGAAGAGCCGGAATTGTTGCCTGGTTGGTATTCCATCTTTCTGCACTGCGGAAGCAAGTACACCTATTGAAAAGTAGGTGTAACAAAGCTCCTTTACAAGGAAGTGAGAGTTGTCAGCATAGCAGAGGATAAATCTTAAGCTCGCTACACTTCCGTTGGGCATAGTATCCAAACGGCAATACTTAGTTATATTTGAAAATGTTTCTTAAGGACGAAAATAGTTCTGCTGCCCTTCCGAACTATCAGAAGCTTCTTGATGTATCAGAGACTCGTAACAAAGTCTTCGGAAACATAAAAGAGGACAACACAACTGAAGAAATGAAAGATCCAAACAAATGAGGACATTCGATCTCCATTGGCTTTTAATAAGTTCAGACCCTTACATATCCCGGATTAAGTCAAAATTTTCAAAGCCATCTCATACATGAGTTCCTTTCTGAAGCAGTTCAATTGCTCAAAGTAGAGATGGAGAATATTGACGAGAAAGAAGAGCTTATGTGTTTGGAAAATGAAAAAAATACCAGATCAGCAATACGTTTAAAACTGCCCTTCAAAGGACTTCACATAAAACAGTCCTTTTCAAGGCTATACAATATACATATATCTTTTGTTTCTGGAAGAAAATTATATGTACATAACAACTAAATAAGGTTCAAAAACCTTAACAAATAGCATCAGCTATATTACTCAGCTTTATTTGGAGGCAGTTACCTGAATGTGAAGTGAGTTATCCTTTTGTCAGGAACAACGCGACCATGTTAGCGCGCTAGCGACCAAACACAGTATCAGAAGTGACTTATTTGTTTATACATATAATGCCCACCTATGGTAGCCAAGTTATGCCAGTGACACAATATGATCGGCAACAAGAAGTCAGCAAAAAAAACAACTTTACTTTTTAGGGACCTAACCGTCATTAATGAGTTATTTTGTATATTTTGTCACAGTAATGTTTGATTTGCATTTAGAATCAGCTATGTAAGTATCTATGGGAGCATAAACGTAATTTTTTTATTCAAGAAAAAAATTTAAATTTTTTTAAAATTATTATTTTTTGAAATTTTTAATAATATTTCTCTTCAAAAAATAAGGAAGTAGCCGAAAATACCTAAATAGTTCACCAAAAATGAGAACTCTTCTCGGAAATGGCGAAAAATATATGTAATTTTTGACATCACTTTTCTCGCGTGGCCGCAAGTGACCGCAATAGTTTTAATTTTTTTTGGGTACAATACGACTGGGGCTTTCATAAAATATCAGTTAAAGCCATCACTATTTGACTCAACTTGAGAAAAAAAATAAAGAGTGTTTTTCTCCATACAAAAAAAAATTGATTATTTTTTTTCTCGAAAAGTATGCATCTTACGGTTTTTTTTAATAGAAGAAATGTTGTTTATATAGTTAAGATATGTCCTACAAAAAAAAATCAGATCAAAATTCCGACTTTCATTCCTAAGTCCACCTTTTTTCAATATGGGACCACTGTGCGCCGGGGCCGCAGTTGGCTAATGGCTACACAAACTACTAAGGGATACTACGTATGTTGGCTGTGAACCGTAGCACAGAATATATAATAGTACAATACAGACTACTGTATAGTCTATGGCTATGAATCAGTTTCCATGGTAACTACTTATACCACATAGTCACCATTCTACGTAGTATTATTTCCTCTGTGGTCACCATGGAGTTTTGGCGGGAATGCGAAGATGTGCTGTTGTTGATTTTGTGTTATTTGCTAAAACCTGTGTTTTATCGAGTGTTAATGTGTAATAATGGTGGATTATTAACCATTAAGTGTTCGTAAACGTGCACGAGTGAAAGGCAAATAGTACAAAGACGAAAAACGTGTATTTTCGTATTCTATCCAAAACTCCATAGAAGCTTCAGTAAAGTATCCACCGCTTTACTAAAGCATCACTTCGACTTGACCGCGCCTAGACTAAACTTTAACGTGACTTTGACGACTTTCATCCACCAAAACTAGAGATTTATATAATGTATTATTATTATTTATATAACTTGACACTGGCTAAATACGCTAAACGCGTGGAGCCAAAATCAAACAAAACAAAAAAAAATAGTCACCATGGAAACGATTTTGACTTTGACATTTGTCAAAATAGTTCCACGCCTATAAACAGATGGTATTAGTTTCTGTGTCTCGGGACTCGATTGTGCCCTCTGCATTTTACCCGTAGATCGTCTAAGATTTTACCGATCTTTTGGTACCTACGTGGTGAAAAATCGGAACTAACGCCGCCATCTTGTGCATTGTCACTTTTTGACAGATTGCCGCTGCAAAAAAAAGTTTTTTTTTAATTTATATCTAGACCTGGATACCTGCAACAAAGAAACTTGTATGTGCTACCATACTTGGAAATCTTAAAATCCCACCCAAATTAACCTAAACACCCTAAAAAAAAGTAGTGACAGTGATGAAGGTTGTAATGAAGATGATCATAGTGAAGATTTAGATAATTATACGATCACTTGACATAGTTCATGCAGAAAATAATTATAGTATTTTTTTTTAATTTTCTTACATACCCGCACTTCACCATGGTATTGCTCTACGTAATCAATTAGAAGTTATGGTAATAGCATTTTTTTTGTATCTCGCTTATCTCTATTTAATTCGGCGAAGAACAGTCCGAGCAAAGGGATAAACTGAAAAACAGCGCGGCCGGCGGCGTACAGATGAAAATGTGTGCGCCGCAAATGCTTTTTTATTTTTTTTTAGGTCATCAGGGGAAAAACTCATTTGCGAGCATACCCCTCCGTGCCTCGGGGGAGGTCACGGAGAGAGTGTGGGGCTCCCGCTCGCCCACTGCGCAGTGTCCTACCCACTAAAAAACCACCAGAAAGTTATACGGCTCAGCTTCTGGACGGGGTTGCGGTGCCACTTTCGCACTCCACGCGGAACCCCGTCAGCCGTCGTCCACCCCCTGGGGCAGACCCGCCTCGCGGTGAGCTCTGCTCCCCCGCTCGGCTCGGGCGGTGCGCGCGCGCACCGCACCGCCCCCGCCTCGGGAGCGCCGCACATGCTGAGTTTTACCCCTATTTACCTATATGTAGTTTTGTATTTGGATTTGTGGCAATAAATTAATTTTATATTTTATTTGTTTTTATAGTAAAAAAGATATGAAATAGCACTGTTTTCTTTTATGCATCATAGGCATTCTATGAATAAAACATCAAGCTATGTCCCAATAATGGGTCCAAATAATTCCCTTTCTCCCCATCAGATAGAGTAACATTGCTTTGAGGTATAGCATAATTATCATATGCATAATATTTTGTTTTTGAACGAACATTACAAAAACCCGCCATTAGAGTAATTTATTTTAACATTCATGAATGCTCCCGTGGGGCCTATATGAACAAAGCATTTTGAATTTGAATATATCTGCATCTTATAGCCGCTATTTCTTTTGCAATAGAAAATATAATATTTGGTAGATGTAGTTAATAAAAATAGTTCCATGGCATGCCTTAGTCACGTGTTTAAATATGAAGAATCACAAATCTAGATATAAGTAGCTAACTCCATTCTGTTGTGACATTTCTATCCATTTAAGACGTTTATTTTTAGACACTGGTGTCAATTCTATCATTACATACCTAAACTAATTTTAGTTTCGCTCTCTCTCTTTCCAATGCATAACATGAGAAAGAGACGGAAGATGTCTGACAAATCTAAATTTTGTTTTAGAGCTGTCAAATATCTTTCGATCTTGATAAATTAGATGCCACTGAATTCATTGCCATTAAATTTACACTAGGCACAAGCAAGTGGATTAATTTGACAGGTCTAAAATATATTCCATCTCTTTCTCATGTTATGCATTGGAAAGAGACAGAGAGAGTGAAACTAAAATTAGTTTAGGTATGAAATGATAGAATTGACACTACTGTCTAGCCAAACAGGCGCGTAAATGATTTTTTTGTAGTAATCGGTAGGTATTGTCTTTCATGTTGTTCTTTGACAATTCTAAATTGAATCGACAAGTTTAACTGTTCAACCGTTTAAAATGTTTAATAATAAAAGCCTACACTACATCTAATCTAGCTACAAAAACAGTTGAATAATCTACAAGTCCATGGTTTGGATTGATCGTTGTAATGTCTTGAAAGTTGAAAGCTGACTTGAAAGTTGGCAACCCTATTGCGGCTTGACAAAGGATGATCATCCAGGTCATGAAATAAATTAAAAAAAAAAAAGAATTGACAACGGATGTCAGGACCATAGAGTTGACCAGATTTTTTAGGTTCTTTTTATTCACAAGATTTTTCAACTCTTTAGTGATAAGTTCTAATTAAGTAATAATGTTTTTTCTTGGCACTAGGTAGAGTTACAATGCCATTGCATTTATATGTAGAGTAACTCTGCTTTTTATTTAACATATTTCTTTCCTTGCTATACAATTCTTCAAGAAATCTAAAGTCAACAGAGCTACACCACAAAGAACCAAATTTTGATGGCTTGAGAAATCATAGAGTCATAGACAATCTGAGCTGTCCGAATTCTGAATTCTGAAGGTTCCGAAAAGATCGGTGGAACGGTGGACGGTGGATCGTCTGTAGATTTCAGAGTGGATTGCGATGTCGGATATCGGCAGCGGTGACGAGGGGATTTCTAGTCAGAGTACGTATTCTTTATCAGTGGTACAACGCCCGGCGACTTAGGCCTGGCGTCGCGTCCGTTAAACCCCGGAGCCGTTGTTCGCAGTCGATCTAGCGTTCAAAAGTAAATATCTCATTGTTCCCGTTTCAAAATGGCGATTTTGGGTATGTTACGTCTCCAGCCGCGGTATCGGTGTTGCCGACGGGCCCCCGCGGACAGGCGACGGCACGGCGGGCCCTGGGACGGCTCCGGCCGCCAGCCGCTGAAGGTTGATGACCTATCGATTTTTTTGTCTACGACCTTCCGTCAACGGGCGGACCGGTGTCAGCGGCCGCAGCGGAGCGCCTGCCCGGCGCAGCGTCAGCTGAGCGCTTAGTGCCGCGCCCCCGGGCCCGAGTCCTGTGTCCGCGCCCGCGAGCGCTAGTGCAACTGCCTCCACAACATCCAGTGCAGTTCTTCGTTCCCAGCAGTTGGACCCATCGGATCCAGGATGGAACCGTCATGTGCAAATAGTGAAAGTGGACCATATGTGTAGACAATATTGACCTATAAACAAAGAGTTTTGTTGTCTTACTGCTTCAAATTCAGTTTCAAACAAAGGAATAAACTATCAGACTGCTAGAAATTAAAATGCCTGATCATTATGTGTGAAATTCTGAAGTTATTGTTGTGTTAAAAGTTCTAGAGGCAGAATAGTGTTAGCTGGTCCCTTAGAAGTGAAGTGTAGTTCTGTGAATGAAGAACCATTACAACAAACAAAGAGAAGTGCAAGTGGTACAATTTCATACTGCTCTGGGATAAGTATGACCTTTTTCAAATAATTTTTGCCTAGAATCTAGAAATAATTATAACACAACCCTTGGCGTGTTTATTGCCTCAGTGTTTCTTAAAAGAATCTTTTAAGACAACATTTGTAATCATCCAATAAGATTCTTTTAGGAGACCAATTTATTTGGGCATTCATCATTTTAACATGTTTATGGTAGTAGACCATAAACACTTTAAAAGAAAATCAGACTCAACTCAACCACTAGTGTCAAGTAGGTAGCTATGTCCACGAAAATTCCAACTAGCAACAGATAATTTTGAATAGTTTTCAGAACTAGTGTTAGAACTAAAATTTAACAAGGAATTTTGGCAGCACCAGTAAAAGATTGAATAAATTTTGTAAACATTCTCAATACATTTCTGTTGAAACTTATGCAGGCGATACAAAGTAGTGTAAGTATGAGCAGCATATATTACAGCAACTAAACAAATTATCTCTTTTTATGACAATACATAGCCTAAATCTATCGTCAGCTCTCTGTCATCGAAGTTAACGTGAATTACTATTTCAACTAGATAAACCTGTAAACAACACTGCTGCTTGTATGGAAAATGCTGTAATTCAAGTATGTGGATCTGATCAGACAAGTGTTAAAACTTCAGGATGTGAAGTCTTTTGTTCTTTGTTTACAATTGGTTCATCTTTCACTACTATCTCATCTGTGGTGCAAGTATGGAACTTTTTGATCCATATTGATCGATAAATTGACAGTTAGATAAGATAAAATTAGAAATAGGTAGGAGGTTGTTGATTTTTGTTGAAAACGAAATATAACCTTTTTCCCATGAAAGAAATCTAATCTTCGAAACTAGTTTTGCGACAACGACATTGTCTTGTGTGTGTGTTTTACTTGTAATATGTTAATCTGTTATCGATTGCATTTCCTACACAATGAAGTTAAATTTTAATTGCATTGACTGAATAGCTAATTTTGCTAAGTGATTTTCATCAACGCTGCCTCTAGGATAATTTTAAACCAACTTCCAAAAAAGTAGGAGGTTCTCAATTAGGTTTGTATTTTTTTTATGTTCCTTACCTTAGATCTCCATCATTTATAAACCAATTTGGATAATTCTTTATTTATTTGAAATGATATACTTTCAGATTGGTCCCATAGAAATTTCATCTAAATTGTTTCAATAGTTTGTCACTGAAGTTCATCACTTTTTTAAAGCAATATAACTTTCAATGTAACATGACCAAATATAACTTTTAACGACAACAACTATAGGTACGTAAACCGGGGGGGGGGGGGGGGGGCAGCTGATGGGTACGCTCAAGATGGTGCATGAGATAGTCAATCAACCGTAATCACATAAGAGAAAAGAGAGTTCTGTGCAAGTTTTAATGATAGAGAATGTAGTCTAGCTACTGTTCGCTTGGCTGCCGAAAGACATCCACTGATCATAGACCTCCCACAAAACGCCATTTCGATTGGCTTAATAAGGCGAAGTGCCTCTTGCATCAATTGATGGTCCCCATGGTATAGACAAGGTCCACCTAAAAGCCGGGGGCCGGCCTACACTACGACTTCCGGTTCGTGGTCGCCACTTGAGAACCGTTCTTCCTCATCGGTTATAGGTTCTGCGAGCAATGTGGCCAGCCCATTGCCATTCGAAAGCTATGTCGGTGACTTTCGTTCTCCTGCGGATCTCCACATTTTGGATTCTACCACGCAGGGAAAACCCGAGTATAGCTCTCTCACACCTCTCTGCGATGGGATTTGTTTCATGCTCTGGTTCTGTAGTCGGACTGACATATAGTGGTGTTGCTGTACAAACACTTCGATATGCCTTTAGTCATTTTCGTATCGCTGCAAGGACTGCAGTATCGCCCAAGTCTCGAATGAATCGAAGGCTTTATTATAGTCCACAAACGCTAGGCATAGCGGCCGATTATACTCCTCGGTCTTCTGTATAAACTGGCATAGCGTATATGTATGTGGTATAATTATGGTGATTAAGCCTTTTCGGAAACCGGCTGGTTCGGGAGGCGAATTCATCGAACCTTTGCGTGCGAGACGGTTTGTAACCTCGAGAACACGTGGCTCAATACTGATATGGATAAGAGCGAGATGGGTGGTGGGCCTATAATTCGTCAATAAGGTTTTATCACCTTTTTTGAAGAATAGCACCACCACGCTCTTGTGCCACGCTTCTGGCGTAATTCCTTCGAGGACGACGGATTTGAATAACTTCTGAAGGACTACAAGTACCAGTCTACCCCCGCTCTCAGAAGTTCGGTCGTAATTCCGTCACCTGACGCTTTGTTGTTTTTGAGTTGTTTGAGAGCCATTCTAATCTCTCCACACGCATGGGTCCACTCATCGTAAATTAGTTGGTTAAAAATCTGTACAACACTTTCTGTAACAAATAAATCTCACATTTCAATGCTTTAGTCGATGTTTGAGTTGATATGACTGTTGTCTCTCTTAGTGCTTTTTCATCCCGGTGATTTCTGGCAGTAACTGGCAAAGAAGTACCATAATAAAACAAAACTTGATCCAGAAGAGGTTTGATTTCATTTGACGAAGACCTTTACGTATCCTGTAAAGTTAAGCTGATGAATTGTTTCTTTATTTTTTTTCTTGCGGTTATGATAAATGTGAAAATTATGGCAGTATTCACCGTTCGCCAAATTACTTTCGCGTGTACACTTTAAATCCTTTAAACTAATTGATTTGATACAAAATAAATAGAACATTAGCGTAATAATAAGATCCTCTTTAATTGCGCCACCTCTCCATTCGGCGTTGCCTCGCACCAAGCCTGTTCTGCTGCATCCGTTAGGCATGCTCCTTTGTTACGCAAATCCTCCGTAATGGCAATACCACTTAGTTTCGATAATTACTACCATTCTACTCGTATGTTTAATTTTTTTTACTTCTGTCCGATCCCGACTTGTGTAACAATCAAAACCGACCGAACGTCCGTCGGCTTGCATAATTAAGTCATGGTTTCTTCATTCACCACGGTTCGAGTCGCGGCCGTTTTTTTTCTGCGAAAACTACAGGTTTCACTTTTTTGCGCGTCTGGCTAGTGTCTGCCACAATGGCGTCTGCTGCGGCCTGTCAATGACCCGCCTTGAACTACTTACATAACGCGAGTGTCTTGGCACTCGGTATCCCAGCGCTGCGCCGAGTCTGCAATAGGCACCCTAGATTGGGCCCCTCGGTGATGATTGGAATATTTAGGCTGTTGCCGCGTGAACTTACGTTTTTGATTGATGTACGTAACTCTTTGCGGACCGCTCTCGCACGGTGCCACACTACGGGACGCGTCGTCAGCTTTTAACTTTCAAGTGGCTTTTTAATTTCGGCCATGATTTCACTCAGATGGCTCAGATTCGCAATTCGGTAGATTGCGACATTATATATCCACCATCAGCTTTTAGTAATGTTTGCTACTATTTTTTAATCCATTAGTATTATCTGGGTCGGTTAGTTTGTATTTGACGGCGTGATGGCTAATCAATCGATTATCACTTGTGAGATCGTTACGTTTCGTCGTTCCTGCACTGCCCCGCCTCAGTGATATGGGTTGACCTTATTGACGCTTCCTTTGTGGTCTCGTTGGTAACTCAAAGCTAACACTATGCGGACCATATTGAGCTTAGGGTCCCTATTATTCTTTCGAAGGTGAGCGGTCGCTCTGTAAATTCCGTACATACACGAATCTTAGTCCATCATTCCGGCCGTGGGCCTTTCTGCTCGCATCCGTGTTGTTTATCTTTTCTTCAATCATTCTTTCTGTAATCTCCGGTCTCGCAACCGAATAAATAAAGATTGAGAACGGTGGCTATTCCGCTACGTCGTCGGTCGGCAAAGGTTTCGCGGCTTCGTGTGCCGATTATTCGAGTTCGCCATATGAGAAACGGTTTTAATAATACGCCGCCGACACACAGAGGACTAATTCAGGTCATAAACGTTCGTATCCAGCTCTCGCGGCTCACTTTCGTTTTTATGATGATGACCTAGTTGTTTCCTAATTCTTTGAATATCCACTATATTTAAACACGTACCACGCGTTTCGTATATATGTAGGGCGAAATCTTAAATTGTAAATATGTAATGATAACGTCAAAGCAACCCACTTAGACCGTCTGTAGCGTTTGGCGTAATTATATGATGCTATAGTTCGGATGAAATTGGTTGAAACAAGTTGTGACTACTGTGACGTTAAATGTAGTTTCAATTCTCAGTATTTGAAGACCAATTTTGTAAATGAATTTCGCTACCACGGTTCACCCGGAGTAGAGAAGCTTTGATTCAATGGACATATTCAATATACGTTGGTTGGGAACTACCCCTTTCATCTACATATTATTATCAGACCAACCATACTTCGGAAACGTTACATTATATTTAATTGAATGAATATTCTCTATGTGAGCCATACTCTAAGTGTGTTCCGCGGAACCCTACGGTTCCGCAAGAATTTAGAAAAATTCACGGTTCTTTTATTATGCTTATTAATAAAGAATACACTTTTAATAAAAACTATTGTTTTATTGTTGGGTTTCGTCAAGTATTTCGCTTTCCAAAAGGGTTCCGTCACCAAAAAAGATTGAGAACCGCTGCTCTATGTTATATGTAAAAAATAACTCAATATCGATTCAATTGCCAGCACCAGAATGAAGCTAGCAAGCAGTACTAGAAATTATTTAACTGACTATTCATCTAAATTCAGATCAGACTCAAAACTATTGTCGCAAACCGAATCGCAGAGATCAGTGAAACACGCTCGACACTAAGGGGCACCCTAGACGCTCAAGCAAACGTACGTTTGCTGGTCAGAATAACAACGCTTTTGCGTCAAGTGCGGATTTCGTGATACTCGAAATGCGCGGTTGACGCAAAAGCGTTGTTATTCTGACAAGCAAACGTACGTTTGCTTGAGCGTCTCAGGTGCCCCTAAACGATGTATGCACAGTAGAAGCGCGCAGTGTGCACAGTTCGGGCGTAGGTAAATGTGCGAGATGGCCAATAAAGCGACTAATACAATACTTTGCTCGTAATAAACTGGAACACAGTAATGATTGCACATTACTGCTTGGCCGCAGACTACGCGAGCAAAGCGGTGGTACTCACCCGATGAACACTCGCAGAAGAGTTACCACCGAGTACACTCGAACACCTGTTCTAATAGGTCGGGGAAAAAGTTTCTTCGCATTTTTTAAGAAAATTCAAAACATTTTTTAATATAGTTTATTTACATTTAACTAAAGTATGTAGGTACCATTTTGTTCGATAACTTTTTGCCTTCTTGTAGGTAGGGACATGATCCCATTGCTATATAAATTTTGGGACTTCTGATCAAAATACCGCGACAAGTGGTGTTGGCAGTCCTCTCGTGATGTTAACCTGACACTGCCTAAAGAATTCTGAAGAGACCGAAACAGGTGGAAATCTGAAGGTGCAAGGTCAGGACTATACGGCGGATGCATTAACACCTCCCATCCAAACTCTCTTAATTTTTTCTGAGTGGCTAAAGATGTGTGAGGTCTAGCGTTATCATGAAAAACCATGAAAATGAAAACCACACCCCTTCTGTTGATTAATTCCGGCCGCTTTCTCTCAACTTCTTGCTTTAATCTCATCAGTTGTTCGCAGTAGAGTTCAGAATCGATGGTCCTGCCTGGTGGTAACAGCTCAAATTGAATAATGGCCTTCCAATCCCACCACACACACAGCATCACCTTGTTACGAGTTAACCCGGGTTTCGCCACAGTCTGTGAAGCCTGACCGATCTTTGACCACGACCTTTTCGCACGTTCTTGTCGTACGTGATTCACTTTTCATCACCAGTTATCAGCTTCTTCAAAAATGGTTCGGTTTCATTACGTTGTAGTAAAGAATCACAAATGAGTACACGGTTCATTAGGTTTCTTTCAGTGAGCTCGTGAGGTACCCAAATATCGAGCTTTTTTGTGTACCCAGTTTTTTTCAAATGCGCCAAAACTGTTTTGTGGTCAATTCCCAGTTCTTCAGCTACGTCGTAACTACTGATATGCCGATCTTGTTCCACTTTTTCAAAAATGGCATCCATTTTATCCGTAATAGGGCGACCAGAGCGACGTGCATCTTTGTAATCAAAATTTCCGGATTGAAAACGCTTAAACCAAATTTGTGCTACTCTCACAGACACTGCACTAGGTCCATAAACATCGCAATTTTTTTTCGCGGCTTGCGTTGCATTTTTACCTTTTTTGTAGTAAAATTTTAAAATGTATCGAATTTCTTCATTAGATTCACTCATTTTGACAGTACGAAAAACAAATGAAAAACACACATTTTCCTAATTTGAATTTGGAATTATGTTCTTTAAAATTTAAACTTTCATATGATACCAAAACCAGCCAGATACAAATAGTATAGCCAAAGAGATTTTATTACAAGTTCATACATACTATAATGCGAAAAGACTTTTTCCCCAACCTAATATATTGATTCTTCTATAATAGCCATTTCAAAACTTCGTAATAACGCCTCCAGAGGTTTTGGGGAATATCTTAGAAACAACAATGAAATGGGCTATTACATATCCCGTGATGTACTAGCTTACGCCTGTGGCTTTGCCCGCGTGTATATCCATATAGTAATATTATAAATGCGAAAGTGTGTGTGTTGGTTTGTTGATTTATTGGTTTGTCCTTCTTTCACGCAGTAACGGAGCAACGGATCGACGTGATTTTTGGCATAGATATAGTTTATGGAGAGTTACGGAGAGTAACATTTTTTATCCCAGAAAAATGCACGGTTCCTGTGGGAAAGCGGGTAAAAACCGCGGGCAGAAGCTAGTACCTTTATAAATTCTTAATCTAAGTGTTATTCTGATGTATAAGCTATACCTATTATAACTGTAAAGTTTCATTTAATCCGTCCGGTAGTTTTTGCGTGAAACAGTCCATGTATACATCCATCCTCACAAACTTTTGCGTTAATAATATTAGTTAGTAGTACATATACATGGGAATATAGATTAATACAGGAATTATTGTAGTGGTAACGTATGATATGAAATTCGTTCGCATTTGAAACTCGTAACATTCGTGTCGACAAGCGCGGCGCGTCCGGACAAGCGAATTATTGTAATTCGCTTTTTGTCGGATTCGTGCCAAAACCCGCTTTAATTTCACAGCCGTATGTCTGGGACGCAGCCGATGAATGTCTTTGTTACCAATGGCACTGCTGCTAAAGATATTACAGGAGTTTTTATAGACCAAAACAAAAGAAAAACATCCTTTTAACCTTTGGAAACTGTGTCATAATATATACAACTAGCTGCTGCCCGCGGTTTCACCCGCGCGGAGTTATTGGAATTCATGATTTAATTTTTTGCGCGGTACCCAAATTATTTTTCTAACATAAAAGTAGCCCAAGTTACTCCTTGTAACATCAGCTATCTGCCAGTGAAAGTCCCGTCAAAATCGGCCCAACTGTTTCAGAAATTACCTGGCACAAACAGACAGACAAAAAAATTTAAAAAATGGTTGTTTTGTTATAGGTACCGTATATACTTTCATATGCATTTAGTAAAAAGCTGTTATTTTGATATTACAAACAGACACTTCAATTTTATTTATTTGTATAGATAAGATTATACTTAATATTTGATTAATACTTCTTTATTATACAAAATCAGCAATCCTCAGAAATAGTACCTTATTAGCAAACAATTACGACAAGACAAACGACGGCGACGCTCTTACAGCTATTAGTAGTCGTATAGTAGTCTCTTATACCGAAAATCTTGAATGAATTAAGTAATGTTATAATGAATACAATTGCGACTAAATGATGATACATTATACAATTAAGTAATTAATATGGACATAATTCACTACTAGAACCTAAGCCTTTTTATGCTTCTTACTACAATACTATGACTACCTAAAAAAAGGTGACTTTAAGACCCTACTACGCCCCAATGGCCTTGCTCGAATGGGTGGAGTCAATCCCACTTCACCCGCGCGGTCCACACTTCGTCTTTCAAGAACATCGCAAAACCTAACGTCATAGAATACGCGGATGAACGAACGCGCGTGCGAGTAGCGCGCACGGCATCTTCTTTGCCTATAATTCTTTGAATTCATTTAGTGGAAAGTTCTTCATTGAAAGTGAAGTTTGATCATCATTATCCATACTATCCATACTTCCATACTAAATATATCCTATATCCTACTCTATTATAAATGCGAAAGTTTGTTTGTTGGTTTGTTAATTTGTCCTTCTTTCACGCAGTAACGGAGCGACGGATCGACGTGATTTTTGGCATAGTAATAGTTTATGGACCGGAGAGTAACATAGGGTTCTTTTTATCCGGAAAATGCATGTTTCCTGTGGGAACGCGGGTGAAAACCGCGGGCAGAAGCTAGTTATATTATTAATGCGAAAGTGTGTTTGTTGATTTGTTGGTTTGTCATTCTTTCACGCAGTAACGAATCAACGGATCGACGTGGTTTTTGGCATAGATATAGTTTATGGACCGGAGAATAACATAAGCTACTTTTTGTCCCGGAACAATGCACGGTTCCTATGGGAACGTGGGTGAAAACCGCGGGCAGAAGCTAGTTCGTAAATAAACGGGACGGACGCACATGAGATCATACAACGTTGAGATTTATCTCAAAACATCGCCGTGGACTATAATAAAAGTAAAGACAGCCAATTTGCTCCGTAACGTTGAAATTTGTTACACCTTTTGACCCAAAAACGAACGTGTACGTAAATAAATGATTTTCGGGTTATTTTTTATTTTTTACTTTTGTAGTCATGTTTTTTATATTGATGTCATTTACGAGGTATCGAGTCATCTGCGAGTGTCCGTCTGGGTTTCCGTTTTGTTCATGAAGTCTGCCGACAAACAGTAATGTGCAAGCATTATTGTGTTCCGGTTTGTTGAGCAAAGTAGCCAGCGAAATTACTAAGATATGAGACTTAGTTATGAGCACACAATTTTTATGGGCCGGCATTATGACTCCTATCAGGCAAACGTCCAGCTCGTCTCGTTAACCAATACAATAGAAAAAATAGACAAGTGTGGGTTGGACTCGCGCGCCGAGGATTCCGAAAAGACTTGTAAGCATGTAAATAGTTCGTTCAAGACTGGAATCGTTAGGTCCTTTTACAGCTACATTCAACAAAATAATTAACCCTAAAAAATTGTAAACAATACACTCATTGATAATGTGCGTGTGTGTGAGTGCGTGCGTGCGTGCATGCGTGCTTGCTTGCGTGCGTGCTTGCTTGTGTGCGTGCTTGCTTGTGTGCGTGCTTGCTTGTGTGCGTGCTTGCTTGCGTACGTGCGTGCGTTTGCGCGTGTGCACGTGTGCGCGTGTGCGAGCGTGTGCGTGAGCATGTGTGTGCATGCGTGCGTGCGTGCGCTTGCGCGAGCGTGTGCATGCGCGTGCGCGTGTGTGTTATACATAATTAGTTTTCGGATTTTTCGCTTTACTTGTGGTATAAGACAATACTTCTTGCCAAATTTAATGATTCTAGGTCTCCGTGAACCACCCTATAGGTCTTGAATGGATTTTAAATCGTTATCATTTTCGATATCAGCACCCCGAGAAACCTAGAAAATGGCACCCATATTATCGATTTCCTAAAAAAAATTCCGCCATCTTGGATTTAAAAATGGTTGTCATTTCTGTAATCAGCACCCCGAGAAATCTCGAAAACGACACCCATATACCAGTTTATTGAAAAAAAATGTCCACCATCATGGATTTTAAAATCGTTGTCATTTTCGATACCAACACCCCGAGAAACATAGAAAATAGCACCCATATTATCGATTTCCTAAAAAATATCCGCCATCTTGGTATACAAAATGGTTGTCATTTCCGTAATCAGCACCCCTAGAAATCTCGAAAATGTCACCCATACCATTTAATTGAAAAAAAAAACGTGTCCGCCATCTTGGATTTTAAAATCGTTGTCATTTTCATTATCAGTACCCTGAGAAACCTCGAAAAAGACACCCATATCCTTTTACTAAAAAAATTTGTCCGCCATCTTGGATTTTAAAATAGTAGTCATTTTCAAAATCAGCACCCTGAGAAACCTCCAACACGACACCCATATCATTTTACAAAAGAATTGTCCACCATCTTGGATTATAAAAGAATTTTTCATTTTTGTACACAGTACCCCGAGAAATCTCGAAACTTACACCCATAGCATTTTATTGAAAAAAAAATATTGTCCGCTATGTAGGATTTTAAATCGTTTTCATTTTCGATATCAGCACCCCGAGAAACCTAGAAAATGGCACCCATATTATCGATTTCCTAAAAAAATGTCATCTTGAATTTAAAAATGGTTGTCATTTCTGTAATCAGCACCCCGAGAAATCTCGAAAATGATACCCATACCATTGTATTGAAAAATAAAAATGTCCGATATCTTGGATTTTAAAATTGTTATCATTTTCGATATCATTTTTACTGTAGATGGCCCTGATCGTTTGGTGGTCGTTTGCCTGATGATAAAGATAACGCCGGCCCATAACAATTGCAGTGCCAATAAATACTTTGAAACAAAAAGATGCAGTACCGAATTGTGCTCGTTAACCTGAGTAATTTTACTTTTCAATTTCATTTCCAGTCTTTCTTAAACAGTTCTAAACCTCCCGATAGTCCTGTAGCTGCCGCTAATAATTTGTTTACCAATACATATATTTTCCACTCGTAAAAATGATGTAAGTACGTAAACAAGAAATTGTAATCAAAAATGTAACCCATTCAATATGTATACGAGGAGCGTCCACGCGCAAATCACGGAATGAATCACATTTCACCGCTCTAGACGCTACTCTTTGAGCAAGCTTCAAACCCACACGAAAACAAATACTTGTATTGTATATCATTCACGCACACAAATATGTAACGTCGGCGGACAGCGTTTGCAGAGCAACGAGCGACACAACCTCCCCGTCTGAATGCCAGTGCATGACTGCCGCGCGCGCCCGCGCAGAGCACCTCTGAGACTTGTACATTTGGAATTCAGTTTTTTGATCATTTCTTTGCGAAATATTGCTCTATGCACAAATGAAACGGCCAGTTTATAGAAAATTTTCTTCCTTATTTTTTGGTGTAAAATTAATCCCAAACGTCTAAGTCATTTAGAAGTTTTAGGGAAAATAGTTTTAAAACAGCATGCTGTTAAATATTTTTTCAAGCCATAAGTAATGGTAACACAAAAAAATCAATCAGTGAAATTAATGCCCTTGAATTGATCATTCAGGTAGTATTTTTTTCAAGTCGTTAAACCAAGCCGTGTGGGAGTTTTAGGAGGAGAAAGTAGTCGTTTTGGCGATCTTAGCCCCTTAAAGAAACTGGGAACGACTTCGACGAAATATCTAGATATTTGAAATTTCATCCCCATTTTTCCACCCTTATGGGTCTTTATTGAAATTTATAAAAGGACCACCCTTGAAATATACCATTAAAAAAATCATTTATGTAAATTGGTTGACAGTAAAATAGGAACAGAGAAGACGAATTGAGACCCCCTCCTTTTTTGGAAGTCGGTTATAAGGTTAGTAGTCCTAGTTATAATTTTTAGTTAACTTCTTTCATATATTGTATTCGAACTCAGCCTTCGTCCAGCGTAACTTTCACCTGCTCTGGTAAGTTAAAACTTCCTTGAAACCTCAACCAGTGTAATAGCCACCATTCACGAATAACGATCGTTCCAAAACCATCGCTCTGCGCGTCGTGGTTTGTCTGGAACGATGATCCAATTTCGAACACAGAGACGGTCACTCCATTCCGGATGCGCCATCGCTCCATTTTTCGGTCATCCTGCGTCTCAAGTACTGGACCGTTATATCGACCACAAGCGATGAGTTGAAACGTTTGGATATCCAATATTTCTATCACCATGCACGTAACCCAACTGAGAGTCCTCATACACGAGCGGTTTTTGGATCGTCAGCGTGGAATGTTGTGGACTGTCGCGCTCGTGTATGGGGCTCTAAGAAAGCTAAAATCGTGCACGTTTCTAAGCTGTATTGCTAATCAGCGCGGCTTGCCGGTCCAGCGCGGCGGTGTCGCTGTCGGCGTGTAACCCTAGCGCGCCGACCTCCCCTGCCTGCTCGACTGTGACCCTCCTGTTATGTGATACGCAGATCTTTGCTGTCCATATATAACACTTTTATACTATTGGATAACGAAACGAGCGGATCGTTTGACTAATATAGTAAGCTTAAAACGCCAGCCCATAATATTTAAAAAACAGAGGCCTGCACGGTAGCAGTGAGCTTGTACCGTGATACAGCCCAGTAATTTCACTGATGAAATTGCTCATCAAACCGGAACACAGCAATCCTCGCACGTTACTGCTTGGCGGCTTGACTAGTCTATACATATTCCCGACGCGACGCTTTGGACAAAAGATTCGACGCCAGTTCCAATTTCCCGCTGTATCTATTTGCTTATCAGAAATTGGGTACATATCAATTGTCTTTGCATAATACGAAACGTGTGTACGTCAAATAAACGTAATTATTCGTACGTAGAGCTAATGTTGCTGACTGGTTCGTTAAAGGAATGTTATAAAAACTGTATTTCACTTTGAAGCTGACGAGGTGTTTCTATGGTAATAATATAGAAATGATTCGCGTTTTTGTGAGATTATAATCCGCTGTCAAATGTCAACTGCCATTAATCGTTTCCAATGTGTTTTTTTTATATTTTTTGGTAACGAGACGGGCTGGACATTTGCCTGATGGTAAGCATAACGCCGGCCCATAACAATTGCAGTGAAACCGATAACTTTGAAACACAAAGGCCTGCGCGGCACTGTAGTGCGCTTGTTACCCTGAGACCTTAGGTATTAAGTCTCATAAGCCCAGTAATTTCACTGACTACTCTGCTCATCAAACGGGAACACAGTAATGCTTGCACACTACTGCTTGGCGGCAGACTTCACTCACAAAGCGGTGGTAACAACCCAGACGGACACCCGCAGAAGAGTTAGTCCTATCACAAACAGATAAATATTTTATTGATAATTGTTCCATTATAAGTCAATAATAATAAACATCGCGTACATTTGAAAATTGAAATTATAAATTAAAATTGTTAGTAATCATTCAATAAATTGACATGTCATAAAATATTTAATTGTAATTAATAAAATAAATAACTACCAGTTATTTTGTTATAACTAAAAATTCGTCAAACGTATAAAACGTCCTCTCGATGAGCCAGCAAAAAGATTTCTTGGAAAGAAAGCGTTACCAGCGAAATTAGCGTTCCTCTGTCAGCAACGTTATGACGTGAAGTACCTAAATACATGAGTATAGTCCGAGTGTTCCTGGGTAACAAATCTCGCTACATTATCACGTTATTACTCGGCTCTCGTAACATCCATCTTCAGACGGACTACCGTATCTGTGTGCTTGGTTTATTATTAAGGTCGCGCGAAATAAGGGATCGCCGTGGAATCGGGCGTTGAACCCTCCAATCTCGCTCCATCATGTAACGGATTTACCACCTACACGAGTGCGCGCCGATGGTGTGTGCACAGATTAAACCTGCCACTCTAATTTGCATAGCCTAGAGCCCTAGAGCGATACGAAATTGGATAATATACTGTACATAGGAGCCGCGTTCGAATCCATTTTAAATTCAATCGAGGCAATCGCCCTTAATAAAACATTGGGGGCCTCTGCTAAATGTCCACACGTGTTATCACGTTTTGGTGGGTGTGGTGCGCTGATCCCGCGGCTGTCGTCTGCGCTCGGGCGTGCTTGTTGGCGGAGTGAATCATCGCATCATCAGTTGTGACGTCTATTGGCTCTCGTTTGTGTTCATCTTTTAAACATTCAGTTAGAAATTCGCAGACGCAGATAAGGCCCTTGAGAATTTGTATCAACAAACGCTTTGTTGTCTTTCCCTGCTTCAGTTTGGTTCGATATCAAATGGTACCAAATTTGAATTTGCTTTTCTTAATTATTCTTGTCTTAAGAAATGTATAATTATTATTATGTTTTGTCTTCGGCGAGCATTAACGTTGCTTCTGATATTTGGATGAGTCGCTCAGACCCCAATGACATTTTTTATTCTCATTTGCAGTTCATGGAGCTGAAGTGATGGATTGTGAGTCGTTTTTTTTATCTCGTATTTGAAGCTCGTGGCCGGTTAATAGACGTAGCTGTCGAGCAGCGGCTTTGTTTCATCCTAGTTCGTTGCTCATCAAGTCCTCACGCAAGGTTCTCTCGAGCGCCGAGCAGAGGGAATTCAACTCATTCTTCATGAAGCTTCGGAAATAGATGCAATTTTTAATACTACATATCTCTAATCGGCTTACCTTGAGTACATCGACCAACAACCTGTAGATAAATAACGTAAACATGAAGTGTGATTTTTAAATAATATCTAAGACAAGAAACACGACAACAAGAAGTATGGAAATGTGCTGGTGTCGATACAAAATTTGGAAATCGGTGCAATCAATGAGTTGAATTCCCTCTGCTCGGCGCCCGAGAGAAACTTGCGTGATGACTTGATGAGCAACGAACTAGGATGAAACGAAGCCGCTGCTCGACAAGCTACGTCTATTAACCGGCAGTAACATTAATCAAATCGCGTTTCAATTGAAATACTGCAAAGGAAGCGCTTCCACAACACCTGGATGCATTCGTGTCTAATCGAGCGGAGTTCGCGTCATTAATTCTGCGTTGCGTGCTGGCGGTGTAATTGCACTCGAATTTATTAGGTGAACGTGATGCCTCATGCCCCAGTTTTCCAAGTTTTCCAGGCCACGGAGCTTATGAGTGACAACGGCTGCTTTTTGTTGGTTTCGAAAGAATGGAAATGCGAAATCGTTTGAGGGTTCAGTGTTCGGTTATGCGGTTGCCTGCTGACGATGTTTTGTAGAAAAAATTAAATAATTATGTTTTGCAAAACTTTACACGCATAAGCAAAATGGTATAAAATTTGTATTGACAAGTTTACATTAGCTTTTAATTGTTGTATACAAAAGCGATGGCACAATATAGCGTGGTAGCTGGTTTTGCATCCTGTAGTCAGGGCAATTACACGATCAATATGAGACCGGTCCCTTGTACACAATTATGTCGTTTTTAACACACTTTTCTTACCTTCACTTGTAACTAACTAACTAACAGACATTGTAATACAACCTTAGAATTCAATTTTAAATTACTTCTAATTGTCTTATCGAAATGAAGCTGGATGTATGTAGTCCGGATGACAAAATTATAATTTGTTATCATGGAGCTAGAAGGTTGATAGTGGAACTCTTCAGTGGCTACAAGTCGAGTTTGGGTTCATATGATACGTTTTGACGAGTCCAATATATTGCACTTGATGTCGAGGTTCTGATGATGGAGCCAGGAGGTGGAACAGCGTTTTTTTTGTTTCTTTAAACTACCTATAATTATTTAGCCTACAAAATATTTACATGATGTCATGATGGCTTAGTAATCCTTCTATTATTTCATTAATTAGACAATAAATTCAGCGGCGCAAGTACGGATCTTTTTGGTCCATAAAATTCGATAAAATTGACAGTTCAAATAGATAACACCCACTTTATCGATTTGAACTGTCAATTTTATCGAATTTTAACGACCCGAATAGATCCGTACTTGCGCCGCTGAACAGACAAATTAATTTCGCACAGGAACAACACTGGCATTTATATCCAAAACTACATCATCCCTCATCAGCAGTTCAGCCCATTTGACGTTTGGAAAATGAGCAAACTAACGTAGGTATCTTTGGACCTTTCCCTATCAATTCCGATTTCCTTTGTTGTCTAAACACGGGTTGAATAACATCATGGTTTCAAAGTGATACATAAGTTATGCCGTAACACTATAATGTAAGTAGGTATTATATTGCGAGCGAGTAGTTTCCGTGACTTGCTATATATTGCTTATATTTTACCGTTCTATATCACCCATCCATACTTTATCACCTTTTATATATTGCCCTGTAAGGTTCAACAAACTACATTATGCTGGCGTTTTAGTACACTCTCGTTATAGTTATTATAAGATATGTTCTAAGATCATAGCAAACACTAGCTGTTGCCCGCGGTTTCATCCGCGCGGAGATATTGTATTTCATGGGTTTTATTTTCTTGCGCGGAACCCTAATTCTTTTTCTAAAATAAAAGTACCCTAAGATACTCCTTATAACACCAGCTATCTGCCAGTGAAAGTCCCGTCAAAATCGGTCCAGTCGTTTCGGAGATTACCCGGAACAAACAGAAAGACAGCTACAACATTTTTAAAAATAGTTGTTTTGTTATAGGTACCGTATATACTTTCATATGCATTTAGTGAAAAGCTGTTATTTTGATATTACAAACAGACGCTTCAATTTTATTTATTTGTATAGATAGGTTTAAAGATATTTATTCTCAAAAAAAAAATAGATTAACTGTGTTATCACAAAAAAAACACTGTTAGACGCCTGTTTAGCTAGACAGTGTCTTACAAATACTAATCATTTATTTTGACATAAAATTCTGTTTAACACAGGTTTAGGGTGTGTGTTCTTTCTAATAAAGTATATTTTAATCTAATAAATAAATAACTCCCATGAATATTTCCGGTGACAAGGCGCTAAAGTTTATTATGTTTCTCTACATTATTCAGTTCGGTATTAATAATCATGTATTATAATGCAGGACGTATGTCTTCGGGACTCGATACGATCTCATTGTGCCCATTATCTTCAGCTTTATGTAATATAGTCGCTTGAAATTATAATTTTTTAATAAAAAAAAATATGTATCCAAAATACTCCGAAACAGGTTGATCGAATGATGTAACTCGTTTTCTGATTTTCGCCAATAAAGACGTTTTAGTGAAACATTTGGGTTCTATTTATTCTGTCGTTCATGGTAATGTTGATGATTATCACAACGGCGGGTCGGCAACCCTCACCCCCCTCCCTTCCCTGACACTCATTCGGGGCGAGGCCAGTGACCTTTTCTAATGCTAATATGATGTATAATTAAAAGTTATTGTTAAAATAATGTAACGGTTTTCGTGTATTAAATCTTTCGTCCCTCTTTCTGTGCCCGAATTGGGTGGGCATTGTTCACATTGTTAGCATAACAGGAAAAGTTTAATACATGTAAAGTTTTCAAAATATATGTTCACAAAACTAATTTTGTGTTTGTAACTATTTTCAGGATATCATGGTCAAAGCATGGACGCAGGCGGAAACAATTTTGACTCCGGTAAGTAATCATAACTGCATGAGTTTTAAATAGTTTGCATATATTGTCTAGATCGCTTTGTCGGTCGGTAGATAGCTTGTAAAAATGGACTTTTCCATTAATGTTATTCGATAATCGATTCGATCAGTCAGAGATACAAGTTCAATGTTAGTTCGGGAGCGGGGCCGGGGCCGGGCCGGGGCCGGGGCCGGTGGTACGCCCTTGGTGTATGTATCCCTGAACTTCGATGAAAACATATATATACAGTCGCTTATCTATATTTCTTACATGACCTACATTAGGTTTTAATACATCTTTTTCGTTGTGGATTATGGCCCATACTCTCTGTCTCTGAGAGAAGGCCCGGCCGGTATCGCAGCAGTGGGAGCGTAATAGGCTGATGATGAATATCTTCTTTAACACGTGTTGTCACCCCGGTGTTTTTGTGCTTTCATGATCAGGTATTTGAAACAAATTAATCTAAGAAATTAAACTCAAATTATTGTAGCTTTAGTACGGATTAGGGCACAATGAAGCGTAAAAAGTCAAAGGCATTGTCTCTGGTAGACTCGGCAAATTAAATTCCGTAATTTTCGTACCAAAGAAACGTGACTGCTGAAGTGAAGCTATCATGTTTATGGGAAGAGTAATGATTTATCACGTCATCGTTACCAACGGGCTTTGTCTGTCGACGATAGACTATGAATCCCAGACGTGGTCGATTCTCAGACTGTGTAGAGATAGATCCACGCCCACACAATGGTATGTACTAATTCAATATAGGATAGGAACCAGTCGGTCTAACTTCGACTTTTAATTGGCCTTTTTACCATAAAAATTACGTTATAATCCAATTAGAAGAGAACTTTAATCTTTTTTTCCGTGAGGTAACAAAGGGTAACGAGTGGTTGGGCGTCAATTATTCGCAACGACTGGACGATGTACTTGTGATACCTATATTGTGATAATGATTACATTTTTAGTCAATTTACAATGGAAGTCGAGTTTAGAAGAGCTTCATATTTAGAATCTTGAACCATTTTACGTCTTTTTTTCTCCACCGTATTTTTGTCTGTTCCTAAAACAAGTTTATAATTATTTATATCTTAATAATCTTAAAAATTATCAGTATTATGCCATCAGTAGGCGAAGATAACGGTCAAATGCTAGCTTATTTCAAATAAAAATATCAAGGTCATCTCGAGCCTGTGCCAGACGAGAAGGTATGTCTGAGCCGAAGGTCACTTTGTGAGTTGCACAGCTGCTTGGGGTCTATACAATTGAACCTATTATGTGTACAACTGTGTTTACCGGCACATAATATACATTTTAAATAAAATTGACCCTAGTACGGCGCCTTGCGAAACGCCTAACGATTCTTAATTCGCAACTATTTAGTATGTGCTTAAAATTGTATAAATATTTCTGGGTTCTTTATAATCTGAATAATATAATAACGACAGTGAGAGTTATGATAATAGTATTTTTGATGTCGTCTATAAATAGAATGCTCGCCCACTCGTAGGCTTTCCTCGTGTCACCGGCAACTCGGCAAGCAATCTGACTATAATAATATATAATCTGTCTACGTCTTTTGTTGGTTTCTGATATTGCTGATGAGATTTGGGTTCTTTATTTTATTTTGAATACACAAAAATCCTCATAGCTGCTTAGAAACGCACAGTAGGTAATTTCTGATAACGTACACACTTTTAAGAAAGTTATAATACCAGTAGTCAATGGTAACGATCCAACGTTCATCACTTCATTACCTACTCAGTAATAAACTATGAAAAGCAATTAAAATATGTACTTCTAACAGATTTTATTTACAATTGCTGCGAACAAAGGATAGACTAAATTAATTGCCATATCGAATCAAAACAATAGCGAAAACTTGTTAAAACGAGGATTTATACAGGCAGCTAAATATGCGGATTTACGATAATAATCGTTAGAGGAAAGTCTCGTATCCCAAACGCGTGAACGTGGAAAAATAAAGCGAAAACAAATGGAAATAGAGTAAAGAGCAAAAAATCGACGTAAGTACTTGACGGTGGGCTCAGTGAAGCAATGATGCGTGCGGGGCTGCCGGCGCCTGCGCCGCCGGGCGTTACGTGTACCGCCTAGGGCTTGCATTCGAATATTCGAATATTCGAATTATTCGAATAATAAACTGGTTCGAATATTCGAATACAAAAATAGTGATATTCGAATATTCGACCAATTTCCTTTACACTAATTTCAGTACTCTGATTTCCACGAAATACAATTTTAAAGTTCGCACGGCGACGTCCAAGCAACCCGAGCGTTGTTTGGATGTCGCTCCGCTGATTATTATATGTTCTGTGACGCGGGCTACACGACCGAGACAGGATTCGTCATCAAAACTCGGAAGCGCTTGGGCACACTCGGAGGGTCTCTGGTGAGGATGAGGATGACAATGATGACATAGCCTTAATTCAGTCAAGGAAGATTTATTCCTTATGATTGTGCCTTTCGATCGGTATCATAAAAATACAGAATGTTTATTTCCTACATTTGGCGGGTCCGATTCCCGGCTCTGGCAAGTGACTTTTAAGAAATCTTTGAATGTAGTTATTTTTATATCTTAAAATAAAGAAATGTTTCCTTTGAGTAAAATTTGCTAACACAAATACTTAGGGTACTTTTCCTCCAGGGGGCATTGGTTTGGTCTATCCTGTATATTTGCAATCATCTGGAATGTTCCTTGAAGGATGATTCAATAGCCGCTTTAAGGCAAAAATAAGACTAAAAATGCATTTAATTTTTGTGCTAAGTGAGCCTTTTGGCACGTCTTTCTATGGTATCCAAGGCTTCAAGCTGGTATTTAGCTGAACCATCCCACAGGTGAGAACAATACTCCACACACACGAACGGACTTGAGCTTAATACAAATTAAGTAGCTGTCCCGGTGTGAAATACTGCCTCACCTTCGCCAATATGCCAAGATTTCTCGCAGTTGAGGTTAGATGTGAGTAAAACACCTAAAACCTCCAGATGGTCGGTAATCGGCAAGGATAAATCTTGGAAACGGGGAGTCAGAAGGAATGTACTCCGATTAGCAGAGAACAGACATGCCTGGGTTTTCGAAGTATTGAACAAGATTGGCGTCGCCCCAATCGGACACTGCCTTTAGTGTCAAGTTCATTCGATCAATCGTGGCCTCTCTAAGAGACTGAATCTGTGCACCGCTAGTTCATGCATTGGATATAATATGTATCTCTACGACCGTGATATCGTCTGAATACCCAAAGATACCGGGTTTAAGCAGATCATTTATTTGGAGCAGAAAGTGTGTCGCGGAGAGAACTGACCCCTGAGGAGCCCTGGCATTAATTGCCAACTGATCAGACGGGCAGCCCTCAAGAACTACTCTAATTAATCGATTTCTCAGGAAGTCTGATATCCATACACATAAGCGGGTGGGTATACCATACGCTGGAAGCTTATTTATAAGGCCATCACGCCAGACCCTATCAAAGGCCTTCGAGATATCCAGAGAAACGGCAAGCGCTTCTCCGTGCTTCTCGATTGACCTCGCTCCAGATGTGAGTGCCATACGCAAGAAGGTCCCCAGTAGACCAGTTTCGGTGAAATCCGAATGGCTTTTCACTGAGGAGATCATTTGCTTCGAGGTATGCCAGGTGCCTATTATTCAGCACACGTTCCATACTTTGTAAAAATATGGAAGTGACCGAAATGGGCCTGTAATTTTTGGGGTCGGCACGACTGCCCTTTTTAGGCACAGGCTGCACGTTAGCAAGCTTCCAAGCTTTAGGTACTTGACCAGTCTCAAGAGAGAGGCGAAAGAGACGTGTCAACTGAGGTGCACAGGTCCTCAGAACAATAGCCGAGATACCTTCCGGGCCACTGGCTTTTTTCACGTCCAGATTGCATAGCGTTATCCAGAGCGATGGTGAGGTAAACCGTGATGTCAGAAATAGGATAAGCGCGGGTTGGATTAAATGGAGATAGCTCACAGGAACAATCTGCGATCCAAGATTACTCCTCAAACTTAAGGGTAAAATCTATAAAATGGCCATAAGACCTGTCGTAACGTACGGATAGTAGTGTAGAATCATCTGAATGAGAGAATGATCCATGTAGCGGAAATGCGAATGTTGAGATGGATATGTGGAGTGACAAGGATGGATAGGATCAGAAATTAATATGTCAGAGGAAGTTTCAAGGTGGTGTCTGTAAGTAGGTTGTCGTGGTATGGACGTCGGAAAGGTCATGCGGAGAAAATATTGTCATATTTCCAAAAGAGTGCTTAGTATAAACGTAGACGGATGCAGGGGTAGAGGAAGACCAAAGAAAGTATGGATGGATTACGTGAAAGATGACATGTGTAAGATGGCATGTGTGTGAATGCCGACACTGAACAATTCCCAAGTAAGCCCATTGGCTTACTTTCGCTAAGAGGCACTAAACGCATTAAAATAAAGACATGATTAAAAAATTTTTGATTTTTTCTATTATTCGAATAATATTCGAATAATTCGAATAGTATCAAAATAAAAAACGAATATTCGAATAACAAAATTTTCGAATATTTGCAAGCCCTAGTACCGCCCCAGTCGGTCTTACCTGCCTTGATTTCTACTCGTAACTATTTATGAAGCTTGTTGCCTAATAGGAATTATAACTTTTAATGATTTAATTATTCCTAGGTTGAGAAGATTTTCTTGTAGCGTATGTCTTCTTGCTGTATCTTATAATATTTATAATTATTTTGTTTCTGTATGCCCAATGTATGCAATATGACTTTAATCTTTTTGCGACAAATAAATGATATTTCTTTCTTTCTTTCTTAAACAAATAAATAAATATACAGAAATATGAATCTGACACCTAATCTTTACAGCCACTCAGCCTACTTGGTGTGATGGTATTGATTCCCGCTACATATACAGGGTGTATGTTTTTGACGTAGCAGTAAGGTGTTCCTTATCAAGAAACCGAATCGATAGGCACCAAAAAATGTCTTTTTAAAAATGTGAATGGAGGTGAAAATATCTTTAAAAATTTAGGTAGTCTCCTAAGAACGTTTTCCGGTAACTACATTGATTCCTTACGAAATGTATGGGACATTTTTTTTGCGATATCTGACATTTTTACTGCTCATAAACCTCTGTTGGTCTCGTAGATTCTTGATACTTATGAGAAAGCTTTACAGGAAAACTTTTTTAATGCATATCGATCCGATATGCATTAAAAAAGTTTTCCTGTAAAATGTTTATTTTGCTTCTCACTGTACATTTTTTCCAAAATTTGTGAATGCAGATCAAAATGTCTGAGTCGATTTTTTTCAGAACGTTCCTGTAGCTACAACGGGCTTGGATTAGGGCAGGTACCCTTACTGCACCGTAAAAATACACTCTGTATATAGGACAAAAACCCAATACACCCCAAGCGGGACGTCAGTGCAGGCCTAACGCCCCCATTTTGAATTTTTGAATAAGGACAAAAATATATTATTGAAAATTGCAGGAAGCACTATTATTACATATTATTGTTTTGGTTTTTTGTTTGGTAGCTGAAATTTGTGGGATCATGATTTTTATTGTATTATACCTGCCAGGAAGGGTTAGGATTGTAGGTAATATGCTAAATCCCTTTAACAGTCGCATATCTGGTGTTGCAGGTCAGCAGCCACAGGAACAGGAGCTGGCGACGAAGATGTTACAGATCCAGTCGAAGAGGTTCTACCTCGACGTGAAGCAGAATAGGCGCGGCAGGTTCATTAAAGTAGCAGAGGTGAGTGCATCATCAGAGAACTAGTTGACGATGGGAATATTAAAGATAATCATCAGCATTCTCAGGTTACTAAGGGAAGGGGTAGACTTTTGAGAGAGACAGTTTTTTTTTCTGAAAGAGAACAGTAAATGACAGTAACGGGCAAGTGCTTATGAGGGCTACTAACATTGTTACTTATTGTTAAACCTATTTTTAGTCTTCTATGCTCTTCGACGCTCTTCGATGCAAACATAAACACGTTGTGAAGGACGACTTATGTCTCAGAATGAAGCGAGCATTTCAGATATTTCAGTGCCGCACAAGTTAAAATGTGAGTGTCATTACCATGCACCATGAGACCAACCTCGTCGATCACTTTTTGTTTCGTGTATTAGTTTAATTTAAAATGATATGACATTTATGAAGGTTATCGCGCTAATTGAATACAATTCCTGGTATCAGTATCTCGCTCCATCTCGGATCTGAATAATGTATCTATATTTATTTACAAAGATAAGTTATGTAAGCAACGATAGCAGTTGACATAACTCTCGAGATAACGCAGATAAACAGCTGATTTAGGAACAGCCGATGATTATTGTTTTAACAAACGTTACAACCGTAATAAATGATAAAAACATATTAATCATTTAACTATATTTGAGATACGTCAACAAAGAGTACAAGGGAATTTAAATATTTATATAAAAGTAAAAAAACAACGAATTTTGGTAACTCGATTTCTATAGGCACGTGCGCACACTTCCCAAGAGATCATTCATAGATAGATAGATAGAAAATTCTTTATTGCACAATCATAGTTGAAGGTACATAGGCGAATTTAATGCTATAAAGCATTATCTTCCAGTTACCCTCGATGTAATGTGGTGATTTTACAAGGTAGTGCCGATATAGTTGTCATGTATGTTAAATGATCAGGTAAATCAATTCAACTGTTTACAGTAAAGGAGGGAAATAATTTCGAGGGACTTTTTTGAGAAATACGTAAGTAGGCTGCTATGTTTCTGTAATAAATAAAAGCTACAATAGTTATACGTACGGTTGTGTAATGTATTTTAATTTTTTAAAAGTCGTTTGTAGTAAAAGAAATCCCAGTCTATTGGGTCAAATTAAGGTTGCAAGACAAATCTTGCAAGCTCAAGACCTTAAACACACATACATACATAATCCTACTATCCTACTATATAATATTATAAATACGAAAGTGTGTTTGTTGGTGTGTTGATTTGTTGGTTTATCCTTCTTTCATGCAGTATCGGAGCAACGGATCGACGTGATTTTAGGCATAGATATAGTTTATGGACCGGAGAGTAACACAGGCTACTTTTTATTCCGAAAAAATGCACGGTTCCGGTGGGAACGTGAATGAAAACCACAGGCAGAAGCTAGTGTTATATACAGGTGGACCAAAAAGAGACGTCCAAAAAAAAATTCCTCACCCAAGTACGAAAAATCGGGGAACTACATGGGATATTTTCAGGTACCCCCGGGGGTGAGGCATTATTTTTTTTTTGGACGTCACTATTTGATCCAACCTATATACACAAAAATTGCTAGTATCATAAAATCTTGTAAAAATAGTCGCGCGGCGTATGTCCTGCGCAGCACTCACCTAGCTCGTCGGCATGGCGTATCACAGCCAGTTTGAGATTCAACTCAGAACCGTTTTGTTCAGAAAGCCTGTCTATATAAAACTGATTGTCCATTCCAGATCGGCGCAGACGGGCGCCGGTCGCAGATATTCCTCGCGATGTCGACGGCGGCGGAGTTCCGCGACCACCTGTCCAGTTTCAGCGACTTCTACTCGTCGCTGGGCCCGCCCAACCCCGACAACGTGCCCGAGGACGGGAAGCTCAAGTCGGAGATGATGCTCAAGGTAACTTGAGCCTTATGCAGGGGCTTTAGGGGGTACTTCGCGATTGACTCATCCGTGAACTTAAACTAATAGATATAACCTTAAGGTAATCAATTTTGACTTTTGTGACGAGCTGTACTTGAGCGGTATACTTGCCAATCGAGGCATACGTAGGAGTATACTTTTTTAATCTTAACGTCTTAAGAAATCGTAAAAAATCATTTAATCAGCAAAAATGGGTGCGAGCCCTGGAGCTTGCGGGGTATAATTAAACTAAATAAATAAAAAATCTAGACTAGAAGCGTGTTTCGAGTGCAGGTTTTGGAACACTCCGCCATCCCCCGACAGCAGAGCGCAGCCAGTAGCGCTCGGCCCGGCCCCCTCGCTAAGGAGTAGCCTAGTTGAAGTTAGCCCGGCGTGGGGTTGCAGCCAGTCGCGCTCGGCTGGGCTGTTGCGCTAAGGAGTAGCCTAGTTGAAGTTAGCCCGGCGTGGGGTTGCAGGACAACCGGCGCTACTACCTGGACCTGAAGGAGAACTCCCGCGGGCGCTTCCTGCGCGTGTCGCAGACGGTGTCCCGCGGCGGGCCGCGCTCGCAGGTGGCGCTGCCGGCGCAGGGCATGATCGAGTTCCGCGACGCGCTCACCGACCTGCTCGACGACTTCGGCGCCGACGACGGCGGGTGAGTGCGCGCGCGCAGACCGCAGGCCGCGCGAGATACTGAACGCCGTGTCGCCGTGTTCAACTACAATTTTGAATATCTTTACATATTTTTTATATAAGTAGTCCTTGTTTCACTCAACAAACAAAAATTTCTTAATTTTTTATACGAATCGATATTCTAAATTTAGCAGCTAGTTTTTTACTCCACGCTCCCATCACTGACGAACAGCTCGCCCGTCGGATCTAGGACGGCCCGAGCCATTCGAGCGTTCAAAAGAGAAAGCGAACTCTCTGAAAGTGACCGATACAAGAGCAACCTGTCTCTATCTTCACGCTGTAGAGTGTGCATTTTGACGATGTGCAATATGGCACGTTATTGAATGAAGGAGTGTGTGTGCGTGTGTAGTTTTAAATGTATGTATGTGTTCGCGTGTGCAGTTACAAGGGCGAGCTGCCGGAGGGGCGCCACCTGCGCGTCGACAACAAGAACTTCTACTTCGATATCGGACAGAACAACCGCGGGATCTACATGAAAGTCAGCGAGGTAGGCGCACACTACCCGCCGGCACTACACTACACTACACTACACTACAACAATCTTACTCGCAAACTCAAAAAAATAAAAAGTTCATTGTTCCCTACTCTATTTCGGCCCTGACATTGTATTAACTTGAAATTTTGAATCAATATCTATGACCATCGATCAAGCCTACTTTACAAATTGATGAGCATGATTGACCTTAACAATCAGGGCTGTGAGTTATTGGTGGCATTAAAGGTGTTTATTGCTTGTATGGACCGTCAGTAGCATTGTCTTAGTCTTCGATTATTACACATTGAATTGAATAATTTTTATAAAGTTTTATTGTCATTCTGAAAAGCCACTTGACTGACCATTGCTATAGAGCATGTAGCCATATCAGTTAATGCGTAGTCTAATAAGTTTTGTTACCTGATGAAAAGTGACGATGAAGAGCAGTGTTTCCGAAGTGTTTTAGCAAAAATGTATCCAAATTCGTACATCAAAAATGTAATCTATCCAAAGACAACAAAAGGCTAATAGACAATGTCTTCTCCAAAAAAAAGAACACTATAATATAAATATATAAGTTTGATGTGTGCACGTCTGTATGTGAGAGTAGTTATTCAACCGAATATGTATCCAAATCAAATTATATTAAATGCCCCGCTTTTAATCAAAACAGCAGTACAAGTACCGATCTTTTCGATAAATAAAATTGACAGTTAGAATGGTTAAAAATTTAAATTAGAGTTAGGTAGTTCTTGATTTTCTCAAAAACGAAACGAAGCCGAATCTACTTTCTTCAATATGAAGTTAATATTCGCATCTCACAATTCGAAGACGAATGGTTTATGGAACTAAGACTATCCCTACTAATATTATAAATGCGTAACTGTGTTTGTTGGTGTGTTGATTTGTTGGTTTGTCCTTCTTTCACGTAGTACCGGAGCAACGGATCGACGTGATTTTTGGCATAGATATATGTAGTTTATGGACCGGAGAGAACATTGGCTACTTTTTATCCCGGAAAAATGCATGGTTTTTGTGGGAACGCGGGTGAAAACCGCGGGCAGACGCTAGTTTTAAAATAAATGTATAAATAGTTTTATCGTCGTTCGCAATGGAAATTAGTTATTCGGTCAATGCAATGAAAATTGAACTTCATCGTGTAGGAAATGCAATCGATAACAGATTACAAGAAAAACTTGTCGTCGTCGCAAAACTAGTTTCGGAGATAAGTTATAGTTTTCGGTAAAAAGGCTGTATTCGTTTTCGAAAAAATCAACAACGACCTACCTATTTCTAATTTTAACTTATCGAACTGTCAATTTATCGATCGCTATAGATCGCACAGTTCCGTACTTGCGCCGCTGTTGCTTGTGGCCTCCCAAATCACTGATAAGTGATACCCTAAAAGCTTATTAATAAAAGAATTATATAGTCACCCTTGCATGTAATGAACAATAATTATACCTATATGGATGTGTCTGTAACCTTGACATTGAACACGAGCACGACTGGCAGCTGGGTAACTATCTCAAATAATATGTACTAGTTAGTTAAGGAGACAGATTGGGATGTTGCATGAAACACAAAATAGATAATTGGTGTTTTTATACAGGTTTAAGAACATCACATTAGTGCAATAAAAATTAATTTCACAAAAAATATATAATTTCCACAAAGATACTGCATCTAAAAGTTTCCCGGATTCAATGATTTTTTTCAATCATCCAATAGTAATTTAAATGATACCATCAGATTTTCTATATTTCAATGAATTAAAAAATGTAAGACGACTATGTACTTAAACGCAGTGTTTTACGGTCAAATCAACAAAATGCATGATTTTAGTACAGCTTTACAGCCCACGTTGAACAAGTGACGTCAGATGTTCTGTCCAATTTGTATGGGGCGTTTCAGCGCTCAGTAGATACCTTACTTGACTCTTATTTTTGATATGTCTAGCGTTCGATTTTCAGTTTTTTCGATATAGACATTTATTTCTTATGAGAAAACGAATTGATTGACATCATAAAAAAATGGAGTCAACATCCCAATTGGGATGTTGACTATATTCAAATAAAAATATAATTTTGCCGCGAAACGGTAGTTTTTGTAACAGAAATCCTATAAAACACAATATTTTTGTTTATTTTTAAATAATATAATTTTAATTTAATAATTAAAATGTAATAACATCACTCCGAAGTTACGTGACAAAAAACGCGCGTGACGTCACTTTCTCAATCGGAATGAATATAAGTATTGCTCTTTCTGTAGTATTTCAGAGTAATTTCTGTGAATATAGTTATCTGTGCCAGGAATCGTGACGTCACATCGACCACGTGACCAGTATTGGCGTTTTGGAGCGAAATTTAAAACGGCATTTAAAATACATGATAATTAAAATATTAGTTGTTTTAAAAAGTAAATTTAAATATTTTGGGTGATATTGGCCCATACGCACCGTTTTAAACACTTTCCCAAAATCAGTCAACATCACAATTGTATATTATACTAGTAACATGACGTTATTCAGCTGTCAATACTGAACGCGTTCAATAAAGGCGGATTAGACACGAGACGCATGTGAATATACCGGGCGCATAGAGTCATTTAACTGTCACGAACGCTTCATTGTGAATAAAGATGCCGCCATGCGTCACGTGTGCTAGCCACCACATGTCGAGGCGTCAGATACATTGTCTAATCTGTAAACATTTAAATCGAAAACATTCCCTTGCAAGTCTGTATCCGTGGACACGGTATGTGCTTTCCTCTACCTCATTATTTAACCCCCTAAACCTGACGGTCATTGGATAGGTAGCATGCATGGATCGGAAATGTCGCCGTGTCATTGGTCGGTCGACGGTCGCGTAATTTTGTTTGAACCAATGACTAGGCTGCGTTTTAAATCTGTTAAAATGTTCTATCTAAGGACGGTTTTGGTTTCAGCCATTATATTAGACGCCACCGTGGTTTTGAGCTGGTCGATACAGAACGCGGAGGTGGTGGGTTCGAATCCCGCCCTGGGCGATATTTTTGCAGAAAAATGTATTAATGATTCCGTGGATACAAGAAATCCTAATTAGCTATCAGGATTAAGGCTATGATAATGATTAATTCTAACAAAATTAATGATCCCTCATACGTAGGTTGGCCCTATTGTAATCAACGATATTTTACGGGGGCGTCAGGTATCGATAACTGAAAGTAATTATGAAAAACTGCACAAATTTTAAACAAGGCGAACCGTCTGATATCAAAAATCGTAATTTTCTATATTACGCTGACTTCTGACACACCTTAACTATATTTTGAACCTCAACATTACATTTTTAACTGATTTCCAACAAAGGAGGAGGTTCTCCATTCTGTTCTATTTTTTATGTTTGTTACCTCAGACCTCCGTCAATAAAAACCGATTTGGAAAATTGTTTTTAAATTTGACAGGATATACTTTCGGATCGGTTTCATAAAAATCGGTTCAGTAGTCTGTCACTGAAGTCGGTTTGTCGCTTTGTGAAAGCAATTTTCGTAACGTATCAAACTAAACGAGCTAACCGCTCAGTGTTGCCAACAACCGCCTTCATTGTAATAGCAAGTAGATTTTGGTAATAATTATTTTTTCACAATTCATCAAAACTTCGAGACGCTAACGTTTCGAAGCACAAAGGTGTAGCTATCGATACCTGGCCCGCTCCGGCCCGCCCCCGGCCCGGCCCCGGCCCGGCCCTGACCCGTGTGGTGTCGGCAGGTCAAGAGCAACTTCCGCACCGCCATCACCGTGCCCGAGAAGTGCTGGACGAGGTTCCGCGACATCCTCGCCGACTACTGCGACAAGATGTGCCGCCCGCTGCACGCCGACGATCACCAGGTACACGCACATGCACGCACACACAGACACACACGCACACACAAATGCACACAAACACACACACACACACACACACACACAACATATTTACACACACACGCACACGCGCACACACACTAACATATATGTGATAACAACATTTAGTGAAAAACTATTTTTGTAGTTAAGACTAGCTAGGGCTCTCACGGTAGAATCCTCTGTCTCTGTGATGATAGTAGATTGGTTAGTAACAATTTTCCTAAAACTATATACCTAACACTAGGTACCTATATTCAGTTCTGCCCGTAACAATACTTTTCTGATAGGAAAACAGCTGAACTGTGATGGAATAATCTTCAGAATACTGTGCATAGATGTTACCCTAAACATGTTGTTATTGTTTAGGGCGGAGCGCACTCGCACGGCGCGGGGGGCGTGGGGGGCGCGGGTGGCGCGGGGGGCGGCCGCGCCCCGCTGCCCGCACAGACCACTAGGGAAATTGTGAGTACAAACACTACACCACACTCAACTGCACTTATTATAATGTATGCTACTAAGTTACTACGCACACAGTACAGCTTGTTGGGCTCATGGTACGCATAAGAGGACCCAACCCGCCATACTTTCTGTATAAACGTTGTTACGTAATTATAGTATTGTATAAGTTTTTTTCGTTGGGTGTTTTGAACAAATAGGTATCTTGTGCATTATATGTAGGATATAATGGAACCAAAAATTTCAAATGTTGACAATCCAATTCAGTAAAAGCCTTAAAAAACAGCCTTTTTATACAAATTTGACCTTGACTTTGGCCGTTCACAATATTCTCTTAAATATAAAAGTAAACAAAACACTTGCATAGGATCCTTGGACATGTAATGGAGATTCTAAATAACAAACATTTTTTCACGAACTTGTAAGGCATTTTCAAAAACACGTATTTCCTGGAACTAATTGAATGTCCAATTTGCTCTTTTATTTTCCAGGACACATTCACGGGCAGCGCGCCAAATCGGATTTGATTCTCGGGCTACCCCCTCCCCCCCTCCGACCGCGCCGACCGACCGCAAACTCGCACGACATCCGTAACACTGCCGGCTGGCGGTAGCCCATTTAGAGATAAAGACTATAGGACTAACAAATTGTATCATTAAAATTCGCGGGACGCGTTATCGCCCGCCCAGACTAACGTCGCACTGCGACGATTAGTGGCGCGATTTTGCCGCGATTATATCTACACTTTGAAGATATTAGTAATTACTAATTGGCTCCGGACGTGATAATCGCGCGACTTTCTGTCGCAGTGCGTTAGTCGCGTAAGTGCTAGCGAGACAGTTGTCCCGCTCGCACGCTCAAGGTTTCGAGACGCCAACAGCGGTCTCCGTACATCGAGTAGACTTGAGCGCAGTTGAGTTTTACAGCTTTATTAAATATGTGTATATAGTATTTTACATAATTATAGTAGTATATATTCGGCGCTACTGTCAATCAGGACATTCCCTTCGAGGCGTTTTCTTTTTCTAAATTGTTTTCGAAGTAGCGCAGGCTACCCGGATCTTAGGGTCGATACACACGGAAAACACGACGATACGGTCCGTTTTCTCTGTCTTTCGACCGCATAGTTGTTAAGTAAGGTATTGTGATAAAAATGTTTGAGCTTTATTATTATTTTTTCTCGTAATAATCAAGTATTAATAAGTAGCGTCGTGGGAGGGTGCGCAGTCGTCGAACCGTTTCTCTACATGGTACTAATGATGTTTGCACTTGACAGATTTATTATATTTTGTTGATAAATAATTACTTATTAATTAATTGTGATAAGAACGCAGCGGTGGGGGTGTCGGCGTCCGTGTAGTCTGTCTGTGTTGCCAGGGCAGCAGTTAAACAATCCTTTTTAATGTCCGCACGAGTCGTGTGACGTCACACGACCGCGCCGCACGCCTTTTCTTTAATCGTGCATGAAATTAAATTTCAAAATTTTTACTCACAATTATTTGTGGCCTTTGAAAATGTAACGTGACCTCTGTGAGAGGCATTCGGACTTACGGTAAGCTCCAAGCTTTACTATTATTTTAAAATTACCGCGGTATGTTTTTTGGCTAATTTCTTGTATAATATTAAGTTTACTAATAGGGTTTCTTTCGGCACTTGATTTAAATCGAGATAGAACGAACGTTGGTGGCTGGAACTTAAGATTCCTGATTTTAAGTCATATTTTTTTTGTTAAGTTATCATGATAATTATTTTGCATGACCAGGACATTATTTGCCAATCGTATAAATTTAAACAAAAATCAAATTTTAAAGTACACGCCTGGCGTATCATGTAACGAACATAATAAAGAAAAAAGCCACTTATCTAGTTTGTAGGCGTATGTGTTTTTTTAATATGGATTATTTAATAATAGTTTTTTGTCTGTTTACACTTGATGTACGGCACGGGTGTGTGCGAGGGTTGGTTCCGTTTTTTTTATTGCATGCACTATTTACTCGCTACATTTTTTTTCTTAATAATATTCAAAACATTTTATATAAATAATAAATAATGAATTTAAATCATAATGAATTACAAATCCATAATTATAGCATCATTACTTTATACATTTTCATACGTACGGCTTTGCAAGATTAACCGAACGGAGCCAACCCTATACTATATAAGGCACCGGGTGTTTACAGGGGTTGTTTCATATCCACTTTCGTTTGACCTCCTCGCTCTGAATCTTAAAATAAAACGACAGCTTTACGACGTTTGATCTTGAGTAAAAATATGAACTGCATAAAATGTAGCTAAGTTGTATAAGATAAAGGATCAAAAAATCTCAATAGTTGCCAAGGTCTCATGTCAATATCGCCAAAAGTGCATGAGACCACTTTATTTGTTAATTTGCCATACAGCATCATAACTTAAAAAACCTTGAAAACGTTTTGAAAATAATATCATTAGATCTAAGTTGTCTTGTTTAATCAAAATCAAGTAATTTTTCAGAAATTAAATTTTCGCGGGTAATTAAAAGCATAATTTCATTTTAAAGTAGACCTTTCCCAACTTAGGCTTTAATCAGCGCGAGAGGTCAAGCTACAGTGGTCATACTCGAATCATTTAGATAAGTGACGCACTGCTGTGATACTCTCGTAGGCGTACGATCCAAACGATTTTAAATGTTATGTATAGCGATGAGCTGGGCGTGGCCGCGGCTTCTATGTTATTTGGTAGGGTTATGTCTAAATTGAACTAGTAGGGACACTTTTGGCAACAAACAAGGCGTTAGGATTGAGTTCTTGGTTCGGTTTGTATCTAAATTAAGTCTTGATAAATCATGTTTTGAGTAAAAAGTAATCTCTGTACTCGGTCGTCTATTAATCTACCATCTAGCTTTATCCGTCGAATCGAATGACAAGTTTTATCTATAATCGATATTGTCTATTGTTATTTAACAATGAATTACTTTCCGTAACGAGATAAAATTAAAATATAAGTAGTATTTGATTAATATATTCTCTAAAAATTGGTTAACGTAAAGTTTTCCATAAAAGTTTACGTTTAAAAATCTAGAAGTAATGCATAATACACTATTGCTTGTCTCAAAGACTTGTAAAAAATACTGTTTTCTAACATTCAAATAAAGATTACTTTGTTGTATTTAGCTTAAGGTTGAAAATCACTGCCATTAGAAAATGACAAAAAGTATAGTTTGCCTTGTCTAAATTCGTATCCGCCTATAAGTGCGAGTGAGAGCGCAATACGCGGCCGCGTCCACGTGGGTAGGTTAAGTTTGGTTTGTAAGCACCCTGTGTTTGATGTCTTGTAGATAATTATTAGGAGCAGTCCTTAATAGCGATAAGTTTCCAAATGTGGTAGATCTTGTTGCGAGCAAGTGTCGGTGGTTCTATATCGCGACAATATTACTCGTATCGTATCGGGTCGGGCTACCCATGCATGGGTACAGCTAATTATTATTGGTCCAGTGGTCCAAATTTGGTGCAGTTTATGAATTAGCACCCTAAAGAAATAAAAAAAATGAACTTAATCCACCACCCGAAAGACAACTCGTTCGGGCCTTACAGTGACCCCGTTGTCTTAATTTGCCTTTACCTTTTGTATTTTTCATCCTAATAATTAACTGCTAGACACAGAAGCGTATGCGTGCGCGTGTGCGTGTATGTTTATATGTATGTAAGTATATATGAGTGCGCGGGACGCAGTAGTCATAAGTTCAGAACTACATCAGGCGTCAGACGTGCCTTCAAACTTACTTTACTAATGTATTTATGCATTTTTTGTTTATTATTATTATTTTTTATTATAACTAAGCTCACTCCGGAAGTGTTTCACCCTTTATTGATAGCTTCGCGTGTGACCGGCGCCGGCGCACGCCGCGGCATCACCGCTGTTGCTTTGTTCTACTTATCGTCTGTTGAACTCGTCTCTGGGTATGACTATGAACACTATTAAAAAAGATATTTACCTCAATATGTAAATAATAAAACGTTTATCAAGTACATACTTATAATCGAACACAATATACTTGATTAAAGGGATCGGCTTTATAGTTAACAAATCCTAACAGCAGGTGTCGCTTATCTAGAACTTGTGCAACAGACAACCATTTGTTGTGTCTTATTTTTATTCACTATCAGTTTTAGAACTAATACTGTGGCCATCTGTGAAGTTATTAATTGCACGTAAGAATTAACTTGATGTTGAATATGAATACGATACACAGAATAAATAATGTTACGAAATGTCCAGATCTAATAACAATTTCGAATAGCAAATAATTCAAATGACAACTGTGTGGATTCCGCCAATCATATTAGACTGGACAAATCTTAGCTATAATTATTATGCTTATCATTTGCTATGAGAATTAGGTTATTGACAACCGGCCTTAAGTAGCGTCGCATGGTGATACTCAAGTTATACTTTTCATTTTATTCCTATCAACCAAGTCAATGTAGTTGTAAACTCGTTTTAAGCAATTTTAGAGTCACTCGAAGATTATCACCAGATTGAGATGTTTCCTTTTGTAAGTTTAATGCAAGTTATATAATGTTTATTTCGGTAGTTTATCGCATTGTGCCGCTTACAGGACACTCCCTTGGAGGTTCTGAGAACAGTGAGGGTTTCCTGCTTTATGTTATGTACATAGTTTATATCGACGATGTCATATTCTATGACAACGATCATTCTGTGCATTATCCTCTATTTTGCTTTACGCGCCTAGCACAGCAAACAATATTACATTGATATAATATACAAAAGTATTTTAGTGATAGACATATAAATTTTAAATATTTCAGTAAAATAGAGAAGTAAAAGATTCTGAACGCAATAATTGAATGGCAGGAAACCGGTAGAGTAAATGCCATAAGATTCCGTTAGTGAGCTGGCTCTAGGCGACACGTAAGCTCGTTTAAGCGTAAGCCAGATTCTTACAACACTTCTAATATTTTATCTCATAAGTTGTTTCGAGATATGCAAAGACGTGTGTCCTTACATTTAAAATAAAAATAGTTTTTATCTTTCACCTTAAGAGAAATAGAAATAATCGGATGTATTAGACTGCATCCTCGAAATCAACGATATTTAGCAATTGTTCAAGATGCAATCTAACACGATCCTTAAGTAGGTTATTTTACAGTACATTTTCCTCTGACCATAAGTCATTAAAATTATAGTGACATAAGTTGTGACGTCCGAAAAAGAATACAAATGAAAAAAAATACCTATATAAAAGATCAATTTCTCTATTAAAGATATAGAAGTATATGACGGGGGCGGCGCGGTTTCATTGTTGTAAGTTTAGGATAACTTTCTGTTTAGTGGGAGTTGGCGGGACTATGTTAATTCTAAAACTATATAGGTACTAGTGATACGTGTCTAGGTGTGGTGAGGCCCAGTCGACTCCCAGCGGTGGTAGATTTGATTCCTTCAGAGGTGACGGGTGCGAGGGAGACCGCGCGAACTACTCCGTGTTTCGTATCGCTTGTCATATTGTATCGTACAGAAGGCATGAGGGGGAGCGTTACGCAATTTTAACATTTATTACTTCAGAAATAGGCACTGCAATACAGAGAACAGAGATAATAGAGTCTATTTTTTGGGCTTTATATTTTCGTTACTCGTTGTTGTTGTCTATTTGTAAGACAGACTTATAAAATGTCCATCGAGTCGGCTTTTTACGCGACTGCACAAAAAAGGAGTGTAATATTTATGTATGTGAGTTTCTTTATTCCATCATAACTTAGAAATGCCCGAACAGATTAAGATGTATGAGATATCGTTAGAATCCTTACATCATCCCGAGTGACACAGGCTACGGCAGTCGTGTTTTTTATTTATGTAATTTTTGTTACATGTCGATGTATGTTATGTTACTGTGAAAGGCGAAATCCGTTATTATCTCTGTATGAGTGTGCGTTCTTATTGATATCGTTAATAAGAATCTGTCCTTACTCCGCGCAGAGGATGCAGAATTTTGCGATACAATTGTATGCTCAAAATTTCTGAAATGCAAAAATTATGTTGTGTGGCTCAATTATAACCTTGAATGTAATTCTGGTTTAACCTGATGCGTGCGCTCCCTCGCAACTAGTGGCTTAATTTTAATAAACAATTACATATATGGTACAAAATGTAATTTTAGTTCCATAGATGTTTAAGATCTACAGAGTTTATATTAGAGGAATATTTAAAAGAGTGTTTTAAACCACCCGCCGGTTGTGTTGGCTAAGCAATTTGTCAATATAATTATTGTATTATAAAGATATAGTATAACATTTAATGTTAACTAGTATATGTGAAGCTAGTTCAGTGTGAGTTCAATTCGTCGGCAATAGGCAGTATGTAGTTTGATTTGTGGAATGATTCGGGATTTTTTGTTGTCTTTGGCTCGGGCCGGTGGCATCTTCATTCCGTCCGTTACTTTATCCACATGTTTTTTTTCTATATGGAATTTTCGTATAGAAACATCTAATACTATCTCAGCAATAAGTAGTTCCAAGCGTATTAAATTTTACGAAGCAATAATGTCGATTCTGTCATGTCATACCTAGACTTTATTTTAGTTTCAATCTCTCTTTCTAAATGAGAACATGAGAAAGGGAATGAATATATTTCACACCTGTCAAATTAATCCACTTGCTTGTGTCTAGTGTAAATTTAAGGGCAATGAATTTAGTGGCGTCTAATTTATCAGAGATGGAAGATATTTGACAATAAATAAAAATATATTTAGATCTTTTAAATATCTTCCATCGTTTTCTCATATTATGTATGGGAAAAAGAGCCAAATTAAAATTAGGTTTAGGTATGAAACGACAGAATCGACACTATTATTCGTTCTACTTTTCTAATTGATTAGTTCACATTCTTGGTCTCATAATCTAAGTGCTTTCTCATGGTCTTGAGCACTTGTCGGGTTCTGATCTTATGGAGGCGTTTTCTTCTTTAGGTTATCTTTGAATCCACATTTTGAATAATCAACAAGTTTAGTATCTAAATTAGTCTCAAAGATAATTTGGATTGTAGAACAGTTCATAATTGTCAGACTGAGCTGATTTATGTTAACCCGCTGCCGTTCCGATGCTGTTCGATTGCTGCCGAGTGGCCGAGTGCTCGTGTACTGCTACTGTGATACTCGCCCGCCCTCTCTCGCCCTCTTATCGTATCTCTTTTTATCACCTTAACACTTTCTATGTTATTTCATTACCTAATTTTGGTGGGTTTTCTTTTCATAGACTTAAATCATAATAATCTTTGGGACAAACATTTTCTATGATATTTGACAATTCAGCACTGTTCTTTATACGTTTGTTTTTTGTTTTTCATAAAATTCAAGTCCCATGTTTCATTATAGTACTGACCTTGTAGCTTTATACAGGTATAGCCTTGTAGCTACAACATGAGTTATGACTTATTAGTGCTATTCAGCCCCTAATTGATCAAAAGCTATTATTTAAATGATATAATGTGAATAGAAATAATATGTAACTAAGCTCTAATTTTCCTATCAAACTGTTTGTGTATGTTCAGTAACTTGTTCCTGCCGTCCTTTTCCCTGCTTGAATAAGTATTCGAAATGCCGTTTGTTTGTCGGTTGAGTGACGATTTGTTATGCAGTTTGGTGTGATAGTCAATTACTACATTATGATTCACGTTTTACGCAACGCTTATGTCACACTCCCTCCATATATCTATAGTTGGTGTACAGCGCCATCTCTTGCTCGTTTTTAGTAACTGATAAGTAATCATCGTTCCTATGTTGTTCAAAATATTGTTTATAACTGTTCATGTTTGAGTCGATCTGTTTATCCACAGACGATATATTTTTGTGCAATAAAAGTGCCTCACTGTTTACAAATTCAGACATTTATATTATGTAAAAAGAATAGTGCCTCCTCTTGATCTCACTAGAACCTATTGTTGTCCTTCACGTTGAAAATATTTATGGTGAATGTTCACTTGGAGTGTGACATCGGCCGTGCTCGCCGCGCCGACCCTCGTCCCGCTAATTGTTAAATAGGTCACTATAGTTACGGATCGAATCAACTATAAAAAAAAGAAATATAAAATATAAAAAAATCTAAAAAATAATAATTCAGAGTTATAATAGTACGTTAGATTTAATTATATTTCTGATATTAATTGATGTTTTGCTAAGAAATAATTTATCTGTGCGTTACGTTTTGACAGCGTGGGTGATAGCGCGTAGCATCCGTCGCACCACACATACACACACACATACTCGCACACAACACACTCATGCAGACATGAACACTTACACAATAAGTTTACTGCAATTATTATTGTGAAACCATTTGTTTTTAAACTGTTCTAGAGACACTGCAATAGCATTGTATAGTCCCACTAGCAAAATATAATCTAACATCTGCGACATGCACCGTACTTTGAACTACCTGTCTGCCTGCAATAAATAACAACCCTCAGGAGAGACGCCTCCTTCGCCTTATTTTTCTAGTGGGATTATGACACCAATTAACCGCCACTATTATTACAGAATACTTAAAGCATGACCTCTGAATTCATATATTTTTACATATAAGCAATACCAGAGTACCTGAAAATTATATAATATAGAAAAAATATTGTAATACAACGGAAATAGTGGTTGGACAAAATACATGGCGGTTCGCGATAAGCAGTTAATACATAACAGTTAGGATGGAGGTTTCAAAGTAAAGGATCGGCTTGAAGTTTGTGTTTTAAATTTTTTGTTATATAGTTTGAACAATTGAACCAACTAGGCTTTCAGGGGTTTTGTAACGATTTCAGTTTGGATTTCGATTAATCTTTCGAAACTCCGCTTTAAATACGATGATTGGCGCGTTCCCAATTACGGAATCTGAATTGTAAAATTGGGAACGTAATCGTTGATCGGGCAGATTCTGCGGTTGACAGGTACACGGGCCTCGGCGGGCGCTCCAACCACCGGCCGCGGGCGCCTCGGCGTCGCGCGACCAACTCGCGAGGCCCGCTAGTGTAGAGTAAAACGGTTGAAGGGATCACAAGATTCACAAGCGAAGTGATAGGCGTAGGAGTAGCTGATAATGTCTTGTAACCGGATCGAGCAGATCTCGACGGCGCGAATATCTATTGTGTGCTAAACGAGGAGTGATGGATTTGAGACTGATGTCTTTATAGTGGCGGTTTTTGACGCGTTTTCGACATGCTATCGAATATCATGGAAAAGAAAAGAAGCGGTCTAGAAGACTCGGGTGACGACGGGATCTGCTCGCGCCGGCTCGTTGAACGAATTGTAAAGGACGTGCCATACACGTTTGCGACGCCGCAGTTGGCAGCGCCGCCTTCGAATCGGTGCTGCCAACTGCGGCGAGAGACACTGAACGAGAGAGGGCAGTGTGTTTTCTGGTTTTTCTGATGTTGGCTGCAGCGTTGCAGTCGCTTGTAAGACATCATTGTTCAGGTACCGCCACAGTCAGAAAAATTATAAAATTGTAAGATAGGGTACCCTTAAGTACGTCCATGAGGTGGAAAGGGAGGGTTTCGTGTCATTTTAACCAATTAGGATTTTGTTTTAACGTAAGCGATAAGTGTGACCGCCGCGGTGACCGCGCGCGCGCCGTGCGTGCGCCGTGCGTGCGCCGTGCGTGCGCCGTGCATGCGCCGCTCGCCGTGCGTGCGCGGCCGGCGGCGGCTGTAAGTAGGTAGCGTTCGACAGGCATAAAAGTCGACAAGTTAGAGTGACTCGAGTAATATCACGGGAAATGGTTTGGGAGAGGTGAACAAATACTGCCAAACGATTGTAGTTTATATTTAATGGATAATGATTTGTAGATTAACAATTTCGAAATATTATGTCCTATAAATATTGTATGTATAGTATCAGTATGCGGTGGCTTGGTGTTGTTCAAATATTCACAGCGGCGGAACGTGACTCGGTGTGTTTGAGTGTCAGTTTTGTTTGTGCCTTCTACTCATCACTAACTCTGACAATAGATGTATTACGATTTATTTTGTGAGATCTAACGAGGTTTTGGACATAATCGGTAGATGTTTTCCTTAGGTGAAGCGATGGATACATTCAAACCGTGTTCTGTAGTGTACCGAAGCGACAGGGCGAAATGTAGATAGGTTTGCATTTGACGCCGCCATCTTGTGTCCTCGCCGCGCGGGCGACGCCTCATGTAGCGGCGGAAGATAAAATGGCGGCGGATATGTAATTAAGCGCGAACGGACGTTCGCAGGAGGAGCTAAGATGTAAAAACTAGATCGCAATATAAATGTTGGTTGTTAAGCTTAGCGGTGACGGCATATTGGGTCGTGTGTATGGAGAGAATGAGTTGGACTTGCGGCGGACGCCTAGCAACCCGGTTGCTACTAGAAAGTGCCTCGGCCGAGGCGCCTGCCAGCAATGGATTTGATAAAGTTTTGATATCGTAAAGCGTATAACTGCGGACTGACATGGGCTCATGTGATGAGGATAAATTTTTTTGGACTCGTATTTTTCTTTTTATTTTAAATTTCTAAATTCGTGTATGACACGGCTCGCTTCTTGAGACTGGTTCGGTGTGGGAAGGAGGCTGGTTTGCCGATGATGATAGCTCGCGAGCTCTGGAATATTCTCTCAAAATGAAATAAAATTACTTTATACATTGTAACGGGATATTTACCGTGATTATTATAAGCTGGTGAGCTCCCGATATTTCGACGCTGTTGCAAGCATCATGTAATTGAAATAAAATTATCGGTTAACGAGCTTCCAAGGCGCTGTTGTTGCGTAATTTACAGTTGCTCCATCATATTGTTGCCTATTTAACCTTTGCCTGACCAAGAAAAGAAAGTGTTTGTAAAGACCAATTTTTTACTATGTTCTATGGCAAAGCAGTTGTGAACGACGCGGCGAGGCGCCGGTGAGATTTTGTATCCAAAGATGTAGTGTGATGAAAAACTTCCTATAGGTTTATTATTGTATTTTATATACTTGTTATTTTAACTATTGTTTGGCACTAGTTGGTCGAATCGAAAGTGTAACGAACATTTCAGATCTCCAGATCGAATTTTATGTAATTATTAAAATTTAAAAATGAATGTAAAAGATGGCAGTCACCTGAACAAAACAGAATAATAACAAATCGAGATTGTAACCAAGGAAGGTAGGAAAGGCAGTGTCTGTAAAATTGTTTTGATATGTATTTTTGGTGTTTTGGAAAGTATGGGAATCTGCGCTCGAGAGTTTAAAACAAAAGTCTGCTAAGCAATTTTCGACTTGACTCGAGCGCGGAAGTTTATATCGTATGGGTAAGGGAGGCAGTTAAACTGCAGCTAGAAGATGGTGCTTGTGTGTACTTACGATGGATATCATTATATTATTTTCTATTATAAAAATAAATCTTTGTAAAACTTTTAGTTTGTGTGAAACATTTAATTTGTGAACGTTACTAACTTTGTAAACTCAACACGTTCCGACCGGAATAGGGAATATGCATGAATTTTTTTTATATTTTTAATTATCTGTTTACGTTGATGGAACATATTAAAAAATATATAAGTACTCTTGGAATTGTTCCATTTAATTTTTAAAATCATATTTTAAACATCGCATAAATTTTAGGTATGTTATGTTCTGTGATGTAGTATCAACTGTATAAAAAAAATATAATAATCTGTGGATGTCTTTTTTATCTTGAATGGATGTCTATTATCCAGTGTTGTCAACTCGATGTCAGGTTTTGGACCTAAAGCGAATTTAAAAGAGACCTAAATCTACCCAAAAATTACGAACAGGAGCTAAATCTGCACAAAAATAATTGCTTATTTTGGTATTTGACAGATACTAATTATGCGCATGTTTTGGCGCTAGGGGGTAATTTTTTATTCACGGGGAAATATTCTTAAATATGGGCTAGACCTAGCCCCGGAAGGGCTAGATTGGCAGAATAGAATATCGATGCTCTTGGCATAGTATGTGACGTCACGACAGAAGTTGAAGCATTTCGCAAATTTGAATTTCGCTGGCTTATTTTGCAATTTTTAATATTTTCTGCAATTAAAAATAAATTCAATGTAAAAATTATGTTTTATATAATTATATTGACCCGGACGAAATAAATAATGAAAAAAATTCAAACAAAAAGCACATGCATATTCCCTATTGATCTCGACGCCATCTGTTAATTTGAACCAGAGCTAGTATGTTTCGGACGTGTTGTGTGATTGAGCCCCGCGACTGAGCGATTGTGGGGATGTGTGTTTGTGATGCGCGATGGCGCCACTGTCGCGTGCGGAGCTCTCGACATACACAAGGCGGAATATTGGTGCGCGACTGCGACGCGCGGTGTGCCGTAGGAAAGTTTTACGATAAATGGTGAAAAAAAATAAAGAAATTACAAAAACCCAAAGTAGTTTGTTGTTTATTTACCTGGCATTATATTATATTTTACTTTATTAGAAGTGCTTGAAATTACTGACTGGAGAATATTATTTTAACAAGCGCCTCGTGTGGTAGAATTATGAAATCTTGACTCTTCCCGCAAACCAATAGCTCCTGACCATCTCTTTTTGAACCTTGACGTCATGGAGACTGACGGAGAAGTGAACTCTGGTTAAACACTTGTTATTGTCCTATGGGAAAAAATGTCATTGTTTTGTCCTATGGCAAAATATGTCATGTTCCGTGGAACAAATGGGAACTACTTACTGGGTTTTTCTTGTTCATAGCACTTCTGCCGAATGTCAAATTCTGCCGCAAAATGAATCTCTCGTACATAACGAGAATTGACTAAACCAGAATCTTTCCTATGATTAATAGGTAAGGAGGCTCTATGACATCCATGCTACGCTACGACTGGTAGCTGTCCCCACGCGACGTGGTGAACTCACTACCTACATTAACAAAAGAAATAGGGTTCCACGCATACCTAGGTTATATTTTACCCCAGGAAAATGCACGGTTCCTGTGGGAACGCGGGAGAAAACCATGGGCAGAAGCTATAGCTTCTAGTAGGTACTATAGTACCTACTGTATAAAAATGGAATACGGTATAGTAACCAATGTAAAGGAGGGTGGGACAGGAAGTGGACGTTGGAAACCGACAATGATTTATCAACACCGCCCGCGCCAGTTGGTCAATAGGACGTTTTACTAAGGCCGAATAATTACAGGCTACAACTCTTTAATAAGACGTCTTGTGTATAATCACAAGACGTATAGACTTTGTAAGACAGCCTGAATATCACGTGGTGTAATGAGTTTTATACCGGCAGATTCACACAGTAGGTAGGTACCTACCTACTACTGAGGATTAAAAGTAGGTATACCGTATCCTATAACACTCAAAATTTGTAGATTCAAGGGAAATAAGTTTTAGAATATGACTAGTGATTCCAGAGATTAACGACAACAAAAAAACTGTCTTTTTATACTGCGTAATAATAGGTAGGTACGTACTCTTATTACCTGTTATGGATTGATTTTTAAACATCCATAGCAGAATATAAACAAGTGTATCTAGCAATTCCTAAGCCATGCTTGGCAATAGCAGCCCCGCCCCACCCGGAAAGATAGCGTAGGTATTTAGTCGCCCTCACAGACTTACCACCTAGCAAGGAACTTATACTTGGGTACTTATAAGTTCCTTGCCACCTTAGGGATGCTGTCGCGCTAGGGATGGAGGAATCTGGAATTGATTACGTATTCGAAAAATCGATGAGATATTCAGGTGGATCAAGAAAATCTAATTTTATCGGTGGATAAGTATGTATAGCAATCAACTGCAACCTGCTACTTCCAATACCAATCCAAAATAGGTACTCCGTACTTACTTAACAAATTTGATTATAAGCCCTTAATTTTCAGACACAATAACCACCCATATTTCTAGCCATGAGTAGGTAGGTAGGTAGGTACCTACTTATATGGTTTCTTCAGCACGAGTGGTGTCGAGACACTCGACCAATACCCCGAAACTAACAAGAAGACAAACTGCGGGAGGCCACTCAGCCCTTTGATCAAAGACACGGTACTAAAACAAACCTCCGCAACTGGTGTCGAAGCTCATTTGATTTGTCGTACCTACAATAAAAATAATGGCCCACTTGTCTAAGCACGGAGTCGATTCAATTAAGCGAAGATCAAACGCGCTCGACGATTCCGACCGACCCCTTCGCCGGGGGTGTATTAAGGGGCTGATTATACCTATCTTTAGGTATAATCCTTTTGTAAACAAATAAGGTGAAAATAGCGATCCGTTTTCTTTTAGTTGGATGGTTCGAATCTCGGCTCGCACCACACCAATGACTTATATCATGTTATTTTGTTTCTCTCTACTCTCTTTGAGTGTCCGTCTGGGTTGTTACCACCGCTTTAATCGTGAAGTCTGCCGCCAAGCAGTAGTGTGCAAGCATTACTGTGTTCCGGTTTGATGAGCAGAGTAGCCAGTGAAATTACTGGGCTTATGAGACTTAATACCTAATGTCTCAGGGTAACGAGCGCACTGCAGTGCCGCGCAGGCCTTTGTGTTTCAAAGGTCTGGGTGGCACTGCAATTGTTATGGGCCGGCGTTATGCTTACCATCAGGCAAAACGACCAGCTCGTCTCATTATCAAACAGCATAAAAAAAATGAAGATACCTAAGTGCTCACCTATAATGTTTACCTACACCTAATTATCCTTTAGTTTCTACTCTTGAAATTAACCCCCCCTCCTCCCCACCAGCATCTTCCACGATAACTTCTCTGTTAAACAAAGCCTCGTTTTACATTACAGAAAGCGTAATTAAAACAACTCGACCGCCGTTCGACTGAAGGGCCCTCCCTTTCCGATGCAAATCGGCCTTTCGCCCGAAAGCCTCGCAGGTGAATCATTACCATATGCCTTTGACGAAGCCGCGCTGTACCGGGGTATTGTCAGCTGACGTTTAACTGGGTTTAGAGCATTGGTTCCCAACCTCTTCTTCTACCAGGGATGAGGGACCAAATTGATAAGCAGTCTATAAGTAACTTAAACTCGCCTCTATAATGTTCATCGTAGTTGTGTAAAACACGATTCATAACTTGTAGGTACTATGTTCGTAAGTAGGTAGGAACATAACGAGGTAGGTAACTGGTTAAATGCCTTATAAATTCTTTATGGGCAACAGTGTTACTATAGCTGCCTACTAAATAAACGGAACCTAAGGAAAGAACCTATAAAAATGTTTAATTGTTAAAGTAATTAGGTAGTAACAAAGTTCATTGTAATGTAATATACCTAGAGCACCTGCTTAAAAACCACAATAGAAAGAAGAGACTGCCGACGAGATCCTTGCATTTATCAAACGGTTACACCACCGAGGAGTGGGCACCATTTAAACATCACTCCTGATGCCCATGGGAATAAAGTATTTTCTATTTATACACAAACTGAAACAAAAATTAGGTACTGTGTTGTTAAATCTTCAACAAAAAATAAATATTACCTTATGTCTATTATATGTACACAATCAAAACTCATAACCCCTTAGAATGCAATTACCCACACCGTCACCGTCTAGCGTCTCCATCAATATTTGCACAATAATCAAATTCCATCTACCACTAGGTACCTACCTACAGTCTACAAAAGCAAATATTTTTTCCCGCAACCTTTGCTTCTCACTCGAAAGCGAAACCCACCGATGCATAATGTCTCTCGAACGTGATCAAAGCTCGCAGCTGACATCGAGGGCTCGCTTCCCGATGACATTTCTTTGGATGAGACAAGTTATGACGTCATTTCTAAGTACTTTAGCAAAGCTGGGATGGATTTGTTTTGATTGACGTTGAGATTTATTTTTGTCGAAGTTTTTGTTATAAATATTTAGTTTAAATTTTATGAAAAAGCGCATGTTCCATCCTTAGGTTATTTTAGATCATGGTCTTCGTACCTAATCCCTGGTTAATTATTAGTACCTACCTACCTAAAGGGAACTCTATTTTGGGGTCAAGGTACTTATGTGATCTTTAGGTGTATGGATTATTCAGGTTTGTCCCCGTAATCTGTCCCCCAGGAGGATGAACTGGAAAAAATAGTTCGATTTGTCCCCCTGTTACGAGAGTCGGGGAGAGTGCTCTCGAACGAGGATCATAATGATGCGGCGTAAAAACAGAAAATTTGACTTTCGAATATCAAGTCGAATGCCATTGACTTGGTTGCGTATAACCTTCTCTTCTCTGGAAAAAGTTGGAAAGCATTAATTTGCCCCGTGAACTCATAAACATATTTAAATATTGGTATGCGCATCAGTTGAACAATGTCAGATGGGCGGGAGCAATGTCGGAACCGTACAGACTTCAATGCGGGGTTCGACTGGGAGGATTGACCTCGCCAACTCTGTTCAACCTCTACATGAATGCGCTGATCGTCGCGCTCAGCAAACAGCGTACCTACGGTTGTCACATTGACGACGTTTGCGTCAACAACTTCATCTACGCTGACGATATGTTGTTATTGAGCGCGTCGGTCTGTGGTCTGCGGAGGTTGATAGGGGTTTGTGAGGAATACGCCACCACACATGGGTAAAGGTACAATGTGAAAAAAACACAATGCATGGTGTTTGAGGCCGGTGCTAAATGTCCGGAGAACGTACCGACTGTCCGGCTCAATGGTGTGTCGTTGGATTGGGTCGACAGGTTAAATACTTGGGGCATTTAGTTACCACCGGCCTCAAAGATCATGCGGACATTGAGCGCGAGCGGAGAGCTCTGCATTTTAAAGTCAACCAACCCTACAACAACTAAAAAAATGTAACCCTAAGAAAACAGTATTATTCACCAGGGTAAGTTTGCTGCCTTCCAATACGACGTTAGGGTCCACATGTGGTACGTTTGGAACTGAAAATTGAATGCATTAGGGGAGACCAGGGACGAACGTAACAATTTTCAAATTTCTCGTAATATCTCACAAAGCTTTTTGAATATCAAAATTCTAATCCGTACACATGATAGATTGGTCTTTTAACTATGTTTTAACACCAGTTTAAATATAAAATATATTACAGAGTTTGAGAAATACGACCAAACAAAAAAAGTGGAAATTGTTACAACCATCCCTACCCCTAGGGTTGGTTGTAACAGTGTAAGGGGATGATTGTAAAATTGTAAATAAAACCAAAGTTACTTTCATATTCAACATATTAATTTCTAATCAGCCTTTTAGATTTTATATTAGAATCACAACAATAAAAAAAACTAGGAAACATAACAATATTCTTCATTTTTAAATAATCAACATTATTTAAAAATTAGATCTCAATCAGGTAAACAATTAAGGCGTAGGTAACTTATTTCGTTATTAGCACAATCTACTTGAGCCCACAGCTGATAGTTTCATAGAATATCAGCTGTGGGCATTCTCATGATTGAGATCACATTTTTAAATAATGTTGATTATTTAAAAATAAAGAAGATTGTTGTTACCTAGATTTTTTATTGTTCTTATTCTAAGGTAAAATCTAAAACGCTGATTAGAAATTAATGTAAGTTGAATATAAAAGCAGGTAGCCACAATACTTAGTATCAGTTAACTAAGCATTGTGCTTACCTACTTTTCATTTAACTTACTGTTAGAAAGGATTTCATACAAATCAACCAGAAGCAATCTTCGCTGTCTGAATGATCACTATTCTTAGTTATTTTATTATTTATTTATTCTTTTTTAATCTTTTATTTCCATTTTTTACTAGTTTTCTTATCAACTGCAGCCCTCGGCTTTTTTGTCTGTTTAGCAGTTTGTAAAATAGGTTTCTAAACTTTTTTGGCTCTACGCTTTCTTTCTTCTTGATCTTGAATTTCAAGCTTGTTTGGAGTCAAATTAAGTTGTTAATTATCAGACAATGTCTATTTCTGAAATAATTTTCAATGGCAAACCCATGGTGGCAAAGTTAATTCAGGAGGGGTTCTTGGCAGTAATAGTGAAGCTACCCAAGCCGGTGAAGCAACCAATGGTGGTTTTACTTATGGCTGGTATGAATTCACATCGTCTCAAAATGATGCATTTCTATTAAGTACTTCAGTAGCCAAATCCATTATTTCTGCAGTAACTAAACCTCTGCTAGTCGTTCGTTTATATATGTTAAGTATTCAGGAGAAAGAAAATAAATCTGTATTACTTTGAAATATAAAAAAACACAATAAAATCGTTTCGAGATATCACGATCATAATCGGGATGAAAGTAACAAGTTGTTACTTTCATCCCTAACTATAAATTTTCCCGAATTTGACAAATACATGCCTATAACCTAAATAAACTATCATTTCGAATGCCAAAATAGAAAGACGAATACTAATGCTACTTTACTGTCACTAGACACGCAAGCAAGAAACCTCCCATAATAAAAAAAACACCGTTGAAAATACGGTCAAACCTTACTTTGGGGGTACTTTTGCAGCACCAGCGTGCTACCTCCACAACCTGACGGCACAGTGCCAAGAGGGCAACTGAGGTAAGGGGTGGTTCAAATTGGAACATATCGGTGGTACCACCCATCAATGTAGCTAGCATAGTTTGTTCAGAAACTCATTTGTTACGTTCATCCCGCGTTACTTTTATCCCTGGTCTCCCCTACTTAGTTTTACTACCGTTGAATACCTACTTATTAGCAGAAAAACATTCTGAGATCAATCTTTTACGACTACCCATTATCTCGGTTGATTTGAGGTGGCATGGTGTTTATGTAGGTAGGTACCGAGTCAAGTCATCCCGGCACACGACCGTAGTATTATTATATGTTATGTGACACGACTCTATAGGTAAGTCTGCTCTATAGTTTCCAGAAGGTACTTACTTATTATCTATTGTTTTCTAATAGGTAGATGATAAGCCACCGTTCCGTAATCTGGATTCAGCGGAAGCAGGTAGATACACCTACCTACCTGGATAATGTAGTAGCGCTGACGCTGGCCAAGAACTCCACTCCATCCATAGCAGTTCGATGTATAAACGTCGAATCAAAACGATGAAGTTCTTGCCCGCACCAAGTGTCAGTTAATAAGTTGAGGGTCGCAGCTATCCACTGGATAGTATCCAGGCGTGCAACGAAATCTCCAATAACCATTCCACACTAGATGGTTAGTGAGGATTTCGGGAATAACCAGAAAATAAACTACCACCTAGATTCACATAGACTGCACCTTTTGTTATGTGCATAAAAGATGGTTTGCAGTATTAGGTTTAATATTCAACTTTAAGAAATCTCTAACTCTCTCTACTCTATCATTCAACGTACAAAACGCGACTGGCAAACGCAAGCAAACATGGCCCACAGACTAACCTAATGAGAGCGAGCAAGACACACATACACCCTAACCAAACGCGTGAAAGAGTCAACCATATGTGGCGGTCGAAAGCGCAATACCTCCCATAGAATACGCCAACGAGACAGAGCTCTACGAGTTACGAAGAGTAGAGCGAGAGGGATGTAGATACTCAGTGTTGGTTAATAATTTAGCAGCAACCGCCCTTTAGCGTTCCTCGAAAGCCTTCGCTCATCGATTTTGAAAGTTTGCTCCGAGACAGGTAGAGTGTTTATTTCAAGACTATAAATAATCTGTGGTTTATTTACTCTAGGTAGAGCAAGGTAGATTATGTATCCGCTCTAGATAACTAGCTTACTCTAGCATTATAGTTATTTCTAAGTTATTGACGTTTAAGTTAAATATTAGTAGAGTTAGCTTTGTTGTAGGTAGTATTACTACAAAGTCGATGCCATTTCTAAGAACTCTTATATTTCAATATAATCATAGTTTTTGTTAGGATTAGTACATATTATGAGCAATAGGAGAGCAATTTATTTCTGACTATAGTTGAGCCCCGAGGTTTTTTTATACTATTGGATCGTTATCCAATAGTATAAAACAACCTCGGGGCTCGTCTCGTTAGACGAGCTGGTCTTTTACCTGATGGTAAGCATAACCCCAGCGCATATCTAAAAATTGCAGTAGGTCAGTAGGTATTAGGTACCATTCAGAACTTTGAAACACAAAGGCCTGCGTGCTGCAGCGCGCTCGTTAGGTACCTACTTTGAATCATTATGTATTATATGTCTCATACCTATGTCCAGTAATTTCACTGACTATGATTTGGTCTTCAAACCGGAACACAGTATCTAAGTAATGCTTCCACATTTCTTCTTGGCGGCAGACTATCGCGAGCGTCGCATTATGTACCCCAAAACAATTGACCAAAAAAAACTTGTAGGGAAAAACCACTAGGTAGGTACAACATAATTTCTTTCTCAGTAGAATGGCATTTTGGATTTCTCAACTGGCTAGCTAATAAATACTTGACAAGCTACCGATTCTAATTTCCCATATTTTAAGATATGTTTTACAAACCCACAGTTATCATTTCTCGGGATCGAGACACGTACAACATCTTATATCACCATAACATTACCAGCTAATAGAAATCCACCCCCAGCACCCCCGGCGTCAATAAATATGATCGCGGAAGGGGTAGGGGCGACAGCCGCAAATATTTGTAGTGAGTAATCGCTTTGGGAGCATGGGAATCGAACCCATAACCGACGCATCTGTCGTGGAACAAGTATTAGGAAGTAGAAGTAGTCCCTAATACCTATTTACTAGTGATCTATTGGGTCGTAATTTAGGAGACAACAGTCGATGTAGAGTTGTAGACTATAAGGCCACTTTCACATTAGGACCATGCAGACCGTAGACGCTTATGCAAGTATGTGTTTTGCTGTCAAAAACCACGAAATAGACAAGAACGGCAATATGGCCAGCAGTTAAAGTGCTACCTTGAAGCCCTGCCTGGGGCCTGATGGGCTCAAAGCGACGACTGCTCCGCTTTAAGACCCTACTACGCGCCAATGGCCTTGCTCGAATGGGTGGAGTCAATCCCACTTCACCCGCGCGGTCCACACTTCGTCTTTCAAGAACATCGCAAAACCTAACGTCATAGAATACGCGGATGAACGAACGCGCGTGCGAGTAGCGCGCACGGCATCTTCTTTGCCTATAATTCTTTGAATTAATTTAGTGGAAAGTTCTTCATTGAAAGTGAAGTTTGATCATCATTATCCATACTATCCATACTTCCATACTAAATATATCCTATATCCTACTCTATTATAAATGCGAAAGTTTGTTTGTTGGTTTGTTAATTTGTTGGTTTGTCCTTCTTTCACGCAGTAACGGAGCGACGGATCGACGTGATTTTTGGCATAGTAATAGTTTATGGACCGGAGAGTAACATAGGGTTCTTTGTATCCGGAAAATGCATGTTTCCTGTGGGAACGCGGGTGAAAACCGCGGGCAGAAGCTAGTTATATTATTAATGCGAAAGTGTGTTTGTTGATTTGTTGGTTTGTCCTTCTTTCACGCAGTAACGAATCAACGGATCGACGTGGTTTTTGGCATAGATATAGTTTATGGACCGGAGAATAACATAAGCTACTTTTTGTCCCGGAACAATGCACGGTTCCTATGGGAACGTGGGTGAAAACCGCGGGCAGAAGCTAGTTCGTAAATAAACGGGACGGACGCACATGAGATCATACAACGTTGAGATTTATCTCAAAACATCGCTGTGGACTATAATAAAAGTACAGACAGCCAATTTGCTCCGTAACGTTGAAATTTGTTACACCTTTTGACCCAAAAACGAACGTGTACGTAAATAAATGATTTTCGGGTTATTTTTTATTTTTTACTTTTGTAGTCATGTTTTTTATATTGATGTCATTTACGAGGTATCGAGTCATCTGCGAGTGTCCGTCTGGGTTTCCATTTTGTTCATGAAGTCTGCCGGCAAACAGTAATGTGCAAGCATTATTGTGTTCCGGTTTGTTGAGCAAAGTAGCCAGCGAAATTACTAAGATATGAGACTTAGTTATGAGCACACTGCGGTGCCGCGCAGGCTTTTGTGTTTCAAAGTTCTGAATGGCACTGCAATTTTTATGGGCCGGCATTATGACTCCTATCAGGCAAACGTCCAGCTCGTCTCGTTAACCAATACAATAGAAAAAATAGACAAGTGTGGGTTGGACTCGCGCGCCGAGGATTCCGAAAAGACTTGTAAGCATGTAAATAGCTCGTTCAAGACTGGAATCGTTAGGTCCTTTTACAGCTACATTCAACAAAATAAATAACCCTAAAAAATTGTACACAATACACTCATTGATAATGTGCGTGTGTGTGAGTGCGTGCGTGCGTGCATGCGTGCTTGCTTGCGTGCGTGCTTGCTTGTGTGCGTGCTTGCTTGTGTGCGTGCTTGCTTGTGTGCGTGCTTGCTTGCGTACGTGCGTGCGTGCGTGCTTGCTTGCGTACGTGCGTGCGTTTGCGCGTGTGCACGTGTGCGCGTGTGCGAGCGTGTGCGTGAGCATGTGTGTGCATGCGTGCGTGCGTGCGCTTGCGCGAGCGTGTGCATGCGCGTGCGCGTGTGTGTGTTATACATAATTAGTTTTCGGATTTTTCGCTTTACTTGTGGTATAAGACAATACTTCTTGCCAAATTTAATGATTCTAGTCTCTTGGTCTATTGCTCTAGGTCTCCGTGAACCACCCTATAGGTCTTGAATGGATTTTAAATCGTTATCATTTTCGATATCAGCACCCCGAGAAACCTAGAAAATGGCACCCATATTATCGATTTCCTAAAAAAATTTCCGCCATCTTGGATTTAAAAATGGTTGTCATTTCCGTAATCAGCACCCCTAGAAATCTCGAAAATGACACCCATACCATTTAATTGAAAAAAAAACGTGTCCGCCATCTTGGATTTTAAAATCGTTGTCATTTTCATTATCAGTACCCTGAGAAACCTCGAAAAAGACACCCATATCCTTTTACTAAAAAAAATTGTCCGCCATCTTGGATTTTAAAATAGTAGTCATTTTCAAAATCAGCACCCTGAGAAACCTTCCAACACGACACCCATATCATTTTACAAAAGAATTGTCCACCATCTTGGATTATAAAAGAATTTTTCATTTTTGTACACAGTACCCCGAGAAATCTCGAAACTTACACCCATAGCATTTTATTGAAAAAAAAATATTGTCCGCTATGTAGGATTTTAAATCGTTGTCATTTTCGATATCAGCACCCCGAGAAACCTAGAAAATGGCACCCATATTATCGATTTCCTAAAAAAATGTCATCTTGAATTTAAAAATGGTTGTCATTTCTGTAATCAGCACCCCGAGAAATCTCGAAAATGATACCCATACCATTTTATTGAAAAATAAAAATGTCCGATATCTTGGATTTTAAAATTGTTATCATTTTCGATATCATTTTTACTGTAGATGGCCCTGATCGTTTGGTGGTCGTTTGCCTGATGATAAAGATAACGCCGGCCCATAACAATTGCAGTGCCAATAAATACTTTGAAACAAAAAGATGCAGTACCGCATTGTGCTCGTTAACCTGAGTAATTTTACTTTTCAATTTCATTTCCAGTCTTTCTTAAACAGTTCTAAACCTCCCGATATTCCTGTAGCTGCCGCTAATAATTTGTTTACCAATACATATATTTTCCACTCGTAAAAATGATGTAAGTACGTAAACAAGAAATTGTAATCAAAAATGTAACCCATTCAATATGTATACGAGGAGCGTCCACGCGCAAATCACGGAATGAATCACATTTCACCGCTCTAGACGCTACTCTTTGAGCAAGCTTCAAACCCACACGAAAACAAATACTTGTATTGTATATCATTCACGCACACAAATATGTAACGTCGGCGGACAGCGTTTGCAGAGCAACGAGCGACACAACCTCCCCGTCTGAATGCCAGTGCATGACTGCCGCGCGCGCCCGCGCAGAGCACCTCTGAGACTTGTACATTTGGAATACAGTTTTTTGATCATTTCTTTGCGAAATATTGCTCTATGCACAAATTTAATCAATACGATGTATAGAAAATTTTCTTCCTTATTTTTTGGTGTAAAATTAATCCCAAACGTCTAAGTCATTTAGAAGTTTTAGGGAAAATAGTTTTAAAACAGCATGCTGTTAAATATTTTTTCAAGCCATAAGTAATGGTAACACAAAAAAATCAATCAGTGAAATTAATGCCCTTGAATTGATCATTCAGGTAGTATTTTTTTCAAGTCGTTAAACCAAGCCGTGTGGGAGTTTTAGGAGGAGAAAGTAGTCGTTTTGGCGACGATCCTAGCCCCTTAAGCTACTTGCATCCCTTGCGCACCACTGCTTATTTAGCGCGGTGTTCACATTGCGCGTCGCGCATCGCACGGAGCGATGGCCGATGGATTTGGAACGATCGTCAAGATTGGACCATCGTTGCGCACTCAATCCACGACGCGCAATCGTAAAGATTGGACCATCGTTGCGCTCAATCCACGACGCACGGAGCGATGGCCGATGGATTTGGAACGATCGTGAATGGTGTACTTTAATAAAGTCTTATGCCGAATTTACATACAGTAGTAAGTAGGTAATAGCCCGCTCACCCGCCAGCGCTAGCGGCACTGACTTGGCACTGAACGTGACGATAGTAATTTTAGACGTATATCTTAAGACACTGTCGAGCTAAACAGGCGTATAGTTGATTGGATTGGATTGATAAGTACTCGTACATCCTCCAACAATTACTATTGGTGATCCTTTATCGAATAATTCACATACAAACTTATTAAACCATCAAACACCGGATGTCAAATTTAATACAAAATTATCAACTGGCAATAAAGATCCACCAGTTAATTAACTGTGGTTAATTAGGTCGTCGCGGCGCCCGAGTCGCGCTTGCGCGTGTCGACCGCGTGTCGGACGCACTGAGTGGGCTCTTGTTTTGACAGTCGGCTTGCGTTAGGAATTACTTCGATTTTATTGGTTTTTGACACGACAAAAAAATACTTTTAGACGCCTTTTTAGCTAGACAGTGTTTAAAGATAAAATGATTAGAAATGTCAAAACAACAGAATGGAGTTGACTACGGTTACACAATTACTTAAATCAAGATTTGTGGTTGCTCATATTAAAACACGCAACTAAGGTATGTTTATGTGGGTATGCCAGCCGGGGCAGAATTTGTGCGGTGAACATAAAGTTTATTCTCGGGTCTTAGTTGTTTGTGTTGTGTATCCGTATGTGTCCATGCCACCTAAAACTCAGGGAATCCTAGTGGATGGTCGGTATATCATACCCACCATCGTATGATACCAACCATCGTGTGTAAACGTTTATGTTTAATGTTGTCGTAAAAAAACAGCCGTTAAGACATAAAATGTTTGTCACATAGGTACCTATCGCGTCATAGTTCAAGTCAACCTTCCGAAACTCGAACTAGCAGAGAGTCGATACAAAGATTTCTATAAATAATCAGTGTTTTTACGGTAGAGATTGCACATGAAATCCGATAGATTTCATGTGCAATCTACAAAGTCAGTTCATCAAAATCCAATTATACAGACTGAGTGAAGAGTGGCTGGTTGTCAGTCCGCCACTTGTAGCCGGCATGCGGGCGGAGCCGGGCGCGCGCACGGGCACTCTCGAGTGGCAGCACTTCCTGATTCAATCACCGATTCATTCGGGTTAAAATCTAATCCTCAGAGCCAGAGGTACTTTTGATAAATTGAAACAGACAGTATCCGGGGTTGTGTTACGTGTACTTTGATTACCTAATACTTGATTATACAATCTGAATTTAAATTCGTAGTTTAAAAATGATGGGGTCAATGTACTCCTCAACAAAATTTGTTTTACGAGGTTTTTAAATTCGCCATTGTTCATTGAAGAAAAGTGATTTAATTTGTATGTCGTAATTCTACTAAGTACAGAACCTCCGGGCAGCCCTAGATATCAGTTGATTCACTTCAACTATGTTGAACTTTGTCAAATGATAATGTTAATTAGAAAAGCTTAGAAAAAATCCAGAAAATGTAACGCATCTCCCGTTTGAAGTATTTTTTCTTTTTTTTTGGAAATTTGAAATGAAGTTTTTCCAAGAGAAGTTCTCACAACTATTCGACAATCATGATCCTAATCAACCCCTTCCAGATACTATACCAATTTAAACTCACCCTGTAGAATCCATAGGTAAGGATTTTGGTCTCAAAGCTGGAAATATTAGCAACATCTAGGTATTTAAATCTAACACAAACATAAGCTTGACACATATAGAAGCGTGCTTCGAGAAATTAAGTGTCCGATTAAGCAGTTTATTTAGTTCCATGTTTGCAGGCCTTCATGGGCTACCCCACTATTATTAATAACACCCTGTAAGAGGCGATTAACATACGTAAGCTATGTATGAGAACTGCTTCTGAAATGCGGCTATAGCATGCTGCTTGTAGTGGTTGTCAGCGCTTTCCTAACCTGTCTATATAGTTATCACTCGCCGAGCACCAATCAATGTGTTTCAGGTTCCAGCAGCAGAACTGGAGATCTAGTCCTAATTTTAGAACACACAAGAACATAAGTAAACTACGTAATTTTGCGCGTGCAAAGGATCCAAGTAGATGTAAACCTAGTTACAAGCGTCTGTCTCTACGCAACTCCTCTGACCGCTTGCAAAGCTGCTCAACATACTAACAGACTTATTAGTAGGTATAGTAGGTATATTCGAAGGCCGGTCACGCCGTAACTGCTGATTGCTAGTTACAGCAAGCACGTGTCAGAAATTCGGTTCCCCACCCGTGGGAGAATCGATTAGCTGTTCTACCTTATTACCTCTGGATTTCATGTTTAATATCAATAATATTTGTTGTGAGTAGGTACCTACCCACGCACAGAGAAATATTAAGTATATAGCAGTTTTGGCTTTTGACTGATATAGGTACCAAAATAGATTAACTTGTTATAGCACTAGGTATGTAGTAAGTACCAAGATAAGTACTAGATACATACGCGAAGCGCCAGAAGGCAAACTTAAAATTTCTTGATTTTGGAGCTAAAACTTTTACCTGGAAATGCAACCATTGTACAAAGGCTATCATCAAAGCATGGCAATCCGAAATTTCACATTTGTGATCCCGCCGGGGTGGTCGTGTTTGCTCGTGTAATTCGAACAAATATTTGCAATATGTGCTCCTCTTGGTGGAGTTATGTAGCTACTTGACATTTGTAGAGCATGGGGTATAGTTGCGAAAAAAGTGTTAAGTAAATAAAACAAAAAACTACGAAAATGATTTTACTTACATACTTACTACAAAAAAGTTTCAGATAATTTTGATTTAGCAGACAAGTGTAGATTCTTGAATGTCTTAAAACCTGCTATAAAATCTAATAAGAAAATATGTAGGATCTTTAAGTAACGTATTTAAGCCTAAAAATACATAGGTACGGTATTATCAAATTAAAATACCGGAAATAGAAGCTAACTACGATGCACGATGGTATGTAGTTCGCACCACTCCACGTAGCACGAAACTGCCACTTCTAATAAGTCACGAAACCACTTTCCCACTCGCCTGTACCGCCCTCAAACCACGAGGGCTGGAATTTTCTACCCCATTAAATGTAAACGGCAGATTGATACATTAATTGCTTAGTTTATGAACGCGAGCCCACACAAAGAACCCTTCCATAAACTCATTTGTGACGATATGCTTCTTTATTCTTCTATACAGCTTTTTTTCTTTCTTTTAGATAGAACTTTTTATTGTATATACACCAAAATCTTAAAAATCTTAATATTACAATCAGTGCTACTGTGGGCTTTATCGCTACACAAGCCAACCTTTCGATGAAAAGGTTTTATTGAAATCGTAGAGGACGGGGTGTATAAATTAAACTGTCAAACTTTGGAGTAATAGGTACATTATACGCTGTCTTATCACTATACCTACCTAAGTTGTAGCTGTATACAATTTGTTAAAAGATTTTAACACCCTGTGAGGAGATAGAGGTAGCTGTGAAACGTTAATAGATACCAAAACAAAAAAATATTCATTCATGATTGTTGTGGGGATCCAAATTATCCTATTAAGTAAGGACGTATGATTTCGGAAGTTCCGCAGTACGATTGTCATTGAGACACGATATCTCTAAGCTTCCTCTTCCACGAACGAGGAAGCGTCATATTCTTTGTGACATTCTATACGCAATCCTTTGTCATTTGTAAAGTGCCATAAGCGACAGCGGATAAGGTTTGGTAGGCGACAAAAAGACATCTTAGTTTTGTTAACCCTATCTATTAACGTGCAATCTAACGTGCGATCTATTTTTAACCGACTTCAAAAAAGGTGGTTCCTCACTAAATATTTAGTCTTCATTGCAATCTTTGATCTTTTCTGATCTATTTTCTGCATTTACATTACGGACCTAGGTACCTACTTTTTATTTATTTATTTTTATTTAACAAAATCCACAGATCATAAAGTAAAATTAAAAGAAAATCGCTATATACCTAACCAGACCCCAAAAACGCGTTCAACATTATTACACCTCTCTATCCTGTAATATTTCCACAACGAAACAGAGATAAATCCATTTACGCTCGACATAACCTCTCCTATAAGCTGCTATCAATATATTAACACTTCATAAAATCTAATTCCCGCTTACAAACAAAACCCACCCTAAACTTTAAGGCCATAAAGTTCGAATTATTTTGTAAGAAACTAAACTTACAGTGGCAAAGGAAAATATCACATAAGTCCAGGAGCATAAAGCATTGTTTTTTTATCAAGCGTCAATTGTACAATGTCTTCCGGTGCATTCAGCCAATGATTGTGTGGCCTTATGAGGTTACAATGTCGCGTCTCATAAGGGGAAGTTTACTTCCCCACAACATTATTTGTCTGCGATAGTAGGTGTACCTAATTCTTTATTTTCGAGAGATAGATACGTTCGTGCTTGATTACCTTCTGTTTCACCCATTGTAAGGAGTATGTATTGTAATTGAAGGACGGAGGACGACTAGCTAAGCATTGTAGGTATAATAATAATATGATACGTATTGTATATATTGGTATCAAATCGCTACAGCCCACGACACTACAAATCGTTATCGTTGGCGAAGAACTTTAAATTAAAATATTTTAATCACATTTCCCATTACCAGGAGAGCTCATGAAAGTTATTTGAACAAATGACTATAAGTGCCCTGCGACTCTAAGCTTATCCGTTAACCGTCGACGTTAAGATATTGGAGAAAGGTAATAAAGAAATTGTAGGTTTATTTCACTTGTCTTTAAACTCCACACACCCTGATAATTATTATTCTCAATTGAAAAACAACCACAATCTTAGCACAACGATTTAATTGCTGGGGCACAAATACACGCACAAAGGCTCACACGTTCCATACAAGTACGTTCAATGCCGATCACAACATATTAACTACCTAATGTCAATAACAAATTAATACAAAATTCTTTACAAAGTTCTGGCATAATAGATCAGCCGCTCCTTGCCAAGAAAATTAATATAAAAAATGTGGAGGACAGATAGGTACGTAATACCGGGGACTTAACCAAAGCACCGCAGTGACCGGTTCTTACGTCAAACCGTATTGTGAAACCGGTAATCTGTGTTAATCCGGTTCTTTGCGGTTCCGATTCTAGTTTTTTTTGTGCAGTGTAAAGGAAGTATTTCCTGCTTTCTTGGCGACTGCGCAGAATAGTAGAAGCTGGTTATTGTATGGAGGCGGCAAGTATACTCCTTTGATACAATTCTGATCTCGTAGCTATCAAAGGAAGATTCCGATACTACAAACTTACAATTTATAATGGAAGAAATTGCAAAGGTTCACACATACTTAGCTAGAAATATTTTGATAAAAAATCTTCTTGTCTCTTTACAGAAGCGATTCGTATCTGAGGACGATGTTATTATTGTATTATTGTTTCACTTTTGTTGGGTTAGAGCTTAACCAATATCTCGTCGTGGTGCAACAATAGCATATTCTAGAGCTCGCCTGCTTGTACAAGACCCTTGAAGTTAAAAATCTGTTGTACCCATACATATCCATGCATCTGTCGGCGTGTTCCGCTGACATGTGCATGGCTGCTGTTGCACGACATGTTCTGCACTTGAGCCTATAGTCTCATGTTGAGACCTTGAGAGTTAATATAAGGTACTAGTCTAGTCGTATCCACAGACTAGTCATGTAGTACCTGCAGGTTCGGGTCCTATCCTATAGGTTTAGGCTACCTGCCGTTGATTACACCATCACATAAAATGTGGTGAGACAAAAGACATATCGTCGTCAAATCGTACTGACACACATCAAAACGGCAGCCGTTATCGTGTGCTGAGCGCCTTAACTTTATAGCAATTCACCAATTTTAATTAGTTAATTGTCTATGATTTAATCAAGTGTTCGTTCCTCCTACTTGGTTCAACACTTTCTCATTGATTTTGTCTTCGTCCAAGAGACTCCTTCCATCCGCCTCCAGCATCACATCTTCGAATACTTCTCCGAACCTTTGCGGTGAAAGTCTTGTCGCACGAGAAGGTCAAGCGCCTGGTGGAGAATAGGTAGAAGCAGATGGAAAGTATCGAGAAGAGCAATTAAGGGCCCTTAAATGAATTAAGTAATCAAATAATACCCATTTCAATTTTTACTACACAACCATAAATCTTTAGAAGAAGCTATATTTACTTATTTAGTGACAAACTCTTGAGTTCAACTGTGGGAAGAAAAAATGACATTTCAGAAAAAGTTTTCTGAACTATTCTATAGGCACCTATACTTACTTCATACATTTATTTAGCTAGTATTCTGAAATCGAATAGAAAACCATCGATATAAAACTGTCCGCCCCCACAATCCCGTTAGACCCTATAGTTTTCCGCTAATAGGCTTACGTCCAGCATCCAGCATCCAGCGGCGTGTATTGTGATTTAGTATAATGCCATTGTACAATTTCCAAAAACCGTGGGTTTTGCACAAATTCTCAGCAGACGCGGCGGATTATTCTGAGCGTATATTCTAGTAATATTCAAGTGTTTCGGCGTCGGAATATTTTTCTACGCAATTACGAGTAGGCCTTACGCTACACCACAGAGTACAGTAAATACGGTGGTAAACGTCACGCTTTCCCATCACAATTGTAGAGCCGCAGATAGTTTGAATGTTGCGTGCCCGGAGAGCTGCGTGGCGCTGCAAAGCGTTATACATCAGTTATCATGATCTCCACCTAGTAATTTCACTGATTAATTCGTACTTTAAACCGGAACTGAGTAATGCTTTTCTACAAATTAAACAGTCCATATTATGACATATAGTATAATTATATATCCAACTGCGTGTTGGTAGCTAAGTAATCTATATACCTAGTCAGACAAGCATTGTTTTTATCTTCGATTCGTACTACTTATAAGATAGGTCACTTAAAGTTAAGAGAATTATAATAGTTAACAAGTCAGGAAACATCAATACAGGAAAAACATCTCTATATGGTTTTAATCAGTTTAGTTGTTAGTTAGTTGTATTAGTTGGTTTTGTTTTGTTTAAAACTAACTTTAAATAATTTAGTAAGTATATGTTTTATTTGAATTACAAAATAAATTCAATAATTGAATTAATGCTAACTACTTAACTAGCATATATTATATTCAAATACTGAAAAATAAACGTAACTACAATAATTATAATAACAGAAAAAGTAAACAACATTAACTAAAATAACTAAATAAAATACACACTAATTTATTTACAATCTTAATCTAATAATCCGCTACCAGTAGGTAACGTTCTCAAAATGCTGGCAGCATTGCCACGTTGAATGGCAATGCTTAATCTTTGAATTGTCCGCCTTCTGTCACCTGTCATCAGGTTGGAGTCGAAAACGAACACGAGATTGTCAGCCGGTAAGGCCCCCAATTAAGACCAGCGGTCGCTAGGTCTTCGGCTGGAAGGAATAGTCTAGAATTTTCGCTGGTTATCATTTTTTTCGACCGTTATTAAGGAAACAAGTTCTTACAAAACGAAAAGAAGCGAAAACTCTAGACAACTCCTTCCACACGAAGACTAGTGACCGCTGGTTTTAATCGGTTTGGAATCAAAATCGATCACAAGATTGTTAGCCGGTAAGGCAGCTACTCAGCCTGGACATCATCTAGGATCAAAATACTTGTAAAGACGAATCTTGCAGATTCGTCTTTATTCGTCCGTAGACTACTTTGTAAAAAAAAGAAAAAAAAACCATATAAACAACCTTTCGTAAGTAAAATAATCCTACGTCACTTATTACTTATAAAAAATAAGGCTCGTTCTCGCTGACCCTTCACTGCAAACAGTTAATAAAGTCATATACATTATGTTAAACGCACTCCGGTGCGCAAATATGAGCCACTCGGCTCAGGTGGTGAGCCGGTGAGGGAAAATCATAATAATGACATAGAGTAGTTAGCGCGGCGTACTGCAGATGAGATGGAGTTTGAAAAGTGCCTAAACCTTCTGAAAAAAATTTTATTGCGTGATAGGTTGATACCCTTTATGGCGGGCTAAGAGCTGTCTGTGAAACAAATATGAAGTTGGAATACTCAGTTAGTATTTTTTATTGCGTGAAAGATTGAAACCGTGTGTGGCTATGAGTACATAAAAGATCTTATAAACTGTCTTATGTATCTACCTCAGCAGTCAGCACAACTTAGTACTTACTCTTATAAGTATAGGTAGGTATAGATTTGATTCATCAATTCATTTTATGATCGAATGTATCAAGTATATACTTCCTACCAATATTATTATTAAGTTGGCTCTTCAAAACTCTATTTACAATTACACTAGTAAGAACTAGCACGAGGTTTTACAAATTTTAGGCAATTGGGGTGTTGACTGTATTAAAATAAAAATATAATATTGCCGCGAAACGGTAGTTTTTGCTACAGGAATCCTATAAAACACAATATTTTTGTTTATTTTTAAGGAATATAATTTTAATTTAATAATCAAAATGTAGTCACATCACTCCGAAGTCACGTGACATAAAACGCGCGTGACGTCACTTTCTCAATCGGAATGAGAGAATGAGAGAGCGATAGCTCTTTCTGCCTAGTATTTTAGAGTGATTTCTGTGAATATAGTTATCTGTGCCAGGAATCGTGACGTCACATCGACCACGTGACCAGTATTGGCGTTTTGGAGCGAAACTTGAAATGGCATTTAAAATACATGAAAATTAAAGTATTAGCTGTATTTAAAAAGCAATTTTAAATATGTTGGGTTATATTAGGCCCATTCGCATCGTTTTAAACATTTTCCCAAAATCAGTCAACATCCCAATTATTCAAGACTAAAATCATATCTGCCATTTTTCTATTCTCTGAACTTCCCTTAGTAGCGTGAAGAGCTCGCAGATTTTATTGTTCCCCCTCCCCCTCCCAGCCCTGGGGCGAAACTAAAAACCCGTGCAATATGTTCGTCATAAGTATAAGCCCTCCGTCCTCTCAAGTTAGGCAATGGTTGATTGCCCCGTTATTGTTTCTGTTATTCCTACGCTTGTTTAATCTTGGGGCTTGTTTTGGTTTGTTGATAGTTAGTTTTTATTTAAATTGAAAACGTTATTGACTCTAAGTTCTTACTGTTTACTTACTTTTTACTTACTTTTTTGCCGATTTTGTGAATATCTTAACCAAAATGGGATTGAATGTACCTATTACAATTTAATACGCAGCCAACCGCTTGCATAGTCAACTTCGTTCTCAATAATTGTCATTTTAGCTCATGTTTCGCCCACGGCTGACCGCTGAATATAGACGCTATTGAGACGCCGTGTGCTTGCGAAGTCGGCGAAACATGATCATAGCCCACTATGATCGAGCATGTGACGATTCGGTGGATGTCACATGTTTTCCAATTTTGTTGTCCGTGAGCATGCGGGTTTCCTTTGATGATTAATCCTTCACCGTTTTAGAGCAATTTTTATTTCTAAATCAGAATAATATAGGTATAAGTATTTGGTTTGGCGCAGAGCTAGAATTAGAAAATTGCAATGCAATTGTTATGGAATGGCTTTATGCTTATCAACAGGCAAACGAATCGTTTGTCTCCTTATCCAATAGCATAATTAAGTTGATATAACAAAAGTTACATAAATAAAAAACACGACTGCCATAGCCAGTGTCACTCGGGACGTATAAGGATAATAACCAGGAGTGATAATAACGATACCCCATACATCCAAATCTGTTCAGGCATTTAAAAATTATAGTGGATTAAAGTCACATACATACATGAACTTTAAAAACATTACACTCCTTGTTTGTGCAATTGTGTAAAATGTACCCGCTCGGCCACACTCGCTCTCATAATAATAGTCTTGTCTACAATATTAGTTTGTATCATAAAAGATCGTGTATGTAATTTTCTCCTATCGACCTATCTCAAGATTTACCTCCAAATCAAATCCAAGAAAACATCTTCACAGGTTCACATTGAAGGCTTGAGGCGCGCGACGTCATGCTGCGTCACGTCGTCGAGGGTGGGACGTGGGACACGTCAGTGTCACGACTTCGAGTCGTCTCACAAATTGGACTGCTTTGTGACATGTCGACGCGATGTCGCGTCACTCCCGCAGTTTGCAGTGTAATGAGCTCATTTGGAGCAAATATTGAGCTAAATTTGAACCATACTTGGCTTGATAGAAATTGTATTTGGAAATTGAAAGAATTTCTCCCACAGCTGGGCAAAGGCCTCTAGGTAGGTACCTAGTACATACGCTTACAACAGCGACTTGAAGTAACGTTTTCTAATATAAAAGCAAATTACTTTACTGTACACCAGTCCTAACAAAATTAACCACTGTAAAAGATGGGCAGACTGATCGCTAAAAGTGATATCTTCCGTCAACCTTTGGATAGAGTGTAAATTACCTAATGAAGGTAAGGAAAAAGGAGTATGATTGTGATGCTACTATAGGTTGGTGGTGTATCGTACTGGGCACTTTATACCTAGTGTTCGCCGGGCTATCAACCAACCACGAGATGAAAATCTGTCGCCAAAATGCTAATCTAAAATAACGCATAGCGCTTTTTGAGTCAATCAAATCAAAAGTACACAATCCCAGTATCAGCTGTCCACCACTCGAAACTCTAATATAATCCGACGCCAAAATCAAATCATTGTTCCAAAACAATATGGCGTCTTTTGACAGAAAACCGTTGCTCCGGCGCCACTTCCGGCTCGACAATGAGCCGACGCACAAAAGCGCAGTGCGTGGCTGCAAGCTATTATTTTGCTAAATGACGATGATTACTATTGTGAGCCGCCGGTGGCTCGGGTTACGAGACGTTGACTTATCGCAAATATCGCGAGTAACAGGCGCTGGAAACCTTTGGTTCGTTTCGATGTTTGAAAAATAATTTTAAACGCTGTGTTAGGTCGACGGTTCGAATCCGACTTAATAGTCGGCTAAGGCAAGCTAAAACTTGAGCTTCGTGAACCATAGCATGGTATTATTTTAGTAGTAGGACTAATTCTTCTGCGAGTGTCCGTCTGGGTTGTTACCACCGCTTTGCTCGTGTAGTCTGCCGCCAAGCAGTAGTGTGCAAGCATTACTGTGTTCCGGTTTGATGAGCAGAGTAGCCAGTGAAATTATTGGCTTATGACACTTAATACCTATCTCAGGGTAACGAGCGCACTGCAGTGCCGCGCAGGCCTTTGTGTTTTAAAGTTCTGGGTGGCACTGCAATTGTTGTGGGCCGAGGTTATGCTTACCATCAGTCAAACGACCAGCTCGTCTGGTTACCAAATAACAAAAAAAAGGGCATTCAAAGTGCAGTGCAAAAGTCGTGTACCCCTGCCATTTCACGCGTCCTCCAAGGCGGGACAAGGCTATAATTTCGACTGTTCAATTCGGACAAAGCGCAGCATGAGCGCCGTGCGCGCTCAATATAATACGTCCCAACTCCCATTAATGGACCTGCTAATTGGACGGGCTGGTGGCGGCGCGGCGCGGGGCATGTTTGAGAGTCGCGAGCTTTAGACCTAACCTCTTTGTAAGTGTTGACTTTTGGCTGACAGCCGGTTTGGCGCAATTTTTTTTCTCGGCTTCCCACGGCATGCAGCATTCTGCCAGTGTTACCTCACAGATTTTTTTTTTAATAGAACAATAAATACATAATAAAAATTATTAGGCATACTTAAAACATTTAATAAAACTACCTACACTTTTTTGTAAACTTATTTTTTATTTGTGTAAATGTTTCAGAGAGAGTGATGAGTCATTTTATTAATGGAAACAAAATCTTGCTTAAACAAATAAAAGCTTGTACTTTTCTAAGAAAAAGTTGAATAAATAGAATAAACAATAATTTTCATAGTATCTTTTATTAAAATTGATGAAGATCAATATTGCATTTTATCTATACTATAATTATTATTATGTACACAGATAACTACATCACAACTACCGATGAAAGATTTCTATACAATTATCGGAGTAACTAGATAGACATTTAGTACACGATAGGTATTTACAACATCATAACAATCTTTCCTACTTCATTTGAACTTTATAAATAATCTTTACCAAGATTTGCCTTCACTGGTTATATTCTGCGGTACGCACAGTTCGTACTAAACGTGTAAGAAATAAGAATTATAGCAAGGAAAAGCTTGTTTCTTATGTGAGTAGAAAACTTGATAAGCTGGTCGGCAAATAATGTTTCCAACTTTTATAAGGCTCTTAGCACTTGACGATACACCGTAACAATAGATTTTTCGGAAACAAGTGATAATCACGAAAGGTTCACTTGATATCACTTGTTTCCCAAAAATCTGTTGTGACGGTATATCGCACAGGTTTTCCATAAAACATGTTTATCCATGCCGCATGTTTTGCCATATATATATAACATTGCCATATATAACATGTCATGAATCACAAGTGCATGATGTAATGTGCTAACGGTTATATAATGTAATTACATAATTAAAACAACTATTTCATAAGTTTTGATTAAATAATTTCTGGACGAATATTACATTTGAAAACGTTGTTGAATTTTCGAATGATTGGCACAAAATATGTTTAAAGTAATTAAACCGGACGAAACCTTTTATGGAGCTTAACTGTGGTAATGCACGTATATAAGAATTTAATAAAACATTGACTAAAGTTCCACTAAATTACGACGAGTATTATCATTTATCACAATCATCTACTTTAATCTTAAAATTCACTATATTTACAAACTATATAGAATTCCATTAATTGTTTCAAATCCAAGAAGTCAATTCACTCATTATCACCGTAGTTGAAGTATCCCGCCGGGGGTCACAACAGCTTCGAAAAGAAGTTGTTTGGAGTGGTCATCCGCGCGGGATCCAAAATTCTCGAATAGGGGGTCCCAAGAAAGGGCCTGAATGCGGCTCTGCTCGATTCTTCAGTGGGGCTACTTGACGCCTCTTGTGTGGACTCATCCTGAGTGTCCATCGAAGAATCATTATTGGAACTTCCGACTCCTAAGTGCAACTTCCTTGTGTGTTTTTTCAAGTCGAAATTTCTGCAGAAGCCTTTCGCACAGATGCTGCAAGTAAACGGCTTTCTTTCATTGTGCGTGTGCATGTGGAACGTCAGGTTATAGATCTGGTGGAATGCTTTGTTGCAAATGTTGCATTTGTAAGCTTTTTCGCCACTATGAGTCAATCTGTGGTTCTTGTAGTTGCCTTTCTGGTGGAAACCTTTGCCACAGAACTCGCAGACGAACGGTTTGTAGCCGGCGTGGATTCTCGCATGAGTGTTCAAAGTCGACGAGCGGTTGAAGGCCTTACCACAAGTCAAGCATTTGTGAGGCTTCTCAGAAGTGTGTATAATCTTATGCCGACAAAGGGTGGATGCTTGACGGAAGCCCTTTCCACATATCTTGCAAACAAACGGTCTAGCCCCGGTATGAACAGGCATATGCCTCGTCAAATTATAATGCGCGTTGAAGACTTTCCCGCAGTCCCCGCAAGCAAAGCTCTTGTTCTTCGCTGGAGAAGCAGTAGGTCCTGTCGTGGAAGACACGGCCTGCTCTGCTGGCGGCCGTGGACTCGGAGGGCACTGGACCGGCGAGGGCGCGGGTGGAGGCCTAGGCAGATGCAGCTGATGAGCATATGTTAGAGATACTAAATCCGGCCCGTAATATAATAGCGGGTAATGCGAGACAAGCTGTCTTCTCGCTGCAGGAGGAATGTACTGTTTGAACGCGGAATCTAGCAGTTGCGCTCCATAAGACAGGAACCCTGGTGGCGGAGGTGGGTCTGGAGATACCGACTTTTTTCTGTCTGGTTCCATGAGGCGCGCGATGGAGAAGTTCAGGACCGGCGCAGTGGGGGTGTCGGGAGATTTGGCCCGTTCCGGGGAAGATTCCCGGGGGCCGTCGGGCCGGGTGGTCGACTGGAATGGCTGCATGATGGTGTATCTGTTGGCAATAAAATAATAAGGTTATAAAATACATGTTTTAGATATAGATCTCCAATCTGTTAAGGTCTTTGCAATATGTCTATGTTGATTGGATAGAAAAACATTAATTAAATGTAATTATAAGATTAATTTAAATCACACCGCATACGTGCAATGCTTTTTTTTTTAGACGGGACAGTAAAGGTAGTTTCCCTAACCGTTGGAGCTACAGGAAAACGTCCTTAGAAGATCAACTCTAACTTTTGAAGACATCTTGATTTGCAATCACAGATTTTGGAGAAAAGGTACAGTCAACAAGAAAATGGACAGGTAAGTACATAAAACTTTTTTTGGTTAACGTGTACGAATATTGAAATTTTTATAACAAATAAATAAAAGAAATCACGCCCACACCTCATCAAATCGCACAAAACAAGACCAAATAATAGAGCAGGAAAACCAAATAATACAGCGGGGAATCGTGTGTAAGTGCAGCGCTTTGTACGGCGAGGACTCTGCTAGACCCATTGTACTTGTTTTAAGCAAATTGGAAAGCGTCGCGGGCGTCTCCCACTCTCACAGACTGCTGCGTGTGACGGTACCCTTTTTACTCTCGAATCGTAGAAACTCAGCATTGTAGTGAAATCGTTTGCAAACATTTCGCGTTGTTTGAATGGAACGGGTGAATAGGTGCTCCACGCCTCGCGTGCGAATGCTTTTGATCGGTGTTGATTTCTCCGTGTTTTAGGGAGTTTTAATATATTTCGTGAATTATGTTAGAATTAGAGTATGAAAACAATTTTCTCTCTGACATTGAACGTAGGTATATAGTAATAATGGTACTTTACAAATATTTTAAGACATATTTTTGTAGCGGCACATTAGCTTATGTAAGCAATTTTGTAGAGCGACTGTCCGTGCGCCCCCCTCCGCGGCAGTCGTCTCCAGAACCGCATCGCGGACACATGTTATAAGAATAGTAAAAAGGAATAAATCGGTGTGCCGTGTATATCCGGATTTTGAATGAACCCTCTCTCCGAAAACAGTAGATCGCGCGACCTAGGTGGAAACCGCCCCCTAACAGCAAACCTGCGCGACATTGGTGACCCAAGACTTTAAAAGTGAATACGTTTTTTTTATTAGTGCATCGCACGTGTTTTTGTGCTGATTTTACAAAATGAATCTGGCGCAACCGCACCTTCATCCAGCACCAATGGCTATACCTGTTGCTGGCACATCTGCAGCAACCATGGAGGACAAGGCCAGCGATTTATCAGCAGTATCCTTGTCTTCAAAGATTCCGGACTTTTGGATCGACCAGCCGAGGGTGTGGTTCATCCGAACGGAGGCGATACTGGCGCCTCAGAAAATGGGTGACGACGCGAAATTTAACATCGTGGTCTCAAAATTAACTAAAGAAGCTATTCAGCAGGTTACCGACCTCCTCGTGATACCGCCCGAAAATAATAAATATGATGCGTTGCGTGCACGACTCCTGCAGATTTATGAAGAATCGGAGAACCGCCAAATCCAAAAGCTGATAAGTGAGATGGAACTCGGAGACCAGAAGCCGTCGCAGCTGTTACGCCGTATGAAGGATCTGGCCAGAGGGAAGATCCCGGATGAAACCCTGCGCATCCTGTGGCAAGGCCATCTCCCACAGTCGGCGCGGGCCGTGTTAGCTGTTACAGATGCCATGGACAATGAGATTTTATCGGCAATAGCAGATAAGATTTTGGAGACGACTCGGCCTGCACATGTTAACGAAGTGTCGCAGGTCTCCACCAGCAATTGTGACCGAATAATGGCTGAGATCGCCAAAATTAATTTACGTTTAAACAATATAGACCGCGAAAGGTCAAGGCCAAGACAGCGCAACAATAGCTTTCAACGTTCTTCTTCACGTACGCGCAGCAACTCACAGCGGCGTACACCGAGAAGCCCTGATTGGCTATGTTTCTATCATTTTAGATTTAGAGACCGCGCTAGCAAGTGCGTGAAACCGTGTGCGTGGAAGGTACCGGAAAACTAACGCGAGTGCAGCCAGAGGCGGATGTCTGCACAATTTCACCTTCCCACCGCCTATGCGTGACCGACTTTAACAGTGGCCTACGTTTTTTAGTGGACACAGGTGCAAACGTGTCAGTTATGCCTGTTAAGAAAAAACTATTTAGTGATAACGTTAGTTCGGACTATAAACTTTATGCAGCGAATGGTACAGAAATAAGGACATACGGTACACAAACTTTAGTGCTCAACTTTAAGTTGAGAAGGCCTTATCGTTGGACTTTTATTATTGCTGACGTTAAGCAGCCCATACTTGGTGCAGACTTTTTAGAACATTACAAACTATTGGTTGATTTGAGTGAACGAAAATTATTAGACAAAGTGACTAGTTTAAGTGTTATCGCGTCTCTAGTGAACTATACTGAGTCGCCGATATACACAGTGGATAGCGAACATCCGTATTTCGAACTTTTGCAAAAATACCCGGATGTTACTAAACCCGTGTCGTTCAAGGAACCCTCCAAGCATTCGGTATACCACCACATCGAGACTACCGGCCCTCCGGTTTTCGCGCGAGCGAGACCGTTGCAGCCCGACCGGTATAACAGGGTAAAAGAAGAATTTCGCGTGATGCAGGAGATGGGCATCTGCCGCCCCTCTAAGAGTCCCTGGGCCAGCCCTCTCCACGTCGTCCCGAAGAAGAATGGTGAGTTACGACCTTGTGGAGACTACCGCAGATTAAATGCCATAACGACACCAGACCGCTACCCGATACCTAGGTTACAAGATTTTACATACCTACTTGCTAATAAGAATGTATACTCTCGGTTAGATATAAATAGAGCTTACCATTTTATTGAAATTTCGCCTGATGACGTTGAGAAGACTGCCATCATAACGCCGTTCGGTTTATTTGAATTTCCGCGGATGACTTTTGGTTTGAGGAACGCTGCGCAAACATTTCAACGTTTTATGAATAATTCGGTACTTCAGGGCCTAGATTTCATATACTGCTATATTGATGACGTTTTAATTGCTTCTTTTGATCCTATAGAACATAAACAACACCTAGCGAAGGTATTTGAAAGATTTACAGAGTACGGTATTTCTATTAACTTATCTAAATGTTGTTTTGGCCAAGAGAAACTAGAGTTTTTAGGATACGAAGTGTCGACTGAAGGTATTCGACCCTTGGAAGATAAGGTTCAAGCGATAAAAGATTTCCCAAAACCGCAGACGGTTGCAGAGTTACGTCGTTTTTTGGGAATGGTTAATTTTTATCGTGCTCATCTTCCGAACGCCGCTTCGTATCAGTCAGAATTGAATAAGTATTTGCATGGTTCTAAGAAGAACGATAAGACGAAAATAGAATGGACGGAGACATCCGATAAGGCATTTGAACAGTGCAAGGAAAGCCTACAAAGCGCTTGTACATTGTTTCACCCGTTATCGGATGCACCGCTTGCACTTATGAGTGACGCCTCGGATACATCGGTTGGTGCGGTATTGCAGCAGTATGTGTGCAATACGTGGAAGCCACTTGGTTATTTTTCCAAGGCGTTGTCAGCAGTTCAGCGTAAATATTCAGCTTATGACCGTGAACTGCTGGCCATTTACATGTCTATCAAACATATTTGATGGAATCAGGCGTTACTTTGCGGAAATCCATTTTAAATAAGATTATATAAAATGAGTAATTTATAGTTTCAATTCCGCGATAAAGAATGTCTAATGGCCTAAGTTCGATTTATACTGAATGATGGCTTTGCCAACCCTTACTGGTTATTTCCAGTTTCTGATGGCTTTGCCAACCCTTACTGGTTATTTCCAGTTTCTGATGGCTTTGCCAACCCTACTGGTTATTCCCAGTTTCTGATGGCTTTGCCAACCCTACTGGTTATTGCCAGTTTCTGATGGCTTTGCCAACCCTACTGGTTATTGCCAGTTTCTGATGGCTTTGCCAACCCTACTGGTTATTGCCAGTTTCTGATGGCTTTGCCAACCCTACTGGTTATTGCCAGTTACTGATGGCTTTGCCAACCCTAACTGGTTATTCCCAGCTACTGATGGCTTTGCCAACCCTAACTGGTTATTCCCAGTCACTGATGGCTTTGCCAACCCTAACTGGTTATTCCCAGTTACTGATGGCTTTGCCAACCCTAACTGGTTATTCCCAGTTACTGATGGCTTTGCCATATGCTGTAAGAAAATGTTACTTACTCGTGACGCTGAACTGCAGTATCCTTGTCAATATGTGTAGTGACGCGATGCTCAGCATGAACCGAACTCAACCCGACCCGACTTTCGACACGTGTTTCGCCTCTACACGAGGCATCCTCAGGAGATGTTGACTCGCCGAACGTTGGGACGAGAGTGAATTCACAACGGCCCTGCCCGCCCTTTATATAGACGGCCCAGCCCGTTGTGAATCACACTCGTTACGCATTGTTTGAGAAATACGTAACAAAGGCGATGAAACCATATTTGTTTGGTCATTCAACAACGTACAATTGGTGGTATTATATTTTAGAATCTCTAATTGTTCCAATACACACATCCGGAAGCCCTTATCACAAATATGTAAAATGTTGTAAGTGTTGTCGGTATGTAAAGAATGACCAGTTTCAATTAAATGTTTTGCAAAGTGGGACTGCTCTGGGTGTTCATTTCTATAGGCGGCTATATGTTCTTTATACCTAACCTCAAAGTTACGCCCCGTTTGACCCACATATACCCCGTCACAATCATCACAAACAAGTTTGTAAATGCCCGACTTTTTTGCGTTTTCTAACCGGTCTTTACCATTACACAGGTTTCTCAGGTTTTGGTTGGTTTTAAACGCCACTTGGACTTTATTTTTGTGAAAAGTGTTTGCAATTTTGCTTGTGACTGGGCCCATGTAAGTCAAAGAACCCGCGTACTTGTTTATTTTTTCGGGTCGAGAGGAATATAACAAAGATCCAACTATTTGTTTGCGTTTGTTTTTAATTAAACTGTCGACTATTTGTTTTGTGTATCCGTTTGAAATAGCGATTTGGTAAATGGTGTTCAATTCTTTGACATAATTATCTGTAGACATTGGTACCATCATGAGTCTATGAACGAAACTTCGAAAGGCTGCTAACTTATGTTGCCAAGGGTGGCAGGAACTAGCGGGTATAGTTACGTCTGTGTGTGTCGGTTTGCGATATATTTTGAAGTCAATACTATTATTTACTCTGGTAAGAGTTAAATCCAAAAAGTTGAGGGAATTATCAGATTCTAATTCGGCCTTAAATTTTATCTTTGGGTGAATTTTGTTTATTTTGTTAACAAAAGTATCAATTTGTCTAGTAGTACCGTTCCAACAGATAATTATGTCATCAACATATCGATAGTAGAAAAGGACGTGTGGGTCTTTTACTAAGTGTTTACACTCGAAATCGTCCATAAATAATTCCGCCATAAATGGACTTAAAGCGACTTAAACTTTAGCGATGGGTTCACCTTTAAGTCCATTTATGGCGGAATTATTTATGGACGATTTCGAGTGTAAACACTTAGTAAAAGACCCACACGTCCTTTTCTACTATCGATATGTTGATGACATAATTATCTGTTGGAACGGTACTACTAGACAAATTGATACTTTTGTTAACAAAATAAACAAAATTCACCCAAAGATAAAATTTAAGGCCGAATTAGAATCTGATAATTCCCTCAACTTTTTGGATTTAACTCTTACCAGAGTAAATAATAGTATTGACTTCAAAATATATCGCAAACCGACACACACAGACGTAACTATACCCGCTAGTTCCTGCCACCCTTGGCAACATAAGTTAGCAGCCTTTCGAAGTTTCGTTCATAGACTCATGATGGTACCAATGTCTACAGATAATTATGTCAAAGAATTGAACACCATTTACCAAATCGCTATTTCAAACGGATACACAAAACAAATAGTCGACAGTTTAATTAAAAACAAACGCAAACAAATAGTTGGATCTTTGTTATATTCCTCTCGACCCGAAAAAATAAACAAGTACGCGGGTTCTTTGACTTACATGGGCCCAGTCACAAGCAAAATTGCAAACACTTTTCACAAAAATAAAGTCCAAGTGGCGTTTAAAACCAACCAAAACCTGAGAAACCTGTGTAATGGTAAAGACCGGTTAGAAAACGCAAAAAAGTCGGGCATTTACAAACTTGTTTGTGATGATTGTGACGGGGTATATGTGGGTCAAACGGGGCGTAACTTTGAGGTTAGGTATAAAGAACATATAGCCGCCTATAGAAATGAACACCCAGAGCAGTCCCACTTTGCAAAACATTTAATTGAAACTGGTCATTCTTTACATACCGACAACACTTACAACATTTTACATATTTGTGATAAGGGCTTCCGGATGTGTGTATTGGAACAATTAGAGATTCTAAAATATAATACCACCAATTGTACGTTGTTGAATGACCAAACAAATATGGTTTCATCGCCTTTGTTACGTATTTCTCAAACAATGCGTAACGAGTGTGATTCACAACGGGCTGGGCCGTCTATATAAAGGGCGGGCAGGGCCGTTGTGAATTCACTCTCGTCCCAACGTTCGGCGAGTCAACATCTCCTGAGGATGCCTCGTGTAGAGGCGAAACACGTGTCGAAAGTCGGGTCGGGTTGAGTTCGGTTCATGCTGAGCATCGCGTCACTACACATATTGACAAGGATACTGCAGTTCAGCGTCACGAGTAAGTAACATTTTCTTACAGCATATGGCAAAGCCATCAGTAACTGGGAATAACCAGTTAGGGTTGGCAAAGCCATCAGTAACTGGGAATAACCAGTTAGGGTTGGCAAAGCCATCAGTGACTGGGAATAACCAGTTAGGGTTGGCAAAGCCATCAGTAGCTGGGAATAACCAGTTAGGGTTGGCAAAGCCATCAGTAACTGGCAATAACCAGTAGGGTTGGCAAAGCCATCAGAAACTGGCAATAACCAGTAGGGTTGGCAAAGCCATCAGAAACTGGCAATAACCAGTAGGGTTGGCAAAGCCATCAGAAACTGGCAATAACCAGTAGGGTTGGCAAAGCCATCAGAAACTGGGAATAACCAGTAGGGTTGGCAAAGCCATCAGAAACTGGAAATAACCAGTAAGGGTTGGCAAAGCCATCAGAAACTGGAAATAACCAGTAAGGGTTGGCAAAGCCATCATTCAGTATAAATCGAACTTAGGCCATTAGACATTCTTTATCGCGGAATTGAAACTATAAATTACTCATTTTATATAATCTTATCTATCAAACATTTTAGGAACATGCATGAAGGACGACTACTAACGATTTACACCGATCATAAACCATTGGTTTATGCATTTAAAAAATTAGGTACTGACAAAGAGACACCTAGACGAACGAGACAGCTAATGTTTATCAGTGAATTTACCACGGACATACGTCACATCACGGGGCAAGACAATAAAATTGCGGACGCACTCAGTCGCATAGAGACAGTACTTTGTCCGACGACTGTCGATTATGCAGCGTTAGCAGAAGCGCAAGCCCGCGATGAGTATGTAACGAACAACAACGTATCAGGTAACATTCAACTGAAGTGCATTAGCTTACCCGACAGTAATAACAAGGTATATTGTGACATATCTACCAACAATGCCCGACCTTATGTACCTGAAAAATTTCGTAAGATTGTATTTGACAGCGTACATGGTCTAAGTCACCCAGGCATACGCACGACACGTAAAATGATGTGTCAAAAATTTTTCTGGCCTGGAATAAATAAGGATGTTGGAATTTGGGCGAAAACATGTGTACAATGTCAGCGAACTAAGGTTCAGAGACACACGGTGTCAGATTTACAAGAGTTCCCACCGTGTGGCAGGTTCGTTCATTTACATGTGGACATCGTGGGCCCCCTTCCAACATCATCTCAAGGTTATAGGTATCTTGTTACAATGGTAGACCGATGTACAAAGTGGCCGGAAGCATATCCTATATCCGATATAACCGCTGATACCGTAGCGAAGATTGTATACGGAGGCTGGATTGCTCGCTTTGGCATACCACACCGAATTTCTAGCGATCAAGGAACGCAATTTCAGAGTTCTTTGTTTACTCGACTGATGCATTACATGGGCGTAGATAAGATACGTACTACTGCCTACCACCCGCAAGCCAATGGCATGGTGGAAAGGTGGCATCGCTCGTTAAAGGTCGCTTTAGCTGCTCGGTTGGAATCGTCGTCATGGGTAGACGAGCTGCCGACGGTGATGTTAGGCTTACGCGCAGCAATTAGAAGGGACAGCGGCGTAAGCGCGGCAGAGATGGTCTACGGACACGCATTGAGACTGCCAGGTGATTTTTTTGACATCACTAAACAGCCCGCGAGCGATCCCGAGACGTTAGTCGAACGTATAAGAGAGACGATAAGTAAGTATAAACCTGTCGCAAGATCACAGCGTGGCTCACGATCAGTATTTGTTCACCCGGATCTTCAAAGCAGCGACTGCGTTTTTGTGAGGCATGACGCAGTAAGAAAACCTTTACAACCAACATACGACGGTCCTTACCGTGTCGTACAACGAGGAAGTAAGGTTTTCACTATTCTGATCAATGGTAAGCAGTCGCGAATTTCAATAGATAGGTTAAAGCCAGCTTATTTAGTAGATGACGATAGCGAAGGAACCGTTTCGCAGAGAAGCACTTCGTGCTCCGTACCGCAGGACGACGAACGTACGGATGAACGGTTCCAGGCATCTAAGAATATCGTACCACAGAGAGGTTCATCGAGCCCTGTACAACGAGATAATAGTACAGTGGGTACAGATATAGATGCACCCAGGGTAACACGAAGTGGACGTGTTGTAAGGCAACCCTCGCGTTTCGTAAATACAATGCGAGTTAGGTTTACTTAACTTTTCCATTTTCAACTTATGGCCCGCAGTAAAAATGTATTTTAGAACTAAAATAACAGAAAATGGCATGCGGCCCGTTGTTATATAAAGTTGAGTCTGGATGAGTTAGCAATCATGTTATTATATTGTAGTTTTATATTGTGTTGATAATTGTATTCAGTTAATGCAGTTTAGTTTAGGTTGCATTCAATTATTATCTTATAAGCATTTTATTTCTATGATATGGTTAGGCAGTTGGTTGCGAAATTGGGTTAACGATGACACTGTTAAACGAATAAGTATTTATATAGTCGCACAAATTTCTGAAATTTTCATAGCACATTTTGGTTTCCTTATAACCAGTACATAGTTTTTATGATCTTTACAATGGGCAAGCAACAAAGTAAGCTCGAAGAGCACGTGGTAATAGCACAGAACGGGAGCCAAGTGGAGGCGCACATGACGCAGCAGACAACGCTGATGATGACCATCGCAGGCCTCCTCATCCTTGTGGTCGCCTATTTCCTGTGGCGGCAGTTCCGCAACCGCACGAGAGCCTGGCTCCGCGAACAAATAGTAGCCAGCACTCCTGACGCAGCTGCGCCCACGTTCGTGAAGGTACACGCGCCGCCGGCAGCAGCACCAGCCGCGGTCCAGAACACCGCGCCTGCCGCTGCCGCAGCAATGTACGCGTGACGTGTGAAAAATTTTTTTGTGTGTGTTGTGTCGTGCCGTACGTAACCCAGTTTCGTTTCCTACCTATTAGGTAATTTTCCTTTTGGATTAATGTTAAAGGTGTACAAGTTTTTTTTACATCTTTATTTACAGTTTTTTTGCTATTGCAGTTGATTAGATTTATTCAATATACTTACATTTTGTGGCATACGTGAATTTTCATGGCGCTACTACGGTGATATAGGACCCGTAGTAGCTACCCTTAGCATCATATTTTGGCAATAACTCTTTTAGTTATTTTTAAAGACGGCCTTAAATGTAAGTGTACGCAAAAATATTGTGTAAGTGAATTTGTTTGTAAAGTTAGTTCGAGCGCACAGAAAGTAGGTAGCATAGACACTTGCACAAGTTAGTGTTATGTTACATCGTTGCATCGGGTAAAGAATGACTGACTAAGCGCTTTAGCGAACTGGTACTCAGCTTGGTTGCTGAACAAGCTTTGTTATAACTTTAAGGTATAACCTAGATACTTATATTTTTTTTAGTAATTTGATTTTTTTTAAAATAAGGGGAGGAATATTGTAGCGGCACATTAGCTTATGTAAGCAATTTTGTAGAGCGACTGTCCGTGCGCCCCCCTCCGCGGCAGTCGTCTCCAGAACCGCATCGCGGACACATGTTATAAGAATAGTAAAAAGGAATAAATCGGTGTGCCGTGTATATCCGGATTTTGAATGAACCCTCTCTCCGAAAACAGTAGATCGCGCGACCTAGGTGGAAACCGCCCCCTAACAGCAAACCTGCGCGACATTTTGATCTACTTATAAAGTTTAGATAAGTAGTTAGGTAGGCCCTGTGGTCTCGGCTAGGAATAGTACACCCCCTCTCCTCCCGTGGGTGGCTACTAAAAGCCGGACAAGGGAATATTCATGGATGCATGGACAGCAGCATTCTCCTCGGTCAAGTCAACGTCATAATCGACTGCGAACACCAAAACGCCTGCCAAGCGCGAGCGTGCTGTAGGTATTATGATAAATGCCCTTTCAGGAAGAGCCTATGTTGACCAGTTGGAGTTTTCTGGCAATGTAGTAAGTAAGTACTAAGAAAACGAAAGTTTCATAATAAGTACAAAATGATAGAAAAGAAGAAATCATAGGTAAGCACGACGTTGTATAGGAATTGATAGTGGTATTTAAAAAATAAATGAAAATCTGTGGTTTGATGAGTAAAGTAGTCAATGGTCTAAGGGTAACGAGCTTAATGCAGGCCGCGCAGTCTTTTATGTTTCAATTTTCTGGGAGGCACTGCAATTGTAATGGGCTGGCGTTATCATTATACCATCAGCCAAAAAACACAATGGTTTCGTTGTTCAATAGTATAAAAAAAAGAATTCCCTATCTCAATTTCTTACAAACTTCGAGCAATAACGACCGTAGAATTACAATAGTTTTGTAGCGAATGCTAGGTATTTATCTCGGCAGTCGGCCCTCTTGTTATAAGAGCAAAGACAGCTCTACATTCTATTTAGATATTGGTTTTAAAGGTGCTGTTACAATTACTGGCCAGAAAATCTTTAAAAATAATGTCACTTATAAAAAAATAATTACTTATAAAATCACTTCCAACAAAATAGTTATCATTAATTTTGGATCCTGCAAACAAACCCTCCGTAAAAACTACGTTATTACGGCACACTTTTTCAACACTCAAGATATAAGTCTGCAATTAAAGCAACGCTGAAATATGTCATCAAGCACCAAGAAACAATACAAGGGTCCAAAGTACCGTAAACAACGCCGCAGTGGGGTACGGCATTGCACAATACTGCCGGTTAACCCGAGCAATATGCTCGTGCGGTCGCGAATGCATCGTAGTCGTTAATTGGGCCGGCGGGGCCTGCGAGACCCCGGCCCTCTGCGTCGGGACTTCTTTGTTCTTAATGTGATTGCTAGGGGTTGTTTTTTAATGTGGGTTTGTGTGAAGTGCCGTTTGTTATCGGGTTGTAGTAATTGCGAAATATGGACGGGATTTCAATCCGATTGAATGATTAAATTCCACCGAATGTTGCGACATCATCGATTTTTTTGCTAAATAACATTCTACAAAAACCTTTTTATCATTGATAGGTTAACGTTTGTCCAGATTTACGGCGGGAACACGTAACTGTGCTGTTGTAGATTGTGCAATGTTTACCAAAGCCTGAGTTTTTTTTAGTGTTAATGTGTGATAATAGTGAACCTGCTGCCTTATCAGCTAACAATCTCGTGTTCGTTTTCAATACCAGACCGATTAAAACCAGCGGTCACTAGTCTTCGTGTGGAAGGAATAGTCTAGAATTTTCGCTGGTTATTAAAGAAATAAGCTCTTACAAAACGAAAAGAAGCGAAAACTATTGACAACTCCTTCCACACGAAGACTAGTGACCGCTGGTTTTAATCGGTCTGGTATTGAAAACGAACACGAGATTGTTAGCTGATAAGGCAGCTGCACGAGAGACTAGACTAAACTTAGACGTGACTGACGACTTTCGTACAATAAATTTCAAATCGCATGGAGCCAAACTTAAAACAAAAAAATTTGTCCTAGTGGACAATATTTTTTTCACGTCACCACGTCAAGAGTGCTAGACGTGCTCCCCTTGATTTGGTGACCTTGTCGAAATGATAAACGTAATAGACGCATGGACGTAATCTATACAAATACCTAAATAAAATTGAAGTGTCTGTTTGTAATATCAAAATAACAGCATTTTACTTAATACATATGAAAGTATATACGGTACCTATGACCAAACAATAATTTTTTAAATTTTTTTCTGTCTGTTTGTTCCGGTTAATCTCCGAATTAGACGGACACTCGCAGAAGAGTTAGAACTTTTCCACTAGACACCCTCTTCGCATCAAATAAGGTTGAGGAGCACCTTTTTCCAGCTGCTCAGCATAATTACCTATATTCAGGAACTGACATCGTAAGTATCTAGGATATCTAAAGGTTAACTATAATAAATTGAACCTTTATTATGTGCACGTCTTCAGTACCGAGTAGAGCTCAAAGTAAGCTGGTACACTCAGGGAACATAAATTTTAAATAATTCTTTTGTTTCACTCGATCCCGTGTCCAGGTGTAAATATTTCTCTGCACAATATGTTTAGTCAACAATACACGCTGCCGTGCGTTGGCACAAAACAATAATAAATTGTTTTCAAACAAAACGCGCGCTTTTATTCCTCGATTGCGCATGAAGTGCGACCGTTATTTTTGAAGTTAATTTGTAGTGAACATGACTTCCGGTCTCGATGGGCCCTTTGAAATGATTGCTTGTTTGATAGAGATGGTGATCGATGCAAATCGATTAAAATTGATCATTCGCATACCTGCTGCGGCGCGAGTACAGATCTTTTCGATAAATAAAATTCGATAAAAATGACAGTTAATCGTTAAAACTCACTTTATCGATTTTAACTGTCAATTTTATCGAATAAAACCCACTTCATCGATTTTAACTGTCAATTTTATCGAATTTTATTTATCGAAAAGATCCGTACTTGCGCCGCTGATTGGATATTTGTGGAACTAGGTATGTCGCAGTGAATTAATTTATTGTAATGCAATAAATACAGAGTGTCCCAAAAGCAAGTCCAACCGAAAGGAGGTTTATCGAGGTTTGACCGTCCAAATAACAAAATAAGTTAAGTTATAAAAATTATTCGACCAGTTTCAAATTTTTTTGAAACACCGCTATCTACCTTCTCAAGTCCATTTTTCTAAATTTCTCTTGAATTAGGAGTTTAGTATCGATCCCTATTCTTTTTTGTTCTTTAGAGGTGAATAGATCAACTGAATCAACAAATTTATAGATACATTTGTTGATTTTCATTTTTTTATCACGATTTTCTTAAAAATCACGTAGGATTTTTCCAAGCCACTTTAACTTTTTAAATGCCATAATTAAAAGTGATTAACCATACTTTAGCTTAATAACTTATCAATCGCAAAATCATGATCAGAGATATGGTTCACAGCTTCACTGAATATCTGTGTTAATATCATGATGACCTCTCAGCCTCACACTCTTATCTATTATCTCACTCGGTATCTAACCGAGCTATCACACGCCGTCATCTGTCTGATGACTAATGCCTTTCTAGATGATGACAAGATTGAGCACAGATCAGTTACCATACAGCTTACTACCTAAAATAAACTTTAACTAAAGAAGATAAGTGTCAAAATTCAGTGAAATCTTTATTTTTAAGATGAGCATTGTCCGTGGCGTTTTTAATTTACGAACGAATTTCGGCTTTACAACACAGTTTTAGAACGCAAATTTAAACGTCATAATTTAAAAAGTTAACATCGCCGTGGCTTTTCAATTTTAGACTTTACATGGTGGCAATAAAATTTGGTTTTGCTTGAGGAGCTCACGAGGCAGATAATAAGTATCTTGCAAGGGTGTGGAGATGGGCGGATTGTATAATCAGAGTTGGAGATGAACCATTAAAGTTATTACTGCGCTTATCTTGTTGAAGGACTGTGAGGGCTATAGCTGTAGAGTCTGTTAACCCTACTTACTTTAATATCAGACCGTTCAACTCGTTTAATCACCTTTAAAAAGATTAAATGAAGATTGAAACTAGATTTTCTATGGATAGACGTTGCTCGTAAAAAGGTTTTAAAATAAGTCTTTTAATTATGTTTTCACATTAATTGGATACAGTTTTTATTAATGCAAATCAGGTTTTCAATTGAAAAATCTAATAATTAACGGAAATTTAGAAGGCGGTTTTTTTTCGCATTGTTAATTTTCCGGATTCGTTTTTTTCCAGATTCTTATTTTTGTATATATTGGTATCGTGGCCGCATCAATGTTTGTTTTATTGTCCTCCATCTCTAATCGAATGGCATTCTTAATCCCTACTAATATTATCCCTACTATAATATTATAAATGCGAAAGTGTGTTTGTTGGTTTGTTGATTTGTTGGTTTGTCCTTCTTTCACGCAGTAACGGAGCAACAGATCGACGTGATTTTTGGCGTAGATATATTTTATGGACCGGAGAGTAACATAGGCTACTTTTTATCCCGGAAAAATGCACGGTTCCTGTGGGAATTTGGGTAAAAACCGCGCGCAGAAGCTAGTCTATTCATATTTCTTATCTAAAGTTTGTATAAACAAACTTAATAAAATGACAATTTGCAACAGTTAACTGTTGCAAATTATCTACTTAAATTATCTTTTTTTTTCTACATTCCGAATGTCATCAAAATTGGTTTAGTTGTTACGAAGATAGTACGTGATAACAAATATTCACACAAACTTTCGCATTTACAATAGTAGTCGGAAGTAGGATAGGATTTTAAAGTTTATTTGTACTTAGTTTTGAGTGAGTCGATGTTTCATTGAGGAACAAACATGTCCCTCAATGAGGGACTCGATTATGGAGGAACTTTCTACGGTAACACACGTTAAGTTCACCGGATTATTCCACATTGTACAATGAACATGCTACTTCGAAGCTTTACTGATTTTAATTCGATTAAAAAATGGAGTAGTTAATCGCAGTCACTCGACGCCCATCACGACTCACGATGACATCTGTCAACTCAAGACGTCATTACCGTCCCATTTGGCGGGAAATAGAATCGGAATCAAATCATTAATGTTCCCGACACTTCGTCATCCATAATCCTCCCTAAATAATCGCTACATCTATCTCCCTCTGGCATACACAAATGTGTATAGTTATCTCTTTCTCAATTCGATGTCATTATTTTTGACCAGTATAAGAAGAGCTCTGGCATTGAACTTGTTTGTTAGAATTTGAATGGGAGTGAGAGGTCAATGAAAGCGGCTGATATTCGATGTTAATGCAATGGGGTGGTAAACGCTTGTTTGAAAGGTTTATGGTATGTTATGGTGCTGTAATTGGAAATCTATTATTGGAATGCGAAATTGTTTGCAGATTTACGGGAAGAAGAGGGAGGGGAAGTAGGTATTTATAGAAGCTAATCATGAAAGAAAAATAGGCTCAAACAGACACGTATAAGGAATTAAAGATTATCCGTAGACTACCTACGATGTAGACGAGCTACGACCTCTCTCTGTTTTGTGCTACGCCTACGACCATCTACATTAGCTACGAAATGGCTACGAAAGATCAGATCTTGAAGCACTTTTAGATAACATTATTAAACTATGTATAAATAATTAAATAAATTCAGACCGCTTAAGATCAGCGGCGCAAGTACGGAAGTAGGTTCGATAAATTTGTCGAACCGCAAAACTCGATAAATTTATCGAATGTTGCGAGTACCGAAGTCTGATCGTAAAGTATTGTAGTAGCTCTATATTCTCTTTGGATTCGACCTAGCTATTCGATAATTTTCGTCGATTGTCTCGAGGTCCGATATAAAAAGTCGATAAAACCCATTTTATCGATTTTAAATGTCAATTTTATCGAATTTAATCGGTCAAAAAGATCCGTACTTGCACCGCAAATAAGACAGTGGTCAAAAACTAACCTATCAAATGTGAAAAATACCGTTTGTTGAGGCTGTAAAGTTATTAGTAGTTAGTTAGTTAGTAGGTACATACAGTCAATTTTCAACAGTTTTGTAATGTTCTTCCATTTCATCCTACTTCCTACTATATACTAATATTATAAATGCGAAAGTGTGTTTGTACGTTGGTTGGTTTGTCCTGATTCTTAGATAAATATGTAGTAAAAACAGCAATTGAAGAAATTAATGCCTATACATATATGACTTTCTCGAACAGTTTTCTAGGCATAAGTGGACATTTCATGAACATTCTCCTGGGGCTTATATGAATAAAGTATTTTGGATCCAGTTTTATTAAAACTATGTAAGTGTTTGTTTATTACGCAAATCAGGCTATGCGCACAATTTATTATAAGATTTCTCTAATGCTAAATATTTGTGACATCTTTCAACTCCATCGACTTAAGTCCCTTCCACAAGACCGACGGAGTAAAAAGAATGTTTATCAATTTGACAGAATCCGTGTTGACATCAAGTGGGCTGCCCCGGATGATTATGACAGGGGAAAAAAGCTTGACGGGACTGTTTGAAATCGGCTTTGTTCGTGGTTAAGTATGATATAATTTTTGCTTGATTGATTTATTTAAACTTTCTTTGCTTTGTGTTTTTGATGGGCACGCAACCGATTACCGATTTTGTTATCGATTGTAATCCAAGGAAGTTCAAACCTTTTTTCTTTTTTTGGCTATGGTTCAATATAGTACTAAAGGACATGGCTAAACGACTGCCCTAACAATGTATAAACATAGTACCTAGTAATATGTAATGCTGAACAGCGGAATGTACAGATTCAGGAAATTTTTATAACGTTACAATCCTGAAAATAAAATCTTAAGAACACAAAAACTTCAAATAGGTTAAGGATTAAGGATGTGGCTATGATGTTTAGCTAGGCATTTGTATTAAATCTTCAACAACTAGGTAAAAAAAAATATGATGCTAGGAAAATCAATCACACATATTATACGCACTGGGATTTGAAATATTCTCCATTTGATAGCCCAATTCTTGAAGAAGGCTTTTTAAAATATCACGCTGCGACCCTTAGAAGCAGAACAAAACGAATAAACGACTGTAAAACTGCGGAATAACTAATATTGAAATAAAACATTGCAACAATGAGATTTATTTATTTGTTACATATATGTTTTTTATTGTTAGGTATATGTTACACACTACAGACACGAAAACATAAATGCGGGAACTGTGGTAGTATATATATTATTTGGGTTAACTGGAAGAGATCGCTATGAGCGATAAGTCCGCCCATTGTGACACTTAGGCTGAGATTCAGAGACGAATCTAAGCGTGGACTCACGCTTCCATACGTCAAAATTCTATACAGTTTTGACATATGGAAGCCAAAGTCTACGCTTAGAATCGTCTCTAAATCTTAGCCTTAGTTATTAAGATTTTAGTTTTTAAATTTTCTTTGTACTGTAGTGTTTCAATAAAGAGTTTATCTATCTATCTATTAAACTAAAACGTTAGAACTATATAAACAAGTAGCCAGAAAGAAAGATTACAACCAGAGTTGACCAGACACTATAAGCGAGACCCGTTCACGAGTATGACCCATGTGCCAGCCATCGCCCTCTTCAACCATCGTCGGCGTAGTAAAACACAGCTTACCTTGTGTCGTGATACTGCACACTACTGTGTAGAACGCCGTTCTATTTGTTTACATTCAAAGCACATTTTTTAAATTACGAATCAAGAAAAAAAAACGGTGCAACTACCACAAAGAATTTAATAATTGAATTCGGAAGCGAGACGTTATACTTCCGAAAACAACAATCAAATCTTTACCGCAAACATCAAAACAAGTCCACCGCAACACCGTGACGCATCAATCCCACTAGCGGTACTAAAGTAATCCCCTGTAATCCGCATCTTACCGCCCCTCGTTACCAAACTATTGAGTCGGTGCCAAATGTTGACTGTTGCAGTTACTTACGATAACTTAGTTCTTTATAGTTGCATAATATGAAATTTGACCATTTTTATTGTTATTTTTATTTGAACGGTAAGAAAAAATTAATAAATTCACTTAACTACTCGTATAACAATAAAAAGCCTTGTGAGATAGACATATACAATTATACATATATTACGAGTAGTAGGAAATTTATAACCTCGTGATTATAAATCCTTGGAAAATTCGTGCCTATAGTAGTTTGTGAGCATATCACTTTTTTTCTGAGATCAGCTCTAACAAACACGTTTTTTTTATTTATGTTATTTGGTAACGAGACTAGCTGGTCATTTACCTGATGGTAAGCATAACGCCGGCCCATAACAGTTGCAGTGCCACTCAGAACTTTGAAACACAAATGCCTGCGTGGCACTGCAGTGCGCTCGTCACCCTGAGACATTAGGTATTAAGTATCATAAGCCCAGTACAGGCTACTCTGCTCATCAAACCGGACACAGTAATGCTTGCACATTACTGCTTGGCGGCAGACTTCACTCACAAAGCGGTGGTAACAACCCAGATGGACACTCGTAGAAGAGTTAGTCCTACCACTAACGATTTCCGAACAAGTGGCAGTAAATACTATTGTATATAATTGCTTGGTAAGGTCGCAGTCGTGTCTCTTTACTGCGTGCTTTATTAATAAACAAAACTATAGTCCAAATATTCCAGCCTAATATTAAAAGAATCCCATTAATCACGATTGATGTAATTCCAACAAGATCATTCCACTTCAACGCTAATTACTTAATTAAACTGCCAAACATCTCTATCTACTCCCTCTACACGCACCCACCTTTAACCTCCCTACAGTGTCCCCATAGTTCACAGTGACACTATCACTATACAGGCCTGCTCAACTGGAACGTCCGGAGGGCTCAGCTAATTTAATACCCTCTCTCTTACCCTCTACCCTTAATACACTTGTTACATGTTATGAAGGTTTATAAATGTTGGTGGGTAAAATTATCGCTCGGTGTTCCCGTGGTTTAGTTGGTAAAGTAACCATCCACTTATACCCACTGTATAATAATGTACTTTATGTGTTACCTATGACAATAAATTACTCTATTCTATTCTATTATCATGTGATGGGCCGGCGTTATGCTTACCATCAGGCAAACGACCAGCTCGCCTCGTTACCAAATTACAAAAAAAAACTGCTCATAATTATGTCCTGTATCTTTTAGTTTAGTAGTATTAAACTAAATACCATAACTATCTTCCATCCAATCATCCCTTAGATGACGTGACGTGTCATCAGGTGTGACCCCAGGGTGGGTATTGTCGGCTACTTACAGCCTACGGGAGACACGTGGAAGGGCCGAAGGGGTTCGTAGAGATTATGACACCCTTGACAATGTGGGTAGGAGGCGTCGGAGTGGAAGTACGAGATTCAATTAAATGCAAATAGGAGTTGACAAGGGTAAGTAATGAGTTCAAACCGGGTATTATGTATATTCCTGTTTATACCTAAACAAAAATTACATTAAGCTTTTCTAAGCCTTTTTTTCTAATGGATAATAAGAGGAATAGTTTGCCTGATGTCCAGTAAAACGCCAGTGTATAACAACTGCAGTGCCACTCAGAACTTTCACAGAGGCCTGTACAGCTGTACACTGCGCTCGTTACTCTGAAACATTAAGTCTCATAAGCCCAGTAATTTCACTGACCACTTTGCTCATTAAACCGGAACACAGTAATGCCTGCACATAATTACTGCCTGGTGGCAGACAAGAGCAAAGCGGTGGTGGGTACCCAGACGGACTCTCGCAGAAGAGTTAGTCCTAACACCTACCACCTTGTAAGCTGACTAACTAACCGTCCTGATAGAGCAAAGCTCTGTTTCGAAAACAAAAATCTTTGGTGTCAGTCTATATCGGTCTGTCTGTCGAGGTATTTATGGCGCCTTCAGCATATGATTCCCCGTTTGAGAGACGGCTGCCGATTGACACGTCTGCCCTCTGCGCACGCCCCTCTGCCGAAAATTTGCATCGGTTTTTGAATGATAGGTTCAAAAAAATAAAGTAATAGGCCTTTTCAAAAATTTTAAACGTGTAATAAATCAAATTTTGTAAATGTAAACGAAATTTTATAACAAGTTTTAATTCATATGGAGATGGAGGAATCAGTAGTTTTTTTACAATGCCAGTAGTTCTTTAGAAGCTGATTTATAAGTAAGTAATAATTACTACGTAGGTATTACTAACAATTTTTAAACGTGTAATATCTAGAGAAAATGTTGGAGGATATTTTTAATTTTTTTACGCCCCTAAAATAACGCGATGTTAGTTTCTAAACATCAGGGTTGAAGTGGTATTGAGATGCATTTGCTAGAGGATTCACCTTAATATAAAAATTAATTCTACTATCGTAAAGTTATTAGTGTTTATGATAGTATAGATACGTGTTTCACAAGTAGGTAGGTATAGGTAGATGATATGTGATTAGGTACTTTTAAATAAAAAATCTTGTAAGTACCACCTTCCTCAGTCTAAGTCAGTTAAAAATAGTGGAAAGGGTATGTGCGTTAGCAAATATACTTGCAAAAGATCCAACAATGCAATTACACGCACTACTGGCGCTGTCTCCTCACTGTACAAGTGCAAATATTAACACGTTGTAATTGGACAGCGACTGGATCCAGTCCCAGGAGAGTAGTGTTGACAAGTGATTACGCGAACCGTGTAGCTGTAGGTACCTACACAACATAAATGAATGTGTACCTACTCAATTAGATGGCCGAAATTGCGACACAAATGTCAGACATTAACCGTGCTACCACAAAAAATCACTTTTAGATGCCCGTTTAGTTAGTGTCTAAAGATAAACGTGTAAAATGATTAGAAATGTCACAACAGAATTGAGTTAGACTACGCTTGAACGGTTAGACACTACTTAATTCAGGATTTGTAGTTGCTCATATTTAGGAGTTAAACACTGTTTAGCACTGGTTTAAAGTGTGTTTATTTTTTTGTGGTAGGACCGTTAATTTTTTATCGCTCACACTTCAATACATTTTCGTTTGAAATCTCGTCACCCACAAGAAAAACTTGGATACAACGTGTTCACACAGCCACTGATTCGATAGGTAGGTATTAATTATCGTGTCACAATTTAGAAGCACATCCGTGCGCATACAAACACTCCCGGTATTACCACAAAAAACTAAATACACTTTAAACCGTGTTAAACAGTGTTTAAATCCTAAACATGCCTTAATCGCGTATTTAAATATGAGCAACAACAAATCCTTTTTTTTTTTTTTTTTTTTTTTTTTTTTTTTTTTTTTTTTTCCCAGGGAAAAACTCCTTTGCGAGCTTACCCCTCCGCGCCCCGGGGGGGGCTACGGAGAGAGTGTGGGACTCACGCTCGCCCACGCGCAGCCGTCCTACCCACTAAAAAACCCTGGGACGTTTTCCGGCTCAGCTTTTGGACGGGGTCGCGGTTCCGCTTTCGCACTCCGCACAAGACCCCGTCAGCCGTCGTCCGCCCCCCAGGGCGGACCCGCCTCGCGGAGAGAGCACCTCTCCCCCGCACGGCCAGGCGATGCACCCAACGCAAGCGCATCGCCTCCGCCTCGGGAGGACCCTACCTATACGCAGGTGAGGGACGCCGAATGCCCCCGCATCCGACGCCCCAGGTCCCCCCGGTGGAGACGGAGGGGTTAGACCGCGCCCCCGTCTCCGTGCTCATGAGAGCACCGTCAGTGGCGCGCGGTCGCAAAAGCACGGCCGCGCGCTCCACCTCGTCTCAGTCCGGTGCAGAGGGGGGCCGTCAGACCCCCCCTCTGATGTCGAGTCCGATGTTGCCCCCACCCCGATTATGGCCAATCAGGGCGAGGGGCTTCCTCCTTCTGTGTCTCGTCCGATATTTGGCGCGCTGCCGGCGGGAGCAGGGGGGCATACCCAAAAAGGTATCCCCCTGGTCCCACGCCGGTAGTCAGCGCGCCCCTCCTCGTACAGCCCCCCCAATAAGAGGGGCTGTCCTCCTCCTGTCACGTCCGGTAATATTTGGCGCGCTAATCAGCGCGCCCCTCCTCGTCCAGCCCCCCCAATAAGAGGGGCTGTCCTCCTAAGTCCTGTCCGGTCGCGCGCTGCCAGCGGGAGCAGGGGGGGATATTATACTAGGGTATAATCCCTGGTCCCACGCTGGGAGACAGCGCGCCCCTATCTCGTCACGTCCTGTGTAGCGTCCCCGGAGCGCTAGTCCCTCCCTGCGGCCTTCGGGTCCCGCTCAACCCCTCTGCCCCATCCGCTGTGCCCTCTGCTGACCCAATCAGAGGGACACGCGGAGGGGCCCACCTCGCCGGGGCATCAGCTACCCGTCAGCAACCCCTCCGGGACCGAAAGGTCAACCAGGAGATGTTGCTGACGGGTACCCAGGGTGCACCACGTGGAGGTTCCCCGGCATAGCACCCCAGCAACAACAAATCCTTTTTTTTTTTTTTTTTTTTTGGTTCCCGGTGGAAAAACTCCTTTATGAGCTTACCCCTCCGTGCCTCGGGGGAGGTTACGGAGAGAGTGTGGGCTTCCCGCTCGCCCACTGCGCAGCGGACTACCCACCAAAAAACCACCGGGGCGTTATACGGCTCAGCTTCTGGACGGGGTTGCGGTGCCACTTTCGCACTACACGCGGAACCCCGTCAGCCGTCGTCCGCCTCGCGAGGAGCCTAGCTCCCCCGCTCGGCTCGGGCGGTGCGCCCACGCTAGACGTACCGCCCCCGCCTCGGGAGGGCCCTTACCTATAAAAGGTGAGGGACGCCTGATGCCCCCGCATCCGACGCCCCAGGCCCTCCCGGAGGAGACGGAGGGGTTAAACCGCGCCCCCGTCTCCGTGCTCATGAGAGCACCGTCGTGTCCCCCACCTGCCACGGCGCTCGCACGGAGCGCCGCTTAGGGCGGGGGCCATCTCAATGGCGCGCGGTCGCAAAAGCACGGCCGCGCGCTCCACCTCATCTTAGTCCGGTAAATGCGATTCGCCCCCGAACCTAGGGGTCCCGGTAACCACCACCGGTCCGGGGACTCCTCCTCCCTTGTTCCCTCCGATGTAACCCCCCCCAGCCGTCGCTGTATGCCAGGGTGGGGTTCACTCCTCCTTGGTCGCGTCCCATTTGGCGCGCTGCCAGCGGGAGCAGGGGGGCTCTCATACCCAAGAAGGTATCCCCCTGGTCCCACGCTGGTGGCCAGCGCGCCCCTCCTCGTCCAGCCCCCCCAATAAGAGGGGCTGTCCATCTCCTGCTCCTCGTCCGATTCCGCGCGCTGCCAGCGGGAGCAGGGTATTAACCCTGACCCCACGCTGAGCAGCGCGCCCCCATCTTGTCCCGTCCGGTGTAGCCACACCGGAGGGCCACGCGTGCTAACGCGGCCCCCTCGGCAAGCTCGTCCTGGCCCTGCGGCCTTCGGACTCCGCTCAGCCCATACGCCCCATCCACTGTGCTCTCTGCTGACCCCTTCAGAGGGACACGCGGAGGGGCCCACCTCGCCGGGTTATTAGCTACCTGTCAGCAACCTCTCCGGGACCGAAAGGTCAACCAGGAGAGGTTGCTGACAGGCACCCAGGGTGCACCACGTGGAGGTTCCCCGGCATAGCACCCCAGCAACAACAAATCCTGATTTAGGTACCTAGTTTCTAACCATTGACTAACTCAATTCCGTTGTGACATTTCTAATCATTTTAGACGTTTATCTTTTTTTTTTTTTTTTTTTTTTTTATTTAGGCAATCCAACAGCGTATTACAACAAAAATAATAAACACAAATAGTCTTAAAACATGGCCAAAACAGGATTACACAAGTAGGTAGAAATTAACAAGTGTGTTTAACAGGCTTATTAGTCAAAATTAATTAGTAGAAATTTAAATTAACAATGTGTGTGTGTGTGTGTGTGTGTGTGTGTGTGTGTGTGTGTGTGTGTGTGTGTGTGTGTGTGTGTGTGTGTGTGTGTGTGTGTGTGTGTGTGCGTGTGTGTGTGTGTGTGTGTGCGTGTGTGTGTGTGTGCGTGTGTGTGGGAGAGAAGACACTTTAGACACTGTCTAGCTAAAAAGGCGTCTGAATGTGTTTTTGTGCATGGTAACACGGTTATTGTATTATAGGTTAACACACTAACCTATAATACACTAACCGTGTTACCATGCACAGTGTATACACTATTTTCGATTCAGTCTAAAATTGTCAAAGAACAATTGTCATAGACAAAACATAGTTAAACTAAACCAGCGTATAATACTTTTTAGTAATAAGAGCCCTGAGTGTACGGTGTGGTGTCGTAGTCTAAACTTACCTCAGTACCAGCACAGGAGGGAAGGCAAATATTTATGCTAACTTAAGTAACTTAAATATTTTCATTCGTTAAGCTTAACTAAGTCTTCCTTACTTAACGTTTCAGCTATACTTTTCGAAAAAAAAAAAATAATGCCGCGTAATTTCTTCTCATTCGTTTGGTATTACTTGGGACGGACACTTCGAGATATTTAACTTTCATGAGCGCTCTCCTGGGTTGGTGAGTTGTGAATTTGAATACAATATCATGATTCATAATCGTCATTTCAGTTAGATTTTAAAACACTGTTTTGGCGTTAGCTTTAGATGGTACACCCTATTAGGTATAGGTACATGGTTTATATCACTAAACATGAAGTAATTCCAGGATACATGCCCCAAAAGGATAGGTGCCCCGATTTTAAGTAAGTTCACTAGGTACCTATGTTACTATTTTCGCCTAAGATACACAAGTATTCTACTTAGTCGTCAGAATCACTCTTGCAGTCTCTTAAAACACTCAGTAAAGTAAATGGATTATTATAATTTGTAACGACTTTCACAAACATTTGACCAGTCGTAGCGCGATTCCTATCGGTCAGCAAATGCAACGCAACAACGATACTTTCGTATAATCTCCACAACACTTTCACGATCAATGACGACGGCCGCCATTCCACGCTTCCTGTTTGCAAACATCCTGTCGGCAGCGACACCCTGACACAATGACTAAGAGATTAAAGACGGATAAGGAGACGAATAAGACTGTAGTCGGCGTTTTGAATAGCAACCACGTTGTAAGTTTGATGGTGACCGTACTCCATACTGTATAGTTAGTAAAAGTCGTAATTAGTTGTGCGGCTTACCAAACCGCCCGATACCGAGTATTGTTTTTTTTTTTAAATCGACCGTATATTAATCTTGTTTAAAAAACTGCTTTAAAAAAGCAGGAACCCATTTCGGTGAACCGCAGTGTACAGTGTGTGCGGTAACCTCACCCGTGGCTACGCTTACAAGGTATATTTTTTGTCAATTCAACGCAATAGGTAACAAATATCTACAACGGATTTTGGTAACTTTTTAGGCAACACAAATATAGTAGACGTCGTAGTAATCAGATTCCACGCGATCGAAGCCACGGGCAAAAGCTAGTGCCGAATAAAAACAAGCTCTCTAATCCAAGATCATGTCTCGAGCCGCGTTTCCTGCTTCCTTGTTTACAAACATCCTGTCGGCTTCCAACACGATGCACAATAAACTGCGACATAATGCGACAAACCAACTGCACTAACCACTAATACTAATAGCTCTGATAATAATGTACTAATGGTTATAATTGTTAATAGTTTCGTGTTGTGGAAGGATTCTTAATCCCCACGGTAAGAACTTTCTGAAGTGATTGAAGACTTTTTTGTAGGTTTGAAGTGTGAATAATATTTTACAATCTTTGTCCGCGTGCGAGTTTTTTTTATACTATTGTTTAACGAGACGAGCGGGGCGTTTGTCTGATGGTAAGCATAACGGCATGAGCTTATACATTTTATTGAAATGTTCTTGCACCTAAATAAAATATAATAGAAATAAGTGTAAGTAAAAAAAATACCTGTAAAATATTTCAGGCACTTACCTACACTGTAAGTACCTATACGTTAGGTAGGTATAGTACTTAACTAAAATTCATGCATAAAACAAAACAGATGACCTACCTGCTGAACGCCCAATCCGTATCACTTGTCACCCATCACCAGTAACCAGTCACCACTGAAATGAACATCACTCGGTCATTGCACTGAAAAAAAAACCAAAAACAGGTCAAAGATGGCCGTTGCGAATTCGAATTTAGAATTGGTGCGACGTTGGAAAGGCGCGCGGCAAGTGGCGGCAAACACGCGGCCCCCGCGTCCCGCGTACCTCCCGCCATTCGCTGCCCAAAGGGCGGTCGCCCCATTCAATAATTCAGCATTTCCACCAACAGGAGCAAACCCTGCACTCTCCTTTTGCCGGTAAACCTCGCCCCTCTTTCTCATACACGGAGCGTAAACTATCACCATCCCATTCGTTTTCGTTGCGCATTTCATGCTATCTCGCTCGGCTTCGTTGCGCATTTCGTTTCGTCCCTCTCTGACGCGTGGGTTTGATGTGTGTACGTCTCGCTCGCACTCATTAGGCGGGTCTCATTGCTGCATTATGCAGTATGTTTGGCGAAGATTTTATGACGTTTGCGCAGCCAGGTAGAGTAGAGAAATTGTAGAGACTGCTGAAATTTATTTTTTACGACAATCATTATAAAAAGTGGGCATAATAGTACAGTAGATAGGTAGGTAGGCAATTTTCTAAGCCAACGCCGTCGATGTAGAATATACTATGTAGGTAGATATCCTAACGTTAGGTACCTACGATAAGTCTCTATTATTTACTATAGAAGGCCAACGCAACGCAATCAATTCGGGCTGTTGTTTTTTAATTATACTTGTTCATTATAAGGGCTAACTCTTCTGTGAGTGTGCGTCTGAGTTCTTACCATCGCTTTGCTCGTGTAGTCTGCACTCTGCTGATAAGCAGTAGGTACTTAATGTGCAAGCATTATAGTGTTCCGGTTTGATAAGCAAAGTAGTCAGTGAAATTACTGGGCTTAAGAGGCTACAGCTCGCCATACTTTCCATACAAACGCTCGTACGCGATTATAGTGTCCTAATAAATTATTCTTTAGATGTTTTGAGCAAATAGGAATCCTGTGCTCTATAAAATAACTAGGATTCCATGGGAGCAAAAATGTAAAATTTTAAGATTCCAACTCAGTACAAGCCTTCAAAAATCAGCTTTTTTGGACAAATTTTACCTTGACTTTGGCCGTTCACAGTGTTCTCATAATTAATGTAAAATTCAACAAAACACTTCCATATAAGTAATCCTTGGACATGTAATGAAGATTCTAAATAACAAACATTTTTTTCAAAAACTTGTAAGGCATTTTCAAAAACACGTATTTCCTGGAACACGTTTTAGGAAATTACCACGCACTAATTGTCTTCAGAAGTTTTCTTTGGAAATTTATTTCAAAATTTTCAGAATGCCAACCGAAGGCTCTGGCGTTGTCTTTCTTTTTCCGTAATGCCTGTTTTTCTTCGATGAACAAGAAATGAAAAGCCTTTAGGTCATTTTTGCGTTCTAGGATTTTTGCGTTCGGCGGGTCATGAAGCGGCACCTTAAGGGACGTAATAACTAATGTCTCAGTGTAACGAGCGCATCATTGCATAGTGCTACAAAGGCCTTTGTGTCTCAAAGTTCTGAGTGGCACTGCAATTGTTATGGGCTGGCGTTATGTTTACCATCAGGCAAACGACCAGCTCGTCTCGTTATCCAATAGCATAAAAAACATACTCAATATATAGGTAAGTGTGCAAACAAAGAGTAGGTACCTATATAGAGGTACCTATACCTAATAGTCTTGGCATGCTGCAGTAGAATTCGGCCGTGCATTGTTGAGGATCCTTCGGGCTGCCACGGGATGCCGAAGAATCCTCAGCATTTCATGCCGTGACGTGCCGCTACCAACACATACATGTAGTAGGTATACGTGTAGGTACCTATTCCAGTTTAGGTATTATGATTAGTTTAACGCAGATTAGTGTGATCTCTCTCCGTCACTATGCAGGACGATTCTCCCGCTGATGGATGTCAAGCAACTGTAGTTATTGATTCCTACTCCATACTTGTACCTACCTAGGTAGGTACGTCAATAACCAAGGTAGGTACTTAACGTCTGTAAACTGATTAGGTACGCGCAAACACAATTAGGTAGGTACCTATATATCACCTAAAGTTTATGTAGGTAGGTATAACCAGAGACCTAGCTACCTATAATTCTAACTTATACTACCTTTATAATGTGAATTTAACAGTAGGTATTTAACAGTCTTGCCTAATACTGTCTGGCAGTCTACGTTTTTTTACTGTAACTCTTATACCAGACAGAACATAGGCACTTATAATAATATTACGGTCTCATTATACACTATACAATTTAACGGACAGTCTTAGTAAGACAGTCTGAATATCACGTACTGTGATTCGCACTGTTTTTTCATTGTCATTTCAGTCGCTCTCACAACCACAAGTTAAGCTGTCATCGCTTCGATATTAGGTATGTTCTCGCTCGAATGCAGGCATTGTTACATTCAAAACGATACATGGGTAGTAGGTAGTATGGCTACTGCCAATGCCATCTATCGATACTGGATAGGAACTTCATTTCCTCTAATTTTAAACCGTCTGACAGAGGCGCTATAGTGAGATACCAATGTCGAGTTTCACCCTAGCATCCAGTAGGGACCCGTAGTTTTGGATCGCAACAAAAGATGTTGCTCACTTGCTTCTTTATACTTTTGCTGCCCCGCTTCCGTAGATACTACTTCGGCTGCGTAATGTAAATAAATGCAGCTTTGATACTAATATAATACTGTGGCAAAAATCGTATAAAATACTGTTAGGTATTTGCCTGCTATTTCGCACGGGTGAATCAGGACAGAATGTAGGTCAGGGACAATGTAGCTTCCTATTAGTTAAAGAACTTTTAAAACAGGACCACAGGTTCTAGATACTAACTATGACAAACAAACTCTACCTCTCTATGACAATGTTATCAAGTAAAGTGTGATCTGGCGTGATGTTATCCAATTCAGAATATGTAGATAATGAATTCTTCTGTTAGTACATAACCTGACAATAAGCTGTTTCGTAAGCCACACTCTAGCTGGCTATTTCCTCAGACAACTTCTAATATAAACCTGTATAACCACAGTGTTTATGTACTTTTTGTTTGATGCAACCCTATTGGCTCTCAAGAGCAGCTGTGGGAACACACCGACACGTATTTGGCTACAGTTTTTGAACAGGGCAGTATAGGTAAGTAGCAGCTAGAAATGTAGAAGGGGATCTAAGTTTAGGGAACAACACCTATAATGGAGTTAACTGAAATAAAACAACCGTAAATATTTTAAACCAACTTTATTTTTAGCTAAAATATAATAATTCATACATCAAAGAAGTTTTCCTAATAATACAGTAGGTAATAATACCGCGATAATAAAAAAGAAAAATAAAACGAATTATAATAATAGTTACCATACTAAAATAGGAGATATAAGTAGCTACCTCTGATAATACTTGATATAAACAGTTATTTTTTGTAAAATGGCTTCATTTGTGCTGGTTTTTGAGCCGTGAAATCAAAAACTTCAGATCTAGGACAAAATTAAGGGGAAATGGTTTTTGGACGGTAGTCGAGTGTAAGGTACAACACAACAAGGTCAAACATAAACTTAACGGACGAGACGTGTTTGAGAACTTAAAAAGTTAGGTAATTTAAAATAAAATTCGTTGCATGTAACAAAAAATTTAAATGGCACTAAATCATAAACTAATACCAAAAAATATCAATTTAAAAAATATAAGTATCTCAAACACATAACTCGTTTGTTTGCGTGTTTTGATCGCAGCAACGACAAGTAAATAAAAAAAAACAATCAATCGTGTCGTTACATTTCGTCACTTTTCGACCCGTCATTACATGTTTGTCCGCCACTTTATTTGTTATCTTTTTAATTCGAAAGAGATTACAATAAAAATAAAATATATAAGTAACAAACTTTTTGCAATCACTGGGATCAAAAACACCGAAACAGTTGTCAAAATATGCTAAAACACTGGCAGTAACTAACACAACACAACAGAGAAAACATCAACTACGAGTACAAGATACACATCAATGATTATGTCCACGAAGATTGCTTAAAGATTTTACAGTCGAGTGTTCTTAATCTTTCATTACTCTATGCTAATATGGCAAACAATGTTGATATGACAGAGACGGAGAGATGCGTCCGCGTGCGTGCGAGCGGGACACCAACACCCAAGCGTTCGAAGTATAATAGAAACGAAGAGATAACCTAACACTTACGACTAACAGGCGGTCTACACACCGTGCGCCACCCTGTGGTGAGTCACAATTTTTTTCACAAATATTTAGATCGTAGATGCACCAAATTTACATTTGGGAGTAATACTAAATTGTTATGTACTTGTAACGATTTATAGTCTTTTTCAAATAGGAAGGCACCTGACACCTGTCACCTGACATCTGTGACAGGTACATAGAACGTAAAATACTACGTAAACATTTCCTGTGACGTCACACCAATGGCCGAAATATTTTCTATTTAGCAGTGAAAACATTAAGCAAACTTACAAGAAAAACTACTAAAATAAACGGCAAAAGACACAATAAATAGAATAAAGGTTATTAACTTGCGTATAAATGTTCGCGTTCACTTTTCAATATAATCAATATTAAATTCGTTATAACTTGTAATGTTACGTACTACTGCCAATCTTGACGGCATGACAGTAGGGGTGGGAAATCGATTATTGTTTGAATTGGAAAATATCGAAAACAAAACATATTAATCGACTTGATTTATGAAAGGGCCGTCGTTAATCTGTACCCAAACATAATAAACAATAGGAAAATTTGTAATGAACTTACTTTTCAAAGAGGCGCTGTTCCATTTTGCTATCGAATACGTATGTACTACTACGTATTTTATATATAGGCAGTCAGGCATGGAAAATAACATGGTCCACGCCGAACGAAAAAACAACACACACGGATGTAGATACATTTGACGTAGACGCAACGTAGAATTAAATCTTATTCATAATGTTATCCTTCATATAATATTCTCTTTTTCTTTTGGAAGAGTAGGAATAACAATAATTATTCAACAAACTTAGAAGACACATAATGACGATGATCAATAATTATTATTACTGTTTAATTCACATGCTATGTTCAAATCAAATTTGTATTATTAGTGTGATTTAAAGATTAATAGGAGTGATAAAAATCTTGTGTAAAACAAAATGATAAATTTCTTTTTTTTCAAAAGATTTATTTTACGCATCCGCATTTTGCTACCTATCACTGTTTCTTTTTAAATTTCTTTAGGATTCCTCTGAAACTCATTAGTAGGACTTATAGATAGATAGTTGTTCACAAAACACTTAGAAATAGATACAAAAATTGTTCGATAAGTACCTAAAGTCGATGATAATCGGTAGTTAAAAAATCGAATATACCTAGGTGCGGCACATCCTTAAAATTGACAATGCATGTTTGACAGCTGACATTTCGAATGGGTGTCAGGTGCCTTCCTATTTGAAAAAGACTATAGTATTTATACCAATTTAGTTACAAGTAACTATTTAGTATTTGTTTTTAACGCGGCGTGTAAACCTTCCTCTGCGGGACGACGCGTCTCTGTATCCATTTCCCTCGTGTCGCGTCAATAACATTAGGTATAATAGCCACTTAGTATCTAAGTTGTTAGTAAAAATCCCTTAACGCATTCAAAATATATATATAGTTACATATAATAGCTGATCCTAAACAGATAATCTGTATATTATATGTGTATAATTTATCGTACATCTATGTTTTTTTTTTCAAATAACTCTGTGCCTAATATACAGTTAAGCCGATTTGTTGAGAAGCTCATATAGGGTCAAAGTTTTGGACTTTGTCGACTGACAATAACTACAGGGAATATCGAAGCTTTTTTTGTACCATAACACAAAATAAATTGTGAAATAAATGCATATTTTTCGTATGTGTACTCAAACTAGCAATAATTTGACAGGAAATTCAAAATGGCGTCAAAGATACAGATAAAGTAAAACGCAAGGAGTGTTTTTTTTAAATTAAGCGACGCCATCTTTCTTACAGCAAAGTATACGAAGTATCGTGGACATCCAGATTACAAGCAGTTATTATTCTTATATATTTCAATAATATACAATTATAGTGTCTGATCGCTTATTCTATACTTAGTACCGACTCCATACGAAATTACAACAACTACTTTTTTATTACATACACTTGTTTTAACTTATGTGTAGAAACGAATAGAAGAAATATTAAGGAGCGTTTTTTTCTAGAACAACGACTTCATCCTTCTAAGAAAGCAAGCGAGTAAAATCAAAAACATTGGTTACGTATAAATTGATATGATCATTTTTTGAGACCTTAGTAATTAATAGACTACAAATAAAATGTATTATTGACTCGGGATTTACACGAATACACTTTTTTCTTCTTTTTTTTTATCGTAATCTCACTCTGAAACTTCGTCGTTTCGTATAAAACTGTAAAATACAGGCCGTTACTACAATACACATTCAAAGTATATTTTAATAATGTCATATATATTCAGTTTTGAGTTCGAGTAACGTTTTCTTTTTTTATTTAAGTTAACGACTTTACACTGGCAGAGTGCATCCCTATAAATAAAGCAAAAAAAAAATAAAAAGTAAACTCTTAGTTTTTTCGACACTCTTTCGATCTTCTTTTTGCTTTCCACCAGTCGCTGTCACAAACACCAGCTGTGACCACCAACACCAACGCTGTGACCATCAGTCCATTAGAAGTGCAAATCCCGATCCAAAACACAGTATTGTGCCGCGCGTGTTTTGTGCTGTAAGCTTACTACATAGTCATCAACAGATATTGTAAAATCAATTCCGTCAAAGAACTGCATTACTCGCTTCTTTTGTAATATTAAAAGGTTTTCGTGTAGATTTGTTTAATGGTGGTTTAAAAAGTCCTTGGTAAAACAGAGCGATCACGTTTTATTTATTATCTGGCTATCTTCTTTATGGCTGCTGAGTTATGTAATACAAATAACGTGAAAGTATTTCTTAGATACATTAAAATAGAGTTTAGTTTGGTGAAATAGCTGCCTTTGCTTCATAAAATGTAGTCAATTTCATAATTATTTTATCCGCATGTCCAAATTTATGGAAAAGAACTAGAATGGAAACGAGATGGCAAAAGTGAACAAAGACCAGTTCATTCTTAGTTAGTTTCAAAGTTCTTAATATGCTGGTCAACTTTTTGTATGTTTTTTGTTTTTGTAGGTATGTTAACTTAAAAGTGTGGCTTCCGCCATCAGACTTAATTCTATTAAGTCTGATGGCGGAAGCCACACTTTTAAGTGGTCTGGCCAGTTCACACATCCGAAAGTGAACTTTAGCTCAACGTTTAAATCTGCCAAATTTCAGCAACATCACCATCAAAATGCGACATGAAAACCTTTTAATAGAAGGGGTGCTCCCGCGCCATTAGCGAGGGGTTAGGGACGGGGCGGCGCGGGCGGGCGGGGGGTAAGTACGGGCCGCGGCGCGTCGTACATATTACATCGTGCTGTTGTCCCACTCGAGCTGGCTAATGTTCCTGTACTTGTGCTGCTTGCCTGGGATCACTGGAACGAGAAGTATAAAAATAGTTAAAATTTGCCTTCTCTTGTTTATCGGTCAATAAAGAGGGAGGATAGTAGAAGATGAGCATGAGACAATCCCAGTTTAGCGTGCTCTCATTCCTTATTAATAAAAATAGAGGATCAAACACCTATAATTACTTCACAGGCAGTAAAAGTTGTAATTAATCATAAAGCATGATAGTAAAGAAAGAAAGAAAGAAAGAAAAAACATTTATTCGGCACTCTCACAACAAACTAAATAGAACAAAAGGATAAAATGACAAGATAAAAATTAACAACAATACAAAAAATGACTGGAAACAAAATTTAAAAAAACATCTGCAGTGATGTGGCGCCGAAAAGGATTCACCTCAGCATAAATGCCGTGTGCATAATACACTCGACGCTGGTTTTCAGGTAAACCCTGCGGGTGATGACAGGCGGATTAAAACATTAATCAAAATACATAAATAAAAATACAGCATAGAGATTACATAATTATTATTATAGTAGATATAAATACAAAAATATACATAAACCAATACACATTATAATAAATATACTATAATAAAATATATAAAATAATATACACCTACAATAAATATATACAACACATATCCTGCCGACTGCGCCAACATCGACCACTTCAAACAAGTTGGCGCTTCTCCTAAGTTCTTAATTTTTCTAAGATATTTTTCTGAACTGGAAATATACTTTTTCGTAAGTGAAAAGAGACTTGAGAAAGTAATTGGAAAAATCTGAAAATAAAATTTACTACAAAAAATTTTCAAATAATTCGTCGCGCTATGTACTCAGATGTTTGACGATGGTACCGTAGCGTGTTTGTTACTTACCATTACTATTACAGTTAGGCATACCTACAGAACCTAACATGTTACTTAACTGCCCAGTCAACTCAACGAGCGGAAGGTCCCCGCTGGTAACTCGACTAACAAATAGCAAGGTCAAAGATCAAACCAGTGTATATTTACCTTCGTCCTCGTCCTCGGAAGTGTCGTTGTGCTCGGAATCTGAGTCGGAGCAGGACTCTCCGTCCGAGCTCTCCGCGCCGGCGTGCGTGCCACAGGTGGGCGCCACCGTCTGCGGGACAGTCACATGACGTCAGAACCAGGGATTTCGTAATTAGGAATAGACGGTTATCATGAAATGGGCATACTAATAAATGATCAATATCATTAGTAATCATACTATGCGAAGAAATGTGCATCATATTACGCTTATGTATGCTTTACTTTTGTCATTTTTAATGGTTGCTTGACAACTATCCTCAAACTGAAAATCTATCGCTAAACACCTGTTGGTGTGTTCCAGCACTAGCAATTGAGAGCCAGGTTATCTGTCACCGTTCTGAGCACCTAACAAACCCTCAGCAGTATACCCACCTCATCCATAGGATTGACGGTGATTGTGAGCGCGGAGTCGTCCCACGCCATCTCGGAGTCGGTGGGGGGGCGTGCGGCGCGGGGGGCGCGGCGACCTCCCCGCGCGCGCGCCACGGCCACGCCCCCCGCCAGCATCACCACGCCCACCGACACCACGCCGATCAGCAGGGCCACGTGGTCTGCAAAAAGAATGTCTAATATTCAAGATTTTTTTCTTAGATTTCACATCTAACTGGGTCAAATGGAAGATACGCGGCTTTCAATGACGTCATATACCACGTTATACCACAGAATAAATAATAGTACATTTAGTTATAGGTACGTATACTAATACAACACTAGGTACGTACTGCTGGCTCGGTCGGGGTGCAGGTCGATGAGGCGCGCGGCCGGCACGTCGGCCGAATGCGCGTCCCGCTGCGCGTGCGCCGCGTACACGCGCGGGGCCAGCGCGCGGTGCGCCTCGCGCCCGCGGCCGTGCTCCGACTGGAACCGACGTAGGCAGGGTGAGACGAACGCATATACACAAAAGCAAGGTGCTTAGTCTATGGTAATAATAATGTTTACAGGGTGTACTTTTTGTTGGGGCAGTAAGGGTAGGTACTCTAATCGTTGGAGCTACAGGACAATGTCTTCAAAAGTTAGAGTCGATCTCCTAAGGATGTTTTCCTGTAGCTTCAACGGTTAGGGTAGGTACCCTTACTGCCCCGTCTGAAAAATATACCCTGTATACATACAGACAAACAGCAGTCTCTTGGGTCAATATCATAGTCTGCTGCAGTCCCAAAGACTGCCAAGCGTGATGCATTATGGCAAAATCCTCGTTTCACTGCACAAGGGAGACCGATGTTTAGCAGTGGACATTATACAGCTAATGATGCTGGAATGCCTTAGGGAAATGGACATGCTCCTTTGAATCTAAATAATACAGCAGACAACAGCAAGCGCTTCAACAGTTTGCCACAAATGAAACCACACCAAATCGGTTAATGTTGGACGAAAGCTATCAGAATCAACGACGTGTAAATAAAATAATTGTATACGTGACGTTTGACTGTACCTGTTTGTCTCGCACGACGGCGTCTGCCTTATCAGCCATGCCGCTGGGGTGGAGCTCGCGGGAGAGCCCCGCCTCCGACATGTGCGGGTGCACCACCGTTAGCTACACAAATAACAAAATGATACATTAAGAGTGCGGCTGAGAGGGACCTTGTGCAACTTTCAATCCGACGCACCACAGTTTGAGTTTTGTCTCGGCCCCGACCAATGAACTTATATGCGGATTTATCACAAACACTCTAAAGCGGCGAAGGTAACCATCGTGAGGAAGCCCGAATATTCAAGAACCACACAAAGCCAGGACATGTGACATCTACCAAGCCACACTGGGGCCGCGTGGAGAATTATGACCCATACTCTCTCTGAGAGAAGTTCTGTATCCCAGTAGTGGAAGCTTAATAAGGCTGATGATGATGAACTGTGTGTCCGTCCTACCTCCAACGCAGATAATCTTAGTGCAGCAGTATGACTGTTTTGACATTATTTACTATTTGTTTATTTATTAACGAAGTATCTCGCTCACCGTCTGAACGTATTCGTTGCTGGTGAACCGTCCGTTGAGCTCGGAGCACGTGAGCTTGAACACGCGGTTGAGGTAGTAAGCAGGCTTCTTGTTGCTGTATTCGATCTCTCGCAGTACCTGAGAACGAGTTATATATAGTCAAACACTAATTTCATTAAAAAAGATTGTTTATAAATTATAATTGCTGAATTCATATATACTTCTGAACTGTTAAACAAATTTAGAGTAGAAGCTAGAATATAATTTCTGTTTGTTATTTATCTCAAATGGTACAAAGAGAAGGGGTGTGTATATGGAGTTAAATGGCAGATTTAGTAGAGATGTCCTTCCTTTATTACGCCTCTGTAGTAACGGCTTTGCTCGTGTAGCGACTGCCGTCAAGCAGTAACATGCATGCAATACTGTGTATGGTTTTTATGAGAAAAGTAGTCAGTGAAATTCACTAGACTGATGATATTTCAGGTCAGTGTAACGAGCGCACTGCAGTGCCGCACAGGCCGCACGCATTGGCGTGCGTGTAGTTACCTGCTCGTAGTTGGTGTGCGTGTAGTTACCTGCTCGTAGTTGGTGTGCGTGTAGTTACCTGCTCGTAGTTGGTGTGCGTGTAGTTACCTGATCGTAGTTTGCGTGCGTGTAGTTACCTCCTCGTAGTTGGTGTGCGTGTGGTTACCTGCTCGTAGTTGGCGCGCGTGTAGTTACCTGCTCGTAGTTGGTGTGTGTGTAGTTACCTGCTCGTAGTTGGCGTGCATGTGGTTACCTGCTCGTAGTTGGCGTGCGTGTGGTTACCTGCTCGTAGTTGGCGTGCGTTTGGTTACCTGCTCGTAGTTGGCATGCATGTGGTTACCTGCTCGTAGTTGGCGTGCGTGTGGTTACCTGCTCGTAGTTGGTGTGCGTGTCGGCGCCGGTGAGGATGACTCCGTCGCGCGTGACGGCGGCGCGGATGTCGAACCGCAGCGGCAGCTCGGCGGCGCGGCGCAGCGCCAGCGCCTCGTGGTCGGGGTTCAGCGCGGGGTACACCGACACCACGCACGAGTCCAGCTTCTGGCTCTCTTCTGCAATATTTTTATTTTTATTTATATTTTTCTCTGTTACTATTCGTGAGAACCTATAATTGGCTTTCTAATGTTATGTTAGTTTTATAAGTTATTGTAATACAGCTGTTGGTTTTCCTTAAAAATAAATAAATAAATATTAGACCAGTATATTAGACAGAAGTTCTGCGCATTAAGATTCCGCGATGCGCATGTGATCGCATAAGAAAAGTTGTGAAGCGATGATGGTTCAGTCTGCGGCCGATTTATAGGTCAATAGTTCAAATCCTGCAATGAGATTATATGGTGGTAGGGCGTTTTCCAATGCTCGCTACCAACTGGCTGGCTATCACCAAAACACTGTAAATCTATCGCCAAGCACTTATTCTCGATGTTCCAGCAACAGCACTTATAGTTTGATAATTATAGCTTGATACGCGGGATAGCTGACAGCTGTCATTGGGAGCATGAAGTTCCATATTTTTTCACAGCAACAAAATGTGATGAAACGGTGATGATGATGTTCGTTGCGTCTTCTTAACCGCAAACTATAAATCCAGCTGTGACACGTATCAAGCCATATTTAACAATCTATAGATTTAGTGTATCCCACTTCTTCACCACATCGTCGTTTAAAATCAGTCGAAAAAATGATCTACTTAACAGTAATTTAAAAATAAAAATAAAATTCTAGAAGTTTCTGGGCCTTTCCAACTGACCAGGCAGCGCGTTGAGTCCGTTGGCCACGACCTTGACGGCGAGGTCCGGGAACACGGTGAGTCCGGCGCGGAAGTGCGCGTAGTCCCGCGCCAGGTCCTCAGAGCCGTTCAGCAGGATGCTGGGCGTCTGCGGCGCCAGCACCATGATGTAGGACTCCGCCGGGCGGGCCTTGATGATGCGCCCGTTGTCGCAGCTGGGGCACAGGAGGCAAAGATATAGTTTTCCAGAAGAAGTGAACGATTAGTCAATTGTAGTTTTCGTCCAGTGTGTATGCGTGCGTGTGCGTGCGTGCGTGCGTGTGTGTGTGTGTGTGTGTGTGTGTGTGTGTGTGTGTGGGTGTGTGTGTGTGTGTGTGTGTGTGTGTGTGTGTGTGTGTGTGTGTGTGTGTTTGTTTGTGTGGGTGTGGGTGTGGGTGTGTGTGTGCACGCACGTGATGGTGGTGGCGACGTGCACGTTGCGGCGGCCGGGCGTGGGGAAGGCGCGCGCGTCGCCGTAGCACACGCGCCGCAGCAGCGTCTCCACGTCGGCCACTCCGTCGCCCTCCACCGACACCGACTTCAGGTCTACGGACAAACCGCACGCTCACTACACACATGCTCTGGAGCTTCAATAAAACAAACGCGGTTGGGGAAGGACTTCTTAAAGTTCTTATGATGTTCACCTAGTTCAAGCTTCGATATGAATGGTGTCCAGTGTCCCTATCGGTCAATACGCTTCCGTTTGTGCAGTCGAAGTTAAAGAATTAAGAAAAGAAGTTAAAGATTTAATGGACTACTTAAGAGTCGATACACTGTCAGCTTGAATCCGAGTTGTGAAGCCTCTCAACAACCCCCCTGTGCCCCCTGAGCAATTTACTATAACAGTGATTATAATGGTTATCTATTAAATTAACTCATAGTTCAGTTAAAATGCGATATTTTAAGATCAAAGAGAGATTTAAAATATTTATTGAATACTAGCGGTTATTTTGAAAATTATCACTAGAAACGGGATATTTACCATGTATATTATTTGATTTGAGTTTCCGATATTTCGGCGCTGTTGCAAACGCCATGATCACGGGAGAACTGAAGTACTGCGGGTAGATGGTGATTATGGGCAGACGTAGCGATCTACGATTTCTAGTGATAATTTTCAAAGTGTTGATGACCATGACAGTTTAAAAACCTATATTACTAGCGGTTATTGTTCTCGTTGGAGGTAACTCAGTATTTTTTTTCTATAGAGATAATTTTATGGCATCGTGTTTTACGCATCTTCTAATCTTTAGAATGAGTCCTGAACTTTACCATAATATTTATTTCAAAGTGAATGTTGCAGTAATGTTGATACAACTTAGGATCATGCTAAACAATGTGAGGTAGTACAGACTCTTAATATGAATCACATACACAGGTCCGGCGCCAGGCTGAGTCCCTCGCGGCACCTGGCGAGGCAGCTCAGCGCCTCCTTGGGCTGCACCTCCCCCCGCGCCACCCCCAGCCCCGCCAGCCAGCCGTGCAGGTGGTGCTTCATGTCGCCTTCTGTGCCTGTCAACAACAGGAGCCAATTAATAACACACACTAAAAATTATCAATCCAACGAGAATTAGAGAATTTTTTTTCTTCTGCTCACTCCATACACGGTTTATATATTTTGCCAATTTCAAGTAATTATGGGGTCGCTTCTGGTTACGATGGCCCGGTTGCGTACGTGGCTGAAGCGATAGGCAATCAGATTGTTTTCTATTTCTTATTTTAAAACTGAGAAACTTGGTACTTGAAAACTTAGAAAGATCACAGGATCAGAAAAACAGGTTGTAAATTGGCCGCGTAGTTTCAGCGATTCGATATGTACCTATAATAGTAAACTTGCAAAAAGTATTTAAGTAAACATAAGACAAGCTTTTAAAAATCAAATGTCTTTATATACATAAGCTTCAGGTAAGCATACGTGAAAGTTAAAATACACGGTTCTAACTCTAATATATGAAATAAACGGCTTAAGAATAAGCTTGTTTCCACATTTCACCACTGGTAGGTACAGACCGATCGAGAAGGGCAAGACACTTGTCGGCGTTATTTTCACAAATAATTGTAGAGTATTACCCTGCCAGCACGCGCCGACCACCATGGTGGTGTTGAGGCCGTGCGCGGGGTGCAGCGGCCAGTCGTCGATGACCTCCGGGCCCTTGCCGTCGCTGCTGCGGTACAGCTCTCCGTCGATGTACAGCTCCACGTTAGGGAAGCGGACGTTGATTGCGTAGTGGTGCCATTCGTTGTCGCACACCTGAACAGAGAGAGCTCAATTTCAAAATTCTTTGAATTCCAACTGTTAGCCGCGTATTTTACATGTTTTTATATCCCGGCAAAGTTTCGATCCATTCGCAGGGTTCGTGGTCATGGGGTAGATTAGATTCTTCAAAATTCTTCATTTAAATGGGGCACTAGGTGAGCGCTCATGAAAGTTAAATGGCTCTAAATGTCCGAGTGCCGAGTAAATTTAAACGTTTGGATATGTACAAATACAAATTCGAAAATCTCTATTCGCGTGGGCCTCCAGGGAGTGCTGATAAAAGTTAAATGAACAATTCGTACTCTGTCGTGGTTGAGGCTACATTTCTGTACCTTAAAATTAACGGGATAAACCACGGTTTTTCATTATAGAAACTATAAGATCGTCCGGAAGAGATATAAAGAGCACGCTATTATACATAATGTGACTTTCAAAAATTAGTTACTCTTTCTTGTAACTTGTGGTGCAACAAACAGCATAAGTAGGCAGTCACGATGACACCTTTATTGAAGAGTTCAAATCGTCAGGAATAAAATTATGGTTCATTATAAAAACCTTCAATTTAAGTCGACGCTGAGGATCAGCTAACCTAACCGGCCTTGAATACAAGAAATGGCCAAAGTATCTTCGTTTCTAATACTCCTTACCTCCGGAATCTTCCATCTCCACTCGGCGGGTCTGAAGATGTTCAGGTCTCCCTCTCCAAAGTCCCGACGCAGCAGCAGGATCAGCCGGCAGTTCCTCACGAACAGAGCGTAGTGGTGGCGGTTCATTTCTGACGAGAAAGAAACGGAGATAAAAGGAGTGTATCTGAAACACCACATCTTATAATTTAAAGTAGGTTATGAGGCAGGTGGAAGTGACTGGCCAATGTGACAAAAACCGATAACTACTCGCACGTTCTTGGGTGTACACCAGATGGTCTTACCACAAGTGGAGTAGAACTTTGCTCGTGAAGTCTGCCGCCAAGCAGTAGTGTGCAAGCATTGCTGTGTTCCGGTTTGATGAGCAAAGTTTCCAGTGAAATTACTGGGCTTATGAGACCTAATACCTAATGTCTCAGGGTAACGAGCGCATTGCAGTGCCGCGCAGGCCTTTGTGTTGCAAAGTTCTGGGTGGCACTGCAATTGTTATGGGCCGGCGTTATGCTTACCATCAGGCAAATGACCAGCTCGTCTCGTTACAAAATAACATAAAAAAAAAAAAAAAGAACGCTTTTCAAGGCTATGGCTATGTGACTATCTTCGAAGGATGTTTGTCAAGAAGTGGATAAGAGTAGGTAACGCTGTAGCGGTGGGCCCTCTCATCGCTTTGAGGAGTAATTCCATTTAATATGATCATCGTCAAGGCATAACAATTGTGTGCCAATTCTCAAATTAAAGAGGCGATATTTGAGGACGACGGGCTCCAGATCATTTTTCTACATAGTTGAGTCATCGCCGAGGTGCAAGAGGCGTTCCATCCCGACCTGTCTGCATTGAGATGGAGATGGTCAAGTGCAGGAGAAAGGAATGATTCCAGGGAAAACACAACCGGAGTTATTTCTAGAGTCACTCCTACTATATTTATAGTACAAAAATTGTTCCTTCCTAAGTCTGAGTAGATTGGGAAGATGGCCTCACGGCTTCTTAGTCGAAGAAAAAACAAATAATCATCGAATCTCGTAGGCAGAAATATTAGTACAAGTTAAATAAGCTTCTGTCTAGTGTCTACAAATGATATCTAGTAACGTTCTAAGAGAGATGGCCAAATGGGAAGGAGGGGGTTCTAGCGGGTAGTTCCACTTACTATGATCATCAGCGAGGCACAGGACGTGTTCCTTTCTGTGCTGGTCCCCGTCCGCGCGCGCCGCGTGACGCATCCACGTGGAGATGGCGAAGGTGTTGGTGAGGTGGTGCGGCAGGATGGACTCCGGCACGATGGCCGAGGTCGTCTCGCCGTCGAATTCGAAGATCTGTTCTCCGTCACGGCCTGGAACGTTTTATAGAAGTTCTTAAAGATAAAATAAAGCATCCGAACTATTATAAATGCGAAAGTCTGTTTGTTGGTATGTTTGTTTGTGCTTTTTTCACGGAGCAAGGGATCGACGTGACTTTTTGCATAAAGATAGTTTAAAATTTGGAAAGTAACATGTGAACATCGTGTGGGAATTCTCGGGCTAAATCTATACTGTTGTAGGAGTTGTCGGTAGTAGTATATTTTAAGATTATAAATACGAATGAGGGTGGACGAATAAAATCAGTTGTCTTTCACTTCAAGAAGTACGTGTTTCATTTTTATCCATATAAAAATACTACATGGTGTCAGGTGTGATATCACATCATTTTGAGGTAAAAAACAGTTGCAGTGTTAGTGTTTTCTTGTGAAAAACATGTCGGTGAAGTCAGAGGCAACTCCAGTGGCAGCGGCGAGAGAAATATCGTACACGGCGCTTCAACAGCCGGCCGCCATGAGCGAACAAGGGAACATAGCTACAAATTGGCGTGAATGGAAATCAGCGTTTGATTATTATTTGATCGCGACCGGCAAAGAAAAAGCAGCGTCCCGCGAGAAGTGTGCATTGTTCCTACATGTAATTGGAAAAAGCGGTCGTGAGATTTTGGAAGAGTTAGATTTAGATGACGCCGCTAAAAGTGATTACGAAACATTAGTCGAAAAATTCACGGTTCATTGCGATCCCAGCCGCAACGTCAACTATGAGCGACACTTATTTTTTGAAACATACCAACGAGATGACTGTTTTGACAAATTTCTAAGTGCGCTCAAACAGAAAAGTAAATCGTGTGAGTTTGGTCAGTTACGTACCAGTCTAATTTTGACTCAAATGATCAGAGGCATAAAAGATACCGGCATGCGAGAACGTATGCTATCGAAGTCGAAGATGAACTTGGAGGAGGCGGTGTCGTGGTGTCGCGCAGTGGAGACTGCCGGCCGGCAAGCCTAGGCGTGCGCCGGCGCGAGCGCCGAGGCGCCGCTGGCGCTGGAGGAGGTCCGCGCGGGCGCGGGCGCGGGCGCTGGCGCCACGCGGCGCCCCTGGCCGAGAGCGGCCACCACTGGCGCCGAGCCTAGGCCGTGGATTTCCCAACAAGCTTATCGTGCTAGTGCGTGTAATTATTGTGGCCGTAAGCACCGCGTCGGTAATCAGTGCTCGGCACGGCAAGCAAAGTGTTATAGATGTGAGCGTGTCGGTCATTTTGCTAAAATGTGTCGCGCCAAGTTCGCAGGTGAGATTACAGAGGAAAACCAGACAGAGGACTACGTCGAGATAAGTGAGTCATTATTATGCAATTTGTCTGTAGATCAAGTAGAAGGAGAATGCGAATCTTGGTTCGAAGATGTAATGGTTAATAATACCAAAGTTAATTTTAAGTTAGATAGCGGAGCTGAGGCTTCGGTCATCTCGTTGCAAACATTCAGGAAGGCAGGATTCGATGACAGAATGTTGAGAAAAAATAATTGTATTTTACGTGAAGTGAGTAAAGCTAAGTTACCTGTGGTGGGCTATTTTGAGCCTATTTTATGTCATAATAAATTACAAACGAAGCAAAAAATGTATGTTTTGGATTTGCATTGTAATAATTTACTGGGTATAAAAGCGTGTCGCGAACTTAAGCTTATTGAACGTAACGCGACAATAGGTGAAATTTCTTCATTTAAGATTGATGAAACTGTATTTGAGGGCACAGGTTGTTTGCCGAATATTTATAAAATTGAAGTGGATAAAACTGTACCTCCTGTAGTTAATGCGTCTAGAAAAGTCCCGATTAAAATTATACCACGTCTTAAGCAAGAGTTGGATAGTATGCAAAAGTTAGGCATAATTATAAAAGAAGATTCACCGACTGACTGGGTGTCTAACATTGTGATAGTCGAGCGACCTGATAAATTACGAATTTGTTTAGATCCTCATCATTTGAACAAAGCTGTGCGACGTTGTCACTTTCAACTGCCAACGTTAGAAGAGATCACGAGTAACCTAACCGGGGCTAAAGTATTTTCAAAATTAGACGCTAAAAATGGGTTTTGGATGTTGAGGCTAGATGAAGAAAGCTCTAAGCTGTGTACATTTTCCACTCCTTTTGGAAGGTTTAGGTGGCTTCGTATGCCGTTCGGGATTAACTGTGCCCCGGAAATATTTCATCACGAGATGTACAAGATATTTTCCATGCCAGGGGTTGAAATATTTGCTGATGACATTTTAATCTGGGGCTGCAATAGGGCGCAGCACGATAGCCGTCTCAGGGAAGTGATTAAAAGAGCACTCGAATATGGGGTTAAATTTAACAAAACAAAATGTGTGTTCGGGGCTTCTGAAGTAAATTTTTTAGGTCATACGTTGAATAGTGCTGGTATTAGTCCAATGTCGAGTCGTGTGCGTGCTATAAATAATATTGAGAGGCCAGGAGATAAAAAAGAATTAGAACGTTTTTTAGGTATGACGAACTACTTGGCAAGATTTATACCGAGTTATTCCACAATAGCGTCACCACTGCGATCGTTATTAAAGAGAGATATTGTGTTTGAATGGTCGCGAGTGCACGATAGTGCGTTTGAACAGCTAAAACAATGTATAAGCGCGGCTCCCGTGTTGCGTTACTACTCGCCGCACGAGCCGGTGACGTTGTCGGTGGACGCGAGCGCGCACGGGCTGGGCGCGTGCCTGCTGCAGGGCGGCCGGCCCGTCGCGTACGCCGCGCGCACACTCACGCCGACCGAGACGAGATGGGCACAAATAGAAAAAGAAATGCTCGCTATATATTTTGGGTGTATGAGATTTCACCAATATATATATGGTCATAGTGAAATTATAGTAGAAAGCGACCATAAACCGCTTGAGACGATATTCCGAAAAGCTCTCAACGAAACACCGCCGAGGCTACAGCGAATGTTGTTAAAGTTACAAGCCTATCGGCTAAAGGTAAACTATAAACCAGGTAGATATATGCATATTGCAGATACTTTATCGCGATCGGCGGTCGAGAAGGGCACGGGCACGGTCATTTGTGACGGTGACGTCACCATTCACGTGAATGCTATGTATGAGAGTATGGATGCGACGAGTGAAAGGCTTGAATTAATAAAGACAGAGACACAGAAGGATAGCGTGTTATCCTCGGTAAAAAGTTATTATTATCAAGGATGGCCTAACGATAAAAATCAGGTGACTTCGATCGCTCGACCTTATTGGACGTTTAGACACGAGTTACACGATATTAACGGCATCTTGTTTCACAATAATCGCGTGGTGATTCCGAGTAGTTTGCGTAAAGAAATGCTGAAACGCATACATGAAGGGCATATGGGTATTGAAAAATGCAAGGCGCGCGCTCGCGAGGCCGTGTGGTGGCCGGGCATGGGCGCGGAGATAGAAGAGGTCGTGCAGCGCTGCGAGCCCTGCCAGCGGCACCGCGCCGCGCCGCCGCGCGAGCCCCTCGCGCCGCACCCCCTCCCGCATCTGCCGTGGGAGGCTCTCGCCGCCGATTTATTTGAATTAGATAAGCTCTGCTATCTATTGGTGGTCGACTACTATTCGAAGTTTGTGGAGGTTGTTTATTTACCTAACTTGAGGAGTGATACCGTTATTGCTAAAATGAAGGGAATGTTTTCTCGTTATGGGATTCCTCGAAAATTAGTTACAGATAATGCTAAGCAATTCACTTCAGCAGAATTTGCCGATTTTTCAAAAAAAATTTTAATTGGAATTTGAACATGTCACCAGCTCTCCGCTTTATCCGCGTTCAAACGGCCTAGCAGAACGGAACGTGCAAACTATAAAAAGCTTACTAAAAAAAGCTACAGAAGATAGGACAGAATGGCAGCTAGCGCTGCTTAACTTTCGCAACACCCCGGTTACGGGTGAACGCTACTCTCCAGCACAATTACTAATGGGCAGGTCACTTAATACTAGGCTACCAGTTGCACCGCAAGTTTTAATACCGAAATCCGTAGAATCGAAGCAGGTTCGCGATGTGAGGGCAGAGAAAGTTAGAAAAATGAAGCAGTACTACGACAGAGGCACAAAGCCCGCAGCCCGTGTGTTTTCGGGAGAGCAGGTCCGTGTGAGAGATGGTAAAGTGTGGAATAAAGCGCAGGTGGTACAGGAAGCGGAGGGGGATCGCTCTTACTGGGTGAAAGTTGACAACGGGGGCACTTATCGCCGTAATAGGTCTCACATCTTAAAGTCTAATGTTACCGGTGCTCCTAAACGTGACTATACGAGTCGCTACGACTATTTTCATGATCTAGATACCCCGTCAGTACATGAGTCAGTATCAGCCTCTCCAAGGCTTACACCTCCAACAGGAGGGGAAAGAAGGAGATCCTCAGTGTCAGCTGCGCCTGCACCTCGAAATGTTACGCGTAGCGGAAGGGTAGTTAAGTGTCCGCAAAGATTTGTCATAATGTGAGCTTAATAATGTTCTTAATGTTAATTCTTAGTAGAAGGGAGATGTTGTAGGAGTTGTCGGTAGTAGTATATTTTAAGATTATAAATACGAATGAGGGTGGACGAATAAAATCAGTTGTCTTTCACTTCAAGAAGTACGTGTTTCATTTTTATCCATATAAAAATACTACATATACTAATATAAAAAGGAGAGAAGTCTTTAAATCTTTGAATATCTATTGTCCTGTGCGAAACTACACTGCGCTTGGTACATCGAAAACTTGTTGTTTAACTGGTGAAGCTTTGCCAAATGGAAAAGGATGCCGGTCTGAACACTGCATAGCTCCATTCCTTTCCATTTGATGGAAAACCAGCATTAGAATTAGACGGTTTCCTTGCAATACAGGCTTCCTGGGCAAATTTAGCTAATCGAAAAAAAAAGTTGTTGGTTACCTGAATCAGGCTTCAGGGACTTAGCCCATTCGTTGCCCGCTCCGGGGCTCGGTAGGAGGTCAAGCGTTTTCGAATCCAAACCTGAAAATAAAACATATTGCTTATTAACAATACCTTATAACATTAGCCATTAAATGGGAAATGTAACTTTCGGTCAAGTACGTAACTGAGTTTCACAGTGGTACAAATCTGTGTACATACAAAGACTCTCTTTACTATTAGATCTTAATGAAAACTAAGCCTAGTTATAATTTCGATCTTTATCTGTATTCCGGTTTGATGAGGGAAGTAGTCAGTGAAATTACTGGGCTTATGATCATGAGCCCATGATGTCATTCAAATTTCTGACTGGCACTTCTGTTGCTATGCGCAGGCGTTTGCTTCCCTTCTGGAAAACGACCCGCTTCTTCTCGTTACCCATATAGTCTGAAAAAATTGACTTACCACAGATAGTCCTTTGGGAATGCACCGAATAAGTGTCCCTATCGCAGCCACTGCCAGCCCTCGAAGCCTGGAGTGTCACAGCCGCCTGGATCCTGGTGACTCCTGGACACCTCTCGTCGGAGGAGCAGGTCTCGAGCCGTGCAGCAGGGAAGAGGGCCAGCGGACCCGTCCCAGGGGCGTAGTCAACTCGTTCTGCAACTCCTGGAGATGAAGAAATAGTATTTTTTTAAGATGTACATAGAGTGAAATCACTGGAACTTGTAAACTTACTGCGTATATAAGCATAACATTATAACAGACATTATAACAAGTTCACGACACCCAGGTCCGTAATACAACTATATCTATTGTGTATTGACAAAACATAACAATTTATATAAAACATCGGATTTCAAAGACGTTTAGTAGGTTTTTCTTTCGATTGATCGAATAATTAATCTAGAAAATTTTATATTTTTTTTGTAGTGTATAAGTTATACTTGCTTTTTTAATCTGGCTTGCTTGCGAACACTCACTTGGGGGTCCCGACCCACAGTTTTAAAACATTGTTTTAGGGTAAGGACACATAGGTACATTTTAATTGCAGTGCCGCGAAGAAATGATTATAGAATTCAATTGTTTAGTTGACACTGCTGATACAAAAGTATTTTTTATACATAGTTTAGCGTTTGACTGCTATCTCACCTGATCTTAAGCGAAGATGTGGTTGATACCCTACACCTAGATTCAAATCAAATAGTTTATATGCTAGAATAGGTTGCATTTGATCAATGTACTCAGCTTGCAGGCGGGCATGCAAATATTATTATACATTTGAATTACATGCATGTCATAATCACATCTTCAAATTAAGTATTAAGTAATTAAGTAAAAATAAAATTACTGTCATTCATTGTATTACTGGCTCACAAGTGCACAGCTACCGGTATACACGTATAGATGCATGCCGGCAGAGTTTCTCTTATGAGTGGCAACTAGCAGGCGAGTACTTGAATAACCCTGTCGCCACGCTAAGTACAAAGTATAATAAAGGAAATGGATTCATAATTTTGAGTCAGTGGTAGAATCATGTATTCGCCAAACCTAAACGCAACATAGTGTAAGCTAGTACAGCGCAGGCGACACAGCTGCGTTCACCGAGCTGTCCCTATGTAAAAATGAGTTCTGCAAAACTCTACGTCGATCTTCTGAGCCGCAGCACTGTACTTGTTTGTTGGAATTTATTTGCTAGAACAATAGTCAATAGTCGAATATCCGTTGGGACTCCCATTCATTCGACGTGACAGTATAACGCTACTATTCCCTATTCATTATCCGTAAATGTCCGTAATCCGACGCGCGAAACCGGATTATCTCGTTAATGGTATTATCTGGTTGTATGGTATTTGTTATACTTACTGCTGTTTTTTGGAATAGTTTTTTCGCTCGCGGTTTTCATATACATATGTAATGTATATTCTAATTAAAAATTCTTTATTTACATGGGCCCTAAAAGAGCACTCATGAAAGTTAAATGACTCTAAGGCTAGATTCAGAGACGAGCCTAAGCCTGGATCAGTGCTTCCACATGTCAAAATTCTATACAGTTTTGACATATGAAGGGAAAAGTCCACGCTTAGACTCGTTTCGGAATCTAATCCTAATAGCCAACACACGGGCGTTCCAAATCCAGAGCTCTGCGCGTCGTGGATTGAATGGAACGATGGTCCAATTTCGGGTCCACAAACAGGCATTCCATTCTGAGCGCATCATCGGCGCTCTGTTTTTCGGTCATTTTGCGTCTCTAGTAAAATGCCAACTGAGCGCGAAATGGATCGTCATATCAGCCACTAACGTTGAATTGGAACGTTGGATTTGGAACATTTGGATTTCTAATATTTCTATCACTCCACGTAGTCCATCTGAGTCACCCCACACATAAGCGGTTTTTGGAACGTTGGATTGGAATGTTGTGGATTGGAGTGCTCGTGTATGTGGGCACTAAATGCTCGTCGTAATTACCTTTCCAGCCCGCGCGGCAGGGCTTGTTGACCTTGATGGTGACCATCACGGGCGCGGACTGCATCATCCCGCAGTCGTACGCCACCACCGACAGGATGTGGTTGTGCGACTTCTCGTAGTCCAGGGGCTCTGTGTTGCGGATCACTCCTGGGAACGAAAACGTCAAAATATGTCATCAAAAGAGAAGGAATAAAAAAATACATCAGCTGCTAATGGGTTTGGACGTTTGTACGTCTTATGATAATGTAGACTAGACGTTGAAGTTTAAAAGAACTAACTAACTAAGGCAGCCCTAGATCAGCTGATTCACTTGAACTTTGTTAAATGATAATGTTGATTAGAAGAGACTTACAAATAATTCCAGTAAATGTCGTATTTTCAATGGAGTTTCTCACAACTTGTCGACAACCATGGTCCTAATCATCCCTTCCGGGATAACATACCAATTCAAACTCACCCTGTATATATTATTATAATAAACAATAAATAACAACTATCCTATCCTACTACCCGTAGTATAATAAATGCGAAAGTGTGTTGGTACGTTTGTTGGTATGTCCTTCTTTCACGCAGCAACGGAGAAACGGCTTGACGTTATTTTTGGGATATAGTTTATTGACCGGAGAGTAATATAAGCTAATTTTTATCTCAGAAAAATGCTTGGAGTTCCTGTGGGGACGCAGGTGAAACCACGGGCAGAAGCTGATAATATTATAAACATGAAGTCTGGGTAGTTGGATGGATGTTTGTTACTCTTTCACACAAAATCTAATGAACGGATTTTGATAAAACTTTAACAGTATTGTAGCTTGTACATCAAAATAACACATAGATTACAATTTATAAAGAGATATACGACGCGGGCGAAGACAACAATCGGAGCCACTTTTAAACGAGTGACATTATTTTTGTAATGAAGTAATTTCAATATTGCTCGCTTCGCTCAGACTTTCGCTTGCTTACCTTCATTATCAATAGCGAACGGCTGGCTGCGGTCAGTGAGTATCTCGTACTTGCACACGTCCCCGTACCGGGGGGTGCAGTCCTTGTCCAGGGCTTCGACCCTGAGGATCTCGTCGTAGATCCGCCCTTCGTCAACGGCCTGCACGTAGGCGGGTTCGCTGAACGTGGGCGGATACTCGTTCACGTCCGTCACAGTAATGTGGACTGGGACCCTGAAGAAAAAAACCATTTAGTGGTTTTGGAGCAATAATGCATGTCTCACCAAACCAGAGCAGAATAAATACGTGCACCATGTCAAACTAACACTGCGCAACATTTCATCGCTTCTTGAGTGGCCCACAACGCCAACAAAAAACGTTGTGCCTTGAGAGTAATTTGTCAAAGTCTGGCAAATTGGGCAACCTCAATAAATTTCTTTTAAAATAAACATGACACTGACTTCGTTACGAAAGACCTCTACTTCCAAGATCCCGGTATCCATGCTGCTCGTCTGTAATACTACTACTAATTGGGATAATTTAGATTGTAAGCCTGAAGTTTATAAATGTATTAAATTGCAAACATGTTTTATACACCTACTTAATAAGTTAGCATTTGACGATCTCGCCTGATCTTAGCGACGTAATCAGAGAGTGTGTTAAACCAGCTGTTGAAGCAATGAGCTATTGAGGTTTTTAAAACCTAGGTTTCGCATACCGTAGATGTTATTAGAAACAGTGAACACTTACGTGTTTGAATAAGAGCCGTCGCATCCAACAGCCGCGATGTCGAATCTATAGTTGCGTCGCTTCTCGCAGTTGAGCGGGTAGCGCACGCGCAGCCGAGCCTCGTTCTCGTCTATCACCATTATCTGGAACAACAAGAGCGTAACGTGAGCGAAATTGAAAAAAAATGAGCGACATTAAAAATATTCGACGCAAAATGTATTTTCTTGCAAGCTAATTTTTTTTGAGAATAAGATGTTTTTTTTTAAATAATACTGTCCAATGTTACTTTAAACAATCCATGAAAGGGATACGACCGAATATAAGTACTTAGTTTGTAGTTTGGGTTCGTAAAAGTAATAAAACAGACGTTGGATCAAAAGGTCGTTCTATAAATTTCCTCCTCCTCACACTCCACTCCCCATCTAGAAAAAATCATAACAACTCAAGATGAAACACTGCAGCTAATAAACCAAACTGAAGGTTTATAGTTGATACACTGCTAATCAAGGCACAAGGCTAAGATTCTGATTTCAGAGACGAATACAAGCGTGGGCTCACGCTTTCATTTATGTTACAATAAAAATACTCTATACTGTTTACAGTTTCTCTCTCTCTCCCCTCTCTGAATCTCAGCCTAACAGTGGTTAAAAAAGGGCAAAAAGGGGTAGAAAGGTTGCTCCACTGAGCAAACTTTCCACCCCTTTTTGTTGAAGCTATAAGCTATTTATTATCGCCGTAGTTACAATAATTCATAACAAAAACAATGTAAACCCACCCCGACAGTTCCAATATCGTAACCAATCCGCTTTGGCTAAACTAACCCCATTACGGGGAAGAAATACCCGTGACTAATATCAATTTCCCATTCCCGTCTTTACGGCGTCATTTCATATCAATATGTAAAGTAACACGCAGTAGTAGAATTACATACAAACGAAAAATGTAGATCAGAATAGCAACTCGGAAAAGCCAGCGAAAACGATCGTGTGCACACAGACATCAGTGGCGCACCTTACTCTCTCTATCTTACGTTTTAGGGGCTTGTGAGCAGTTTGCCTCTATGAATTTTTGTAATTTTTTTACATTTTACTTAATTTTAGTTCATACATTCTTAACTAAACCTTTAAACATTAATTGTTAACTAAGTTGGTAACTCAGCTTGCGGTCAGAGCATAAAAATGTTTGTTTTCGGGTCATCGATGTTTGTGTGTGTTTATCAATGCCACCAGCGCCACAGGGAATCCTAATGCTTGTGTAAACGTTAATTTAAACAAAGGCACATAATGATTTTATTTTTAGTTTTACTAAATATTTGTTGTTTGCAAATCTGTCCTAACCTCAACGCCTGTATTCATTTCCACAGCGCAGCGCCACCGCCACACAACCGAAATACCCACAATATGAAATCTGTTCATCCGAATAAAATGTAAATATAATTCTTCCACTCGCCTTAACATCTCCGAATGCCACAAAATATTGCGTTTTACGTTAAACAGGGTTAGATTCGTTTTCGATACGTTAAGTGGCATTTATGAAAGTGTTATTGGATGGGTTACTGGGGGCGTCGTTTGTAGACGGTGGATAATGTCACTGCAGGTTGCTAGCACTTGGATTATATTTTTTTAACTTTTACAAATTGAATTCGTGTTCTAAAGATAATTTTGAGTATGTTTACGTACTGATGTATGTTTTTTTCTTTGCATTAGAACCTCCCTTTTATGTGATCTTAATTTGACGTGGTTGAAATCTTGAACGGGAATAGAATTTAAAGGTTAAATTGTAATGTCGAGAGTCGAGACGCAAACGATAAGTGCTAACATTTAGCACCATTTAAAAGTCGCGAGGTGGGAATGTTACAAATAAATGTTTTTCATTTCATTTTCAATTCCATTTAGACGAGGAGCGCTTAGTTAGCTATCACCACCGAAACTTGAAAATAGGCTATTGTTGTACATGTAATGTAATGTTGTAATTTTTCACCGATAACTAAAGCTCATTGTAGGAAAGTACCTACAGATCAACTGACAACGTGTTACTGTAATTGATGTACCATCATCGCTTCAGCGTCTTATTGTTAGTTGAATAGGTAATGGGCCACATCGCCCACAGAACCTAACCGATGGGGAAGAAAGGTTCTCGAGTGACGACCACGAACCGGAAGACGTAGTGTAGGCCCCCACTGGATGGACCGACGACTGTCGCAAACGAGGGGAACCGCTGGATGCCACAGGGGAGCCGATCGAAGTGGCGTTCTATGGGGAGGCCTAGATGTTCAGCAGTGGACGTTTGCCGGCTGATGATGATGATGATCGGACAAAGCTAGATTTGTAATGTCTTTATTACAAACGTTTCAAACTCTGGGCGACTGCCCAGAGTTTGAAACTGTCTGCGACTACAGACAGTTTTATCAATAGTGCTCTTTTATCGACGGAGTTGCCAGTTGCAAGACGCAAGTTTGAAAGTTTTGAAACTGCACTTCAGAATTACTATTGGTTCTAACCGTCCTTTCCAAGGTAGTTGTGCAACTTGCAATTCACTTACTGTCCTTAAATACAAGCGTTCTAGCTTGATTTTACTCGCAGCCAAGATAAATCTTTGAAGTAAACGTATGCATTTAATTCTAATACGCGTTATGTAAGCGCTGATCAGTATTAAAAAATAAACAGTTTTATAGTACCTACTATAAACTGATTTAAAATGTATACTATTTTATTTATAAACTAGCTGCTTAACCTAAGAGAAAATCGATAGGTCAGCTTTAAAATGGTGATGGTGGATTTAAAACTATTGCTAGGCGGCAGAATAACACGGACCAGTTCAATTTTGTTCAACAAATTTTAAAATCATACAAGAGACTAAAAATAAAAGGTAATTTAGCTGTTTGCAACGGACTATTCCTCATTCCAACCGACCGACGTTGTAGTTTGATAAGACAAGTCGACAGCGCGAGAAATGAACCCGGTTATGAAGTTCCACGTACCGTTGTAGTTACTCTCAGCTTGCAATACGGTCACGTTTCATCGCACAAGACGACCGGATGGTTTCGTTTTAAAACGTGCTGAGTGTAAGATAACAATTATAATCCGTACTATAAATCCATATCCGTATGATAAATCTGAAAGTTTTTTTGTTGGTTTCTCCTTTTATGCAGCTACGAAGCAATGGCTTGACGTAATTTTTTAACATAACCATAATTTATGGATTGGATAGTATGAGATACAAAAGGGGCGCTACGGCGTTTTTTAACGATCTAAGCGCCCAAGCGTCCCTTCTATTCTTTCTCTATTCTGTGCGGGCGGGAAGAAGCCGGCGTTAGGCCACCACCTCAGCTTGTGTGTCGGTCGCGGCCAGTCGGACGCTCAGTGTGCGCTGATGCCATACAAAATGTATGAAAAATCTTGTCCGCAGGTTGTGGTCGTGTCACTAGCCGTATTCGGTAGCCTAATGTGCTGCTGCACTGTTAGACAATGCTTTTTATCCCGAAAATTGCATGATACCTGAGAGAATCTCGAACGTGGGTGAAACCGCGGGTAAAAACTAGTAGTTTTTAATACGCTTGATTGATACCGTTGAAGGATTTAAATGAAAATACATTTTTTATTTTTATTCCAGTTCTTTAACCCTTTAAGCTTGATATTAAAGGTCGTGACCCAGGCGTTGACATTTAAAATTGTGCGTTTGGAGTTGAGCCGGGGTACAGTTAAGAGGGCTTATTTGAAAGAGTTTTATAATTTTCTTTTTTGATTTGATACTTTGATCAATCGAGTTATGCGAATAACTTGATATTTTGTTTTTTTTTGTGCAAGGAAGCCTCTTTCAACTATTTTGATTGCTGTTCAGCGATGAAGTGGACCACCGCCAATATACTAATTTAAAATTCACAAATAAAGTAATTTCATTTTATGATTTAAATGTTAAATGTATGTTTTAATTTTGTGTATAATTTTAATTTGAAACCAAAACGTTTCGTGCGTAAAAGTCGTAACCGTTGTAGAAAATTGGTAAAAAACATCAATTTGTTATTTTGTCTAGTTTTTTACAATAGATAGGTTACCGTTGGACCTAGAGATCTGTGGTTGGATACTATCTCGTCGGATCCTACTCCGCGATGTGGTCGACGATGGTTCATATGCCAAACCTATATTACAAGTGGCTCTCAGTCTTGGTGACAGATTTAACTTGAGGCTTAGCTAGCTACCAGCTAGACAAGCACTAGAAAAAGTTCTACCACCATGCTATGGTTGCAGCACAATGTTTACTTTCACCGAAAGCTCACGCTACGTGAAGGATTCGAACCCTAGGGCCTAGACCTACAGATCGGCAGCTACTACTAATAATAATAAATAATAATAATAAATGTATTTATTAGAATCAAAGTAAACAGGCCAACTTAACCTATTAACAATATTTTATTTATTTCTATATAAAACTTATTAAATACCTGCAGCAAATGGTCACTAGTCCTCATACTAGGATTCCCTGTGTTATGAGGATTAGTTTCTCCCAGTGTTTTATTAATATATTTGCTAGTAATATGTGTAACATATAACATTTTGATATTATTATTATTACCTACTACTGAACTATCACCGCTTCAAATGTTAAGTAGTGCATACAAGTTCTACCAGTCTTGCTCGTGTTCAAATGTTAAGTAGTGCATACAAGTTCTACCAGTCTTGCTCGTGTTCAAATGTTAAGTAGTGCATACAAGTTCTACCAGTCTTGCTCGTGTTCAAATGTTAAGTAGTGCATACAAGTTCTACCAGTCTTGCTCATGTTCAAATGTTAAGTAGTGTATACAAGTTCTACCAGTCTTGCTCGTGTTCAAAACTGACCTCAAACGGCGCCTCTCCATGGTGCTTGTTGTTGAGGATGAGGAAGGAGCAGAGGGGTCCCCGCGCCCTGATCGGAGGGGTCACCTCTACCAGGGTCTCGTTCTCGCGGATCAGCCCATGGTATCCCTCCTCGGGCTCCGCCAGTTCCAAGTATGGTGTATCTGGAAAGAACAGAAGATAAATTAAATTACGGACTCGGATTAGGAACAGATGGGAGGGTTTTGTTTTATTGAATGGTTAGTTTGGGAGTCACAATTGCTCTGGGTGTTATACTTGTTCATCGGCATGAACAACTAATAAACAGAGGAAAAGATGGTATTTGTATTGGAGTAGAGAAGTTATCGATATAGGCCTGTAGTTGGACGGATCTGACCGGTCACCCTTTTTAGAGATCGAGTGGACAATAGCCTCCTTCCACGAGGATCGCACATGTCCTTTGGAATTATAGGAGAGCTGGAAGAGATGCATGACATATGACCCTTTAATAAGCTAAAAAGCCAAAATCATCAACCGTCTCTTTCTAAACCGGCGTTTTGTTTCTGAAGAGAAACAACAAGTATCAAAATAGTACAAAAAAAGATTGTTTTAAAACCTTCAAGAAGACGTAATACAGCTTTACGTCAGAGTTAAATTATATTACAAAACCCATACACATTTTTCTCTCACTTCCTGTTTACTACACCCCTAGCCGGGCTTTTCCCTAACGAGGGCTCCCGGCAAATCCGTCAGGATCACATCCGATCAGCCGTAGGGCGGCCGTAGGGTGCAGCCATGGGGCTAGGTAATGCTTTCCAAATAGAAGGTGTTGATGTTTGTTATAAAAAGGTCAGTGTTGTATACAAAATGAGGCAGCCAGAGTAACACAAACACCAAAGTACGTTGAAAGCTTTTTATCAGATTATAACGTAAAGGTGGTTTGATAGCCAATTCTCAATTTTTTTTTCTTTAGTTTAGAGTTTGACCTCTATACAAATAAATCACAATAAAATATATTATGTCAAAAATATTGTTTCTTAAAAAACTGTGTCAAAAATAGGCAAATATCTTTACATAATTAATGAATAGAAAACGTTGACCGTCTCCTACGATCATGGGAGATGGATATCGTTGACCCTCTGAAGCTCGTCTAACGTCCTCTCTGAAGGACTCCGTAGACGAAGAAAGGTCGTAGACTACAGGAAAACTGCTGATGAAAGCCCATTCCGCATTTCGCTTGTATCCGGAAGAATAGATCGCGTAAATCGAGTTGTGTGTGAGTTTCTTGTGTCGACGGTATTTGAATGGCAGCCAGAGCTGGGATAGTAAAAACGAGATGCTGGGATTCGGCTGGAAAGTTCTTCAGAACATTTCCTAATTCGGGGTGTGCGATTTGTGTGAAATGCCGATGTTTGTTAACAGTTCCTTTTTAAGATAATCGAAAGTTCATATGCCGCGATCCCGAAAATAACCATTATCTCATGCTTTTCCTTTACCTATATACCTGCATTATGAAGCTCTGACTCAATTAACGGCTACTAAACTCCTTGGATGTGCACGTAAATATATACATCTCAAAAATTTAAATGCCAACGTACCTCGAACCCGCGACTTCTTGGCCACACGCTTTAACCAACTATAGGCTATGAGCGCAATCAATGTTAACCCCGGAATTCTTGAGATGATGACATTATATTCAACAAGCCGCAGTTCTACTACAAGACATCGCTTTGCAGCGATTGCTTGGACATCAGTTATCGTGTTGCGTCTATAGACGATAATGCCCTTCTACACCCCACACCTATGTTTATAACAACAATGGATGAAGCTTCGTGGTAATATATGCAGGCATCATGACGGAACTGTAGCGCTTGTTTTAAATCGAGGCGAGGTAACGTACATAGGTAAGCTAAAACACTGTCCAAACGTTAGGAAGCGATAGCGCTTCCTAACGTTTAGACCAGTGTTTTGGCTTCGTATATTATGTATATCTCGACATATGTCGGAAATAAAACCGATAAATATCGGATGGTCTTTGCCAATGTAACTTTACCACAGTAACAGAGATCTAAAATAAAAATCAGTTAATCCTATCCTTGCCTACGGATAGTCAAACTAGATTAGACACGTCGTTTCCCAGAAGGAAAATTTGTTGATTACTCAATTACGCCGAAACTACTTAACGGATTCGGTAAAATTTTGGTAAACACACATACAAATAGTTTGGGTTAACGCAAAGGGCACTTTCATCCCGGAAAACGCACAGTACCCGAGGAGGAAACTAGGCGCAACTAGTAGTCATAAAATCCGCACCTATCGTTTGCGTTGGAACCTTGCGGTACAACCGAACCCCGTTCGCGCGTCCCGTTTGCTCAGCGCAAACTGTGTTTAAACAACACGCGGGTTCCGCATATATTGTGTTTGCTCCGCAGGCCGATTTGAGAATAGTTCCTGTGCGCCTTGGGACTGGGGGGACTAATGAGTGATTTGCCGCCATCTTGGATTTGATTTAGGAATTTTGTTTACTGAAGAACGGAGTATGGAAATGTTGTTAGTTTAGTTACCAGTTACCGTAACTAGGTGGTGTTAGGAACCAGTAAAGTGTCTAGATTTAGATGTGCTCAGAACTTTGCGATGATTTTTCAACACAAACGGATTAAGTGTAAGTAACAACAGCCCATCTATCCTTGAAATCCATAGATATAGTTTCCCAGTTTCACTTTTTATAACTCTAACCTCTACTTTTCCTAAAAAGTATTTTAGATTATTATTTTTTAACTGTTACTCTCTAGTATTACTATTTCAAATGTTCTCGTAGCAAGATCGCGGGAGAGAATGATTCATTTGAAATGTGTCAAATTTACATAAAACGGAAACATGTAGGTAATAACAATTTTGACACTATCTATTTTACTGTTGTTAACGCGTAAGTAACACAATATGTTTCACAGCTGTCTTGGCATATCTTTTTTATTTCACACGCGTCGTTCTCCATTTACTACTTACGAATAAAACAAATAAGTAATAAAAAAAACAACTTTTTTTGCTTACTATGTGCCCGGAAAGCACAAAGTGCTCAGAGAACCGTACATAACCTGCGGGCTTCCTTTGTTAATGTTATCGTACGAAAATGCCATACCTCAGCCGAAAAAAAAAAGATTTTTTTCGGCCCACGTTGGGCGCCACTTTTGCTAAGGTAATAAGGTAAAGTCCTTTAGCAAATATGGAAAAGGTGCTGAAGTTATTTTGTTGAAATCCTGTGCTGGTGCGTCGGTGTATGAATAGGACTGCTCGTTTTGCATAAAAAAAATTACATGAAGCGACATTTTTGCTTCTTATTTCACTCGATAGTTTAGCTTTTGACAACTATCTGAGCAGATTTTTATCGTTGATGTGCTCGAAGAGGCACCGCTAAATCTCGATTAGAACTAGCTCTCAAGTGCAGCTGCCGCAAGACAGGTGGCTAGTCAGGCACTACACAATGCTCTCCACCATGCTATGGTAACATAAGACAGGTGGCTAGTCAGGCACTAGACAATGCTCTCCACCATGCTAAGGTTACATAAGACAGGTGGCTAGTCAGGCACTAGACAATGCTCTCCACGATGCTATAGTAACATAACGATGTTTTCCTTCACCAAAAGCTCAAATAGTTCAGGATTTGAACCATTACAGATCCATTTGCTGTTTATATTAGCACATAATTGATTGTGTTGTAATATTGTAGGACTAAATTTAAAATAATTGGTTCGCTATTACATCCTGTAATAATAGATGTAAGTTAGATACAAATATTATGTCGTCACATGACATTCTACGGGTACACAATTTTGATTCCCTTAATTTTAATCATGCTATTGCAATAATTTTAATTTATAATTTATTTCATTTCATTTTTTATTTTGAATTAAGTAACTTATATTATACTAGCTTCTGCCCGCGGTTTTCACCCGCATTCCGTTACTGCGTGAAAGAACGACAAATCAACAAACTAACAAACACACTTTCGCATATTAGTAGGAAGTAGGATTAGTAGGCTTACAGTTTTTATTGGAACATTTTGAAAAATTGTTATAAATTATTTTTGGCAACAAAAACCGTAAATCAGTTGGGCTAACGAACACTGGGACCATTTATATAAATTAGTCTCCGAAGGCTTCATAAAAACCCTTTTGGGGAAAAATGTCGTGATTGAATGCGAAGCGTCATTAATCTTTGTGGAAGCGTTCACGAGGCTATAAACGAAAATGGTATAGATTTTAATTTCAAATCTAACATTTCATGGGATTTGAAAGGTTTAAGGAAAATATATAATAACCTCTCTGTTGTAGAAGTTAAAGATTAAGGGACAAATAATAATATTTTATAATTTTCTGAAAACTAGCAGCTAGGCGTAACAAATATTAATAATACCGAATATTAATAAACAAATCACAGAAGGCCAATTAAAATTTTTAACAAATAGTTTGTAATTAATTAAAACAATAAATTATGTAATTCAATGAATCATGTACATACGAGTAGATATCACTGTCATCTTTGAGATCAATATAAGCATCGAAATATTCAAAAAACTTTAAGAGTTTAAAAATTGTAACATGCCTACTAAGAAATCCGTTAAAAATTGTTACATTAGTTTCGCTTGTATATGAACCCGGATCATGACTATTAATAACAAGTCGATTGCCACCTCGTACATCAAGATCGGATGAGTAGTTTATGCACTGCGGTGGAACATGTGTATACATACAAACATAACTTGGTTTGACTTATAATAAGTTAACTTATAGTAAGGTATAGATAACTAACACTTTATTGCACGACAAAAATTACAACAGCTCTTACTAAGTACTACAATCAGCGGCCTTATCAATAAGCAGCGATCTTTTCCAGGCAGTGTATTTACTACCTTCAACTGCTGTTCCACTTAAGATCAAGCGAGATTGTGAAAAAATTTCTGACCATCTAAAACCGTCATCAACCTAAAATTCACTAGAAACTCTACTTTCTACTTTTACAACATGTCGCAGGGAAGAGCCCTTCAGCCATCCTAAAGCCATAAATGCAGATTACTGCGCGGATGGACGATAAACCCGACGTTAAATTATTTAAAAGGCCCAAAGTCCGGGCCCAAAGTGGGCCTTGTAAAAAACGTTTCAATACGAGAGAGCGCCCGAAAACTTGATATTATAGAACTGCCCACTCTAATATATGTCCGACAGAGAATAGATTGTAATGGGAAAGAGGTGGTTAGGTTGCTTTGTGTCATTGAGGCATGAGGTACTTTATGTTAAGGGTATACGTTTTGCGATACTGTCTAGCCTAAGGTAGTTTTGGAAGATATCGCTTTAACTATGCTTAAAGCGAAGAAAGGCTTTCTAAGCGATCTTTTATTTATTTCGTCTTTCTCCTATTATATCCTTAATTGTAGTACCTATTGTAGTACAAACAAGGATTAAAAAATAATTATAAATAAGTAATTATTATATTGTATAGGTGTCATGTAACGAGGTCTGTTGACATTCTAATTTGGCGCTCACTATTTGAGTATTTAATATCTCGTCTACTTCTTTTGCGATTTATATTTTTATCAGTGGAAGGAAGAAAAAGAGTTTTCACTCGAGATTTTTCAAAAGATCATGAGAACAACAGAGCTTTACACTTTACAGTAAGGTTTGGTGTTAATTGAGTAAAAAAAACATACTTTTTCATATTTGCAGGAGAGTAAGCTAATAAGTAGATCGATAATACCAAACACGCTGAACTAGTCCAGTATCAGGGAATAGATAAGTTACTTATCAACTTCAATCTGGCGGAAAAATCTTCAACGTGTTCAGTAAATAACCAAAACACCATACTCTACCCACTCATTTTCTATACAATACTTTTTTCCTCGCCGTGACGTGCGAAACGTTTTAACAACCTTGTACACCATCAAACACCCATAGACCATCAACCCGACCATCCATCGCACCGACAGCGGCATCCCTACGTCCCAAACTCCCAAACCTGGCACATCCCACTGATGCATAATTCATGACACGTCACTAGTCACTACACGTGTTGTGTACGTGATCGATGCTGGGTACTGGTACATAGAGAAATAGTATAACGGCATCTTTTAGTGAGACGCACAAATCAGTAGCCCGATGGTAAGGCCCATATCATGGAAATTCCCACAGGAGTCGTATATCGAGCGTTTTTCCAGAAAAAAATTATGTCTCCGGCCCAACACTACCACACGCATAAAATCACGTCAATCCGTTACTACGTGACAGAGGACAAACTAACAAACTCGCTTTCTCATTTATAATAATACCTACTTATTAGGTAGTAGGGATTATCTATCCATATATTATTAGGTTAGTGAATAAATTTTAATTAAATGTAACTAGATCTTAGTCTAGATCAAGTATTTAATCATTCGATAATATCGTCTAATTCGATAATATCGTCACTAAGAATGGTGAGAAAGGTGAGATATGTAAACTAAACAGTAACCAGTAACTAAAGTAACGGTTAGTAAAACAACTGGAGATTTCGAAAACGTTACGTTTAGCGTTCAACTTGTTTTCCTAGTAACAGTTTAATTGTGCAGCTCGCAACTAAGGGTTGCAAATAATGGTGTAGCACAAATTGAATGCATTAGTAACTAACTATTATAAGTAAGTAACTTGCCTAACAGCTACCGAAGAATAAGTGGAAGGGGGGAGGGGGAGGTCTGCTAAGGAAGAACGTATTTTCGAGCAAATGGCCTCAGGCCTGTCTGTACTTTTGTTTACTTTTAGGATACTTTTACCATCACAACGGATCATCGGTAAAGTATGTAAGGTAGTAAGGTTCCATCGGTCAATTATCAAATATGTATTTTCTGGCATCACGCGAGCGATGATACGTGACGCATCTTTTGTTTCTGGTTTTTGAACGTGCGAGTTTTTTTCTCACGATGTTTTGCTTCACCGTTTTTAGAGCAAGTGTGATAAACTCCGCATATCACTTGATTTAAGCCATTGGTGGGGCCGAGCCGGGATATGAAATCTGGTGCGTCAGATTGAAAGACCCACATGTTCCCGCTCGGCCAAACTAGCTCTTCGATCAAATGCAAATCTATCAAGTATAAACAAAGCTGCCATAAAACCCAGGAAGGTGTTGAACATATTATTTAACTTAGATTTCATATAAAGACTTGATCGAGGCATATTACCTATATTTGAGTCAGTTTAATTGATTATATTATTTGTTTCATTACTTCATGTTTGTAAGTCTTTGTGTATCAGCCCAGCAACAATCTCCTCTTATTTCTCTTTAGATATTCAGTTTTGATTTCTCATATTTGTATGTTGAATAGATATTTTCTTATTCTTTCTTTTATAACTTTGTGATACAGTTTTCATATAACGACAGTTATAAACGGAAATGAAGCGTTCATTCGCTCCTCCATCCATTCAACTTCATTCAATGGCACACAACATGGATTCCAAATTGAAACTTGACGTATAATAGCGCTGTCAGGTACAAGTATTTCCTTGTCGTTACCAAAATTACGTTTAGCATTTACTCCCTAATATTTGGAGTATATTTAAAATTCATTCCCTTCAGGGGGCTTCAGCCGGGGACATGTCTTCTAATATTAAACCGCATCGAGAGGCATGTTGGACGGGCTGAGTAGGGTTGCCATATATACGTGGCGAAAGTCCGCGAGTCAACAAACCGCACGTAGTTCTGTGACACGAGATCCGTTGGCATTAATTTTCATTATACCTATTCCACAGCTGGAAGAAATTATTGCTAAGGCATGACTCATTGTAAATATTTTTCTCTATGTAGATTTATACCGTAATGTAAATTTATACAATCTATAAAAAAACTAGGTGACATTTAATATGGTATATATCCGTCTATATACATCCGTTTCGTCGTGATAAAATTTACGGTTTAATTTAGCTGGATTTATATTAATTTGTAAACGATCCACAAATAAAATCACAAAACTAAAACAAAACTCAATATCCAATACCCAAAGGTATTAAACCCTCTTTAAATCTTCCTCCTAAAACTCCCAGGACATCTTAAAAGTGAGCCGTTGTCCGAGGAAAAAGGAAGAAATGGCAACCCCCATATGCGACTTGACAATGGAAACCATTTAGAAAATGAAAACTGTCTTTCTCGGCTGTCACGGACGACGTCTCCCTCGTGGGGAGTTCCTCATATTTTCAAGATGGCAATACTGAAATTTGGAGTATTGTATGAATAGTGAATACTATCGTCGTGTTTTTGGAAGTTGCATATATTATAACAAGTTACAATATTATTATGTTTGTTTAGGTAGTATGTTTTTAACATTAATCAAAGGAAGTAGTAGATCGCCAGATTTGCCCCTGACAAAAAGACAAACATAAATGTTTACACACTCATAGTGTAGGAGTGCACTAGGATTCCCTTTCCGTCACCGTTGGATGCTATCCTTTTCCATCAACGCTGAGAGCGAGTATGCTAAATCCGTACATGACTTAGATGATTGGTGCGGGGTTGAGTCGCACTCTGATGATATGATTTGCTCTGGCACGTTAGACTGAAAGTCGCTTCTGTTCCCGCTTGTCCACACTCACTGGCACTGCAGTATACCGAATTAATTAAAATACAGCTGAAAATCACACGAGGCCCTCCAGACCCACTCGATACCGCCCGCGCCATCCATCTCAGTCAGGCGTGTATCATTTGTCATATTATGTCAAAACGTCACTTGCAGAATTCTTTAGTCGAGCCTGAAGATGAGTAATCATTTTTTCACACAACTAATCCACTCTATCATAGCTATTTAGTAATTTAACCAAGTTAAGCGTCTCTTGAACCCCTAACTGCTACGTTACTCAGAGTTACTTGAGTCAGAATATTGAGTCGAATAGATTCTAATAATAATTGTCGTCTTATAATTCTTAATTAACTGCCAAATATGTCAATTAATAAAATTAAAAGAACACTTTTAATTAGTTGCTCGTGAATTGATGTTTGCTATATTTACTAACAAATAAATAAATAAACAAATGATGGGTCAGTGTGGTATCCATCTTTCTCACTCCTTTTCCAACTCATAAAATACCTGCTCAGCTAGCGTAATGTTAAGAGCCACCTCAAATAAATACGCAATTTATATAAACTAGGTAAATCTAAATAACATCGATAATTCATATATATATAGATCCACGTACAAACGTATACACAGATGCTCCGTTGCCGTTGACCGGGGGTTAAATACATCCAACTTGACCATTTCTTCCCTTTCGTTCCCTTTCTGTATGTAGATACTTTTCACTACATACAATATACAACGAGACACGACAGTAAACAAACTTATGATGCAATAATTATCATAAACCACCAACCTACATCTGCAGTAATCTCCCCAGACCACATGCAAATGTCTAGAAAGCTAGTAGCCGCATTTTACCTCATCTAGATTTCCTTCTAAGTACACTACACTATGTCCTGATGCTATCTCAGCATACCAGTTGAAGAATGCAGCGAATACAAGATAAAACAAATAAACTACGGTAATGAACGTTTCATGTTTGCATGAAGAGATCCGCAGGAGAACGAAAGTCACCGACGTAGCTCAAGTTAGTAGATTGAAATGGCTCGCAGTACGGATAACCGATGGGGAAGAAAGGTTCTCGAGTGGCGACCACGAACCGGAAGACGTAGTGTAGGACGGCCCTAGACGGACTAGGTGGACCGATGACCTTGTCAAAACCGCGGGGAACCGTTGGATGCAAGAGGCGAGTAGCCGATCCAAGTGGCGTTCTATGGGAGAGGCCTATGTTCAACAGTGGACGTCTTCCGGCTGATAATGATGATGATGATTAACACGCTTCAAGACTTTTCCGGTTTTCCGAAGTATTTTTTGTGTCTTGAAAAGAAAACAAATAAAATAAAAGAATGCCTTCATCACCGACAAGGTCTTTGATGACGAGAGGCTGTATTTTCATTAAACAATTTCATCAACAATTTCTATAAAAATAAATGCCTCTTTATGATTTTCAGTGGTCTAGGATTGAGATCCAGCTGTGAAATAGCAGTTCAGTAAAAATTTACGATCAGTGACGTGGTGTAATCAGTGCTGAAAGCACTGGAATATATAATTACATATTTTTTATTGGTTTAACCAAAACAGTTGGAACTTTACATTTACGTTACAATAGATTAAAGACTTGAATGCTTTTAAAGCAATGGAGTTGTGAACATGTTGGAATAAGCTCCATTTGTCCATATAATAGTGAATTATTTTACTTTTACAGAAAATAAAAACTTCCAAATTGAATTTGAGTCGAGAAATTATTTCACAAAATTATTGCTTGTTCTATCTCCTGCTAACTTAGGTAAACTTTGAAACGCCATCTATTTATTTTACATTTTAATTATAATTGCGTCTTGTAAAAAAATATTGCGTTTAAATACTGTTAGAAAGTTGCTGAAGCGGTTATTGTGTTTCAGTCGAAATTCTTGTACACGTATAGGCTAAGTACATAGTATTATGAACTTAATTGAAAGTTTAATAAGCATCAATTCAGCAAAACCATGAAATAAATTCAAAGAGTTTAAAGTAGGTATGCCAAATTCGAGAGTGTTTTCGTAGCCCAAAATACTTCTTCAATAAGTCACGAATAATAATATAAATAACAAGCACTAAGTAATCAACACCAGCGTCGCTAAAATAATCAAGAGTTCAGAAGATCCCCCTTCATCAGTGTCATTGGCAAAGTCTCTTGAGCACTAAACACGAAAACACACTAATTTTAAACAAAACTTCATCAAACAACAACTGATAAATCATTTACTGAGACAGCATATAATTCACAGCCTCCTAAATTTGTAATCCTAAATTATTTGACAAGCCCCAATAATTATTTGTAAGGCCGTCTGAAAACCAGATTTGTATGTTATTTGTATGTGATCAATCATCCGAACGCACTGAATGTTGGCGATCAGTATGCTTATTCAAATCGGACAAATTGATATTTATTGGCGTGTATCAATTGTTAATAAAATGGATATTCAATGAATATAAAATGTTATGACAATAGCAGGAAATTTGGGACGGGAGCTGCGAGGACCGATTTACAGTAAACGGAGGCCTATACGTATTCAGCAGTGAATAACTACTGGCGATGATAACAATTTCATTGATGGAACTGATGGAAGCACCTAACTGTCACCTCAGATCAAGACAGAGACTCTATTGAGAGATAAATAATTATATGTAGTTTAAAGAAACTAAAAAACATACTTCCACCTCCTGGCTCCATTATCAGAACCTCGATCTCGAGCTTATTATACTTTCAATTCGATTCCGTGCTACTTATTTCAGCTAGATTTTAGAAAGATGTCTCCTTAACCGATTTTCAATTTTGTACGTATTTTATGTAGATATGTTATATCTCCGCCATTTATTTATTGAAATATAATATTATTTGCATTGAGACGATGAAAATCAGTTTTCCAGTTGTTCAAACATTAATGATTAAATATACAAACTTTGTTTAATTAATTCAAATCTAATGTTAAATGTAATTGAAAATCTGCTGCAAAGATAAAAATGGTTTTATTAAATCGTCGACACAAAAAAATACACGCGTTTAAATTTCATCAGTTAAGGTTTTGTTATTTTTAACCCTTTTTCAATTAAGGTTATTTTTTTAAGCCACAGTTTCCGTTTTCCTTTGCTCCGAACCTACGCTATCGACAAACATTTAATTAAGAAGGTAGAAGCTGACGCGCTGATTGGTCAAAAAAGAGCGATCCGCTCAATTGATATTGGTCAATATTCGGCATCTAGGAGAATACAGCAAGGATTGGGTATTGTAATACTATTGTCTTTTGGTCAGACCTAACTTTTTTTGGAATTAGTTTATGGCGTGAAATTTGTGAATCCAATTTAATATTTAAACGGCAATGAAGTCTGCACAAGGTGATGACTTCTTTTCCACACAATAAATAGATAACTAATTCTCGTAAACTAATGTCTTTCTAATTTTATCACAAAATATATCTAAGATATTCCCATAAACTATTGCTAAGCAAAAAATCACATCGGTCCTTACTCCGTTGCTGCTTGAAAGAAGGACAAATCAACGAACTATAGTGCGGATTATTATGAGCGTAACGCCAATTTATAGCCAATTCATAGACTCTGTTTCGCGTTGGTTAACTTTTATTCAATTTATAAAAAACATACAAGAGTCGGTCGTCTGCGATCACGATGCATTGACCTGTCGTGTTCAGCTAACCGAAATTGCTAAGTTTGACAAACACGGTCGAAGTTACCGCGTCCGCGACGGACTTGGCAAAACTCACTCTTTCTGGAAGTAGCTATCCCAAGTTTGCAACTGCATCCACTTCAAAATTCATGAGAATTATTTGAGAGTTCAACTTTCAAATTTATTGAATGGTTTTTAGACTTTTGGTTACAGAATGAAAAGTTAAACGTAACCTTTGCCTTTGGTAGTAGCGGACCGTCAGCACCAGTAATGATTTTTTTGTTGAGTCAAAACCGTTCTATAAATGAATATCTGAGTTTCTATTTATATCGTATCTACTAATAATAAATCTTATTATTTATTAAAAAATCAAATACGGGGATGATAACATGAACAATCAATCCAAACGTGGTTCATTGGCTCGCCGTGATTCTCCCAAAATCGTATCTGAAGTTCTATTTCCCCGCCCATCGGATCTTTTTATTTTTTATGACTCCAACGCAAATAATGTAGGAGGAAAACAGCGTCGGCAATACATTTGTATACTAAGCTAAAGACATCAAAGCAGCGTGGAACAATGAGAAGATAAGCCCGGCCTTGGAGCCGACATCTTTGTTTACTTCGCAAACACAGCTGTAGTTACCGAATTCATTTCATTTGAACATTTTATTGTGGCGGCAATAAATAATCTTTTCAACGTTGTACCTGGCAACGTCTGACTTAGAGCGTTGGAAGTTATTTGTAATATTGCGACTGAAGAACTCCGTATCCAGGACGTTGCTCCGAGTACCTATGTCCAATTTGTCTCGTAGAAATAATCATCATTTCAGAGCGTCTGTTGCAGCTCTTACTACTCTTTTTTATTCATAGCATAACAGTTTAGCAAAATGACTAATTTAACAGTCAAACTGATTTATTGCCATTTATAAATAAAGAAGACACGAAATTCGCCCGCTAAATCAACGTTTGGAGTTTAAATCTCAGATAACTGAATAGACACCTCCAGAGCCATTTATTTTGCATGGCCATTGGATCTGAACTACGGGAGATAAATCGTAGTTATCATAACGTATTTCAGAGATTTATTCTCAACTCTTCTTATTGTTTAGTCTAGGGAAAAGAGGTGAATAAGATCCATTGTACTATTATAGTTATGAATAATTATACATTTGAAAAAAGCATTTTTGTGTGCTTTTGGTGTGCAATAAAATGTACAATTATTGTGTTGTGAAATCTGCAGAGATGTTTTAGTATTTGAAGTTTAGTATTTAATATATCCGTATCCATTATACAAAACCAAAATATTACTCTTAGTAGTTAGTCTTTGGCATTGATAACTTCTAAATTGGTCTCATGTTGGCCGCTATTTTTAAAATAAATAAATAAATAAATAAACGCTTACACTCATACCCCCGCACTAGGATTCCCTGTGTCGCAGGTGGCATGGACACACACAGATACACATCACAAACATCCATGACCCGAGAACAAACTTTATGCTTACACAAAATCTGCCCCGGCCGGGAATCGAACCCGGGACCCCTCGCTTTGCAGGAAGGGTTACTACCAACTTAGCTACGGAGCCGTCAAAATGACATTGTAGATACTATGAAACGATGAGCTTGTAAATTAGATTTATAAATTAACTGTTAAATTAAATTGTCCTTCTAAATAATTTATAAACTACATGTGTAACATACCTAATAAACAACTGACCCTAGCTGTCAAGACAAATTTTCTTTTTTCATGTAGGTACTACATATACCATATCTACTTAGATACGTTAGTTAGTTTGGATATATTGATCTATCAAAAGAAATATTCCAGTTAGTTTAAATTTAAAACAACTGCTAAGCAAATGCCTGGTATGAACCAAAGACCCAAAACAATTTGGCAACACATTTTAAAAAGCTAACAGTATATAAACTAACGCAGCCATGCCTGATACAATCAAACTTTTTCCAACCCTTTAATTCACTTTGGACCAGCACTTAGCCTATTAGCCCTATAACAAACAAACACCCCCGTCATAAGCGGATAAAAATGAAGCACCCTCAAGTTCCAACAACACATAGAGTAGCCAGCGCGGCGGCGGGAGAGCAAGTACCATTTACCAAGTTTTTTATGGTTATTACCACAAGCCAGGCGATTATTAAACTAATTTACCGAGATTAAAACCCCGGAAGTAAAGGCTGAGAGTTGCCAGTTATTCTGTGTAAGGTTACATTTAATGTTGCAAGTAGGTATTTGTTGAGTGTGTTTGTACGGGGTCAGAGTCGTACGTAATGGCAGTTGAGAATCTAACAGAGGGCTTGAATGATGATTTATAATACGACTAGTTTTTGACCGCGGTTTCACCCGCGTCCAGAGCTACCTCAGGAATCGTGCATTTTCCGGGATAGAAAATAGTCTATTTTACTTTCGGATCCAGAAATAATTTGCATGCAAAAATCACGTTGATCCGTTGTTCCATGAAAGAGGGACAAACCAACACACCAACAAACGTATATACGGATATACGTTCATTCTCGTATGTGGCCAGCCCTGTGCTAGTTGCCCGAATACTTCTGACATGGCTTCACGATTTTTAAGTATCGAAATTTATAAATATCGTTTTATTACAAAATGAAAACAGTACGAATCCTGGCACTAGCTAAGGGAGACATAAACCTATCTACCAAAGATAAAGCTGTACATGATGACATGAACATTCTAATATTTCCCAAACAATTCTTTTACTTTCACATACAATACATTGTTTTTAAACTATTAGATAACGAGACGAGCTAGACTAGATAACTAACAGTTTCCCACAGTTTCGGATACATACACACCACACCAGGATCCATAGCCTGCCTACAGCACTCAGGAATAATGTAGCTTCTTATTAGGGAACTGCCGGAATCCGACACTACAGTTCCTAAAATTAGCTGAAACAAACAAACTTACAACAAACTTTACCGCTTTATAATATTAGTAGTAGTATATAGATTTACTTGTACTACTTATTATTATAATAAATTGAGAGTGAATGACACAAAATATCAGAATATATGAAATAACTTCCCCCAAATGACTGCCGGTTCGCCCGGCTGAATAACCTCTTAAAACAGCTATTTGTCCAAATCCCGGGTAAAATAATATACAGCACTATTACATGACCCATTAGCTCCCATCACGGTCCCCGCCGCCATTTTGTTTGCGAAATTCACTCGATTTAGTCTAATATCACGCGTTACTGCTTCGCTCCTTTAACTCTTAATGTCCCTCTTAAGATCGGCACAAACATTCTTAAGTACGATAAAATACAGGTTCTGTTGGATATAATTAAAATTATTGTGGTTGAAAGTCAGTTATGAGTTTATGACGCAAACTATGAGTTAACAATAACCTACATTTAACTACACTTTCATTTTGTGCAGATGCGGCAGTCCATACAAATACGAGATAAGTGATATTTGTAACCACAGCCAGAGCGTCTGACACCGAAATAGTATGACAGTTACAACTGTGGTTTATACTTTTTAATTGCTAGCTCGTACGTTAATTGTTGAAAAAGTACAAATTCAAACCTTTACTAAAAGCACAAAAATACAAAGCTAACATGTTTATTGAAATTAACTACCGATTTACCGTTATTGAAATTGTGACCGCGTTGGGCGCCAAATCTATGAATTCAAAACAACCATTTACCAAACCTAGTAATAACCTTACAACCACGTAAAATATTCCTCTAAAAAACCTGCATACTGACTAAAGTTACAAGCCTTGTATCCTTCGAAGATTTGTGTCAACAGAAGGTCATTGTTTCAGGGAAATAGGCCACGTTGGGCGCCAATAATACTTAAACTCACGAAACAACGTACTAAAGTTATTATCTCTCGGCGTACATGTGTTTGTGAATAATAATTTCAAACTTTACGGTATATTATTCGTAAAATGTCCAAACAAGTTATAATTATGAAACATGTGTTTGCTCTACTCATGTTTAGATGAGAATTTGAGATAGGGAATGAATTTCAAAGCCAACAGCGAAGCAGTATTTAGTACTCGTTGTTAAAATGATGTAAAGTTAAAAGTTATAACTATTTGTGTATGTAAATGTGTGTGTACTACGAAGCGAGCGTTCACAATGAATCTAACGCGTAGCTTTTGTGGCCATTTTATGACCCAGAATTTTATTATTACCCTTCTACTTTCTGCTAAAGGTTGGCTCACTAAATTACTAGGCTTATTATTAAAAAATTGCGGTAAATTCGAACGTTACTATGCATAATGGTATTTTTTTAATATTTTGAGGTAAAATAGATAAGCATTTGATCACTGTCTCACCCGATTAGTGACGATGTGATCGGAAGTGGAAAGTTGGAAACATGTGAAACCAAAAAAGAACTGGCTTTCAAATGCAGCTGCCGGAAGAAACCAATAGATGTTAGGTGACTTAGAAAGTATATTTGTTACGATTTTCAACTTGGGGAGAGCTTTAGGTGCTAGTTACTAAGCCAGTCAGGCGAGAAGTAAAAAATGCACTACGACCACGCGATGGTTGCATTACCTCACCAAGCTCAAGCTCGTCGTAGGATTCGAATCATACTCCTATGGATCAGCACTCAACTTCAGTACTACTGATCCATCAACGCTCACTACCACTGAGGTAGCATCATCAAAATCAAGCTTCAATTGTTTTTTATTCACTCAAGCTTTCTTTGAAGGCTTTCTCTACATCCACAAAGTCGCAATGCCCATAGTTTCTGATAAAAGGTCAGTATCCCAGCATCGGGAGCGTAAACTAAGCTAGTCAGGCGAGAAGTAAAAAATGCACTACCACCACGCGATGGTTGCATTACCTCACCAAGCTCAAGCTCGTCGTAGGATTCGAATCATACTCCTATGGATCAGCACTCAACTTCAGTACTACTGATCCATCAACGCTCACTACCACTGAGGTAGCATCATCAAAATCAAGCTTCAATTGTTTTTTTATTCACTCAGGCTTTTTTTGAAGGCTTTCTCTACATCCACAAAGTCGCAATGCCCATAGTCTCTGATAAAAGGTCAGTATCCCAGCATCGGGAGCGTAATTGGCTGATGATAAGGCTTTCTCTCATTGGCCATTACTGACTGCGTCATGAAAACGTAGCCTTTAAAATTCGATTAATATAAATTATGGGGCGTTAAGTTTTGTTAATTTATTCGCATCTACCGTAATAAATATCTCGCAGCGAACAGTAGCCGAGAAAAAAGGTTTATATTTCATTTAGCTTTAGAGTAATCTGACTCTTAACTACGCAGATTTGATAATTTACGATTTCATTTACAAGATTTAAGCTTTCGCATATTTTTTAGTCTAGGCGATGTATCAAGTGAATTTAATATGTGCTCTTTGAAAATATACCTTAAATAAGTGCCTTTTAAGCTAGTATACAGTCATTTGACGCCTTAGTCCAAAAAGGGTAGTTGACGCGATAGTGAGATATTCGACCTCTTTATTGTGTTGAGTTAAAACTTGAATTTCGAACATCATTACGACGCTTTGGATTTTAGTATACGATAACATAGAATCTTAATTCGTTTTTGAGATTTAAGACTAGACACAAACGGCCTTATTACAAAACGAGTTTTAACGCTAAACTGGAGTTTAAACCGTAGTTTTGTCAAATTTCTTATTACAAAAAGCAGATTAGCACTTAGGTCTTGGTTGACTATAGTGTCAAAGTTAGTCTTGCCGGGCACCTAGTTTAGCGACGGTTTAAGCATTTATTTTAATGGCGGCCACGTATTCTACTTGTCAAATCGTAAAAAAATTCATATATTTTGTATTAAAGTAAGAAGGGGTGGTGAGGTATTAGGAAGCGTGGATGAGTAGAATAATAGCTTTTAGCAAAATATATAGGAAATACTTATAATATCGAAAGTATACATAGTAAAAACAGAATATATTACAAGAATTGACAGTACACACAATCAACAAAACATGTTGCTATGGTTACTTAGCCATAGTGTGCCACTGTATAGGTTGGATATATAAGGAGTATCTCCTTAACATTTTTTTCATATACGTAAATACCTAATTAGGATGTTTTGAATTACTCGCAATGATCAAGTCATTTAAAAATTACCTACAATATTTTTCGATATTAGAAAATAGTATTGTGTGACAAAATAGCTACTTATATTCCAAAATAAAAATTAGTACATTGTGTCAATTCTACATTTCGTGTATCCGTAGCATAAAGACATTTATTATCTGTGGAAATAATTTCGACCATAGCTACAGTTTGGTATTAAGTTGTCTTGGCTTTATTCATCTTTTGTAATAAGGTTTGGTTTATAGGTCGACTCTAAAGATAGTTGAAGACAAATTGGTTGTCGACCAAAGTCGAGTTTAACGAGTTTTTTGTAATAAGGCCGAAACGGACTACAAAGAGTTCCAATAATAGTCCGTTATCTAATCCCAAAACGAAAACCTAAAAATTACTAATGAATTTTCAGAATTCATTGCAAATCTTAAATAGCTTAAGATTTCAATGCCTGTAAATAGGTACTGGGGCGGGTTTTCTTAAGCTCTCCCTATTTTACAGACTTTATTATAATATTATAAAATGAATTTATCTTCATTAGTCTTCAGAATTTACACGAAGGCTTAAGTAAAAGGAGGTACTTGTACTCCAGAGTATTAAAGGAAAGAGTACACGTAAGTAGCGGAAGTGTTTGGAAATATTAATGATTTTTATAAAGCGAAAGAAGTAGTTTTTTATACTATTGGGTAAGTAACCAGTGAAAGATTGATGATTACGACAGCTGAAAAATATATGGTCCACATTACCCAGATCCAAACCGCACTTGCAAATCGAATTATCCCTAATCCGAAGCTTAGCCAAGAAGAATGGGGCGCACGTAAACGGCAAACTGTTGAAGTAGTGGCTTTATCAGCCTTTTCAAATTGAGAAAACCATGGTTTATGTGGTATTTCCGGTGGAATATCACCGTAATCACCTTTCAAGGTCTTCGAAACTTGCCATTGCTTAATCCATGAGTTATCTAAGACATTGGGCTGGAAAGTCAAAGCATCATAGGGTGAGGAATATAAAGGCCTCACATGATATTGAAAAAGTGGATTGGGCACACTAATATACAGTATATTGGAACGGAGAAGACACGGGGTTTCATTAGAGGAACTAGGATAACCATATAGAGCAGATAACTGGAAGAAAAGGATGGTAATAGTTTTGAACTAGTTAAAAAGATCTATTTGCAAGATATTGTCTACGTAATGAGAGAGGAGGATAAACACGCTCAACTTGCATGGATTTTATAGTGGATTACTTGATTGCCCCCAAAATAAAGCGCAATCATTTTGACTGAATTTTATCTATCTTTTGTTAGTGGGAGTTGTCAATAGTTTTCGCTTCTTTTCGTTTTTTAAGGGCTTATTTCTTTTAACCAGCGAAAATTCTAGACTATTCCTTCCACACGAAGACTAGTGACCGCTGGTTTTAATCGGTCTGGTATTGAAAACGAACACGAGATTGTTAGCTGATAAGCCAGCAGTACAACCACGTACCTAAACATTTTACAACCTTCATCTATAGCTAATAATCTAACGAATATTTGGCAAATTTTCTTTGAAAACAATTATACTCTCGTTGACAGTTTGTTCGTCTTTTCCAATAAATTCTTCCTGAGCTCAATAAATATTAAATCGTTCTAAAGTTCAAACTTGAAACTTTAAAATGTCAATATCAAAGTTGATTGTAATGTCAAAAGTTCAAGATCCATATGCAGGTTTCCACAAATCACTGCAATAACCACAGCCATAACTGCAAAGAGCGCGTTTACCACGCGTCTAGACATCGAAACGACCTCCCAAGCCAATATGTTCCCTTCCCAGTTGAAAAAAACTCCTTTATTCGGCCATTTTCATAAACATACAGCTCCGACGCGTTAATCTGGGGAAACAAGGAAATGGTGATGGTAATACTGACTGTTATTGTGGGGGATGGCGGATTATTCGATTAAGGGCTTGTGGGGTATTTGTAAGATGTAGATAGATACAATGTGTAGAATAATAGACATCTGGAGTGCAGTTAGTTCGTTTCAAAATAATCTACAATGATTACGAAAGAGTCAATGTGAACAGTTAATTGAGTACCTTGCATGACTACTTAGTACTTTACAACATTGTATCTGTACTTTACAACATACTCGTAGTATGTAGCATTCAATATTTTTTAATCGAATTATTAAATAAACATATTATATTATGGGTGTGTAATTGTGTATTCCACAGAGATTTTTTTTTGTACCCTCTCTAAAAAATCTTAAAAGACAGATCGTTTTAGGTTACTCAGTTTTGAGTTCGATTTTTGGAAATGGAATATGATTGATGGAATATGAAAGTAATCAATTTCAAAGATTTTTTTTTTATTAACTTTCTACAAAGTAAGTTTTATTTTCTAATACTTTTTGATAACGAGACGAGCGTGTCGTTTGCCTGATCGTAAGCATAACGCTAGACCATAACAATTGCAGTGCCACTCAGAACTTTGAAACACAAAGGCTTGCGCCGCACTGCAGTGCGCTCGTTACCCTGAGGCATTAGGTATTAAGGGGCTACTCCAGATATTTCAGGGTTTTTCCACCAAGATGCTGGGTCAACCACATACGTGATCAACTTGAAACTAACATGTATGTTTTATGAGACCTTTATCTCTCTATGATTGAAGACAAAAACACGATTGATACATTTTCATTCGATACATTTTCTTATCAAAAATTATGCTTTTTTCAGTGTAAAATACACTTTTTTACTCAACGGCTTAAATTTTATTTTCAAAATAATTACTCACACCAAGAAAATATATTGTACTATCTACTGACGAAGACAAAATTTACCTAGAAAAATTATTAACCTGTTAATAAAATAAATTAGATTTGAGACTTACGTCATTTAGTTCTGAGTTAAAGTGTGTTCAAACAGTGCACACTAAATTCGACCTTATTACGCTGGCACCTCGCGTTATAATAGTTATCCGAAGCGAGCAGTCCTCAGTATAGCGCCGTGCGCCGATGCGGGTGGACCTGTGATTGTTTTTGTCACAAGCGAGCATGCAACTTTCGATATTACAATAGGGAACAAGGACAATAAGAAATTATATGTTCGCAAAAGAGAGAACCGTTTGGTAGATTGTGCAAGAAAAAAGAAGCAAAGATGTAATTACTCGGAGTTATGGTCTGATTATTTTTCTTGGCATATATACCTATTACCCAGTCATATTCCTGGCAATTTTTATCCGACTTCAAAAAAGGATGAGGTTCACAATTCGTCCGTTTTTCGTATTTGTTTTTTGATGATACTCGATTTCTGTCCTAAAAATTGTCAAACGATAGAGATTCTTTTACTCATGGTAAAATATTTACCCGACTTCAAAAAAGGAGGAGATTGACAATTCGTCCTTTTTCCTATTTTTTTTATGTTACTCGATCTCTCTCGTAATAAAATAGTCAACCGATGGAGATTCTTTTTCTCATGAGTACAATTTTAACCGACTTCAAAAAAGGAGGAGGTTGTCAATTCGTCCTTTTTTCCTATTTTTATGATGTTACTCGATTTCTCCCCTGATAAAATTGTCAATCGATAGAGATTATTTTTCTCATGAGTACAATTTTTACCCGACTGCAAAAAAGGAGGAGGTTCTCAATTCATAGTTTTTCGTATTTTTTTGATGTTTCTCGATTTCTCTCCTAATAAAATAGTCAACCGATAGAGATTCTTTTTCTCATGAGTACAATTTTAACCGACTTCAAAAAAGGAGGAGGTTGTCAATTCGTCCTTTTTTCTATTTTTTTGATGTTACTCGATTTCTCCCCTGATAAAATTGTCAATCGATAGAGATTATTTTTCTCATGAGTACAATTTTTACCCGACTGCAAAAAAGGAGGAGGTTCTCAATACATCGTTTTTCGTATTTTTTTGTTGTTACTCGATTTCTCTCCTAATAAAATTGTCAATCGATAGAGATTCTTTTTCTCATGAGTACAATTTTTACCCGACTGCAAAAAGGAGGAGGTTCTCATTTCATAGTTTTTCGTATTTGTTTGATGTTTCTCGATTTCTCTCGTAATAAAATAGTCAACCGATAGAGATTATCCTCGCTGCTTCGTCCTCGAGATTACCAATAACTATTAATACACATGTAGTTACACCGTACGGTGACGCCAGTTTGCACTGATAGTTGAGAATATTACAATTATTATTATTTTTATTTGGGTACTTTATTTTCCTCCTTACTCCAACTAGATAAAACTTCATTCACAGTGCAGTGCTCCGCCAGTTAGTACATTTTTCAGCATTAGTCAGTTTTCCAGGTAAAAAATGGGTAAACGGAAACACTCGAAAGACGATAATTACGAGTACATTGCAAAAAAGTTAAAAAAAACTGGAAAGAAAACTTAAACGTAGCCGTAAGAAGCGGCATGTCTCCTCGTCTTCTACAAGTTCTGGACCTAATGTCGACGACACAATGTTGGCAGACAAAGAAGGTTAGTTCTCCATGATTTGATACAAAGAATGTCCCTTCAGACAGTTACATGATAAGTCAGTGATATGATTAGACGATCCTCGTAGGATTATCATTTCGCTGACAATACGGTAACAAGGTCAATCGAGGAAGGGTGGCCTACACTTTACTGGAATAAAATTAGTATTAGTAGGCAGTTACATGATAAGCCAGTGTTATTGTGTTATCACTTCACATCATTGGCAATACGGTAACAGAATTTAATTATGTATGTATACAGTTAGGTGATATAATCACGTTAACTAATAGCATACCAAATTATCGGCGTAACAGCCTAAGCTCGCACCGCGCATCCAGCGCGTAGGCGCTGCACCGTCCTGGCGGCGGCAATGTAGCTAGTTATTTTTTAACTTTAAAAATACAGCTACTTACAGTATCATAGGTTATCTACCTATCTTTTTATCCAATTCTAAGAACAGATTGCTTGAGATCGGCTCCATATTTATCTATGGCTTTAGGTGTCATAGAAATAATTTTGTATACCTTTATGGCTTATAATTCGATATCTACCTACATATAATACACATTGCAGCGGTTATTTCGTATAACTCAAAATTTCAGACGACTCCACGGTCGAAATTGATCCTCTTGTGAATGAAGAAGTGGAAATTTTCGAGTCTGCGCCTACAGTTATAAATACTGACCCCGTCCCTTCAACAAGTGCCGAGCCCACGCCGTCTACGAGCGCTTGTGTGCCGGCTGTGCCGGCCCCGTTTATCGAACCGGAGGAGGAATTGGCTGTAGAACCAGACGCTGACAATGGTATTTTCGAGTTACTAGGTGATGACCCGTCTATAACTACGTCGTATGGTAAAGAAATTAATCCCGATCTCGCAGTACGGCTTCAACACTTTGTGACGACAGGCCTATCAAAAGAACTTCGCAAAGACCTGCAGGGTAAATACTTACCGCCCAGCAACTGTACTCTTATTGATGCTCCGCTTCTCAACCCGGAGATTAAAACAGCTGTATCGGATATTGTACTTAAAAGGGCTTACACCAAAAGTTTTGAAAGATGTAAATTTTAAATCTATTAAATGACCCAGACAATTACTACAGATATATGTATTTACCAACCACACTGCAACCCGATTTTGACTGGTTCTCTCGGGCTTTAGATAAACCTGTTAATAGCATTAAATATGATGAATACTCGTTGGAAATTTTCAGTGATGCTTCAACTACTGGGTGGGGCGCCGCGTGTGGTAGGGAAACTGCAAGCGGTGCTTGGACTGAGTTAGAACGTGCAAAACATATTAATTATTTAGAAATACGAGCAGCATTCCTTGCTCTTAAAGTTTTTGCCAAGGACTTATCTGATTGTCAAATTTTGCTTCGGATTGACAATACTACCGCCATTTCGTACATAAACCGTATGGGTGGCGTACAATTTCCACATCTTACGCAAGTTACACGAGACTTATGGCAGTGGTGTGAATTAAGGCGCATAATAGTTTTCGCTTATTACATAAGTTTGGCAGAGAATTCGATTGCAGATGCAGAGTCTAGACGAATTCACCCAGATGTTGATGAGTGGGAACTTGCTAGCTTTACTTTTAATAAAATTGTCAATGAACTTGGAACACCTAAAATTGATATATTTGCTACTAGACTTAATAAAAAGTGCAGCAAATACATCTCATGGAATAGGGATCCCGATGCGTTCGCTACAAATGCTTTTACTGTATCTTGGTCGCAATTTTTTTTATGCTTTCCCACCTTTCACGATGATACTTAAAAGTCTACGTAAAATTAAGAAAGAAAAAGCTGTTGGTATTGTTGTAGTTCCTTGGTGGCCTACGTAGCCGTGGTTCCCTTTATATAAGAAATTTCTAGTTTCAAAATTAATTTATTTTCACCCTAGTGTTAGTCTTATATTGTCTCATTCCAGCAATCGTCAAGTGCACCACCGGCTTACACTGGTTGCCGGAGTCTTATCAGGGCGTCCATTCTAAGGAGACAAATTCCTCAATCGTCTGTGCACGTAATAATAGCGTCTCTATCTGATAACTCAATCAGACAGTATGACACGTGCTTAAAAAAGTGGTTTGACTTTTGTAAAATTAATAATTACGACATTCTTGATACGTCTATTTCTAATGTGATAGCCTTTCTTACGCAACTTTTTGATTCAGGAGCTCAATACGGTACACTGAATACTTGTAGATCAGCATTATCATTAATTCTTGGCCCTCAAATTGGCTCTGATGATAGCATCAAACGGTTCTTTAAAGGAGTATTTCGATTACGAACCCCCTTAGCAAAATATAATTTAACATGGGATACATCATTAGTACTGAATCATATGATTAACTGGTATCCCAACGAATCAATAAGTCTAGAAAATCTTTCTAAAAAATTAATAACCCTTTTTGCTCTGGTCACAGCACATCGAATGCAGACGTTCTCTAAAATTGATATTAATAATATTGAACGTTTCTCTGATCACATAATAATTAAAATGCCTGATCTCATTAAGACATCCCGTATTGGCTCATCACAACCTATTTTATCGTTACCTCTTTTTCGCGAGAAACCCGAAATATGTCCAGTCGAAACTTTGCAAGCATACCTTAATGCGACTGAGTCCTTACGAAAAAATCATAGTAGCCTCTTCGTGAGTCTAAAACGACCACACCATAAAGTAACCTCGCAAACTTTGAGTAGGTGGGTTAAAAAACCCTTGATGAATGTGGTATAGATTTGTCAACTTTTACAGCACATTCTTAAAGACATGCAGTTACATCTAAGGCTAAAAAATTAGGTATTAATCTTGATTTGATTAGGAAGACCGCTGGCTGGAGCGGTAGTTCCAATACATTTGGAAAATTCTATAATAAGACTATTGTGTCTGAAGGTGATATGTCTTTTGCAAGAACAATTATATCAGAAGTATTACAAGAACACTAGTTCAATATTATGATTTTGGCATATATATTTTAAGTTTCATCATTAGCAGGTAGTCTCTACCAATAACATAATTATTTGGGGTAAATCTCAACAAATGTTATAATAATTGATCTATTGTGTCAATAAAACCAGATTTTTCACAAAGTAAACGGATCTTATATATTTCTCTCAAAATCTACATTTGTATTAATAGTTATTGGTAATCTCGAGGACGAAACAGCGAGGATAATTAATGATTAAACGAACTTACCTGTAAGTGAAGTTCTATCGTAATTATCCGAGCTGTTTCGTCTGAAGAGATTACCAACCCTCCCAACCCTAATAACCCAGTGTCAAAAATCTCAAAACTCTGAACTAAATGACGTTTTATCTAGTTGGTGTAAGGACAAAAATAAAGCACCCACATAAAAAAAAATTATTCTCAACTATCAGTGCAAACTGGCGTCACCGTACGGTGTAACTACATGTGTATTAATAGTTATTGGTAATCTCTTCGGACGAAACAGCTCGAATAATTACGATAGAACTTCACTTACAGGTAAGTTCGTTTAATCATTAATTCTTTTTCTCATGAGTACAATTTTAACCGACTTCAAAAAAGGAGGAGGTTGTCAATTCGTCCTTTTTGATATTACAAACAGACACTTCAATTTTATTTATTTGTATAGAGTACCATCAGTAAGTGTGGGAAAATGGGGGATGTTTCATATATCACGATATTTTCGTCGAAGTCGGTTCCCGCTTTTCAATTTTTATTGATTTGATTTACCTAATTATTTTCTCCATCATTTAAAACGGCGGAATATATGCGTTAGCGTAAACCATCAAACATTGCATTATTATTGAAATTAAAAAATAATATATACTATAATAATAAAGTATTCAAGGGTAAGGAAACTCTATTATGACATCTACGTTCCAGCGCGCAACCGAGAACGGCTCACGCTATAACGGCTCGGGCCGCGGCGATCTAGCAGTGGTCTATCGCCGCGTAATATTAGCGGGGTGTGAGCTCCGGCGCGGCAGTGCTTGTTGCGCGTTGCGGGGTGTGGAGGCGGAGCAAACGTGGGAAAATTATATTGAGAGCCTCGTCTTAAGTCTCATAAGCCCAGTAATTTCACTGGTTACTTTACTCATCAAACCGGAACACAGTAATGCTTGCACATTACTGCTTGGCGCCAGACTTCACTCACAAAGCGATGGTACCAACCCAGCCGGACACTCACAGAAGAGTTAGTCCTACCACCTAGTAGTTTAATATTTTACTCAATTTTTATGTATTTTATGTTACTCGTGGCCTCCGGCATTTATGGATCTATTTAAATGTCTGACCCCAACGAACAATCTGACCTCAGGGTGGTCCCACATATTATTTTGGTATTCGGATAGACGTTTGTCCATCCTAAAGTCGTTTCAATAACTTTTTATTGTTACCGACTACGCTACGCCATTTGTTTTTCAAGAAATGACTGAAATTAAATCAATAAATTTTGTAGTACACCTCTTACTGTCGCACTTAGTGTAGTTTTACAATGTAAATAAACGCTAATCAAAATGTAAATAAGCGATAAATAAAAGGAAAAAACAAGTCTCCTAATTTCCCTTGTCTCACCAGCTCAGCAGGGGCGGGCGGGGAGTAGCGGGGGGAGTACAAAGCAAAAACCGGGAACATGTGTGGGGAGATTGGTTCAGATTGGATGTGTGAGGGAAAATTGATTCCAAAGAATTTTGTCTGCGTGGAGGATACATAGGGTCTCGAAGGTTAGAAGTGAATGAACTTATTTCTGGTGTATATTTAAATTTTTAAGAATACCTCTCGTAAGCAAAAAATGGGGGATGGAATTTTATATTTCGCGATGTTTGTCGAGGTCGGTTCCCACATTTTTTAGAGCAGTTTATTATATTTATTTTTCAAAATAGGTACGTTAGTCCTTCATTTGCGCAGGAATACTTAGAGCAGCGGATCGACGTGATTTTGCATAGAGATCATGTAAATCGTGCCTAAATTGCTATGAACATGTACGAATGTATTTAATTTGCTGTACATCACCCCTTACCAATTTTTCATTTATCTAATCCATCCTATAAGGTTGTAAGAGATTGCTTACAGCGATGACACCGCCGATTGTGTTATCGTTATTTGTTAATCATTCCTTTTTTCATGCAATAAAGAGTTATTGTTGTAAACTTGAAACTGTTGCGGGTGAAATACACCATGATTGCCGCGACCATTGTATGTATTGTCGTAGAACAGTTTGCGGTAGAACGCTACCGTAAACTTCCGTTTGTGCCGACCAAGACCTTTGTACTTGTAGCTGAAACTGAGTTTCACGAGTAAACTGAGTTTGCGTTATACATTGTTTAGTTTCGTTGACCGACATCGTTGCTTCTCAGACATTTTATTTAACTTCATCAACGAACAACTTCACTTTTCAAAGAGTGTACTAAACTAATGAATTTATACCAGGTGGTAGGAACTCTTCTGCGACAGTCGGCCTATGTGGGTACCACACAGTGGTCAAACGCTAACCTACCAAAAATAAACCTTTTAATTTAAAGTTGGCAGTTTTAACGGCACGGGAGGTAGTATACAAGTCACGTCACGGTGACATAAAAGCTGTCAAACTGACATTTAACTGCCGAACAGTAACTAGTGCCGTGTCGTTACGGCCGGGTCCACAAAGTTTGAGACCCCTCTGAGGTGCTGGTAGGTACATCTGGCTACCAAAATAGATATGTTTCGAGTTAAACTTAGCTATAATGTGAAAATAAATGTCTAACTATATCTTCAAATAATGATGTGCTCTTGTAGCTTGCACAGTCGACTGCAGCTTGCAGTAGTATCAAATTTTGGAATGTATGGGTAAATGATAATGCTAAAATAAGTGTACTGAGGCAGGTGGTGAACAAACTAAACGTAGACCTTGAGACCGCTATATGTTTGATTGCAAAGTAGAAGTGTGATAGCAGCTGCATGTTTGGCACTCGTTACATGGTCAACATGATTTATGGCTATCCATGCCACATAAGTATTGTACCGTCTAATGTGACGCATGATGGAAATCTAGTCCGAGCGCTAACCGTGGTATTCGAGGGAGTGAAAGAGACAGCACTTCTGGCCCTATTGCTGTTCTCGTCTGTTTCACAGGTTTTGATGGTTTTTCTTCAAACCATGTTTGAGCTTGTAATACCACGCTTGTGCCAAACTATGATTATTTTAACAAGAACAGGAAACATGCATGACCGTGTAATAGCGACCTTTCGATCTGAAGGGCAAAGTATTACGTGAATTACTGAGCATAGATATGAGGGCTGATGTTTCACGGAGACCAGAGCGTGGAGCAGTACCGCGCAGAGTAGAAACGACGGACGACTTCACGACTGCTGAGCTGCCTTGTAATAGACAAATAACATTTATCTACAATTCCTTAAAATTACGTAGTTTCGTAAACTCGGTCCAATTTAGGTGTAGACATAGTCGGCGAGTGGTCGACTGCAAGCAGTCAAAGTACAATTCAGCGACAGAACTACGACACAAGGTGGTAACACGACCCGCTGACTAATGAAAGTGTACAAACTACTAAGTTTAAATGAAGCCCGGGTGTGGCGCACCGAGCGCCACCGCGGTGTGCCACAGTGACACTCGCAGAAGATAAACTTACGTTAATCAATGATATCAACAATTGGTTTGCAATATTTTAGCTACGAAACGCTCAGTCACGAATATATACTCTAGACCTACTAGAACACACTGTATTTAAAAATTAGGACCTACCAGGATCATGCTTCCACAACATCCGGGCATTTAATCAAATTTGCTTTTTTATATCTGCCAACATTTGTCCTGTTACAGAAATTGAATCCACAACTTTCCAAGAAGCTACAGAAAGGACGCCCTATCAACACCAAGGCAGTTTCTATTTTATTTTTATCCATCCATTTGATAACTGCACATTGGATTAATTCATTTTAATATGAATAAGAAATTAAGAAGACATTCTGAACAAACAATTTTATACTTTTATTAACAAATGCATAATATTGACTTGATATTTGGCTAAATGCGGTTTAAAATATTCTGGAAAATTATGCAAAACCTAGAATAGAGAAATACTATTGAACACCACTACAAATACTACCTCCGCAAAGAGAGGTCCCACTGCCGCTGTTACACTGTGTCTATTAATCTATAAGGTTCTCTTCTGTTTGTTAATTTAACAGCTCCGTACATTTAATTGCGTTCTGTATTTACCTATTTCATCCAATAACTTTGTAAGTAGTAGGTACCTCTATCAAGTAGCTGTCGCTTATTAGATGTCTCAATAAACATGTCTTTAGTATCGGTAGGTAGTAGAAGAAACAAATATTTACGCACTTAAACCCTACACTAGGATTCCCTTTGTCGCAGTTGGTATGGACACACACAGAAAACGCAACACTAACACCCAAGACACGAGAACAAACTTTATACTCACCACACAAAATCTGCCGCAGCCGGGGATCCCTATACAGGGTGAGTTTGAATTGGTATGTTATCCCGGAAGGGGGAGATTGGGACCATAGTTGTCGACAAGTTGTGAGAACCTCCCTTCGAAAACAAAAAAAAAGAAACTTCAAACGGCTACCTGTTGCAAGTTGCGCGACATTTTCAGAATTTTTTTCTAAGTCTCTTCTAATCAACATTTCCGTTTGACAAAGTTCAACACAGGTCAAGTGGATCAGCTGATCTAGGCTTTCCGGAAATTCTGTAGTAGAATTTTGACGTAAACTTTAAATGCCTTTACTTCAATTAAAAATTCCGAATTTCAAAAACTAGTAAAACAAATGTTGTTGACCTTCAGGAGGACATTGACCCCCTTCGGGATAACATGCCAATTTAAACTCAGGTTGTATATTATCATGTTTTTAACCATGACAACTTAACGTTTAGTTATTTACTTCCTTTTAATAAAAGAATGTTTTGGCAGGAACGGAACGTAACAGACATCGCGTTTAGTTTTCAAAAACTTTTTCGAATGTTAATGAGTATAAAGTGGACGGTTTATTTATAGTAATGTATAACGAGACAAGCGAGTTGTTTGCCTGATGGTAAGCATAACGCCGGCCCATAACAAAACTACTAAGAACTTTGGAACACCCTGCGCGGCATTGCAGTGTATTCGATACCCTGAGACATTAGGTACCTATAAGCCCAGTAGTTTCACTGACTGCTTGTCAAACCGGAACACAGTAATGTTTGCACTAACTGCGTGGCGGCACTACACCTAAAAGTTACAATAAACAACCGAATCGCTAACTAATCTCAATAAACTCTGTCATAAATACATTTATGGCAATTAACGTTTATTTCGTATTTCGTTTGAATTAGGTGTGTATATTAAAACATTTACACGCTAGCTCATGGCATCGCCCGTGTGACTTATTACCATGAATATAAATTATAAACCATGGCAACTATCAGGTAGGATCGCCTCGAAATTTACCTGAAACAAAACAAAGTGTTTTTAGTACAACCAACATGAAAAACAAACATTCCTAAATAACTTAATGAAGAAAGGGTTTAAAAACCTGTACCTACGTACTACTGTGACTACGGAAAAAATTCAGAAATACACACACAAATTCTTGCATTTATAATATTAGTATGACTAGGTGTTTTACTAGGTGGTAGGAGGCGTGTCCGTCTGGGTTAGTACCACCGCTTTGCTCGTGAAGTCTGGTGCAAAGCAGTATTATGACTGTGTTTCGGTATGATGAGCAGAGTAGCCAGTGAAATTACCATCTCAGGGTAACGAGCGCACTGCAGTGCCGCGCAGGCCTTTGTGTTTCACAGTTCTGAGTGGCACTGCAATTGTTATGGGCCGGCGTTATGCTTAGATACCATCAGGCAAACGACCCGCTCGTCCAGTTATCAAACAGTACGCTGGTCTGTTTCGTATATTCATTCCTATTGAAATTTTTGATATTTTTCGTTACTTTCTTACTCAATCAAGCCGGAAAAACGAAATAGATCTAGCTGAAAGCTGCACAAACAGATAAAAATTCGTACTAACGCAATACTATTGCGTTAAGAGCCAGAATTCGGCCGCACGGATTTCAGTTTTCACCCCCACTTCCCCGGAACAAAATGTACCCCTGCAACACCTAGCGCCATTTTCACAATTATAAATTTGCGGAACCAAACACTTCCAAGTATGTATTAGCGCCATCTGATTAGGACTGCTGGGACTACGTTTCAATACGCACACGCCACACGCCATCTGTATTTTCATACAAGAACTAGCTGTGAATGATATAGCCAGTTTGCGACAGTAAATGATAGTACATACACGCATAGTGTATTATGAACCCCGATTTTGACTCATTTCGTTTCTTAACAAATATCAATATTTTTAATAAATGTAAGCTGTAGAGTAAAACTCCCGCATAGATACGACATGCATTTTATTTAAAAAAAAATATCAAAGTTGCCATACAACCGGGTCATGACATTAACAAAAAATATATATATAAAAAGAACTGGAGGACTTATTTGAGTTTTTATTTTATTATATAATCATATACTTCATAAAACACCTTCTGACTAGATTTTGTCATTTTACTTTGTGTAGATAACGAAATATGAATATTTTTATCCTCTTTCTTTATATTTTTTTTCTCGACTATAATGCCGTAATAGGTATCAGTTTATCGATATTATTAAAACCATAAACTAATTCCGCGTTATCTAGAAGTTATCAGCAATTTTTTCATTTTTGTCAGGGTTGTCACGTACGCACATCCGGATGCTTATGGTATTTTTATCCGGATCAATTCAAATTTCTTTATTCAGATGGGGCTCCAGGCCCGTCCCAAAGATGTAACACTAATCAAAATCAAGACCCAGAAACTCGTCGACATTATTTTAAAATAAATAGTGATTAGTGATGGCAAGTTTAGAGTGCCTATTTCTATTTTCTTTAAAAAAGGTGTAATAGATTCGCGTGAACCCATGTTGTAGATGCATGTCCCTACTCTCTCTTCTATACAAATAAATAAAATTGAAGTGTCTGTTTGTAAGAACAAAATTACAGATTTTTACTAAATATATATGAAATTATATACGGTACCTATAACAAAAACACAATTTTTAAAATGTTGTTTTTCTGTCTGTCTCTCTGTTTGATCCGGATAATTTCCGAAACGGATGGACTGATTTTGACAGGAGTTTCACTGGCAGATAACTGACGTTATAAGTAGTAACTAAGGCTACTTTTAATTTAGTAAAAGAATTAGGGTTCCGCGCCAAAAAATAAAACCCATGAAATCCAATATCTCCGTGCGGGTTAAACCGCGGGCAGCAGCTAGTATTAAATATATTTACCGACAGTAGCGGATGTTCACGTACAAATATGTTATATTTATAATAAATTGCTTTTAAATAAGCGGGAAACGACTTCGATGAAAATGTCGCAATATAGGTATGCACTTTCATCCCCCAATTTTCCACCCTTAGGGTTGGTATTCCTTCATGAAATTAGTAAATTTGTGTAATTAATATAGGGTGGTGCCCTGCCTACTTAAAACAATAATCATTTAAATCAGTTGACAATTGGCAGATAAATCAAATTAAGTCACCAAAAAAACTACAGATAACTGAACCTCCTCCTTTAATTGAAGTTGGTTAAAATATTAGTAGTTTGTTTCGTATGAAATATGAACAACAAAAAACCATAATTATCTCAAGAGAATATTTTCAGATGAGAAGGTGATGACCCTGGACCCGGATTAATCTGGATATAACATTAATTGCTGATAACTTCTAGATAACGCGGAATTAGTTTTTGGTTTTAATAATATCGATAAACGGATGCCTAAACAATCGTTTAATTTAGAAATCCCCGACTAATATATTATTGTTACTAATTACTAATATAGTATTGTAAAACATTGTATGTCCGGTTTACTCGGTTACAGGAATGATACTTTGTTTTTTTTATTTTTTTATTAATTATTGACAAGTGGAATATGGCAGGTAGGTAGTTTATAGGTAGGAGTATATGAATAGTATATAGTATATGTAGAGTATATAATAGTATATAGTATTTTATGATATTATATATTTATTTTTGCGGTTATCCGGATCAAATCGGGACGATTTTCAAAAAATCATATTTCTGGAACTAGATACCTTTGATACCTGGGAGTTTTACTCTTGCATTTTATTTAATTAAAACTATTAGGTTTTGCAGTAAAAATGGAATGACACAAAATCAGTCAGGAATTAGTCATAGTAGTTTATTTTATGCGAAATAAAATTTCCTTTAATTATTCATTCATTTTAATCTAAAGAGTTAGCCTGTGTGGTTTTTATGTTATTTGGAGTTAACTTTAAGACCCTTTATTTTTGCTTGCGAGTGTAGTAGGTATATTTATACTAATAAGTATAAAAATAGTTTTTCACCTCGCAAGCTCAGAAAGGTATTGTTTATCATTCGAAATCTGCGTGCAGAAGTACATTATATCCACTGATTTTATATAGCGTGGCGCGCGCAACGCCGCACGGTACGAAGTTGCATAGTATATTATGAACCCCAATTTTGTCTCGTCTCGTTTTTTTTACAAATAGGTATCAATAGTTTTAGTAAATTAATCTCTAGAATAACAAGGACACGACAAGTAGTTTTTTTTTTTTAAATTATCAAAGTTGCCCTACAATCGGGTCATGAAATTAACACAAAAAAATATTTAAAAAGAACTGCGGCGCAAGTACGGATGTCCTAACGATAAATTTGTCGAATCGAAAATACTGATAAATTTATCGAATGTTGCGAGTACCGAAGTCTGATCGTAAAATATTATAGTAGCTTTATATTCTCTTTGGATTTGGATTCGACCTAGCAATTCGATAACTTTTATAGGTTTTTCAAGGCTCGATAAATTATATAAAAAATCAATAAAACCCAATTTAACGAGTTGAACTGTCAATTTCATCGATCGAAAAGATGTACTTGCGCTGCTGGAGGACTTATTTGAGTTTTTATTTTATTATATTAGATAATCATACACTTCATAACACACCTGATCAGTTTTTGTCTTTTTACTTTGTGTAGATATCGAAATATAAATATTTTTATCCTTTTTCTTAATATTTTTTTCTTTCGGCTATGACGCCGTATTAAACTGAGATTTCAAAACTAAGCGATTGTTTAGACATATTTTTATCGATAATATTAAAACCGCAATCTAATTCCGCCGTATCTAGAAGTTATCAGCAATTAATGTTATATCCAGACTAATCCGGGTCCAGGGGGGTGACACCGTCTCACCTGAAAATATTCTTTTGACATAATTATGCATTTTTATTGTTAATATTTTATACGAAATGAACGTCAAATAATTTAACCGTCTTCAATAAAAGGTATTAATTACACAAATTTACTAATTTTATAAAAAACTACGGGTGGTATTCTTTTATCTAAGGGTGGAAAAATGGGGGATGAAATTTCATACCTATATCGCGACATTTTCGTCGAAGGTATTTCTCGCTCTTTCATTTCCGACTTTAAAATGGCCGAAAGAAAGAAGAAAATAAAAAGATCCCATTATCAGCTGAAGCAGTATATTTATTGAAACCTGTTGTTGAACAAAATATTTTATTTATTACTCCAGATGACCCTGATGATGAAAATGTAGTCATTCAGAATCTTCATTCTGAATGACTACGATTAAATTTGTATCTAACAATAACTCTTTGACCCTGTTTTTTAGCTGCTGTCATCGATGTAATTTCTATAATTATTACAAAAGAAAGAGTAGGTACTTGCCTCTACAACATGGGTACACGCGAATCTATTAGACACATTTTTTAAAGAAATAGGCACTCCATCACTAATCACTATTTATTTTAAAATAATGTCGGCGAGTTTCTGTCTCTTTATTTTGATTAGTGTATACTTACCTACTTGGGACAGGCCTGGAGTCCCATGTAAATAAAAAAAAAATTGATCCGGATAAAAACACTATAAGCATCCGGATGTGCGAAAGTGACAACCCTGACAAAAAAAGAAAATTGCTTATAAATTGTAGATAACGCGGAATTAGATTGTGGTTTTAATAATATCGATAAGAATATGTCTAAACAATCGTTTAATTTAGAAATCTCCGTCTAATACGGCATTATAGTCGAGAATAAAATATAAAGAAAAAAGGTAAAAATATTTATATTTCGTTACCTACACAAAATAAAAAGACAAAACTGGCCAGAAGGTATGTTATGAAGTGTAAGATTATATAGTAAAACTAGCTGCTGGCCGCGGTTTCACCCGCGCGGATATATTGGATTTTACGGTTTTTATTTTTTTGCGCGGAACCCTAATTTTTTTTTTTCTAAAATTAAAGTAGCCTTAGTTTCTCATTGTAACATCAGCTATCTGCCAGTGAAAGTCCCGTCAAAATCGGCCCAGCCGTTTCGGAGATTAGCCGGAACAAACAAACAGACGGACAGACAAAAATTTTAAAATGGTTGTTTTGTTATAGGTACCGTAATACTTTCGTATGCATTTGGTAAAAAGCTGATATTTTGATATTACAAACAGACACTTCAATTTTATTTATTTGTATAGATAAAAACTTAAATAAGTAAGTAGGTACTCCAGTTCGTTTTAAATATTTTGTTTTTGTTGATTTCATGACCCGGTTGTAGGACAGATTTGATAATTTTTTCAAATAAACTACCTGAATAACGAGATGAGACAAAATCGGGGTTCATAATAACAAGTGCGACGATGAAAACACAAAAAATAAAATTGTGCAAAAAGTGACCTTTGATGAGATTCGATATATGGTGCTAAGTGCAATCGTACGCCTTCGAGACCGAACGCTTCGACCACTAAACCAACACGACAGCTATGTGTTAGGTCGAAATTAGTAACATATTACTAGTACTTGTATTTTGTTTCCAAATTACAAAACGGAATTGTATCATCGTAGTTACAATGTCAACTCATTTCTCAGCTTACCCACAAGCTTGATAAATCAATTAGTTATTCACAGTTTGATTTACAGTTACAGCAATTTTATGATACATTTTTTCATCGGACCACAAATTTTCACTCTGATAAAATATGGTAACTTGATTCTCAAACTACTTGAATTATTTTATTTCGAATATTTTCGATCAGTTACAGTTAATTACGTGTTGACGTATTATATGTAGTATATTATATTATATAAATATATATATAACCCCTCAAATGTCGGCCGGAACCACGTCGGTCCGGCGATAAAAAAAAAACAGTTAGACCTTATTCAGTGGTGATAAGGTTCAAAATAGGTTGACCTATAATAAAATTACTATTAAAATTGCTAAGGTGGGGGAAACAGGTATTTTTCCCCCGCGCCAGCTCCTTTGGGACCCTCGACACTGGATGGGTATGTATATATATATATGGTGGTATATATATATATAACTAAAACCGACAAATTGGTGGGATTCGAACCAACACCTATATCCATTATTATAGGAGGTAGGTAATACCTACTTACTTCTCCCGTACCTAAGGCTAATATTCCACCCGTCAAAGATCTTTGACCAAGTTGCCTTTGATCGAAGAACTTGGATGACTTCATCAAATCATCTAGGAACGTCAAAGTTTGAACAAAGACCAGAAAACACAAAAAAAAAATTGTGCAAAAAGAGCCCTTGCTGAGATTCGATATATGGAGCTAAGTGCAATCGTACGCCTTTGACGACACGCAATCTATGCGGTCGAAATTGGTAACAGAACTTGTTTTTTATTTACAAATTAGGAAACCGATATGTATCACAGTTTTAATGTCAAATCATTTCTCAAAGATTGATAAAACAAATTCGCCTAATGTACATTTTTTTATAAGATTGTTTACCCATAAATATGAGAGTTTTATTTGTGTAAATGTCCTGGAGAAAAGTGACACAGGTCCGTCTAGCAGCGCGGATCGCCGCGGAATGAGATAGAGCGTGAAGCAAAACACGCGAGTAACAAGAGAAAAGAGAGCGCCACGATGTTGCCGCTGCTCGAAATTAAAAACGTAAGCGACATTTCTAAAAATCCATATTATGTAAAAATAAAACAATTAATCAAAAAAGTAGCTCGGTCGATTGTTTTCTTATTATTTGGAGTATATTTAAGTGAAATATAAGACCGATACACTTTCGTGTTTAGGATATACAAGGGAATAACTTAATTTTCAGGGTTGCGTTTGACATTTTTTTTTATCGAGACTTTTACCTTAATTCGTGTTTTTAACCCGGTCGATTAGTCATTTATATCCTCGAGTATAACGTATTAAAATATCAATACTATACAGTAAGCAGGAACGACACAATATGGGTGGCAATATTGACTATTCTGGGCCTTAATCCGGAGATTGCAGGTTCGAGTCCTGTCACGGTCGCCAGATGTAAAAACCTTAATTTATTATTACAAAGTACTAGTTGCAGGTTTATTGTAGGCATACCAAACTGTTGTTTCGCATTTCAATCACTTTAATTAATAAACACTTAATAAATTCAGTACTACATGTTAGCCATCTTTTTTCACTCGTATATGTAGCTAGCTACTTTTTTTAGAAGATGTATATTTTTGCAACTGTGTTGCCCTTATGGAAAAAACAATTGACGTTTTGCTTTACCGATCTGTGACAACTATACTTTCAATTACGAAAAATACTAATAATACATTCTCAGGGAAGAACGGATATCGCGAGTAAAGTCGGGGTGCGCAACCAATTCAAAATAAATTTGTTAATTTTTTTCACCACACGGATTGTTTCTTAATTTACCTATTTTTCACAATCCGTATTAATAATAAAAGGGCAATTAATAATACAATAGGGCCTACCCCTGTCATTATTGTTACGCCCTGTGACCTTGCGGGGTCAAGGCCTATCGTGCCCTGGGGACTATGAAAAAACATAAGACGAAATTTTTAGAAAAGTTAGGTTGGTTTTTATGCTAGCATTATTACTGTGGATTTTAAATGATTTATTATTTTTATGTTTAGCTCGTCAATTATGTTCCACAACATAAAGTACACTATAAATAGAACACAAATTAAAGGGAAGCAGCTGTCAGTTATTTTTTGTCCCTTATGATAGAAATATCGCTTATTGAATATAGAAAATTGACACGGCAACTGAACACAATAATTTGTTTTCTATATTTGTTGGGTTATTTGTACATGAATAGTATTTTTATATTTTTTATATTATTATCTCGAAAATGGCTTTAATGATTTCGATGAAATCCCAAGACACAAAGGTTTATTGTATGGGTCTAAAAATACATCTGTCAAAGTATTAGAAAATATGGTGTTTTAGGGTAGCCGAGCCTTTATCCTCCACATACTGTATTTTTATGACGCCTGAATTGATATGTGTCCAAATTCATCGATTTCCATCAGGTCAAACATGGGTAGCTCCCTTTCAACCCCTAGGGTTAAGGCCTCACACCCCTGCGTTATGTAAACATATCGATTATACGAAGCACCGCCATTGCTGTTATCATAAGTATTTTTAGAAACAAGCGTAAAACTTTACCTAGAATATAAAATAGGTATCGTAGACTCATGAGAAATTCGATCACAAACTCGTAACTTAAGTTGTGCTCTATCAAAATAAATTTTCAAGACGGAATGAAGCTAGACGCGAGTGGTAGGCGTCACGCGGTGAGACGCGAGAAATTTAATCAATTTACATGTTCCTGCTCCTTGTTCTCTGCCCCATTTAAGCATTTAATATTGAAGGTAATAATGACCTGGCTAGTTACCACCCTCGAATTTAAAATCTGTCGCTAAGCACCTATACGTGTGTTCCGCTCTTGTTTCAATAAAAACTTTATCTATCTATCTCTTAGCATTTATCTCCTGTCTCTCCCCAGTGTTAGTAACAGGCCCATATTTTGCTACTGTATATGAAGCGGATGTGCTGTTTGTTTGGGGAGAAGGGATTCATGGGAAAATATGGGACCAAAGTGAAAGCTCAGGTCGGAAAAATATTTGTCTTTTGTCACGTAGCGTACCTGTGTTGCACGTAATCTTTTATTATTAGCTTTGAAAAAGGGGAATCTACATTGGTTTATTTAAGTAGCTTCCAAAAAGTGGGTGTATTTTTTATTATTATCAGACTGTTTCACAGATCAATGACAAAAATACAGTAAACTATATTTGAACCTTTCGCGGTTATTAATCTATTCTATAAATTAAATATACATATAAATTATACAAATAAATAAAATTGAAGTGTCTATTTGTAATGCCAATATAACAGCTTTTCACTAAATCCATATGAAAGTATTTAAGGTACTAAAATAAAAATTAAATATTTTGTGTCAGTCTGTTTGTTCCGGCTAATCTCCGAAACAGCCGGACCAATTTTGACGGAACTTCCCTGGCAGATAGCTGATGTTATAAGGAGACTACGTAGGCGAAACCGCGGGGCAAGTCAGCATTTTGTAAATTGTAACGGGATATATTTACCGTGATTGTTATTGAGCGATACTGGCAATATCGGGTGTACGTAACTCAATAATAATCACGGTAAATATCGCATTACAAGGTATTAAAACTAATAGAACTTTTGTATATTTATATTTTCCCTACTGGGTTTTACATTTCTTTGATTTTCGAGGCCGAACAAAGAAAAGTTACCCTAAATATTAAAACACGACAATTCCATTTGTTATAATCTGGCAACATAAACCTCTGAAAGGAATTACACAGAAAGCGTATTATTATTAAAGAGGTATATTCCCGAGCGTGTAGGGAATCGATTCCAAAGAAGAACTTTTCATGCTATGAGTATCTTGTACGCAGAGTTTGTTTGAAACTTTTTAAGTTGATAAGAAAATACAGACGCGAAGGTTTTATAAAACATTTCATTTGGAATTTAAAAAAATATATATTAAGAGTATTGTTATTGGACTGTTATTTTATTCTCCATAGGTAACGGATTGATCATAGAGGCAATGTCGTCGAAAGTTGTTATCAAAGTAAACCTAGAATAGACAGGCATAAGTTAAGCTGCCAGAACAGACAAGAAGAAAAAAGAAAGGATTTTAAAAGAATGCCGACGAGTTTCTTGCCACTCTTCTAGATCGTAAAGAATTTTGAATTTTAATAGGTGCCCACAAACATCTTAAATTTCTAAATCTGAAGTTTAATAAGCAAAGACTCGCGAAAAGCAAATATAGCATCTGACTTATGTACCTAGACAGTCTTTTTCTTACACGACAGACAGACAACCTTACAAATGAAGGTGTACTTAAGTTTCCGGTTATTACAATTTTGGGTATGTAACAAAATATTGCTTCAATATTTTAGTAAAACGCAAAGTGATTTGTTTCGTAACTGTATTACGACAGTAGATCCAAATTTATACAAAGTATCACAAACTTTTCCCACTTGACAAAGTTTACAACATTTTCATTGCGGGGAAGACACGTGTTTCGGAAACAAGCAGAACTGCGAAATTATGACGTTGTAAAAGTTTATTTCGGCATACATACGCTACTGTAAAATACTGTGGAATGATAGCTTTCGAATCATTGTATTTAATTTATGCAACTACAATATTTTGGCGCTCAACGTTGGACTCGCTTTGTTTTGTTGTTGTATTAACTGCTGCCTGCGGTTTTACCCACGCGGAGATATCTCATAGGTTTTATTTTTTTGCGCGGAACCCTATTATTCTAAAATAAATGTAGCCTATGTTACTTCTTGTAACATCATCTATCTGCCAGGGAAAGTCCTATCAAAATCGGTGCAGCCGTTTCGGATTACATGGAACAAACAGACAGAACGACAAAAATTTTTAAAATTGTGTTTTTGTTATTGGTACCGTACTACGATTTGTTATAGGTACGTAGGTAAGTAAGGTACATTCATATGCATTTAGTAAACAGCTGTTATTTTGACAATACTTCACACTAACATACACTTCAATTTTATTTATATGTATCTATAGATATGTACCAATAGGCTCTTATTTGATATTACGATCAGAAAACATAGGCATAATACGAAACAAAATAGTTGAATATTGATTAAATATTAATCAAAAGCACGCTCACAAAATAAAACAAACTTACTCGTATGTCGAACGCTGATTATGTACATACCGAGTCTGTAAGGTTCAGGCCGTGCGTTTCCTTTTTTTGTCCCATTGCTATAGAAAAATACCCAGTTTACATACCGTATTTACTTACGTTATCGCCCAACGTGGGACCCATTTCCAACAAAATTGATCTTGATATTTTCTAGAGGGTAGGTAAATAAAAGTTATCTTAAAAACTCGCGACGGGTTTCAATAAGCGAGATATTGTCTTTCAAGTTTTCGTGAGGGCGCACGTGGAGGGTATGAAATTGAATTTGATGATAGCTGATATTCTTTAAAGCTACCTAAAGTTAATGTAATTTTATTCAACGGTTAAATAAAAACCAAAATTCAGCTTCTAATACCTTGAACGTGACTAAAAGCTATCGCTCCAGAACAAAAGCCAGATTTGCTTGAAAAGGGAATTAACTCAGTCGTCGGGCCGAGAGCCTCGGATTTCTGTCTCGCGAGTGTGTCAGGTCCACATGTCGGACTTAGTAGCAGGACTTAGGAATACGTCGGAACTTGTCGGATGGCATAATCCGGCGAGTCGGTGCTGCAATGGCGGGGTTAAGGTTAGGCGGTAGCACAGTTATATTACACAGGATGGTAGTACACTGGATGGAGTGATTGCAATAATTAGGAAAGAGTATACAATCCAAAAACAGCGTTGAAGGTGATGAGTAGCGATTTTCAAAACCAGATGAATAAGAAAATAGCTGAAGAGTATGAGTCCATACTCAGAACGATTTAATTTTAAAATATCCAATTGATTCTCAAACCAATCCAAATTGGAAAGAATCGGTTATGATATTAATACGCATATCACTCCGGTCACTTCAGAGCGTAATAAAATATTGACGGATCTCAAATGCGAACATATTTATTATTGAAATGGAAGCCTGCTCATATAACTAGGGCAATCCGAGGAAATCGCATAAAAATATTTCCATTCAGGGCTATGTTTACAGTTTCCATTGGACAAAGTGAAATTAAAAATTTAAGTGTTCGGGTTTCGATGAGTTTTGAATCGAGTATGTAATTTACTGGCACAGGTAAGTGCATAATAAACCCATCTTTATTAATATGCTCGTTTTTAACTATGGCAACAATTTTTATCACTTACTAGGTGGTAGGACTAACTTATCTGCGAGTGTGCATCTGGGTTGTTACTACCGCTTTGCTCGTGAAGTCTGCCGCCAAGCAATAACGTGCAAGCATTACTGTGTTCCGGTTTGATGAGCAGAGTAGCCAGTGAAATTACTGGGCTTATGAGACTCAATACCTAACGTCTCAGGGTAACGAGCGCACTGCAGTGCCACCCAGGCCTTTACGTCAAATTTCTGTGTGGCAATGCAAATTGTTGTTTTTGCTTAATATATCTATAGTCGTTTAAAAAAACAAACCAGTTAACATGTAACCTAAGTTTAGTATGACAAACTCTTTTTTTATTAATCCCGTGCAAATGATCAAGGGTATCGACCACAGGCGCAGTGATCAAAAGAATATTCCAGCACCTAAAACAATATCCGCTTAAGGGCCCGATTAACTCGAAAATTCTCTGAGCGTTCTAACGCTGCTCAACGGAGCGGGTCTTGTGATCACGTGGAGGCCGAAAACAGCTGGTAAGGTTTCCAAAAACGACGCACAGACTCGCACATTTTCTCACAAAACGATCAATGTATACTTAACCTATAAACAGGTAAATATGTCTAAAATACTGTATTAGGAGAAGGAGAATTCAATTTATCAACAAAATACTTGGAAATAAGCAATGAAAGCCCATAACAAACGTTAAAAATAAATAAATAAACACTTACACACTCATACCTCTGCACTAGGATTCCCTGTGTCGCAGGTGGCATGAACACACATAGAAACACAACACAAACATTTGACACAGTCATTCGTGAACAAACTTTATACTTACACAAAATCTACCCAGGCCGGGAATCGAACCCGGGGCCTCCCGCTTTGCTGGCAAGGTTTCTATCAACTTAGCCACGGAGCAGTCTAATAACAAAATTTAACGTGGTACAAATTCCCTGGAATTTAAACGACTATTTTTAAAACTATATTTGATTACTCGCAGCAGTACTTCTCAGAAGAGTCGTTTCGGGTAAAGCTCAATAACTGATACACGTTCGTGGTGCTTGTGATCGAGTAATCTCATTTGTTGAGTCTTTTCGCCGTGTTCTGTGAAGTCAATAATGGGGAAAATTACAAAAAGACCGACGAAACACGCTGTTATGGTGTTTTATTACGCGGGCCATAACGTATTTGAACATCTATCAAAGGAATTTGCGAAAATAAGAAAAAATGACGCCCAACGTTGCACAACTCTTTTTTGTGACATTTTGCAGACATAAATAAAATATTATTTTCGTTTAAATTATTATATTATAGCTCACTGTAAGCCTACTATTATAGAAATGGTCTTCGATGAAAGCCTTTATTCTGTTATGAATAGATCAAGCCTGTAAGGTCTTACTTATATACCTACAAGTAATATACTACTAGTAATAAAACGAGATTAATGATAAATTCAAACGTTTATTTTAGAATAAGAAACGTTTATTTTAAGAAATGTATTAAATACTCAGCGTTTAACTTTGACTAAGTGGTCCCTTCTCAATATACTGACACGAGAAAAGCACGCTGCTTTCATTGAAAACCTCAACTATCTTGTCCGCAAAAAGACGAGTCTAAGCCCCAGATCAATTGCCGAATTCAATTGCAAATTCGCATAATTTATTCAGCGGAGAGGCAACCGAAGCACTTTTACACGTCAATTGAACCGTCTGGAAATCTCATCCAATCTGCGTCGGCTCCCGAAAGGATATAAAAACCTCTTCGAGTATCCCATATGTCCGGTGTAGGAACAAAAGGACCGACGATATTGCGACTGGTTTCGGGCAGCATGAACACGTGTCATGGGCAATGGTAATCGGTTTAGCAACGAAATAGAGGACAGGGCAGTTTTGTGCCCGTTTGATTGAAGTTTGAAGGTTTCTTTTATTTTTGTCGGAGGACTATATTGTCCGCGTTAGTACTGGAACTGGCCTGAAAATGGTGGATTGTTTACATCAAAATTTAGCACAGAGTGAATTGAAATCAAGCTCAACACTAACACAGCCCATATACTAAGAGTTGATGACTGTTGAAGCAAGACAAGTCTTATGTATGTCTAAATAGAGCAGTATAAATTGAAGTCTCATTCTACATAGCAACTCTCGCGGGATTACGCGTGAATACAGAGTTTAAAAGGTATTAATCATAATACTGTTATAATCTCACGCATGCCTAGAAAATGTACAGCTCTAAGTCTTAAAACAATTCACCATTTATTGTAATTATGAACCATAACTTAAGTGGGTCTAAGTTGCTAAGCTTTGTCATTTATACAAATCATCCCCCATTTGTCCAGGTTTCCTGTATAAATCTCAGACTTACGCCTCTAGGCTTATCTCAAGGCCCCACTTCTGATGTAAACTTCGTCCCAATAAATATTAAACTTTATTGGAATAAACAATTTGTTTGCACGTACAGATTAATAGCAGTTCTCTGGATGAGACTTGTTGGAAAATTCATTGGGGATTAAAAGGATTGTAAAGTTTGAAACTAAAGAGTCTGAAGACCGTCAAGATGTTTGAAACTATGCAGTAATAGCCTTAAGTTTGGAAACATTGTAAGTAGATTGGGATGTATAATCCGTGTTTTGAGAATTATGAGAATATCATTAGTAAATAACGCTCTTTTATATACTAAATGAATAAATAAATAGGCTTGCCTTTGACCGTAATCTCATCTAATGTTATGTAGCACGCTTGCTTAGAAGATATCTATGCACTCTTATCTTAAAGACTCCCAAATTGCAACTTTCCGGCAAAGAATTCCATTCCTTCGCCTCTACACGTAAGCTTAGAACATGATCCAAATTTGGATCCCTGTATCAGAAATTAGAAAATCCAGAAAATACAGACCCGGAACATTTGCTTTTCATTACGTCCTCAATTATATGCCCCGTTATGAGGATCTGGCGAGCAATGCGATATAGAAGTCCATCTCACTAACCACTATAAAACGGATTTTAGAAATTTCTAACAGAATTCGTAGCAAGTAATATCACCAAGTAGCATATAGAAAATTTGTTGATCATCCCTGATTGTAAACAAACGATATTATCAGTTCCAATGTGTCCTCTATGTGGGTCAATCTATACGTTGTATCTTTACACTCTAGCGCCCTATTCTCCAATTCTCAGATAGCTACAAACGATATTGTATTACTCGATATAACGTCCCAGTATCGATAACTGGCCACAAACAAGACTGGTATTTGCGCTCGGGCTCGCTCGCCAATTTGTTGAAATTTGGTTCGGTGAACACATGTATGTATTTAGAGCTATTCTGATAGACCAGCAGAGAATTTGCACACTAATTTGACGTTTCGAGATTGTAGGTATATCTAAGTTAAATACAGTCTGTGTAGTTGTGTACATACACGGCACATCTGTTTATTTTCGACATTTATGTGGTTGGATATACCATCAGGGTTTATATATTACATTTGCAAGATTCGCACGATACTGTTGAGAGCGTGGAGTAAATTAATGAATAACTTGGCTGCTGGCAAGACTATAGTTGTAGCCAAGTTCTTGCAAAATAAATCAAAGCTAGAAATTGTATTAAGCGAACCAAACAAGCAAGATAAGCATTCTTTTATTTTGATGACGTTGGTTTTTGCCCCAAAACATCTGAACTCCTTGTTTGTCGTCTATATTAGTATAACCTTTGGTCACTCTCTCACCAGAAAAATTAAAAGATTTTTCGATTGTAATAATGATAACACGTTATGTCTAGAAAGGGCACTTCCACTTCCAGTTATTGTTATCGAGCCAACCGAATATATAAAAAAAATGTAATGTCTCTATGTAGTATGCCATCTATCACGTTAGCACATGATTCTGTCTGCTCGCCAATTCGGCAAGCCCACGCTCCGTTGGGCCGGCACCTCTACAACCCTTTGACAATCACGCGGTTCCGGCACAGCGCTCGAGTGCTGCATATAGCTATTGGTGCATGATTTAATAGACTTAACACGATTTTGATATGGATTGGTTTTAGTTCATTATCAATATAGGAGGTTCCCAATTCGGATAGGACTTCTGAATGGAAGTGATGCTCAAGATACCATTTTGAACTCAAAAGTAGAGCGATGATGGCTGAGCCGTAGAGGTGACTGCCGCCAAATGAGTCAACGGTTCAAAACATATAATGAGTTTGAGATTTCAGTGAAGACCAAACATCGCTAAATAACCAAAGCATGTACCCGTTGAACATGCTTAGGTTATTTTTATTTTGTTTTGGTTTTTGGTTATTACTGGCTGCTACCCCGAAATTTTCATTTAATTTCCACGTCAATTTGACAACAAGCACCTATCGGTGTTCTGGCAGTAACTCATGAAAGTCTGGTGCCATTCTAGATTTAACATATTTACGAACTTAGAAAATCGTCACTTAAAACCACGTTAGCCTATCAAGAAGAAAATAACAGGCATTGTTCTGCCTCGCATAATTCCGTAGTAAAATAGAGCAAAGCATTTCTATCCAGGTCCCGTTTATTCCGGATAAACAGAGTCCCCGAAGACAGCCGAGCTGCAAAGCGAAAGTCATAATAATAATAGAAAACTATTTATTTTTCCTATGGAAAGGCCAGTTACATAATACTCATCGCAAAGGCCGAAAGATACCTAAGCAAGGTATTCCAAGGCTGTAGAATTAGTAGAAACAGAAAAGTATGTTATGTTCATAGAGCGGCACTGACCGCGGGTTGTAAATTGTAATGTTTGCACGCCAGTAGGTACGTATAGTACGCACGCAAGACACGGCCAATATTATTTTTACGGTGTAGTCTTGGCAGTCCAAGATACAGTCCCACAATTAGGTACAACGAGGTGGCGTTTTAGGTAAAACTGACACAAAACTTAAATTTATTGACATGTGTTTTTCTATCTGAATAAGCCTTCAGCCAAAAAAGGATAGTATACTTTTCCACGTTTTGTGCAAACTTCTATAGCAGGACTAGTTTGTAGAGACACTGTGCGTCAAACTAGACCGAAGGCTTGCCCTTTTTCTTGACCGGTCTATACCAACTTGGAACGGGCACTATTTTACTTTCATGAATGCTTTGTTGGGGCCTACGTGACTAAAGAGTTTTGAATTTAAGTTGAAGCCCTGGCACGCCATGTTATACTGTATATCCTTGTGGTGTGGCGCGCATGCATACCGCCGTTCGGAGCCGCTTTATAAAGGAGACATACTTTTTTGTTTCTACTGTGGCAGAATGAAATGAAAATCTATGGCAGGAGGCCGCCAGTCGATCGTCTCACGGCCTTCACGGCCTATGTATTATTTCGAATCACTATAAATAATTATAGTCGAAGGCTGAGCCTTGAGTTTTCATTTAGGTATTAAGTTACTGGTGTCTATTATGGGATGTTTGTTTGATTCAAATCTATTAAATTTTAATTTTTAATCGATTCTTTAGACTAAAACTAGGTTTCCATTGATGTTAGAGTATTTTTGAAGGTATCCCATCCGTCAACATTGACATCTATGTATCACAGACACTCGTACAAGTATGAAGAAACTAAGCGTATTAACTAATTCATTACGTAGCTATTAAATGTTTTAACAAAAACTGACGACTACCGAATACTTTTAAATTTAAATGGGACCGACTTCGGACCCTATAACCGCATGACAAAGGACTAATCGTAACAATTCTAATCGGTAATCTCTGGAAAAAGTTATGCGTGATCACCTTTGTAGGTATGTTGTCAGAGGTGATCACTGATCAATGGTCATACAATATGATTATAAAAAAATATAAGAGCTGACTTGACAACCTACTCCGTCGTTTTGCTCGTGAAGTCTGCCGCCGAGCAATTATGTGCAAGCATTACTGTGTTCCGGTTTCATGAGCAATGTAGTCAATGAAGTTACTGGGCTTGTGACCTAATGGCTTAAAACCTAATGTCTCAGGGTAACGAGCGCAATGCAGTTCCACGTAGACCTTTGTGTTTCAAAGTTCGGAGTGGCACTGCAATTATTATGGGCCGGCTTTATTCTAAGCAAACGACCACTTCGTCTCTTTATCCAATAGTATAAAAAGGATATATTGTATTATTACATTAAATGTTTGTTGGACTAGTTATTACATAATATAATGTTGGGAAAAATAAACTAGGCCAAAAATATAACACATCCAACAATGATAAACCAGGCTGTCTCTCTCCCCTTTGTCACGTGGACACGAATACGGCTCAAATTATCTGTCAAAACAGCGACAGTTGACACTGACATAAATAGTGCTCGGGTATTGTTCCACAGACGTCAGACTTGTTCGGTTTTTGTCCGAGGTTAGATTAATTTGAGTGATGGTTTCGTAAAAAAGTCTCTAATATCTTTTCGTGCGTTAGCGATACGAAATTACTGTTTTGAACACGGGACTGAGATACGGCGATATTATTTTTACAATCGCTTTTTTCATTTTTAGCGGTTGACCAAACGATAATAACTCAGTGGTAGGACGAAGGTTCGAAGGTTCGAAGGTTCGAAGGTTAAGCTTGAGCTTACTGTGAAGGAAAGCATCGCGGTGCAAAAAATAACTCTGTGGCAGGACATATATCTCCAAGCACCTACCAGTGCTGCCACCTACCAGTGTGTTCCGGCAGCTACACTAGAGAGTCAGTTCTAGTGTACGTTTAGGACTTCCGCCATTATTTAACACATCTGCGCTTAAGATTAGGCGAGACAGTGGTAAAACCTTAACGAGCATAAATAAATTATAGTATAGTAGAACCGAAATTCTTGAAAACATTTCGCATCCAAAACCAGAGTGGGGTAGTAAACCCAACCCCTCTAAACATAACTGCTAACACCACTACTACACTTACCCGGCCACAATTCACGCACACATATATAAATAAACATAAACATAAGGGTCCATAAAACAGAGCAACATCTTCATGAAATATTAATGAACACAGAACAATGGAAATACTGAAAGAGTCTGTGGAGTTCCCAGTTGTGTTTGAACATTACTTACTGTTGAAGTTTATAAATTGGTTTAGATTGTATTTCTTCGGTAGTGAATGAATGCAATCAGTATTTTGAATGGGCTAACTGACAGTATTAACTAGCTACTACATAAACAACACCTACTGCTAACCTTTTGGATAGCATTTGAGCGCTATCTCTATGCTATGGATGCTAAGGTGAATACGCTAAGCCTAGATTAGAACAGGTTCTCTAGTGCAGTTGCCGGAACAAACCGGTAGGTGCTTGGTGTTAGATTTACAACTTCAGGGTAGCTAGCCAGACGATTACTAGAAAATGCTATACCACTGAGCCATCATCGCTGGTCGTTTAAAATAAAATCTTTAATCCAACTCGGACTATATGCACATCAAAATTAAACTCGAATGCATGATATTAAATTATAAAGATTAAGCAAAGGGTTGCAATCACTCTCTCATCCCAACCGCCTACTTAATACTATCTCATTAATACACGTGCTGGGCCGGAATGTTCGGGATATTCCGGAAGTTTTCCGGACCGGAAGTGCCCACGCTAATGGCCGCCATCATGGCCGCCGCCGGCTTCCGGCCCGTAAGACCCGCAACTATGTATTTGATAGATCGATGCTATTCGTTTTACCGCTGTCGTTTTCAGTGTTTCGGGTGCTTGGCGGGAGATGCTTTTTTGGGAATTTGATGGATGCTGCGGTAATATGACGAAGGGTTCGGCTGCGTTTGTGATTGTGTTTATATCTGAATAATAATATAAGTTTCCGTACTTAGAAATTAAAAAAGGTAACCATAGTAAGACTGTTGTTAGTCGTGTGGGTCCGTGGAGGTCCTACAATCTACATTTCTCGAAAAAGATTTGAAGTAATATATGTTTAGGTTGTATCCTAAAACCGTACAAAATTAAATTGTTTAAACGCAACAAGAATATACGGCCTTACAAAGTTTAATTTCACTCAAGCTTCGCATCATGACAACTTCACACTGGTGACAACGCCACCCGACGTTATGCAGCCCGATACGTCCCAACATGCCGTGTCAACGAAACAAAGTTTCAATACAATTTAGTAACGTCGTCATCAGCCGAAAGACTTCTACTACTGTTAAACATAGCCCTTACGCCAACGACACGGCTACATGCCTCTACATAGTAATAGCCTAACCTTATTCCAAAAGGCTTGCAACACTAGCTCCTCCCCTGGGCCCCGTCCAGGGCTAATTTAGGCGGTAAATATTAGCCGGTCGTGGTGATCCGTCTTAGTCCGTCCGGCCATCTGTTACGGACATACTCGCTACATAGAGTAAGGGGCAGTGTAGACGCTTATGCAAGCGTACGTTTGCTTGTCAGAATAACAACGCTTTTACGTCAAGCGCACGTTTTGAGCATCACGTAATCCGCGCTTGACGTAAAAGCGTTGTTATTCTGATAAGCAAACGTACGTTTGCATAAGCGTCTACGGCCTGCCTTAGTTTTAGGAAGAGCTGTTGAACACTTTGCTCGTGAAGTCTGCCGCCAAGCAGTAGTGTGCAAGCATTACTGTGTTCCGGTTTGATGAGCAGAGTATCCAGTGAAATTACTGGGCTTGTGAGACTTAATACCTAATGTCTCAGGGTAACGAGCGCACTGCAGTGCCGCGCAGGCCTTTGTGTTTCAAAGTTCTGGGTGGCACTGCAAATGTTATGGGCCAGCGTTATGCTTACCATCAGGCAAACGACCAGCTCGTCTCGATACCATATAACATAAAAAAAAATAAAAAAATAAAAAAAAAAGATTTGCGTTTTATTTTTTTATTGTGGACTTCAGGAACGAAATTAATTTGAATTTCTGGCGGCACGCTCCACAAAGTCAACTTTGATCGGTGTGTAATAACATTTGGGCGTATGAATTCCATTTTTTCAACAAATATTTTTTTTTTATTTCTCATGGTTATAGATATCGCTCGTACCTACATACATATATTAATTATATCTTCTAATAATTGAAACGACTGGCTGTCAGTAGCAGCCGCCAAACTGCGACCGTGCAGGCTGCAATGCAACACAATGTTTTCCTTCAGAAAGGACAGGCACCTGGAGTCATATATCTTTCATGAGCGCTCTCCTGCGATGTAAATAAAGAAATTTGAATTTGAGACCTTCACCAAAAACTCAGACTTATTGTATCTGTACCCTCGATGTAAGAATTTGAGTTGAATCCCTTCACTTGGATTATACCTCCCAGGGAACACAAAACACTACACAATAAACACCGGACTAGTACCTAGTCATCGTAACTACGACTTGTAACGATCGGAGTGATTGATCACTTTGTGCGAGCGAGACATCGGTCGTTTCGCAGGAAGTAAGCGCCACAAGCTCCATAATCTGCCGTACAAAACGGAATAGTCTGAGAAATTGCCGTAGAAAGAGCACTGTCTAATATTCGTGCAAAAAAATGTCCAAACATTATATTTTATTAGCATATTTAATTTACCTTTGTGAATCTGGGAATCTGTAAAATTCACTGTTTGATTAGTTCGATATTTACCACTGGGCGCAAAGACTATAAATCCTGTTGACTAATGATACAACTTCCCCTCATGCGAAAACGACATATTTAAATGCACTACTCGCCACTGCGAGTACGAGTGCAGACTTATAACTTATCGATATTCAATGTATACTGTAAGCTCGTATGGATCGTAACGCTCCTAGCTCTTCGATGTATTGGAAGACCTTGCTCCTGACCCAGGATTGCAGATGATTTTTAATAAAAAACACTATTACGCAGCAGTAATTTCTCTCTCTTTTTATTCCATTACCAAGGTGACAAGTGACAGATAGACATATCAATATGGATGACAGATGACAGCTATTTATTATTGCCATCCAACACTCCTCCTCAATAATAAACATCTCCATCTTAACATAAATCTTCTTTAGTTACTCTAATCTATCTTTTCAACAAAAAAGGCTTCTACCTTTAATTCTAATAATCTAAACAAAAATCTTTAATCTATACTCTGAGAAACTCACTTAACATTCTTTAAACCTTTCTTCTTAATTCCTATTATATAAAACAATTAATTATGTAAGACATCTTAATTATACCTAGCATACTCAGACCTAGTTTATTACATTAATCCCAACTGTTTTACAAATTTTTCAAATTTAGTCCGGCCTAACGGCTTTGTAAAAATATCTGCTAACTGATTTTCTGTTCCTATATACTCTAAGTTTACAATATTATAAGATATCTTCTCTCTAATAAAATGTAATTTAACATCTACATGTTTTAACTTGTGACTGAACTGAGGGTTCCTACATAACTTGATAACACTCTGGTTATCTTCATAAATTGTTACATTGACATCACAACCAGTTAAATCTTTATACAAGTTTCTTAACCAACAAGCTTCACTAGTGCCTAGACACAATGCTAGAAACTCGGACTCAGTGGAAGACAGAGATACAGTGGCTTGTTTTTTAGAACCCCAAATGACACTACAGTTAAATACTTTGAAAACTAGCCCCCCAGTTGACTTTCTGTCTACTCTGTCTCCGGCAAAATCCGAATCTACAAAACCAAGAATATCTTCATGACATTTTACTTTCCTAAATACTAGTGACAGACCTAAAGTTCCCTTCACATATCTCAACACATGTTTTAACTCATTCCATAGATCTTTACTGGCACAAGATTGATACCTACTTAAAACACTCAAAGATAAGCAAAGATCAGGTCTGGTACATAACATAGCGTACATTAAAGAACCAATTACCATTCTACATCTGTTCTCTAACTCTTTACTCTCTGAACTTTCTCTTTTTAAAATGCTATGATCATAATTTTCTTGCATTGGAGTTGACACTGCATTACATTCACTCATATTACATTTTACAAGTAATTTCTCTAAGTAATCTCTTTGACTCATTATAATTAAATTTTTCTCAATATCTTGTGTAATATTTATACCTAAAAAAGTGTTTATGATTCCTAAATCTTTCATCTTAAAATGTAGGTTTAACATATCTTTGATATATTCAACATTTTTGCAAGTTGTTGAAGCCAATAGTACGTCGTCAACATATAGAATAATGTATGTATTACAGTTTTTCTCAGACTTCATATATAGACAGTACTCAAAATGTGATTGTATGAAACCTAACTTAACCATTACATCATTAAATTTTTTGTTCCAGTTCTTTGGTGACTCTTTTAAACCATACAATGATTTCTTTAATTTTAAACACTCATTATTTTTAAGTTTTATTCTATCACATCCATCAGGCAAGGTAATATAGACATCACCAGTAATATCTCCATTTAAAAAAGCACTACAAACATCCAGCTGGTGAACAGGTAAGGTATTTTCATTACAAAACGCTAAGAAAACTCTAATGGATGGTAATCTAGCAACTGGACTATAAACATCTGATAAATTGAACTGTAAAAATCCTCTAGCAACTAACCTAGCTTTGTAAGTATTATTTTTGCATCTAAACACCCACTTACAGTCAATAAGTTGAACGGAGGTTGGTCTCTTCACAATTTCCCACGTCTCATTTTCTTCTAAAACTCTCAGTTCTAAGTCCATGGCCTCTTTCCAGTGGCTTCGCTCTCCACTCTTTAATACTTCCTGGTAACTCAGATTTTCCTCGCATAAAAATAAACTCATATCAAAATCATCATATCTCGCAGGTGGTTTGATACCTTCTCTTGGTCGAAGATCATAAGTTCTCTCTTCTTGTCTCTCTCTACTTATCTCCTCTTCTTCTCTTTGAAACTCTTCTTCCTCTTCTGTTATTTCCTCTAAACTCTGAAAACTCTCATTAGCACTTTCACTCTCTATTTGTGTGGGCTCTCTCTCAAAACTCTCATTATCACTCTCACTCTCTGTAGTCTCTCTCTCTAGGGGCTCCTCCAGACTCTGGTTACCTGTCTCAATACTCTTCTCAACATGAGTGGTCTCTTTTTGTGGTAGCTGACACTCACAGCTGTTTTCTCTCTGTTTTGGTAAAAATATAACATCCCTTCTATTTTCTACTTGTTGTGAAGAGGGCACAAACACTCTATACCCTTTCACATCCTCTCCATATCCAAGAAAGTATCCAGTGGTACTTTTAGGGTCCCATTTTAATCTCTTTTCCTTCGGAATGTGGATGGACACCTTCCTTCCAAACTCTTTGAACATTTTAACATCACATCCCTCTTTATTGTAGTAAACTTCATAGGGTGTCAATTTTGAAGTGGGACAGGGGCCTGTTCTATTTAAGGTGAAAGCTGCTGTGTTTATGGCCTCGGCCCAAAACTTTTTATCCATATCATGAATCATCGCTCGAGCAGCCTCTACCAAAGTACGTATTTCCCGCTCCGCACGTCCATTTTGTTGGGGAGTGTATGGGCAACTCTTTTGATGGATAATTCCTTTTCTCTCTAGCATAGCCTTCATTTCACTATTCACAAACTCTTTCCCATTATCTGTACGTACCTTTTGCACTTTTAGTCCTGTTTCTCTCTCTGCTTTAGCTATGTATTTTTCAAAACAATTTACAACCTCACTCGCCGACTTTTGTTTCAAAAAATATACTGTTCGATATCCTGAAAAATCATCCTTTAAGACAAGCATGTAGCGGTTGCCACCCAAGGAAGTGGTCTCCATAGGTCCACAGATATCACCATGTATAAGTTGTAGTTGTGTTGTTGCTCGTGAACTACTTGAGAAAAATGGAAGTCTTGCTTGTTTTCCTCTTAGACAGTTTTCACAACAGAATTCAGTGCTATCATCTTCAAACTTTATGTTTTCCTTTTGTAAATAATGTTTCACTTGCTCTAAATTTTGATGTGCTAACTTTTTATGCCAATCAGAAAGCTTTTCCACTCTTTCACTCAAATGACAATTTGAAAACTCAAAGTCTAGACTCTGTTTAATAAACTCAGGTTGTGTTTCTTTTGCAAACCTCACTGATTGTGTTCCAATATTAACAAAATCCATTTTATACAGTTTGTTGACTCTGTTTGCAACTGCACGAACATCACCACTTTTGTCAATAAATTGGCATTGTTCACTGTTTGAAATTAAATGAAAGCCTTTGTCTAGCACATGACCTGCTGATAGTAAATTAAACTTCAGTTCTGGCACATACAACACATTTGAAAGTGTTGTTTTTCTGTATTTTTTATTATCCCATGCATTCACAACAACAGTACCAACTCCCTTCACATCTAGTAGGTTGCCATCTCCCACTTTCACTCTTGATGAACACAGTTTCTCTTGTAAGCTCTCAAATAACTCTTTATTACCACACATATGCTCACTGGCTCCAGTGTCCATGTACCAGTCCATATCTTGTTCTCCTTCCGGACAGGATAAACTCATGAATGCGTTTGACCCTTTTTCTTCAGTGGCTTTTGATTTGTTTTCTTTTCTTTTGCGGCACTGGGTAGAAATATGACCTTTCTTTTTACATACATAGCACTCTCTTTTTTCTTTCTCATTGCAATTTTTGGCATAGTGCCCCGGACGCCCACAGTTGTAACATGTTACAGCTTGTTTTCTCTTTGGTGCAGCTAGAGCAACCACCTTCTCATTTGAGGATAATCTCTCCTCCTCAATCAACAATCTTGAAATCATCTCATTTAGATTCTGCTTATCAGATGATACTGACTCCCAGGCTGACCTGAAATGCTTGAATGGCTCGGGCAGTGACATTAATATTTTTGTGATGATCATATTTTCTGTGATAGGCTCTGCAGCAAGTTTGAGCTTTGTTCTGAGCTCCTCTATTCTGGAGAAAAACTTTGACATTGGTTCACCATTCTCGACTGTCATGGTAAAAAATTTCTGCTGCAGTAAATGCACACTGACCGTCGATTCTTTGTCGTATACAGATTTTAATTTATTCCACATCTCCGCTGCGGTGGAGCATGAGAAAAGATGTGTCAGAGGCTCCTCTTCCATGCGCGTGACTATTATTTCTTGCGCTTTAGCATCTCTGCTAATCCACGATTTAGCACTTTCATCGCTTGGGCACAGCTCTTCGCCCGATGCGATTTTCAAGACGCCACGGCTTCTCAGAATTACTTCAGTTTGAAAACGCCAAACCGGCCAATTTGCAGCTCCTTTCAACTTTAGTGTATTGGACAACGACGATGTACTCTCCATCTCTCCGGATCTTCCAATTATCAACTCTTTTGCACAAAATTCTCAAATTGCGCAGTTTGCGCAACACGTGGCGCACGTACTTAACCTCACCAACGATGCCGGGTGCCGGTGTCGAAAACGACAGAAATGGGTCTGGGCCCATAACCTGTAAGCTCGTATGGATCGTAACGCTCCTAGCTCTTCGATGTATTGGAAGACCTTGCTCCTGACCCAGGATTGCAGATGATTTTTAATAAAAAACACTATTACGCAGCAGTAATTTCTCTCTCTTTTTATTCCATTACCAAGGTGACAAGTGACAGATAGACATATCAATATGGATGACAGATGACAGCTATTTATTATTGCCATCCAACATATACTTTACAATTAATATATATACTATTATTAATTATTTTGGAAAAATAATAACCTTTCGTTTGGATTTGTTAACCGACTTCGAAAAAAGAGGAGGAGGTTAAATGTTCGACTGTATGTATATTTTTAAGTATTTTAACTGATTTCTCCATCAATTGCGGACCGATTTTGAAAATTATTTTTGTTGTTTGAAAGTGTATCATCTCAAGATGGTCCCATATACATTTTATGGAACAACATCTAAAGATGAAAAAATGGTACTTGAATTTTCATATATCGCGATATTTTCATCGAAGTAGGTTCCCGGTTTTTTTAAAGTATTTCTGCTTTTTGTTGTTAGATTTCCAGACATCCCAGAAATAAAGGAAAAGTGGATAGAAGCGACTCAAAAAGAGAATTGGTTCCATACATCGCAAGTCATGGAATCCATTCAGTAGCTTCGACGTGATGCGTGGCCAAAATACAGACAGACAGACAAAAATAAAAATACAGTTTTGGCTTCAGTATAGATAGGAGTGCCATCCAAAAAAAATGTGACCTGGAGTTTTATTATAAGTAGTATTATAGATTAATTTATAAAGTAAGTATGTATTGTCTAGGTTTTCCATATAATAATTTATTATTAATCGTATATGTCAGGGAATCAAGAATGCGATGCTAACTACCTATTCAATTTTATCGATATTATTCTGTTCAGTAGTAGTCGTACCACATCACTAAATTACGTCATCCAAATGATCGGCCAATTGCAAGCATAGAATATTACCTCGCCCCCTGCCCGCGCCGGTGAGATATGTTTGTATGAGGAATTGTGTTTATGAGCTATCAACAGGCTAAATAATCTGTGACTGGGTGTATCTATTATTCTGTCACTAGAGTATCGTGGCGAAAAGTTTCAATATTTGCCTGTTTTGCCCGCGTATATATTTGGGTACAGAGTGATTATAGTTAATTTGAAATGAACATAATGAAATGTTGATCAAAATTTTTAAACAAACGGAAATTTATTTAACCAAAGCTCTTCAAATTCGGTCACGATAACAGGAGATAGCGAGCGGCGCGGCAGCGGACCCATTTCAATTGACAAAGTTGTGGCGTGCCGTTTTCCTTGCGCTCCGTACTATCTAAACTCCTACTACCAATGTGTTATTTGTCACTAGACATATCGCTCACAAGTGGACAGCACTTATCAGAATAACTTAATAATTGCTCTTGATAGCTTATCTGCTTGATACAGACAACTCAAATCTTGCCCCACGTTGGGCGCCATTTAGTAGTTACAGTTTAATAATTTCTATATGAAGCGATATTTTGTAATTGTAACTGAAACCTTTAATAATTAGAATTTTCATTGTTATTTGGAGAAAGAACGGAATAGAAATTACTCGGAAAATAACAATAGCCGCCGGTCACCGGCGAACTTGAAGATGAACGTAAACTTGAATTAAAGCTTGTAAGTTTAGAATTATACCTTTTGTACCCCACAACAGCTCTTCTAAAAGGTAAATTACTCAACCGCTTGCAAAACAACCCCTCAAAACAAGAACAATAGCAACCATAAATACAATTTTAAAGAACATTCTCGAAACCAACCCAGAATAGCAACCGTCAAATTACCCCAGAACAGTTCTCAAATCCAAATAACTCCACCATTTCTCAAGCCAAATGCGATTTGGACGACATAGCATGTGCAGGGCGTATCGGAATGCAGAACACAACACGTTACCTAATACCGTACTCTGCGGCAGTATAGTGCATGTTGATTTATGTTTTTGAGGGTAGAGACATATTTAGGCGGAATTGTAGTAGTGCTTTGGTGAAGGGCGGTTGTGGGACTTTATGAGAAGAGGTTGTTTGGGGATTCAAGCGCTAGTTTATATTGTTCTATAACAAGTTAGGTTGAGCTCTACATTAGAGATACAGTCTTTGGTTTGATATTATTTATGTACCGGAAACGTATTCAAAAGGATTAGATGGACTCTTGTGTTGAGGACGAATCAACTATCACAGGCAATCAACAAAAAGGAGATTTGTTTAAGATGTTTGTTATGTATCATTTTGGTTTAAACAATTAATACACAAGATACTATTTGTTCAAAATATCTAAAGAAAAAATTGTTATAATAGTGTAACAACGTACGAGCGTTTGTTTGGAAATAATGGCGGATTGGGTGCTGTTAAAAAAAAGTTTACCTTATTAATAAGTTAACAAGACATTAATGAGCTCAGATCATCAAAGATAGTGGATCCACAGACTGAAACTAGTTAAATTGTACAAAGTTCGGTGGAGAAACATCCCAGTGTTTCCCAACTTCTTAAATCCTACTACAGGTCAGGTTTTGGCTTTAATTTAGTTGTGAAATAACACACCATCATTATAACCCTTAATTAACAACTCAACAGCTTAAATAAACTAACTAAAAGCCATTACCCCGTCACCCATTACAAAACAAAGCCGTCCATTGGCTTATCTTAATCACGGTACCTGATTGGCGGGTATTGGCTCGAGACTCATTTACATAGTCGCTAGTTGCGGGACTTATCTGTTGTGGGCCGTAGGCTGTAGGCCTAGGTGTTGAGCGTTTGATTTACCTGAAACTAAAGAAATGCGATTTGAAATTTAGATTGTTCTAGTTAAAATAATAGAACAGTAAATACATTTTATGACTGTAGAGATAAAATTATTGAATAGATTTGTATTTCTTTATACTCGAAACCTAGACCTCCATCTCATCTGAGTTTTTAACGTGCTCACGGACGACCCATTCAGCCACTCTTAAATGCAGCTGGCGGAATACGTATTGTTGATTACCTATCCTTTTAATTTTACATTTGGCAATTGATAGATATATCTACTCGGTTAGGCTTACATTATGTTAGTCTAGCACAGTAATGCCCGCGATCTATAAGTACAGCTGGTGGTTTCTCCCGTAATATCATATCAGCCTCTTCTGCGGCCAGCTTTCGATTCCTCGCAGTGTTAGTTAAAATTGATCAATTTATCTCAGATTAAGCCGTGATAAATGAGGGAAGACGAGATTTCTTAACGAAATCCGCCATCAGACTGAAATTGGAGCTCCATGGTGTATCTAAAAATAATGAGGGAATTTTAGACCTCATCCCCGAAGATTTCATTGCTCTGATCGTAAAGCAAGACGAATGCGCTCTTATAAAACAATCAGAATCCCCCATTAAGTTGTAACGACTTGGAGCAGAATCAGCCGTCAAGTTTAATATCATTTAATTCTTTACGACTGCGTTGGTTACGGGAGATGTAAAGGTGGACGGGAACTTATGGTGGCTTTGATTTAGGGGTAGCAACGAATTTTATTTGGCCATAAAATATTTTAACATTATTTTAAACCAGCCGGCGCTGCCGCGGGTTTGCTACTCTGTAACGTCTACAACAGTATCTGCCTCTTCTTGCTTTATATTTTTAAAAAGGCGTCCAAGAAATCAAGGAGCCAGAGCAAAAAGCTGTTTAACACGCGTGTAGAGTGTGTTTAGCTTTTTTTTGGTAAGACCGAAGATGCCTAATGCTAAGCACGCTTACCGCCTTTCTCATTCATTCATTCCTCATTCTCATTTATCCAAGATTTATTGAAAGAAGCTGAAAATACAATTAAAATATTTTTGCAATAAACATTCGCTAGCAGTTGCTCAAACACAACTTTTGATGAAACCGCGATGCAAAAATATTCGGGACCGCAGTCTATTGGAATCAAATAATTAAAATATAAAATATCAATTCCAGATTCAGAAACCGAAAACGTGCCGAATTTAAATTTTACATTATACCAATTACTCAAAAGCGAAAATATTAATAATGGGCCGAAAATTGCCGAAAGTCGGCCCCGTTCAGCGAAATGAAGAGTTTGCACAATAAAACGATTACAAAAGAGGTAACGCGCAATTATGGACCAGGATATTGTGAAATCGGGACAAAATACAGTTTGGAACGCGAGTTTTCCTGTAATATGAAGTAATTCAATAAGTATTTGTTTGAGAGAATGGAGAGGAAATTACCAAATTTCGTTTCCACATTGACGGAAATCAGTAAGGTGGAAAGAGAACACCTGTTTCTTATTATAATCTTTTTTTGTATACTATTATGTAAAGAGACAAGCGAGTCGTTTGCCTGACGTAAGCATGACGCGAGCCCATAACAATAATTATTGCAGTGTCGCTCAGAACTTTGAAACACAAAGGCCTGCGCGGCACTGCATTGCGCTAGTTACCCTGAGACAATACCGTTAGGTATTAAGTCTCATAAGCCCAGTAATTTTACTGACTACTTTGCTCAGCAAACAGGAACACAGTAATACTTGCATATTACTGCTTGGCGGATTGTGTAGCCTGCTACACGAGCAAACCACCACCGCTTTGGCTACCCAGACCCAAAATCCACCCAGACGGACATCTCAAACAAGAATTAGTCCTACCACCTGATAAATAATTAATATTAATAATATGCTTCCTTGGATCGAAAACCTAATCCACCAAATACTAATTAGTGACTAAGTTAATTAACTTATTAACAATTTAGATTGTTTGGCACATATTATAAATGACTACATGTTCCGCCGCAAACTATTGAACCAGGCTACAAATTAATACTAATCTCCCAAATAAAGCATCTACCCATCGTCCGGAAATTTAATAATCAGTTCTAATCCAGCTTAGAGCTGCCGACCGATAGCGAATCGGTTAATTGTTCGCGTACCTGCGAAAATAAACCGAAAATAGTGGTTTAGCCGAATATTTATCGAAAATAGCATTTGGGTACACGAAAATTGAGGTTCGAAAGTAATATTTGCCGAAAATTTACGGAAATTAGTTTTTGATAACATAGTGACAATAACCTTATATGCCTAAAACCTTTCACCAGATGGACTAAGACACTGCTGGAACTGTGGAGCTGAAGCAGGCCGGCTCAGCGATAGTAGTTTCCGTATTTGAGAGTTCGAATATTACGAGAGTGAACTTTTGGCGAGGAATACATTATGTTGGAGTCATACACATCGGATCAACACGCTATGGTGTTGATGTAATGCATCAACAGCTATCTGAGTGGTATTAATTTTTCTAGTACCTAGCTAGCTATCACCCTCTAGTAGAACATCTTTCGTCAAGTAATTACGGCTGTATTCCAGCAGCTTCCTATTCTAGTCATAGCTTTACATGTACATGTGTATTTTGTGACGCTAACCTATAAAAAAATTATAAACTCCATCACAAAAAATATATCCCGGTGATGTGCACCTACTCAGCAAGAAATAATTTTTACCAATAACAAACCGAAATCGATTTCGAGTACAGTGCCGTAACAAAATCACAATAGGGACAGCGACAGAGTTCCATCATTTTTTATCCCGCTCTCAATATTAGTAAAATTTAATTTGAAATCGGATGTCTCTTCGTGGCATTTTAAACGAAGGGAACGGGAGACTCGGTTTTTTCAGTATGGGAGTGCGACGTGCGACGATGCGTTCGGAGTGCGCCGAGTTAATTTGTTAATTGAAGGATTCTGCGAACGTATTTATTTGTATACGCAACTGGAAAAATTTACTACGTGATTGCTTCTGCACTCAATAAATTACACTCATTGAAAAACTACTCTATAATTAATGTTTACACTGAATTAAATTGGTCGAACTCTCAATGACTTTTTGAAATTTTCTGGTTTATTTATTTATTTATTTTAGATTATTTCTTCTCTAAAGAACTTACTTCACTTATTTAGAGAAACTAAGTATAACGAATTCAATTACAAAATGAAAATATGTTATTTTGCGTGTTTGAGTGAGGTGATGTTTAAGCGTGCAAGCGAAGTTAGTTAGTTAGTTAAAAAACAATATAGCACAAGCTGCACAAACTGAGAGCACAAAGTTTACAGAAGGATATATATACGTCACTTAAAATGTAGTCCATAATTCTAGTATTAAATATTTGAGCAATACTGTACGTATCAGACGTACTTTATTTCTGTGTAATATTAATACAAATCAAAGGAACAAGAATATCAATTAAACATTTCTCTGAAATACATTCGCCTTCATAACAATATAACATTACCCGGTTTTATCCTAAAACGTTTTATTTTTAGAACTCTCTTTATCGCAGGCCTTTGTGTTTCAAAGTTCTGGGTGGCACTGCAATCGTTATGGGCCGGCGTTATGCTTACCATCAGGCAAACGACCAGCTCGTCTCGTTACCTAATAACATTAAAAAAAAAAAAAAAAAAAAAAATTAAACGAACTGATATAATATTTTATAGGAACATTATGTTTCTAGGAAAACTTAGGAAAACGAATAATCTCTTTTTTATGGCACACTGCAACGGACGAGCTGGTCATTTGTCTGATGTTAAGCGTAACTCTAGTCCATCACTACAACGATGCCACCCAGAACTTTGAAATGTAGAGGCCTTCAATTGTAGAAGTTTTCAATTTAGTTTATACTGAGCCTTTACTTTAAATTATTTCTTTTATCAAAACTCAAAAATACAGTATTTACAAGGGCCAGAGGAGACCGCTCTTGAAATTATCTTTCTTCTTCTAGCTAACTAAAATAAAATAAACAAATAAAATAAAGTATGACTACGCTTAGTCGTGCAGTATGCAGTTTTTTCTTACGTAGCCGCACGGTAAACTCAGGTTACCTGCCAGCGAGCTGGGTTAACGACGTATGTCCCCCTGGGGGGTAAGTTTAAACCGCGCGATGACAAATGTCCCCCGCGAGCGTCAACTACTGCGATGTATCACTGAACTTACAACTTTCAGAACGCGTAAAATATACATGAACTACATGCGCGGAGCCATTACCGAGCATTTTTTTTATTTACTGTTCAGACCTACTGTGTAGAGCACTTAAAACAATTTCTAATTTAAAATACTTTATTCACATGGTTTTAGAATTATATAATCGCCTAAAATCAAGGTTCAGCGTAACAGCTATCTTCAACCACATCGTCGCTTAAGATCAGGTTAAGATAGTGATCGAACGTAGTAAAAAACATTTAACTTCCATGAGCGCTCTCCTGGGGTGCTTAAAAAGTTAAATGGCTCTAGGTACCAGTTCCATTTATACCTACCTACAAACATTCCATTTATACAAGTTTAATATTAGAATGAAACGTCTAAAACGCAACGTCCTGCCGAGTACGAGAATGGGGAAGGATAATTTGACACGACACAGATCTACGATAGCTCAGTTGGTCAGAATAGCATTTAGAAGAAGAGAAGCAGATTATCCGGTTGAATTAGACAAACTTTTCTTTGAGCTTTCTCATTTTTCGCCGCCAAACTTAACTAGTATTTGGAAAACAGATGGGACTTTTAATCAGTGTTAACACAGATAAAAAAATCCTTTTAAAAAGCAGTATATCATGTGAACGTACGCGTTGGGCGGTTTCCCTGGCGCCCACATTTTCGCTCCACCAAACCGGGCCAGTAATTAGAGTTCCCCGGGCGGCGTATTAATCAGCCGTCAGCACCGACGGTGCGTCCCGCGGGCCGTGGCTTGCGATAAAACACCGGGTTCCGTGAACTCAATGCACGAACTAACAGTGTGTCAGCTTTGTGAATTATGAGCGACCTGAGCCTGATTCCCTAAGGACCCTATCCTCCCTATCCTGCTCCATCCCAATTTTTATAGAAACGCCTACTAGAGAAAGCCACTTTCTGCAATTGTTATTCGATAGATATAAAAGTTAAAAACGTATGATATCGATCGGTCCCACGGTAACTTAATCCTTTCTCCCACAGTCAGCTAACTAACGTTGCATTTATTTATAGACCAACATTGCACTTTCTGCCAAACTTTACAGAACACTCGTGATCAATCACGTTATGTGGATTGTGAGCAGCCATCTGAAGCGTTTTGCTTCGGCATTTATAAAGGCCTGTTCAGACCTAAGCGTTATTTGCTACCGCCATGCCATGGGTAGAGGCTAGCCGCTAGAGGGTAATATTGAGCGCTATTCCGGCGGGTATTTGAAGTTTCGTGACGGTTTTCTGTACCACAAGGGGTAGCGAATAACGCTTACGTCTAGACATTGATTTGTTTATTGATTCACTTTTATATTAATTATTAAAGCCTGTTTTTCGTCGCACAAATCTCCGTTTTCATAGATACTACAAGCAAAAAAAATACAAGCCAAGCGTTTATTGAAAAGACATCCAGAAGAGATATCTGTAAAATATTATATAGTAATGGCCCAGAATCTTATAAAAAAAATACCAAAAAGACCCCAAAAATATCTTGAGCGACAACTATCATATTTTTTGTAACAAAAAAAGGGAATTTAATTATCTAAGCACATATGTATAAATATGTAAACTGTATGGTGCAAACTACAAAATAACCTTCAACTAAAAGCAAACACATAGCCATTTCCAACCTTATTTCAATAAAGAATTATACCTAAAGAAGCGCCTTAATATTAATTTTTCGTTTGTATACGTATTATTAATTTTTATCAGTTTTTTGCATTGTCTAGCATAGTCTTTAAAGATATCGATGATTTTCGTAGTTTCCCACTGGCGACGAAACTCTATTAAAGCTTTGACAGTGGTGTCAATTCTATCATTACATACCTAAACTAATTTTAGTTTCGCTCTCTCTCTTTCCAATGCATAACATGAGAAAGAGACGGAAGATGTTTGACAGATCTAAATTTTTTTAGAGCTGTCAAATATCTTTCAATCTTGATAAATTAGATGCCACTGAATTCATTGCCATTAAATTTACACTAGACACAAGCCAGTGGATTAATTTGACAGGTCTAAAATATATTCCATCTCTTTCTCATGTTATGCATTGGAAAGAGAGAGAGAGCGAAACTAAAATTAGGTTAGGTATGAAATGATAGAATTGACACCATTATCTCTCGAGCTAATGTACTGTGTTTATTGCTACGACACAGGACAGCGTAAACAAAGGTTCCGCTTACTTTGAAATTTTACGAAGATACGGCCCTTGCACGGCGGAATTGGGAAATGAATTTCTGTACAGCCACGTGAACGTGTCCTCGTGATAATGTACTCTTTAATTAAAAAACGAAGAACAGACAACAAATGTAGGGAAATGTAGGCGCTAATCATATTCGATATAGTTATGTTTTAACAAAGGAAGAAAGAAATGCATAGTGTGTCCTGGTTTGATGAGCAAAGTAGTCAGTGAAATTACTGGGCTTATGAACAGGGTAACGAGCGCACTGCAATGCCTACCACCTGAAATGTCTACAGGTTAGTGGGAGGACTAAGGCTCAGATTCAGAGACGATTCTAAGCGTAGACTTTGGCTTCCATATGTCAAAACTGTATAGAATTTTGACGTATGGAAGCGTGAGTCTACGCTTAGATTCGTCTCTGAATCTCAGCCTAACTCTTCTGCGAGTGTCCGTCTGGGTTGTTACCACCGCTTTGCTCGTGAAGTCTGCCGCCAAGTAGTAGTGTGCAAGCATTACTGTGTTCCGGTTTGATGAGCAGAGTATCCAGTGAAATTACTGGGCTTAATACCTAATGTCTCACGGTAACGAGCGCACTGCAGTGCCGCGCAGGCCTTTGTGTTTCAAAGTTCTGGGTGGCACTGCAATCGTTATGGGCCGGCGTTATGCTTACCATCAGGCAAACGACCAGCTCGTCTCGTTACCTAATAACATAAAAAAAGTGTTTAATTCGTGTATAATGTCTTTCAATGAAAAACAACAAATAACCAAATGGCACGCTGCTGTGACAAATCGGGCTAAATTTCAGTACAAAACGCTCTCAACAAAATATTTCAACCGGAAATTTCTACATCACTTTTACACATAGCTACCAGTCGTAGTCACGCTTCATATAGTTCATTATTTCGTTATTAAAATCACGTCACAATAGCTAACCTAAAACTAAACACGTCTAATCAACCCCTCTTCAATTCCATCCCCCGTGAACGCGAAGATCGCACTAATGAGAGTAACCCTCTGACACGGGAACCTACTCACGCATTACTTACCGAATGTTTCGGCCCTGTTTGATTTAGGCCGAAAATTGGGCGAAGTTTTCTATTATGTGTAAAAGTTGAAGAATTCTTTTATACTATTGGATGACGAGACGAGCTAGTCGTTTACCTGATGGTAAGCATAATGCCGGGCCTATATAACAATTGCAGTGCCATTCAGCACTTTGAAACACAACGAGCGCATTGCAGTGCCGCGCGGCCTGCGCGTTACCCTGACACATGAGGTATTATGAGCCTGAGTTATCATCAAACTTACTGGTCTCATCATACCAGTAATTTCACTGATTGAATTGAGCTATATTATTTTTAACAAATTCTAGCGCCTTCTAAGGCTCTAGAAATCTAGACTGTAGACAAATGATTTTCGTTTAGAAGCGATTAAGTATATGGTTATGACTTAAATATGATTGATTGTTGTATGATTAGCCTTAATGGTGATGATAAAACCAACATGTTTTACTATTTATAATTTGTAGCCGATATAACATTAAAAACCAAAAGAAAAATAATAGCTTTCACAAGCAGATTAACAAAAATATTTTTATTTTCCGCCGTCAAAAAAACGTAAAATAGAGTTTTCGAGCAACGTTTCAATTAGTTATGAACCAAATTAATTTAAGATGAGGGAGAGAGATGCAATTTGAACCCTTGAGAACGAAAAAGACGGCATATTATTACATAATCTGAAACTCTGACGGGAAAGAGAAGAGAATAAACACGCCTAAAGTAAGAGACAGCTGCTTAATTTGGGTAGTACGTGATATGTACCGTTGGCATAAACAGAATAAATTACTGTACGGTATTTCAGGTCAGGAATATTCTGGAAATGTCTAGTGAAATAATTATAGTTCGTGAACTCGATATTTTTTGAGTAAAATCTTATATTTCTTTTTAAAATTTTTGACTAGCATTGTTGCTTGCCATCCTTTTTTATAACGGTCTCTTATTACAGCTAGAGAGTATTCAGTAAGTTTTATTCGATTCGACGACACATGGACACATTTGTCAATGTTGTTGACAATTAAACATCTTAACACTAAAGCTTACAGATACGAGTATTCTCTTAGCAACCTCTGTCACAGCATCTTTACCTACTACTATTAGGCGTCGGCGACAAATCAATCCTTACGTCTGCCGGGCAGTTCCCGGATGGCGGATGTCCGGCAATTACCCGGACGTCCGGTGAATTATTTATGTCACCCCGATAGCACCCCCATTAGGTGCCATTAGCGTATTGCCTTGTGGATAGATTGATTGGGCAGTAGCGTGGGTAGAGGGAAACTTTAGTATTATAAGGTGTAGTAGTATAGTAGGCACTACCTTGACCGTGTGGTCCCGGTGTGTGAATAGGTGCCGTAAGATGTGGTTAATGGAATTTGCAGGAAACAGGTAGCATTCTCCTCGGTTAAGGCTCCCTTTACTCATAATTCTTTTGTATTGAAATAAGGTAGAAAATAGCGATTCGTTTTCTTTTAGTTGAAGGTTATTTCGTAGTTTGTATATAATTGACCAATTAGGTGCAAATATTTTAGTGTGCGACCTGTATTTTTTCATTTTGACATACATACAAACCAACACAAAAACTATACAAGATACTGAAATGATTAGAGGAATAATTAACCTAGACCTAGAACCATTTAACTTTCACAGGCGCTTACTACAGCCCCTGGTGCATAAAGAATTTTTAGTTTTTATCAAATTAAGTAAATCATTCACCATTCTTATCGTCAATTTACAGACCTTATAATACCTACGAAATAAGTATGGAACTCAAAATAGGTATATTTTATTTCGGGAGCCTCCATTACACGTTCGTTACATTTCGATCAAGAATCGATATAAAAGTATTTGGAGCCAGACATTACATATTTGCTCAAAGGTTTGTGAAAGGCGTCAGGGTTCTAAATATAGCAATTTCTTACGAAATGAGCAAACGACTCTTAGTTAGTAGACGTGCCGCCTCGCGCTTGTAGGTTGGTAAAGGTCGGTCGGCCACCGTCGCGCGTCGTCTAAGCTACAGCACAAAGCTAGAGCATTAGCGATTCGTTGCTAACTCAGAAAAGATAGTAAAGTTAGTCGAGGATATCTGTTGTAGTCTATGAAATCTTTTGACAGTCTATTATTGCATTACAAGTCCGTCCTCTTTGGTTAAATCAAAGTAATAAACGTGGAAACGATTGATGTAATGGTAAGCACTATTATATACTAAACACTCCCCTGACCTCGGAATGAATGAAGCTAACTGCATTCTGTCTGCAGTAACTATTATTTATAATGTCAGGATTGTATAAATTACAATAAATAACTTTGATAGCTTAATAGAAGCAAGCGAATGTCCATACTGAGAGAGGAAGGCTCGATCTTGTACTGTCGCAGATAAAAAGATATCCATAATGCAGCGGTTACCACTTTTAAGCCTAATTTCAAATATGTCAAAATACGATATAACATGACAGGTGACGATGTGGTGGAAGATGAAATACGCAATAATAAAAATTAGTTATTAGATAAAAATTAGTTTTAGTTTCTTTTAAATATTACAATATCGTGTTAAGGCGTATATTATAGCAGGTAAATAAACATAAAAAAATAAAAACTTTAAAAGGTTTTTTTTAGCAAAATCCGATGACCTCCTGGCACTGGATAAACTCATCATATTACTGATAAATCTTGTTGTGATCAAAACCAGTTTTTACCAAATTTACTCGATCAAAAAAACCAGTTACTTCTAAAAATAAGTTTGAAATGAAATATCTCTGTTATTTATAAAGGTATATTGATAGAATTAACAAGACTTACGTATTATCTATACAAATAAATTAAATTAAAGTGTCTGTTTGTAATATCAAAATGACAGCTTTGTACTAAGTGCATATGAAAGTATATACGTACACGTATACCGGAAACAACATTGTTAAAATTTTTGTCTGTCTGTCTGTTTGTTCCGGGTAATCTCCGAAACGGCTGGGTCTATTTTACACGACTTTCACTAGCAGATAGCTGATGTTATAAGGAGTAACTTAGGCTACGTGGGCGGTAAAAAACTTGGTTGTGGTACATTTTAGATTAGACATTTTTAAGTAATTACACTTTTTGAATTTTTACTGAATTTTAGTGGCCCACGCGGTCTTCCTTCTCTTTTACACCAATGCAAACCTACCGTGTGTGCAAATAGGTCAGAATGATGAATGCCGTTGACTGGAGATACCGCCTTAATGATTCAACGAAATTAATTTACCAAAACCCTGCAACTTATTATGCATTGTGCACATTCTGCATAACTCTAGCGCATAAACTACTCGCTCTACATATTGCATTCTCTACCGAGGCATCGCTCCTACTAATGACGCACTCCAGTCTTCTAATGCAAGTTCTATGCAGGAACCTTCCGAGCTTCCCACTTCTCGGCTCTTTGAATAACTTGCGAACATAATTCTTGTTAGCTTTAGGTATTTGTTTTCTGAAGTTGATTTAGAAAGAAGCTTTTTAAATTATGCGCATTTGTTACAATCCTTTTCTGGAAGTACTTTTAGCGTGAATCTTCGGTATCCGGCTTTTTTCGTCACGGCAGCGTGGTAAGCTTTCCTTAACAACTTTTGGCTATTGGCCAAGTCGGTAGGATACTCGTACTACATATTTCAGCTTTTTTTGGGTTGACACAGTTTATCTATCGAAAGATGTGAACAAAAACTGTTCGTGGTTTTAATTTTCAATATTTCAATTAACCGTATTTTTGTACGAGATATTTTGTATTAGGCTGTCAAATAGGTCTAAAGTTTTTGTTTTTACGCACTTATATCTGAAAATTCCGAGCAATATTTTTATATTACCTTTTTATAAGAAACAAAAATGAAAAATATTTTATTGCTACATAAACATCCTAGATGATTCAACATACTATATAAGCTTAAATAATACATTGGAGTTTATGCAGAGGGTTTGTAAATAGTGCTATGATGTATCCTACGATCCCCACAGTAGGCCACACCTGTACCGTGGAGATCCGGAATAATTCTAATACGATTTACTACCCTCATCTGACGGTTTCACATAGGTAATGTTACAAAAAATCTATAATATTAGGTTCACTTAAAAGAAAAGAGAAAAAGATAACAATAAATAAATAACATCTTCAGATTATGTCGAAACTAGGTATCATATGGTATTATTATAGGTAGTTGGAGTGTACGTGAAATACCCGTGAAGTGCTCATCACTTCGTATTACACTACTAATAGTAATTAGAAGCACGGTTGATGTAGTAATCGTAAAATTTGGTGTGAATGCCTTAGAGCGCGATATTTCGCACTCGAGGGATTTTTAATTTAATAACTTGGATATTTTAGGTACATGTATATTGTATAAACATAAATCATCCCGGCAGATATAGGGAGGGTTCAATAAAGCCTTTGTTTTCAGTACACAATGCCCTGAAAGAGCCATTGAAGCAGACTCGGGACAAAGGAGCCAGTGATTGGCGTTTAATTTGGACTCAAAAGTTTCAAAGGAATCAGAATTATTGTGAAATTATAATATTAGTTATATGATTTAAAAATTCATAGAACTGCATAACCTTGTGTTTTACTAACACAAAAGTATATAGGCTCCAGCTCAGCACACTTTATTAGATTAGATTAGATGTCTAGATGCGATGTGGGATTCCAGCTTAATTGCGCATTGGTCTAATATTTTCAAAATCAAATGTAAATATAAACATCATAAAACTTTTTGTTAAGTACTTACTACTTTTTACCAAGTGCTTGGCGACTGATTTTCATCTAGAGGGTAGTAGACCGCCGAGCAGTACGAAATGCTCGAATTTTAACTGGTGTCTAAGGTATTATTCCATTACATCCCATTTGCCGTATAAGTACTCATCTTTTATTTTATTTAAGTTCTGTGTTGTAAATCTGTATTTATTTATCATTGGAAATGTTTTGGCTGATGTAGCTGTAAGTTCACAATTGATTGTTTAATAAATAAATAAGTAAATTAGCATTGAAACTCTTGAAATAATAATAACGCTCAATAACGCATCACGTAGACACTCTACGCCAATATCACTTACTGTAAACTTGGTTTACCAATATAATTATTCATTTATCTATTTATTATTCATAACCTCTTACGTGTATTAATACTGTCTAAGTAAGCAATTACTCATTTATAGTAATTCCGATACCAATGAAATGTCGAGAGATGATACAATAATAAACGAAATAGAGAATTTAATTTACCATCCGCCTGTCATTTTCACCCTTGTTCTCCACAGATCTAAGACGAGTCTCCCTGATTCCCAGGACACTGCCGGTGGGAAACGATGATACGGTCAGCATTCGTTTTGTTCAAGACGTACATATATCGTAAACATGAGGTGAATGAGGAAATATATGGGTTGGTATTGCCAGGTTGGTAAACAAACAATACCAGTAAACGTAACAATCTCAATCAACCAATCTTTGCTCGTGAAGTCTGCCGCCAAGCAGTAGTGTGCAAGCATTACTGTGTACCGGTTTGATGAGCAGAGTATCCAGCGAAATTACTGGGCTTATGAAACTTAATACCTAATGTCTCAGGGTAACGAGCGCACTGCAGTGCCGCGCAGGCCTTTGTGTTTCAAAGTTCTGGGTGGCACTGCAATTGTTATGGGCCGGCGTTATGCTTACCATCAGGCAAACGACCAGCTCGTCTCGTTACCAAATAACATAAAAAAAACCCCTTGCCTGGTGTCATTTTCTAGTGCTTGCGTAGCTACCTACGACCTTCAAGTTGAAAATGCGTCACCAAGCCCCTTTACCTTATATATTCGGGCAGCGGCATTTGAGAATCAGTCCTAATTTGAGTTTAGCGTATCTTAGACCAGATTTGCAATGCTCACTTTCGATAGGCATAAAAAAACATGATAGGTAGTGTACAAAAACATTCCAATTTATTCAAAAGCAAACAGGGCTTAGTTTTATTGTGTCTGGCTCCGCTACGGCATTGAACCAACTAAGCATAAAAAAGGTAAACTAACAAGGCTTTTTTTACATGAAAAATATAACGAAGTTTAGTCTAGAGATAATAAAAATGTAAAAGTTTGTTCTGCTACTCATTAGAAGTGTTTGTTTTTTTTTGTCTGTCGTGTAACGTGACGCGCGTAAATGAGACAAAACAGGACTCAGCTTATGGACGTTTGAAAGACACTTCATAATGTCATAATGTGCTTCTTCCCGCGGTTTCGCCCACGTTCCCACCAGAACCGTGCGTTTTTCGGGATAAAAAGTAGCCTATTGTTACTGTGCGGTCCATAAACAATATCTATGCCACATGATAGATAATAGTACAAGTCAAAAATCACGTCGATCCGTTGCTCTGTTGCTGCATGAAAGAAGAACAAACCAACACACGTACAAACACAATTTCGCATTAATTCTATAAAAAAATATAAGTATGGATTTTTTGTCCTAGATGTTTAATTGTTTTTATTTTTTACTTAATCATGTCGACAACAGGTGCATAGATTTTGGGAGAGAGTCAATACTTTATCATACAAATATTTATGTATATATTTAACACATAACATAATTATACATAAATATTTATGTATGTATAAAGTTACACGTGGGCGAAGCCGCGGGCGAAAGCTATTGTGTAGTAGATATTATCCTGTATTCTTGCAAATAAATGTTCGAATTATAGGTTTAGGGCCGATCTTTCAATAGTCAATTAACGTCCTGTTAGATAATTCCCTGAATAATTACAGCCATAATAAGTCTGTAGGGAAAACAGACGTACCTAAATAAATAGTTGCCAATTACTGTTATAGTATTATTGTAAAGTTTCATCTAAATCCGTTCAGTAGTTTTTGCGTGAAAAAGTAATAAACATCCCTCCATCCACCCTCACAAACTTTCGCGTTTATAATATAACTTGAAATAATAAAAGTTACAAAAACACTAGATACTGCCTTAGCCAGTGTCCAAATCCAAATCTGTTCAGGCATTTAAAAGTTATGGTGGAATAAAGAAACTCATATACATACATACATGAATCCTAAAACATTACACTCCTTTTTGCAGTCGTGTAAGAACTTAAAAAGTAAAATCTGGTAACAGACGCGTGTAGATGACTAGATGTGTACGCTTCAGTATTTTATGATGTGAATCAATAAAATATTAGGTAAGAGTGTTCCGCACGTGAGCCTGCGAGCTACAGATATTCCTGACTCAGTAATGACGTAGTAATGCTCCTGAGATATTGAGAACGAAGACTGGCCGCATACCCAAGCGGCCTTGCGTTCAACCGCAATTTCTTTCTTTTCCCCCGAGATCAAATGTTGCTCGGAACAAAAATACGCTACAAATGGCCAGACGTGGACTAGCGTGTTACATTTACTATGTGCGATATAATATTTTTAATTCATTATAAAAGTCAAACGCAAAAAATGTTTTATAGTTTCCTACCTCGAAATATAAAAAGCGTAACCTTTATAATGCACTAGCTTTTGCCCGCTATTTTCACCCGCGTTCCCACATGAACCGTGCATTTTTCCGGGATAAAAAGTAGCCTATGCTACTTTCCGGTCCATAAACAATATCTATGCCAAAAATCACGTCGATCCGTTGCTCCGTTACTGCGTGAAAGAAGGACAAACCAACTAATCAACAAACACACTTTCGCATTTATTATATTAGTAGGATAAGTGTATTTGTGAAGTGATATATCGCTATGACCATGTTTATTGGAACGGGTTGAAGTAACAATAAATCTACATGAACTTATATACTCCTGTAAATAACAAATATCTAGCTCAACGAAACAGAGATACGGCCTTACAACTGCTTCTTTTCTTTTGTAGCAAAGTATAGCATCAATTATTGCCGCCTACAGTTTCCTATGTAATATATGGCTAACATATGGAGTATAAAAAACAAGTGAAGGCCTGCTCAGATAAATTTTAATGAAATTCCTAACCCTTTACACCTACTTATGTACATTCAAGAAGTTTCAAAAAGGCCCGCCAACGTACCGTCCTACCTGTAGACCTATCCTTACATACACACTGTACCAATACATCTACCCGTTTGAATAACATGATCACGGCGGCGGGCGGCGCCGTTATCCAGTGACCCGGATAGCTTGGACCTCCCCCCTTGGTTTGCCCTCTAGGGGAGAGGAGGGCTGCTGTGCCCAACAATGGGCCTTCGTATAATGAACTAGCTATTGATTTAGAGTACCGCTTATGGATAGATTATGCCTGTAATCAGAACTCAGATGTTATTTGTATAGTTAGGTTTTGTACTTGTGTGTATAACTAGCTTTTGCTCAGTAGTTTAGTAGTCAAGTAGTTCCAAAGATAAGCGGTACAAAACCAAAAACAAACTTTACCTCTATAGTATTAGGATGTACGGAGTTCATTGAAAAACAACTTCCTTAGATCATGATTACCAATTCAAGAAAATAAAAAAGTCGAATAATAGAAAGTCGTACTTACACCTTCCATTATACAATTTTGTTTAAACTTAATGCTTAATTTGTTTAATCTTTCGTGATAAGACCCATAATAATGTCTAACGGTGCGCATCTTAGTCCTGCAGGAGCTGCAGCAGGACTTTCAATACGAATTACAGAGCTAAAAAATTTAAGATCACATACAACTAAAACTTTTTTATGCCTCCAACTAAAATTTTTCTTTTAGAATCGTAGTATTATAAAAATAAAAAAACTCCTGTTTTCTACAACAACTAAATCTAAGTTATCATAGAACCCTTTTTAATTCCCGACATCTAATGAAAAACTCATCAGTCAAAAATTATACTTAGAAAAGCAGAACTTCTAAATTGTTTTCCAAGAAAATGAATAGTCTGTAACTCTCTGATGGATAAAAGCTTCATCCTAGTTTATATAACCACAGTTAATTGAGCTTTTGAATCTAAATACAGAGGAAAAGAGGTCAATATTACCTTTCCCTTTAATCTTTCTTTCTTTTTTTATAATGAATAGGCTTGCGTTTGACCGCAATCTCACCTGATGGGAAGCAATGATGCGGTCAACGATGTAGAACTCTTGTAGAAGATACCTGTTCACCCTTGTCTTGAAGATTCCCAATCTGTAGTGTTCAGGAAATAATAAGTTTATAGACTGCTTTTACTATTTTAAAATGTATGCAAGAAGCTCTTATACTATATCTAGCATAAGAATAAAATAAAAAACCGAAAATCATTCGAGATCCTACCCAAATTAATATAAGACCAACGGGCATCGCTTGAATGTTTCTGAATCTGCATTCCCAATATGGTTATGTGAAATTCAAATCATCAAATCAAAGACCGAGCTTAATTTTAGCTAAGTTCATTTGATCATAAATTTTCAGCTAGTGATAAACACGGCGCTTATCTGAATCAAATGGAATCATATATCATCATTTCACACCGTATCGTTATTTATCGCTTCCATACACAAACACAACAGATGCGTGAAGTGGTAACAAAATTAACTTGTCCCGTGAAATGAAATCGTGTAGTGTGACCTGCGCCTCGTTCACCGTCGCGCGTTTGTCATTGGCTGGTATATTAGCGGGTCGGTCCGGCCGCTGTCACACGGAATGCTTATTGTATGTATTGCGTAATGTGGAAATCGTGGCGGGAAACCTTATGACGCGTAAATGGTTGGAGGCTCTATGGTTAGAGGAAATCTAATCAACAACAATTGTAACCAAAGCTGGTTATTTCAAACAAAAGTTCGTGTTTATTTTTATTCGCAAACATAATTATAAACGGAGAAATTTTCCCTAGAAATAACACAATCTCAAAGGGCCCCCAAACCACAAAATTAACCGAAGGTTTTATTAAATTTACGTTGAAGCATTTCCCTGTTTAAATAATTTAATCTTCAATATACGGAATTAAACGTTGAAACGATAAACAACTAAAGTTATAATTAGCGTTAGAAATTGGCGGTTTACTGTGAATATTAAGATATCATAAGCTCTGACGTTTCGATAATCCTTGATGACGGGTAAACTAATTTACGGATGGTACGGCAAACAGAAGCAATCGCTTCTTGTTACTTGATAAATTAATGAAATGATTTGGTATTTGCATAATTAGAAATCTGTAAGCTGATTTTTTAAACCCGCATTTAATGATGTACCTTGACATACAAAAACTATTAATTCACTACCAGATTAAATAAATTCAACTGAGTCCTTCCTTTTATCAGAGATAAATTAAGAGATGATGTGGTGGAAGCTGGTATCAGGATTACTTTTGAATGAAACTGGCTCAATAAATAGTGCGGCTATAATATATGGATAGGTGCTTATCGACAGATTTTCAACTTTTGAGAGGTAACTAGCTCGTGCTAGAAAATGCTTTACCATCATTAAGGTTGCATATTTATAATCGTAACTGTTAAAGGTATTGTAAAAGAGTGTTTTCTATTCATTCACACAGAGTAAAATAGTGAATAGGTAAATTCCGATCTAACTAAAACAGTCATGGAACGGTTTTATGACACGACATAATGTTTATCTCCTGCGAAACCTCCACGCGACACAAACCTCCACAGGCCGAAGTGGACCCGTCGATTTATCCACTTTAGGGCCTGTCCTACGCCTATTAAATCTGTATATTACGGTTCGATCACAGTGTACTAAACTAAACAGAAAGAAAACTATATGAACATCCCGCTATCGTGGGTTAACACATTAAAATATATTAATTTTACAATCAAAGAAAGAAAGTCTATCGTTAAGAAAGTGTAAATTGTAATTTTTGTCAGTCACCAATTTGAAAAGTTCGTTTTAAGATTTTTATTTTGTATATTGATATTGGATTGGATATGGATTTATATTAATATAGTAGAACGCTTTACTGTATAAGCGGTTTATTAGGCAGAGGTACTGTCTGTATAAAAGTACTTTACATCGTGGCATATGTGCCAGTCTGTACTTACTGTCTGATTGTCAACCATTTTAGAATATTCATGGCGATTTGGAGAATTACAAATTACATAATATGATATATATAGAAAGTATATAGTAAAACTCCAAAAGTATCAGCTTTGTAGGACAACTGTACAAAAATTAACTCTCTGTGATACTGAAAACTGAAACACAGAATTATAATACTTAAAAACATAATTAAGTAATCGTTGCCAGTAATCTAGTATACCTACTTAATTTATTTCACTGTGGCACGTTATGTGGCCGTGCCCAAAGGGGCGGTCCATTGTGTGCAGGTAGGTAATTTAAGTAAGTGCTTCTGTGTTCAAAAACGTTGTCATATTAGAGTGTCCTTTATTTCGTCGCATAGAGTAATTAAAATTTTTTGCTGTAAACCTCATTTAACTCGATGAACGTTATTACGGTTGGAATGGTGGGGACCTCACTAAAATATTCTCCAGTTATAATAATTATAAAATTAAGTCTAATATAATAATCATGGATGAAAACCTAGTAGCTAGTATAATAATAGATTAATTTAGGGTCTCCAATAAAAGTTAATTTAAGTAAGTAACGAAGGCGCGATCCCGTTTATATGTACTTTTATCGGCAGACGTTCAATAAACCCATTACCTCATTGCTTTCACAGTCAATAAGTAAACCGCGTAATTATGGTAATGGAGGCCTAGATTCCTCTCATTAATAATTGATATCCGCTCCCGATAGTCCGCGGGGATACTTAGCTAATGAAACTAAGGAATTACCAGAAACCAAGACCAGAGCCAATATGCTGGAGCTGCAGCAGATTTTGCGGCTTTACTCTGGTCGCTCCTAAGTCTCCTCACGTTAAATTGACACTTGCTGGCTGAATGTACGAAAAGTCCAGAGCAAATTAATAAAAAACTTAAAGTTATGATCAATATATTTTTACTTAGCCTACGCGCCTTTTCTATTTTTCACTGAACATGTTAAGTTTTATTTTAGGTGCAACAACACTTTTTTCTATTTTTTTTTTAATTCTGTAGCCATGACACGTCCCGTTAGTGTTGTGCCAATTTGCTAGGTGTTGTTGTATTTTGTATTGCTACGTAGATATATAAGTACATAAATTGATGGAGCACTTCACAAGCCATTTATTTATTCTTATTTTCAAATAAAGGTGTTTTGTTTGTAAATACTACCTAGTTAAAATTATTTTCAACTTTTTATACTAACTTGTACCTTTATAATACATTATATTTTTAACCTATTAAATAAGCGTGGCTTTTTATTTTATCAATTTAGTTTAATTACAGTCTGCAAAAACGAATAAAATTAGTTTAGTACGGCTTTTTGTAAATATGAAACGATATGTATAAGTATGTACATATAATTAATTTCATACTCATTTAAATACTCAGAAATTATTGAATACCTACTCAAGTCTCTTTATTTTATTAAGCTTCTTTTATCCATTAAAAATAAAATAAATTAAATCACGTATTTTCCAAGCTCTCTTAATATTATTGCACTTGAAAACAGTGGAAACGTTTATTTTAAAAAAAAACAAAGCTCGAATTAAAAATTACTTTTTACAAAGCGGTCGGGTTTCATAAAGGCTTTCTTGAGAGCCCTTCGAAAAACCTTTCAACCTTATATTGGAGACTGAACTTGGTTGTTTACGTAATTTTATATTGGCCAAAGAATTTGCTTCGTGAAAAAGTAGAACTAACACATGACGGCTAAATTGGCGGGAAAATACTACTTTGTTTGCGGAAATCTGGGGAAAACTTTATTAGACTATTTTTAAGTGAAAAGTTGTTATCCAATCAAGATGCAGTTTTATTTCAAACGGGATTTAATTTATGAGAGGTTTCTTTTTATTTCCCCGTTTATTACTAAATTCCAACATGTAAGTACCTAGTTAATTTTTCGAAAACGCTAATACCGTACTATGCGTGCAATTTCTTGATAATTATCAATTTAATAACGCCCTAAAACGAACTGTAGGTAATAAGTAATGTTACAACTAAAAGGTTTTTCACAGAATACTCAGGATAAGAGCTGCGAAAAACCCAACGAGTCAGCCGCATACAGAACTCAGTAAGTAGGTCGGTAACACGAGAATTGCTTTAGCGAGATAAATAATTCAGTCTCTCGGCTTAATAGTGGAAATCACATACTTATATTATGTGTGTCATAGATGAGTATAACACGCGCCTAAACATAAATGAACCTATGATGTTCGCCGTAGAAGCGCTGAACAACCGAATTCGAAGGAAAAATACTAGACTGGGTAAAGTTATTGGTTTATTGTGTCATATAGGTACTTCCACATTTGGCGTATACTTACTACAAAGTCCCTTTATCTAAACAGCTTCGAAAAAGACCGAAAATTTGAATTCTATCACCTTGATAGCCTTGGTTCTTGAAAATCTAATAACATTAAAGATAAATTCCTGTACTTATACAAAAAAAAGTTGAAAAAAATAACCTCCTTCTTTTTAAAAGTCGTTTAGTAAAAATATGTTGGAAGTGTACACAACCCAACGCTACAGAACGTCAAGTAAATTTTCTCCCAGAACGTTCTAGCATGTTGTTGCAGGCCAACTGATTACAAAATCAGCTGCCTGTGCGAAAAGACATGCGGGCAGGTTCGAACGCGGTGCCGCTGGACTGAAAGGTGAACGGTATAGCCACTGGGCTAACGACTCGTATGCTCACGCGTCGAAATTATCAGTAACGCTCGAAGGCCAAGGCTTCTATTCCACATTATATTTAAAATGGTGTGTCTTGTTAGGTAAATTATACGAGTTAGTAACTTTAGGAAGTTATTAAATATTCCCTAAACTTTAGGAAATGTTTTTTTTTAAATTATTATTATAATTGAGTTTAGCAGCGTTTGACCACGATCTCACCTGATGCCACAATCCTGACGGTACGTGACGTTGAAATAAAAGTTGTTCCTCTAATGTAGCATATTATGTCACCCAAGACTATAGTAACTATATAAGAATAACGAATCATCATTCATCGAAATCAGATGAGTAGTTTAGCTACGGTGGAACATGCGAACGTATATACATGGACTGCTAAAAATGTAACCCTTTCAATTGGATTTCCCGCTACAGCCAGGCCAAAATAGAATTCTTTGCGCCGCCACCATCATTCCTGAGGCATAAGTCGCGAACGGAGTTGATGAAAACCTATAAAAAGTTTCACGTTCAATATGAGCATGATCTTTAGTCTTTAGAGATCTAACTACTTCAAGAGAAGAGTTCTTGACAACGTACTGCGCCTTCGTTTTCCTGGAAAGTTTCAACTTCCGGGATGCAAAGTTGTACCAATTATATTGTTGAAGTGTTTCTAAATCGTCAGTGATTAATATTCTGTTCATTGCTTCTTGAAGTTTGGATTTGTGGTTTAATTTATTAATGTAGGCTGCAGAAAATGATTTTAAGTTTTCTTTTTATCACACGACTGCTCAAAAAAGTAATGTTTTATTTAAAAAATAATGTTTTATTAGGGTTCATGTATGTATGTGAGTTTCCTTGTTCCACCATAACTTTTGAACAGATTTGGATGTATGGGGTATAGTTAGAATCCTTAGATCATCCTAAGTGACGCTGACTAGGGCAGTCATGTTTTTTCTATGTAACTTTTGTTACATCGACTTTTTTAAATGTATGTACTATACATTTTACTCTCGAACTTGAGTACTGTAAGCCTGAAGGACCGTGGTCCTTCCAGTATAATGCGAAAAACTAAAACTATGATGGCTCAGTGGTAGGTTGACTGCAAATCAATAGGTCGATAGTTCGAATCCAACGAGCTTGAGCTAAGGTGAATGAAAACATTGTGATTAGCTAGCTACCACCCTCAAAATGAAAATCTGCCGACAAGCACTACTATCGATCTTGAGAGTTACCGTTCCGAGAGTAGCGATGATGATGATGTCCGCCTTGGCGTGTCCATCAACGGCGAACCCTGCTGTCACTGCTCCTCCGGTTATGGGAGCGAATGTGAATAGCACTATTTATTTTTACACTTAGGTAACACACTAAGATAGCGGTCAAACGCTAGCGCAAAACTGTATTCTCATCCTTTAAATAATCCTGGAACCATTATTTGTTTAACCTGAATAAAGCGTTCGAACAAGATCTTTTGCCCAAGTACCTCTACAATATCTTTGATCTCTGTAGACCCCCTCCCCTATATTTTTCTAATATCCGCTACTGAAAAGGTTTCAATTCTAATACCCTATAATATATTGCTGCATTCATTTCGTATATTGAGATATGTAATAAAAGAGGCAATATTGTTGGAATTTGTATGAATCTTTATTGTGATGTTTTATTGAAGAAGGCTGAAGGGTACGATGAAAATGAATATGTATATTGCGCAGACAATTACGGGTAATAATTGTATCTAATTTGGAAAAGGGCGAGCGACTCGATTCCAGGCGCCTGTGTATATTGGAAAACGATGTATCTCTTCATATTATTTTCTTATGTATTACACCTATACAAATATTATGAAGAGGCAAAGTTTATTGCCGCTTATCTGCGGATCCATTAGTTCGATTCCAAAAATTATTTCACTGATTGAAAGTTTATGTCCCTGAGTGTTATACAGGCTACATTTTATTGTGATATCACAGTCGAAACCGCGGGCAAGATCTAGTCAGAGATATTTTTACTAGGTAGTACTTTTTTTACCAAGTAGTAAGAATGACTAACACTTCGGCGAGTGTCCGTCTGGGGCAAGATTTACTGCGTTCCGATTTGATGAGAAAAATAATCTGAAAAATAATCAGATGTCTCGAGAGCCTATATATTTCAAAGTTCTAGACTGCAATTGTTAAAGGAAAGGAATCGAGCAAACGACCCGCTCGTTACATTATCTTATCGTAGTATTAAAAATATACCTAAATACCTTTGTATTTAGTATAGGTACAAATACGAAACTACGCATAGGAAGTAGGAACAAAAGTTATGTTCTCATATAGAGGTGGAACACGCGAAGGACTCATTAAGGGCGTTTAAACGCACACTTACCGCAATATAAAATGCTTTTAGGGTTTGACATATTTATTTACGAACTTTTTATGGAAAACATGATATTGTTTTTAGTAGTTAATGGTTTGGGACCAGTCTTTGTTTGCCACGAGGTAACAGGGCTAGACACTGAGAAATCGGTCAATCAATTCTGTATAAAATAGTCATATGCATTCGTTGCGCCAGGCATATTTCCATAAAACGTAATATGAATTTGTCCTGATGGGTGGGTTTACGTTTTACATTCGATACTTACATCTATTATTTAATTTTGTACAAAATGCTCGCTTTTTTACTCTTGATAGGTTATGTTAGGTTTGACTATTAAGTGCACATTGGGACACCGAACGGGCTCTTGGGCCCGTCCTAAGCGCCCCTTCAGTTCGCTCTCTATTTTGTGCGGGCGGGGAGAAGCCAGCATTTGTGGTCGAGTGTGCGGGAGGCGAGCCACAAACGGGGCCACCACCCCAGCTTGTGGCTCGGTCGCGGCCACACGAACGCTCAGTTTGCGCCGGCGCCGATGCAATACAAATGTATGACAATCTTGTCCAGAGCTTGTGCGGTCGCGTTCGGTGGCCCAATTACACTAAACCAAAAGGGAACGAGTTATCAAGAGGGGCTCCTGAGTACTAGATCACATCAACGGCGACAGATTTACATCTAGAGGTTTTTGAGAATTACATTCTACCGTCAAATGTTAGAATTTTTATGCCAAAGAAACCAGACGGTACCTGAAAAGAAGTGATTATTGTAGTAACGTGAACATACGTAGGTACTACTATCGTGACTATAACACGGATCGTGACATTTATCTTCCCTATTGAAAGCCATCAAGCAATATCTTAGTTTCGAGTGGTTTCCTGGCAAGTGAAACTGATCCCGACATATATTATGCTTGATGCTAGAGATGTAGTGAGAATATTACTCCACTTTCCTCCATATCAGCGAGGAGTAAATTGAGTTCATTACTCTGTGTTTATCGGCAATTTTTCCTTAAATGCCTCATTAAAGCCCTACGAGCAGTTCGCACTTAACTCTTGAATAATATAAGTAAAGAATGAGCCACAAATGCTCATACAATATAGTTACGAACACTTGCTTTCATTATCTTTGCATTTATTTAAAGGCAATATTAGCTGACTTGCAAGGTGTGACTTGCAAGTTATCTCTCTCGCCTGGCTAGTTGCTACCTTTAAGTTGAAAATATGTCACCAAGAACCTATCCTTCCTATCGGTTTATTCCGGTATCGGCGCCCGAGTCAGTTCTATTCTACGTTTAGCCTGGGTATATTCTATGTGCAAAACTACAAATATATAAAATCAAATACTATGAAGGTAAATAGCTAATATAGGTACAGCTGTAGTTAAAAGTAAACAGATATACAACCGCGCAACCAAGATCCAACGTTCAAATCGAAAACTAACAATCTAGTTAACATCGTTCGGCGCGCCTGCAAAAACATCATAGCAACGCGCTTGAAGACACGTGGAACGCACGGTGCCGTAGGCGTTTTATTTTACTGTTCTTATTTTAGTAGCACAGATGAGTCACCAGTAAACACTACGATAATACATACATGACAATAAATACTACGATAGATATGAAGCCGCAAAAATGTAATTTGATGAGGTGAGTAGACCTGGCAACTCGTGATCTACCTACCATCTTGTTACTTTGGGAACGATGTCTCTGTCCCAAGATTTTTGTAACTGTTTATGCTAGTGTTCTTAAATTCTAATCTTTTAGAATAACTATTTACATAAAGTGAAGCTTTATATATTTGTTAAGTGTTTTTTTATTCATACACGTGGCAAACAAAAAACGTCCCGCCTGGCGGTAAGCACTCACCGTCGCCTGTGGACATTTGCAAACTTGTGGAGGGAGCTCGTTCCACATTTTACAAGTATGCGGGAGAAAAGATCGCATAAATCGAGTGGTATGAGACTTCCATGACTCGATTATGTGTGGATGGGCTTTGTTCCGGTGGCGAGATGTTCAGTGGTAGAACTGCGACGGTGGGATGAGATAAAAAAGCTCTTCCGAGCATTCTCCGTTGTATATTCGGTAAAATATACAGAGGGCCAACGCCTCTGCGAAAATTAAGTGGCTCTAGGAGGTCTGTTAGTTTGGGGTCGTCGACAATTCAGATCGCTCTACGTTGTACTGCGTCGAGTGACTGGAGTTGATACCTATTTAGGCGCACCGAGCCAAAGATGTGAGCAGTATTCCATGTGAGGACGAACTTGTGCCTTATACAGCAACACTCGTTGCCTCGGCGTGAAATACCGCTTTGCTATGAAGCTTTTTGGATGCAACTCCAGTCTTACTCGCAATGTAATGACGGAACTGAACATCGTAATAGAATTTTCAAGTGTTAACCCACACCTATGGGATATTTACATAAGTAAATAAACATTTCAAAAAGTCGCTGCCAATCGGACTAGAACCTGAGTTTTTACCCTCTAGTAGACCGGGAGACGTTCTACCACTTGGCAGAAACGGTTTTAGCAAAGAAATTGATAAAATGTATGTTTTGCTCCCGGCTAGAACTGAATGAATAACTAACTGAACTAACTGAATGTAGTCAAGTTTGAAAATCGTTATGTAAGAACAGCAAAATACAATGACGTGTCTTTCATTTTAGTCGTTTATCTTTAGACACTGTCTAGCTAAACAGGCGCATAATAGTTGTTTTTTGTGATAACACGATTAGAGTTTACTAAGTTTTCTTTAGGCCAGGAATCCAAGGAATTACAAGTTCTTAGGTTACAGTAGTATAACGACGACGAAACATGTAAACTGAATAGTCAATTTTGTAATTAGCGAAAGTATTCGGAGTTTTATTTGAGACAGTAACAAGATGACGAAAATGAAAGAAGAGGAAAATGGTTTTAATATAATGATGACAGATTCATTAATTTTCTGGGAGCTAATCAGAAGATACTTAACGGAAAAAAACCAATTAAAATTTCGTCGTAAATAAACAAATACTCTTTAGCAGAAATGGGATAAAAAATATCTTTTCTTAAAATACGATTTACTTATGCCTAGTGTGGGGCCGCTGTTTCTGATTTTTGGGAAATTTTAACGACTTACTTTTTCTCTTTGATTATTCTCGAAAGTTTCCTTTCTAATGTTTTATGGTTGATAAACATATTATTATTTGCACGGTGATACATTATCTAGAGCTCACCTATATTACCACCTGTATTATAAAAAAAACACGCTTCTGGCTTCATCATCAGACCCTCATTACCAAGTTCAATCTATGGGACTCGTCAAAACGAATCATATGAACCCAAACTCAAGGAGTTTACCCACTGAAGAGTTTCACTATATACACTTACATACAACCTTTCATTTCGATACGACAATTAGAAGTAGGTTAAACTGGTAGTGGGCTAGAACATTTGGATTATCTATAGGCCTACTAGGGCTTATAGATTATCCAACTGTTTTTGTAGCTAGCTAGGTTAGATGTAGTGTTTATTTATGTATTAGCCAGTTAATAAAGGCGTTTAACCCGTTAAAAAAACAGTAGTTAAATTTAAAAAAAAAAGGTTAAAATTGACTTCCAAGATTTTATTACATAGTCAATTACAAGTGAAGCTCATTAAAGCTAGTTAAAAATATGTGGCTGTATCTGTGTGTTTCGCACGTCGCACTTGAGACTCAGTTCTATCGTAGTCACAGTGTTCGATCACAACGTACGTACAACGTGCGACGTATAAAAAATGCATAGACAACAAATATTGGCGAAAACATGCTAAGTACAATACTAACAGAACAATTTTGCCACGGAGCCCCCAGCAGCCTTGACACCTCCCCCCACCGTGACGGCTGCATCACTCCGATCGAGTTACATTGTTAGAGGTTGTTGTACAAATTGTTTGGCATTATAATGACGGCGTTTGTGTAATGATGTTTAAGACAAGTTCGTTAACGATGCCTTTGATGAGAGTTGCGCCTTGTCTCGAATGTGCCGAGTTGTATCGATTTGGGGGTTGGGGTAAGAGATGCGTACGGATTCAGTTTTGATTGGTGTTTTCGTTTGGCTTGAGGCATCCGTGGTCAAACTTTTTTAGATTGTTCTAATGTGTAATTATAACTTACTTAACAGCTTTAGTTTGAAGTTAAGACTTGCCGGTTTCGTGCCTTGTCTTGAACAGCAACCTAATAGGAGTACGTGGAGCTATTTGAGAAACACTGACAAAGATCAACGAAATAGTGGCTAAACGCTAGCCAATCGAGTTTAAATAAAATTGACACTGACATTAACAATGTAGAACAATGCTGGGGCCACACTAACGTCCAACGTCAATACCCATTACCGCGTTTTAATATTCCAAAAAATGTGGCTACAATTGCGTTTAGTGCCTAAGAGAAAGTATAGTTACTTCATCCTAGGTTTAGTGCCAAAGAACAAGACCGCTATTCGAGCAATCGCCTAACTTCAAACGCCAATGTGAATGTCGTTGTGAAATTAACGCGATAAGTAACGGACATTAAACTGATATTACAACGGCATTAGCCGAAGTGCGGCCCGAGCATTAGATAATTAAATATTTATTGCCAAATATAACGTACACTATTTTAGAGACGTTTAAGATTAAGATACCACACACCACGATCTACAGTATCAACCCGCACACTAAGGTCGCACTAACGGGCCTTTGCAAATGCAAATTTGGGTAAGTACCTACATTTATTCACCACACAGTTTTCGCAAACTAGTTACACACCTACATGGGCTTGCATCGCTTACAAGGCAAGACCTGGCCGAAACAACTTTGCCAGACCAACATTTTAATTGTTCCGGCGTTCAGCAGTCAACAAAAATAAAACACACACAACGAAGCAGTGAGAAAAGCAGAAAATCCGTGACATCCGGACGTCCAAAGTTAGGTATTATTAATGAGTTCCCTAACTATCCAATGGCTGGTAATGGCCGGAAACTTCCTAATGAGTTTCAAGCGAGGCCTTTTTCAACTTGCCCAAACAGATTTTGGTGGGAACAGGAACTTCTCTCTCTATGTGGATGTTGGGACGCCTCGAATCGGCTTTGGCGATCGCTTTGTGAAATGTTTGGGTTATCAAACGCTTGATTTTCAGGTGACATGATGTAGTAATGAGGTTTCGCTTGATGCTAAGCGTCGCATCTTCTCATGATGATTGCTTTGCCCTTTGTATATAACTGATACGCGGTCCTAAGATAGTAAACAAACATTAACCTACCGACATTATTAGATAATAAGAAAATTAGATTATGAGGTATCACAATAATCATTTTAAGTTTTTCTAATTATTAATCAACAAAAATTGCTGTATGTTTTGGTATTTCAAATATTATTATTCATCACATTTTTTAATTTTATTTAGAACGAGCTGTGCCCGCGGCTTTACCCCCGTAGCCTAAGTTACTTCTTAGAACATCAGCTATGTTCTAGTGGATGTCCCATCAAAATCGGTCCAACCGTTTCGGAGATTAGCCGTAACAAATAGACAGACAGACAAAAACTTTGGTTGGAGATAACTAATGGAGTGAGAGAGATCGGTGTTACCTTCTAGATCTAGAAGATGATTTAATTATATTTTGGTAGAGTAACAATCATATTGCTTTTTGTGTCACGTGTAACGTAGATCAGTCTCACTTGATAGCTAGTCTGAAATTAGGTTTATAGTGACGGATCGAGGCTAGTTTCTTTGCGCAAGCACCTCTTCTACCACTATCGAATAATATACACTCCAGTACCTACACAGGCCTTTATATAACACTCCACTCTGTACTTATACTTCATTATGGCAAGCGTGTAGAGCTCTTTTATGAAGGTGTTCCGTACATTTTCCCGGGTTTTGCGCCGATTTGTAATTAACGCCCACTGGTGGACACAGCCGCGCTGATGGAATTTTAATTGCTGCCTAGAATGCACTAGGTTTACTGCGCAATATGTGGGCATATCTAGAAATTCTATATATTTAGTAGAAAATATTTTTAAGTTATCATTTGTCACATTTTAGAAGAGTTTTGCAGTGAAGTTTTTGCAGCGAAGCGGTGTTGTAGCTGCTCGCCTCGCCTGAAAACCTGGAGAACTTCGGCCCCGATTTAGCCGACAACCAGGTTGGGTTCCGGAGGAGTAGCCTGGATGCGATATCCCGTGTCCACGACCTCTCCGAGGCAGTGCGCTCCACCGTCAGTGTGATGTTGGTGGGTGTCTTTAGATACTTATGGCCAACGCGTTAAGCACCCTGCTGTGAATCACGATTCTGAGGGCATTGTGGTACCATGGGGTACCCTAATACCTGCAGCGCCTCTTCGATAATGGGTTGTGGGAAATTTTTATTGAAAATATTATTTGATTCTGCTGCAATTTAAATATATTACTAGGTACCACCGCTGTTATTCTGCAAGGACTTGGAAGTGTATTTCAATCTGAAAGTAATTTATAGTCCCAAAGTCGACGTTGAAATATAAATGAAAAATAAACAAGGAAAATGGATATACTTAGGTACTACAGGAACTATCATTGAGTCAGCGTGGCGATACCGGTCCGAATTAATGAATTATGACATCTCTCTCTGAGAGCAGGCCTGAGTCCTGATTATGCTTACAGCTAACTACTGATTCCACTGGATAAATTGTTGTAACGAGAATTGAACCTTTTAAACTAAAACCACTGAAGCACGCCACCGACACTATTAATATTCCACACCCAACAACAACGACGAAAAAACTGACGAATTGATTTGAATATTATGCGTTATGAATCCTTATTGCCACCCCTGATGTGTCGTCGAGTACGCGTCGGCGCGTTCAAAACGGATATCTCCTAGAAAATGTGGCGAAAGTGTTATCTGTTGACACCAGATGGGAAAACAGGCCGGGAAAACGATTTTTACGTTTTCCTTGTTTTCTAAGGTTTAATTTCGTTCTCGTTTATAGCTCAATATGGTAAAGGAAGACATTTGGAAGCTGACATGTCCAACTACAAAATCCGCATCTGGTCAGAGGCAGCGAATTCTGGCCCACAGAAAAAACAAATGGCGCTCATAAAATTAAATATCCAAATAGGAAAATTTGGTTTCAAAATATGTTATGATAATTGGTAGAATATCAATTATTATTATACTCGGCAGTTGCGAACGTTTCTTTCAAAAAACACTACCCCGGCCCGGTTAATGAAGAAAAACACTTAAAATTAACTGAACGCAATCAGTCTTATCCGGCTGTGCGTCCAGCTAGTCCGGATAAAGGTGAGATAGGGACTCCGGTAATTAACTTAACCGTGTTTTTTAGAGACGTACCAGACGGTAGATTGTTTAGTAGCGAAGGAAAGAGAATATTTCTTTTTCTTTGTTAAATCTAATTTTGCTAGAAACTGAAAAGTTAGCTGAGTAATTTACCCTCCGCAGTTTGATTACTTGTGTGAACGAATTTCCAAATATTCCATTGGAGTAAATTTTCTATTTTCAGAAAGGTTCTGGCTATACAATGGAAATATTTGGTCCAGGAACAAAGAAAGATCTACTTGGTAACAGGAACATTTTGCGGAACATCACTAGCTACTAAGTTCATAATTTTGTACTGTATTTCGGTTTGTACAATAGACGCGCATGTTAGCACGGCTGGAAGTTATCGCAATTTTCAAAGGAACGCATCTGTGCTGCCCAGCTCTGCGTCTATGATAATCTCACGAGTAAATTATAAACTGACCCATCAACTACAATTCTACGACAGCCCAGGCCAAAGATCGCCACGTACCTACCTAGTACCTACGTAACTTCAACAGCTATACTACCATCCTTCAAACTACAAGACTGTAATACTAGCACGCTGCTTGACGGCACATTAAACAAACAAAGCGGTACGGCACTCGCTCACATGAGCGTGAATTGGTTGGTCAAACCATTTCAAGTTGTTGTTTGTTGTAGACTCCACCACTGGAGACCAATCGAAGCAGCAAACAAGCGTCTGCTTCTCACAGGCCATCAATTAAACGATAATTGCCTTTCGACGTACACAACGCATAATAATTGTCGCAAATTGATGCAATTTGCAGTAATCTTAGAGGAAAATAACTGTAGCGAAGCTTGGACGTTGGCAAAAAGGAAATTAGGGACAACGTGTAGAGAGAAGAGAACCATTTCGGGATATATTAAAGGAGGCCGTTAGTTGCTACAAAAGAATTGTAAAAGTTTAAGATCTTAAACTTTAAGATCCGTGGCGCAAGTACGGAACTTTGCGATCCATAGTGATCGATAAAATGACAGTTCGATACGTGAAAATTAGAAATAGGTAAGTCGTTGTTGATTTTTTTTTGAAAACGAAATAACCATTTTCCCGAGAACGAAACTAATCTTCGAAACTAGTTTTGCGACGACAAGTTTTCCTTGTAATATGTTATCGATTGCAGTTAATATGAAGTTTAATTTTCATTGCATTGACCGAATTAACTAATTAATACCTAATGTCTCAGGGTAACGAGCGCACTGCAGTGCCGCGCAGGCCTTTGTGTTTCAAAGTTATGAGTGGCACTGCAATTGTTATGGGCCGGCGTTATGCTTACCATCAGGCAAACGACCAGCTCGTCTCGTTATGAGTAACATAAAAAAAAGAAACACGATTGAATAGACGCTTACTAGAAGAGTATCTTTGACGACATCGTCATCTAAAATCGTCCTTCGAAGACCGTTGTTAAAACATAATCATTTGCATATAGGAATCAAGAAATATTCAGATATCATTTGGTTACATACGTATTAAAGTAATGAATTTCAATTCCAAACCTTGACGATACATTATTAGTTATTACATATATATTCTTATGTCTAGTATGTATCTACGTCACTTGAGAGCAGGTTTTAGAGCAAAAACGTTGGAATATGTAAATATTGTTTTAGTAAATTCTCACGCAACAACGCTTACATCTGGCCAAATGTTTAAATACCAAGCGAGACAGTAAATATTTAAAACTTCAAAACCTGTTCATTTGAGCACTGAAGAAGTATTTTTGGAAAAATATATTTTACCAGACAAAATTTTATAAAATACATAATTAGTTCTGTAATCTTGTGGTCACCTTCCGGTCATCAGGACCTGGAAATTATCTAGGATCAGAGTATTTGTAAAGACAAATCAAACAAGGACAAACTCGATGGGGTCACGTCATTTAGTTACACAGTTCTTGTGGCCACATTCCGGCTCCATCATCAGACCAGCAGGTTTATTTTAATTCACTCGGAATGATATCCGTGTCCAAGCAATTATATTGATCGTTTAAGTATACTTCGAAATCGCACCCGGTTAGACAAATTTCCCGTTTAGATTCGACAACTCAGCAGCAAAATCACGGATATAATCCCGACAATATTTCTCTGTCGGGGTGCAAATACCAAGATATAAACGATCAGAAACAGTCGCCTACACGGAATCATTCTGAGTGCATTAAAATCGCCTTGCTGCTCTGTGACATCATTATATTGCACTGTCATCCGATTTACATATGTATGTATGTATGTACATTTTCGGCCTAAACAAACAAATATTGCACGTTAGATAAAAGCTTGTATTGTAATAATAAAAAAAATGATTCAATCCTTATTCTGAGGACAATTTAACACCAGGCGAAATCTCCTAATATCACAAAAAGGTAGATTGTTTCTTTGTTACAGACTCACCGACATGACGCTTATCTCTGAAACCACCGGTCTCCTTTGATTTTAGAAAATACTTCCCTAATAGGAAGCTACATTATCTAGGCTTATGATGGCTTGGATGTTTTTATAATCACTAAACTGACATCTAAAAGTGCTGACATAAACCTAAGTTTAATAAAGTTTGCCAAGTCCAGGGGCCTGTTTCATAAAAAATATTAGTCTAATATTATGAGTATTACTCTCATATTTTATATGGAAAAAAGCTCATAATATTAGACTAATAATTTTTATGAACCAGGCCCCTGAGCATATAATCACTGCGTGCCAAGTCAACACCACAAATCAGAAACGTATAAAGACTATTCTGTTAAAAAAAACAAGGTTAATTATGTATGCAGTATGCACAGGTACGAAACACAAACAGAAATTACACGGAGATTAAACACTGTATTAAGTCGGGACTGCGACTTGTAAAAAAGTACCTAATTTGAGGATTTTTTGTTTAATCAAAAAAACAGTTTTGAGCTCTTTTTATACTATCGCTGAACGAAAGCGGATCGTTTGCCTTATGGTAAACTTAACGCCAGCCCATATTAATTGCAGTGCCACTCAGAACTTTGATATATTTGATAGAACTTTGATATATAATCCGTTTTTACTACGCAGTATATTCAAATAAGGATATACGACTGACGATATCCCAAATTCCGGAAAAGGTTCCATTTGTATTGCCACACTAACCTGCCCGGGATAAAGCAACGTAAACTAAGATTGCTCCGGCGTTCCTTTAAAGCAATTAAATGTAATTTGATAATGGGGTGGAATTCTCGCGCCCCTTGCGGTGCTAGTAGGTAGCTACGGTTTGCATATCGCCGTGTTAATTGCTGATGAAAGGGGCGAAGGGTTGGAGATCACACGTGGAAACATTATATCTGAAGTTGTGGATAAACTCGGTGTTACGAATTTGGGATAAGTTGAGGATAAAAGTGGACAGAATTGAAATTTTAATGTATCCTGTTAAATTAATCTTTAATAATGCTACAGTTTTGATAAGGTAGGTACGTCAAAGTAGATAACACTAAATTTTATTCAGGTACCACCGGTGTGGTGGCGAATCTGACGGTAGAGGCAAGATTTTAATAAAATTAATACACACTCACATAACACTACACAGAAAAACTGACAATATCGACGTACCGTAAAACAGTATCCTAAACAGTAAATTATACAATATTGTGCGTTAGCATTATGCTAATTGTCACAAGCCGGTCCCAACTCGGCGGAATGCCGGCCATTCGACCAGCGCTGCTATTGAAATGAAATTATATATGTCTTGCTTTAATGTGGTTTTTACTACAAGCTGATATATGTAACGAATTAATTGTGCTGAACACATTTTTTTTCTTGGTAAGTTAGTGTTTGAGTGGATATGGCAATGGGTCTCTGGTGCAGGCGCCGCCGCCGGTACACATCGAAAAGTTCTTGGCGACTGATTTTCAAATTGGCGGTGGTAGCTAGCCAGACAAGCACAGGGCAATACCCTGCCACCAAGCTAAGGATGCTTATCGATAACGATGTTTATCTTCACCGCAAGCTCAAGCTTATCGTTAGAGTCCCATCCATTGTTGGGTGGGTGGGTGCCCATCCATTTTAATCGATTGTATCGAACTACTAATTTTTTTAAATTATTTTTTTTGACACCATTATCATTATGCTTACCATCAAACAAAAGACTTGCTCGTCTCATTACCTTGTATTAAAAAAAAGATAATCGATTCGAAAAACCTCCTACTTTTTGGCAGTTGGTTAAAAAATATTAGGTAACCAAGACCAAAACCAGATGGCTAGGGTTTCCCTACCAAACGCGTTTATTAACTTGCGGTCAGATAACTCGACCAAATGAAAAGCCCTTATCATAAAACAATTAACGGCCCATTAAGAAGTTATTAACACTATTAGAAAACTATAAAAGGTGAACTGATGTTCGATGTCTTTATTGGACCGAAGGGTGTCGGACAAGACAAGTGTAACAATGAGGCTCTTGGTGAGTGATGTTTTGTTTTGTAATGATCATTCAGTGCCTCCGCACATCGGGCCACCGAGCGCTCCTGCCACAACCACTACCTACCGTCAGTCTTCCGGCTGATGATGATCATGATATGTATAACATGGTCAGATTGGTCAGACCTGAAGCGTCTTGGCCTGACATTCACACGTGATGACACGTCTCATTGCTTTAGGCCTTCCATTTAACATGTCTTTTCGCCCAGGTGGTCTTCGCCCTAACTTGCGTCGCGGCTACTCATGCCACCTTTAACGAACCCATTGGAGGCATTGGGCTGGGACGTGAGGGCTACGGCGGGAGGGGGAGCTACGCTGGAAGACGGGGCTATCCCGGAAGGGGAGGAGAAGGTGGAGGCTACGATTACGGAAGAAGTGGAGGAAGCAGGGGTGGATACGGTGAATCGAGTTACGGCTCAGGTGGTGTTGATAGAGGTCGGGACTTTGGCAGTGCAAATCATGACTATAAAGCGGTAAGTCACTCAATATGTTGTTTAGTTTAGAATTTGCGCGGATTATTATGTCGTTCACGCAATGGTAATCAGCACGCCTGCTCATAATAATTGCAGTGTCATCTAGAACTTTGTAATGAACAGTACTGGATGGAGGTACAACAAGAATTGTTGGCAAGCACATATCGATGGCCATGAGTATGGTCCCGGCTGACCGGGTAGTCCCGCCTAAGAATAATACCACTCCATCTCTTCCCACGGGTGCCGCAAGAACCGGCTTTGGGAATATGCATGAAATGGGCAGCAGCATGCTCCTCGATCAACATTATAATCTATTGCGATCACCAAGATGTCTGACAAGCTTGGTCTATTATGGCAAAACCACCTTTTTGGGGGAAGCCGATGTTCAGCAGTGGACATTTTCCAACTTATGATAATGTTACGATGACATATAGTCTGTGCTAACATTAAAAACGTTAGCGTGGTAATAAACTATTCATTTGTTCAGGTTGTGGAAGGTCACGACTCCAACATCCGCGACCGGTCTCACGACCGCGGCTACATGAACCGGGGAAATCAGGCCGGCGGCTTTGGATCTTCCGGAGGTTCGGAGTACGGTAGGGGGTACAGCAGCATTGGCGTTTGATAACCTTCTGTGAGCAGCACGAACGAATCATTGACGAATAGTTGCAACTATATAATTATATTGTCACAGATATTTTATTACTTTTTTTTACCACCCAATTGCGCGCATTGATGGAAGAGGAGATAGATCACCAGTGCGATTAGTAGACAATGTCCTAGGCATTTATACTACTGGATATAATCATTACATTTTCGTTCTCAGCTGGACATATCATTAATTGTTGAATGAAAACATTTACAATTGAACGCTTTACTTATTCTCGACAGGCTATCGTTCGACCACTATCTTACGTAATCTTCTTTATTATAAGCAGTTTGCATCGAGTGGCTGCCGGCGGCATAGTGATATTATGTAGAGTAGGTAGGTATAGATTTAATATTTTAAAATAAATAAACTGATCATACATTTCTCTGAAGAGAATTATCTTTAAGATGGTTTATTGATTTAAGATGCTAAAAACTCACATAACGCATTCTAATATTTTTTCAACTATAAATATATAGGTAGCAAACAAACAGATAAGACTCTCTGTTGGAAAGCGGTTAGCCTCCTCTACCTATAAACATCCGTAACCATCGACCCTTGAAGGTTTAACACCCTTTTTCAATGACTACGTTGATGTAGCGATCTGGAGAAGACGCTAAAAAACTCGTTTCAGATTTTGCATGTATGCGGCAGAAAAGATACTATTTTATACTATTAGATATAGAGAAGAGCGGGTCGTTTGCCTGATGGTAAGCATAACACCGGACCAACAATAAAAATAACAACTGCAGTGCCACTGAGAACTTTGAAACACAAATATTAGGTTGGGGAAAAAGTCTTTTCGCATTATAGTATGTATGAACTTGTAATAAAATCTCTTTGGCTATAGTATTTGTATATGGCTGGTTTTGGTATCATATTTTTTTTTTTTTTTTTTTTTTTTTTTCCTACCTTCGGGCTAATTATTTAATTAACCCTATTTATATTACAATCTAGCCAAAGAATTAGGCTAATAAGCAATTTACATTTAACTTAAACTTCTAGATCGATATTAAAGAAAGTGTCCAATAACACTTTTCTTACAGTCTCTATTAAGGCGAAGACACTCTGTTCATGTAATCTTTATAGATAGCACTTGTGCTACTTTACTCTAACGTTTCACACACACTACACTACACTAATTCAAATGGTTTAGTTCTTTTTAGTCTTCTCACTATATCCGTGTGGTCGAGCAGCTGGATTGCTTCGACGTTCACATGGTGATGAAGTCTCTGTTGGTGAGCTTCTGCAAATTTCTTAATAATTTTGTCGACGAACTCAATTTTAAGGTCCCGGTGGAGATCGTCATTTCTTATATACCAAGGGGCATTTGCAATTTCCCTCAGTACCTTGTTCTGGAAGCGTTGTATCATCAAGATATTACTCTGTTTGGTACAGCCCCACAACTGTATACCATAAGTCCATACCGGCATCAGGACTTGTTTATACAACAATAATTTGTTGTGTATTGATAGCTTAGAGTGTCTTCCAAGCAGCCAATACATTCTTTTGTAGCGCAAGTCTAGTTCTTCTCTTTTCTTCTTAACGTGTGCTTTCCAGCGGAGCTTTGCGTCAAGCGTCATACCTAGATATTTGGCACTGTTCTCATACGGAATTTGCTTATTATTAATATATACGGGAGTATATATATGTTTTTTGTTACTAAAGTCTACATGAATAGATTTAGATTCATTTAATCTTATTCTCCATTTTTTGGTCCATCCATACACTTTATTTACGGCCATTTGAACTTTTTCTGCTGCCTCTGCGTGGGTACTTCCTGAAGCCATTATAGCAGTGTCATCAGCAAAGGTCGCAATGGTGTTGTGTTCTAATTCGGGAATGTCACAGGTATACAGTAGGTACAGGACCGGACCTAAAACACTTCCCTGCGGCACCCCAGCTTTTATTTCCTTAAGCTCTGAGTAAGAATCATCTTGTCTTATTCTAAATACTCTGTTTGATATGTATGATTCTAAGATATTGGCGAACTGTCTTGGTAACATCTTTCGAAGCTTGTGTATAAGGCCTTCGTGCCACACCTTATCAAAAGCTTGCGCTACATCTAGAAATACAGTAGAGCATACTCTTTTATCTTCAAGAGTTTTTTCTATAATATGTGTGATTCTGTGTACTTGATCGATTGTAGAATGCTTCTCTCTGAACCCAAATTGGTGTTCTGGTATAAGATTTGCACGTTCAATTACAGGTTTTATCCTTTTAAGCAACAGCTTTTCAAACAGTTTAGATATTATAGGTAGGAGGGATATTGGTCTATATGACGTTGTCTCATGAGATGGTTTCCCTGGCTTTGCTATCATAATTACTTCAGCTACTTTCCATAAATTTGGCACATGTTGTAGTCTGAGTGCAGCGTTGATAAGGGTGGTTAACTTAACTATAGCTTTTCTAGGAAGATTTCGTAGTATTTCCCCTGATATTAAATCATATCCTGGAGATTTTCGTGGGCTTATGCGGTGTTTTATTTCTAGTACTACTTCTCTTGGTGTAACTAGTTTTATGTGTTCATCTTCGGGTGATTCTATACCATCCAAAGTGAAAAGTTCGTTTACTTCTCCCTCATTTGGTTGGAAGATTTTCTCTAGGTGCTCTGCGAATCGTTTTGCTTTTTGCTCGTTATTTACTGCCCATCTTCCATTTGCATCTTTTATAGGAGGAATTGGTGTGACCGGCCTTTTTAGATTTTTAGTAGCTTTCCACAGAGAGTAATTTGTACTACTGTCACTGGAAAGCTTCTGAAGTTTGTCGTTGGTTGATTCATCTATAAAGTTTTGTATTAGCCTCTTTAGAGTTTTTGTAAGATTATTTAGCTTTTTTTTATCATCTGGGTCCCTCGATTGATGCCAAATTTTTCTTTGCCTTCTTTTTTTAGTTATAAGCAGTTTAATGTTTAGTGGATAACTATTTTCCTTTGTCTTTGTAGGAGTGTCAGGTGTATTGTTCCAAGCTGTTTGTTGGATAAGTTTGATGAACTTTTCTACCTCACAGTTTAAATGTTCGATTGTCTTTAGAGGAACATTAAGCTCTATATGACTATCTAGGTCTATCTTAAAACTGTTCAATTGTTGGTATCATATGAAAGTTTAAATTTTAAAGAACATAATTCCAAATTCAAATTAGGAAAATGTGTGATTTTCATTTGTTTTTCGTACTGTCAAAATGAGTGAATCTAATGAAGAAATTCGATACATTTTAAAATTTTACTACAAAAAAGGTAAAAATGCAACGCAAGCCGCGAAAAAAATTTGCGATGTTTATGGACCTAGTGCAGTGTCTCTGAGAGTAGCACAAATTTGGTTTAAGCGTTTTCAATCCGGAAATTTTGATTTCAAAGATGCACGTCGCTCTGGTCGCCCTATTACGGATAAAATGAATGCCATTTTTGAAAAAGTGGAACAAGATCGGCATATCAGTAGTTACGACGTAGCTGAAGAACTGGGAATTGACCACAAAACAGTTTTGGCGCATTTGAAAAAAACTGGGTACACAAAAAAGCTCGATATTTGGGTACCTCACGAGCTCACTGAAAGAAACCTAATGAATTGCTAATGAACCGTGTACTCATTTGTGATTCTTTACTACGACATAATGAAACCGAACCATTTTTGAAGAAGCAGATAACTGGTGATGAAAAGTGAATCACGTACGACAAGAACGTGCGAAAAAGGTCGTGGACAAAGACCGGTCAGGCTTCACAGACTGTGGCGAAACCCGGGTTAACTCGCAACAAGGTGATGCTGTGTGTGTGGTGGGATTGGAAGGGCATTATTCATTATGAGCTGTTACCACCAGGCAGGACCATCGATTCTGAACTCTACTGCGAACAACTGATGAGATTAAAGCAAGAAGTTGAGAGAAAGCGGCCGGAATTAATCAACAGAAGGGGTGTGGTTTTCATTTCATGGTTTTTCATGATACCGCTAGACCTCACACATCTTTAGCCACTCAGAAAAAATTAAGAGAGTTTGGCTGGGAGGTGTTAATGCATCCGCCGTATAGTCCTGACCTTGCACCTTCAGATTTCCACCTGTTTCGGTCTCTTCAGAATTCTTTAGGCAGTGTCAGGTTAACATCACGAGAGGACTGCCAAAACCACTTGTCGCGGTATTTTGATCAGAAGTCCCAAAATTTATATAGCAATGGGATCATGTCCCTACCTACAAGATGGCAAAAAGTTATCGAACAAAATGGTACCTACATACTTTAGTTAAATGTAAATAAACTATAAAAAAAAATGTTTTGAATTTTCTTAAAAAATGCGAAGGAACTTTTTCCCCGACCTATTACTTGCACGGCACTGAATTGCGCGCGTTACCGTGAGCGGTGAGACATTAGGTATGCCCAGTAATTTCACATAGAGCAGTCTTTTTCAAAGAGTGTGTAGAGATCCACTGGTGGAACCATAGACTAAGAGAATATCGATTATCGTCACTCCACAAACCCTAAAGGAACCTGACTCCTAGTTTGTCGTCTGCACTCAAATTTTAATAACACTTAATGTCAGAGGTACATGTACGTTAGGTTTGTTATTAGACTATGTACTCGTAATATATTATGTACTACTGTTTCCATTTAAACAAATGGGTTACTTAACCTGATGAGATCGTGATTAGCTGTAATTACAAATGTACCCACTATCGATAGCTATTAATAATAAATGGTCTGCCTACCCTTTTGGAATGATAGCTGGGCCAGGCGTAGCTTTGTTTTTATACAACACTCTACATATATACGTATATTTCATATACCTATAGTGGCTATAGTGGTATTAGACGTTTTTGTGCTCACCTGTTCTCGCACGTTTACTTAAACCAAAAAATATCAAATTCGTTTATCTGAAAAACCTATCTATCTGAGAGACAGAGATATAAGTGAGAAGCACAGTGTTGTGACAAAGTAGAAATTGGACCAGTACTTATAACATAGTGTACAGTGAGAGAGACGACTGTTTCTTCAGGTATGGAAAGTCGTAACAGTATTTATTTACTAAAACAAACTTAATATCATGTAAATAAAAAAGCTATTAAAAATATAAGCGAAGTTTATTTTTCATATTTTTTGAATCTTGTCAGATCTTGGAATGTGGGGACGGTCAGTCTTCATAGAAGAAGTGATACGTAGGATTCGGCGCAGGAACTTTCAGGACTTGGGAGGTTTCGGGCGGGAACTGAGAACAACAGGAGGATAGGTTTTTATGTAGAAGAACTTATGAATATAAAACCTTACGGTGCTGTGATCTTGAGCAGACCTCGCTCAAATGATGATGTTGAATTGAAGACTGAGTCATACCTGAAAAGAACAAAAACATACTGTTAGGATTATGAAACTGTTATTTGTTTTGTCTCTAAAGTATATGAAGACGACGTGAAGAAATTTAAGATTGCAGCTTAGGTATAGGCAAATTTAATCGGTTCGAAATCACCCCTTTATAACCGACTTCCAAAAACGGAGGCGGTTATCAATTCGCTGTTTTTTTATGTTTGTTATCTCAGATCTCCGTCATATATAAACCGACTAGCTTCTGCCCGCGGTTTTCATCCGCGTTCCCACAGGAACCGTGAAATTTCCGGGATAAAAAGTAGTCTATGTTACTCGCCGGTCCCTAAACTATATCTGTGCCAAAAATCACGTCGATCCGTTATTCCGTTGCTGCCTGAAAGAAGGACAAACCAATAAACCAACAAACACACTTTCGCATTTATAATATTAGTAGGATTAGTAGGATAGTAGGATTTGGATTCTTTTTTTATTTGAAAGGATATACTTTCAGATTGGCCCCATAGGAATTTCATCAAAATCGCTTCGGTTTGGTTTGTCATTGAAATCGATTCGTCGCTGTTTTAAAGCTATTTTAATTGTCTAGTAAGTATGCGTTTTGTTTAATCGAATTTGAAACAATTTCGTCGCGGACAAAATGAGCCCCTAGTGGGCCCTACGAACCAAGGAAATAAATAGCAGTAATATAAAAACGTCATCAGCAGTTCCTTCTTCTTTAGAAGTATCTTATTAAAAATATATATAATTAAACCTAATTCCTTCAAAAACACTTTCAGAAGTAATTTGCGTTTCTTCCATTTAAATTATAATATTCCTTAGGAATGCTTGGTCTCATGAAATATGCAGAAAAAACAATATTTCGCTAAACGATCCCTGCTCTTACAATTCGTAAGAAAGCTCGAATGGCATTAATTTGATTCGTATCAAGATTTTTCTGGAACAAATTGGCCCAATTTGTTTAGAGACTAAGTAATTGCGTTATCTGAGCTTTTGCGTCAATTTGTCTTCTGCCTTCAAGGTTTGGGGATTTGTTTCGTGTTTTTTCTTTGCTTTATTACGCCGGTGACCTGAGGCTTGGGCGGAGAACCGGTGAAATTGGTTTTGTTTGGTGTTTGTTTACGATCTATCTGTAGCTTCTGATATCTAATATAATATTTCGTCTGGGTGATGTTCTCACGCTAGCAGTATTGATACGAGCCATCTCCTCTTTGGCTACAGGAAATTGTAAGTCTAAGCAGTCAGTTGATGCCAAAGTAGAATGCAAGACGATTTAAGTGAAAGCACAAGCAAAATACGAAGGGTATTTACTCTTTGTATAATAAGTACAGTTCTGAGCAACTACAAACAACTTCATTGGCGCACTGAAGTTTATCAGAGAGCGTAAAGCCGGATGTAGATGGCGCGACAGAATGATATCGAATTCTTACATTCACGCTAACGTGTTAGGCGCAGCGTAGATGCTTATGCAAACGTATGTTTGCTTGTCAGAATAACAACGATTTTACGTCAAGCACGGATTTTGTGATACTCGAAATGCGCGGTTGACGCAAAAGCGTTGTACCTAACCTATTCGTACTAAGCGCTTTGCATTTATAATGTACACCGCTGAGGAGTAGAATTGTTTGCAAGCGCCTATTTTTTCAATAACTATAATGTAATATGTGCTTTGCTCGTGAAGTCTGCCACCAAGCAGAAGTGTGCAAGCATTACTGTGTTCCGCTTTGATGAGCAGAGTAGCGAGTGAAATTACTGGGCTTATGAGACTTAATACCTAATGTCTAAAAAATGTCCGTGTCTTTAAAATTACAAATAGTACTTAAACCTTCAAGGCAAACGTGCTGCATCGTCGACCGCATCGTCGGTTATCATCAGGTGAGACTGTATAGTATATTATAAGGTTACAGTTTACATCGACAGCGGATTGTGAACCGTTTACCAGCGAGTTTCGTCACCCGATGATGTCACCTGTGTTCATTCTCGGACCGCGACTCCATATAAAGTCGAAGGCTGAAGCTCGCTTTTGGTTTTGATGTCGAGAAACGTGCCATTGTAAAATGAACCAAAATATGTAACGACTAGTTGTCACAATGAACCGAGGTGAAGAAAAATAAATTAAACGAGGCGCTGCCGCGACCAAAAAAATCTCCTTGCGTTTTAGGGTTCGACTGTAGTAGTCCCAGGGGGCCAACCACCCTAAACAACTGAAATTGCAGTGGTAGTGGTGTCATTATCCTAAACAACTGCAAATTGTGCCAAAAGTCGGTAATGTCATATCAGTCAAATATATTGTTACTGCCGGAGGGAAATTGATATCACAATGATTTACCAAACTGCCAAATTAGCGTAATGGTGATGGCCGGACACCATTGTGGCTAGTGCGTTACCAAAAGTGTCAGTTGTCGTCACAATGATCGCAAACCATTACAATTTTGACCATTGTGGTTTAGTGTGCTTGGGCCCCAGATCTAAAGTGCCGATAGTTATTATGGTCGAAGGCAGTTGACAGTTTCGCACAGAAGGGCGAAGGGCTCTCAACTATGACTGCCAGATCACACTCTTATAGCTAGTGCGGATAAATAGAGTCTAACCACCGTGGTATGGTTGCATCAGTTACGATGTTTCCCTTACCATGAGCAAAGCAAGTTTTGGAACCTCGGCCAACGGATTCACTACCACCGTAATCGTTGGTAGGTAGGTAAATTTTTGCTTGAGTGACGAGATGATCAGCAGGCGGATCGTTAAGTCCCATGGTAACTTGACGAATCTTTATTCACAATCTTCTACTACATCGTCGCAGATCAGGCGGTATAGTAGTCAAAAACCTATCGAAAAAAACCTACCCAGTATAAAAAGGGGCTAGTTAGGTTATAGGTACCTATAGGGGTAGGTTGGTTTACTTTATAACCACGACCTTTATGCTAGTGTCGTTCGTCTATCACTTAGCTTAGCGACGTCTCGTTATTAAATAACAAAATATTTTCGGTAAATAAAAAGAAAATTGTGGTAGAAAAAGTTCGGTTTGGATTTGAGCGTCTAAAGCTATTGAATTTTTGAGCGAAGGATAAGTTTTTACTTTCACAACTTAACCTACTACCAAAAACTCAACTGTCTGAAGCAAGTAGAGCAACCGAACCGAATTTCTTCAACCACATAAGTGCCAATTTTCCACTATTCAAGAACCAGCTCGGAGCCAAATCACGTAGAATGCAAAGTTGCAAACGCGACAACCGGGAAGCGAGAGGAAAACCTTTGCACGCTGCTACTGTCTGAATGCGTAACTGCAACGTTAACCAGACATGCATGACGGATAATGCATCTTTTGATGCTGAATCAGGGCACGGAATTCGCTTAGCTAGAGAATAGAGCTATACATATATCTGTGACAATAAAGATAAGCTACGAAAAGGCGACGGGCGGCAACGTGATGTCACTCGATTATGCACTTTGCGTGCCGTTTCACGTACAATTTATTATCATTGTTATTAAAATTCAAAATGTCAGTTGAATTGTTTGACAGTAATTTAGACGATCTTTTTGTAACTTTAACTAACAAGCTCTCAAACGTACATATAATGAACTAATTTTGTGTTTGTTTGAAAGGTGACTTTAGATCAAGCGCTTCGCTTCAAAAAATCTGTTTATGCGATTGAAGATCATCAGCTCTTTGTGTGGATAGGTACTGTGGTTAATTTGTTAAGACTGGTGTACCAATAAAGTATTTTGATTTTATTAGTCCCTACGCTACATTTAACTAATCCATTTTCCAATGATTGCAGTGGAGGTGCTCCTACTCAGGGCTCAAATAACTCAGTACAAAATCAATTCGTAGGAGCTTGATATTGTTGATCTAAAACCTGAGTGCACCTCTTTGAGTCACAATCACTTAGCACCTCTTGGCAAATAACGTGAGTAATTGGAAAGGGAAACCCGTTGACTCTGTTGGTGCGAGTCCCCAGGGTATGTGGCGTCCTCGTTGCTCTGGTAGAGTAATTTTTTCCTCTATTCCGAGAACAGCGTTCCGCTTTCAGTGAGGTCGCCCTGGGGATTGCTGTGCATAGATTTTTAAACTAACGTTGATATCTAGTCCTGGAAACCTACTTTAAAACAGTTTTTAATTTACCAAATTATCAACGGGTTGTTGTGAACGTTACGGTTGTTGAGTAAAGGGATTTAAATGGGATTAAATCTTCGTCATGTTATACTAATATACTGTTCGTCGCGATCCAATTTCGCGCTTAGTTTTCTATACTATGTGCAATTATTCATATGATCTTAGACGCTATTTTCTATAACTACAATACTTGCAGTATAATATGGTCTTACAAAATTGTTCACAAATACAGTGTCATTATGTCAAATTCGCCTATACTTGCAGTTGAGCTAGCGATTGACTTCCGACTACATAAAAGGCTTTAGGCAGAGATCTAAAGAACGAACTTAAAATTTAGCTCATTCTTAGCGGACTTTTAATGTTCAGACAATTAAAACCTATAGAAAGCCTCCGCCGCATATCTCACCCTCGCGACTATATACATCAGGTTTCTTCATAAACTAACAGGCATGCATGTTCCGTGATCATCTCATGACCGAAATTTTCTCTTACACTTTCGTTTATAGGACTTAATTCTTCATACCCTTTAATTCGGAGTTTTCTTCACTAAACACCACTGGAAACCACTTCAAAATTGTTTAGTATATAAAATCAGCTTAACTAGCAAAAAGCAAGGCGAGCCAACTCGTGAATTTATAACCCCTGTCGTGGATAGAACGCCGCATTGCCGCGGGGAGTCTTGGTTTTTAGAGGATTTAGCTATCTAGTGACGTCACTGTCTGGGTCTAAATTGAACAGACAGACAGGCCTGCTATTTTTACCATAACTGCACTGTTTATTTGTATAATAAGGAGTGAAATGTCTTGGTTAAAAATCAAGTAATTACAGTTATAACAAACCTGTAAGTTATATGGTATATAGTAAAGTTGCTATGGCTAATGATGATGATGATGATCACGAAAGAAAGGAGAATTGTGAGTGGGTGATGTGAGTTTGTCCATAATCACGGTTGGCTGTCAATTAAAAGAAGATGAACAAACCAACAAATGACGTGGATTTCAAGTCCATACCACTGCTTATTTAGTTCGTCGTACGCCACGTTATTTCACCACATCACGCCCTGTACGAAGAAAACTGTTCGGCAGTCTAACAGACTTCTGGAAATGTCTGGATCTCGTTTCGAATGTCTCTTCCAGAAACTCCTGACAGGTGATGACAAGGACAGGATCAAATAAAAATTGTACCTACCCACATCACTAATACAGTCTTGAGAAAAACCATTATATATTTTTATTTACTCTTCGAACCTAGTTAACCTTTTGCTGCGAATGTGACCAGCCAGTAGCCCTTCACAGCCCTCGTATTTACGTCTGTCGTCATAAAATATTAACGGCAGTCTGAGCAATGAACTTGAAGGGTCGCTCCGAGGAGATACATTATAGGGCTGAAGTAAGATTCGCTGCCTAAGGGTTATGGCACATTTTGGTGAAGCATCCCGTCACATTATTTTGTACTGTAGTCTTATGTTTGACCACCATATCACCAACGAAGGGGTTGACGATGAAGCACGCTTGCCTTGAAGACATCTATATAATATTCACTTGCGCCTTGAACCAGGCCAGGTTATGTTAATGGGCAACACAGACTCAGCCCCACTCCTTCCCGGTATTATTAAAGTTACATATTATTATGTTGTCATAGTACCTACTGGGTAATTAGAATCTACGTATAGGCAGTTTTCGTAAATAGCTTAGATTGCGAGACTGCACCGCGCTCGTCAGTAATTTCGCTTACTAATTTACGGCACAATAGAGCAAAGGTGTTTGCATCAGTCCGTCTGAGTGAATGCAGACGGACTCATGCAAAGAAGTAAGTTGTAAGTTTTCGGAAGACAAGGTGTTGGCACTAAAATTGCATCGAAAAATCAAGTACACTACACTTACAAAATAGTATTGCTTTGCAAATGCAGAAATGTCATACAGTGGTCACCCATCCAAGTATGGACCGCAGCGAACGTTGCTGAACTTTACAGATCGGTTAAGAACGGCGAGTCGAGCTAAGCTAAAAGCGCTGCTATTACACGGTGTGTCGACGCCCTTAGCAACATTAATCAGCCGGAGTAAACAGCATCAGGTGTTTGGGCAGGCGTAACAATGAAATTAGCATAGAAAGGGGATGAATTAATCATTTCTTGTGATCTCGCAGCGATCAATGGTAAGATAGTCAATTATGGCACAAAGAGGAAGATCGTCTCGAGCTTTATCATTGGGGATTAAGTAATTCATTACAGATCATAGACGTACCTATACGTTTAGCTGGCCTTTAGGTGTGGTGGAACGTTCTAGAACGTTTTGTAACTATTGTAATTGGTAATTAAGCAGCGTTTTCAATTATTGTAGAGTTTCCTGGGATTTTCCTTTTTGTACTAGATAACAGTGGTCCAACAGGTCTGTCCAGATAGTTGGACTACGGGGCTTCACATCCAACTTCCAATTCAACGTGATCAAACTATAAGGTCTATATCACTATTATTATTATATGACGATGTGGTTGAGGGTAGCCGCACTCTAAGCTAAGACAGGCAGTTGGCTCTTAAGAGCGACTGCTCTTGCTGGAATGGGACGTGGCGATAGATTTTCAATTCGAAGGGTAGAGGGATCAGTACTAGAAAATGCCTTACCACTATGTTGTGCGTCACGATGTGTCCATCACCGACATTTTAGGATCATTGTTGAATTTAAACCCTCAACCTATGAATCGGCAGACAAAATCGTCAAGTCATCTTACAACTACTAAGCCATTATCGTTGCAAAATCTCGCAATCACAACATACTTTTTCGCGGCATTAAAAATAATCTAACTTGTCTCACAGCACCTTGTACGTTCATTTCTTAACTCACCATTTAGTCTCCACAGGTAAATCAAGACAAATATTATTACACCCCAGCAACATTATTAGCTTTAGGATGGTTTACAACCTCTCAAGGGATCGCCAATAAAACATTTCAATACACCTACCTCTAGTAAACATATTATAATTCAAACTCAAGCATGACCTCTGGAAATTTGATTCGATCTTTACCCCTTTGCTGGTCTATTAAGTTTATTTAGGCGGGGATGTTGACAGGGTAAGACGGCTGTTTCGGCCTTGTCATTACGAGCACGGTACGGCTTATTTGCACTAAGTTAATACGTGAACAGTCTGGATAAATATGTAATAGGTCGGCTGGGCGTGGTTAGTGTGGAAACTATTTTCATCAAGCAGGTGTTCGTTGAATGTTGTACGGGATCATGTTGTGTGGAATTTCCACGAATCGACTAGGCGAGAACTGTAATGATGTTAGACTTTGATGAGTCTAAGCTCACGTTTAACGGCGTCTGCACACCGTAGTTTAATCTATGAGACGATTTGTTGTGGAAGTCTAAGCGTGTCTTGGGGTTTATTAGGGTAAAATACATATACAAATACATATTTGTGTACAGTATGCAATGAATACACCGTCGTCTTGTGCTGTTCTCTCGAAAGTCTAGAAGAAATAGGAAAAACTCAGTTGTTTTTTTTGTACACACCAAGAAAAATACAAAACAAACATAAACATGTTACAATAAGTGCTATAAAATGTTTTTTATAGCTCTTATAAATTGTTAATTACCTTATCGCAAAAGCGATCTCTACCAGGCGACTTTTGGTTGAAAACGATTTATTGAAATCGTACAGGTTTAGCGATAAGACCTCCCATTGCAACCCCTGAGCTCTACAGAAGGTAAGTCAATCGACTTACACAGCGATACGGAATCAAGACCACAGGTGTTATAGTTTATAACATTGCGCGTAAGTACGCGGCTATATGCAAGATGCAAGAGGCGAGTAGCCAATCCAAGTGGCGTTCAATAGCGGGAAAGCTATGTTCAGCGGTGAGAGTCTTCCGGCTGAAGATGATGATGCGTCTATAGGCCAGTAAGCCCAAAATAGGAACGTTCGAAAAAAAGCAAACGTATGTCGATAAGTACCTAGCCATTATAGAAGCCGCTTGTCTATCTTCACGTCGGCCTTAAACCATCACACGTACTTGTTCGAAGCTAACGTAATTTGAAATCAATAAGCAGCCCACCGTGCACACATTTAGTTTTTTCTCTGAAAGACGTTTTTTCTCGTTTTTTATGCCCCGGTGTTGTCTGTAATGTTGTATCATCCAGGTCAGGCATACTTTCTATTTAAAATTTTACAAAAATTTCACAGTAGTTACAGCATGACTCACAGCATGGACACGCATGGGGTGAACGATGGTCAAAGTCGAAAAAGGTCGCAACCGACGACCTTATGACCGTATCGCTGCAAAAAACCTATTATTATTGGTATTTTCGTTCTGAGAGAAGACCCGAGTCCCACCAGTGTGACAAAATATGATGATTATGCATGAGTAAGAGCAAATTAAAAATAGATGATATCTAAATTTTTAAACAGTCCAAAGAAAGTATTATTAGATGAAAAATCTAATACATTCAATAGAGTGGTCGGTGATTCAAATGATATATAAGACAAAGCGCTTTCGGTAATTAAACCATAATATAGTGGAAGCGCGTTGTCAAGTACTCGCTTGGTCACCCCACCAGTATCACGCTGAAGCTTAAAATCTGTCGTCTGTGTAGCATCTATCAGTGTATTTATTATGAGCGATACATTTTATTAATGTAATGACTGTGACAGACATATTTGCACGACCCCAGGCATAATTAGTTCACTAGACCCAGCTAATTATTGTATAATATAGATAGGGCTTTTTGGCAAACAAATTAAGTTTTCAAGTTTTTACGAATGATCAAAATCTACGAGTTTTAATACAGTCCACCAGATAGAACCCCAACCAATTAGCAGCTAGAACTAGGCTGAAGCCAAGAGTAAGAACGCCATATGGATGGAAACAACCAATCCACGGGTCACATCACACCCGACAGTGAAAGGTAACGCTACAAGTAACGGCAGTGCGCCGTCTAAACACATGGCGGCAAATAGGTGAAGGCAACACAGAAGCGGTGCATACTGACATAAATAAATACGGGGCTTTTACGAGCTCGGTATACAGTTCAAGGTGGCGTGTGCGCTGCAACTAGGGCAGAGGTGTTTATTTAGGTCTGTACTTTTATTAACCGACTTCCAAAAAAGGAGGTTCTCAATTCGTCTGTATTTTTTTGAGGCGATACTACTCGATTTCTCGGTCAATTCTCAACCGATTTAGCTATAATTCTTTTGTACATGAGTAAAGGACAAAGGTTAAAGATATAACCCAGAGGTGGTCCTTTTATGAAAGAATACCACCCCTAAAGGTCGAAAAACGAGGGATTAAATTTTATATAACGATATATTCGTCGTAGTCGGTACCCGCTTTTTAAAAACCATTTATTAAGTTTTCAGTAATCAGTATGTTAGGAAAGCATTACCACTATCTTATCTGAACTTGAACGATCAAAGGCGGTGAAACACTCTAAACCAAGTAGGGCTGGATTACAAGCGCAGCTACCGCAACACACCGATAGATGCTTGGTAACAGATTTTCAACTTGAGGGTGATAGCAAGCCCTCGAAAGCCGAACACTATAAAATAATCCACCACCAAGCTATGCTACATCCGTTGCTGTCCTTCGGAAAGCTGAAATGCTAACTTAGAACTTACAGAGAATTATAAAACAAGTTCTAGTAATCCAAAAAACGTCTGTAGGGTCATAGCGTAGATAATTTTAAACAGTCTACTAAATAAAAGACGAGCAAAATATCAAGCAAACGTACTTACGCCGAGTTAATTCCGCGCGCACCCTATTCCCTATTTACCTAAACACAAACATAATGCGGTCTGCCGAGCCGGATTTCCCTGAAAGCTCAAATATGAGATTACAACTAAGCCATGCTCGTGCCTAAGACAAACAAAATTCATCAAGATGAGCACATAGTGTTTGTGATAACAGTAGGGATGATTACGAGTTTAGAGTTTATACGATTCTAGCCCCAGCACTCATTTATGTCGAAATTCACCAACTATTTTGAACCGAAGTTCAACTATGAAATAGGTATAATTCATGAACAAGGTTCGTATAGCTTCCATATTATTTTAAACGAGCATTTTGACATCTGTCTGTATTGGAAATTGAGCTGCCAATCACTTGAACGTCGTTCATTTCACATTTGGTGAACCCCGACTTTAAGGGGCTAGGTTACCCAAAAACGACTACTTTCTGCTCCTAAAACTCCCACACGGCTTGGTTTAACGACTTGAAAAAAATACTACCTGAATGATCAATTCAAGGGCATTAATTTGTATGATTGATTTTTTTGTATTACCATTACTTATGGCTTGAAAAAATATTTAACAGCATGCTATTTTAAAACTATTTTCCCTAAAACTTCTAAATGACTTAGACGTTTGGGATTAATTTTACACCAAAAAATAAGGAAGAAAATTTTCTATACATCGTATTGATTAAATTTGTGCATAGAGCAATATTTCGCAAAGAAATTATCAAAAAACTGAATTCCAAATGTACAAGTCTCAGAGGTGCTCTGCGCGGGCGCGCGCGGCAGTCATGCACTGGCATTCAGACGGGGAGGTTGTGTCGCTCGTTGCTCTGCTCACGCTGTCCGCCGACGTTACATATTTGTGTGCGTGAATGATATACAATACAAGTATTTGTTTTCGTGTGGGTTTGAAGCTTGCTCAAAGAGTAGCGTCTAGAGCGGTGAAATCTGATTCATTCCGTGATTTGCGCGTGGACACTCCTCGCATACATATTGAGTGGGTTACATTTCTGATTACAATTTCTTGTTTACGTACATCATTTTTACGAGTGGCAAATATATGTATTGGTTAACAAAGGAATATCGGGAGGTTGAGAACCGTTTTAGAAAATACTGGAAATGAAATTGAAAAGTAAAATTACTGGCCTTATAAGACTTAATACCTAATGTCTCAGGTTAACGAGCACAATGCAGTGCTGCATATTTTTGTTTTAAAGTATTGATTGGCACTGCAATTGTTATGGGCCGGCGTTATCCGAAAACTGTAAATATGTTGTAATTGCAGTGCCATTCACAACTTTGAAACACAAAGGCCTGCAGGGCACCGCAGTGTGCTCATCATAATGCTGGCCCATAACAATTGCATGGTCACCAGTTTGGTTTCACGAAAGGCAGATCAACAGTCGATGCCGGAGCTAAACTGATGTCCCACATCTTTGAAGCTTGGGAGGGTTCACAGGATGCTATTGGAGTATTCTGTGACCTCTCCAAAGCATTTGATTGTGTGGACCACAGAACGCTTATTAAAAAAATGCATCATTACGGCGTGCGTGGGACAGCTCTTGATCTTGTAAATTCTTACTTGACGGGTAGACAGCAGAAGGTTGGCATCGATAGAGTAACATCTTGTGGTTCTTCAGTGAAGATAGGCGTACCGCAGGGATCAATACTGGGCCCCTTTCTCTTTCTAGTATATATAAATGACTTACCCTTTATGACAGACCATATAGCATTGGACATAGTTTTGTTTGCTGATGATACTTCACTCATTTTTAAAACTGATAGGAAAGACAGTGAACTAAAGGAATTAAATGATAACCTTGACAAAATCTCAGAATGGTTTGCTGCTAATAATCTACTACTTAACGCTAGTAAAACTAATAAAAAACACGACTACAAAAGTAAAAATAAAAACAACCCGAAAATCATTTATTTACGTACACGTTAATTTTTGGGTCAAAATGTGTAACAAATTTCAACTTTACGGAGCAAATTGGCTGTATGTACTTTTATTTTAGTCCAGAGCGATATTTTGAGATCAATCTCAACGTTGGATAATCTCATGTGCGTCCGTACCGTTTATTTACGAATAATGATGATCACTTCAACACTTCATTTCAATGAAGAACTTTCCACTAAATGAATTCAAAGAATTATAGGCAAAGATGCCGTGCGCGCGTGCGGGTACCGCTTCGTAGCGGTTCATCCGCGTGTTCTATGACGTTAGGTTTTGCGATGTTCTTGAAAGACGTAGTGTGGACCGCGCGGGTGAAGTGCGCTTGACTCCACCCATTCGAGCAAGGTCCTTGGCCCGTATAACGTCCTTAATATAATAAATACAGTCAAAACGTTCTCTGCTTCGTCGCCACCCTCGACACACCTTTGTTGATCCGGAAATCGTTGTATCGGCTGCGCTGAGTTCACCCGATCAGTCCAATCCTAGCACCAGTCCCAACGTTCGTGCATATGGCGTTGAGTTTCCGGTTGCAATATGGGATACCAAATTAGAAGAAGTATGCTTACATGGCGAATTCTTTACGAAATACGCGAGCAAAATTAAGAATCATCTCTTTTCATAGGAAAGTGGAACTGCGTATTTATACAACAAATCCTTACTGTTATTGCGCTGTTGGTGCTGAGTACCTAAGACTTACAGGGATAAAGGGCTAGGTAGGACGTAAAAGGTGTAGGTAGAACTGAGGTCTGGGGCGATATCTCTCATTTAGACGCGGGCCTCGTGTTTATCTTCAAACCGAGCCGATGCTTCTAAAGTTTAAGATAAATCTGCTAGTTTGGGATACGACACATTAACTTTGATAGAACGGAGGAGGAGGATGGTACTGTGAGGTTCTTTATCATTAAACTATACAGAGTACTGTTTACGTAACATAAGATTTATTTATTTAGGTGCACTTTACTCTATAGTTTAGCGTTTGATCACTATTTCGCCTAGTATTAAACGACGATGTGGCCGAAAGATGGTGAATAAGCTGAACCTAAATTAGAATTGACTCTTCGGTAAAGCTTTCGGAAAACTTTGATAGGTGCTCAGCAACAGACCTTTAACTTGACGGGTGATAGGAAGCCAGCGAGCACTACAGAATGCCCTACCAGCGGGCTGTGATTCCGTCACAGGCAACCATCGACCGGACAGTTTGCCAGCCGTCCTCCCTACCACTGAGCCAAGAGTGCTTCAAACGACGCATGACCACAATCATATAACTGATGCTAAACAACATGCGGTCAAAGATGCAGCACACTTGCCCTATTTATTCACTCTCGTTTTGAAGACTACCAAACCCTAACTGATGTGGTTTGTGTTTTTAATGTACTAATACAACAAGTACGTAAGAAAGAAGACTTATTAATTAATTTTGAAGAAAATGAAATTGCTACGTGTTTGAAACTTAACGAAGATCTGAGATGTCTATGAGGTAGCGTCCTATTATACTAATTAACTTTCGAAGAAGAAACTAATGAAGTAGTGAGAGACGGCCTGCAGACTTAAAATCACTTAGATATTCACAGGGCTCTAAAAGTAGATGAAACGAGGTAATTTACGAAACGGCAAGTGGAGTTGTACCAAAAACTAAATGCTAATCAAAGGCATAAATTGCTGTCGAACCGAGTGGAATATCTTGTGATGCCTGAGCGAACTCTCAGGTCTAATCAAAGAATGCCTGCAAATTGAGCGAAATATTCATTGACTCAGTTCTAACGACTCTGTAGATTGTCCAGAATTCTAGACCAATTATGACCAATCGCTTGCTTTCCGGGCCCCACAGAGAATTTAAAGTGTTGCGGGCCGTAGAAATGAGATTCTGCTGAGAACGGGATGAGTTACATGCATTATGATGGTAATAGTGATATGGGCTGAATGACTACGTAAAATTTTTAAGCTGTACGACAGTTATACAAATACAAACAAATACAAAATTTATTTATTGTATATAAAAAAGTGTACAAGAAAATAGTTGAAGCCCTGCCTGCTGCTTTAGTGTAAACTGGAGTTATATACGTGTAGCTCCCAGTTTAACTGGGAGATAATGCTCTATACTATTGCATTAAGTTCAACTATGTATATTTTAATATACCATTTTATTTGTGCAATTAATTATCTTTCTACCCAGATTTAAGCTAAGATTTAGGGACGAATTTTATAAAAAAAAAACGCAAAATCAATGACTCGTCTCTGAATTTTAGCGTAATTGCTTTCAAGCCCCAAATTTCCACGGGAATAAAAGTACTTTTCCGTTTATTTAATCGGAAAAGTGACACTACCTACATGATCATCTTTGTATTTACAATCTTTGTATTTACAAAGGTGATCATGTAGAATGAGGAACGTATTCATTTATTTAAAAGTTACTAATAATGTATGAAGAAAAAATTTGAGTATTGTTTTAAAAAAATTAACGTATTTTCATTGCAGATCTAAACACACTAACAACCTTGATATCCAGCCCATTAGCTCCCCAAGCCTTAAAGTTACGGGCCGCATAGAAAAACTCCGCGAACCGCAGCGAGGCCCTGCGAGGCTTAGATAGACCATGGCTGATCTATCTCTAGATAGCCTACATGCCTGGCTATTGTCTCAGAATGGCACGGTTAGGTTAACGGGTTAACAACCTAGCCATTAGCCAAAACGGCGGCGTAGATTTGGCAATTAAAATATTTAATGAGCAAATAACCTGAGATTGCTTTTCTGAGTACAATTTCGTCAGAAAATTCAGGTAAATACGTGTCTCATGTTTCTGTTAATGTTTTCTCGCAATTTTCTATTTCGGTCCTGCAGACATTAAGGACAAGTTTATGAATCGTTTTGTGTCTTTTCGTCAAACCCTTTTTCATTCAGAAACAGGTGGCGGTATTAATTTTAAATTAATAAGTATTTTTAAAACGGGCAAAATTTTAAATTTCGACGTAATTTGAAAGAAAGATCTTAACTGCCCTCTATTACATTATCCAACGAATGAATATGTTAAAAAAGGCTAAATTGCTTACTAAATGTTGCAGAAACAGCATTACTTACGAAAATAAGCGGAATAGTTCATTTAAAGTGATTAAGTTAACGACTAGATACATTAAACCCTGGTCTCTAACTACAATTCCTAGTAGGTATCGGTAAGGAATCTAGAAATCAACCACGCCACGGGGCTCTCAAAGTAATGTACCAAATACACAATTCTAAAGTCTTTCGCTCAGGGATAATGTAGTCATTATCCCTGAGCGTTACAGGTGTGACTGAAAACACAGTATCGTTTATTACTCGTAAACAACATAAATAAAATTGAAGTGTCTGTTTGTAATATCAAAATAATAGCTTTTTACCAAATGAAATTATACCTATAACAACCATTTTTTAAATTTTAGTCTCTTTGTCTGTTTGTTCCGGATAATCCCCGAAACGGCTGGGCCGAATTTGACGGGACTTTCACTGGCAGATAGCTCATGTTACATGGAGTAACTTAGGCTAATTTTATTTTAAAAAAAGAATAGGGTTCCGCGCTAAATAATAAAAACCATGAAATCCAATATCCGCGCGGGTGAAAATAATTCGAGTTAAAAACTAAAGCTACTCACTATAACTTTTTACAAAACGCAAATCCTACCAACGTACGACACCGTACATACCTTTTTATGACGCTATCAGATCCTCCAATACCGGCTATATCCGCAACTGTAGCCGTACGACCGTATACTGCAGCCGTATATCCGTATAAATAGTTTTAACCGTATAACTGGATTAAATCCATGTGCACCGGGGTAGTTACTGATTCCCTGAGCTTTTCTGCAATAACCGTATAAATTCATATGATATGGTAGATAGTCTGGGGAAAGTAGATATGTGCCTTTGACCGTATACCGCTAGTGATCTGGCGCGAGAAGAGAACTATTATAAATACGAAAGCGTGTTTGTTAGTTTGTCCTTCTTTCACGCAGCAACGGAGCAACGGATCGACGTGATTGCATAGATATAGTTTACGGATAGGATACTGACAGAGGCTCCTTTTCCACTGAAAAATTACACGGTTCCTGTGGAAACCATGTGCTAGTAAAACATAAGTTTTAGTACGCACGATTACTTTCAAACTACTTTAGCTGCAAGTTTTACTGAGCATTGACTTATTTTTACAACCGATCAAAGTATCGTTACTACGTCTTACGGCCGCGTCCGCGGTCCGTTATGATTATGACCTCATAAGTTATCATTCCGACAGTCATATAAAACCAAAGGTTTTACGATTTCCCAGCCTACAGGAACATGTAATTTAAAAAAAAAACGAAAATATTTCGATCAAAACAGTTATCAATGTTGCTTTGTTTTTTTTTAATCACCACTATAAAATCCACTAGGTTGCACCACGATCTTTCCCTTCATTTTAAGCTCGAACCAGCAACATAAGATCGAACCCTCGATCGACAAATCTGCGTGCGACCTCATCACCAGCGAGACATCATCGTCTAAATCTAAACTCTCAAGAGCGAGTGCCCCAACATAACCATAAAAGCTTATACTCATTACCCATTGCCAGCAGTCGGCACGAACACACACACAGACAGACACACAACTAAAAAGCATCCAAGACCCGAAAACAAACTTACTGTTCACCACACAAGAACTAAAATGTGTGTGCGTTTGCGTGTGCGTGTGTGTGTGTGTGTGTGTGTGTGTGTATTCCAAAAATTTCTCCACACCATCATAGTCAAGTGGCTTAAGCCAGGTAAGGTTAATTTTTTTAAATACATAGTTACTGTACTTTTTTACGTTCATAGTTCCATAGTTGCTTGGGGATCAATTTCATTGTACTATTATCTATTCTGTGACAAAGCGCAAACTACTCCACACTGAACCATTCCAGTACACCGCACTCCTTACATCTATGTCGTATATTATGCTGGTCATGCTTCAGAGGAATTACCCGCTACACGTGCTCGCAGAGTTATTTGCACAGTTTTACAAACTTGCTTAATCTGGTTAGCGTTCGTCAAAGCGACTAATTTCGTCCTCGTGAAGTAATTTACATCATCGCAGCAAATATTTACTTGTTTGGAACAAGTTTCCTGTAGCTGGGAAATTCTGAGAAGATTTAAGGCTAAATGAGTAATAAGGATCGATAGATTGTTGTCACGTGATTGGTAGATTCAAGAGATATCGGTTGATAGGCTCCACCTATGTTTGTGCTACCTTTGTTAGTGGGAGGACTAAGTGCCTTTTCACACGTACCGGTTGCCGGGTAACCGGCGCCGGCTACCCGGCAACCGGTACGTGTGAAAAGGCACTAACTCTTCTGCGAGTGTCCGTTTGGGTTGTTACCATCGCTTTGCTCGTGAAATCTGCCGCCAAGCAGTAATGTGCAGAGCATTACTGTGTTCCGATTTGATGAGCAGAGTATCCAGTGAAATTACTGGGCTTTTGAGACTTAATACCTAATGTCTCAGGGTAACAAGCACACTGCAGTGCCGCGCAGGCCTTTGTTTATCAAAGTTCTCGGTGGCACTGCAATTGTTATGGGTCGGCGTTATGCTTATCATCAGGCAAACGACCATCTCGTCTCGTTACCAAATAACATAAAAAAACCTTCAATGTCATGCGTGATGCAAGAAATTACTTACGAGTGATCTCTATCGCTTCCTAAAATGTATGAGCAAACTATTTCATTGGTATGGATTGCCCTTCAACACATTAGCAATTTCGTCGCAGCCGAGATTTGCTATTTCTTTTTCTCGAGAAATTTGAAGAACCATACAAACCATTTATTTTTAGAAACTTGTTTATTTATATCTGCACGCTAGTCCACTGCCCACCCTGGCGTTGTATCGACTGCAGAGGGGTGCCAAGGCCGCCGCCACTGGGTCGCCTTGAGTGCGAGAACAGTTACGCTAACGACACGGAGGTAGCTTCTAAAACACCCCTTGTTAGCTTAACGACTGGTTTGGTGTTGTTTGGACTAAAGCTTTGAAGGACTGAAACAGGTAGACCTATGTGGTTTTTTCTCGATATTTGCTGGTTGCTTTTAGCGTGTGTGATACACGGGTTTCCTATAAATAATTTAAATTTTCTTCCCAGATGTAATTTACATCCATTTGGAGTGATGACGGCCGTGTGACCCCGGCTAAGAATAGCACCACCCATAGGCACCACCCCATCTCTTCCCGTGGGTACCGTAAGAACCGGCTAATGGAATATGCAGGGAATAGGCAGCATAATTCTCCTCGATCAACATCATAATGTAAATTCTACTGTGATCACCAAAACACCTGCCAAACATTGTGTATTATGGCAGAATCCCTCTTCATGGGGGACGCCGATGAACAGCATTGGACGTTTTCAGCTGGAGATGATGATGGCTCAATGGTAGTGCCAGTGTATTTGTTTTAAACTTTTACTGTACGAACAGTAACGGATATAAACTTCGACATAAAGGCACTATCCCAAGTTAATGACATTTATCATTCTGTCCTCTTTACACATATACTGTCGGTTTGCATTGATGTAAAATAAGAAAAAATACCGCGCGCGCGTAAAAGTTGAGTAAAAATATAAAAAAGGCGTGATTATTTCAAAATTAGATGCCTAATCGAAAATGTAACACAACTAAGTTTTTTGTCATTATAAAATACGTAAGTCTTGTTAATTTTTTCAATATACATTTATAAGTAACAAAGATATTTCATTTCAAACTTATTTTTAGAGATATATTTGTAATTTTTTTTTATCGAGTAGATTTGTTATATAAAGAGAGAAGAAAAAAGAAAGAAAAAGTGTTTATTCGTAGCAAAATCAGGATTAAAAATATATATATACGCAGGAATCCCATATACTTGGGTGCGCATTAACTTAAGTAAAATACCTAAAATTTGCCACGAACCGGTCCCAACTCAGCGTGTGCTGGTCATTTGACCAGCGCTGGTCTTCCGTTGAGGCCGCTTCGGTGAAATCACGGGAAACATGCAAATTACAGATTATATATTATATATATGATATGTGATGATATATGATATATTAGATTATATTATTATATTTATTATATACCTACTTGTTTTGATTACAACAAGATTATCGGTAATATGACGAATAATGACATATTTTTTCCAGTGCCTGAAACTCATCTGATTTTTCTAAAAAATCTTTTAAGTGATGCTATTTAGCTGCAGTATACACCTTAAATAAAAAGTTCAAGTTAAGAACAGGAAAAACGATTTTAAATAAAACTTGAATCCAGTCCGCAACAGACACGAGTGAGAGCTAACAAACCTGGTTATTAATCTCTTCGAAATAAGGATTTCCGACCTCGATACGGGCTTAATGCTCCGGCCACACCTAAGCGACTAACGCGCGAGACACAATTTTTTTGTACTATTATAATAAAGAAGCGAGATGATGGTATAACGCCAGCCCATAACAACTGCAGTGCCACCCAGAACGTTGATTGCGGACTTGCGCAGCGCTTGTTACACTCACACATTAGGTATTAACTCTCATAAGCCCAGTAATTTCACTCACTACTTTGTTCATCAAACCTGAACACAATAATGCTTGCACATTGCTTGGCGGCAGACAACACTCGCAAAATAGTATTACCACCTGAAAATGCTTCAAGAAGTCATATTCAGACCGTAGACGCTTATGCAAACGTGCGTTTGCTTGTCAGAATAACAACGCTTTTGCATCAAGCGCGGATTTCGAGTATGTCGTAATCGACGCTTGATGCAAAAGCGTTGTTATTTTTACAAGCAAACGCACGTTTACATAAGCGTCTACGGTCTGCATTAGAAACTGCGTTGCGTTCAGCCGCGCGGTAGCCGCCTTGCAAAGAAGTCGCGATGCCCGCTCAGATGTCTCCTAAGCCGGGCTTAGGGCTCTCTCGCTTTGCCTAAGCCATGGAATTGGGAACGCTATGAAAGGGGACGCATGTTTTTACGCTTATTTTATCGGCGTTTAGATGAAAGAGGTTTTCTTTGAATACAGCGCTTATTCGGACGTCAAGTAACAATTCATGAGGATTTTTCTGAGCGATGTTATTGCTGCATTAAAGTTTTGATTGGTAGAAATAGATTGGAATGAAAAAAAAGTGTATTTTCGATTAGATTTGCTTTTTTATCAGCGTGTCACAGCCAGCAGCTAGCTATAAAATAGGCTATTGATGTACTGAATTGATCGATTGATTAATGATTTGATTGGTTGAACTTCCAAATCGTAAAACCGAGCAACTTGCCAGGCATAAAGCCAAACACACAAAACGTCAAGGGACTGTGAAATTTCGTAAAATGTTAAACTCTGAAAATGTCTTATAGGCAAAATATCATAACTCTGGATAGATCTTCGACTAGAGATCTCCAGATAATTCTGCACAAAGTCATCAAAACTGGACTTTCCAAATACGCATATGTACTACGAATTGGCCACTATTATTACTCTCATACTCGTATATCTTATTGCCATTTGTGGTCAATAAAAGAGAAAATGAGTGTATATCTCACACACATCTTGTTTTATTTATTTACATTGTAATGGCGCGGTCACAATCTTGCACTCAACGCCACATTCAACAGGCACAAGCACGGGTAGAAGCGTGTAAACCGTCTGCTCGCTGCTTGACGTGCTCGTGCATGTCGAAGAACGGGACGAGTGTCGATTTTTCGACCGTCCTTGCACTGAATGGCGTGCCGCGGTCCTGAACAGCTTGCTTGGCCCGCCGACGCGCGCCGGGCTGCGTGCCGAGCTGCTTGTCATACTGCTTGACACGCGTTTTAATGAGCTGTAAAATGCAGCGTTCTTATTAACTTTATATCCATATAGACATAGGTTTTTGTTTTAGAAACCGACTTAGACAAAACAGCCTACTGAACCAAAGTTAATCATTTTTTAGTGGAAAAAACCCCAAGACCTTCGTCTAAGTAATAAAAAAAAGAAGCACATAAATCGGTGCCCAAATGTCGGACTATTTCTTTTGAGAAGACGTAGTAAATCATCAACTACATATTATTTAAGATTCAAACCATAGCTATAAAGTTGGTAGTAATCGTGTCTGCAAAGCGATGGGCTCCAGACCCACAACCGGAGCTAATTTGGGTGAGCATGAAGTTTTTTATCGGGTCTTGGATATTCATGTTGTGTATCAGGGGGTGTCCAAGCCACCTGCAACACAGGGCATCCTGCAGAGTTACAAGTGTCCCAACGTTTGTTTATTTCGATGACTCCAGTACCAAAATTTCACCAACCGAAAATATTGCAATATTTAACAAAGCGGTGATACCCACCCAGACGGGCCATACCAGCTCTAACCAATTAGTTTCTTCTACTGAATAACTTTGCAACGAATACAGGAACAAATTAACAAGTTTAAAGCTTGCTTTGATCACGCATCGACGCACACTATTCACAACATCAATCGGCCGTCAATTCCATGCATGGCATCAATAGACACAATTTCCAATGCACTCTACAGCCGCTGCGGTCTTAATCGGTACATAATTTCCAGTTCAAAATCGCAATATCGAGTTGTAGTCCAGCTCGACTGACCGGCGCGTCGAGCCTTCGAATTATACCTCTGAACTATTCAGCGGAATTATTGATGTGAGGGGTTGTGAAGCTCGCGCTTTGCAATGGAAATAGGTGGAGCATTCGATCGGAGCGATGGGGCAGAATCGAACCTTCGAGAACGTGGCAGGTCGATGATTCAGGTGAAATGGGGTCTTATCGATGGCCTGTCGAGATGAACAAACGCGTCAGCCATGATATTTCAAGATTGCATTCTTAATCTGTAGCTTCCAGGAGGTCTTGTAGTAGGTACCTGGTACATACCTTTCATCTGATGGTTGCCTACGAAACATTTCATTGTTACTTGTAACTTTGGTAAATTAGCAGAAGAAAGGTTTACCAGCATTATTTTTGGAAGGCCTTTCAAAATAAAACAAAAACGACTTCATAAAGAAGCCGAAGTTGGCTTTTCAGAATCAACAACTCATTCGAAACTTGAATCGTTGCATATCTATAAAATTAAATACCTGCATGTAAACCGCGGTGCAGGCTTTCATTCCGATTTGATTGCCACGGTACTCTCTATTAGTCCTTCGAATACAAAAAATTATGAACGTGAATGAACACGTACAGCAAAGCAATCAATCACCGGGGACTTGAACCTCAAAGGCACAATTGCGATGGATAAACCCGAGTTAAAATCGATGTTTTTATTACAGAAAAAGTTTACATTTTACCACCACCTAACCGATTATTAGTAAGGCTGCTAGATTGGGTGCAAGGTTGGTAGATGTACAGTCTAAGCCAACCGGAACTCGGGCTCTCCGACCGAATAAACGAAAAAGCAAACGCGAATACACTGATGAGTAAACGTCACTTAGGCCTAAATTCCTTGCGCGTGCAGTACCATTTACCCACTCATCAAGCGGAGCCACGTTTAATCACAGTGATGCCAATAAGCGGCTAATTTCCCCAGAGTGCAGCAGAGTACCGGGCCGGCTGTACTACTCCGGAAAAGGTTCAATATCGGTGATCAGGTACACTCAGTTTAACTAGGTGCCCTTGCTACTCACTCAGCCATGACATATCTCAGTGTTGTCAGGAATCGGTCAGTATGTATTGTAATGCAATTATGACAAGATGAGCAGGTCGCTCCTTTGATGTTAAGCGTCACGTCATGTCATTGCCAATAAAGCTGTGCAGAACTGCACTGCGCTCAACATCCACACAAGTTTTAAGATATCACACATGTCTCATTCTCCGTCACAGCACTAAAGGTTAGTCTTTGTTGTTGCTGTTGTGGCATATTCTGCCATAGTCATCTAGACAATGTTGCCATTTAGTCTTTGTCATTGTGCATAAGACCACAAGCAGGCGGGCCGTCTAAAGGTAAGCCAGCCTATGTCAAGTGTAAGTGTAAAATAAAAGCATGTATACCTCAGTGAAAACTGCAAGGAATACCTACTGGTGAAAGCTCCAAGACCGGTGCCGGTCTGCTAAAATCTGTATCAAGTTACACCGAGTTCAACCAGCTACCCCAGCCACTCATCCAGCGGAGTCCCGTTAAATCAGACATCGCAGTGATGCCAGTAAGCAGTCGGTAATTTCCCCCGAGTGCAATAACGGTGCGGATATTTCCTGGCGAGCGGGACAATATCAGCGATCAGATTAACAGAGTTTATACAGGCTGACTTGATGTACTCTGGGGTTTCAGGAGTTGTATAATGGTGGTGATGCTGATTGGTGAACGTGAAAAACAGGGTGCTGGACCATTTGTACCATTGAGTAGTACCGTTGATGGTACAATTGACACCGATTTACCCCACACTTGTACCACGACACAAAATACAAGTTTCACGCCGGGCTTCAGTCGCAGTTCCGAATTGTTAAAATTTAAATCATTGTTCTAATAATAATATACAACATTAAACCTCATTGATTTAAGGCGTATACAGAAGCTAAATAGCTTCACTAAAAAAAGGTTTTCAGCCAAATCAGATGAGCTTCTGGCTGATTTGGTTATAAGTAGACTGCAGTAGCAGGTATCAGCCAAGTAACCGTCAGCAGTCAAAGAACAAACTGCACTTCACCAATAAGTAAACTACTCGAACTTGCGTCTCTATCACACAGCGTTGCAATATTCGAACAACAAGCCTTTGACGAGGAAGCTAACTTACAAGAACAGACTATCTCTATCTCTAAGGTTAATTAACGCTCAACACTTACACTCAAGGGAATTCTCGTCCAGATGCACTTTTAGTTAACAGGTAACTTGAGCTGGTTTTTAGATTTTTTTTAGTAATTATCTCATTTATTTCTTTGACACTCTAGTAGTCTCTCTAGTAGAGACCAGTGCGTAATTTCAGACGGTACTACAGCACGCTAGCTAGCGTGAAGGATCCAGATATCCCTACAACCAGCCCAACATAACTCACTCTGAAGGCCAGGTCGCAGCGGCCAGATTACGAAAGCCAGTCTTTAACTGCAGATGGCTTTCTACCTTCTCATACAGGCATGTGTCCAGAGCTGGTGTTAGAATTTCAAACCGAACTGAAGGAAGGTGATTTCTTTTAGCAGCAAGGGTTCGTATAGGGCCCTTGACACTAATGCTCACACACTCAACGTGTTGGCATTATACCAGCTGCCATCACATACGTACAATTGACGCGCATCATCGGCAAATGAGGCTCAGTGTCGCTCGCTCGCCGCATCATTAGAGCGGTAACGACGCGACGCAGCGCTCGCTATTATGTTGCCATTGGTGTTTGGGAGGTTGTAAACGTGTTCAATAAGCATGATGTTGGTAGATTATGATGATATATGGCCAGATTGTTAGTGGTAGTACTAACTCTTCTGCGAGTGTCCGTCTGGGTTGTTACCACAGCTTTGTGAGCGAAGTCTGCCGCTAAGCAATAATGTGCAAGCATTACTGTGTTCCGGTTTGATGAGCAGAGTAGCCAGTGAAATTACTGGGCTTATGAGACTTAATACCTAATGTCGCAGAGTAACGAGCGCACTGCAGTGCCGCGCAGGCCTTTGTGTTTCAAAGTTCTGAGTGGCACTGCAATTGTTATGGGCCGGTGTTATGCTTACCATCAGGCAAACGACCAGCTCGTCTCGTTACCAAATAACATAAAAAAAGCTTAAGTATAAAGTTGTAACTACACCATACGTGACGTTTATTTGACTAAAGACCTAAGGGGTTATACAATGATCATGTACTGCCACAAACAGCACTAAGCATCTATTCAGAGCGGATCCTATTAGCATTCATAAACTGTCGAATTGTCGACTCCGCAAATAATGATGAGAATTCGATGAATCCACCGAAACTCGTTGTTTGCCTTCGATCCCGAGATTATACTAACTGAATAGCGTGCTAGTTTTGTATGCGTTTTGTATGTGTTGGCCTTTGGAACTTACTTGTATTAGCAGGATTTACATAAAGCACCAATTAGGCTATCGAAGCGAGGTAGAGATAACTAATTCCTAGAATATCCTAGTGCATTGACTGGAGTTTGAACTTTTTGGCTCCGTGGCTAAATTGGTAGTAACCAGTATCACTGCCTGCAAAGCACGACGGGACCACGGGATCCCCCGCTGGCATAGGTCTTGGATAAACATCAACACAAAGTAGGTATACGTGTGTCTCTGCCACCTGCGACACAGGGAATCCTAGTGCCTCTTGCCATGGGGTAGGTTTTTTTTCTGAATAAGGGAAAGTTTTTACTATTTATTCATAATCATATCATCACTAACTAGAGATTGATAAATATTTTTTGAAACTTTAGAAACACGTTGTCGTTTTGTCTACAAACTAGACAATGTGCACTATTCAACGGGTATGATACGGTAATCGAACGCGTTGTATACGGAAGTCATACTTTGTTGATCTGAAGCCGAGGTTGGAGACTTTTGATAGCATCTATACAGTGTTGTTTTAGAGCTTGAAATAAGCGTGCTCATAGTTTAGTACGTATGTAAACTACATCTACTTATATCTTTTTGTTTACAGCACGTACCAAAAGGTACACCCTGATAAAACATTTTCTTATTATTTCAAGAAGTTATTGCCATATCTTTATTACTTTAATACATTTCAGTGATTAATTATTTTAGAGCTAGTGTGGCCGAGCGAGAACTTGTGCGACTTTCAATCCGACGCACCATAGTTCGAATCTCAACTCGGCTCGCATCGATGACTTATATCAAGTTATGTGCGAATTATTCACACTCGCTCTAAAACGGTGAAGGAAAACAATGTGCGAGAACAGACATGTTCAAGAACCACAAAATTAGAGGACTTGTGACATCCACCAAGCCGCACTGGGCCCGCGTGGTGGATTATGACCCATACCTCTCTCCCTGAGAGAAGGCCGGTATCCCAGCAGTGGGAGCGTAAGAGGCTGATCATGAATTAATTATTTTACACAACAACATACACTACGACAACTCTATTACATACCAAAAAAACTAAGAAGCTTTCTTTTAGAAGCTTAGCTTTACAAAATGTATCTATTACTCACATAAATATTTGTTTGCAGACTCGTTCAAAGCATAACAATGCAATAAAGAAGCTCAAGTACTCTTTTACCGTATTACAGAGATATTTCCTCTTCAATATTCTTCAAACGATATCTAGATATTTCTCGGTGAACTCTTATACTCCTTGAAATATTACCTGGAACAAGAGAGCATTCGTTATAGGTTGACGTAGAACGCTGTGTACGGGAAATAGATCGTATATACGGAATATATTATACAACAAGTTTAACTGCGGATATCCAGTTAAACTAGACCGATTTTGACGCGACTTTCACTGGCAGATAGCTGATGTTATAAGGAGTAACTTAGGCTACTTTTATTTTAGAAAAATAATTAGGGTTCCGCGCAAAAAATAGAAACCGTGAAATCCAATATCTGCACGCGGGTGAAACCGTGGGAGCAGCTAGTAAAACATAAATTGTTGTTGCCCTATGACCTATCGTATAAACATAACACTACGGTAAGCGAAATTCGAAACGATCCGCTAGAACCCTACGCAAACAAAATATCGAATGCGAGTGCTAAAATCTAATGTGCTTGCTCAGGAACTGAAAGGAAAACGGGTAGGCAAGAATTTCGTAGATAATATTCATATAAATAATATCATATGCCTACTTTATTAGTACTCATAGACGAAAAGAAATAATACAGACGGCGCGCTCGAACCCCGCTATAGAAGCAATCAATTGTTAACCCACACTAGCACATTTACATTTTAATTAATTATCACAAACTTTGTTAGTGGAAGGACTAACTCTTCTGCGAGTGTCCGTCTGGGTTGTTACCACCGCTTTGCTCGTTGAGTCTGCCGCCAAGCAGTAGTGTGCAAGCATTACTGTGTTCCGGTTTGATGAGCAGAGTAGCCAGTCAAATTACTGGGCTTATGAGACTTAATACCTAATGTATCAGGGTAACGAGCGCACTGCAGTGGCACGCAGGCCTTTTGTGTTTTAAACATCTGAGTGGCACTGCAATTGTTAAGGGCCGGCGTTATGCTTACCATCAGGCAAACGACCAGCTCGTCTCGTTACCAAATAATATAAAAAAGTAGTTTACATGTTACTACCTTAATGCTACGTAGTAGGTATTAGGTAAGTATCTACTAGTTTTCGAAGTAGGTCGGTTTGTCATTACTGATATTATTTTCATTCAAGTACACGAGAAAGGTTTGGTAAAGACACACTGTTTTCTACTTGAGACCGTAAAGGTTCTTATTATAACTCTTCTATGTTCTAACCATACAATTTTTAATCATAATCAATTTATTGGTAATACTTATTACAAGTCAAAACTGAAAATAGTTTGAGTAATTTACAACTAAGAACCGTCGAGATCGAATCTCGATGCTAAAAACACTCTTATTACAATCTCGCAACGAAAAGCAACTTTGAAAGCCATATCCGCTCTTCAAATCAAAACGGAAACCTCTCGAAATACATCCGGGTATGATCCGGCAGACACCGGCTCGCGCAGGTCGCACCGGATAAGTTCCAAGCACTGCAGCGTGAGGACGCATACTTTAGTCACAACGCGAGCACTCTGCGAACTGTGTCCGTAATCCCTTCGTTAGTAGTGGTGGAGTGAACTTTACTAAAGGTCTCTTACTAACACCGACGTGGACCGGTAGAAATCCATACTAATATTATAAATGCGAAAGTGTGTTTGTTGGTTTGTCCTTCTTTCACGCAGTAACGGAGCAACGGATCGACGTGATTTTTGGCTTAGGTATAGTTTATGGACCGGAGAGTAACATAGGGTACTTTTTATCCCGGAAAAATGCACGGTTCCTGTGGGAAAAAGGGTGAAAATCGCGTGCAGAAGCTAGTAAGGTATATATGTCAAATGCACAAGTTTTGTGGCGATATATTTTCAACTTTACATGCTAGCATCGCATACTATGGGCTGCTTCTAGACATTTTCTTTCACCGATAGCTCTAGTGATGTACGAACCAATGTCTGTAGTGTGATGATCAATTCTTCAATTATCACCACTTCATAAAATGAAAGTGTAGTTGTATGAGTTTGGCCGGATGATGTTCTGAATTACACCCAAAAAGACCTTAAAATACATGAAGTACGAACTCATTCCACAACCAAATAAGTAGGTCACCGTCCAAAAAATTGCCTTTCTTCGCCCCGCGCGTATTAATCATTGTCGGCGGTGTAATGGCGTCATAAAACAAGAGGAGACAGGGAATATCATGTCATCGCGGGCAAAGGAGCCGGTGAAAGAGTTGAGATGAAAAATAACTGGGGATTTTTAGAACCAAATTATACAAGTCATTTTTGAGGCTTGACTCGGTAGCGACCACAGATGGCAAACTACGGTCCAGCATCAATAGATCTCTTCCGACAGCTGCTCTTAGGAACTTTCTTGCCGGCAAAAAATGACATATTTACCTACCTAAGAGTTTGTTGAGCATCAGTTGAAAGAGTAGTCAAATGCAGGCAGCTTTACAGAGTAGATATACTGACACTGAGAGCCAGAGGTAGAGTAGGGGTAGATCTAGAGCGATGTTTGTGACAGACGGTTACTATCTTTGACTCATCAAGTATGTTCGCGTTCGCTTTTTCCGAACGCTCGGAAAGCCTATATTCAACCACCATCTTTTATCAGCCGCAATTGCATTGAATGCTGTAGGTAAGCTGTACTGTAGGAGATCGAAGCCAGCCATTGAGCAAAGGTTACTGTTACCGACCGTATTGAAAGCTGCCCTGAAATTTGTAATTGTAAGCACTTGGGAACGTGGGCACTGTAAGGTGCTCTCATATCATGATAAGGTAACACGGCTGTTGATCTCACTCAGGCTTATCCATGATAAACTCATAAAAAGCGATCTACCCACAGACTGCCCACAAGGGGAAAGAAGCGATTGCGCGGACAGGAAAAACAGGAAACAGTGAGAAAGATCGAAGCTGTTTCAATTACAGCCCGGAAGTAATTAATCTGCTCTGCGGGCTGGCTTAATCAAGGCTGTGGAATGGTTTCCCTGAAATATAAGATATAAGGATAGATAAACCTTTACGCAAGTGCCACCAGTGTGAAAGTGCATGGTGTCACAAATGTGCAGCCTAAAAGCGGTCTTACAATCGGATTTTATTTTGTTGTCATGTCGGAATTAGACGGATTTTGATAATCTGTGCTAGCGTTTCGTTGTAGATCGATTTCGTGAAATGGCAGCACCGGGCGTAGATCATAAACCGCACAAGTTGTAGAGGGCTACAGTGAAGTTGTCAATGTCAATATCGTATTGAAGCGGTGATTGTTAAGTAATGTCAACATCATATCTGTCATTAGAGCGTTCGATCGAGACACACTTGTTGTCGAGGCAGCGCCTGCGCCGGCTGACTGATAAAAATACATCATGGCGGGCACCAACAACTAGCACGTGAATCCTAATCCATCTGCAACATATACATATGTATATAATATATATATGTTGGTGTTGGAACTTTTAAGCAGCCCGGAGCCTGACTTATAGCTTAACGATTGATGTTTTCCAACAATCAGGACCGACTGCTTAACATGCCTGAAGCACGGTAGCGCTCAAACGTTATAGATACCACATAGGGGTCACCCATCCAATTACTCACCGCGATGAATATTAAAAGTTTGAGAAATTGACTCTCAATAAAATTATTGGCGGCGACCAGACGGGAGCGGCCTAATAGTAGGGGAAAGTTACACAGGGAACAATCGCTAGCCGTAATCAGCGGAATACATAGGTATTTACTATGAAACAACAAGAGGTCGGTTAATAATAATAATAAACGCGTACAGACAGGGGCAATTGCTTCTATCGCAGATGGCATGGACGCACACAGATACAACAACAGAACAAACTTCACGCTCACCACACGAAATCTGCCCCGGCCGGGAATCGAACCCAGTGCTCTTCGCTTTGCAGGCACGGTTGCTAGCTACTAAGCTATGGAGACGTCGTAATAAAACATTTAATTTCAAGTGAGCCACATCTAATAGAATGATATAATCGACTCTGAACTCTATAATCATGTAGGTATGACAGATATCTATAACTATACATAGCGTAGCTTGAAGCATCGAAATATACCTACTCGGATGTATATGCGCTCAAAGTCAAGCAATTTTGATTAGATCATAATTTATAGTAATTAAAATCACTTCCTACAGTAGTCAACCTCAAGCGTTCGCTACCAACGCCCATAAACAGATTCATAGAATAAACGAATCAATCAAATCAATAACAAACATGACATAACCACAAACAAACGATATACGGCCTCTACACCGCACCTAGTCTGTGTGTTTATAAACGGTGCGAGTAACTGTCACATCTATCTAGTCAGGTGAGATAGTGGTCAAACGCTGTGGGTGATGGGTATTACCACAAAAAAATTAAACATGAATTAAACAGTGTCTAACTCCTAAACATGCCTTAGTCGCGTGACTTTTTTAATACAATAACGAGACGATCCGATAGTTTGCCTGACGAAGGCCCATAACAACTGCAGTGCCATTCAGAACTTTGAAACAAAGGCCTGCGTGGCATTGCAGAGCTTTCGTTACCCTGAGACATTAGGCATTAGGTCTCATAAGATCAGTAATTTCACTGGCTACTCTGCTCATCAAACCGGAATACAGTAATGCTTGCACACTACTGATTGAACATGACTCAAACGTCTTATAGCTTACTAACGTGCTACTGTTTCTTCCATGACGTTATCTGACGATGCCGACATTAACTACTACAAGAATGACACACTCTTAAACATTTTATGAACAGAGAGAAAGTTTATCTATATGAGCAAGCAACGCGCGCAAGTTACATGCATCGTGTACAATCACCATAATCACACACACACATACACAGAGATACGAATCTGCAAGATTGTCGAAGGTGTTCAACACCTTTACCGCAGCGCAGCTTCGGCCAGTACAGAAACTTCACATCTTTAACATGCGCAAATAGTCCGTCCAATTGCCATATCCTGTGACTAAGTCAACTAGCGCCGTGACTAGAATGAAAACTGGAAACTATATATACTTGGAGCTTGTACAAATTGTGCCGATATCTGTAGTTAGGAGTTAGTGAAGGAACGAACACACATCAAGGCGCATTTACTTTACTACTATCTCGTTTGATCTAACTGTTGGCTGTAGCGATTTGGATGAAATTTTGTATTTAGAGAAGGTGACTTTAGGCATAGATACATTTTATAGACCGGGGAGTACACAAGCTTCTTTTTATCCCAGCAAAATGCGCGATCCTGCGAGAACGCGGCCGTTTTCACGGCAGAAGCTAGTTTGCTATAATTACAAAAATCATCCCACTCAATATTTTATCGACAAGCACCGTACTATACCTTTTCACTATCTCCTAACCGTTATTATTCTCCTAAAGACTGTAATAGATTGGGCCGTTCCTTCCAAGTAACAATATCATGGTCATCAAAAGAAGCCTTCTTTTGTCCTATTGAGGGCCCGCGCCCGATTGAAAGTCAATGCTGTATATTGGATCGGGGGAGTCGCAGACATTACATTGATGAGATGGTGGAAACGGTTTACCTAGTACACCTACATAACCTATGTTACTTTATGTTGTGTATGTCGTTGAGCATGTGAGTTCCTAGACTATCGTTTTTTATAGATAAGGGAGAGTTGTAGAGATTTGAAGCGATGATGGCTTATAGTGACGTCGACCGACGATCTGTAGGTCGACGGTTCGAATCCTACATTGAGCTTGAGCTTCCAGTATGATGCAACCATAGCAATTTATTTTTTTGTATACCAATTGAGAACGACACGAGCGGGTCATTATGTTTGCCTTCAGGTAAACATAACACTTGCAATGCTAATGTACTCAGAGCTTTTAAGCACAAAGACCTGTGCTGCACTGCATTGCGCTCGTTACCCTGAGACAGTCGCATAAGCCCAGTAATTTCACTGACTATTTTACTCATCAAACCGGAAGACAGTAATGCATGCACATTACTGCTTGGTGGCAGATTACATGAGCAAAGCGAGGGTACCCACCCAGACGGACACACGCAGAAGAGTTGGTCCTACCACCTGGTAATTTTTTAAATTTAATTGAATCTACGTTTGACCACCAACTCGCTTGATACTTGGTACTGCCATCCTAGATGCCAGAGTCTTGATGATGGAGCCGGAAGGTGGGAACAATATTACAGTACCGATTATGTATTTTATAGAATCTTGCCTGGTAATATATTTATCCACAAAAAAAATAATTTGAAAATAAGACATTCGAAATTATTTATAAGTGTTAAATTTAAGGCCTGATATTTTTAAGGTGTTCCATAAAATGACATTTAAGCACACACACAAAATGATGGACGATATCCTAAAATAAACCAAAAATAAACGTATGTAAAATAAGTGTTTTCACGTGTTCGAAGCTGTAACAGGTAGGTACATGTAAAACCCTAACCTGCCCTACACCCTACACCAGATTATAAACACGTCAAGTGCGTGTGAGAGATGAACCGCAGAACACCCGGCGTGATATGATCAGGGTTTGGCTCCTTATCTAGGTAGATAATATGATGTCTCAGTGCAGTGGCGTATTTTAGGATTCAGCGCCCTGGGCCTGCAGGTCCCGCCGCCCTTTTTTTACAATTTTAAACTGAATCGAAAGAGACATGACACAGTTTAACACTTCATTAATAAGAGCCTTAGTTAGATACCTATTCTTTTTTAAATTTCTTCTGCTTGCGCCGCCCCTAGCAGCCTGCCGCCCCGGGCCATGGCCCTTTTGGACCTAGGGTAAATACGCCCCTGTCTCAGTGGTAATACGCAGGTCTCCGCCTATCTGTATTTCGATGGTTAGAATTATATAAAAAAGGAAAAAAAATTTGTGACAAGCCGTTTGCGCGCGACGACGAATTTTTCATAATTTTAAAGTAACCCCGGCACGAACCGTTCAACGCTAACCTATAAACTCCTTATTGATTACTCCGTCGTTCTCGGCAGGTGACCTGTTGGCAGTCACGTACTCTGTAAACCTAGTTAGGAGGCTCGCTGTGACCAACGACCTGGCAGGCGCCCAGGGTCCGTGATTGCACCGTCCGCTCCGATCGTTGGTAACGGGATATGTGTTACAACAACTGCTGATGGATTTTGATAATTAGATGATTGAAATGTGACTGCTATTGCGCAGTGGTAAGAGAGATGTTAGCCTATAAGCATCAACACATTTAAAACAACACTTAGAACACTTAGAAGAACATAACAACATTTAGAAAATGATAAATACATGCATTAATTTTCTCCTCCCTGCAGTCTTGTCCACACTAAATAGTACAGACCTTATAACAACACAGACAGCATGATAGTAAAACGATTTCGCAATCGAAATCGCTTATATTTCTTTAGATATTTAATCAACAAGAAATAAAAACTTCTGCTAGGGAAAAATCATCGTAGCAGGTAAGACAAAAGGGCAAACGATCTGTAGAAAAGAAAAGCTAGTACTCGTGAAGGATCGTAGTAGGTGGTAGGCACTGCCTTGCCGATGGTTGGCAACTTGCGCCGGTGAGTTGTAGAAATGGGCCCTGTATTACAAGCTGTTGTACACAAACACAACGACTCCTCCACGAGCTTTTGCAATGAGTTGCGACCAAGTAGAAGATGATCGACTCTTACCATGGACACGGGCAGAATGTAGCAAGCATGGATGTAATGAACCGCTCTGCTATTCGGTCAGGTAACAGGAGGCCTACCAGCGTCAAACAACAAACGATTCATAAGCAGAGCAGTTCAAAAGCAGCTCTTAAAATGAACCACATTTTTTTCGTACTATTGTCTGTTTAAAGCAGCGCTGACTTTAAACTAACTCTCAGCCGAATGAATGAACTAAAACATCCTCACGACGACTTGTATACGTCTGAGCGAAAGGGATAAATGTATCGCGTGCGTAATGCTAACTCGCTCGCACGGTGTGTTTGATTTCTTCGTTCAAAAACTTAATTACGCTGCTATTGGACCTATAAATTAGCGTTTTCGATGGTTTTATTGAAACTAATTTACTCTCAAATATATTATGAAAATATTACGCTTGATTGATATTTTCACTATCGAAACAACGATCGTTGTCTAATTATGACAAAACAGTAACATTATAATTATATAAAATGGTGGTAAAAAGTTTGCAATGCAAAGTTGAAACATTTAAAAAGGTTTTAGAACGCATAGAATAGAATCGATTTCATAATAAGAATGTATACCGGTATTACATTCTCTTTGGAATGTAGCGTCAATTATGCATGTAAAAGAAGGCTTGTGAAAAATCTTAGGAGGTTGTGTGAATTACCCTGACTAGCTGCTGCCCACGGTTTTATCCGCGTGGAGATATACAATTTCATGTTTTTTTTTGCGTGGAATCCTAATTTTTTTTAAGCCGGAACTTGTGTTTTCTTCATAGTAACGTACTTACATAGTTTAGTAAAAAGCTGTTATTTTGACATTACAAACAAACATTTCAATTTTATTTATCTGTATAGATAGTAATATGCCTAAGTAAATAGATGTGAAAGCACTGTACAAAATAATATAATAATAATCGAATGAAAATTAAATATCGAATACAATTGCGCGCGCAAACCTTTGCATGCGAAAAACTCCAAAATACTTTAACTTTCGATTAGGACTCTCCAAAACACAATAAACGTAGTATCCCTTAGTAGTTTGTGCAATAAACTCTAAACTAAACGTAGTGATTATATACTCTTTGCTCTAAACGGTTCACAAAAAGTATGTCTGCGAGTAACTTTTTATGAACCGCAAACTTTGACTGCTAACTGTCGAACTAGAAGTTGAGAAGCTGTCAATTAACAGACGATAGTACGAAAATGATCACAAAATGAATGAACGAATTCCTTAGCAGACTACAAGCAGCTCTGCTTTTGACACAACGGAATATAAAACGTTATGTCATAAAACGGAGAGACCATAGTACGAATTTATAAAACGTTTCATTTCAAGTCTTAAACTAAGCTGCATTTAGAGACGCTGGTAAGCCTGCTGGTCAGCAATCAAACCACGAAGATAAGATGGTTTTGCAAGTTTCGTATCAATTGGCTATTTATATTTCATAAAAGGCATATTCAAATAATTCCGTTAAATTTGACATTATCCGCAATAACTTACCATTACGACTAAGTGAAAGGACCACTTTTGCCAACAAAACCATTTATATAGCTACACCGTGGAATCGCGGATATTACTTTAAATTGGCGTTTAAAAGGCCGGTCAAAAAACTTCGTGGCATAACCGTCTTCATCCCGCTAGGCCACTTTAGTGACTATTAACTCTATCGTCACCAGGTGATGTAGCGGTCAAATGTTATAAAAATATGAAATGACTCGCCTACAGACCCTGTTTCCATAGACTTACATCATGCAAACCTCTAAAGAGAACCTTATTGATTTCTCATCCTGGCGCATCAGACACTCCCCTACAATAAAGGTACCCATGCGTATCTGTAACTGCTTTCGTTCACCCGTTGGGTTGTATACTTTTGTAAGAAAACTAGAACTTTTGACCTACAGACCTATTCAGGTCTTCAAGTTTAGAAAGTCGAGAATACCTACGAGCCAAACTTAGGAATGCCTCCTGCCTATCTCAAATATTGTTAGTTAGCGACGTATGTGTCAAGTACCTACACTTCACAGTATGTTACCAAGGCAGGGGTCTCGGAGCCCGTAAACCTATTTACCGGAAGATCGTTGTAACCGCCTTACAAGCGTGTTGGCTCCTCGCCCGATCTTCGGAGACAGGTGACATCTTGTATTGTATCGTTCAACTGTGTAAGTGGGGCACATTAAGATACCATCCTCATTGATACACGGAGATGACTGGTAGTGTAAACATTTTATATATCAAATTCTGCAAAACGAGATATATATATATATACGTTGCGCACTGGATATAGCATTTAAAAAGATCTTTGATATAGCAAGGAAAATTAGCATGTGTGCAGGACTTACCGTTCCATACCGTCTAGTTGTTAATACATCAGCAAGTACGGAGCTTTGCGATGGATAAAATTGAGAGTTCGAATGGTTAAAAACTGCTGGTTCCTCTTTTCTATTTCTTCCCATCAGCCAGTATAACTCCTTTCTCAAACGATATCTAGCCTCTAGATCTTCCAACTACATCCACATTCAACACTCGTTATTATAAGACATCTCTGCGCATGCATTGCCGACACCACCAACCTTCTACTGTCACTCTTCAACGTTTTCACCGCTGGCACCTTCAAACTTCCACTGACACACCGTTTAGTTCCACTGCCTCAACACAAATTTAACTCCCGCCCAAGCTGTTCAAGTTTCAATTGGAACAACTTAGTAGAATGGCACTTACTTCAGTTTACGAGTTAATATGAAAAGAAAGCGCGCGAGAATGTGCGACGATCAGATATAGCCGTAAACCAGCTGGATAAGAGGTGGAAATAAAGCTTTATGACACTTGAAGGCTTCCCCGGCTTCGAGTGGAGAACTTGATTCAGTGCACGTTATCGTAGTTTGCTTGATAGCCAGCTGTCAGTTTGGGTATCGAGTCGAGCCTATAAACTGGGTGTCTTCAATAAATATTGAAGAGGGATTGATTTCATGCGAATGTGCGTTCTGTTTGTCTTGTTTGCTTATCAGGTGATATTGAAATTAAGCGAGGCTCTGGAAACTGTCTTATTTTTTACCGTTCCAACAAAAAAAAATTTTTCATTACGTAACATTAACATTGTAGTTACTATGTTATACGTATTTTATATTATTTTTTGTGAAAGGTTACATAGCCTCAGGTAAATTTGGTTGAAGATAACTGTCCTTTCCGAAAGTAAGCCAAAAATCATGTTTTTTGTAATGTTTGTTCGTGCAACGAAATTATATACTTAGTTCTGAAACAGCACTAAGCATGCTTTTACCCAACAGTGCTTTCATCATAGCAGTACAATTCACAAAGCACTTGATTCCAGTACATCTACATAACTCCTCCGCGTAATATTCCCCGGCCCTTGGTCCTTACCAATCACAGCAGAAAACCAGCAATCAAGAGCGCGTTCAGATTGATCGACAATTAAAACACTAACCCGAAGGGTGAGCTGGTATAATGGTGCGCATTTATCGAGCCCCGGGTGTCTGCGGGCCTGCGGCCACAGTACAAACAGAAGAGTATGTTATCTTGATGGAGCTGTATTGAACGCGGTTTGTATGTGTGCGCGCCAGCAAACACGCACCAAAAGGACACACTAATTACTATTTCATGCAGACCAAGCGAACGAAAGGGAACGAAGGCTAAAACGCACGCCGCAAGTTTGTTAAACTATTATTTTATTTTTTAATTCAAATCTATTGGTTTGACATCTATCTCACCCGCTGGTAAGCCACGATGTGGTCGATGATGAAGCACGCTGGCTCAGAAAATACGCATTATCTAGCACCTTGTAGCACCTTAGGTTATAGATAACAGGGAACACACGGGAGCACAACGGGGAGCACGGCCGACAACGAACTCGGGCCCTGTTTATGGTCGCTTGCTTTCACCGTGACGTCCACACAGGTTCGTTTGTCTACGTTCGCACGCCCTCGTTCGCTTTGTCTTTATGCGGCATCAGACAGCTGTGCCATCATGAACGGATGTCCTCCTTGTGATGCATGCGTTGCGTACTTGCGCCCACACATACAAGCCTTGTTCAGTTACTATATGAAGATAACATACTTTTCTGTTTCCGCTACGCCCCGGGTGTCTGGGCGTCTCCGGAACACGGAGACGGAAGGTTGTGGTCCGTAATAGATGCCTTCGCGGAAGGATTTTATCTTCCACGTTCAAGGGTCAGTAGAGAGGAATGTAGCTGTATACAGTGCTGTGAATTGCGAAGTGAAATATTTGAATTGCGCTGGGGTTGGTATATTTATTTATTTTACTTGTAGCATTAGTAGAAGGAAGACCAGTAAAGTATAGTTGAATTGTTTGGAACGAAGGATTATTTATACATCTGTAGCGCGTAAGAGACCTAGGGTCGTTACGATTCAGGAAACCGAAAAGTATTTGTGCATCTAAAAAATGCGCGAGTATTTCTTCTGGGTGAGTGTTGTGGGATCATGACAGCTGTCTGCGGCCCCATAGGAATCATGCTTTTTTTCCGGTAAAAGTAGCCTATATCACTCTCCGCGCCACTCCTGCTCATATACTATTTCTATGCGAAAAATCACGTCGATCCTTTTGCACCGTTGTTTCATGAAGGAAGGACCAGCCAGCAAGCCTTCTCACTGAGAAAGCTTTTTTTAATAACAAAGCATTTTTTAACGAGACTCATTTGCTACCTTCACTCTAACTAGCTCAAACTCAAACCAGACAAAAGCCACGCAACTTCTCAAAGTGGCAAGAACTCTTTAAAGTCCCCTCAGCACTAGGCATAAGAAATAGCCCCAAAGCAAGGACGGCAAAGGAAAGGAACTTTGTGGACGTCCGGCCTCTGGGTCACTGAAACGCAGCCGGGGCACTATTAAATGTAGTTCATATATCTCTGACGTTTGACGATCAAAGGTGTGCACAGAGATGAGATCAGATATGATTTTTCAGTTTCTTATGCCTAAAGTGTATAAATCTTCAAAAAAGGAGGAGGTTCTATGTTCGACTGTAAGTATAGTACATATATTTTTTTATGTATGTTGACCGATTCCTGTGGACCGATTTCGGAAATTCTTTTTATTTGAAAGTCACCACCTCGAACTCGAAAGTCTCGAGGTGGTCCCATACAAATCGTATGGAAGAACACCAGCACTTATGCGGAAAAAATGTAGGATGAAATTGAATATATCGCGTAATTTCATCAAAGTCGGTCGGTAGATTCTGCAACATAAACAAACACCTCTGACATAACCGTTAGATATTAGTGTCGTCTCCAATTTGACTAATGGTTTGATGGATCGCCAGGTCATTTTGGCAAGTGATTGATTGATTTATGCCTCTATAGTCTACGGCCGAATCTATGTACCAATCTGCGTGTTGCGAAATCTGTGAAATGGACCCCATGTCTAGATGAGGCGTTTTAGACGCGAGATACGAGTTACGCGTAGCTGATCGCGCGATTGTGAGATACTAGAAGCTTGCACTCCATCCACAATAAACTCCTTATCGTAATCGTAGTCGCTTTGAATTTCAGACGTGTTTGTTTATATTCACACGATAGGTTTACAATAGGTTTGAACATGGTGTGACCATCACCTTACCTGATGGTAAGTGATGGTGTGACTGCTTGAACCTACCCAGGGCTGCTTTAATTGAAAATGCATTTGAAAATACGCGAAGCCGTTTGTTGGTTTGTCCCTCTTTCACGCAGCAACGGAGCAACGGATCGGCGTCACTTTTGGCATAGACATAGTTTATGGACCGGAGAGTAACATAGGCTACTTTTTATGCCTGAAAACGCACGCGGCCGCGGCCAAAATCTAGCTAAAATATTTGTTTGAAATACAGCAAGATTTTACGCGGAAGTGGAAACTAGACGCACGAACGGAATTCCCATCCCTGAGAGAGGATAAAAGTGAAAATAAAAGAGAGCCCAGTTTTTGCAACCACACATCAGTAAACCAAGTCCCGACACACGCTTACGCAACATTACAAACCGGAGCGTCCCACAGCCCGGAGCTATTTGGCCATTATAAAGAGCAACTCGCAAATGTCCCGCGACAAAATAAAACCCTTCAGGAATAGTTGAAAAACTCGATTTGGAAAAGGGAAAAAGCACAAAAGCAAGCATTTAGAATTTCGAGCACGGCATTACGGATGCTGTACCATGTCGGAACAACAACAAAAAAAGTTATACTCAGTTCAGAAAAGTTGGTAAAAACTGTCACGCTGTGAGTTTGTAACGGTGTAAAGGTGGAAACAGTAGGTTAACTGCCTACAAACCGACCGGCTTGATTGTTCTTTCAAAATAGCTGAAAAGTTGAAACCACCTTCAGGCGCTTCATGATCAGAGTGTCTTATGTGATCTTAATCAAATGTGATTAGGATCATAGGTTCTTCAGCGATTTTACACGTTTAAGTAGATAGAAACAATAAATCTAATTAGACCACTTTAAAACTTAACTTCACGTGAGAGTCGTGAGACTGGTCAAACGCTTATCGTGTAAATCTCTAAATAAATATTTTTGTTTTTATTTTTCTTTCTTTTCACGATTTTTGGGTGTATTTGGCCACCTAACATGGAAATAAGTAACGAGTATAATGAAAACTTCTTCTTTTAAAAGGCTATCGAGATTAAAAAAGTTGTTTAAATTAGCGGCAACTGGCTATTAAACTTGAAATAAAACCGGTTTGAATTAATATGAAGAATCAATATGGATGCCTACATAAGTTATTTTAATCAAGCACATACATATTTAAATTTACCTAGTGATCAACAGATTCACTTAGCAGTCTTAGCACACATAGTTGCTTATTGCGGCGTAAAAATATTGTACAGCGAAGTATGGGTTTCAAGTCTCAAAATCAAAACATAGTGACATCAATCGATCAATGTCATCAAAACAATTTGTGTGTACTTGGGTTACCGCTTTTTATTTATACTTTTCCGACAAATAAACTTGCGGTATTTATTTCCTCCCTATATCCCCCTTCCCTTTTATAAACTTGGCAGCAATCTTCCAGATGTTTCTTCCAGATAATTCTTTTTTAATTGGTCTTTTCCAGCGATCGTTCCGAGAGATACCATGCTTTATTGGTCTTTGCTTTTGAAGTAGATGTTTTGTTTTATCTTCGAGTTTTCGGTCAAGATTTACTTTTATTAAAATTATTCATATAAAAACGCACTTGTTTGACTTTAAGCACTTACTTAAAGTTGGTGGTTAATCTTTTTTAACGTTATTTTATTCAGTATTCAGTACGCTCAACAGATGTTGGCCGAATCAAACACGTGTTTACGCGATAGAGGTCCAGTATATTATACGAGTGTCTAGATCAGTCAGACCACTAGGTCAAAGCTGATAATACGATGAATCTAGACTGTAGAGTACTTACAACGTAAAAATTGGTTTAAAAAAGCGACGAACCGACTTCAGTGACGAACTACTCGATTTTAATGAAATTTATATTTTTTATTTTTATTTTATTTTAATTTTATTTATTTCAGGATAACAAACAGCTACATTATCTGTGTTAGTAGAACGTGTTAGAATGATAATACTTATCATAAATTTTAACAATAACGTAGCCCACAACGTTATCCACATATTAAATTTATAGAAGTTGAAGCTAAAAAGTTGCTATTAGAGGGGCTAATAAATTATTAATATAATATAAATTCCTAAAGTAATAAGTTGATTTGACAAGTTAAACTATACAAACACAAAGCGTGAAAATTAAAAAAGAAAAAAGAATACAGTAAGTTTGTTATGGTGGAAACAATAGTAGATCCTCTTTTAGGAGGGTCAAAAATAACATATTTTTAAATTTAAACAAAGGACATGCGAATATGTCAATGTCCACAAAATATTTGTTATAGGACTCAATCATACGTCGGATAGGTGCGCGAAGACCCGAGTTAGTGCGACAAACATTTAAAGCAAACAATGAGCGCACACGAGTTTCTCGTGCTGTGCATGTTCTCGGGACAACGTAGCACAACCTTCTCACTAGATCCATACAGTCAAATTTATTATGAACAATGTTATAAAGAGTGATAGCTTCAAGGTATTTGCGTCTCGACTCAAGGGATAAAAGTTTGTATTTAGCCAGCAAATTGGGATATGTAGAATAGTTTTTAAGACATTTATAGTTCATGGCACGGAGATACTTACGCTGAACCTTCTCGATTGCGACAGTATACTTCTTATAGAAGGGGTTCCAGATCGGCACAGCATACTCTAGCTGCGGACGTACTAACGTTTTATACAAATAAAGATAGGTTGAGTATCGTTTGAAATTAGCGGATGACCTCATGATGAAGCCGAACATTTGAAAGGCTTTACTTACGACCTTCTCAACGTGCATGTCAAGACAAAGTTGACTGTCGAGAAGAATTCCCAAATCTCTTAAGGATTTAACTTTACTAATAGGGACACTACAGAGATTATAAGAGAAAGAGGTTATATTTTTGTTTTTGGTAAAGGTAATGTAATGACATTTTGGTAAGCTCAGATGTAATTTATTATCTTGACAGTAGGATGAAAATCTATCAAGATCTTGTTGGAGCAAGAGGCAGTCATCCATATTCTCAATAGTTTTATATATTTTGAGGTCATCCGCATATAAGAGAAACTTAGAATGCTTAAAACAGTGATTTATATCATTAATAAATAATATGAAAAGAAGGGGACCAAGTATCGATCCCTGCGGAACCCCGGATGTGACTAAAACGCTCTTGGATAGGTAGCCATTAATAACAACCCTTTGAGATCTGTTACTAATATAAGATAAAAACCAACGGAGTAAATTACCACGAATACCGTTATACGCAATCTTCTTCAACAGAATATCATGGTCTACTTTGTCAAATGCTTTTTTGAAATCTGTATATACAGCATCTACTTGCTCCCGATTATCAAAGCTTTCAAAGAGATCAGTTGTAAAGGCTACCAAATTTGAAGTGGTTGATCTTTGCTTGACAAAGCCATGCTGCTCTTGTAAAAGTGTATTGTGAAGAACAGGGTAGATCTCATTATGTACCAACTTTTCAAAGAGTTTCGGCAAAGCAGACAAAATTGATATTGGTCGATAGTGTTCAACGTTGTGCTTAGACCCACCTTTATGGACGGGAGTAATGAAGGCACGCTTCCATAGCTCGGGGAAGACGCCAAGTGTTATACATTTATTGAAAATAATTGTAAGCGGTCGACACAAAGTGTCGGCGGTATTTTTAAGAAAATAAGGCGGTATTCCATCTGGACCAGGGCCCTTTGAAGGGTCAATTTGCTGAAGAACCTTAAAGACTGTTTCCTCATCAAACTTGAGACTTGATATTAATATATGATTGTCAATGGAGTCTATGGTAGGTTCAAATTGTCCAAGTGTGGATGAAGTGGGTTCAAAGACTGATTCAAAAAAGTCTGAGAACATATTGCAAATGGCTTCGGGATTTGTGGATTGATTATCTCGATATGTCATGCATTGAGGTATACCAGATTTTGATTTGAGATTTGCCAAATAAGTCCAAAAGTACTTTATATTTGTAGAGATGTTATCTTCAACTGACGACATGTAACTTTGATAGCATTTCTCACACGTTTCTTTGAATTCGGTCCTAAGCTCCGAAAATTTGAGATAGTCCATATTATTACAAAACTTTTTCCATTTAATCCAGGCCTTCTGTTTTTTTTTAAACAATTTTACTAGTGAGGGCGGGAACCATATAGGGAAGTTAGCCGATCTAGAGCGCGATATTGGAACATAGTCCTTGATTACGCCGTTTATGGAGTTGTAGAATGTATCAAGTGCTTCTTCCGCTGTGAGATGACATAAGGTATCCATCCAAGCGATTTCAGATATCGCATTATTAATTAAAATGTAATTAGCTTTGTAAAAATTATACTTAACGATAGCTTTTTTTTGTAAAGAGCATTCAGGCAAATTAATAGGTAACTGAGCAACAAATGGAGGATGATGTAAGTCGGGGGTAACTATAGGATTGGGCTCGTGCTGGACTGTACAAAACACATTACTTATTACCAGATCAAGCAACTTCCCATTAAGATTATGTAATGTGTTGTATTGCAGACAATTTAGAGATGACATACAGTTACTTAAGGCAAGACCTTTAGATGATGAATCATTGCAAGTAAAACCACAAATAACGTCTGAATTATTGGTGCGAGTATCAAACCAAAGAACATCTGGCAAGTTGTAATCTCCTAATATGCAGATATTATCAACACTAGGATCAAGTAAGGTATCTTGAAGAAGATCACAGTGTCTCTCGTAACTCTCAGCCGTAGCCCAAGGAGGGACGTAGGCAGCACTGATGATGGTCCGTTTGAGGTTGCGCCTGCATGGAATTGCAACTAATATATGTTCAATACATGGTGGTACGGCAGCGATATCGTAGCTGATACTTGACAAGTCAATTCCAGCCGGTTGAAGACCACGCAGTATAGCGATTAGCACGCCTCCACCATCCCGTCTGCCCACAGCCAGCCTATCACGGTCACATCTAAACACAACGTAGCGCTGATCAATAAACTCATTGTCATTTATTTCTGGGATTAACCAGGTTTCAGTAAGAACTATAATTTGATAGGAGGAAGAAAGTATGTTCATATAGACAGTATGCAATTTAGTTCGTATTCCTCTACAGTTTTGATAGTAAATAGAGATTAGATTCGAACTATCCATTAAAAGCGCTAGAATAAGTATGTACGTATATAAACAAAAGAAGTAGAGGTAAAAGTGTATCGAGATGAGCAGACGAGAGTTTAGACCAACTTAAGACCGCGTATGCAGGTAAGCGTGCTTTAGAGATTGCATTACGAGAATGAGGCTTAAATTTCAAAAGTATGGCGATTAATATATCGCAGTAAAATGAGAAACAATCACCAAGGCCAGCTAAGCATCCACGTTTCGGTTGAAACGATATTAAGAACGGTATTGAATAAGCAAAATTATCCTGCAGGAGGATGCGAGAGAGGGACCCATCTGAAAGTATATTCGTTCAAATAAAAAAAGCATTTTCCAAATCGGTTCAAAAATGACAGATTTGAGGTAACAAACATTAAAAAAAAATACTCACTCCTTTTTCGGCAGTTGGTTAAAAAGGTAAAAGTTATTGTATCACATACACAAGCAGTTGGCAGTACTGGAGAGTTGGCAGATCTAGGGTCACGCTCGGAGGATTGGGAGCTGTGCTGACCTCCGTATGGACTGAGCGTATCCGACGATAGAAAGCTTGAAGTGACGGTGGAGTCAGTGATAGTATTTATATTGTAGTTAAACTGATGCTTACAAACCCTACAATAATTGCTTGATTTTTACTCACAGCAGGCGAACCTCGCCAATAATTTACATAATTCTGTAGCAGACGTACTCCCCCCTTCCCTTCCAAAACAATTTACGTGCAGATCAACTGACTGGATGATTGCCCTAAACGCTCGCCCTGGTTCGTGTCTAACAACGTTAGCTTCGGATGTTTAGGAGGGATGAGAGACTTAGGTTGTACAAAGGATTCTCTTATCGAATACTAAAAGCTTTCTGAAATTAACTCTGTTTAGTTGAAAGGCGATGAACTTACGTTGAAAGGCTTTTTGGCAATTTAGTCGAACGTTCAACTTGCTTGCATTATTAGTTTTACTAACATAGTGTATTAGCTATTATTTAATTTGTATTTAACATTGATGGTACCAATTTTGCTATAAGTTACAGATTCATTCATACAGGCTTAATTTTCGAGATAGGTTCTGAAGTATGAAAGATAGCCAAAACAATTAATCAATGGTGAAGTAAACTCGATTTTAGTAATGTTTTTAATTTCTTATAAATTCTAAAAATTTTTACCTTATCAAAAAAAACTATGTTAATTGATAATAGACTGACGATTCTGTCTTACAGAGATAGAAGCAAAAATAAAGAAGAGAAAAATTCAGCATTAGACATTGCTCAGTCGGAAGAGCGATGGAACCGTGTTCAAGGGTTAATTTCCCACAGCAGCATGTACATTTTTATCCCCGTACTTTTAGTTTTTTTTATTTACTAGCTGCTGCCCGCGGTTTCACCCGCGCGGAGATTCCCACTAGACTCATGTATTTCTCCGGCATAAAAAGTTTAGGTTTATACTCCCCGAATAATAAAATATCTGTATGAAAAAAAATCACGTCCGTTGCGCTGTTGCTGCGTGAAAGAAGTACAATATATTCTCTATTCGTATGCCAGACATATTGAGAATCAGACAAACCGCGAAACAACCAAATCAACCAACAAACCATCGACCACACTTTTGCATTTGTTATAGTATGGCTAAGGCAAGGATTTAGAAGATTAGTTCACGTACAATCAACTGTGCTAAGTAGCATTGCCTACCAGTTTTTTACGTCTTTCCAACAGATTCTGATTGACATGAACCTTTATCCAAGTCAAAATTCAAACCTCTTTAAGAATTTAAGCTCGCCTCCACTCAAAGATTCTGGCCGTCCGTTCGTCGTACGACCAATGTGCCCAAGAGAGCGGCGAAAATACATCAATCCCTTACATCAATCAAGAGGGAATCTTCGCAAACTCAATTTGACGATGAGAAATTCTGCCAATTACAAGCCACAGGGAAACCTGAAATTGTTTAAAGTACTCAATTCAGCAAACTGAGGGAAGCTCTCTCAATCAAACTCGAAATTGTGTAGTTTGAGAGTTGCTTAAACTGGAGACGAGGCCTTCGGTGCTTGTTAGGAAAGTGAATGCTGGTGATTTGGAAACTACAGATAATTATCTGAAGTTGTATATGGAGATGTGGATCTATTGTCGGAGTTGCCTGGAACAGATCGCTGTGAGCGTCAAGAACGTCTATTGTGACACTTACTTTCATGATCTTTAGGTTTTAACAGTGTATTGTGGTTTTCCAACAGTTTAAGGATATGTAGATACTGACTTTATACCTGAGTTGCCTGGATGAGTGATAACAGCACCCATTGTGACACTTACTTTTAAGATTGTGGTTTTTCATCTAAGAGTTTATCTTATCGTACGACTACCACTTTTAACATCAAAAATTAACACCGTCTGAAGTAACGTTCCCTCTGTCTGTAGTACCCTATCTCGCCTGATCTCGAGTGACGATGTGGTCGAGGTCGAGGGTGGCTCTCAAGTACAGCTGCCGAAACACACCGATAGCTGCTTGGCGATTTCCAACTTGAGGATGGTAGCTAGCCAAGCAAGCACTAGAAAATGCTCTAGCAACAGTGCTGAAGATAAGCATCGCGCCACCGAGTCCAACCTCCGATTTGGTTCAGGCTTACATCCAGTAGGTAATGAACTGATATAGGTGGCTTACGAAAATACAAAAAAAAATACAGACTTAGACATAGTTTTTTTAATCAATCAGAAACAAACGCTTCACATTCATACCCCTGCACTGGGATTCCCTATGTCGCAGACGGCATGGACACACCGATACACAACACAAACATCCAGGATACGAGAACAAAATATATGCCGCACAATGCCCCGGCCGGGGTCGAACCCGGGGCACCTGGCATTGCGGACAAGGTTACCAACTTAGCACGGAGACGTCTCAAGACAAGAAAGCTGCAGGCAAAGCCGCGAGCCCCAACCAGTTCATCCCATAAACCCAAATTAATCGCGACAGGCTGCTGCCGCCGCCCTTACGTTTCGGCTGTTGCCCAAAGGATTATGGTAAGTGGTTTATTTAAATTTCGTTTCATACGGCCCCGGCAGCCATATTATGATAATCCCGCCGCGTCCCTAGTTTAAAACTAACGGTCAATATAAACAGTAGCCTAAGTTTATACAAACCAGAAACGCTGGCGTACGAGCAAACGTGATTGTAAGCCAGATTTAAAGCTAGGGATATATTTCTTTCTTGTTTATAATATTAAACAAGGTTTTAGGGAATTGTTATTATTCGATCCTGCTAACGTATTCGCCGTAGTCCGTAAGATATCGTAGATCAATTCGCAAAATTTAAATTCAAGAAAGACTAATAACTTTAATAACCAAATTAATTAATAATTAAATCTATCTATTCGTAAATTATCATTAGTTGTCAGAATCATTTTTACTTAAAATTGACAAAATTAAACCGTTAGTTTTATCTGGAACTTAACGACTACCAAAATAATCTCTAACATCTGAAACATCAAATGTAAATTGCTGCTGTGACCCGAAAGCGGTCTGAAGATTTCTTCATCACAATCAGTTTATATTCATCCTGTGCTGTGCAGTGTATTAACACTATATACACATTAATTTTCATATTCGTATCTAAAGTACCTAAGCACTAAACATTTTTGTTTCAAGAGCATTGTAGAATGTAGGTACATGATAGGCAAGTACTATCCTTAGCACATACAAAAAATGTGATTGGAAAAAGATTCCACTTTTTGTAATTTCGTTAAAAAAAACAAAATGTTCTCCAGTAGAGCGATGGAAGTTGGAACAGTATTCAAAAGGCTCAAATCCCACTTCAAGCCCGTCATGTTAATTTCACTGAACTCCCCTTACTGCAACGTTTGGGAGGTACGTTGTAGCAATCGTTTGTTACAAGTAAAATTACATTCGTGTTGCGGATTAGTCTTAGCTCCAGCTGTACCTGTAACAAAAAGAGTTGATGGTTAGCGCTAAATTGTGTTAACTAAAAGAGACACTAATATTTGCTTTGGACGTATTCAAATTCAAATGGGATTTGTTGTCGTGTAATTCGATTTTTTTAAGGTTGATGTTATTTCATATATTTGATAGAAGCTTTTCTGCTTCCAGATAAACAGTGGTGCAGTAGGTTTTCACTTTGTCTGAGTTAAAGTGTAAACGTAATATTAAATCTGGAAAACATTTCAATAAGTATATTGGATCTGTTTAGAATATTCATAATATGTTCGTGGAGTCCATCATTTAAAGCTATGGATTGATAAGTATTATCTTTAGGCCCACTATTCGAAACCTAAAATGAGCTGTAGCAATCGGTAGGTAAATGCAACTTCAACGTGGTATGTGGTAGAGTAGTTTGTGGTGTGGTAGGGTGTTCACCTATCTAGTTATCATCCTCAAATTCCTAGGTGACAGTCAGTGCCAGTAGATTTAACGTGTCACCAATTCCGACCGCATCATCGCTTCGTATCAGCTGAGATTGAATAAGAAAAATGTTTATCACTTTTCAAAGCTCACTGTCCAATTAATCATACACATCTATACAAATAAATAAAATTGAAGTGTCTGTTTGTAATATCAAAATAACAGCTTTTTACCAAATGCATATATGAAATTATATGAATACGGTACCTATCAAAACAACAGTCTGTCTGTTTGTTCCGGGTAATCTCCGAAACGGCTGGGCCGATTTTGACGGGACTTTCACTGGCAGATAGCTGATGTTACAAGGTTACTATTAGAAATAGGCTACTATTATTTTAGAAAAATAATTAGGGTTCAGCCCCAAAAAAAACATGAAATCCAATATATCCACGCGGGTGAAACCGCTGGCAGCAGTTAGTTAAGTATAAAAACTTTATCGCCGTCACCAGCAATACCTATGAATTAATTTGACATCGCCGCAAAGCGACTGGCGCGTACAAAAATGAAGTTACGTGGAGCCACCGCAGCCGCGGGCCGTGGCGACTGCATCCCGGCGCATGCATATGCATGCTTCCATTTATATTCATGAACAAACCTCTGCCGGTATCATTGCGAACGATCATTGGATTAAACAACATTAAATAGAGTTACCACGAAAAAAAATTGTCGCTTGTTTAGCTAGACAGCGTCTAAAGATAATCTTCAAAAATGATCAGAAATATCACAACAGAATTGTGATAGACTACGGTTAGACTCTGAAGGGATGCGATTTCGAAATATAGATCAATCGCGTCCGACAGGGATATCGTTCCAAGTGAATTAAAATAATCCTGCTGGAGACAGAATTTTAAAAAACGATCCGAAACCATATTATTTCATTACAACATACGTTATCTCCTCGATGTAGGGCAAATATTTGCTCTTCAGAAAAAAACAGCCGAAACAAACTATTATCTGTCCACTCTTATCTCGAACCCGAACACTGGGAAATCGATAAATCAATGTTTATAGCCCTCTCTACCAGCGAAGTGTCACTGTCATACTGTTTACCAACACTAGTGTGTGCCAACACGGGAAGGGACGACGTTCTCGACTTTGCAAATAAATACTGCGGGTACTTTGAAACTTTCGCGAATTAAATTCGTTGTTCAAGACAGAAACGGGTCTATACGCGCACCTCGCAAGTCAATACATTTTTTTAAGAAGACCTTTATTTTAGCGACCTTTACAGTGTCACCGAAAGGAGGGAGAGCTCAAAAGGCGCTTAGCTCTAAAAAGTGATATGTGAAGACCTGACAGCTAGCTTGCGTGGGGTGTACCACGAACATCGGCTTGGGCAGTCGACGTCGTTGGAGTACAGGGGCTGGGACTCGGGAGAGAAGAGCCCCGGTTGAAGTGAACCCTAATCTTGCTAAAAGCCACTTCTAACCTGAATGTGGGCGCTCATGGAAGCTGTAGTGGCTGTAGTAGCCTCGTTCCAAAGTCGGAGGAGTAAACCAAATACGATTAATAAATATCAAAATTGTTGATTGAAAGAAACTTCCTTAGCGATAAATCTGTCCTTTGTACTTTAAGATCTGTTACGGTGATTAATTTCTCAAGACATTTGTAGTGTATTTTTTTTATTGGACGTAAACGTTATTACAAAATCGCAGGGCACAATGTTTGCACCTTCCCATCGCGAACAGTTTATCTTCGCGAACAGATACGAGACAGTGAATGTAGGCCGCGAGAACAAACTAGGCTATCAAGTGGTGTCATTTGATACTGTAGGGTTGTCAACAACAAACATTTGGCTTTAAGAACTCCCGAGTTTTATATCGCCAGCGTTAAAAATGCCTTTACGTCAACGATGATATTTTATTGTCTGATTTTAGCGAGTCTTTTATGGGGAGAAATGTTGTGAAGGATAAAAGAGGTAGCTAAGATAAATGACGTCATCAAAAATGTAACGCCCAGTAAAACTCTTGCTCTGTTGTCAGTGTAGTCACGTCTTAACTTTTTCACTCTCATCAAATTGTGTGTAAATTTATAACATCTTAGCAAGCGTAGCTCGCTCGGAAGCATTACCTTTTTGATAATCAGTTCGTTTTGATTAGGGGTTCAAAGATTGCTCACTAAAAAAAAATATCTTAGCAGAAGAATTAAAACGAATAAACCGTTAAAAACCTCGACGATAACTTCAACCCATAATTTATAATAAGACGAAAACGGTATAACTTAAGTTTTTATTTAAGGCAGTTAATAACTTTAACCGCTTCACAGATTCAATTTGTTAAAAGGGCACTTAAATCTTGTACCGGCTCATTTAAAAGCGATATAATTATAAATTCCTAGAACCCTAAAATTTATTAACTACGAACGTCTCGCTATTTAAAATAACGAAGGAGTCTACACCGTCTTAATATTTTTTATGCTTTAAATTAATTAAGACGTGACAGCCCTGCGCCCTACTGCAGACGTCTAACCCTTTCCGTATACTGAATGCAAGCCTCGCACACAACGCTCGTTTACTTGCTACATGCATATGCCTTGCATAACAATAGGCACGGATATTGGCAGTGTTGAGAAAAATATCGGATAGGTTTTCCAGATGATAACCCTGGTGGCTCTAGTAATGAATGATGTCTGGCGCCTACAGACATGCAAGTCTTGCAGTCCTTCCATTTACAGTGTGTATATATAATTGTATACGGTATGCGCGTTGCATAAATGTATGGTGTGAAGCAGAACAAATTGTCAGATGAGAGAAATAGTTGAATCATTAGGTTGATTGCAGGAAGTCGTCGTTAGTTAAGTTTCTACAAGTATATTTGCAACAAATTACACATAGCTCAAGTTCAATCTAAACCCACAAAGGAAAAATAAAATAAATAAATAGGAAATAAATGGTATCAATTTAAACAGTTTAGATTAAAACTAATGCTGTCTTTATCAGAACATAATAAATGACAAAGACACCAACAGACCCAATCCGTGCTCAAAGTCAACGAACCCTCCATAAACCTACCGTGCCCGTTCCAAATTGGTATAGGCCGAGCAAGAAGAAGGGCAAGAAACTCGTCTCGGCTACCTCGGCTACAATGCTTACCTATTAAGTATATAAAATGATGCAACGGTCGACGGACCTTCAATCACAATTACCACGGATTGAAACACCCCCGATCGCGACTGACTGCTTAAACTGCTCATCAAACAAATATATTCTAGCTTCCAGCCAAAACGCTCATGCGCGATTTGAATAACCGATTTAATTATCGTTAATATCGAATACCGGCGGCGTGTTTATTGCGCTGTCGACAGCAAATAGCTGTTTAGCTGTTACTCTGTTAGCTGCGCTGAGGAAATTCAATTTAGCCGGCGTTAACGGGCTGGTTTTGGACTGGATATTTTGAATATCAATTTATAGATTGGGGCCTGAAAATTTGCTGAGCGCCGTGTTGCTAAGCTGCTGGGAATGATCTGAAATTTTCGTTTTATAATAATAATGAACGCTTACACTCATACCCCCGCACTAGGATTCCTGTGTCGCAGGTGGCATGGACACACACAGATACATATCACAAACATCCAAGACCCGAGAACACACTTTATGCTTACACAAAATCTGCCCCGGCCGGGAATCGAACCCGGGACCCCTCGCTTTGCAGGCCGGGTTACTACCAACTTAGCTACGGAGCCGTCGTTTTATGTTGATATATGTTGATACATGTGAATTAAACTTTTAAATGTTTTTTAGACATATTACTCAGTAACGAGACGAGTGGGGCGTTTGCCAGATAATGACGGTGATTACTTAAACACTGCTTAAAGTTCACCAGCCCTAATCCAGGTTAGATGCATTTGCTATCTTTGATATAAAACCGAGTGGTCAAATGCTAACCTAATAAGTGTAAAAAGAAAAGTCGGATAATCGAGACTGAGTAGATTAATTCCATATCCTGATGAGCTCTGTTCGGTCCGAACACCCTGGTCGGAAGCGCATTCTACCGTTTAGTAGAGTCGAGCTTCCGACTAGGCTGCAACTTAAACCTATCATAATAGTACCAACTTAATCATATACTTACTAACGCCGTTCTTTATAAAGTTGCTGTAGATAGTTGAAGTTAGTACTCAAGCAGCCTCGAATTACTTTTCGCAATTAAAGGTTTCAGTGATGCCACTGTGTGCCAGAATTATGCTTCAGATAATGATCTGACGTTTACGAATGTGGTCGAGCCTGTAAGTACCCTAAGTCTAGTATAGGGTCTAAATTCTGTTGCTATATATCTAGGATAGAGGCTAGTGATTAATTAAAAAGAGTAATGAACAGTCCGGCTCCCAGCTAAACTTAAACGGGCCGTAACCATGTGATTTACAACACGTCCAAACAGACAATGAGATGTGTTAAACGGCGGCAGGTTGTTAAATCAAATGTCGAGATGAAAAATCATTTTGTTTTGAAACAAAATGTTTTCATCACATGTGACAGAACCGACAGTTGGTTAACTGTAACTGGCTAGTAAAAAGTGATTGAAGTAAAATCAAACTTAGTTCAGAATCATCTCGACGATACTATCATACCACTGGAAAACCGCGTAAATTCATCGGCTATGAAGCTACGATGCTATTACAGAAAACTGACAACTGATATTTATGACTAGCTGCTGCCCGCGGTTTCACCCGCGCTGAGTTATTGGAATTCATGGTTTTTATTTTTTTGCGCGGAACCCTAATTCTTTTTCTAAAATAAAAGTAGCCAAAGTTACTCCTTATATCATCAGCTATCTACCAGTGATAGTCAAGTCAAAATCGGCCCAGCCGTTTCGGAGATTACCCGGGAACTTATTCATGTGGAAACTACACGTACTGAAAGGATTTGGCTGCAAATGGGTATACATACACTATACAGTCACATAATGCTGCAATTGGGTATACAGTCAGATAATAAGTTTGAACCAACAAAGCGTGTCCCGGAGAAAACCCCCCTTGGAAAAAAGCTACGCCTACCGCTACCTCCGAATGGATAGATACGAGTAGATGTGTGTTTGTACTGTAGACAGACGTAGCGGATTCGTAACCATTGATTAAATGTTCGTAACCAGTCAAATAGCCAAACCTACACGTATAACCGAACCACGTTGTTAAATTACATGAGACTTTGTCCCCGCAAACAAACGTCCGGTTAACCCGACGGTTAGTTAAACAGGGCCGATGTTTCCGTGTAAATGTTTTAAACTGTTGGTTTATGGTTACGCTTTAAACAGGTGCGGTTAATGGTGGCTTGCAATAAAATAATATAATGCCTTTTAACTAGGGTTTCCTGCATTTGTCTGGCCGGTCTACTTATACGATTATAATCATTTGTCTATGCCCAGGTGTTAAATAAATCGGTTTTCTTTTTTGGCAAATATTTGATCAGGTCTTCAAATAGAACTCATACTATTTGAGTGCGGAATAATATTCAATTTATTTTTTAACAGCGTGACTGTAGTGAAAGCACGATGAAAAATGCCCTGCCGTGCTAACATTCTCATGCTATCCACGTCTGGAGCCAAAAAGTATTTACGTTTTCAGGGCAAATGGTAACGTTAAGTACAATTTGTTTGTAGTGATATTTATTTCTCCAGCTTATCATGCGGGGCACGAGCGAAGGCGCCGGCTGGTACATAAATTATAAAAAAATGTGGAATAAAAAACGGCGCAGAGCACATCGCATTCGCAATATGCCGGCGGCCATTAGAGGATTGATGATTTATTTTATGGTGTTCCTGTTAAAAGTGCGAACGATGTGGAATGAGATATACCTACTGACAATAATTAATAGTCTTCAAAGGTAAGCCGCATAATGTCTGCAGTGTTACAGAATGTTTTGTTAGAGCTAAGACTAACTCTTCTGCGAGTGTCCGTCTGGGTTGTTACCACTGCTTTGCTAGTGAACTCTGCCGCCAAGCAGTAATGTACAAGCATTACTTTGTTCCGGTTTGATGAGCAGAGTAGCCAGTGAAATTACTGGGCTTATGAGACTTAATACTTAATGTCTCAGGGTAACGAGCGCACTGCAGTGCCGCATAGGCCTTTGTGTTTCAAAGTTCTGAGTGGCACTGCAATTTTTATGGGCCGGCGTTATGCTTACCATTAGGCAAACGATCAGCTCCAACTAAATAACATTAATAAACACTGATGTTCAAAGGCAAGAGTAACCGCTTTCTCAGGTGGGTTGCTTGTTTGCTATCTAAATCAGAACTCTCGGGCTGGATTATGGTCCATACTCTCTCTCTCTCTCTTTCTCTCTGCGAAAAGGCCTGTATCCGAGCAGTGGGAGTGTAATAGGCTCATCTTACTCATTCATCATCTGATGAATGAATGAGACCTTACAGCCAATGTCCCCCGATGACAAACACGGTGCTGTGCCGGATTTAATGTTTCCAGCGGCGCAAGTACGGATCTATTCGGGTCGTTAAAATTCGATAAAATTGACAGTTAAAATCGATAAAACCCACTTTATCGATTTTAACTGTCAATTTTATCGAATATTATCGACCGAAAATATCCGTACTTGCGCCGCTGGTCTGAGTACCACAGCAATTGATGTAAGCATGCATTAGTGAAGTGGTCTTGCTTTGGATGGAAAACATTTAATGTCTAGCTAAATAATAACTCGTAAAATCGCAAAAGGCTACCATCCAATAACAGATCGTGAACATAAGAAGAAAAATAGAGCCTTAATCTATTGTTAAAAAACACAATGGTCTCACGGTGCCAAACAGGATTATGTCACGATTCGAATAAAAAACCCAATACCTATTTGAGTCTCCGCTTTGGCAGGTCGATGACCCCACGAGCAAGCTACCAGACCGAAAAGTATTGGCCATTGGTTTAAAGGTGTACCTTGACATTGTGCAGGTTGGACGCAATTGAGGGGAAAATGAACCTTCGTTGGTATTTCGAGTGGATGGGTTGGGCGTATTGGTGGTGTACTACGGGTAGAGTCGGATTTGTTTTTTTTTCTGTGTTGTGCCTTAGTTTAAGCTAGTTGAAGGAAGAGACGTGCGTTTTCGATCCATGAATAGGTATACGTGTTTCCTCTTAGTGAAAATCCGTGATTCCTCTTTGTGCGATGAATAGCACTAATTGGGAAAAAATCACGTCGTCCCATCGATCCGACTGTTATCTGTGGGACCACGAGTTCATGGGGCAATTGGGCTGATAAGTGTCTCAGAAAAAAAGTCTTGACAGTTACCTGTAGAATCCGTTTATTCCACACTTTTCCAACAGTTACACAATAATTGTGTTATTTTCTTTTTCTTTTTTGAGCCAAATTTAGTTCGTTCTTTCATCACTTATTTTGGGTCCAAACTTAATTCGTTCATTAGTGTTGCAAGTTCATAGTTTTATTTCAACCATATTAAATTATTTGAAAGTGGTCAAACCACAGATTGATCAGTAATACCAAGTAGATAGAAGAAAGAACCAATGACGTGTATTTTATTCTATGCTTGAACTATAATGAACTATACTGAATTATATTTTAAGGTTCAAATCTCAAATTAAACTTTTAATTAAGTACTCAAAAATGCCATCGCTCTTGGTGAGCCGTCCGAGCCGGTTTAAGTCTTCGCTCCTTCATTCGTCCAAAGAAGGTCATCATCACAAATCCTCTGGTACCCATCGCAACATTAATTATTAGAACAGAAGGCACAAATATCACCGTTGTCTTCACATGACAGCGCAGACTTTGTGCCTAAATAATTCTCTGTTCGAAATAAAGGCTGCAGTGCGAGACAGTGCTTAAGCTTCATATAAACCGTTGGAATAACGATAACTACGTTTAAGTCTTTCTTCAGTATAATTTATTGTTAAATACCTACACAGTAGAGCTATCCTCAAGTGCAAGTGTGGGCATTTAGAAATTACGTAGCTTCCTATTTAGTCAAATAATTTTCAGAATTGCGGCAGTTGGTTCTGGAGCGGTAACAAATAAAACTTTACCTCTGTATAATATTTGTACGGACTGGTAACTAAAAATGTTGCTTTATTTTCAGAATCTGCAAAAAAAATTATTCCAATCCACTATTTATATGATATTCACAGAAGTAGGAAAACGAACATAAAACGCCATGAATGTTGAGTTTCGCTACTGAATTGCCCTTACATTGTTCCATATCAGCAAAGTGGCTCGCAATATTGCCATTATAAATAATTCCCCAGCGAAACAAAGAGGCTTGCCACCCCCACAGCGCGAGGGCTGTTTTTGACACTTTCCCACAATCAAATTAATCCTTGGAGGCCGTTATGTGCGAATCGATGCAGGAACTGTTTGTGATACGTTGAAAATATTTATGTTTATTCAAATAGCGTCACCTATCACTTATAGTTAAAACGTCACAACAACGAATATTTTTGGACATAATTATATTTCTGAGATATTTAATAATAAATTTTACAACCGCCTTCCATGGACGGAGTATACCAACAGATATTAACTGACCCAATTTAATAATCAAATTATAACCACCGCGTACCAAAAGCCTATATTTATATTCCCTTCAGTTATAACATATTTGTTTATAAATCGGAACGAAATCGGCGGAAACGATGCAAAAAAACTGTATTAATTAAGAACCTAATATTAATTAACGCCACTAAAACGCCACTGTTTTCAGTTACTCATAAGGCCTTATATAAAAAGACATCGCAAATCACTATAGTCAAAGTGCATCGCCTAAGAGAGACCTATTCTACCTCAAAAGGCCGTACCGGAAACGGACGCAGGCAGAGAGGTCTTTTGAATGTCTGAGGTAAAAAGGTCACAAATGATCGAGCCGCGGACTATTGAAGGAAACCTTTCCGGAGAGAAGTCCTATTGTCGACGGAGGTTTGACTTGGCTTCTAAGCTTTGGCGAAGGTTAAGACGTTCGTTGTCGTGATTGAGCTTTGCTAAGTATTTTACGATGTAAAATACAATTATTAGAAACAACACAAAATAGTTAAAATGTAAACTGTATGTCAAATAGAATCGTTTTTAACGAATTGCCTGACATGCTCAACAAGTATGCAACTTCCTTCAAATTAAAATAAACTATTCGACTTCCTATTGGATAAATTACTTAGTAATCTTTACCATTTTTAAATACTATTTGAACCCAATAATGTGTATTAATTACGTTTATAAATCTGACATTAATTTCCCTCTGACTATTCTATTACACTTATTTACATATTTTTTGAATCGTCATTATGTTCATTTCTTTTTTAAACAATAATAATATCGAATACCTACTTAATAAATGTCATTTATAACAACAAAGATTTGAACGCCTAACCACGAAACAATTTGATGTACCTATATTAAAATGTATATTATACTGACTTGCAAACATTGTACTAGAAATTCTAACAAAGAATTTCAATCATTAATTCATTCAAAACATAATGAATATCGATTAAGCAAATAAACCTGGCTACGATTCAATTAAAGGCGCTGATGTTCACACACACGTACTTTACTACAGCATTATGGCGTGTAGACAATCAGGAAGAGCAGCTGGTGTGCGGTCATGTGCAGCGCTCGGAAGTAACGCTGTACGGCCTCGTAAAGCCTTACTAGAAATGCACAACGCACTTATTACATAGGGTATGTATAAGGGGTGGTGTTACAAAGGACACAACAATTGACACGATAAAATGAGGTTGTACAATCGGCGTCGCGATAAACAATTTCTTACATATAAAGGACCGGTTTCGTGACTAAGTCTGCCTGGAAAGCGTGGAGGCCCGGACTCGATCCCTGGGCGGAGCAGACTTTGTGCATTGATTACGTAATTTGAATCACTACTATCTATCATATTTTATGTTTCATTTTGTTACAACCTTAGCACATTCACGAGTGACCGTGTAGGTAAATACCTACACTGGCGGCCGTGGCGACATCGTCCATGATCAAATGCTTTTCACAGCTGTATGGATTGTAAAACTGTGTTATTGCTATCAGTTTTATGGTATTACAAAGTATATACGAATATGCATGTTCGTATATACTTGGTAATACTATATACTATACCATGTGTATAGTAAGAAAGTAGTAATGCCCCAAAACTTTCATACACACAAATGTATGGCATTTTTCGAGATTATTTACGATTTCACGAACATTGAAGTGAGAACAACCCGTCCAAGAAGCGATAACATGGTTAAAGCACAAGTATGCCTGGTCATAAACAATAGTACCAAATTCGGACTATAAACATAGTTTTTCAGGTCGTAAAAAACCTTCAAAATGCAATAAAATAAAGAGTGACGCAGGAACACTGAAAGAACGCGGCAACTTACCAAAACTACTATTTTACACGCGACCTCAACTAGCTTAGGCTTTCGACCCAACCCTTAGTAATGAAAACGAAAGGTAAAACTTACGTAGGGATTTAGTACAGTAGGTATTTATTCGACAAGTTTTTACGATGCTGTTCGGGAGACGTAAAATAAACAACGTAAGCGCAACGCGCGCGGGCACCAGTAGGACAACTTCGGAGTCGTGCCAAGCGCCACCGCTTTGTTGCAATATGGAAATAATAAGACGACAGCCTTCTTATTGTTTGCACATTTGATTTGCAGATCACTGTTGTATTTTGTAAATTATACGTATCAAATTCATTAGTGCAACAAAGTTGAACATTGTGTAATATTACCACAGTAATCTTTTTCCTCTGTCAATTAGTTTTGGTTCTGGCGCGCTTTTAAAAAGTCGGGAATCGACTTCGTTGAAAATACCGCGATATATATGAAAATTCAACTACCATTTGTTCATAAAATTTATATGGCACCACCTCGAGAGCTACTCCTTGAAACAAAAAACCATTTTCAAAATCGATCCACAATTGAGAAACATCGATGAACATACATAAAAAAAATACACACAGTCGAACAGTCATCCTTTTTCGAAGTCGGAAATAAAAGAAACACGTTTCGGCCTCTACCCATAGTGCTTCACAAAAACGCCCGGTAGAAAATATCCAAGCAAAATTCGTAGTCTGTTTACTGCTTATACGTTAGTATAAAACCTAAGGTGTTTAGTCGTTTCAAAGGAACAAAAGGATGTTAAATGGTTCAGCGGGAACAGTTTGTGATTCTGCTCCCTTTTATTAAAGGCTGGAGAAAAACACTAGAGAGAACTGCTTTTAGTTGTAACATGATTATGTACTTTATTAAAACTTGACCAAAGAGCGTGTTAGTTGGCGAGACATAGCGCGGAACAGGGAGGAATAATTTCTCTTCCGTCATAGACTCATAGGTTATGAGAAAAGTAGGAGGCGATGAACCACTGTTGATAGAACTTCCTCTTCCGAGAAACTCCTTCTAAATATCCTCACTTTGCTGCCATAATCGTTTGGAAGCATTTAATGTGTTCCGATTAATATAGAAATACTGTCAATGAAATTACTGTGAACATGAGATATGAGACTTGATGTGTCATAGTGACGAGCTCGATACAGTTCCGCGCAGGAGTTTTTCATTCAATTTTTGGAGACGGTGCAATAGTTATGGACAGTCTTAATGCTAACATCAAGCCAAAGACGTGATTTGCTTGTCACCTAAAGCTACAAAAGGTAGTTTATCAAATCGTGCCTTAAAAAGACGTGCCAGGGCGTTCAGACCTAAGTGTTATCGCCAACGTGATATAGAAACCCGTACGTGATAGAGAAACCCGTCTGGGCACGAAACGTCATACAAATGCTGGCGTTATTAACGCTCGATATTTCAATCTGGGAATAACGCTTAAGTCTGAATAGGCTTTTGAATGGAGAAAAACGCCGTTGTCTAGTATAGGTAATTCTTATCAAGTTTTTTCGAAATTATCAACTGAATGCCTCAACTAAAAATCTTCGCTCACGCGTACGAAATATAAAATCCCCAATTTTCAATTAACATTATCTCACTACAGAATTCGTTTCAATCATTATTAATCATAGGCAATGTAAAAAAAAAGTACGGCACTTTTATCCTCATAATCTCAAACTTTTCGGCTCTTTTCTCATTATAAGCGCCATTAAAATTAAGATATGAAGTGCCAATAAAGGAGCTGTGTTCCGAAAGTGGGGGGCCTCGGCCGGTCGCTTTCATTATTCCTCATTTGTTTCCTTAACACCTGTAAAAACTCGGAAAGCTCGATACCGTTACCATTACCAATCCCTAAGGGGCTGGTATCACGGATTATAGTCTTTGGCTGGTAAAGTGGCCTGCCGTATGAAATGCAGTACCGCAACTTATATGTTTTAACAGCAGCATGCAGCAGGGTTCTTGAGACGAGAAGTAAACAGTTAAAATGGTCTCTAAATGTTAGACTGAGATTGCGTTTTTTGTTTATTTTTTATGTGCAATTAAGGATTAAATAAATAAGATGCATTAGGTATTTGTAATTGGCTATGCCCCGCGGCCCCACGTAGCCTAAGTTACTCCTTATAACACCAGCTATCTGCCAGTGAAAGTCCCGTCGAAATCGGTCCAGCCGTTGCGGGGATTACCCAGAACAAACAGCCAGACAAAAAGATCGAGTTTTTGTTATAGGTACCTACCGTATATGTAACATTTAGTAAAAAGCTGTTATTTTGATATTACAAACAGACACTTCCATTTTATTTATTTGTATAGATAAACTGTAAATGAGTAAATTAACGAAACATTATATTTTATCTCAATTTTGCAAGTAATTATTGCTGGGCGCATAGCCAACATTGCCAGACGCCATAAAAATCATTGCCAGTATGGGTTTATCGGCGACTAATTCCACGAACCTTAACGATTACTCCGCTCAAAAAGGGACGGCCAACACCCTACCATTCCCAAGCAAATGAAGGGTCCCGGGCGTTAAAGCCAGCTGTTCACAACATCGAGGAAAATTCAGAAAATTTGCACGACTAGTGCTCGTTTACGTAGATGTAATGTTGTTATATTCAAGCTGGAAACTCACTGAAAGCTTTGCTGGATAAGCAATTATTTCAAGTGAATTAATTTATTATGCATTAAGGGAAAACGAGTCGTTCATTTCTCCATACAACCGTATTTGGGTTATTACTCCACTACTTGACGTTTTAAGTCCAAAATTAAGAATAATATCGATTTATCTCTTCATTATCTAGGTTGATCTGCTAATTATACAGAAAAAAAATAAGTGGCTTAAAAGTAATGAGCCTTCAAACATCTGTATTTTAGCACATATTTTAACGCAAGTTTGGACGTAAATAAATTACAAAAGAACTAAGAAAACTCAAAAATAAAGAACATAGTAACAAGCTTTAGTTTGTCGACATTTCAAATAACTTTGGTTTGACTAAATACATTTAGTAGTTTTGCCGTAACACCCCAAGTACCAGAAGCCAATTCGTACATTTTTGCGCGCCGATTTTCGAGTCGAACCATCGCGCGTCTCACGGAAATTTTACCACCCTGGCGGGGAGAGGAGGGAAGTGTCTCACGCACACTACAGTGCCCGCTGTGTGCTGCTGTGCCATTTCAAAGTCACGAAACACCGCGATGTTTGTGACAAAGTACTGTCTCGCACCAGACGCGGTCGACCGGCCGGTGCGTGCGGCGGCATCCTATATAATTTGTGGGCGGCATTACGAACAAGCAAAGGTCAAGGTGATCGACCGAAGACGTAAAACGATATGCGTATTATCATAATTGTGTTCTATGATAATGCCACCGCCCGCTATATTGGATTCAGATTTCTTTGCCTAAATTGGATGTTTACCTATGCTTGTGAATTTGGACTTTGCTGCGTTAGAGAAGTGTTCTGTGTTTATTTTTGACTTCAGTACAACAATGGCTAAATCGTATTTTTGTAATAATATTACCTACCTATATCTTTTTCAAATACTAATAAATAGAAATCTATTAATAGAATTTAAGTAAATAGATACTTATCTTTTCACGTAGAAACCTACCTATTATTATTCGATTTGTTATTATTACATATTGTGTTAGCACAAAACCAACTTTTAGAGTCATGTTTAGCTAGACAGTGTCTAAATAAAAACTTCTATAAAATGATCTATACAAATAAATAAAATTGAAGTGTCTGTTTGTAATATCAAAAATATAGCTTTTTTTACTAAATGCATTTGAAAGTATACACGGTACCTACCAACAAAAACACAATTTTTAATATTTTTGTCTGTCTGTCTGTTTGTTTGTTCCGGGTAATATCCGAAACGACTGGACCGGTTTTGACGGGACTTTCACTGGCAGATAGCTGATGTTATAAGGTACTCCTACTTTATTTTGGAAAAACAACTAGGGTTCCGCGCAAAAAAAACCCATGAACCCAAAAAGTCCGTGCGGGTGAAACCGCGGGCAGCAGCTAGTTATGATATAAAATGATTGTGGTTGCTCATATTTAAACACGTGAGTAAGCCATGATTGGGAGTTAGACGCTGTTTAACACATGTTTAGGGTGTGTTTTTAGTAAGACTAAGACCGATATACGGTGTTATGTTGTAAGTACTTAGGTAGGTACTTATGTACTTACTGATAACTGAGTAGGTACGTACCTACTTATAACCACAGAATAGATAATAGCACAAGTCTATAACCTACCTAGTAAGTACATACGTACCTACTTGAACTAAAACCGCGTTACCAAAAACTATTTTTAGACGCTGTTTAGCTAAACAGGCGTCTAAAAATAGTTTTTGGTGGTTTTGTCTAGCTAGACAGTGTCTAAAAGTTAAACAACGCTACACAACTTTCACGAGCAAAATGATTAGAAATAATCATAACGGCTTGTACGATGAGTATTTATTCTATGATAAGGTCACCGTTATCTTCTAAAATGATTAGAAATGTCACATCAGCGGCGCAAGTACGGATCCTTTCGGTCGATAAAATTCGATAAAATTGACAGTTCAAATCGATAAAGTGGGATTTATCGAGCCTCGAAACAATCGACAAAAGTTATCGAAAAGCTAGGTCGAATCCAAAGAGAATATACAGCTACTACAATACTTTATGATCAGACTTCGGTACTCGCAACATTCGATAAATTTGTCGAACCGACTTCCGTACTCGCGCCGCAGAATTGAGGTAGATAATGGTTAGACACTTCTTAAATCAAGGTTTGTGGTTAATTACTTATTTAAACACGCGACTAAGGCATGTTTAAGAGTTAAACGCTGTTTAATACTTGTTTACGGTGTGTTAAACAGAGTTTAACTCCTAAACATGCCGTAGTCGCGTGTTTAAATATGAACCACAAATCGAGATTTAAGTAGTGTCTAACTATTGTCTAACTCCACTCTGTTGTGACTTTTCTAATCAGTTTAGAGGTTTATCTTTAGGCACTGTCGAGTTAAACAGGCGTCTAAAAGTTAGTTTTTGTGGTTACACGGCTTATGTTGAAATATAAATAAAAAGCCAAAATAACCATGGTTTTGCAACAATTACACATATACGAGGTAAGTATTTACACGCGCATCGCAGTTTGAAGAAAAAAACATCTAAAAAAACCTCTAAAATCCACTAAACGGACGAGACCGGCACTACGGCCAGACGGTCTGGTTTCAAAGCGACGACTGCTCCGCTTTACGCTACATACATCACTTGCGTACCACCGCTTATTTACCGCAGCGTCTGTACTGAGTACGCAGTGGTTGTGAAATAATTTTTATCTTTCGTAGAAGCGAGAGTGAATCGAGAGCGGTAACTTGTGCGACTTTCAATCCGACGCACCATAGTTCTAATCTCTACTCGTCCCGCACCAATAACTTATATCAAGTTATGTGCGGATTATTGACACTCGCTCTAAAACGGTGAGGAAAACATCGTGAGGAAACCGGCATGTTCAAGAACCACAAAATTCGAGGACATGCGACATCCACCAAGCCGAACTGGGCCCGCGTGGTGGATTATGGCCCATCTCTCTAGAAAGAAAGAAAGAAAGAAAGAAAATACATTTATTTCTCTTTCTCTGAGAGAAGGCCGGTATCCCAGCAGTGGGAACGTAAGAGGCTGACAATAATAACAATAATATATTATACATTTAAGAGCCTTGCTCTTGTCGGTGGAGTACTTTCCATCTTCTCCTATCCTCCGCCAGGCGCTTGACCTCCTCATACGACACAACATCTACTAATAATAATAGTAGGTAATTTTCCTTGGTTTGCGCGTGGTCCGTGATTATGCTTTGCGTCAATTCATTGCGTCTAATAGCTCTTTAGACCACTTATTTTATATACATATAGGTACGTTTTTTTGCCGTAAAAAAACTACGGTTATTTCGCCGTGAGTAGATAGATAACTTTATTGTACACGTTATATAAAAAAGCTTTATATATTCATAAAAGTTCATAAACTAGCTGCTGCCCGCGGTTTCACCCGCGTGGATATATTGGATTTTCTTGGTTTTTATTTTTTTGCACGGAACCCCAATTATTTTTCTAAAATAAAAGTAGCCTAAGTTACTCCTTATAACATCAGATATCTGCCAGTGAAAGTCCCGTCAAAATCGGCCCAACCGTTTCGGAGATTACCCAGAACAAACAGACAGACAAAAATTTTAAAAATGGTTGTTTTGTTATAATAGGTACCGTATATATATACTCTCATATGCATTTGGTAAAAAGCTGTTATTTTGATATAACAAATTTTTTTTCTGAAGAGATAGGGTGATCTTATCCGTGTTACCCGCACGGCCACACGGCCCTTCCTGTGATGATGATGGTGATGAATAATAAAAATGAATGAAATGAATAATATAACTCTGTAGGTAGGTCGATACGAGTAGGTATCTACTAAAATTCAATACAGCAAATTATTTGAATTTACTAGCTGCGTCACGTGATAGAACAGAATAGGTAACAGTTAGTACTACGGCGCGCTGAATTCGTGTTTGTTTTTGTGTTTGTTTTCTCGGAAACTACTGCATGATTTTCATAGCATTTTCACGAAATGGAAGAGAGATCATCCGAGAATGTGATAGGATATAATCTAGAATTTTTAATTAGCTTTAAAAGCCGTCTGGCGCTCATGTTTTGTGTTTGTTCGGGGTAATCTATAATAATTCAGAAAAAATCGTCCCGTTGTATAGTTTCCGATGCTTGCGCTGGCCATATATTTATAGCTATAGGTATGAAAATTATGTATGGAAGAAATGCCTATAATATCTAACTTGGTGTTTCAAAAAAGAGTTTAGGTAGGTACCTTTATTATATTTAATTACTCATTTATCGGTCGCTCTGGCAATTGAATTACAGTAGGTATGAACCTATGTCTTCTATAGCTAGGTATAAGAAGTAGGTGAGTATGATAAAATACGTAAGCAATCAGTAAAACACAAAGGTGAAAGCATAGGTAAGCAAAGCATAAGTAGGTAAGGCTTTAGGCTACCCACCGATCTTTCTAGAACATTTTCTGTGAGAGTCCATTTGGATGAGTACCTAGGTACCTATTTTACCTCCGCTTTACTTGAAATCCTCCGGCGACGACGGCGGCGCCCGGCTGCGCGGCGCCACAGAATAGGTAAGAGTTAGTACTTGGGCCCGCTGAATTCTACTTATTATAGTTATACCTTATCACCTATATTTACTACTCATTTATTGGTCAGTACAGTGGCATGTAGGTATGTACACTACCTATGTCTCGTATACTAAAATACCAGCCATAGTCAGTAAACTTTTTCAAAAATGTAAAATAAAAAGCATGACCGACTGAGATATTCTTCTTAGAAGATATTCTGCGAGAATTCGTCTGGATGGGTGTAGGTATACGGTCTATTATAATAGGTACATAGATACCTCCGGCCCGCAGCGCAAGTACGGATCTTGTCGATCGATAAAATTGTCAATTCAAATCGATAAATTGGGTTTAATCAACTTTTTATATAATTTATCGAGCCTCGATACAATCGACAAAAGTTATCGAATAGCTAGGTCGAATCCAAACGAAATATAAAGCTACTACAATACTTTACGATAATACTTCGGTACTCGCAACATTCGATAAATTTATCAGTCGTTACGATTCGACAAATTTATCGAACCGACTTCCACACTTGCGCCACTGCACCGCCCGGACTCCGGTTCGGCGCGCGGCCGGCGGTAGTCCGGCAACGCCGCGCGCCGGCGCGCGCCTGGCATGCAACGCCGCGCGCCGCGGCGGTAACCCGGCATGCAACGCCGCGCGCCGGCGGCGGTGGCCCGGCTACCTAACCTTTGCTTTGATTATAATTCTATGCGGCGGCGCTCCGATTAGGTAACAGTTAGTACTGCGGCGCGCTGGCTGTTGTGATGATATTTGTCAAAAATTCTCCCCATCATTTCTGTTGTCATCAGTTTCTGAGACGTGAGCTGACCATAATTATAGTTAGAGCTATACGAAAACAATGTATGGAAGAAATATTTCCGTTGAAGAGATCTATAAAAAAGTCCGAGATAGCATAAGTATGTCTATCTTTTCGGGTTGGCTCGCAATTCGCGTTTTTATGATTTTGAAATTTAGCAAAAAATGGTGCTTCGTTTGCAGCCGTGTTTCCACCTACACGATATTCATCCTTATCTAAATAAATGCGTTTATCATCGAGAATGTTTCATCGTGACCAATATAGCCGTTGACTTCGTTCGATTTGAATGAATATCTTCAGAGATATCGGGAAATGAAAATAAAGCGGCGACGCGGGAATTTTTTATTGGTCGAAATTTTTTATCGCCTTTTTAATTATTTTTTTACTTTTTGGAAAGTTTCGCGGTCCTCTAAAGCATGAAACTACTCTCTGTTTTGTCATAATCATCATCATCATCAGCCAGAAGACATCCACTGCTGAACATAGGCCTCTCCCATAGGCAGACCCCAGGCACACGTGTGCAAACGTACGTTTGCTTGACGAAATAACAACGCTTGCGGCCCATGGAAAACCAAAAACCATGGAAAAACCACGATCCCCGCTTGACGCATATCGTATCGTCTGGTGTCGTTGTAGTTTTGGCTGGATGGATCTCTAGTCGGCGACGGTTGCTTCGCACGGCACCCGCTTGTACGACCTCCATTCAAAACAATTGTTACACAACCACTGCGTGCTCAGTGCAGACGCCACGGTAAATAAGAGGTGGTGTGCAAGTGATGTATGTAGCGTAAAGCGGAGCAGTCGTCGCTTTGAGCCAAGGCAGGTCTTCGAGACAATATTGCCGTTCTTGTATATTTCGTGGTTTTGCGTATGCAAAACCATCAAAAAACCACGAGCCGCGCTTACACGTGTAGTATCTCGTAATTCGCGCTTGATGAAAAAGCATGGATATTCTGACAAGCAAACGTACGTTTGCATACATGTGTCTGAGGTCTCCCATAGGACGTCACTTGGACCGGCTAGCTGCTACTCGCCTCGCGCATCCAACGGTTTCCCGCACTTTTGACAAGGTCATCGGTCCACCTAGTGGGGCCGGCCTTTGTGCTTAGAAGTTTGAGTAGGTACTGCAATCGTTATGGGCGGGCGTTATTCTATCAGAGTAATATAATTATATGTGTTATACCATCAAGAAAATGACCAGCTCGTCTCGTTATTCAATAGTATAAAAAATATGGTCGGTTACATAATACAGTGTACGTGATAATAAATATATACCAGCTACTGAGTACGTTTCTATCCTACTAATATTATAAACTCGAAAATTTTTGAGGATGTTTGGATGGATGTTCATTACTCTTTCACGCAAAAATTACTGAACGGATTTTGATGAAACTACAGTACGTAATATAGAGGTTATACATCAGAATAACACAGACTATAATTTATAAAGATATTGTATTTGTACCTAAGCCAGGCGGGCGAAGCTATATAACGTACTTACTAGAACTATAAATGTTGAAAAGTACCTTTATGTAAACAAGTCCATGTAACAAAAGTTACATCGATCATGAAAAAAACCACGACAGTCCTAGCTAGTGTCGCTCGGGATTATGTAAGGATTCTAGCGATACCCCATACATCGAAATCTCACCGAATCACGTATGTACGTGAGTTTCTTTATTCCACCAAAACTTTTGTGCAGTTTTTTGTGTTATGTTTTTAGGGTTCACGTATGTTTGTATGTATATATATACAATCACACTCATTACATTACTCATCACACTCATTACTCATTACACTCCTTTTTTGTGCAGTCGTGTAATTAAATACCTACTTATCTAAACGAAAGGTCATCCTGGCAGGAGTATGGGTGAGACATTTTTTGTGTAGAAATGAGTGATGAGATGTAGGTACCAATGTGTGTGGGGTCGCTGACCCGCGCATTATATATTATAATGACTTGGAGGACTGTTATAATACTCGTAGGAATCACCTAAAATTATTAAGTTATGTAGGTACTTAGGTAGGTAGGTAGGTAGTTACCTACCTTACAAATATACCGCCTGACGTAGGTAACTACTCCCGCGCTGGCAGTTTTCATTCGGAAGTTATCGTCGAACACATAGGTAGGGTACTGTCTGTTACCTATAATATACAAACTTGTTATTGTCTATAGTGTACAAGTTTGATTGTTGAGAATAAAACATGAAGAACTATTAGATATTACTACCCCTGTACAGTACAGTTACTATACCCCGCGGTTTCGCTCACGTAGCCTAAGTTACTCCTTGTAACGTCAGCTATCTGCCAGTGAAAGTCCTGTCAAAATAGGTTCAGCCATTTCGGAGATTACACGGAACAAAGAGACTAAATTTTTAAAAATGGTTTTGTTTTATGTACCGTATATACTTTCATATGCATTTAGTAAAAAGCTGTTATTTTGATAATACAAACAGACACTTCAATTTTATTTATTTGCATACTTAGATAAATTTGTTTCCGAAAATAACTTCTGCAGATTTCTACGCTGTCCAAATGCACGATTATTTTATTATGTGATGATGAGGTTGAAAATTACACTGCTTTCTTTCTCAGACTTCAAACTATTTCCACACCAAATTTCTATAAAATCCGTTCAAATGATTGACAATGATGAAAAGTATCCTGTGTTCTTTCACAGGCTTCAAGCTATCTCGAAACCAAATTTCTTCCGTTCTATAGATCGACAATTATGAAAAGTGATGATGTTGTTGAAAAGTACCCTGTGTGTTTTCTCGCGCTTCTAGCTATTTTCACACCAAATTTCATTGGAATCTATACACATACATACATATATATACATAAATCCTGTCCTACTCTTCCTACTTCCTATCCTACTAATATTATAAATGCGAAAGTTTGTGAGGATGGATGGATGGATATATGGATAGATGTTTGTCACGCAAAATCTACTGAGTGGATTTTGATGAAACTTTATTTACTTACAGTAGATAATATAGCTTATTACTATGTTTGCAGCGGACTGTAGGCAAACCAAACAATTTACAATTTATACTCAAAGAAGCAAACAATGAAAAATGGCGCGCGCGGCGCGATGACCAAACGAGAGCTCAGAATAGATAATAGTACAAGTAACAAAAGCGAGCGCCATCACACGAATATTCACGAAATTTCTTTGAATGAAGAATCGCCATTCATAAGATCACGCATGTGTGCGTAGAAGCGGCAGGTCGCGACTTTACGAGAGTGTGTAACTGTGTATGCGCGAGCATTAGCTTCGTACTACTCATAGCTGCAGAGCCTTACCTTGTCCCACGAATGTTAGACGAAATAGCATGCATTTTAGCCGCGCCCACCGATGAGTTGGAGGGTTGAGCTCGTAGGCTCTTAAACGAGCGTGCTCTCTGCTGTTTTAAAATTTACTGCAGAAAAAACTATTAACAAGAGTATTATTCAGCGTTCTTACGGTATCTAGTGAAAATTAATACTTTAGGATTAAGAATTTAAAGAATTTAAAGATTTAGAAAGCTTTTAATTGACAAATGTTATTATAGTATTAATGACTTCCTCAAGGATAAATTTTAATAATGACTTTAGTTATTATTGTATGCAGTATTTTGTATTACTAATTTGGCGTCTTTGTTTTGACATTAAAACTTCTTTTTTGATTTTTATACTTGTAAAAAAAAAAGTTAAATCATTAATTTAATTAAAAAGAATGTTTTTTTTTATTATTGTATTTGAAATTATTGAAGTTTGTTTCAGAATATGTAACTTAAAAATGACAGTCCGCCTCTCAATTTGTACGCCTACATATGAGGCAAAACATGATGAACCTGTAATGACTATAACATCGATGTACCCACTTATATAATTTAAAGTTGGTATAATACTCATGTTTTATACAAATAAAATTTATCTTATCTTATCTTATCTTAGGGTTATGGGGTCAATCAACTCACGGTGCGCTAGTGTAACTTAGGGTATGACCCCCAAAGTGCACTTAGGTCACCGAATAGAGAAGATAAAGATAACTGATGATCATAAAAGCAATTCTTGTAGAGGAACTCTGATGTTTTTATCCCTACTAATATTTTTATGAAAGTGTTTTTATCTGTTCCCTCCATTCACACAGCAACGGATCGACGTGATTTTTTGCATAGATATAGTTTATGGGCCTGGAGAGTGACGATAAGTTCTTTTCCAGGAAAATGCACGATTCCTACGGGAGTCATCGCGGGTAAAACCGCGGTTTGGAGCTTGTAACAAAAATAAAGAAGAAAGATCACTTGAATACATTGATCCAGATCATTAACTACCACTGATTTCTGATACACGGGTGTATCCAAAAAATCGAGAAATGCTAATACTATGATCTCACACTACCCAAACACAGAATGAATACTTGAACCTATTTTTTTTTCTGTCCATAAACAAATATTTGTTCCTTCATCATCATCAATTTTGTGGTTCTTGAAGATGCGGTTTTCCTTATTTATTTATTATGTGGTTCCTTCACCGTTTTACAGCGAGTGTGATAAATCCGTACATAACTTAATATACGTCATTGATGCGGGGCCGAGCCGAGATTCGAACTATCACACCTGCTCTTTTCTTTGTCCCGTTGCGTGGATCGAAATAAAATTATGCTTTAGAAACCCATACTACTCTCTTGTCTACCTACGGGAGCTTTCTATGGTTCAATACCCTGGAATCATTTATTTATATTTGTTTTTATAAGAGCGTGACTGCGTCGATTTCTGATCTCCTAGTCCTACATACCCAATTTAGGGGCCAGGTATATTATACCGTAATCGATAATTGCCTGTTATTTCCGATTTCTACTCGTAAATCTTCCGAATAGCCGTATCTAATGTACAAAAAGGAAGGTTTTACAAACAATAGGCGCATATTTATTAGTATCTATGGCTAAAGCGAATGCTGTCAGAACATTAATCAACCCAAAAACGGCTTCGAATATCCAATTTTGTCATCGTACCACTTAAATTTTATACCATAACGAAAATAGATACAAGAGCTGTATATAAGACCAGTTACTTAACTCGGTACAAAATTATAAAACCTGCCGGCTAGCATAAATAATAATGTTACGGATATACCCTATAGGCTTACAGTTTAGTTTTAGGCGTGTTCTTATGCAGCTAGGCCCTGACCGGACTGCCACCGTTCCCTCGAATAGGACCGTGGTGAACTGGGTAAAATTAGAGGAAAACTCTACAGACGACCAGCTCACCTGCACTTTGACAAAATCCCCGATGACATCCAGAGATTAGACGACATATCCCTCGTGATAGATGCACTCATTGCAGCAGTTACCTCCACATCGTCGTAGGTGAATTCTCCACGCAGATCCCAGCGTTGGACAACCACCGCTGGGTCCTGCCTGAGGATGCGAGAGAGCTGCTGATAGCAAAGAACGCGGCCACTAGGGCCTATACCTCGACACCCATCGCTGAGACCAGGGCCATTCTGCACCGCTTGTAGCGTGCTGTCAAGGAGCGCTTTGCAGACCTCCGTGAGTCCGTGATCAGAGGTGGGATGATCTACTTGCGAGGATCTCGCCATCGCATTAGGCATACTTAACATCATGTGAAATAGTGATCAATGGTGAGATAGTGAACAAAAATTTGCTTATTGACTTTTTACTGCCATTTGTGACACAGAAATTTTGTCACCAAATGAACATACGTTACTGTTTATACAATCACATCATGGCACAGTAATAAGACGCCCACTAAGAAGTGACGTATAAAAAGGCGGGAAACGCGTGATTTATCAGCGGACGCCTTTTCGGCCGCAGAGGCTTGCGTCAGATCAAATATTAATATTGCTGAGTGGAAAAACCGACACATACGTAGCTGGAGCAAACCTTTATGAATTCATCTGGCTTTTTTTCATATTTTCACTTACAGGCGAGCGTTTGTGTTGAGATGTTGAGTGATTATGTGGTTGTAGCTGGTAACACGCATAAGGTAGAGCAGGCGTTGGTGAGGCTGCAGGAACACATCTATAAGTGGCTTGTTGTCAGATATTGAATTTTCAGAATTGATTTCGCTTACACAAGAACCTTAGTACACAGCTTAGCTAGCAAAAAGCGCTTCCACTCTTCGCGGTCTCAAGGTCGGTTGTTTGTATCAATTGAATATGAATGGATTGCCTCAAATGTAATTTATCGTGACCTTTGATCTCTGATATCTTGTCACACGGACACGTGATTGAGAATGAGAATTTTGACCCAACATATAACAAGTGAAATTTCCCGGGTCTCAAAATAGGATGGTTACAACTACACGTAACACGAAACTACTTCATCGCACTGGCAATCCAGCTCTTTAAGACTTGCCACTGCACGTCTCCATTACCTTTATTAAACCCGACAGTCCCATAAATGAGCATGTAGACTGATGAGATAAACGAAAAAAAAAAAAAACAAATTGGACGATTTCTAGAAACAAAGAAAATCAACTTCCGCTTGTTGCTCGTTCGTCTTCCACGTCAGAAATATTCGACTTCAAACAATTGTTGGGAAGGACCAGGAACTTACTTCATTACGGTGAGATCATGGGAAAACTTTTGGGAGACGACGAATTTTTAGTTTTGACTATGGATCTCGGACGTCATAGAGCCTCGCTTTCGGCGATATGAAATATGTTGCCAATTTCTGCAGATAATGCACGATCTACTAAAGAGTTTGGGTGCCATAATACGCATCTTGTGTTGAGGGAAAAGGGTGCACCACAGTCATGTATGCCAGTGAGAGAGTTCTCGGTGTGGATACGGCGCCAATATTTGCATTTTGCCAAAAGAAAACTATACTTACCTTTTTTACATGTGAATATAATGTGTTTGACCTCTTCACTGAATGGACTGGCTCTCAAGTGCAACAGACAGATTTTCAACTTATGGGTGGTTACTTGCAACACATTTTACTTCAACAAAAGCACAAGCTTAATGTAGCATTCAACCTCTCGCACTGAAAATCAATAATAATGGATCACACTATCAGAACCACAATCACTTCAAAAAATTGTTACTGACAAAAACTACGAGTATTTTCAGAACAATAGAAGCCTATAAACTTGGAATTCTTTGTCCCTTCTGTGATACCCACTAAAAACGGTTTTCAATAGCGTATAGTGCATCGTTTTACTAATACCTACAATCCAAATAGCGTATCTCACAGGCTACAAAATAAATTAGAAATTTCCCATGTTTCTCTTGGCTACTAGGCGCTCAAACAGTAAAAAAAAAACAGATCGCGGCTAGCAAATGCTAAATATAACTCCACTCCACCCCACTTTTTAAAGTTTCCCAGTACACCTGAATAAATTTAGCGTTGTATTTAGCTAATAAATTCCCGCCATTTCGGTGACGCGGCCGCCATTTTCGGCGCCATGTTTAATTTTAGAACAGGAACCGTTAGGAACGATAATTAGTTCCAGAGTCGCGACAAATTAATTGGATAGCCGTGATTCAGGATTCATTGAATTCCCTTTTAATTGGTTTGTGTTCAAATGTCGCGGAAAGCTTGAGAATGTGAAAATAAGTTGTTCGGTGTTGAGAGTCAAATTGAATCGTTCAGTGTCTTTTTACATTTAATGTCTGTGGGTAGTTCCGGACTGAAATTTAAAGTGAATCATTCCATGTTGTGTCCTTTGAATTTTTCATCTTGCTCTTCTACCAGCTCGTAGGACTAACTCTTTTGCGAGTGTCAGTCGTGAAGTCTGCCGCCAAGCAGTAATGTGCAAGCATTAGTGTGCTTCGGTTTGATGAGCAAAGTAGTCAGTGAAATTAGTCTCATAAGCCCTTATAAGACTTGTTACCTAATGACGCAGGGTAACGAGCGCAATGCAGTGTCGTGCAGGACTTTTTGTTTCTAAGTTCTGAATGGCACTGAAGTGTTATATTGTGGCAAACAAACAGCACGTCTCTTTATCCGATAGTACTAAAAAACGAAGGTTATTTCGAGTACAAAGAGCTTGATAAAGACTTGAAGTGAATAGCTAGGAGTGGGTAGAACAAAGCCGATGGTTGAAAATGAAAAGCCATATTACTTGAGGATGGTACCTACTAAAATTAGATCACCAATATCATATAATTATTATTATTTTGACTTACCAAAATTTTCCTGTCTTTTGTTTTATTGTTCAAAATTTGTACTTATATATTTAGAAACTCACCGAAGCCTGCTTGTTTCAATATAGACAAGATCTATTTGAATGGCGCTTAGAAGTAAGTTCTTTGTAAATATAGCCTGCTCATAGTTGCTTTCGCTGAACAAAAACATTGTCATTCCACTACAGCACGGTCGTAGGGAATTTCCAGTGCCCGCCTGGCTAGCTACAACACTCAAGTTAAAAAATCTCTTACCAAACACATACCTATCAGCTCCAGGCACCGTGCTTCAGAGCCAGTCGTAATTATCAGTCGAGATAGTTGTGAAACTCTAAACTATCGAGTAACTTAGGTAGGTACTAAAAAGCCTCATTAAATCCTGTTTTAAACTTTCACGATTATTTACCAATTCACACATTGTAACGGGATATTTACCGTGATTATTATTGAACGATTGATTCGACGTTGTTGCGAGCATCATGTTCACGGGATCCCGTGAACATGATACTTGCTCATTAAATCATTTGCATTTGCAATACCACATAATCAACACAGAAAATATCGCCACAAATATAATACCCACACATACTAAATTAAGTTTAATTTTCATGTCCAGCAGAGACAAGCAATAAATATCAGATTACCTGCGTATAAATAAATATAATTAGCTCCACGAATTGTAGGTTCGACTGGCTACCTGTTGTGCAAGCCTTTGGTAACCAGAGGCGGGACCGCAGGCATTCCTGCCGGTCTAGATCGCTAGACATTCGATACGGTGCGACGTACCGCGGTGTAACAGCAGTAGGGACAGACTGGACGGGATTAATAAGAGTCTACCTGTTTTTAATAGATAGGCTGATTTTGGCAACGGTCGTTACGTATTTGGATGGGTGGTCACTGGTCACCCATCCAAATACTTGCCAGTAGCGTTTATAAATTTACTAGCTACTGCCCGCGGTTTTCACCCGCGTTCCCACAGGAACCGTGCATTTTTCCGGGATAAAAAGTAGCCTCTGTTACTCTCCGGTTCATAAACTATATCTATGCCAAAAATCACGTCAATCCGTTGCTCCGTTACTGCGTGAAAGATGGACAAATCAACAAACCAACAAACACACTTTCGCATTTATAATATTAGCAGCATAATGGAGCGATTCCGAGCTGCTGAGCATGTTAAGCAGATGGAAAGACAGAAATAAGAAAGATATAATTTATTTGCGACTTTATTTTATTACAAAGTCACAAAGCACGATGGCTTAAAAAAATGCTCAAATTCAGCTAGTATTAAAACAAAAACGGGTCACAATTTCATTTTGACTAGCCTCGACGTTTCAACTCGACTCAACAATTTCAAGTTGCATTGATCATGGTGACGAGAAGACAAAGTTCAATAGACAAAAACTCCCCAAAAAAAATTAAGCGCAACAAGCTACTCCGACGTAGTGAATTGAGTGCCCGTACTGTTTATTCTTTATATATCGTTACGACATTATGCTTAGAATTCATAAATATGCGAAATATTAAACCCTGTTTCAAGGACAGTAATTCATTATAATATTATTGGCTTGAGATATTGTAACGGCTGATGTTATTTTTAATTAAAATGTATCTTAACATTCAATCAAGTGATATCAAATACTTTGATATCACTTGTTACACAAAGTTATAGGTTCTTTGCCTGTCTGCGAGATTGACGCGAATTTTAAGTTACAAAAAAAGCGACGAACCGACTTCAGTGAAAAACTACTGAACCGATTTTGATGAAATTTCTATGGAACCAATCTGAAAAGTATATCCTTTCAAATAAAAAAAGAATTTTCCAAATCGGTTTATAAATGACCGAGATCTGAGGTAACAAACATAAAAAAAAAATACCTGACGAATTATTGATAACCTCCTCCTTTTTTGGAAGTCGGTTAATAAAATAATAACGTTCTATCGATGATGGTAATCGCGAGTCTCGCCACGACTAGTCTCTTTAGGGTAGACAAGTGATGGGATAGTACGATAACAATTTTAAAGTTCCGGACCTCGGAAGGGTAAATGAAACCCTTGTATGTTCATACTTAACAAGTCGATGTAACAAAAGTTAGATAAAAAACACGACTGCCCTAGCCAGTGTCACTCGGGATGATTCTAACGATACCCCATACATCTAAATCTGTTCAGGGATTTAAAATGTATGTTAGTGGAAAAATAAACTCACATACATACATACGTACTTACATACATGATACATTCAGTTATCAGGTTGCAATGAGTCCCAATGCTTAGGTCTACAAACTCGATATTTCTTACCAAATTGATATTCATTTACTGATAATAATTGATTGAAAGTCAATCAGAGTAGTTTTCAAGTAGCTCAACGCAACAAACACATATTGTATACATAAGGCTTCATAAAGTTGTATTTATCAAAACATACCAGCTAAACTCTTAACTAATCGATCCATAATCAGGCAGATTTCATTGCAACATAAAAAAAAAGATAAGCTTTGAATTTAGAACCTTTTATTTTTGCAAATCAATTAATAAGGGCACATCTCACTCCATCCTTGCACAATATTCGCACAAACAAACTTGGTCCTAATCGCACGGCAATGCACCAAAGCACTATCCAAAAATAAAAGTACTGCAGCATGGAGGTAATTTTGTTTTTTGTATACACACAACCTACAATTTAATTTTGTTGCTCGCATTCCGCCAACGGAAACTAGCGAATGCATTTCGCACTACAGCTAAAAAATGAAGGAGGAGACTGGAAAACCAATTTTCTAAATATGATTCGACCGTTCCCCTATTCGTTCATTTCGTTCGTTCGCTCTCCACGTTCAATTCTGAATGAACGTATAATTCAATTGCGAATCGGTCTCAAAAGAGCGCTCGTGCAGTTTTTCTAAATTTTTCTTAAGAAAACTTGATTCAAAGCGGTCTGATTAGGACACCAAGTCCGCATGATTGATAACTATTTTTTTTTTCTGGCTCGGGAGCTGAGAAATCGCGCGGAAAGTATCTAGTATGACATAAAATTGACATTGACAACTGTCAATAAATTAATAATAATAATAATAAGTCTTTATTGTTCATAATGTTGGCAACTAATGCTAAACTTAATTAAAAGTACACAATAGTCCCTAATACATTAACAGAGTGTATCGAAGTCCGGACAGGAAGATTCTGTTTCCCGGACTTCGACTCCATCCTTTGGATTACAAATAGGAGGTATAACCCGTGCACCCAGCATGCTAACAGTCATGATAAATGAACTAATAAAGTAAGGTACAAGACAAAATAATTGTGTAACAGACGAAAGTTTAACAACATCAACAAGTTACTGAATAAATAGAAGGTGCACTGCTAAGATTATTAAATTTAAATTTTACGCGGTCGGCTAGTAGCAAACGTAAACCGGTTCCCGATGCTTGGATCATCTGTAAGCGTACAGTTCCTTTAAAAGAAGCGTGTATCCTTCAATAAAAGGATTATTATTTAAGTTATCATTCAAAAATATTACTGTAGGTATAAAATCTATAAGAGTTGGTGTATTTGTCTTTAACCTATTAAGTACCAAGGAGGAATACATTGTGAGGGGGGAGTGTGTATATAACAATAAACAATCGACAGTTGTCAATACAGTTTGATAATGTTGACAAGTTGATTTAATATGACAGATCGGTTTGACGGTTCCTGTGGGAACGCGGGTGAAAACCGCGGGCAGAAGCTAGTACGTAGACCTTAATCCCTAGCTAGCTTCCCTGTCTGTCTTGGTGCATCAATGTCTGACTTTAACCGGTCAAAGTAAGGTGATTAAGCGATAAACTCACGTGCGGGCATTGTGCATATTAGCCGGTCGCCGCACGATAAATTGTACAGCTTCATACCTGAAACAAAATAGAAATTAAATTTAATACCATACACGCAGTAGAACATCTTGGGAGTTTTATAAACTAGGCACGAATCTTTTAAGATAAGAAAAAATATAATAAACACATATAAAATAGCCATGTCCGCTCTCTACTCCATTGTTTAACTGTATATGATTTGCACAAAAAATTAAATATATATAGTGAAATATTGTTACGATCTTTTTTTTTAATTACTATATACAGCCTGAGTTAGAATTGGTATGTTATCCCGAAAGGGGGGTCAATGTCCTCCTGGAGGTCAACAACATTTAGTTTTGCGAGTTTTTGAAATACGGAATTTTTCATTGAAGAAGTGCATTTAGAGTTTACGTCAACATTCTACTAAAGAATTTCCGGGCAGCCCTAAAGATCAGCTGATTCACTGGAATTATGTTAAACTTTGTTAAATTATGGTATTGATTAGAACAGACTTAAAAAAATTCCAGAAAATGCCGCGCACTTCACGTTTGAAGTTGAGTTAACTTTTTTGTATGGAAATTTGGAATAACATATTTCCAAGGGAGGTTCTCACAACTTGTTGTCAACCATAGTCCTAATCACCCCCTTCCGAGGTAACATACTAGCTGCCTTATCAGCTAACAATCTTGTGTTCGTTTTCAATACCAGACCGATTAAAACCAGCGGTTTAAAACAGCCGATTAAAACTAGTCTTCGTGTGGAAGGAATAGTCTAGAATTTTTGCTGGTTATCATTTTCGAACGAACGTTATTAAAGAAATAAGCTCTTACAAAACGAAAAGAAGCGAAAACTATTGACAACTCCTTCCACGTGAATACTAGTGACCGCTGGTTTAAATCGGTCTGGTATTGAAAACGAACACGAGATTGTTAGCTGATAAGGCAGCAGTTCAAACTCATCCTGTAGATTGGTATCGTCCTTCGGAATCAGTTTGACGACAAGGCTACATTGCCAAATCTATCGAATTATCTCTTTTTTAAATCCATATCGGATATCAAAAACTTTGAAAGTAGCCATAAACACAATCTCCATATTCACAATGTACCCATCACTATATAGCAGTCCAGCCGTCCCTAACGTAAAACACAGTATAATCGTAACATAATACCTCCGAGCAATTATTGTAACGTAACAGCGCGGCCAGCACGTACTTTAATTAATAAGACACAACACAACACGACACATAACATTTAATTTACGAGATGTTTTCGTGTCGGACTTCACCATTAATCATGGCCTACGAAAAAGGCTGACCATTGCTGGAGTAGCGACATTATTAACAATAATAACAGTAAGCAGTCTTACACTCAATTTCTTATGTCTCACACATTCTAGGGTTACGCACTAACATCGCCACGTAATTCAAAGGGTCAAGATGGTTTCGGCAGCTACAAATGGTTCGTACATATATTTAGACAGTTCTGATTGGTTCCTTTCACCGAACGACGATCCTAAAGCCATCAACAGTAGCTCCTTCAATTGCATTGCTAAAGGGTTCGCTGATCTATGTTATCTGATGTATGCTTAACTTAATACTGCTAAAGATTGTTATTTAGACAAAATCACACTTATAATACTTTACAGTTGCACTTTTGACGCGATCGTTCTGAAAGAGAGAAAAAAAAAGGAAACTAAATGAATTCATTAAAAACACCTCGTTCTTCTCTCATCGCTTCGCGTCTACAAAATGTTATAATGTATTAATTTAACACATTCATTTGTTTAAATGAAGCCTGTGTGAAGTTCCCATACTGCTGCTCCGTTCCATACAGCTCCACGTTTTATATCGAGGACGGTGACCACAATGGAACAGAATGTGTTAATTCCCGGAACGCAGGTATTCAGCATTGTTTGATTTATTTTTTGGCTTGTTTGCTCTCTTATTTTGTACCTCAAAGGAAGATTAAAAAGGGACGAGGGCTATTGAAAATGTTGACGAAAAAATTAATCTGAGAATATTAATAACGGGTATCATGTAAATGTATTTATAGAGATGAGATTATTTTCTTAGAGTAGATAATTTTTATGATATTTGCCGTGCACTGTATTAGTAGGTAATGATAAATAATTAGTAATTGTCCAACCTGAGGGTAGTGTCAACTAGGGAAACAGAAATTATAGTAAAAAATTCGATGTCGTAAGGCTAAATAGCTTATTTTCCAGATGAGAAATGAAGTTAAATTGATATTGGAAGAAGTTTATTTTGAATAAATTTAAAATTTGACAGTTCTAGGTTAGTGACGTAACTTACCAATCAAATCAAATCATTTATTTGCCAAAATACCTACATGTAAGTTTGAACTGCTATCATCAATACCTTCGTAAAAATATAAAAGAGTAATTTAAAAATCATATTAAATTTTGATATAGACACTAAATTAAGAAAAAAATAATTTTCAATGACATTCAGACACGAAAAGACACCAGCACAAAAGAGAAAAAAGCCTCCAAATAAGGCTCTGAGCAGCTCCGAGACTCGTTTATTCTAGATTCTCAAACTCTGATTTATGACATTTTAAGTCATACGCCAAAGGAAATAACGCTCAAAACGTGACCAGATGAAGAATCAGATGCGAAGAGGACTTTTCACAAGCACCGTCCAATTTGGAGAGAAAAAGTTCGAGAGTCACGGAATACATTAGTAGTTTCTAAACAAACTAAAAAGCTGCCGGCAGCCGGCCGGGAGGGTAGGTTTCAGTTTGAGTTTACCTTAGAACCGCTGCTCTTAATACATTAACGATTGGGCACGTATTCCATCTGCACAGATTGTTTTGATTTAGGTGAGCTTGTTATATTTATTTGAAAAAGGTTTTTTTTTAAATAAATCCCAAATTCAGTTCAGATAAAATAAATAGCTCACTTTATATGAGTAGGTTTCTCCATCAACTACATTCGACGATATAGTTTCCTTATATTATGACCGAATCCAGAGAGCCAGTGGAAAATGCTCTATATTAATTGAAAACAAACATTTCAATTGTTTCTAACTAAATTTATATTTCATATTACAATATTTATTCTCCGAATTTTACAGGTAGTGTGGTTGCCTTTAACATAGTTCCAAAAAAAAGTGGAGGTTCTCAATTCGTCTACATTTTTTTGTTTGTTACCTCATAACACCGGCATTTATAAACCGATTTGGGTTTTTATTTATTTATATTCTTTCTTTACATTATTTGAAAGGATATACTTTCAGATTGGTCCCATAGAATTTTCACCAAAATCGGTTCAGTGGTTTGTCATTGAAGTAGGTTCCCCATGTTTATTTAAAAAAATATTTTATTCTGCGACTCGATAAGCCTAACCCTAGATTAAGCTCCAAGAAAAGATTTTTCTTTCAGGCTCAATAACTAAAAATATTGTTTTTGGTCAAATCATGCTAAAACTTCCGTTACAATAAGCCGTTACTTTTGATTTTTAAGAAATCTACCCAACAGATCGGCTAAATCAACAAGGGACAAAGGAGTTTCGGAGGACACTGAAAAGGGATTTTAATTAAACGGCTCTCGTCGCACTGAGCCCCACATACTTGGCGCCAAGTATTCGGAGCGAATAACTCGGCATCCAATAATATTCAGTCGCATGGGGACATGAAGAAATGTGCAGTCTTCGCCAGGATAGGACGGGAAGCAGTGCAAATATAGAGATTTTAGATATACACATAAAGAAGTTTGGTTAAATATAGATGAAGTAGTATAGAATTTTAAAGAAAGAGAATAGGTATCTTGAAAAGGTTGTAGGTACATAGTTTTGGCACACTTTTTGCAAAACGGAGAAACTCTGAAGACTAATTACCTCAGATGCAAGCGTAGATATATTGTCTTTGTAAATACAAATAAATAAATATAAATATTAAAATAATAAATATTTACACAATAGGCTAGTAAGGTATCATTCGCCACGAAAATTGACGGGCTTAATTTTAGACAAAAAAAAATGTATATTTGGGTTTGATCATCGGCGACAGAGGCTATATTAATCTTAGATTTAACAGGAAAGTTTCCACATATACTGAATAAAGCCTGATCCTATCAAATAAATAAAGCCTCACAAACGTATAGACACCCGAGACAGTTCCACAAAAACTCAAGCACAGAGGAAAGCGTAAGTTGAAACAGAGTGGAGGTGCAGCCTCTAAAGCATAATTTAAATTCCGTGACCATCCCGCTACGAAGCAATCAAACTTGCCAAATGAAAAAGTTCACAACCTCGTTACGCGTTTGTTTTCCCCCTTCGATACGATACTCCTTTATTATTTTTTATGGCTTTTCTTCGGTACGCTTCAATTTATCACCAAATGTGTAATGGTATCGAAGTGCCAATGTATTCAGGGAAAGCGTACCGTCGCCGACAAATAAGATTTATTACGTACACTCGTTCTGCATTTACAAGTAGGTTTCCTTCTACATTTATCAAAAAATCATTTAGTGTGGGGACAAATCGTTGTAGCTTGCAGTGCACACATGCCGATGCTGGGTTGGAAACGATATCGTTAAGTGCTTCTTGACATCATTCACTTCATTTGATATACATGGAAAGACCTCAGCCGATTCCTTTTCAAGTTGCGTCGACTAAGATTACTATTTTAGTGGCGTGATAACGAAAAATACATAGCCAATGACAATTTTACTTAGGACTAGCTGCTGCCCGCGGTTTCACCCGCGCGGAGATATTGGTTTTTATTTTTTTGGAACCCTAATTCATTTTTCTAAAATAAAAGTAGCCTAAGTTACACCATGTAACATCAGCTATCTGCCAGTGAAGGCCCCGTCAAAATCGGCCCAGCCGTTTCGGAGATTACCCGGAACAAACAGACAGACAGATAGACAGACAAAAATTTTAAAACTGGTTGTTTTGTTGTAGGTAACGTATATACTTTCATAATATGCATTTGGTAAAAAGCTGTTATTTTGATATTACAAACAGACACTTCAATTTTATTTATTTGTATTGTATAGATTGTTTTACAGTTTAGGCGCTTTAAAGTAACTGATATCGGATATTATATTTAAATCCAGCCAAAGGAATCTGTGATCAATAGCGAGACGTAGGTACGTATCGGACCATCAGCCTGTCCCGCTTTTATGTTGCCATCAAGAATCGCCGATGAAAAAGAAATAACACGACCTCTAGCCCCGAAAGGTTTAGTGTCAGAGGTTTTTGGGGTCTCGTAAAAAATGACACAATCAAACGGCAGCCGACAGTTCCCTTTGTACGTCATCTGCGAGCTTTTACCGAATGCTGAAATCACGGGATTGATGGGGACAGACCTGTTTTTTCGCTATCGGGAACGTTTTAACAGATGAGTGGTTGGGGGCTGGGGGATTTGCTATTGAGACTGTTTGCTTTAGAAATGTTTTTAGAAATTTTGTAAGCGGTAAGTATTGGAAGTGTTTGTTTGCCATCAGCTGTTAAAAAATGGGAAGGAGTTTTACTTCCGTTAGGTTAGTTGAACACAAGTGCAATTAGTTGACTGTAACTAATGATGCGATCAAAACTTGGAACACTCTAAGCCCCGAATGACTCAGGAGCCAAGCAAACACTAAAAAACGCCTGCAATGTATTTTTTTCACCGAAACCTCAAATGTATGTATGTATTGTAGGATTCAAAATCCAGACCAACAGATGGATGTGCGACCGCGCTACCACTGCGTAATCGAAAATCCATATCGTATAAAGTTAATTTTAGAAAGATGAAAGTGCTTTGCCGATGTTTCTACTCTTAAAGTACCCCGTAGAGTCCACAAACAAAATTAAATCCGAGTTATGTAAAGTGCTAAAATTTCCTGACGAAAGACTAGTTTAAAGATAACCGCAAAGGGCTTGTAATCCATCCAGCTGCGGAACTTTGAAAAGGTTAATTACGAATGAAATTACTAATTAAACTTTAAAGGAGCACCTCGAAACTTTTGACAAAGTAATTTGTTTTGAGTTCGAAAACGGTTTTAAAGTGGGATGACGTAAAATATGAGGAAAGGTGGTGCTGTTGCCAGAGAAACGAACAACAAACATGGTAGTGAGGACGTAGTGACGCCCCGTTGCCTTGCCGTTTTGGCCGGATACAAATGAGTTTCAGATGTACCTGTTACGGGTTATGTTGTGGCCGGACGCAAATTAATTTGGATATGCTTTGGACATTAGGATACTAACTTCGAGACATGAAATACTGTACTATCCGATCTCACAACAATGTATTGATTTTGCTATAACTAATATCCGCACTCAGCGTATCAGTGCACTGGGAATCGGCGCGAGGCGGTGGCTTAGCCAATCAGAGCGCATTATGTATAGTCAAAAATGGTGGAATTTATTTCGTGCAAACCAAACGTCACTGCGCCTCTTGAGGTTAGTATCTCGATGGCTTTCGATGATTGCGTGACATCATAAACACTGACAGCCTGTTTGGACTAACGTAGTAAAGATCTTAGCTTTAAACCAAAACAGAAAGACAAAAAAACGTCATTATATTTGAGTTTCACGACTGCTCTCTTGGAGCATATCATAGGAAAGTATTTTGAAATTTGTGAGGCAGCGAGCCGAGCAGTGAGCCTACCTTCTTGTTTCCTAGTACTAGCTGAACTTTTTTATACACTAACCTGCGTAGATAAAAATATCCAGGGAGATGACGTACTGAGATTTCCTGGACATTCAAGTCCATACTATAATACTACTCGAGTGTTTTTGTACGTTTATTGCTCCTTATTTCACGCAGCAAGAGAGTAACGGATCGACGTGATTTTTGGCATATAGTTTGTGGCCCGTAAGCCACATTCGCATGTCACATCGCATAGGCTAATTTTTATCCCGGAAAAATGCACGATTCCCGTGGGAACCCGGATGAAACCGCGAGCACAATCTAGTATACTTTTATAAATATTATTGTGAGGAATCAAGAGATTAAAAATACTAGACTTTCATTGCGAGAATATATTATTATAATAATTAAATTAATATAAATTTTTGGATAATAACGCCTGATCTATCAATTGCATTCACGTGCCAAAAAGTGACCGAATAGACAGCATAGTGGCCGGATACCCACAACATCTCTAGTCAAAACGAATTCTATAGAGGTCATTGCATTGTCGAAACCCCTGTTCATTATGGATCCATACGGCAGGTAGCGTAGAGGCCCAGGTGGTCCTATAATTGGCCCATATTCAATATGAACGGTTCCAAATAGTACCAGTTAAATGATTATGCTTAAAACCGGAATCACTGTTATTTATCGGACCAAATGTAGACTTTACGACAATTATGGGCTATTTTGAAATTACACGGCTATTATTCGAACTGATAGTTTTGTATTTAGACTGTATAATTTTGTAACCGTGACATAGAGGCATAACAAAATAGATATTGTTCTACCGTAAAGGTGAATGTATCAATTAGTAGTTTCGTAGATTACGAAATATAGAACAACTTTGATAAAATTTAATAAATAACACCCAACGATAACATATTTAGATCCTGAACCATAAATGAGATTGATCACTAGATATAAGTAGATTTTGACTTTGTCCGCAGTCTTGTTGCTTCTCGGAGGAGTTATTATAAGAGATAACTAACATTAAAGGCTCTGTAGCTAAGTTGGTAGTAACATAAAGTTTGTTATCGGGTCTTGAATGTTTGTGATGTGAATCTGTGTTTGTCCATGCCACCTGCGACACAGGGAATTTATTATTATTATTTATATTTCAGAGTACCTAAAACTGATGTCTGTGATGTCAATGACCGCAGTGCCATCCTTTGAAAATTGAGCAGTGTAAACCTAGAATAGAACTGGCTCGCGACAAGGGCTAACGACCGATTTGCAACTTGAAGATGGTACAGCTACCTGAGTACCAGAAAATGCCCTGCAGCCATACTATGATTACATCATGATGCTTCCCTTGACCAAAAGATAAGCGCGTTTTAGGATCCGAACTATTAACTTACCCATCAGCGAGCGATCTCACAACAAGTGAACCAGCAATGCTTCTAACAACGCAATGGTCTACTAAACCTTCACCACATTCTCCACTATAAATACAGTAACATAGAAGGAAGTCCGACCTTCAGACCTAAGTCGTAGTAAGCGCGAGATAGAAAAAAGTTACTTGGCTTATAACACCCTTTTGTAAAAGGTTAAAAACCGCTTGTACCTTAACTGTGAACAGGCAGACCATTAAGGGGATTCAATTGAATGGCTGTTCCCGCTAGTGTAATTACTATAGAGCAGGCCGCCCGTACAATAGCGCCGTAAGTAGGTCACGCAATTCCCACTTTGATATCTCTTCAGATCTTCTATCAATAGTTATAGATCCCTGGTGTGAGTGTAAAGCCTCGGCTTCTTGTAGTGCAGTGGCAACTTGGGTGTTGGGTTCGATTTCGAGGTTCGACTCTGAGTCTAATTTGGTAGTAACGCTGCTTGTAAAGCATGAGGACCCGGGGAGCGATCCCCAGTCGGTGCAAACTTTTTGTATTGACTTTGTTATCGGGTCTTGGATGTTTGTATTGTATAGGTTTCTGTGTGACCTACCCTGTCCAGTCCTCTCTTCGAATCATAACCCAAATGAATGTGTTAAAAAACAATCCTGCTCTGTGATAAATATTTGTATAGGTAGATGTGTATTAGTACGTATAGTTTTATAAGCACGAAGCGTTTTGATATGTAGTGCTACGAGTGGAACTCCTTGCCTGAATCTCTGTGCCACCTGGGCTGCTTCTAGGCGCGCGTGAATAGGCATCTTCTAGACAAGTCTGCCTTCACCGTCGCCCACATCGTCGCTAACCAACTTGAGATAGTGTCAAACCTTAACCTAAACTGTATTTTTAAAAAAATATCTTGTTTTAGGGTCCTTAGTAGAGCAAAGAACTTCTAAAAGATTACAAAGAATATTTTTTGTATTTTTTTAGTTTATGATTACCGCTCCAGTTTAATCAGAACAGTTCGAGCTACACACGCTTCACACCGAGAACCTGGTCTTAAAATAACTTTTTAAACGATGAATGACGATCAAGGAAACGACGGCTTGGCTCCCGTGTGACACGGTTCATGGTGGGTTACGCCATGCGATTAGACAAGTCTGTTTCAAGCATATCTTCAATTAGTTTCTCATGTTTTTAATTCGAATGAGACAGTCGTTTTACTGTCAAAGAATCCTTTTATATTTAGGTACCTACCAAAACTTTACTCAAACATACTTTTAAAGAATTAACACCGACATTTAAAAGCTTTTCTTGGAATTCAAGGCGAGAATGCCAACGCTTAATGACTTTTCAATATTTCCATGGTCTACTGCCCTCAAAATGTGGACAATACGCCTCATCGCCGTAATGTAGGTCACGATGGCACCCACGCGTCTTCAATATCGCCTCAGATCAATAACCACCAGTCAAACTGCTCCGTTATGCGGTACAAGTAGCTATATAAAAAATTCGGTGATGCAACTATAGGGCATTATCCCGTGCTTGCCTGGCTACTATGCCTTCACGTTGCTCCGACAATGATGACGGCTATGTGACTAAGTTGGTTACTACCAACATATAAAAGTATGCAGCAAAGCTACTGCTCTGCCTGCAAAACGTTGTGTGGAGTTCTCTATTCTTGGATGTTTGTGTTGTTTATCTGTCTGTGTCCCCAACTACAACGAGGTTGCCTAAAGCAAAACCTGTAAGTGTTATGTTACGTTGTAAATCTGACGTTATAAACTTTATCGGTGCGTTCCGGCAGTTACACTTGAGCCCTTTTTATTACAGGATTAACGAGTTCCAATGCCTTCGATCATATCGATATTTTACCCATGCGAGGTGGTAGTCAATAGCTAATCAATCGAAAGTTTGCATTGATCCAGTCGCTAGTCGCTCAGTACGTAATCAGTATTGTGGGCCGCCATTTGTGGAATGAAATGTGGTCGCTTCCAGAATGGAACGATGCTATTGTATGTGACGAGGTAAAAGGCTTTTCCTGGGAAACGAGGTTTCTAGAACTTTCGAGAGAATAATATTAGTTTTTGAATTCATAGCTACTTTACTTTACTTTACGCTGAGAACCTCAAAAGGCGCAAATATAGTAGTCTTGATAGCAGTTACATATTTGAGCCTTTTGGGGTTGAGACACTTGGACCGTGGGGACCTGGAGCCCATAGAATTTTTAAAGAACTTTCAGGGCGTCTGGTCGAAGCCACACGTGACCAAAATGCTGGCCTCTACTTAGGTCAAAGATTAAGCATTGCCATTCAACGTGGCAATGCGGCCAGCATTTTGGGAACGTTGCCTACTGGTAGCGGATTATTAGATTAAGATTGTAAATAAATTAGTGTGTATTTTATTTAGTTATTTTAGTTTATGTTGGTTACTTTTTCTGTTATTAAATTTTGTTTATCTTTACTTTCAATGTTATTCTAATACGCACAATATATCCATCATCCATCCCCAAGGCGTGAAGTTAGCGTCTATTTCTGTAACCTATCAATGTGTTCGTATTCACTATCTCCTTCGGTTGGGAAGCATATTATGTTCCGGTACTTAGGTTTAGATAGCACGTAGGTACCTAGGTACTACTTATATATTATAAGGGTAACTAATAACTATTAACTAACGTTAATATATAATGTATAAGCTCTTTAAGGAGTTACCCTTATATTATATACATGAATGTAAGGGTGTGAACATTTGTACAAATTAATGTCAAACTTAGAACGCACGGTTACTACCGTTGCTCCTGAACAACAATAACTGCGCCTCAGTGGATAATGTCTATACCTGTTTTGCCCGAGTAAGCAAGGCTAATTTTTAAAGCTAGGACAGCAAGCTATTATTAATAAGGTAGCATTATACCATAGTAATAGTAAACACCTCAGACACACATCATAAGCTAGTAAAGTCAGTGAAAAAGAATCTTGCGAGTCTCATAGTCAGGTCTATGAGTGTATGACTTGTACTATACAGCTATGTAACATTATCTGATCAAAACTGTCACGCCACTCACGGCACAAACCTGCAGGCTACGGCAGTCAAACGCGTAGGCAACATTAGTAACGGTCCGTTTGCAATACTGCACGACTGTCCAACTTTACAAGCACAACTCAGATAAGCGAATTGCAATTGTGCTCTTGCACAGATTTACTGTACAAATGTTGAGAATTTAATAACATATATTATACTTATTAGCGGAATGTGTTTTGGAAGATATTCTATACCTTCACCTTATAGTGGGCCACCGCATACTTTGAATGTATACATAATACATATAAGATAAAAGAGTCACATAAAAGAGTCTGATCATTAGTTAAAATATAACCATCTGAATTTTTTATTTTTTATACTATTTGATAACGACCGGTATATAAGCCCAGTAATTTCACGGGTTACTTTGCTCATCAAACCGTAACACAGCAATGCTTGCACATTACTGCTTGGCGGTAGACTTCACGAGCAAAGCAGTGGTACCAACCCAGACGGACACTCGAAACATTTCATATCAATACATTTAAGCAATCTATCCATTGCATCTACCTATTCAAATATCGTTCACCTAAAAATTTCGGTAGCAAAACAATATATTGTGTAGTTTCTATTTTTATAGCTTTTAAAACAGTCATGGTTATCACTATGAACTTGATAAAATAGATCGCTACGTCTGGCCATAATTATCATCATTCACCAGTTCGCAGTTCTTCAGTTCACCCGTGATCCTAACGCTTGCAACAGTGCCGGTAAATTTTGGAAACTCATAACAACAATATACGTGGTGAATATCCCGTTCATTGCCATTTTGCACGTAGTTTCAAAGCTGGTAATCCAACTAGTTCCCAAACAAATTTGGGCTGTCATTACGACTATCAACAGCAACTTCTCACCCTACCTGGACCCCAGTTTTAATTCGCTTTACGTATTGTACGAAACCGGCGTTAAAAGTTCTATTTCTACTTTGGTTACCTGTTCAATGTACGAGTAGAAGAGGATAAAGTCACAAGCTAATTCGAGCGACGCAAACTAACGCAGAGTTCGGCTTGTGAATTTTCTGTTGTTATTGTCAAATTGCAAGCGAAATTGCATGCGAAAGTTGAAACTTAGCGGCATTTGGCGAAAATGGCTTTTGTATGACGTAAAAAGCGGCCAAGTTCGTGTCGACCTACATATATCGAGAGCTCCGTAATTTTATGTACATAACTCGAAGTGTTCAATAAGTACTTAAAAATTTAATTGCGTTTCCACTAATCGATTAAGATTGACGATCTTTATTTTGATAATAATAAAGTTACTTATGTTTATTTCTGTTAAGATAATTTTGTATGAAGTCTTTATTACTTACATTGTTTCTAACCATAATCCAAGTTTACATTAATTAAAGTATCCTCATTCTAAATTTCTAGACTGAGACGGACGAGCTTGATGAACTTTTAATGGTTCCTGGTAACAGGGCTCCTGAAACTTACTCGACAAATTATAAATATAGATGCCATTACATCGCTGAATATATCTTCTAGACATTCAGCTTATTGCTGAGCCACGTCTATTTCAGCAACAGTTTTTATTAATTTTTAACTTTGGGCTTTTCAACACCACATCTTAATTATTTTCAATGTCATCTGATTTAAATATTGTGATAGGAACTTCCTATGTTTAGTATGAGTGCTGATTTTTTTTAATTAACGGCCCGTGTTTTCTTCCGCATGGAAATTCGCAAAGTAACCGTGCATTTGGCCGAGAAAAAAGTAGCCATCACTCTTCGGCACGCAAAGTATCTCTATGCAAATTGCCCCGTGAAAGACAACGTACTGTCACGTTAATAATATTCCGAGTAGTAGGGACAATAGGGAAGTAGGGAAAGTACTGTGCCAAGGTATACTGACCCACCCCCATTCGACCAACTCGTAACTCGATAGTTAGGCGGCCAGATACCTAATTGAAGTTTCAAATTCGTTTTTAGTTCCCAAATGTTGGTGAATCGAGTTACTGTATGTTTGTATTATAAGTTACAATGTTGCAACGTTACGGGATAGGAATTATGTATCTGTTTCAATATCTGATGACGGTGGGGGATGTTAGGCTTCAAATAACATTTAGAAATAGTGCCCGTGTTCAATGAATAGATGTTTTCTCGACTTTGTAAGGAAACAATGGGAGAAAAGACCACTTGAAGAGTGTATAATTCTGAGATGCTATGCAACCAAAAGAGATCTTCTATTAGTTTTCAACAGGTAACAGCAGCAGTAAATAGGCAGGTAGGCTGCCTTGAGTTGGTGCAAGATAGAGACATTTGGAAAGAGTTAAGGGAGTTCTTTCCACAGCAGTGGGACAATTTGTGAAGAAGAAAACAAATGGTAGAGTAATATAAAAAAGTCCTAGTTGTATGTGTGGTTATATACCTATACCTACAAGCTGGCTTACTAAGACAGCCTCACTTGCAATAGGCGCAAGAGCTCCCGTCAGTACCTAACCTATGTTGTACGAGGTGACGTAAGCCAGGCTCTAATGGTGATGGATCGCATTTCTGGCACTCGGCGCTGTTTGTTCCACGTCGGCCTTTCACCTGGGCGATAAAGCTAACGAGAGGTCATTGACCCCGTGCAGACCCTGATAAGATTCCTTTGTGTCTCAGATATTCGTATCATAAAATCAATGACATTTCAGATTTTCTTTTTCTATATTTTTGCTGTTTATATTAGGAATTCCAACGGTATTACCACAAAAAAATTAAACACACCCTAACATGTGTTAAGCCGGATTTAATTCCTAAACATGCCTTAGGCGCGTGTTTTAAATATGAGCAACCACAATAATCGTTATCTAACTCCATTCCGTTGTGACAATTCTAATCATTTTAGATGTTTATCTTTAGACACTGTCTAGCTAAATAGGGTCTAAAACTTGTTTTTTGTGCCATCACGGTAAGATTTTTTCTAACTCTGTCTACACATAGGTTTACATAGCAATAGCATTCCAAGAACTGCTAATAGCATCGTTCTTGGAATAAGAGGCTACCTACCTTCCTAGAATGTTCAAATTAAAATATTTTCCTAAGCGCTACATCGAGTAAGAAATAGGTATTACCAGTAACACAATACAGCTTTATACCTACACAGTACCATTTTCACAGTAGGTACTAGGTGGTAGGACTAACTCTTCTGCGAGTGTCCGTCTGAGTCGGTACCACCGTTTTGCTCGTGAAGTCTGCCGCCAAGCAGTAAGGTACAAGCACTACTGTGTTCCGGTTTGATGAGCAGAGTAGCCAGTGAAATTACTGGGCTTTTATGAGACTTAATACCTAATGTCTCAGGGTAGCGAGCGCACTGTAGTGCTACGCAAAACTTTGTGTTTCAAAGATCTGAGTGGCACTGCAATTGTTATGGGCCGGCGATATGCTTACCATCAGGCAAACGACCAGCTCATCTCGCTATCACATATTTAAAAAAAAAGCAAATTTCACAGGTTCCCGTTAGTATTATTAAGTAATTGGGTTCGCTCGTTATTTTGCTGGGTGTTTAATATGTAATATTGCGTTTTTGCAAGAAATACAACAGCTATATGCATAGTTACTCTTAAAAATCAATACCTTATCTAAATACAAAATTTCATTCAAATCTTTAGAGCCGTTTCCGAGATACGCAAAATTAATTCAAAAAACATGTTATACTAGAATTGCTCGTTTTAAGTTCTTAGATATATTAATTTGCAATATCACGTATACGCAAAATGCAATAAGCGGAAATAGACCCTGTGCCCTCCGTGCTGTTTTATATGTCAACCGCCACACGACCGCCACGGCGACACCACGCATGTTGTAACACAGAGTTATTTGTAAACGTTTACCCACTACATAATTTATACAACAACAAAACAAAAATCATCGTCAATTCAACAGCTACAGCTCGTAACTACCTGCAGTTACGAGATCCAAGAAACATCGATTTCTAATCCCATTCCGACGGAAACAAACAGGCAACAGGCCCTTTGGCAATCGGCGATCACCACCCACACACGCCCACGTCCGTCTACACACGCCTACGTCAAGAGTTGTGACGTAAGGGGCAGCGTAGACGCTTATCCAAACGTACGATTGCGTGTAATCTGACAAGCAAACGTACGTTTGCATAAGCGTCTACGCTACCCCTAACGCAAGGAGTTCGGAGACGGACCACCAAAACTGACAGACAATAATTGACCTACGATCGCCTTGACCATCGCCGTGATAAGGCTGCCGATTGCAGTTATCTTGGTATGAAGTGACTTCATTGTAAACTACACGTTATCTTAATTTTGCAGAAAAAACGGTCTCGTAGATAGATCGGAGATTTTGTTACTGATTGTAAAAAGATACAAAGGTCTACACACCGGCCGCCATCCGGACAACATCAATACCGCGACAGGTGCGACTGAATATAAAAAAATGCACGCACCTGTCAAATTAAAGGCAAGTTGCAAAAAAAATGGGTTAGTGTGGGAGGTGGTGTCGTTTATCTATACAAATAAATAAAATTGAAGTGTCTGTTTGTAATATTATAACATCTTATAACAGCATTATAACAGCTTTTTACCAAATGCATATGAAAGTATATATGGTACCTATAACAAAACAACCATTTTTAAAATGTTTGTCTGTCTGTTTGTTCCGGGTAATCTCCGAAACGGCTGGGCCGATTTTGACGGGACTTTCACTGGCAGATAGCTGATGTTACAAGGAGTAACTACTAAGGCTACTTTTATTTTAGAGAAAGAATTAGGGTTCCGCGCAAAAAAATAAAAACCATGAAATCCATCCAAGATCAATCCAATACCTATCTTCGCGCAGGTGAAACCGCGGGCAGCAGCTAGTAATTACTATAGAGTACTATAGACGAATCATTAAACAAAATAAAGCTGATTGGTAATACACATTAATACGCATCCTAGATACCCGTTTATACAATTTATTGTAAGAGACTTTAAATACAACATACCTTAAGTTGACATATCCAGAAATTAAATTACTGAGGCCCTTCGAAAGAGATTCGAAACTAGCGAGTTTCTTTGTTCGCAAATTGCTTGGGTTTTTGTTTGGGATCAAAATGTTATTGCAAACTATTTTCCTTAACTGGGAGTTAGTACTCACAAAATAGGCCAAATAATAATATCATCGTTTTAGCTCCTGAAATTTTGGCAGGTGGTAGCTGTCAGAATGGTTCGCAACTTCGCAGATATGTTTAATTTGAAAGATGTCTGGATATATCGAAAAAAAAAACTATTACGTTTATTATAAGTCTAGTTCAAGCAACCAATCGGAACAGTCAAGATTTAATGGATGACCGCTAGAAATATCTACAACTAAGCTTCCGTGCTCCAGATGTCAAGCAAGTTCATATCTGAAGCGTTTGAGCAGCCTAAAATATCCAACAGTCATTGACTCATTACAGTATATAAATATTATAAGGTACCACAGGTAAGTACAATTTGGGACGTCTTTTTTGTGTAATTAAATTAAACGTCAACTCAGACTCTGAAAGGCACGCTGGGCAGACTCTTAGGACAGATTGAATACGTTATGTGTGGGATAGTAAGTTTAGGTATAGGTACTTATGTTATTCTTGAATGCGTAGAGTTTATCTTTTTACAGTCTATTAATAGTTAAGAGGAAAATTAAGACTTCGTCTGCCTAATTTGGGACTGGCAACCTACGAATAACTTATTACTTGTTCGTAGCTGGCAACACTATAAATGTTGGCAACAAATTTTCAAACTGACATTCATAATTACTTAGGCAAGCAACTAGAAAATGCCCTACGACCATAAAAGAAAACTTTTTATTGTACACCAACAAACCAACATAGTATAAAAGTGAGGAAAACCTAAATAATGTACAGTACTTACCTATATACAATTGGCAGTTTTACCGCTAAATAGCGATCTGTTCCACAAACAACCTTTGGATGGAGAGGAATTAAGAAACAAAAGAAAGAATACGCATTTCGACGTTTTCCTTGGAAAGCTCACTCTTGTTGTACGCAATACCGGTCAACGAGTAGCCTTATTACATACCACTGAGCCATCGTTTCAAAGTTGCTCAACTCAATGACAACGAACAGCACAATCGAGTTAAGATTCCTCACCTGAAGAGCTTACAACAAACGCGCTAAGTTTATTTACCGTCCGCATTGAAACTTCCAAAGAAATTATCGAACAAGTTTACCTCGAAACAACAATAAAGAAAGGAAACATTACTTATTCCACGTAACGTTGCGAAATTAGCATTTATTGGAAGTTGCGGATGGTCTTTGAACGCGTACTCACGACGTCGTCGCCGGGAACAATGGGCTCTTGTGCGCTCGGTTTGCTGGGGAATACTTCATTATGTATAGTTACGGAACTTACGAATAGGGTTGGGTAATACGGGCTAGGGCATAAACTTACTAAATACCCTAAGTGAGAGACGAATCTAAATACAGTATACTCTATACTATGGACTACTGTTATAATAGTAGATACGTATGTACATACTACATTTGTCATCAACAGGGAATATTCCAGTTGGACTTCAAACTACTAGAGTTTGTATCTCAAACAAGAAGGCACTATCGGTCGCAATTCGCAGTATCTTCCTCTTCCCGCTCCTTGATTCGAGGCGGTCAATAAATTCAGGAAACGTTATAGGTATTAAATGTCAACTCTCTTTTCTAACAGACTTCCACTAAGGTATTCAAAACGAATCAATTTTTATGTATCTATAGGTAGGTACTACAGGTACTAAAAGCTGTCTATATCTGGATCGGTCAAGCCACGTTTCGGATAAGTCAAGTATACCAAAGTGTAAGTTTACCAGTTGGAGTTATATATTAGCCACACGAACCTGTTTAGGGAAACATCGAACAACTCGACGAAGTGATCCAGCAAGAGATGACAGTTTTGACTGGATGTAGTCGACCTGGACGTGCAAATTCAAATTATTATCCAGTCGTAAGTCCAAGTATTTTTCGTCTTGAGGCTGTCCCATTTAGTATTAAAGGCGAGTGTTGAGGAATAGTTTTATTTTTAGCTTTGAAAATAAGATAACAAGTTTTTTGGACGTTTACTGGGTGTCGAGATCTTCTCGAGCTTGCGAGATCATTTCGTGGATAGAGGATCCCAAGTAAAATAACATGTATCGTCTCTGCATACAGGGTAATTTCTCCATGTATCCCTTTTTCATGCATATCATTGACATAGATAAGAAAAAGCAATGGACCTAGCACAGATCCCTGCGGAATTCCATAAGTGATTGGTAGGTGGTTATTTTGCGAATTATTACACGATTGCACAAAAAAGGAGTATACTTATATTATGTGTTTAGGGGTCATGTAAGTATGTATGTATGTATGTGAGTTTCTTTATTCCACCATATAACTTGTAAATTGCCGGAACAGATTTGGATGTATGAGGTATCGTTAGAATCCTTACATCATCCCGAGTGACACTGGCTAGGGCAGTCGTCTTTTTTTGTGTAACTTTTGTTACAATGACTTGTTTTAAATAATTGAAACCTATATTTGCGAGATAAGATTCTTAAATATTTAGAGCCTTGCCAGAATACCCATAAGTTTATTTATTGGTTTTGGATGTCGCACAGTGTCGAATACCTTGTTTAGGTCAATAAACCTATACCGTGCGACATTCGTCATAAAAGCATCAGTTTTAAATGTCGTGTAACACGTCATACGGCATACTTGTAATAATTTCATCGGCTACAGGCCGTTAAGTAATGCTTGCACTTATAGGGAGAACATAACATCAAAGCTTTATCCATGATTCGCAGCTACAACCAACAAATCGTTAAAAGACGCCCACCACTCAGTAAGAATTTTGCGCGCTGCTCTGCCAGCTATCTCTATCAGATACACGTTAGTGTCAAGGGATTCAGATTCCACATGCCACTTTCCAACCAATGCCAGCCCTACACGTGCGTGGTTACCAAGCCGCCTGGAGTATTGTTCTCGCCGAGTTGTTATGTAACATGAATATTAAATAAGAGTGTACGAGCCGCGTTGTTTGATATTGCTATAATATTGAAGACAGTGGTCGGTTATTCCCGACTGTTTTTTAGGTGGCAATGAAACCTATTTTGGAACCTTAGTCAATAGAGAGACGAGTTAGAAAATGACTCGTCAATTGTGGCTAAGTTGCACAGCCTTGAATATAGCTCTGTAGTTGTGCTTTGGAATTACGCAATCTAATCCCATTTCCTTTGCATCATCAGAAGACCAAACTTACGGTTAAACACCATCATTTCACAAGGTGCGAATGGTGGTTATTCCGCCTTTATAGGCACGAAGTGTTTTGTTCAACATTTATTACGCGTACCGCTAAGTAGTGGGACTCCTTGCCTAAGTCTGTGTTCCGCGTTCGTTATAACATGGTCTGCCTCAAGGCCCGAGTAACTAGGTATCTTCTAAGCAAGCATTCTAAGCGTTTAATCGAGCTTCATCGTCGCTTACCAACACGTGAAAAAGTGGCCTAAATTATTCTGAAAAAAAAAACTATTCAAAGTAGGAAGTCACAGATAGTTGAAGATTTATTCTCGTGCGGAAATCAATCTGAATTGGTTACACGAAAACGGATAATAAAAATTTTGTGAAAGGCGGATTAGAAAGATATTGGGCCTTGAAAGAAATCTGCCAGTCTTTTTTCTTTGAGATAGTTCGAAAATTTCGAGGAAATTAGTAAAGCTAGGACGGATGATCAGCATGACTCCGCCCAATCTCGCTGCAATACGAACGATAAACAAACAAATGTTCAAAGAAAAAATATGGTGCCAAAACGAAATGGTACCAGGCATTACTTAATTAAGCATTAAGATATGCATCGGTATTTAATTTTGAGGATGCCTCTCGTCCACGTTGCCTGCCCTCAGAGCAATTGGTTTGTATTACTGATCGCGGCTGGTATTTTTATGTACGTTTTTGTTAACCTCCGACGCAAAAAAGGAGAAGTGTTATAAGTTTAACGTGTGTATCTGTGTATATGTGCTGTCTGTGGCGTCGTAGCTCTTAAATAGATGGACACATTTTGATTTAGCTGTTTTGCTTGAAAAGTGACTTGATCGAGTGTTTATGCTATTAGCTATGATTTAAAAAAATCTGTTCAGACGTTTAAAGATAATCGGCTCTTTTACTTAGGGGCTTTAAGTTTTTTAAATTTTGTCTTGTATGTTTTGGCTATAATTTAGGATCATTTCAGACAAGCCTGCTCATTTCCCTGCCAAGTGGGGTAACGCAAACTCGAGCTGATCAAGAATGTATAGCGGTATATGTCTCATAATACCTGTCGATGAATTAATGATGAGATTACTCGATACTTGAACAGGTATAGATACTATTCATTAGAAATAGTGAACAGTGACATGTAAATGGTATTGCTTACAGAGGAGTAGTATTTTAGTATATTAGGTACCTACTCAGGTTTATCGGTACATGCTTAGTACGCAAGGCCATCGCTCATTCAACTTGCCCCTCCTTCTCCACTAATATTTCTATTATCTTCTATTTCCATTTCTATATTCTTATCTTGATTGATTTGATCTTGATTTGAGACTATTATATATCACGCAGGGCTGGAACTTGCTGGTGAACCCATCAAAGTAAAGCAATTATAAAAATTCCAAGTCAAAAACTTTTTGCTGCCTCATTTGGCTATAGTTTGACTGGAAGAGTTTGCAATGAGCGATGACATTGGCCATTGTCTTAGTTTTAAAATCTTAATTTTTTTACTGTTTTAGAGTTTTTGTATTGTGGTGTTTTAAGTAACACAGATTTTTTCATCTACTAATCATCAGAAATGAAAAAGGCTTTGTTACCTGCACTTTCAAACAGTCCTAGCCTGAACAAATTATTGTGCATATTTATTTTCTGTAAAGGAAAACCTCCCTTTCATACGAGCTGAGTAACCTGACATAACTAGCCCATATACAGTTATACACTTCACATTCTGGCTCATGGAAATTTCTTCCATCTACATTAAGATTGATAGCGTAGTTTGTAGTATGATAGCAACTTACAATGATGTTTTTAAAACATTATCTGCTAAAGCTATATGCAAAGCAAAGATCAAAGTCCGAGCTTACAGCTAACAGATTGTCTCATCGATATCCGCACGGGTGTCACTTTTGCTGTTTGGCGCTCCCTCTACCGAAACACTATGCAAGACTTTTTGTTTTGAAAGAATTATCTCACAGTATTTTTATCACACATTTATTTTAAATACTAAGCCAGGAACAGTCTGTCTACAATAAAAACATGCAGATATTATTAAGTACTTTTGTAAGTTTGAATGACTCATCGTCACATGCACAAAATATTCATTAAACATGCAAAGTAAGTATCAAATTATTTTAATTAGGAATTGATTTGCATCACCCAACCACCAAATGTGATGGTAGTTTGGAATCTAAATGTTGTCATGTACAATTATTGTCCTGTTCAATGGTTGTCTGACCATCAATGAATTCTCAAATGGTTTTAGGATATCTGCCGTTTGAATACTAAAATGTAGGTGAGTCATAAGCAGATAACTGATTTCCTTCGGAGCTTACAGGATGTGGGACAAGATTTTTTTTTATTGATGGGTTCAGGGGCTTCCTTCTTCAAAGTATGTCATGTCAGTCTGGAGATGTAAACCAAGTTGCTAGCTTTTGTGTGGCTTTTGTGTTACCATCACCACTATAAAGTGGTCCCTTAAATTGATCTACCATATCTAAATTACAAAAAAAAAATTATTTCGCTCGAAAAATTATGTTTTTCTTTGGGTTATCTGGAAGATTTTAATCAAACAGTTGATATGTATATCACATCCGATGCAAGTTATTTAAATGTCAATGCAATAATTTATACCTGACACAAATAAAGTGTTTTTATGTTAAAAATTATCTCTCAAGATATATTTTACAAGTTACAAGTGAAGCTCAGTTAAATAACTTCTGAATAATTTCTCGTATTAGGTGTGCATTTTAGGTGTTGTTTAAACTATCAATTAACATTTCTCGGTTCGGTTCAAAGGTGTTAAATGGTTTTATAGTTATCAGACTCAAAGAGAAGGGAATATTGAATGGGGTGGATAAATCCAAAACATTATCTATAATTGTCTTTTGAATAAAGTCTTTTCTCTTTTCCTCAAAAGGAACTCAGGGTCATTGATCTTCTAAATAGTAATTTAATTTTCCAAATTATGGTAGTTTCCACTAGACATAACATGTAAAATTTTTGTTTCATTATCTTATGTCACTCTATGATGTTTCTGTTGCCTGAAATAAATGTATTATCATTATTAGAAAGCATTTTTATGTGTGTATTGTGATACTTGAACCTACAATGTGTAAGAATATGGATTTTGTCACTGAAATCTCAGTTTCAGTTAGACAAACATGAAAACTTCTACATTAAATTGGCTTAAGAAAAACATTCTATTACTTCAATCTTCAACCCTTTCAAGACAAAGTTCATGTTCTGCTTAGTCAATAGTAACCTTGTTTTGATACAATTTTTAATTCACAGAAACCTTACTCAAGCTTCCTTTGTGAGTAAAGAGTTGATGTAAGCATGATAATAAAACAATGATTATTTTTAAATGAATGAATCAACTGCAAAAACGGTGGTCGACACACAAGCTAGACAGGTCACCTGTGCATGTGTGCGTGCACTGTATGCATGATACTCGTCAAGCCGGTCCCGACACCTACGCGCCTCGCGCCTTCCACAAGGGCCGACGCATAAATTAACACAAGAGAACTTATGAAAGTTAAGTCTACACACTCTACGGACCTTCCCAGAAAATTCAAATTTGTTAATAAAAAAAACAAGAGTTTCTGGTGTGAATATTTTTTTCTTGTCCCTTTTATTTCGAAACATAGCGACACAATAAAAGAATATAGAATGGTTACTAGATTTAGTAATAGAACAGATAGGCGTAGATGAAGGAGATAATAACAAAAATAAATAAATGTTCGCGTAAAAATTATCTTACCTTCATTGTCGTTGTTTCCTTCGGCGCTGCACACCGAAGCCACCAAAACTCCAACGCACAAAGCGCTCAGAAATCTCACAATCATTTTAACTTATTATATTCCAGCACTGAGTTCACAGTTAGTTGAAAATAACAAATTAAACACTCGACATAATCAAAACGATGACACTCGCGCTACTCCGAGCAGCGATCGGCCTTTCGCAAATGGCGGCGGGTGACGGATGTGCTCATCGATTGCACTCGAGTCGAGCCTCGACATTTACGAAGAAAGTTTTAACAAAACTTGACATTATATTACTAAATCAGATTCCCCATTGACATGGCAATGCTGGCAACTCAGACACAAAAATGAGTGTCAGACGTCGCGTCGGAGCTTAACGACTTTAAAGCTGGCTACACACGGAGGCGCAGCTTGAAGGCTTGGACTGCAGGCCAAATCCATTCGGCTGAATCTCACGTGTGTAGCATAAACTCCCGAACAGAAGGTGCGGCTGGAGGCAGCTTTACATCGAAAGAAATATCATTCAATGGCCGTTAGGCCTGCTGAGGTCACAGGTCAAGTCGGTGAAGGTGTAGCATTCGGCGCGTCCCGCTCTCTTACAAGTGATCTTTTTTCTCGATGCTCTGATAAATCTTTGGGCTTACAATTTAGTTTACCTAATAAATGATGGTCTTACCACAAAACAATAAACACACCCTAAACCTGTGTTAAACTACGTTGAACTCCTAAACATCACCGCCCATTGTGCAACTTAGTTTGTTAAGATTTTATTTTTAAATTGTATTCCTTGTACTGAGGTGTTTCAATAAAGAGTTTATCTATCTATCTATCTATCATGTCTTAGTTTGTTAAATTGTGTTTTGTTTAAATATGAGCAACCACAAATCTTGATTTAAGTAGTGTCTAGCCGTTGTCTAACTCCATTTTATTGTGACATATCTAATCATGTTAGGCGTTCATCTTTAGACACTTTATAGCTAAACATGATTCTAAAGGTGGTTTTTTATGGTAACACGGTCAATGTCTGAAAACTTATATTTTTCTCTTTACCCAGGATGGAACGGAGAAGGTATATGCGTTTAGGGTGAGAGGTTGTTTGTTTGTTTTTTGTGTGTTTGTTTGTTAGCACATGAATGTTCCCATTTATTTCCGCAACAACGGTTTGACCGATTTAAGTACGGTTTTCTGCATAGAGTTTCTGATTCATTGGCGATGGTTCTTAGATACATGATATGGCATAAACTCGCCAGGGGACGTTGTAAAAAATATTTTTCTCTTATTATACAGCGCCCTCTGTTTTTATCTTAAAGCAACATGGATGGGAGACGACAAGCATAGGCATTCCTTTCTGTCAATGTATAAGTTCAAGTGGCCATACACAAGCCCACTACTTCAACCCCGGCTTCCAGTTTTTATGTAATAATTCCCGATGAAAGTAATTAATTGTACGTAAATACCATCCATCTATTATTATGTGCATTTATAATTTTATTCTAAGGCAAAGTACTTTCTGAGTATTTCTTACTTGGTTAAGACCAATATTTTAATCGTTTCATTTTATTGACTTATAATAGACTATTTCTGTATTACCACAAAAACACTTTTAACCTGCTTAGATAGACATTGTCTAAAGATAAATGTCTAGTCATAAGCGACAAAAATTATCAAATATGTCACAACAAAATTCAGTTAATGCAGAGAACGGTTAGACACTACTTAAATCAAGATTTGTGGTTGCTCATATTATACTCGTGACTACGGTATGTTCAGGAGTTAAACACTGTTTAACAAAGGCTTAAAGTGGGTTTAATTTTTATGTAATAAGACTGCTTAAGTAGTTAGATATCTCAAGCCGTTTCTGTGGAGTTTCCTTTCTATTCTTTTTTTACTATAGTATTGCCCTTTTGTTCCAATTTTTGTGTGTTGACTGTTGAATCTGTTCTGTACCCCTAGTACGAGTTTTAAAATTACGAAAACGATAATAGTTTTCGTGAGCTCACTAAACTAATAGTTTTCATTGTAATTGGTAGTATGAGTTAACATTTTTTGGGGCGCTGCACGTAAATGTATGGGAGGAAACGATACGAAGTGTAGTATTCGAAAACTATCAAAACTCGTACTAGGGGTACTGTTCTTGGACGGTATAACTGTTCTTTTTCACTTTGACTTTTGATTTTATTGGCATAGCGTCGCGTATGATAGGACGGGTGTTTCTAAAATTATGAAATTGCTCAGAGTTTGTTGTGACTTTTGAGATAAAAAAACTCTGATTCTAATCTAACGATGTATATTCTGTCATGTTTTGTCGTGTAGCTTTCGTTACGTTTCTAACTTCTTTTCTCTGGCTTGAGACACACTTGAGTTATAATTCGCGTGAAAAAATCTTATAGATGGTTTTCGGAACTGTCCTTGTAAACGTAGTTTAGTACGAGTGCCATTACTGTGCAGTGTGCACACATTTTTGTCATATAGCAACACCGCAGTTTCGAAAGTTCAATTTCGCATGGCGGACGTGCAGTGAACAGTGTTATTTGTTGGTGATAATTTCAATACTATCTCGTTGTGATTCCTTATGGAAAGACTAGTTCTGATGCTGTTATTCCTCTGTGGTCGTGCTCTTTTCATCCCTTAACATCAGATGATGTTAGTGTGTTCTTTTTAGTTGCATTATTGTGAACTGCATAGTGTTTTCTCGACAATGGGAAAATGTGACGAAGCTAATGTCGAAGTTAGCATGGGGGACTCGGCGTCCCCCATGAAACCTGACAATTTTACATTCACGCCGCCTCCGGAGGCCCCGGTGTTCGAGCCTACGGCTGAAGAGTTCCTAGACCCCCTGGCGTACATCAGCAAAATACGACCTATCGCCGAGAAGTCTGGTATTTGCAAGATAAAACCACCAGCAGTGAGTGCATTTCTTTGTTCCGAAAACTTGTATTTTCCAAAATTGATCAAGTAATTTACATTTTCTAACGCTAATTATCGTTTTTACGTGGTTTTCTAACCCTAAAACCGCACGCGAATTTTCGTGTGATGCAACCATATTACTTCGTATATTTCAGCAGAGCGTTATCAAAGTTTCTTTTTTACCGTTTACCTATTTTTAAAACGTGTCAGAGCACGATAAAAACTTTGGTGAAGGTATTAAATGTTGGTTATTTAGTAGGAAGTGCAATTGCATATTGAGTGTAACATTGGTTGCCATTTTGTGTAGTGCCCTCCTGCCTACGATGGTTTAGATAAAAAAAGAATCACGGCCACTTTTTGTGGTGGATAACTGTATTATCAACTGCAGCTGCTAAATTCATGATAATTTTTTGCAGAAACATGAGTTTTCCCCCTCAAATTGTATTTCTCAACCATTTCTATACAAACTTTGCATTGTCATAGCAGGATGAAAGTACTAAGTAGACCTATTTACTCACCATTTCCCCATGCAATAAGAATTTGTTATACTTTTTCTATTATTTCACCCTACTGCCAAAAATGCTCCTTTTTGGCCATATATACTGAACCTGCCCAACATCTAAGTAAATACAATGTAGGCAGGCAGAGACTTACTGTTTGCTACTGTTTATACCTATTAAACAATTATTCTCTTCTAATTACTTTCCATCCAGTATTTATTTTGGTTTTTCATTATTATTAACATTGTAAATCTTTCTGTACACTACCACATTTAAAAGCTGTTGTAAGTCTCTAATCAGCCTATGGTTGCCTGAAAGAGATCACTGCTTAGTGATAAGGCCACCTATTGTACCAATTTTTAAAAACTGTTGTGACATTTCTTAACTATGCAATAAAGTTTCATCTATATGACAATTTTCTGTAATTTGGTAATTATCACTAAAAACGGGATATTTACCATGTATATTATTGTTCTCCTGTCATCATGGTGTTTTCAACAGCGACGAAATATCAGAAACTCAAATCAAATAATGTAAATGGTAAATGTCCCGTTTCTAGTGATAATTTAGTGTTGATGACCATGACAGTTTAAAATTTATAAATTTCTACACTTGTCCAATAATGTACACAAACTTTAGTGCTCACCAACCAAAGACATTCAAATTTGATTCATGTCAGTGATCAGATCACTATTCCTGTCATTGGTTGGCTCTGCCGAGTTTGCCTAAACTATTGGACAAGTATAGAAAATTGTTGTATACACCTTGCTAGAACATTGGTAAAATATTTATTTATATCAGTTTATTTGTTTGTACAGTTATAAAATTATAGGTACTTTTATTAAAGTAAATTGTAGGGGTACTGTGAATTGTCTTATTAGATTGTAGGTTTTCCCTGTGTTGGTAAGTAAAAGGATTTACCCGAGTACATCTGAATTAAATAGGTACCTAGTTTGTATCATAAGTACATAAATATTTACCTAGATAATGTTTCAGTTGAAGTTCAAAAGTAGTCCTAAAGTTGCATTGAGTAAACATGTACTCAAGGATGTAGCTTAGATTGCACCGTAGGTAATTTGGAAGAAGAGCTTAAAAAGATGGATGAATGTTGGCAGAGATGTTTTAATGTGACCAATGCTGTTGGTCAAGGTGGGGGGGTCATCAAGTGGTCAAGTTATTGGTAAAGGAAATACATAACATAAGCGACTTGGCCCTGATGGCTTACTAAAAGGCAATTATTGGCATGCTAATAAATGCTACAAATGTATCACCTAATAGTAATAACCACTAATAGATTCTGTACCACTTCTTAAACATGCCCCCCTTGTTACATATTTACTGTTAAAGGAGTTTTCTAAAATATGCATTTTTATCAAAATTAAAATCACAGTATGAATATAGGATGAAGAAGTTGAGTAGTGAAGTTCCTTCTCAATCTTAATAATATTAAGATTGAATTGAATTAAAGCAAGCTTTTCAGGATATAATTCAATATTAATAGACTTTTCTTTTTTAACATGGGTCCCAGCAGAGTGCTCATGAAAGTTAAATGACTTGTAAGTGGCAGTACACACTCAGAATTCTTCTACTAACCTATCCTTCTTCTAATCCTATTCTTCTACTAACACATTCAAGTGAGAGTTGGTGATGTAGTATGAATGAATGTGTGTATATCACTATTTTTGCATTTCTTGTTTTGTGATTGAGTCACACCTTTTGATGCTTCCTTCTTTCTCACATAGGCATGTTGTCAGAATTGTTATGCTGCCTGGAGGCTTCAGAGGCTTCTTATTAAATAAGAGTTCACTGGTCACAAGTGACCATGGACAAAGTGAGAAAACATGTAGACACCAGTGAGACGGTGTCCCTGAGAAATCGTAGTCATAAAATACTAGATGAAGATGTAGAATTTGGAATTAGATGTAGTAGTTGGGGAGTGACCAGTTGTAGGTACATACTATGATTGAAAAGTTAATTGTTATATGGCTTTATATTTTTTCAAGCTGTATTTTCCTTGTGAGGTTAACTTTGATATTCTGTGAATTATGAGATAGTCAGAACATCTCAAGTTACACGCTGGGTAAGAAACACTAACATTAACTAAAAAAAATACACACCTTATTATTACATGTATATATGCTTGTTAACAAAAAGTTTGGTGTTTTAAACAGTTTTCACCCGGTAACATAATACAATTCAGTAAATAGACCAGACCGTAACGAAACCCCAAGGTAAGCCTTAATTCACCGTGCATAATAAAGTGACATTACATTGTACCCGAGCTTGCACTAATGATGTACTAACTAGGTGTAGGTACCTACTTAATGTCGCTGCCATTAGGAGACTGAGGAAACTAGGTTAGAGATATGGATCTTGACACAGTAAAGTGACTTGAATATTTAAAATTTGTCCAAACTATTATCAAACAAACTGTAGGAAGTTTTTTTATTCTTCACTAATTGCAGTCCACAATTTCACCAGTGTGGACATTCCCATAGGCACCATGTTTTTTCATGATGAGGTTATATGTTATGTTATATTCTCCAGCCCATTATCCAGTTATCTTTATATTGAGGATAGAGATTTGGCAACAATTTTCAACTTAGAGGTGATGGCTCATCCGACAACTAATTACAGTGCAAATGATAAAACATAAGTCTTTTTTAACATGTACTTTTCATCTTGAAAAATATGCACTTGCACTAAATTTCGGGTGGGTATGCAGGAGTAAATTTCACATGGGAGTTATAGACATATTGTACTTGGAAACTTCATACACTTGATAGTACCATTTGTTGGCAAATAGCCAGTTTCAAGTCAAACCATATAAACACTACTTTACATACCACGGCCACTTTGAAATCGATACAATTGAGTTCATATTTGCATTCATTTTAACTTTTAATCAGTTTGTTTAAAATGAAGAGAATTTATTTAGAATTTACTAGCTTTACTAGCTCTTATCACACGTAAGGAAATTAAATATTCATACTATACCAGAATTTTCATGTTTTTCCAGCTCTTATCCAATTTACATATTTGCAGGTTTTAAAATGCTGTGCATGTAATTGCAATGACTTGGCTTGTGATTGATTTAAATAAGGCAACAGCGGTGTCACTAAGACATCTTTTTGTCTGTTGCAGCACTGGCAGCCGCCTTTTGCTGTGGATGTGGACCGGCTGCGGTTCACTCCTAGGATACAGCGGCTAAATGAGCTGGAGGTAAGTTTAATCCATCACATGCGTTTTTTTTTTGTTTTTTGGTAACGAGACGAGCTTGTCGTTTGCCTGATGGTAAGCATAACGCCGGCCCATAACAATTGCGGTGCCACCCAGAACTTTGAAGCACAAAGGCCTGCGCGGCACTGCAGTGCGCTCGTTACCCTAAGTCTCATAAGCCCAGTAATTTCACTGGCTGCTCTGCTCATCAAACCGGAACACAGTAATGCTTGCACACTACTGCTTGGCGGCAGAACAACTCGAGATAGCTATTAGCTAGTTAGATTAGCATGAAGAAATGTCCTGCCACCATGCTTTACTGTTTGATTATTCGATTTACGATTTTGCGATCTTACCTGAGCCTGTTTAATTTACAGGAAAAATGTTTGTATTTTGATTATTAGTAAAAAGCGATTCTCACAATCCCAAATTGATGACCTGGAGCAAGTTACTATTGTGTTTATTATTGGTTTTAAACGGCGATCATTGCCAGCAGTTTGGAATAGAAACAAAAAACAAACACGCACACTTATACCCCTACACTAGGATTTCCTGTGTCGCAGGTGGCCTGGGCGTACAGACAACACAGACATCCATGACAAGAGCATAACTTTATACTACAAAACAGAGACTCTCAAAACAGAGAGATGTTTAATACTCACCACGCAAGGTCCCCTCCTAACTCTTGCCCTGTCTTTGCATGTTGGTTACTACTTACCATCTTAGTCAAGGGAGCCGTCAAAAATACTTACTATGTGTAAGTGAAACCTCGCCGCGCGATCTCTAGTTCACCTATAAAATTAGTTTCCAATTTCTTCTCACTTTGATGATGATTCGACTTACTTCACACTTTGAGGGGCAAACCTCTAATACATTTGCAATATGAATTGATTTTTTCATGTATTGTACTCGCTAAAATGACTCATTTCTTATGCTCAAGAGACCTTTTGTTCAAACTAATGCAGTATTGTTACTCGCGCGCTCGTATCAGCACAATCAGGGAAGTGAAATTTCAAATACCTTCCATTAACAAAATATTGTAATATAAATATGTAATGATAGTGATGTAGATAAAATTAGCACAACTAGATTGCTATCTCAAATGTTAGGATTTTAAGGTTAGAAAAAGTAAGTGAGGAAACGGCAATTAATTTAAGCACCTTTACGATCCAGTCAACGACATTCGACAAATTGAAATTTAAAAACCCCCGAGAGCTGATACATATTTTCTTGACTCATAGCTAAGAAGACTATCGATCGAACAAAAAGAAAAATTAAAGTTGGTTCATCCTTTTGGAAGCTACGATGGCACAGACCTGATTCCCTGATAACGTTAAACTTATAACACCACACTAATTGCGTCAGGGGTTAATAAAATGGGGCCTTGTGTAGACTTATGTGACATCAAGTACCTTTTTTTTGCATAATATCTACTGGGAATATTTTTTCAACAGTAGTTAATATGAAAAATGGCCGGGACTTGTCGTGATGTGTTTGAATAAGGAAGCCTTCGTCTATCTATACAGCCTTTTAGAAAAGGTCATCTGCATTGAGCAACGAATTAGAAACAGCCCCGGGCATTGACGATCGTGCATGCTGCCAGCCGCTGATTGGTCCTCCACCTTTAGCCCCCTCTCTACCCGCACCTGCAGTTGGAGGCCAATGAAAGAGACAACGTAATCAAGCTTTCCTTCCGCTGATCCCGGGTTAAGCCGAACGAGCTGGCCTCCGCTGAATGGTCCTTCGATATACCCCCTGCTACCCCGCGCCGCCGGTCAAGGCAAATAAAAGAGACAGCAACAATGACTAACCGTTCCTGCGGGGCTAAAAATGCCGCTTTGCCCGAATCATAATATGATCATACCTGTTATAATTATGATCCATTTCATAAATCGTCAATTGGTTACCTGAAGGGAATTCATAATGTGACTCCGTGCCGAATCATTTTAATAATTGACCTATTTGACAGTTTCCCGTGAAAATTCGTGAATGCTTCACAAAATAGCGAATAAATTAAGCAAGCAAGAATAGCAAATAGATTAAGTGTCAAATAAAGCAGAATCTTATGAAGTTACTCATCTACGAATTCCCTCTATTTATTTATTTATCGATATATATAAAATGGATCATAATATTGATCATATTATGATTCGGGAAAAGTGCCATTTTTAGCCCCGCTGATAGCACCAATGTTACCTGAATTGCATCAATGTCACTTTGTTATGATATCAATACAAGTAATTATGTAAAAAATATATTCTGTTATTGCGTTTACACAATGTTATAGCAACATAAAAAGCCTTGAACTAATTTTTTTTTAAATGCATCCGAGAATTTTTTACTTTGTCCATTTCCGTCCGTCGGTGTACTTAGCAGGGCTCGCGTATTGATTAACAGCCGGTATAGGTAACCTAAGCTAGATAGCTTGTGACCTAGATAGGTCACCCTGTTGCAGGATTGACAGGTCTTATTAAAATGGATGTCGGGAGATAAAACGATTTCTTTTTTAATACGATATTTTAGTTAGAATAGAGTAGTATTTATTATGTTATTGATTTATGAATTCTGAACGTAAATGCTGTACTTATTAGAATTACGAAAAATTTTTTTTTATCTGTTCACACTAAAACAACCACACAACACCACAACCTCAGTTTTCAATATTCCGTGAATGAACAACTCTTACAAAGAAAAAAGATTAAGTCTCTTTTATTATTATTATTACTTAAGTTCTTACACAGGTAGGAGGGAGCTAATATTATTAATAGTAAGGTTAGTAAGGTTGCAGCTTTTGAAAGGTTACATCATAGGCTTCGATAATATTCTACATCGATGATCATAGGTTTTATTTATTCGGGTAAGAGATGGCGCTACTGAACTCGAAAAAGTCAGTGGGGTAACTGTTTGAATAGGCACAAATAGTATAATTTATTGTATTGTTCAGTTTAAGATAAATGCAAGTATGACAGTAGGTAGTTGATTCTTACTGTAACATTAATAGGTCAATGGCAAGGTTTGCTGTTCCGATTTCAGCTGTTGTTTTCCGACGTTTGCTGGTCTAAGTTAGCAACCACTTGTGAAAGTACCCACGCTCCCTGCACTTCGTTGTGCGTGGGCGTTTTCATTCGGCAGTTCCCGTGATGATATTTAATCTGGTCGTGTATTTCCGTACTGCTGTATTGATTTACTACCTACACAGGTGACATATATTTAAGCTGGGATCTGAACCAGCTTTGATATAATTCCTAGAATAGACGGTGCGCAGCCTTGCCTGGAACAGCATTGAGAGCTACGAAGGAAAGTCAATCCGATTTTGATTGAATATTTAATTATATAGTTTCAGGAACGTATTGTGCTACGTACATGCTGCTACTAAGCTTTAAGTACTTTTAAATAAAGCACCCGGAAAAAAAGTAATCTAGTTAGATTGACCTTTGCCTTTTGTGATAAATAAGTACTGCTAAAGAGAAAAAACGCTTAGGAAAAAATATAAAATAGTGTAATTAGATGACAGTAGTCTCAAATAAGTACATTTGCCGAATAAAATATGACGATGAGAAAATCTAGACGCGAAGCTGAAACAAATCTCCGCGCACCAGAAGGAAAGAGCTAGGCTCCGTGGTAAAAGCGAGTCGGATGTATTAACGAAACAGATAGTTGCGTCATAAAATGACGATGTCATCGTTGAGGTGACTAAAACTGAAGTGTAAGGGCGAACGCGCTGATCGCTTTACACTTTATGACAATGGGAAAAGGTGGGAGGCGAAAACTGTCCGTTGCGTATCGTAGGTGTTTCCGCCCGTTGCCATCTCAATTTGTTTATTTCCGGAGAGGAGTAATGATTGACTGCTTCGAAATCCAACCTTTTTATTATCTAGGTCACAGATTGTAAATTACATTGGACGCTGAAAGCTTGCTGGAAGCGTGGAATGTGGGCGTACTCAAGGCTACAATAATTGAGGGGATGAAAGCAATGAATTTTTGTTCAATTTATTCAATTTCTACTGGTTCAATTTATACTTTAGTTTAGGATATTTTTGTAAAAATATTGATGTCGTATTTTAATGAATAGTGTTGTGTGCAATAAGACACGGAGTCAGGTTAACAACTAGTTTATTCAGTTTACCCACATTAAGTTATTTAATATTAATAATAGTTACTACCCACATCAAATAGGAGTTTCTATTACTTAATTTTATAAATCAAGCACCCCCTCTCTGCCTACTTACGGCCAATGCAGCGAATAAGGGTGGCGAGACAATAGTTATAAAACCTAATGTAAAAAGAACAGTGCTCGAAGATTAGAACCACAACATTTAGCGTCGAAATCTGAAATAGCTGTAACAAAAAGTGGTGATAAAAGTACGTCTCTAACAACATAATAAGGTTAGCTACTGGTTCCAATGGAAATATTCTTTAACGCACATCTAAAAAGTACTTGTCGTATTTTAACCTTCCTTACTTTCTACATTTTAATTACTTAGCGTCAGTTGTGAGCTTGGACTCGATACTCATTTGAATATTAGACATGTCGACGTTACGCAAATGGTAAAGAAATTAATAATTCCTAACAATAAACATACATAAGTCTTGACACTCTTGACCTCCAAACTAGTTTTAGTCTAATATTAGTGATAATTATTATGAAATATGATTGACAATTCACTTTTTTTTACAATGCCTGCTCTTGGAAAAATTGAAAACCCACTTCAATGACCTAATTTTCGGAGCGTATTATCAGATCATTACCGAAGGCTATTTCTGATGTGTTCTTCACTAATAGCCATAGATATCGAATAACGAACATAGAAAAAGTGCGCCGAGTTGTTGAATGGTCCTCCTTCTTTTGAAAGCCTATTAAAAAGTTAGAATCTTCTATAATACTACTGTCAAAAACTTGTTTCCATCTTGTTATTACAAAACTGCACAAAAAGGAGTGTAATGTTTTTAGGGTTCATGTATGTATGTTTGTATGTCTGTATGTGAGTTTCTTTATTCCATCATAACTTTTAAATGTCTTTACAGATTTGGATGTATGAGGTATGGTTAGAATCCTTGCATCCCGAGTGACACTGGCTAGGGCAGTCGTGCTTTTTATATAATGTAACTTTTGTTACAACAACTTGTTATGTTTGTTTATTAACTATTCGTGAGACCCTATAATTGGTTATCTAATTTTATGTTAGTTTTGTAAGATATTGTACAAAAGCTGTAGGTACTCATTAAAAATAAAACAAGGACTGAACATGAAGTAGGCGTGAAGTAAGTTGTACGCCCCTATCGCCCCACCCTTGCTACCCCCCACTATAATGCACTTCAAACTGTTACAGAGGTACAAATTGATGATTGAAATTGAACAGTCTGATGAAAATGTGAGTTAGGAATATGGAACGTGCAGCGACTATCAAGTTAGTGGCAGTGATTACATTAATTTGAAAAAAAAAATCTTTTAGTGAGTAAAATAAAATATGTCGTTCAAGTCCGGGCCGGAAAACACGTAGTGTGTATGGTTCCGTAGTATGTTTTTCATAAGTTGGAAAGTATTTATCGCAGGATAGTTAAAAGTTTTTGTTTTAATAAGGTCACAATACGATCCATGGGTCAACGTTCGAATCTTATAAGTTTGAACTTCGGTAAAGGAAAAGGTCGCGACGCAACCATAGCATGGTGATAAGGTATTTTTTGTGCTAACCTGGCTTATAGCCACACACGGTATGCCAAGAAGAAGAAAAACTATCCGCCATTAATTTGAAAGCCAATTTTCTTTTGCTTCATTTTTTACTTACTCCAATGAATGTTTTTTTCTCTCAGGCTATAACCCGAGTGAAGCTCAACTTCCTCGACCAAATCATTAAGTTCTGGGAGCTGCAAGGCTCCGTACTCAAAATCCCCACTGTGGAAAGGAAGCCCCTGGACCTTTATGCACTCCACAAAATCGTTAAGGAAGCAGGTACGTTAATTGATAAGTTCTCCGTATGTGCTCATAATTATTAGGAACAAAAGAAAAGAAACAGGAAAACACAAGACCAAGAGTGAATAATACTGGTCTACACCGATCCTGAAGTGATAAAGAAACTGTGCTGCGGCACTTCTTTAAATACAAGAACAGATGAAGGCCAAATTAATGTTTTTTGATAAAAAAAAGACATTCAGGGAGTTAGAGAACGCAAGGACCCAAAAGAATTTTTATGAGACTCTAAAACCCTATATTATGGCCTTATTGTTTGATAGGTATACACTACACTACATTGTTTTTAAGAAAAAAAAATACGATTCTCTTCTCTATCTATCTATACATTTGCAATGACCATATTGAGTCCGTTTTTGTAAGCGCGTCCAAGAATATGAAGGGTCAGGATAGACTGGTACATCAATAATAGTAAGCCACCTAAATCGATACACATCTGGAGGCTAATGTAAGAAATAAAATCAATCAACACTTAATATCAGTGAGATAGGCCAGAGTCTCAAAAGTGGGGATATTATCAATCGATGCTGACATTCCATAATTTTCCAGGTGGCTTCGAGGTGTGCTCAGCTGAGCGCAAATGGTCTAAGATCGCGCGGCGCATGGGCCATCCTCAGGGCAAGGGCATCGGCTCCATCCTCAAGAACCACTACGAACGGATCCTGTACCCGTATGACGTCTTCAAGAGCAATGGTGCGGTGTCGGATAATAAGGAGACTGTGAGTATAGAAACATGATAATTTTGAGGATTTGTGTTTTTTACGATTGCTGAGGTTTTTGGGATTTAAATTTAAATAACGTCGCAGGTGGCGTGACAAAGATACACAACACAAACTCCAGCTATTAAACTAGATGTAATCTTATCTGTTATTACTCAATTTTGTACCCTGTTCTTGTGAACACACTTGTAACCTAATGCACCGCGTTATCTTTTATCAGTCGGAAATTACTTCCGGTCGTGCTAATTCTTCAGCCTGAAAAGTCTGACCTGTTTTTCAGTCTAATTTTCCTAACACTGCACTGAAATTAAACTGTTTCTTTCAAATACAAGCTGCGAGAAAACAGGCAGCATCGATAGGTGGTAAGCGCCACGCCAGCGTATAACAATTGACTAAGCTGTCATAAACAAAGCTATTGCAATATTATTTTGTGGTTTGCTGATTTTCTAGCCCTTTTCAGTCAAAGAAAATTTGAATAAATATTTATGTTCTATGATTATTTTTCTACTATGATTCGAGTGTACTAGATCTTGTCCAAATGGAATACAGAATCTTCTAACGTTCGAAAGAGATAGCGACAATAATAGACGCGAGTCTAGTCACTAGTTACTGTTAAATGTAACTTTTACGAACTTTACAGAAAATTGAGGTGAAAACCGAGCAGACACCAGAAAAGCCGACAAATCCTACAACCCGGAGTCGCTCAACATCCAAATGCCCCGGGGGGCCCGCCGCCACCCCTCCCCCCGCGCGCCGCTACAAGGGTAGCGACCCCGAACCGGCTGCTGAAGGGTCGCACACCGAGGGCGCGCTGCCTGGCAACAATGATAAGGGGATGAAAACTCCTGTCAAGGAAGAACCGAACCTTGAAACCAGGCGAAGTAAGTTTTCCTCTAACTGCCTTGTATTAGACAGATATAACTTTTTGTTATTTTTATTAGTGCAGATCGAGATAGAGCTGCCGATTCCAGCTGCCTAGAGTCTTCTTCTGCTCCGGCCTGTGGCTATTCTGATTACAATCTCTTATCTGGATGTATGATTCTCCTGCACCTGGTTTGACCGGCCGTCTATGTGTCGTAAGGGATTGTATGTTGTCAATATTACAATTTCATAAAAAGGCTCTAATAATAAGTCTGCTCAACGTTAACATGAGTGAATTATTGTCGCCGTTTCTTTAGCAATCAGAACTCGAACTGCTGTTAAGTAGCCCCAAAGCCTTCTAATCTAAAGTCTTTCCAAGTGTGTTTTTATAACTTTCAACTATCATCAGGTCCTCGTGAAAATAAATGGATGTCAGCCGGTGGCAGCTGCGGCGCCCGCTCCCGCGTGACGCGCTCCACGCGCCTGCGCGAGCACCGCATGTCCAACATGACCGTGTCGGTGACGCCGGCGCCCGCGCTGCCGCTCGCCGCGCCGCCGCACCCGGACGACCCGGTATGAGAACTCACACGTGGATGACGATTTGGGATGAAACGTGTACAGATTTTGGTTAGAGGATGATGTTTCTGAACTTAGGATATGTACGGAAGGAAATCGTTGAGGATATGTGCTTGATTATTTTGTTGGATGTGTGCTACGTGAATTGAAGGGTCGTGGAGAATATTAATGGAGCTGCTTCTTTTAGACGTGACTATGTGTATTAATTTGCGTGAGGATGTGGTAAAAAGGAAAAGATTTTGGATGTCAAGATAATAAGGGGCTGCAAATTTGAAGCGAATTGGGAAGGAGTAAGATGAGTAAGAGTATGCTGTTAAAATGGGAATGCTAATTGTATTCTAGACATTTTAACTCTTTTAAAGAATTGATATTTGGAAGGAAAAATGATGAGTGTGTTTTTTTACTAGATTTATTTGCGAGACTAAATTTAATTAATGGGATAGTAATGTTTAACAGAAAATATGTAGGCCACGGATGTGCTGACGATATGGTGCTGCTGATGTAAGCTGTGACCCCAGACACTGTAAACTTGTAGTTTTTGGCTCCTATTGTTAGTTAGTAAGGGGTTTTTTATTACTACTCCACAATATTGGAGGGGTGTAAAGTGGCGTACAGCGTCGCTGAGGTGTGGGCGCATTTTTTTCAGTCGGCGGTAGTAGTTGTTAGCAGGCAAAATATAACTCATTTTAAAAATGTATTAAAATGTTTAAACTGTTATTAATAATTGGAGGCTATAGATTCAACATAACTATGTGTATAACTTTTGTGTCTAAATAAATGATTTGTATTCGTTTAATACTTTTGCTTTGTATTATGTGTGGTGGTGGTTTTAATAGTTGTATTATATTTTCTATTCTGTGAACAAATCTGATGTTTTCATCGCTTAGAAATGGATGTAAATAATTAGTGGTTTCCAAATTAAACACTTGAAAAAAAAAACACGCCACTTAAAATACACATTTTGCTTCACGAAAAACACCTTGTTGTTTCTGAAGTAGTTGATGTAAGAGAAAGGATGCATAAAATAGTGTTGCCGAGGTCGGAAAAACAAAGCAGTGCCTAAAACATTTTTAGTTCAGCTTATTTGGATGGCAATATTATTGGCAATTATTATTACTCTCTCATGTACGTTTTAGTAGCTCAACAATTATAAAAAACTGATGCTGATGCTATACAAACGCAGTGCCTAACAGTAAGACTTAAAATCTAGATGCTAGTTAGAAAGATGTCTAGCTTTTATGTTGTACGGATGCGTTAAAAGGAAATGGACAAAACAAAATCAACAACAGCGAAACCGTCAATTAGACGGCAACTCTAAGAATCACAAAACAACATTAACGGTAGTAGCGCCATCTGCATGTAGCTTTTTAAAACGTGTCATTCTAAAAGTGTTTGTTTTCTTTTACGCTTATAACCTCATGAAACAGCTCTTCAACCCTTAAAGTATTAAGGAAATATCAATACGGTGCCGTTGGTAAGTTTAAGGTTTCTGTAAGGCAGCGCCATCTACATGTAGCTTCCTGTAACCGTCCCGATTGCTTGGTTCGTAGCTGGTGGCGCGCGGTGAGCTCGGCACGGCGCTGCCGCTGCTCCCCCCGCGCGCCGCGCCCCGCGCGCCGCTGCACCCCGACGACCCGGTATGTGCTATAGCTTAAGGGTAAACAAACTTTGTGCAGCAAGATTGGCGATTTTCGGCCGTACTAAAGAATCGATTTACAGCAGTTTTGCGATTGTTGGCACGTCTATTGATTCTTCAATTTCAGTCTCTTAACTGGTCAACCAAATTTAAATTCAAATTCAAAATGCTTTATTCAAATAGGCCCCAAAGGAGCACTTATGAAAGTTAAAATAAATGAGCAATTCATGCACGTGACATTTGTATGATACATAATAAATTGAGAGAGTTTTTAGAGGTCAAACAGTTGTTTCACTACCGTCTCCGTAACTAGATTGACTGATCAATGACGTAGTTAGTTTTCGCCATCTATCGCTGCTATTTAAAAGATTGTTTACCGAAACCGGGCGTAGGTAGAAGTGCGAAGGGGACAAAGCACCGTTGTGACAGAGATAACTGCAGTGTTGCACTCAAGTAATGACGGTGAAGGGTTGGAGGAAGCGGCTGGCAGTGACTGAATGAAGAGATGAAGTTGGTCTAGTGACGGGTCGTTGTTAGAGGACGCATTATAGAGGTTGGCGATGGAGTGAAAGAGTGTTACTTGAATGAATCATCATTGTGATACTAACTATACCATTGCTTCATTATGGTACTAATTTATTGTTGTTCTCTTTTTCTGTTGTCCATTTGGAATTGGATACTTAGAGGAATTTAACTTTTACAAAACTAATTTCTCTGAGTGAATAAAGAATTTCTATAAATTAATGATTTCATCCATCAAATATCAGTCAAATTATTTATTTGTCTCCGATAAAATCTCGATTAAAAGAATTACGCTAAGTTTACGAGCGACTTTCAGTGGGAAGGCAGATATTGAAAATTGTTGTTTAAAGTTAGGTTAAGTATATAGTTTTGTAAATTTAAAAAGATCTCTTTCCGTTGTTTTCGGAAGCAAAACTTAACGTTTTTTCAAGTTCAAAGATACCCAATAGCGATGGTAACTTTGAACGGCCAAGAAAAGGTAATCTTGTCCAACTTTTTTTTTAAATTCGACATTTTAATTAATTTATTATATATTTGGTTACGAAAGAACACACATTAATCAACAAGACATAGACTGATACATTTTTATTTTGATATCTGTAAAAATCTGAGAAAAGTATTCAAAGTGACCCAAGTTGAGTGCAGCGCTGCAGAAGACAAGTTGTGAGTCGGTATCGTTCCCACAGCTGGCCAAGTACATGTGCCGCGTGTGCGGGCGCGGGGACGTGGAGGAGCAGATGCTGCTGTGCGACGGCTGTGACGACTCGTACCACACGTTCTGCCTGCTGCCGCCGCTGGCCGACGTGCCCAAGGGAGACTGGCGCTGCCCCGTCTGTTTAGCAGAAGAGGTCAGTTTGAGACGACTCGTACCACACGTTCTGCCTGCTGCCGCCGCTGGCCGACGTGCCCAAGGGAGACTGGCGCTGCCCCGTCTGTTTAGCAGAAGAGGTCAGTTTGAGACGACTCGTACCACACGTTTTGCCTGCTGCCGCCGCTGGCCGACGTGCCCAAGGGAGACTGGCGCTGCCCCGTCTGTTTAGCAGAAGAGGTCAGTTTGAGACGACTCGTACCACACGTTCTGCCTGCTGCCGCCGCTGGCCGACGTGCCCAAGGGAGACTGGCGCTGCCCCGTCTGTTTAGCAGAAGAGGTCAGTTTGAGACGACTCGTACCACACGTTCTGCCTGCTGCCGCCGCTGGCCGACGTGCCCAAGGGAGACTGGCGCTGCCCCGTCTGTTTAGCAGAAGAGGTCAGTTTGAGACGACTCGTACCACACGTTCTGCCTGCTGCCGCCGCTGGCCGACGTGCCCAAGGGAGACTGGCGCTGCCCCGTCTGTTTAGCAGAAGAGGTCAGTTTGAGACGACTCGTACCACACGTTCTGCCTGCTGCCGCCGCTGGCCGACGTGCCCAAGGGAGACTGGAGCTGCCCCGTCTGTTTAGCAGAAGAGGTCAGTTTGAGACGACTCGTACCACACGTTCTGCCTGCTGCCGCCGCTGGCCGACGTGCCCAAGGGAGACTGGCGCTGCCCCGTCTGTTTAGCAGAAGAGGTCAGTTTGAGACGACTCGTACCACACGTTCTGCCTGCTGCCGCCGCTGGCCGACGTGCCCAAGGGAGACTGGCGCTGCCCCGTCTGTTTAGCAGAAGAGGTCAGTTTGAGACGACTCGTACCACACGTTCTGCCTGCTGCCGCCGCTGGCCGACGTGCCCAAGGGAGACTGGCGCTGCCCCGTCTGTTTAGCAGAAGAGGTCAGTTTGAGACGACTCGTACCACACGTTCTGCCTGCTGCCGCCGCTGGCCGACGTGCCCAAGGGAGACTGGCGCTGCCCCGTCTGTTTAGCAGAAGAGGTCAGTTTGAGACGACTCGTACCACACGTTTTGCCTGCTGCCGCCGCTGGCCGACGTGCCCAAGGGAGACTGGAGCTGCCCCGTCTGTTTAGCAGAAGAGGTCAGGTTTCTTTATTGTTAATTGGTGGTATTGCATTACAAGGTGGTATGCCGTAGGACTAAAGACGGGTTCAGATTACTGTTTCAGGCTGTATCATGAAGAGACAGAACGATAAAGATTGCTAATTCAAACAAAGGAAAGGGACAAAACACAAGGCGCCCCGACACAACACAACACATTAGTGTGAACCTGACCATGTTAATGTATGAATTCGATATCACTCGGTCGCGCAACGACACACCCCGACACAGATAATCCGAACCCCTCTCAACTCTTCTGTGAGTTCTGTGAGAGCTCGTCTGGCGGGGTACCAACGTTTTTTCTCGTGTAGACTGCCGCTAAACAGTAACGTACACAAGCATTATTGTGTTCTGGTTTGATGGGCAAAGTAGTCAGTGAAATTACTGATCTTTTGAGACTCAATAGCTAATGAGAATAACGAGCATTTTTGTCTTATAAGATGTGTGTTCTTTAAGGTATCAAAACCAACGGAAGCGTTTGGCTTCGAGCAAGCCTCCCGGGAATACACCTTGCAGCAGTTTGGAGAGATGGCCGACCAGTTTAAATCGGACTACTTCAACATGCCTGTACATGTGAGTATTATCTTTCTATAAAACAATATTGAATAATTTTGAGACTGAACACAAAACAATACACATGTACAATAAGTACAGATGGTAAATATCTCGGTAACCGTGTCTTTGTTCGTAGTTGACATGACAGTTCAAAAAACAATGTTATAATAAATTATTAAAATGATTCTCGCTCCACATATGTCTCCAAAAAAATCTTTATGATCGTCATTTAGCCTATAGATGGCGCTTGTAAATTTCAGGTTTCAGGTTGCCGTATTTAATTTTTTTGGTTTGGTTTTATATTGATATTCATATACATATTTATTTCAAATTGGAACATTTAAGTACACTTATGAATTGTCAACACAAATTCTACATAATAAAATTATTTTAAAGTATATAATTGTTTAAAAATAATAAAATTACTAAAAATACATATTACCAAAATGTCAAAAAAAGTCAGTTTTTTTTTTTATAAAATACAAAATTATATGTCTCATAATACATTGTTAATATTAATATCCTGCCAGAAACATTTGTCATTTAGAAAATCTTTAATTGTATAATATGCTTTTTGAAGCAATACCTTTTTAACAAATAATTTAAAAGCTTTTTCATTTAATTCAGTCACGCAATTTGGTAATATATTATAGAATCTTATACAATTTACATAAAAAGATTTATTAACCTTTGCCAGTCTTGTGGCTGGAAGAACAAGTTTTTCTTTGTTTCTAGTAAAATGACCATGGCTGTTTTTTGTGTAATTGTCCAAGTATTTTCGAGCATACATAATATTAGAAAAAATGTACTGGCAAGGCATTGTCAAAATATTAATAGATTTAAAGAGTTCTCTCAATGACTCTCTGGCACCAAGTCCATAAATTGCACGAACCGCCCTTTTTTGTAAAATGAACACAGAATTTGAATCCGCTGCATTTCCCCAAAGCAAGATTCCATATGACATTATAGAATGAAAGTAAGCGAAGTAAACAAGTTTAGCTGTCTGTGTATTAGTAAATTCCCGTACTTTTTTAATTGCGAATGCAATATACTGTTTATGTAAAGCAAATCAATTTATTAAAGTTTTTCTTCTTACTTTTCTGCCCATAGATGGTGCCAACGTCGACAGTCGAAAAGGAATTCTGGCGCGTCGTGTCGTCAATTGACGAAGACGTCACAGTGGAGTACGGAGCTGATTTGCATTCCATGGACCATGGATCTGGTATGTAATGCGATATTCCTATTTATTTATTACTAGGTGCTGAATAATTAAAAACTACCTTCGAACATTTTGGAGTTTGTTTCACTACAATACATTATCCCTGTATTTATTTTACTTTTTATCCTGATTCAACACGCTAGTTCAGTCGCTAGGTATTTAATAAAGCTAAACTAATCCTTCAATTTTCTACTGTTCGGACAGCTAATGCGTTCACACGCTCAAGTAGCCCGCGAGAAACGACCTTGGCCTAACTACTGAAATCACCTCCCCATTGGCTAAATAATTTGGACCGTGTTGCTCGTAGGTTTCCCTACAAAGTCGTCTGCGCACCTGTACCCGGGCGAGCAGCAGTATGCGGAGTCCAGCTGGAACCTCAACAACCTGCCCGTGCTCGACGGCTCCGTGCTGGGACACATCAACGCGGACATCTCGGGGATGAAGGTGGGCACGTCACACACAATCATCATCCACATCATCATCATCATCATCAGCCGAAAAAGTCCGCTGCTGAACGTCAGTCTCCCCCATGAAGCGGGGGTTTTGCCATAATATAGCACGCTTCACAGGCGTCGCCGTGATCGCTGTAGAATGTAGATTATGATGTTGAGCGAGGAAAATGCTGCTGCCCCATTCCCTGCATTGGTTAAGTTGGGTAACTTTGAATACTTTACTCAGACTGTTACGGATATCAAAATAAAAATGTATCCGTCTGTCTTATTGATTAATGCGTGTTCTTTCATAACCAATTTTAGAATAATTTAATTAAAATGTCGAATTTAAACAAAAAGTTAGAGAAAATTACGTTTTATTGGCCGTTCATAATTACCATCGCTATTAGGTATTTAGGACCACGAAAACTCTTTTTATCGCCAATTTAACTGACTGGGGTAACATTAAACTCATATTTTGAATGAATAAAAAAACAGCTGTCAAATTAAATCAAATTGTCAACATTATAAAACTTGATTGACAGCTGTCAATTTTATGTCACATTTAACACTCAAAATATTAGGTCTTTCCGTTTCACGCAATTATCAATGTTTCTGATTAAAAGTATTTTGAGGAGAAAATAAAGAATCTTCAAACCCGTTTTATTCAAAGTTACAAGGAAATTCAAAGATACCCAACATCACTGTACCACATCGGACATAATATATCACCCATGATAGTATTTTATACAGATCTTTTTTGTATGTGTTTGTCAAGTAACAAGTCCCCCGTGATCCAGATCCCGTGGCTGTACGTGGGGATGTGTTTCGCGACGTTCTGCTGGCACAATGAGGACCACTGGAGCTACTCCATCAACTACCTCCACTGGGGGGAGCCCAAGACTTGGTGAGATGAATTTCAATGCCTTATCATGAAAAATAAGTAATAATAAAGTGAAACTAGTATGTAGCTAAAAAGTTTGCAGGTTCGTGACGTAAATTAGCAGCTGGTCACTCGTAGGAAACTACTTGAGTTGACAACTATTGTTACTAGATGGCGCTGTTTGTATTACATTCGCGTGTTTGACAACGGTCTGAATAGCATTACTTATGAAATCGTTGTTTTGTCTTGACTATCTGTGGTTAGATATGTAATTCTAAATTCAAATGAGTTTTATTATTATCATCATGCAATCAATAGAAAATCTAGTGGTTGGTCTGTTTGTTTAGGTCAAATCTTGCAAGCTAAATTTGACCCACATCCCGGTGTTCGATTGAGCTGAAATTTTTAATATATGTGTAAATCGGATGACAATCCAATATACGAGTAATGATGTCACGAAGCTGGTCTGATGTGTGACCGGAAGGTGGCCACAGAAATTCTGTAACGAAACGACATAACCCCATCGAGTTTGGGCTCGTTTGATTCGTATTTACAAGAACTCTGATCCTGAACGATGTCCAGGGTACTTATGGAGACGGAAGGTCACTGTTCTAGATTTAACTCGATTCTTATAACTTTTTATTTCCTGTGCTATCTTTTTAGTCTATGACCATATTTTCTACTTTGATACTCTCTTGAATTCCGTCTCATGTGCGGCATTAGGTGTCGCTCTGTAATTTATAACAATTTTTATTAATACAGTCTACAAACATTGAATCCGCGTTTATTATTGTAATCCCCCTAAAAATACAAAACAGTTACAATAAAAGCGCGTCTGGAAAAATATATTTTGCCCCAAAAAAACTTGTTTAAAAGTAACTTGTGTTCTGATGGGTTGCGGTCCCCGGCAGGTACGGCGTGCCGTCGTCCAAGGCGGAGCAGTTCGAGGCGGCCATGAAGGCGGAGGCGCCCGAGCTGTTCCAGCTGCAGCCGGACCTGCTGCACCAGCTCGTCACCATCATGAACCCCAACGTGCTCATGAAGGCCGGCGTGCCCGTCTACAGGTAACATTTACACTTATTTACTTTGTACTTTTTGGTGTTCTAAAACTACCCTAACGAAGCCAGGGCGAGTCGTTAGTAGTATATAAAAAATGTAGTATATAAAAGTGTGTTCCCGTGGATTTTACAATAAATTTCTTACATACAAATATTGCCCCAAAAATTGCTCGTGAAGTCTACCGCTAAGCAGTAATGCTTGCATTACTGTGTTCCGGTTTGATGAGCAGAGTATCCAGTGAAATTACTGGGCTTATGAGACTTAATACCTAATGTCTCAGGATAACGAGCGCACTGCAGTGCAGCGCAGGCCTTTGTGTTTCAAAGTTCTGGGTGGCACTGCAATTGTTATGGGCCGGCGTTATGCTTACTATCAGGCAAACGACCAGCTCGTCTCGTTACCAAATAAAGACGTTGTAAGGGCGTGCATTTGTAGCCTGGAACATTTGTAAGTATGAGTATGTTGTGCAGGTTGGACCAGCACGCGGGTGAGTTCGTGATTACTTTCCCGCGCGCCTACCACGCCGGGTTCAACCAGGGATACAACTTCGCTGAGGCCGTCAACTTCACGCCCGCCGACTGGGTGAGTTATTTATTACCTATATATGATATTACACTGCTGGACAAATGTCTTCGCCATTTCCTTCTAAATATCTCGATCTTCTATATCTGACTACTCTTCAAGGCATCAGATTTTGTACGCGACCAGATTTCTATTCATTCAGTTACTAAAGAAATTAAAAGCTTTGTAAGGTCTGTTCGTGTTCCTCTTGATTTGTTGACCATAAATTCATTTTTGCCTGTCCAAATTCTGTACTGTTTTTTAACTTTGATATGGAAGCAAAAGTCCACGCTAAGATTCAGTGACGAATATAAGCGTGTTCTCATACTTCCATATAACAAAATTCTATTTAATTTTGATAATGGATGGAAAAATCAATGCAAACTTGACTCCTTTTGACTCCACTACAGGTACAGAATAGATAATAGTACATATACACACACACAGCATACCTTCTCTTTGATCCATCGATACTTCCACTCATTTTTATTCGGATACAAATCTTGTATTTTTTTTTCTACTTTGTTATCTTGTACCTATATCTCCAGCTGAAGATGGGCCGCGAGTGCATCGCGCACTACTCCACGCTGCGCCGCTACTGCGTGTTCTCGCACGACGAGCTGGTCTGCAAGATGGCGCTGGAGGCGGACTCCTTGAGCCTCACGGTGGCGCTGGCGGCCTACCGGGACATGAGGACCATGCTGCACGACGAGAGGAAGCTCAGGAAGGCGCTCTTGGACTGGGTGAGGATTATTTTTAATTGTTATCAGGTTTAAAAAATAATATCGCCACAGTAACACCCTTTGAGATAATAGGTCGGGGAAAAAGTTCCTTCGCATTTTTTAAGAAAATTCAAAACATTTTTTAATATATTAGGTTGGGGAAAAAGTCTTTTCGCATTATAGTATGTATGAACTTGTAATAAAATCTCTTTGGCTATAGTATTTGTATATGGCTGGTTTTGGTATCATATGAAAGTTTAAATTTTAAAGAACATAATTCCAAATTCAAATTAGGAAAATGTGTGATTTTCATTTGTTTTTCGTACTGTCAAAATGAGTGAATCTAATGAAGAAATTCGATACATTTTAAAATTTTACTACAAAAAAGGTAAAAATGCAACGCAAGCCGCGAAAAAAATTTGCGATGTTTATGGACCTAGTGCAGTGTCTCTGAGAGTAGCACAAATGTGGTTTAAGCGTTTTCAATCCGGAAATTTTGATTTCAAAGATGCACGTCGCTCTGGTCGCCCTATTACGGATAAAATGAATGCCATTTTTGAAAAAGTGGAACAAGATCGGCATATCAGTAGTTACGACGTAGCTGAAGAACTGGGAATTGACCACAAAACAGTTTTGGCGCATTTGAAAAAAACTGGGTACACAAAAAAGCTCGATATTTGGGTACCTCACGAGCTCACTGAAAGAAACCTAATGAATTGCTAATGAACCGTGTACTCATTTGTGATTCTTTACTACGACATAATGAAACCGAACCATTTTTGAAGAAGCAGATAACTGGTGATGAAAAGTGAATCACGTACGACAAGAACGTGCGAAAAAGGTCGTGGTCAAAGACCGGTCAGGCTTCACAGACTGTGGCGAAACCCGGGTTAACTCGCAACAAGGTGATGCTGTGTGTGTGGTGGGATTGGAAGGGCATTATTCATTATGAGCTGTTACCACCAGGCAGGACCATCGATTCTGAACTCTACTGCGAACAACTGATGAGATTAAAGCAAGAAGTTGAGAGAAAGCGGCCGGAATTAATCAACAGAAGGGGTGTGGTTTTCATTTCATGGTTTTTCATGATACCGCTAGACCTCACACATCTTTAGCCACTCAGAAAAAATTAAGAGAGTTTGGCTGGGAGGTGTTAATGCATCCGCCGTATAGTCCTGACCTTGCACCTTCAGATTTCCACCTGTTTCGGTCTCTTCAGAATTCTTTAGGCAGTGTCAGGTTAACATCACGAGAGGACTGCCAAAACCACTTGTCGCGGTATTTTGATCAGAAGTCCCAAAATTTATATAGCAATGGGATCATGTCCCTACCTACAAGATGGCAAAAAGTTATCGAACAAAATGGTACCTACATACTTTAGTTAAATGTAAATAAACTATAAAAAAAAATGTTTTGAATTTTCTTAAAAAATGCGAAGGAACTTTTTCCCCGACCTATTAGTTTATTTACATTTAACTAAAGTATGTAGGTACCATTTTGTTCGATAACTTTTTGCCATCTTGTAGGTAGGGACATGATCCCATTGCTATATAAATTTTGGGACTTCTGATCAAAATACCGCGACAAGTGGTTTTGGCAGTCCTCTCGTGATGTTAACCTGACACTGCCTAAAGAATTCTGAAGAGACCGAAACAGGTGGAAATCTGAAGGTGCAAGGTCAGGACTATACGGCGGAAGCATTAACACCTCCCAGCCAAACTCTCTTAATTTTTTCTGAGTGGCTAAAGATGTGTGAGGTCTAGCGTTATCATGAAAAACCATGAAAATGAAAACCACACCCCTTCTGTTGATTAATTCCGGCCGCTTTCTCTCAACTTCTTGCTTTAATCTCATCAGTTGTTCGCAGTAGAGTTCAGAATCGATGGTCCTGCCTGGTGGTAACAGCTCATAATGAATAATGGCTTTCCAATCCCACCACACACACAGCATCACCTTGTTGCGAGTTAACCCGGGTTTCGCCACAGTCTGTGAAGCCTGACCGGTCTTTGACCACGACCTTTTTCGCACGTTCTTGTCGTACGTGATTCACTTTTCATCACCAGTTATCAGCTTCTTCAAAAATGGTTCGGTTTCATTACGTTGTAGTAAAGAATCACAAATGAGTACACGGTTCATTAGGTTTCTTTCAGTGAGCTCGTGAGGTACCCAAATATCGAGCTTTTTTGTGTACCCAGTTTTTTTCAAATGCGCCAAAACTGTTTTGTGGTCAATTCCCAGTTCTTCAGCTACTTCGTAACTACTGATATGCCGATCTTGTTCCACTTTTTCAAAAATGGCATCCATTTTATCCGTAATAGGGCGACCAGAGCGACGTGCATCTTTGAAATCAAAATTTCCGGATTGAAAACGCTTAAACCAAATTTGTGCTACTGTCACAGACACTGCACTAGGTCCATAAACATCGCAAATTTTTTTCGCGGCTTGCGTTGCATTTTTACCTTTTTTGTAGTAAAATTTTAAAATGTATCGAATTTCTTCATTAGATTCACTCATTTTGACAGTACGAAAAACAAATGAAAATCACACATTTTCCTAATTTGAATTTGGAATTATGTTCTTTAAAATTTAAACTTTCATATGATACCAAAACCAGCCAGATACAAATAGTATAGCCAAAGAGATTTTATTACAAGTTCATACATACTATAATGCGAAAAGACTTTTTCCCCAACCTAATATACCCTACTCATGAAAAAAATAGAATCGTATAAATCGATTGACAATTGGCGGAGTAATCGAGTAACATTGCCACAACAAAATACAGACGAATTGAGAAACCTCAATTGGGAAACGTACCCAGCATGGTAGCGGCATTGCCTCGTTGAACCGCAATGCTGGGCCGTTAAATAGTCATCGTCAAATAGATGACTATTTGACGATGTGGTCGAAAGTGGTAAATATGCCAATGTAGAATGGATCTGTTCGGAACACATTGTGCACAGATCTTGAAAGGATTGCGAGAATTTTCGTATAGCTATGGTTGCATTCTGGATTCGAACATTCGACCAGCGAAGTTTTTGTCATCTTATTAATAAAAACAGAGTGCATACTGACAAGAGTTTTCCACAATTGTAACAAACATAATACAAAAGTGTACAATCTATTTGTGAAAACTTATAAGTTATAACTAGCCTTGCCATTGCTTTACTATGAGATAATTCTTCGTATATCTGTAAGTTTTCCTTTGAAAACGAAACAAGCGGTGTAACTCTTCCAGGGCGTGACAGAAGCGGAGCGCGAAGCGTTCGAGCTTCTGCCGGACGACGAGCGGCAGTGCCACTTCTGTAAAACGACCTGCTTCCTGTCGTGCGTCACGTGTAGCTGCACGGCCACCGTGGCCTGCCTGCGGCACTACGCGCGCCTGTGCGACTGCGCGCCCAGGCAACACAAGCTCAGGTACTGTGCACTGGGCCACTGCACCAGGCCCTCCCGGAGGACACGGGGATCAACCGCGCCCCCGGCTCCGTGCTCCGTGGACCACCCTCACGCCCCCAGCTGCCACGGCGCTAAATGGTGGCGATACTGTACTAACTCAAATAGAGAGGTTACTTTTTGTGTTGTGCCACAGTTTCGAGTGGACAGAAAATATGTCGTTGTCAAAATATTTGATTTGAGAGTATTTTCTTTTGTGTATAGTGGAGGGAAAATTTACTTTTTTATCACTTACTAGTATTCGCCGCGGCTTCAACTGCGTGGTATTTATCTTTATAATCTGTTATTCCTGAGAACCTAAACTATCTGTATTACAAATTTTATACACATTGAGATACTTGGTGACAAACATTAATACATACACTTTTGCATTTACAATATAAGTAATTAATTAGTAGAATAGGATTGTCATGTGGCCTGGAATTTGTAATCTGACTATGATATAAGTCATCATTAATATTTCTTTGAATGTTCTACATTATTTATTGTGGAAAGATTCCACTAAGCGCACACTCGTTTGGCTTATTCTATGAATGCAAAACGTTTTCAGATACCGCTACACTCTGGACGAGCTGCCGGCGATGCTGGAGAAGCTGAAGAAGAAGTCGGAGCTGTTCCGCGAGTGGGCCGAGGCCGTGCAGGCCGCACTGGACCCCGACACGCCCAAGACGTGCGACCTGGACGGGCTGCGGCAGCATCTGCGCCGCGCCCATGACCTCAAGGTAAGCAAATAAAGTGTCACGTAAAAAAATGGGTTTGTTTTAGTGCTATTTGGTAACAAGACGAGCTGGTCGTTTGCCATAACAATTGCAGTGCCAGTCAGAACTTTGAAACACAAAGTCCTGCGCGGCACTGCAGTGCGCTCGTTACCCTGAGGCATTAGGTATTAAGTCTCATAAGCCCACTAATTTTACTGGCTACTCTGCTCATCAAATCTCTCATCACAGTAATGTTATCATCATGTCATCATCTGCTCATCAAATCTCTCATCACAGTAAGGTTTTTTTTTTTTTTTTCGCTAACACTCATACCCCTGCACTAGGATTCCCTGTGTCGCAGGTGGCATGGACACACACAGATACACATCACAAACATCCAAGACCCGAGAACAAACTTTGTGTTTACACAACATCTGCCCCGGCCGGGAATCGAACCCGGGACCCCTCGCTTTGCAGGCAGGGTTACTACCAACTTAGCTACGGAGCCGTCAATTATCATCGTGTCATCATCTGCTCATCACAGTAATGTTCGCATACTACTGCTTGGCGGCAGACTTCACTCACAAAGCGGTGGTAACAACCCAGACGGACACTTACAAAAGAGTTAGTCCTACCACTAACAAAAAATGAGTTTCGCTCCTACATTCATTACGTATAACTAAGGAGTGGAACTCCTTGCCCGAGTCTGTGTTTCACGATCGGCCATAATCTAAGACTGTTCAAGTCACGAGTGAACTCACCGCACGTCACTCACCAGCAGGGGTGAGATAGCGGTCGTGCCGTAAGCCTAGATAAAAACAACGAATGTTCCCCCACAGATGCAGAAGACGGAGATCGTGCGCGCGCTGGAGACGGCCGTGGAGGACGCGGAGAAGTGCGCGTCCGTCATACAGCAGCTGGACCTCAACAAGATGCGCACGCGCACGCGCCACCACGACCCCAAGTACCGCCTCACCATACACGAGCTCACGCTCTTCGCCGCAGAGATCGACGGGCTGGCCTGCGTGCTGCCGGAAGGTAACACGCTACTGATCATTAATCGATATCGGAAACAAGAATTTAGCTAAAAGCCGTGACCCTCCTAAGAAAAAAAAATTAAAACTAAGAGTAGAACATATTCTATAGAAATCTCTACATTATATCTGAGTTTCCAATTATTTGGCCCGGCAACTGCATTCAACTCGATGATTAAATCGTTTTTTGTGACACGTAATAAATTAGTATAATTATTGTTTTTTTCATTCTCCCCATCCTTTAACGACAGACCCTTTCATCAATTTAAATACAAACTATTGTCATGTGTAAGGACGAGATCAGCTTATTATCGAAGAAACACAAAATTCAATAACATAATTATTTCACGTGTGTGATATTTACCATCCCACACTCGATCATCACCGTATAATATCACGTAGATTCGAATCACAACTATGAAAAATGTAATGAGACTAATGAGTATATCTGTGTACCCAGGTTCAGCGGTGAAAGAAGTGCTGCGACAAACGTCAGAGTTTGAAAACCGCGCCAGCGACCTCCTCAACAAAGACCTGGACACTGTGGACTCCGCTTACGTCAGGGAGATTGAAGAAGTAAGGCCTGTTTACTTACATTTTAACATCAAATATTATCGCTGCCAACAAGGTTTGAGCTGCACCCTGCTTATAAGGAAAGAAAACGTGCAGCAAAATAAAATTCGTCGTCTATATTGTTTGCTGTAAGAGCGTTTGTGTGGAGACCAGAAAGATGCAAAAGATTTTCTGTAACCAAGATTTCAACTGTAAATATATATTGAACAATGCTGGCCGAATTTGTGAACAAGAAACGGATGGAATTTTTCAGACCTGACAAAATAATCCACTTCCTTGTAGGTATACTTAGATTATAATTAGCTTGCTGTGCGTTTTGGCATCGCTGTAAGCGCTGCAAGCAACTGATTTAAAATGAATAAATAAATAAATGGAGTGTAATTTTAATGGCCCTGAATTTAGTTGTCTATAATTTGTCAAAGATGAAAGGTATTTCGCAAATAGAACTAAATTTCTGTCCTGACCTGTCAAACAATTTCTAATGTATTTTATTGGAACTGCAACTAACATTAGGTTATGTTTGTGACGACAGAATCCAAACCAATGTGTTTCTTACCTGTTTACAACGAAAATTTGAACCAAAATGTTTTAATATTTGGCAGGTATGTAGGCCTGAATATGCCAAACGACGACATAATGTAATTGATAGTCTCTTATTTGGCTTTATTTTCTCGTGCACAGACCGTCGAGCTGGGATCCCGCCTCTGCATCGTTCTCCCTCAATTAACGCCGCTCCAGGCTCGCCTCGCGCAAGTGAAGTTTATAGAAGAAGTGCAGAACTATAAGGAAGACTGCTCCACCCTCACCCCAGAGGTCATCGACCGCCTCGTGAAGGACGCGGGGACCGTGGTCCCACACCACAAGATAGAACTGGAGAGGTCAATATTGTACAAATTGAAAGGTGAGTCAAATAGTTCAAGATGACTTCCAGTTGAACTTGAAAGTTTCCAGTATCAATTAAGAATTTAATGCAACCTTATTGGTAAGAAGTGCCCAAGGGATTTCACACAATGAATTCACAATACGATGTATGCGGTGCCAATACAGTGGATTAATAAAGAAAACAATATTTGTAAGCTTTGGAACATGACACCTAAAATGCATGCAGTAGATTTTGTCAACTGCGCTATATTTCTTATCTGGAAAATAGGCTGACAAAACTATACACAGGCAAACTTTTCAACCGGGTATGGAATTCCAATTCTATATTAGTCCTGAATAAATTATGCGACTTCCTTAACATTTTTTCTTCAACAGCACAAGTCGACGACTGGGAAGAGCGAGCTCGCGCCGTGCTAATAGAGACAAACAAAAACACTCGCACCAGCGAGTCAGACCCCCAGTACAGCACGCTCACAGAACTAGACGCGTTACTGGCCGACGGAGACGACATCGACGCCGCGCTGCCGTCCTACCACGCGCTGCAGACCGCCGTCACGCACGCGCGGGACTGGCTGGCGAAGGTAACTAACAACAGCGCCATCTAGCGACCGCCAGCCGACGGAGACGACATCGACGCCGCGCTGCCGTCCTACCACGCGCTGCAGACCGCCGTCACGCACGCGCGGGACTGGCTGGCAAAGGTAACTAACAACAGCGCCATCTAGCGACCGCCAGCCGACGGAGACGACATCGACGCCGCGCTGCCGTCCTACCACGCGCTGCAGACCGCCGTCACGCACGCGCGGGACTGGCTGGCGAAGGTAACTAACAACAGCGCCATCTAGCGACCGCCAGCCGACGGAGACGACATCGACGCCGCGCTGCAGACCGCCGTCACGCACGCGCGGGACTGGCTGGCGAAGGTAACTAACAACAGCGCCATCTAGCGACCGCCAGCCGACGGAGACGACATCGACGCCGCGCTGCAGACCGCCGTCACGCACGCGCGGGACTGGCTGGCGAAGGTAACTAACAACAGCGCCATCTAGCGACCGCCGGCCGACGGAGACGACATCGACGCCGCGCTGCAGACCGCCGTCACGCACGCGCGGGACTGGCTGGCGAAGGTAACTAACAACAGCGCCATGCCACAACGAGGCACTGAAGACGCTCTCTATGACTTGGTAGATTATATAAGAGACGAAATGAAGAAGAAGAAGATCGTCCTTGTAATCTCCCTGGACATAGAGGGGGCCTTCGACAACGCGTGGTGGCCCGCTCTTAAGCATCAATTGAAGGCGAAAAGGTGTCCGAAAAACCTTTTCTTGCTAGTAGACTCATACCTCAGCGATCGGAAGATCCGGGTCAACTATGCCAGGGCAACATATGAGAAGGAGACAACAAAGGGTTGCGTTCAAGGATCCATCGGAGGACCAACCTTTTGGAACGTCATTCTAGACTCGCTGTTGCATAAACTGGCAAGAGAAGAGGTCTACTGCCAAGCTTTCGCTGACGATGTAGTTCTTGTGTTTTCAGACCAGTCCACCGTTTACTTAGAGCAAAAAGTGAACACCACCCTCGACATGGTGGTGGATTGGGGAAATTGTAACAAGCTTAACTTCGCCCCGCACAAGACAAATGCGATGCTGCTGACAAGGAAGCGTAAATACGATGTCCCCAATCTCCATATGTCGGGTATGAGACTAAACCTTGTCGAAGAAATGAAGCTCTTAGGCCTGGTGATAGACCACAAACTCACCTTCAAATCGCACGTATCCGCCTCATGCAAAAAAGCTGCGGACATATACAAACAACTGGCGCGAGCAGCAAAGGTGACATGGGGTCTGAACGGTGAGATCATAAGAACTATATACGTCGCAGTAGTGGAGCCTATCATGACGTACGCCTCGTGTGCATGGTCCCAAGCGGTAGAGCTGCAAATAAATCAAAAGCAGCTGAACACGCTCCAAAGAGGATTCGCACAAAAGATCTGTAAGGCATACCGCACTGTTTCGCTGACCTCCGCACTTGTACTATCTGGAACCCTCCCACTCGATCTGAGAATACAGGAGACGGCCAGTCTGTACAGAGCTAAAAAAAACCTCTCCGAAGACTACCTTCCAGCAGAAAAGGAACTCGAGAACAATGTGAGATACCTCGACCAGCCTCACCCATCCACATCTGTTGCGATGGGATACGAGCTCCTGGAGAACGCAGATCCTGCAACTCTAGACTCCCACCAAGTTACCGGTCCCCAAATATATACGGACGGCAGCAAAATAGAGGACAAAGTAGGTGCTGCCGCAACTTGGTGGGAGGGAGGTAAAGAGTCTAATTACTCCACCTTTAGTCTTCATCCCTCGTGCACGGTCTTCCAGTCAGAACTTTATGCGCTTTACAGGGCCACTCAAATGGTGAAATCTAGCAGGGAACAAGTAGTTAACATACTGAGCGACTCTAGATCCTCGCTCGATTTGCTAAAAAAACCCAGAGTAAGCCATCCCTTAGCAAAAGCCATTAAGGAAAATATTGGAGAGATTCGAGCAGAAGGGAGGGAGGTTCGGCTGTTCTGGTTGAGGGCACACGTGGGTACAGCCGGGAATGAGCGAGCGGATGAGCTCGCGAAAGCGGCAGCACTCAGCAACACTGCCCACGACTATGACAAGATCCCCCTGTCTTATGTCAAAAGAAAGATCAGAGAGGAATCGGTCCGCAAATGGCAGGACCGATACGATACTTCCAGCACTGGCGCAATAACAAGAAAGCTCCTCCCGGATGTCGACAAGGCATACCGGACAGTGAGGGCAACTAAGTTTTCGCCGCTTGTGGTGCAAGCTTTGACAGGACACGGAGGAATAGCCGAGTATCTGTATAGATTTAAACTCAAAGACAGCCCCGGATGCGAATGTGATGCCGATGTCAGTGAAACGGTTTGGCATATAATCCTCGAATGTCCGCGCTTCCTGGCAGCTCGAAATGACCTAGAAACGAAAATTGACCAGAACCTAGAACTGACCAATCTCAATAAAATCCTTGCTGACACTGAGAGTAGACCTTTTTTCCTGAGCTACGTGGAGAACATCTTCCGCATAGCAACTCGGAGAAACAGTACTCTTGCTGACCCACAACACCCACCCAATCCCTCTACTTTACCCCCAACCCAACCATTAACAAGCGCAACACTACAGCTGACCCAACAAATACTCGCCCCGCGTCGCAGCGCGATACATCACCTCTTGGCGTGCGGAGAGAGGGGCAATCCAGGTGTTAGACTTCGAAGCGTAGCACTCTTCATGGACGACTGCACTGAGAGACTCGGCATAAGCTTCTGCAATGCGGGGGTACGGAAACATGTTGCAATATCACCAGGCTTAGCCTCTCTGCTGAACGGAAGCACCACCCGAATGAGCATGAAACGTAAAACATATAACGCATTACCTGTAACGGAAATAGGAGACCACCGATGTCGATTAGTGCGATTCAGAAACAAGACGATCGCACTATTCGAATGGGGTGAGAAGACTCCTTTTGCTCAGGCAAGCTCAGTGCTCACAAAACTCGGAGAGGCTGAACCAGGTACGGTCAACACACCCCGCAAATTGAGCGTAGACGCAATGATAGTCGAGTATGAAAAAGGCGAAGTCGCTGACCACATCTGCTGCATTAAAGCCTCTGCAAATCATGAGGTGGTCGTGTACGAGAACAGAGGGGAAGACTTGAGCTTCCTCAAAGTACCGAAACACGACACAGCGGCGATGAACTCGACTACTCAGAGTGGCTCAGAACGCTTACAACAGAAAGTAGCAGTTGAGAAAGCCTCAGAACAGCAAAGAGGCATTCATGAAGAGAGGAACCGGGAAAGGAGATTCAGGGGTTTTCTGAACGTAATCAGCATAGCGACACAGGGAACGAGATCACGAAATATTCAACCACTGGAAAGACAGGCAGCCGCTTTGGTTGAGTTTTTGAGGAATCCCTCCTCTGGTCCTAAACAGCCCCAAGACACCCGGACGAGAGCTGACATGGGAGAGGTCAGTCCACCCAATCTCAGACCAGCGTCGACGCCCTTAGACCACGCAATCAACGCTTTTCTTGAGTTTCAGGCTATCATAAGAGCAACCAAGGAGGTTAATCTTATCACCTGCCGGAACATCATGAAGTCCTTCCAGCAGAAGGACTGCATGTTGAAGACTAGACTCGAGGAGGCGGAAGCGGCCATATACAATAATGACACTTCCCAGCTCATAATGGGAACAATGACAGGACAGTATATGGCTGGATACAATGCAACAAGTGGCTTTGTGGCTCTGGACGAGGTAGAGCTGAAACGGACAGGACGACTACGCTTTAACGTCCATTCAAATGATCCAATAGTAGTTACAGCCCGGTGTACGAAGATAATGCTGGATGACAAGATCTTGAAGATGGCCGATGTCATCTCAAAGACGCTTGATTCTGCACCAGCATTGGAAAACTGGGCAGTACCGGAAATCAATTGGGTAAATGGGGTTCCTGGATGCGGCAAAACAACATGGCTGGTTGGGAACTTCGACGTAGACAATGATGTAATAGTCACCACTACAACTGAGGCAGCTAAAGATCTAAGAGAGAAGCTCGCACACCGCATTGGAGACGCTGTAAAAACCAAGGTGCGGACTATGGCCTCAATTTTAGTAAATGGGTTTAAGGAGCCGGACAAATGCAACCGTTTAATGGTTGATGAGGCTCTTATGAACCACTTTGGGGCCATAGTCATGGCGACTCGACTGTCAGGTGCTAATAAAGTTGTCCTCGTCGGAGATCTCAACCAATTGCCTTATATCGACAGAGAAAACCTGTTCGAGCTAAGGTACAATCGCCCAAGCCTGGTTGCAACCATCAGCCAGGAGTTGTTGTGCACACATCGGAATCCAATGGATGTAGCGTACGCCCTTAGTGAGATATACTCCGGTATATACTCCTCAAGACCTCAGGTGCGCTCCCTGAAGCTAAATATGTATAAGGATGCCCAAATACCCATCTCTCTTCCAAACACCCTGTTTCTGGTTAACACCCAGGAAGAAAAGGAATCCCTGACCAGCAAGGGATACGGAAGTGGTGAAGGGTCACGCATTCTAACTATACACGAAGCTCAGGGACTTACTTACGAGTCGGTTATCGTCCTTCAAACAAGATCGAAAAAGTTACAGCTTCACGATAGCGTTCCACACGCAGTAGTAGCAGTATCACGACACACTGTCAGCTGTGTTTATTACACCGATGACAGTGATGACGCGATAGGCAGATTTGTGAAGCGGGCTATGATTGCGACACCACAGATGATCGTGGACTACAACCTCCGAAAAGCCATACAACACCGTAATGAAGAAGTGGTTGAAGCGCTTATGAGGTTAGGAAATGCGGGATCCACGGCCGATAATCCCCAGTCACCGATCACCCTGCAATCCCCTAGTATATAGGTACCTATGTATATAAAACTATGTTCATTTATGTAAGCAACTGGAGTTGTCATGCTCACGAAAAGGATTCTGCTCGCGGCGGCATCGTGTGGCGGGTCGCCCTCTTCCCTCGGTAATGGTTGAGGAGAGCGATGGCTGGCACATGGGTCATACTCGTGAACGGGTGCCGCTTGTGGTGTCTGGTCAACTCCAATTGTAATCCTTCTGTTGTCTTGTAATTTAGTTCTATTTTAATTTAGTTTAAGACCATAGTTCCCGTCGTGATGTTTTTTCTTTATATCGTTTATTTCTATTAATATATGACCTAATCTTATAAGGGTATGGACCACGTGTCCATAGAGTGTAATGTACTAAAATAAAAAAAAAAAAAAAAAAAAAAACAACAGCGCCATCTAGCGACCGCCGGCCGACGGAGACGACATCGACGCCGCGCTGCAGACCCACCATCGATCCCTCAGAATCTTAACGCAACAATGTAACTGGTTTCAAAGAGGATGTAGGTGTTAATGTTGTCGTTAATAATGAGAGGTTCGTTTCTGTTTACACAGGTGGAAGAAATGCAAGCCGCAGACCTGTACCCCTACCTGCACAGCGTGGAGGCGCTGGTGCGGCGCGCGCAGCACATCCCGCTCGCTATCTACGAGAAGGACCAGCTCGCCGCCGCGCTGCACTCCGCAAGGGAGTGGAAGCAAGGCGCCGCCAACATGTTCCTCAAGCAGGTAGGCCGCTCTCTTTGGAAGGACCAGCTCCGGTCAATGCACTCTGTACCCAGTTGAGGTTTTACCTCATAGTTTTGGTGTCATATGTCATATATTTCTACTAGATACTACATCATTTATTTCACTGTTCTAATCACTGAAATATGTAATGTATGCAGGTAATTTTTTTATCAGGGCATAAAATAATTAAATTTTAGTTTTTAATTGTATGCTATGAATTTTTATATTTGAAATTAATAATTTTTTTATATATATTAAATGGCTAAATCCGAAAATACAACCTGCGGTGTGAGTGAGTTTAAATTGGTATGTTATACCGAAAGGGGTTCAATCTACTCCCGGAGGTAAACAACATTTGTGTTACGAGTTTTTGAGATTCGAACTTTTTCATTGAGGAAAATGCATTTAAAGTTTACGTCACAATTCTACTACAGAGCTTCCGGGCAGCCTAGATCAGCTTATTCACTTGAACTGTGTTGAACTTTGTTAAATGAATAATTGATTAGAAGAGACTTCGATACAATCAGAAAACTTCCGCGCACTTCACGAAGATTCTTGAAGATTTTGTTTTTTTTTTAATTTTGAATTACCTTTTTCCAAGGGAGGTTCTTACAACTGGACGACAACCAAGGTCCGAATCACCCCCTTCCGGGATAACATACCAATTCAAACTCATCCTGTGAAGGGAATAGCAAAAATGCGTAAAAGACCCCGGGGCCGATTTTGATAAAAAAAATGACAACCATTATAATTATTCAAATTCAAATTACTAAACCACATCAACCTCTCCGCAGAATTGGCCGTACTCTCTTCTAGAAGCGCTGTCCCCGCGCACCGAGGGCTCGGAGAGCGGAGGCCGGCGCCGCGCGCGCCCCGCGCACGGGGACCCGCCGCCCTCGTCACTGGAGGCGGGGCTGTTCCTCAGGAACTTCAGCGAGGACTCCACCCCCACGGAGATTGTCGCCGCTTTCAAACAGGCTGAGCTCAGGGAGCTGCAGGCGATTAAAGAACTAAGGTAAGCTATAAAGATATTTTTGGGCGACGGCAAAGTAAGGCGTTTTTGTTTATAACTGAACCCATGTATTGTCTTGGATTAGTTAGTTACAAATGTGCGATTTGAAAACTTAATCGGTTCTGTAATTCAGCCGTGAAGAGGTAGCAAACAGGCATACACTATCAAAGTTATAGGTTCATGAAAGTTTAATTTCAATGCTGGAATATGTGACGGAACTGGCATTGGTAGCCAAGTCCATCATGTTCACAAATAAATGAAGAGAAGGAAAAATACATATATGATGTTAACAAACTTAAATAAACTTATTAAGAATAAAAGGAATAGAGCATCATACTGTAGTTTGAATTATAAACCAAAAATATCGAGGGAATCCTATTACTGCATAATGAGAAGGAATTGATTAGGTAGCCAAGTCCATCATGTTCACAGATAGATGAAGAGAAAAGGGAAATACACATAATGTAATTAAACTTTAATAAACATATTAGGAATAAAAGGAATAGAGAAACATACTGTATTTTAAATTATAACCCAAAATGTTGAGGGAATTCTATCGCTGCATGAGCAAAGACATGGAAGTACAAGTAATACTTGTAAAAGTATGAAAACTTCATTTAGGCTAAATTAATTATTAGATACTTTTGAAATAACTTGCAGAAGTTATTTTAGTCTAAAAATATAAATTTAAATAGTAAACATACTGTATTAACATCAGAACAAACTAGATAAACCCATTCTGAGGCTAAAATTATCATACAATAATTGATAACTAAGATTAGTACTTAATTCAAAAGTTGGAGGAATATAGGCAAGGCGATGTAGGCGAGAATCAAAAAGTAATAAGGAAAATTTAGTTCAAACCAAAATCAACGTTATAACTATGTGAGGAGGGAACATAATTGTGTGAAGTTTGCATTTGTATCCAAAGTCTCTAATGTCTCAAATGTCGCTATTAATGCAGAGGCTCTCAAAGTGTGTAAAATCTCTAATGATGCTAACATCTTAGATGTCTTGGAAGACGCAGGCGAAGGGTATAAATAGTGGCGCGTTACTAGGGTTAAGGGGCATTTCGATTTTACTCTTATAGTGAGAGGTTGAGATTTCGGCTTTCGCTCTTTTGTAGTGTGAAGTGGATTTTTTTGACTTTTCTCTTGTAGTGTGAGGTTGGAATAATTGTTAGTTTTCGCTTCTATTGAGTAAACTTCTCGCGTTTTTTTTTAGGTAATTTAATTACTATCGATTATTTCGTGCGGTGCCATGTTTGTTAGATAATATTTTAATTTTTATACTTAGTGTGTTTTGTGGTGAAAACTTATAATTTTATGGGGAAATTTAGATTTGTTTTATAGTTGTTTGAAGGGAATTTTAAGCAGTTTGAGTGGGGTTTCGGAGTGTTTTTAGATTAATTTACCTTGTGTTTTATCGCGCTTTGTATATAATCATGGCTACGTATTGGAGTTTTCTTTAGTGATTTTGTGAGCTTTTCGCGGGTTGTGGTTTAAAGAGTTTGTTTACTTGATTTTAGCTATGGCTTAGCAATGAGACGGGCTAAGTAGCTGTATCTTCAAGCAATTGGAGTTCAGTTTAGCGTCTCCCGGTCTTTTTGTGCGTTGCATTGGAAGTTGGAGGGCTCGTCGAAGTGAATCCGCTCCTTTGGGAACCAATGGAAAATGCCTCGTACAGACTGATTCGGTCTCTATCTATATATTTATATATTCCCTGTTTATTGTCTTTCCCAGCTACTACGTTCATCCATAGACTGCGGTCTCGAACGTGGGGGGCTAAAGCACACGAGTTGTCAGGTTGTAGGAGAGGTTGCTCCCTCGATCCCGTAGCAGATTAGTCAGGTGACCAAGCCTTTGCTAAGGTGTAGGTCTTCTTTAGGGGGTTTTTCATTACACCGTGAAAAACCAACACGTTTAAATGTAAATGTGGGATCGGTTTCCCTAGCTTTGTTTATTACTTAGGAAAACTAGATCGAATAGGAACCTTTTTAGGGCAGAAATGATAGGAAACCTAGGTACACATTGAGTATCAAGTTGGGTAAAGTCACAACTCTACAGTTGAAGTTAGTGGGTTGAATTTGTTTGAAATAATCAAAAGTTAGATTCAAACTTGGAATAAATCATAGGTGAATTAGGGCTAGTACAAGCTAACTGGCAAACTAATAAATAAACAAATCTTTTGATAGGAATAGTTAGGACTTGCATTAGTAAATAGTTACTAACTTAATAAAGATCAAATTCTAATTAACAAAACCTTTATTAAATAATATTACTTGATGCTAAACAGAGTTCAAAAAGCTTATTAAACTAAATAAGATAGGTCCGGGTTTGGCTTAAGTGTCATAGATTTATATGATGGAATCCTATGAGGAGGTTTATATTCATTTAAATAAGTAACTTCATAAGTTGGTCTTAATTACTAAGAGTACAATTGGGTTGAGGCTTGATGAGCAATAAAAGCAATCATTGGTTATCCATACGAATACCGTAGGAGAATCCATATTGGTCACAAACTAATTCTACCTAAGTCTAATAAAGACTAAACTTCTTATTATTTACCAAGAAGCAATTAAAGACTTCTAACTTTATTTTAGACTTCCAAAGTAGAGTCTTTCTGTAAATCTGTATTGACACGAAGGTTAAACAAAACTTGTTAATAAAAGAGTTAAACTATAAAACGTTGGTACCAACTAATAAACTATAAGTAGTAAAGAGATATAAAACTCTAAATAAAGGAAAATTATTACTTCGAATAAACAAAACAAAAATAAGATTAAAAATATCTAGTACTTATAAAAGCACTAAATCGTTACAAATAAATCTATAATGAGGTTTCATTACTAATTAACTAAGTAGTAAAAGTATTCTCAAACGAGATTACTAACAAGGAATCTATAGGGAGATTGTATAATTACGATGAAGCAATTAGTCTCATCTCTACGCTAAATTAGGGTTACTAATAGAGAATCCTACATCAAAGTTATGTGTACGTATTGGTCCTTATAATAAAATAAGATTACTAATATGTAGGGAATTACAAATTATAATTACGTGAAAACGAGTAATTAGTTCAATACTAAAATGAAGGGTTAGGAAGGAATTCTATTGTTATGGTCTTGTAGGAATTTACGTAGGCTTTGAATTATAGGGCTAGGTAGAGTAGTAGGCAAACAGATTACATTAGAATCTATCTATACTAGATAAAGTATGGACTAGATTCGGGCATAAATAGGCAGTGTTGAGATGAAGGATGGAAACTCAGATTGGAACGATAGGCGGGAGAGAGTGACCAGCGCTCTTTACTTAGTTTGTTATTCTGACTGAGTAGTATGAAGATTAGCTTTGATTATAATTTTAAAGTAGAGATACCTTGAATGGATTAGACAAACAAACAAACTTACCGTTGCTAAAAGACAATGTCCTCTTATCTCTTGTTATTTGACTAATTAACATTACTAACGAACTGAATTAACTAGTAGTAAGATAGATGAAAATTCCCTATGATGTTCTTCATTATCATCTGAAATGCGGGGGAGATTATCCAGTTTGGAAGTCGAAAATCACCAATTGAAGCGGGAGTGGGGCTTCGATTCTATGCCGCAAAAGTTTAACTTAATTTGAGTATTAAAAGTAAATTCAATTTATAAATCTCATCAAGATCTAGATTCTATACTAAATTAGGTAATCACCAAGATAGACAAAGTAATAAGTATTCTGTAATATCACTCATATTCGTAAGATAGGATTATTTCATTAATGTTAGATAGGAATAGAAATCTTTATAGAACTGTTGCAAGTAGGTAATTAGGTTTAGTTAGGAACTGTTTCAAAACGCGGCTGAAAAGAAGGGTTATTATGGAAACACAACGTAAAAGGGTTCTACCATTAGACTAAACGACACGGACGGACGATGCTGATTGGCCAAAATAGTCTATTCAACATATTATTATCATATATCATCTATACTCGGTTAGGGCATCATCACAATGTAGGTACCGTAGTGCTTAGGATGTATTTAGGATAGGTTATGTTTATCTCTCTCTATCTTTGTATTTTATAGCTAGGATACTTAGGGTACCATTACAAATATGGTCCCGTAGACCAGGATCTTGGTTGAGGTACCTATCATTACAATATAGGTGCCATAAACCAGGATTCGAATCTAGACTACTACGGCTATAGGATTTTTAGATGAAGTTAGTTACAGTTTAGATCATTAGGATACAAGATAGCTAAGACGGCTAGGTAGAATGGATTGATTAGTTTAATTAATATTTATCATTATTATATATATGTACTATATCTCTTTATTTATTACGAGCCCCGATGCAAAATAGTTCGTCTAGTATGGAAAGTAGTGCAAAGCGTAAAATATAGAAAGTAAATATTGGTAAAATAATTAAGAACGTTTAATAAAAAGTAAACCACAATTTGAGGAACATTTTAAAGTTTATTTTAACATAACTGAAATTCTTTCATGACTTTACATAACATAAAAAATTTAAAAAATATTCTAAAAAACATAACGCAAAAGTATTCGTCTACCCTTGTCACTCACGCAAAATAGTTCGTCTACCACTTAGTAGTGTCGCCTTTGCTCTCAATAACAGCTTTAATGCGAAGAGGCATGGTTGCAACCAACGCTGCACACTCCTCAAGCGCAATTGTCTCCCAGACAGCCAAGAGTTTAGCCTTTAAGTCGCTCTTCGATCTTGATGGATTTTTACGAAGAACTTTTTTCATTTTCCACCATAGGGTTTCGATCGGTGACAAGTCCGGGCTGTTAGATGGCCATTCGATTGTAGGAATGCTTTACGCCAGTAGCCACGTCTTTGTTGTCCTTGCAGTATGGCAGGAAGCACCATCCTGTTAAAAATGAAGGAATCTTGATGGTTAAGTGACGGAATAGAGGGCAGTAAATTCTCTTCCAAAAGGTTTTGATACCTTGCAGCATTGATAGAACCATCCACAAACTGCATACCACCAACACCTTGTGCAGACATGCAGCCCCATATCATAAGAGACGCCGGAAACTTCACTTTGCGTTTGAGACAATCAGTATGAAATGCCTCATTTTTGTTCCGAATAACTTTTTTTCCTTTCATCGCCGACTGTCACTTCAAATTTGGACTCGTCACTCCAAATGATACTACGCCACTGATCGGAAGTCCAATTTAAATGATCACGAGCAAACTTCAACCTCTTTTTCTTTTGTACAGCAGTCAACAGTGGTTTCTCCTTAGCGGTGTAAAATCCGTAACCCATTCTTTTTAGGGCTCTTTTGCAAGTATCAACTGAGACGTCTTTGTGAATCATGTCCTTCCATTGCACCGTGAGTTCTCCAGCTCGAGCACGACGATTATTTTTGATTATTTTCTTCAGGATTCTGTTTTCTACTGCACTTGTGATGCGTGGTCGACCAGTTTTCTTCAAACAAGAAATCGTTCTATTCATTTTATAGTGCTGAATGATAGATTGGACTGTAGACCTGGGAAGTATCAAGTCTTTAGATATTTGGTAACTTGATTTGCCAGCATCGACCCCACAAACTATTCGCTTTCGAAGCTCTTCACACACGGGTTTGCCACAACCCATTGTTATTTGAAAACTAATGAAAAAAACTGAAATTTTCAGAATTTATACTGTCTCACTTGATAAATGACACAGAATAACTTATACAAATTTAAATTATGCAACATAATTGTACAAAGAAGGAATAATCTTATTTAACTCCACTTTAACTCACCGATAGACGAACTCTTTTGCATCGATTAACAATTAGACGAACTATTTTGCTTATAACTTCTTCGAATTTAAAACAGGATATGTATAAATTTAAAAGGCTAAAATAGTTTATTGGTTCATAATTAAAAAATGGCATAAGTAACGCGACATGTGATAGTAGAACAGCTTAATATTTTATATAGATATACAAAAATAATGAAGTTAGAAAACATCTCACAGAGAAAATTTCACACTAGACGAACTATTTTGCATCGGGGCTCGTATATCTATATTATCAAGTGATAGCTAAGCTATCACAATTTGTTGTTTGTGAAAACGGACAGTCAGTTTTGAAACAGTTGTAAATTACAAATAGTCTTCATCTAGGTTTAACATGAATGATTTTAACTTAAAATTTAAAAATGAGTGTATGTAGAGCGTTTAGAGAATACCTATTTAGTCTATAGTAAATTAAAAGTTTGTTTTAATATTAGTGTTAAAACTGAGTAGTTAACCTAGGTAATTTGATAATTGAAACACAAGAAAAATGAACATTTATTACAGTAAATACAGTTGAATAATAGAAACTTTAAAATCAAATAAACATAAGACTTAGTAAATAAGCGCCCCTAGTGGTAAAATTAATAAATAGAAAGGCGGAACAAAAGGATAGGTAGAAAAGCAATTGAATTATGGATTGGTTCAGTGTCTTGATAGTTTTAGCTGGAGTAGATAGATGGCGCCGATCGTAGATTCTTGTAACTGGGTTGTTGCATACTGAAACAAAGATATTTGTAGGTTAAAGCATAATTGAAAACAATTAGATTGAGTTGGTAAAGCTTAAATTATCTAAAACTTTGTACTTATGGAAAGGCTGGTCATAAGTTTGTAGTAACATGGCAGGAACGGGTGTAATTTGATTGTTGAACTAAAGTTCTGACAAATAATATTATTTAGTTTTAAAAACGGGGGGTTGAAATAGGAATTGTATGTATATAGAATATACTTCATTTATTATACACAACAGAACATACACAATCAGTGTTGTGTTAAAATAGTGCCGGTTAACATTATAGAATTTATTTTAGAATTTGTATGACTAGGAAGTAATAAAATCTAAAGAATGTTTCTGTATGTTTCATCTTAATGTTAGATTAACCAGTAGTGGGTTAAACTAGACTAAACAATTGATTAATATTTAGTTCTATAAACGGGGGGTTGAGAATAAAAGGTTTCATTTACTTTAGTACAATTGAGGGATCATCTTATCTAATAGTTAGGGAAAATCAATTTAAATAAAACTAAAAGTAACAATTAGATTAACAGTTAATTAATTAATATATAGTTGTTTACACGGGGGGTTGGATAGAATATTAGAGGTAGGAATAAAAGTATTATTTACCTAGAGTCTGGAACGTTGAAGTGAAAGGTCGTAGCGGGCATGGTTGTTTGGTTGGTTGTTGATTGATCCAGAGAACTTCGTGGTACCTACCAAATATAATGACATGATTATTTAATTTAGGATTGTGATAGATTAACATTCTTCTTCATTCTTTTAAGTGTAAAGTAGTTTGAAATTTTTAGAATTATTTACTAGGATTAAACTTGAACTAGGTAGAATCCAAGTCTTTACAGTATAAAGTTAGGTTATGTATAGAAGCGGTTATAATATAACCACGATAATAAACAATAAAAACAATTGAGTTTTATTTGAATGAATTTAGATAGAACAGTTAAAGTTGATAGGTTAGTAGAGAGCTTAAAATAATTACGGGTTCAAAGAAAGGTTGCGAGTTAGATTAAAATTAAAGCATATTAAACGGTTACTTACATTTGAGAAAGGTTTCATGTTGAAATGTTTGGTTTTGTCTATTGGGGGTTGAAGCAAGTGGCGTCCTTTCTTTAGATTTTGAATTTTGTAAAACGAATGTTTACTTTCGCTGGAGCTGTATAGAAGTTCTGATAGCCGGTCACTCAAAGTAGAAATAGATCTTGTAAAAGTAGAAAAATAAAACTAGGTATATAAAATTTTAACCTGGATATATAAATTACTTTTAATTAGAATGCTAATAAACATTAAACACTGGTTACGTTTTCAATGAAATAAAAGTAGCAATAGGCATGAGCATTGAGCACAGAGTAGACAAACAGACGACTGTCAGAGACATCTAGAGTTTATGTTCTGGCTCCACGTTATTTGCGCAATTCTGTTTAAAGGGCGTAAACGATTTCGTATAATTTTAATAAGAAAATTATTAAGAGTTAGTTGCGACAAAGAAAAGGGTATGTTAGGATTTATAAGATATTTGGATTGGGAAGTTTAGAAACTAGTTTATTTGGGAAAAATATTTCACAAATATAATAAATAACGGTATTAAAATTGAAATTTTAGTTCGGTTATTTATTTAATATAGTGTATAGCAATTAACAAACATTACAATAAATATAATTATCATAAAAAAAGATAGAATCGTATACACGGAATAAATAAGGAGAATTATAGTAATATAGAGTTTTGAGTTTTATAAAAGATAGAAATTTAAAGTGGTTCCAGGATTTAATTAATAAAATTAAAAGGCTAAATAGTAGAACAAAAATTAAAACAAAAGGACAATGGAACGAAGCAAATCAAGTCGCAAACGAAGGATACCGGCAAAATACGCAGATCAGGAAGTAATAATAAACATGGAAGATAGAAATATGATAGATGGAGAAACGGAACAAGAAGAAGACTTAAACATAACATCCAAACGTCAAAAATTAACAGTGCTAAAATCAAAACCTAAGGAAAAACCAGTAAAAGGATTAGGAGTAGTCTACCGAATGATGAGAAGAGCTATAGGAACGTTATCTAGCAAGATAAATGAGTTGAGTGAAGAAGTGAAGGTAACTAAAACGACTGTAGGCAGTCCTCAAATTAATAGTAATGAAATAGAGGTACGAGATGAACAGAGTTCACCTATGGAGAGTTCTGATGAACAGATAATAAGTAGTAAAGGTCAAGAGTCATCTTGTGGATCAGTCACAGAACAAGGAAAGAAACTATCGAACGAAGAATACAAGAATATAATTTACAATGTGAGAAGCGTAAATTTAGAGAAACCGAAATTTGGAGGAGGGACAAATATACATCCAGTTACATTTTTAGAAGATTTAGAAAATTATTTGAAAAGGGCATCTAAAGAAGGAAAAGAAATAGATTTGATACAGGATTGCTTAATAGGGGAAGCTAGAGATTGGGCTAGAATTTATAAAGGAAGATGGACAGGTTTAGAAGACTTTAAGATGGACTTTTTAGCGACATACTGGGGAGAGAGCGAACAAAGTGAACTTAGGCGTAGTCTGGTTCAGGGTTGTTGGGATCGACAGAAGTGCCCATCGATGTTAAATTATTTTCTACATCTGGTTGGTAGAGCCCAAATGCTATCCTATAATTTACCAGAAAAGCAGTTGATAGCTGACATAATCAGACACTACCCAAAACGTGTCCAACAAATATGGGTAACCACTAAATTAAGCACAATAATAGAGACAGCAGAATTTTTGAGGAATTTAGATGACGTAGATAAACAAGAGGTTCACGTTTATCCTTCAACGGACCAACAGCAAGGATTCATTAATAGAAGGAAGAATTTTCAACAGCAATATAAAAATTGGAAGAAGCCGGAAGTAGTTCAAAGGAAGGCAGTAAACAATTTACAAACAGAAAATGCGGAAAGAGAAAATTCGTCTAATGTATTAGTAGATTTAAACTAAAGGAAGCTGAGAGTTTGGTTCCCGAGTCAGCTTCTTTAATAGGGAACATACCACTGCATATTATGTTAGGCATGGGTTGGAAACCGGGTCAAACTTTAGGTATAAATAACAGAGGACTTAAGGTACCGATCGTAGGGAGAATTTTAGAACGTGAGAAAACTGAAGGATTTGGATATAGATCAAAGAGTTTTAGAGAAATAGAAATACCAGGAAATATAATAGAAACTTTAAAATTAAAAATTGAACAATCTTCTATAGATAATAATAGTTTAGGTGGGATAGTAACTTCGGTATTTGAGGATAATGAAGTAGAAGAAAGTGATAGAGTAGATTATAAATCAGAATTAGAAGTACAGATTTACGATACTGCAGTAATAGGTTTATTAGACACGGGAAGTGATATAACTTGTATATCAGAAGAATTTTGGTTAGAATTAAAACGCGAAAACCCATCTATACCGTTAATGCCAATAAAACCTTTACAAATTAGGACAGCGGTAGGACATAAAAGTGCTGAAATACGTTTTATTGTTCTTTTACCTTTGACAATAGGACCATTAACGATTGATACAGGATTTTTGATAGTACCTGGTTTAACGAGCCAAGTAATATTAGGTTTCGATTGGATGAAACAGAATGAAATAACAATAAATTTAAACAAAAATGGGAAAGGAATTTTGATAGGACCTAATGAGGAAAAACAATTGATACAATTTTATGAGCGAGAGATTGAAGTATGTGTGGAGAATAATGAAGGAAAGTGTAGAGTTATGGATGAAGAAGGGAGAATAAAGATACAGGATTTAGATTTTGGAGTTAAGTTGGATGAAAGAGATAAGGAGAAACTAGGAGGATTATTAGAGAAATATAGAGATTTATTTTCATCTAAGTTAGGTAGAGCAAACTGCTATGAGCATACAATTACCATGGAAAGCCATGTACCCATAATTAAGAAAACGTATCCTGTGCCTTATGCATATAGACGGAAAGTAGAGGAGAAATTAAGAGAGATGGAAGAACAAAATATAATTAGTAGATCGTCAACACCGTATTGTAGCCCTTTAACTTTCACTTTAAAGAGAGATGGTTCTATTCGAGTGCTTTTAGACGCCCGCGAAATAAATAAGTATATGATTCCTGAAACTGAAAAACCACCAATACAAATAGAAGTAATGAATTCATTTCATGGAGCTAATTTTATAAGTATAATTGACTTAAATAATGCATATTTTCAAGTACCTATATCAGAAGCAAGTAAGAAGTACACTGGATTTACATTTAATGGAAAATCATATGTTTATAACGTTCTTCCTCAAGGATTAAAGACTTCTGTAGGGAGTTTTAGTAGAGCTATGGATGTCATACTAGGTCATGAGGTTAGGGATTATTGCGTTAATTATTTGGATGACCTAGCCATAATAACTACGGGTACGCTAGACGAACATTTAGAGCACTTAGATACGGTATTAGGGAAACTAAATAAAGCAGGGATGACGTGTAATATAAAAAAATGTGAGTTTCTTTGCAAGGAAGTCAAAATGCTAGGATACATAATATCAACAGAGGGACTTAGGACTGATCCTGACAAATTAAAGGCAATAAAAGATTTCCCTGTACCCAAAAGATTGAAACAAGTTAGAGCTTTTTTAGGGTTGTGTAACTTTTACAGGAGGTTTATACGGAACTATAGTCAACATATTCAGCCTTTGTGTGAGTTATTAAAAAAGGAACGAGAATGGAGTTGGGGGGAGATAGAACAAAAAGCATTTGAAGAAATAAAAGGATTGTTTATAGAAACTATACTTTTACATCATCCAGATTTTAAGAAACCATACTATCTACAAACAGACAGTTCAGGAGTAGGAATGGCAGGATATTTATATCAGTTAGATGAAGAAGGAGAGAAGAGGATATTAGGATTTCATAGTAAAGCATTGAAAGGAGCACAATTGAATTGGACGGTGACAGAACAGGAGTTTTATGCTGTCATTTGTTGTTTAGAAAAGTTTGAAACGTATTTGAGAGGGGCTAAAATAATAATAAGAACAGACCATAAAGCTTTAACGTTTGTTAAAAATTGGAAATTGTACAACGCTAGAGTAACTAGATGGATTAATTATTTAGAACACTTTCAGTATGAAGTACAGCACATAAGTGGAAAGGAAAATGTAGTAGCAGATATATTGTCTAGATATCCACCAGAAGGAGAACTGTTGCAAGAAGATAGAGTTAAAATGCCAGGAATATTATACACAGAAGTAAAGACAAATAAAGAATTAATAGCAAAAATAAAGAATATGAGAAATTTACAAAGGGAAGATGGCGAAATTAAATTAATTATAGAAAATATAGAAAAAGGAAAAGAGTTAGAGAGTAAACTAGATCGGATAGCTAAGAAATGTTCAATTGAAGAAGGGTTATTATATTTCAGCATGGGGAAAAACACAATTACGAAAAAGGTTATTTATATACCTGAAGTTTTGAGAGTAGAGATAATCAAACAAGTTCATATTGAAATGGGACATCAGGGAGCTTTCAAGGTGATAAAATATATTAAGGACAGATTTTATTGGATAGGAATTGCTAAATTAGTGAAACAAGTGATTAGAATTTGTCATGAGTGTCAATTGACTAAAAGTGATACAGTGAATCAAGTGGGACCGTGTTGTTCAATAATTACTAGTGATATTGGTGAATTAGTTATGGTAGATTTGTACGGACCATTACCATCAGGTGTTTTCGGAATGCAGTATATTTTAGTGATTCAAGATTCGTTTAGTAAGTTTGTGAAATTTTACGAATTAAGGAAGGCTACGAGTAGAGCAGTAGTAGGAAAGATGAAGAAGTTCTTTGATATAATAAAACCTAAGATTATAATGTCTGACAACGGATCGCAATTTGCTAGCAAGGTATGGAAGGAGAGTATGAGACAAGAGGGTATAAAGGTTATATATACTACGGTTAGGAATCCACGTCCTAACACAACAGAAAGGGTAAACAAAGAGTTGGGACGATTATTTAGAACATATTGTAGAGCTAATCATAGAAGTTGGACTACTATGCTACCTAAATTAGAGCTATTGTATAACAACACATTTCATGAAAGTACGAAATACACGCCTAGTGAGATTATGTATGGAGAGACCACACGATTAACTTTTGATAGAGAGCTAAAAGACATAGGATATAAAATGGATGTGGAACAAATAAGAAAAGAGGTTAGGAACAATTTAAGGGAAGTTGGGGAGAAGCGGCAAGCAAAATTTAATCGGAAATTCCGGCTTATACAGTTTCAAATAGGGGATTTAGTGAAAATAAAGAGGTTAAATAAATCGGATGCAAATAAAAAGATAACAAAAAAGTTTGAGGCATTGTATGAAGGACCCTATGTCATAGCAGCAAATCCTTATAGGAACGTCTATATTTTAATTGACCCTAGTACCAACCAAGTAAGAGGAAAATTTAATACAATACATCTTTCAAAATATTTTAAATAGAAATAGTAAATATGTGTGTGGAAAACCTTTACGAGAGCTGATTCGGGAACAAAACAAGTAGAAAAGCATATTTTATTAATTCGTTTTAGATTTAATGCAGACCTAAGATAGAGTTTAACAAAATTTAGTTTGAAGTATTGTTTAGTTTGTTAATTTAATAATTTTATTGTAGTAACCTAGATATAATAATAATAGACTTAATGTTCAAAATATGTGTTAAAAGTTTTAGTTGTGGATGTCAAGGAATAATTGAGATTGTAAGAAAGATTTATCTACTATCATAAGTAAACAAATATGTACTTAACTATAGCCTTAAGTTGTTAAAATGTTGATTTGTATAAAAAAAAAAAAAAAAAACGATGTATGTGGGTAAGGGAAAGGCCCATCTAGATTTATCGGAGGTTACTTGTCTATTCATATTAAAAAAAAAAAAAAAAAAAAAAAAAAAAAAAGGAGAACATTAAACGGTAAACAAATTTTAAACATTCATTAAATTATTCTTTCTATTCACAGACTTATTACATATCTGTGTTTCTATTATATATTTTATACCTCTAGTAAGTCTAGATGGAGGGGAGAGAGGCGGCCTTTCAAATAAAAACAAAAAATGTTTGTGAACGAAATATATTAATAAAAATAAAAAAAAAAGGAACTAAATGGAAAAAAAAAAAAAAGGCAGGAACAGGAAGCGGATGTTGGAGAGAAGGCTGGGAACTGAAAACAAAAGAAAATTTGGAAATTAGCATATAGGGAAGAAAACAAATTTAGGTTATGTGTGGGAAGGACAACTTTTGAATTAAGAACATAATAATAAAAGAATATTAATAAACACAGGGTTTTATTGAAAAAAAAAGGGGAGCGGGTTAAGATTAAAATTAGATAAGAGTATAAGACAAAAATTCGATTTAGGACGTAAATACTTACGGTTAAAGAGGAACAGGGAATAAATAGGGAAGGAGCTCATCAATTTCCTCCAAGGATTCAAAAGGATTAAATGGGGAATTCTGAAATGGGAAAAGGAAAATACATTTTAGTAAATTATAGGCAAAGAAAATTTTGTTAACAAAAAAAATAGGGTGAGTGATACTTACGTGGGGCAAATGTGGATCTATAGGAGGGGTAGGAATGGGAGTCGAGGCTGATGCGGAGTCCGGGGGCTGACTAACGACGGAGTGGGACTGGGATGTAGGGCGGGGAGACTGTAAAAGAAAAACAAAATTAGGTTTGAAGGGAATTAATTGATAGTGGGTACATACGTGAGGATATAAGTAGAGAAATTAATTGAGTATATTGTAGGCAGAAGAGGTAGCTAGGATGAATGTGGAAATAGGAATCAGTGTTTAGTACTTACTTTGGGTTTGCGTCGGCGGCGAATTTTGGTTTGATAATTTCGTATTTTTCTTCTAACGTCAGAAGTTGTAAGGGAAACGGAAGAATGTACATTTAACTCTATTAATAGTTTAGAAATGCATTTATTCTTTATTGTAGTATCCCTAAAATTAATGTCTGTGGGGTCCCAAAGACATGGATACCTTTCGATAAATGCATCGAGTCTCGACATTTTACTATGACGCGTCAAAGTGAAGAAAATGCAATAGAAAGGCGGGAAAAGTAGAAAATGGAAATATGGTTTTAAGCAGTAAGAATAACTTTATTGGGCGAGTCAAAGGAGGGTTTAATTTCAAAAAAGAATAGACTGCGCAGGTTAAGGAACATTATAAATATTATGCTGTTTAAGTAAAATTAAAAGAGGTTATGTAGAATTATTTCAAATAAATATAATCATGGTTTATATTAAAATAATTTAATAATAATTTAATTTTGATAAAGGAAGTTCACGATTAGTGTGGTTTTACGGCAAATAGACAATCTTTATTAGTCTATGTTTTTAAATTCAGAATGTTGCCCATAGATAAGAGAGTCTGTGGAACGCAGCTGTCAATATTAGAGCTGTAAAAGTAACGAGAAATCGAGTACTCGAATGTATTCGGTATTGAAATCATCAGTACTCGTTACTTTCGTATCGTTACTTTTCTCGTTATTTTTGATACAATCGAGTATCGAACTTACGATTACCTGACTTCGTAAAATGACTAATATATAAATGTAGGTACATACGTATTGTCGAACGTATGAACTATTCTCGTCTTGCTTAGATATAGTTAGTGACATTATTGGCACAAAGTAACATCATAAAAAATCTTTAGTAAAATAATGAAATAAAAAGATTTGAAAATCAGTCGAATCGGTCGATAAATGGCGGAGATGAAGAGTGACATCTCCACAAAAAAAAAAAAAAAATACAGGTGAAATGAGGACCTTTCTGCTCCATATTTTGAAGTTGGATAAAAATATAAATAATACGAAGCCACGATGCTATTTCTCACTCGCTTTCATTCGATCGCTGGACAAACCGTTTCAGTTCACGCATCGTGCGTTGTATTCGTACGGATAACGAATCAAGCTGACATGATACGAAACATACCGAAGTAACGAATTGAATTTGTAAGTAACGATTCGATACTTCGAATCTGGCGATGTACTCGTTACTCAGTAACGAATACATACGGTTTCTTACAGCTCTAGTCAATATTTGAAGTCCGAGAGGTTAATTTAGGAAGATTTTGTAAACAAAACATGAACTTTAAAAGTGAAAATGAATAGTCAAAAACAGTTTGAAATACATAATAAATTAGGAAATAAGTGCTAATTTCAATGGTTATAAGCTGTGCGGATTGTTTTTATCATGGAGACTAACGATATAAGTGAAAAAGGAGGTTAAAAAAAAAAAAAAAATTGCGAACGTGATATAACCAGGTAAATAAAGAATACAAATTTTCAAGGTATTAAATGAGTATATCTTATATTGAGGATTAAATTCGATGGGAAATAGAGTATTAGTTTAGAAATAACGATTCTTCGAAGGTTCGAAATCATTTACTTTGATTAAACCATAATTAAATGCAAATAAGTTTAACAGGTTCTTGTACTTTTATCGTATACAAAACTATATATAAAGTGGGTAATGATAACGATAATTAATGTTATCCAGTCATAAATAAAATAAAGTATTTAAGGGGGTCCATTCCAGATAATATAGTATGAAAAGCAATTAAAATTGATATACATGATTGGTAATTCGCATTTATTATGTACAAAAATTAGATTCTTATCTAAAGATTAATGGATAGATAGATCTTTATAAACCAAAAAAGTAGACAACTTGGTATTGGTTTATACTTTGAACTACATTATTTAATTCAGATTTTGAAGTAGATTATTTGAATTATAGAATTTTCATTTGCTTTATTTATGGTGAATGCTTGTTGACTTATAAATATAACCTAAAGAGGGGGCTTACAAATTTGGATTATTAATTTTCAGTAAAAGAAGGTTGGTGTTAGATTGATATTATTAATATTTTATGTTATGGGTTAGATATATATAATAGTTACGGCCAGTTTTATGATTTCTAGTCTGATAGGTCTGACAAATTTTTTTAGCAGCGAGGAACTGAGGTTGCGGAAAGGATGTTAGAAATTGTATGAATTATTGTTAGTAAATAGTATGTAAGGAAGATTATGCAGGCAGTTTGATAGTGGTGAGAGTAAAGTTTTATTAGTGAGGGCTCAGAGAGTTTGTTAGATCTGGGACTGGAAATAAATTTGTTGTCGATTGTTTTCAAATACATTACACCGTACAAAAAGGAGGATTTTATGGAAAACAGAGGTGATAGGTTAGGTCAGAAGACATGTTCCCATTGACTGGAGCCATGAAATTCTCTATACTGTACAAGTTAGGCTCTGACTAAGCACACTTCACATTTTCCAGAACGAACAGACTTCTATGGGAGGACAGAATCTAGGTGGGGTATATTCATTGTGGGGAGATGTAGCTTTTGTCTATAGGGAGAGTTTTTTCTTTGGGGGATATACGGGGAATTTCAGACTGAAGACGAAGCAATTAAAGTCTTCAAAGTATCAGCTGTCATGCTCTGTATAGTACGGCTAGAGTATACTGGATTCACAACCCAGCACCTTATCTGAGTCAAAATTATCCTTGCGGAGGTTATACTCTGTTCATAATGGTATACTAGAAAGCCTAGAAACTTAATCTTATATTGGTTGAATTCATTTTGGTTTAAAGACACACCTCATATCTACTCATCTCACTTACATGAACAAATTTGAAATTATTGACAACAAATTGAAATTTATTTAATTAAGTTATAGTTGTTTAATTGTGTTTTAGAAAGAATTAAAGTAAGAATAATTGGGATATTAATAGAGATTTAAATGGGAAACACATCTTGTTTAATAATATAATATAGGTATATACATTTATTTAGTTAAATTCATTAATTTATATTCAAAATAGTACATACTATTTATTTGTGAACAGGCATTTGCTGTATAGAGGGGAAATTAATCTCGGGTTTTATAGAAAAACACCATCAATTAATTTGGGGGTTGGATGTGACGGAACTGGCATTGGTAGCCAAGTCCATCATGTTCACAAATAAATGAAGAGAAGGAAAAATACATATATGATGTTAACAAACTTAAATAAACTTATTAAGAATAAAAGGAATAGAGCATCATACTGTAGTTTGAATTATAAACCAAAAATATCGAGGGAATCCTATTACTGCATAATGAGAAGGAATTGATTAGGTAGCCAAGTCCATCATGTTCACAGATAGATGAAGAGAAAAGGGAAATACACATAATGTAATTAAACTTTAATAAACATATTAGGAATAAAAGGAATAGAGAAACATACTGTATTTTAAATTATAACCCAAAATGTTGAGGGAATTCTATCGCTGCATGAGCAAAGACATGGAAGTACAAGTAATACTTGTAAAAGTATGAAAACTTCATTTAGGCTAAATTAATTATTAGATACTTTTGAAATAACTTGCAGAAGTTATTTTAGTCTAAAAATATAAATTTAAATAGTAAACATACTGTATTACCATCAGAACAAACTAGATAAACCCATTCTGAGGCTAAAATTATCATACAATAATTGATAACTAAGATTAGTACTTAATTCAAAAGTTGGAGGAATATAGGCAAGGCGATGTAGGCGAGAATCAAAAAGTAATAAGGAAAATTTAGTTCAAACCAAAATCAACGTTATAACTATGTGAGGAGGGAACATAATTGTGTGAAGTTTGCATTTGTATCCAAAGTCTCTAATGTCTCAAATGTCGCTATTAATGCAGAGGCTCTCAAAGTGTGTAAAATCTCTAATGATGCTAACATCTTAGATGTCTTGGAAGACGCAGGCGAAGGGTATAAATAGTGGCGCGTTACTAGGGTTAAGGGGCATTTCGATTTTACTCTTATAGTGAGAGGTTGAGATTTCGGCTTTCGCTCTTTTGTAGTGTGAAGTGGATTTTTTTGACTTTTCTCTTGTAGTGTGAGGTTGGAATAATTGTTAGTTTTCGCTTCTATTGAGTAAACTTCTCGCGTTTTTTTTTAGGTAATTTAATTACTATCGATTATTTCGTGCGGTGCCATGTTTGTTAGATAATATTTTAATTTTTATACTTAGTGTGTTTTGTGGTGAAAACTTATAATTTTATGGGGAAATTTAGATTTGTTTTATAGTTGTTTGAAGGGAATTTTAAGCAGTTTGAGTGGGGTTTCGGAGTGTTTTTAGATTAATTTACCTTGTGTTTTATCGCGCTTTGTATATAATCATGGCTACGTATTGGAGTTTTCTTTAGTGATTTTGTGAGCTTTTCGCGGGTTGTGGTTTAAAGAGTTTGTTTACTTGATTTTAGCTATGGCTTAGCAATGAGACGGGCTAAGTAGCTGTATCTTCAAGCAATTGGAGTTCAGTTTAGCGTCTCCCGGTCTTTTTGTGCGTTGCATTGGAAGTTGGAGGGCTCGTCGAAGTGAATCCGCTCCTTTGGGAACCAATGGAAAATGCCTCGTACAGACTGATTCGGTCTCTATCTATATATTTATATATTCCCTGTTTATTGTCTTTCCCAGCTACTACGTTCATCCATAGACTGCGGTCTCGAACGTGGGGGGCTAAAGCACACGAGTTGTCAGGTTGTAGGAGAGGTTGCTCCCTCGATCCCGTAGCAGATTAGTCAGGTGACCAAGCCTTTGCTAAGGTGTAGGTCTTCTTTAGGGGGTTTTTCATTACACCGTGAAAAACCAACACGTTTAAATGTAAATGTGGGATCGGTTTCCCTAGCTTTGTTTATTACTTAGGAAAACTAGATCGAATAGGAACCTTTTTAGGGCAGAAATGATAGGAAACCTAGGTACACATTGAGTATCAAGTTGGGTAAAGTCACAACTCTACAGTTGAAGTTAGTGGGTTGAATTTGTTTGAAATAATCAAAAGTTAGATTCAAACTTGGAATAAATCATAGGTGAATTAGGGCTAGTACAAGCTAACTGGCAAACTAATAAATAAACAAATCTTTTGATAGGAATAGTTAGGACTTGCATTAGTAAATAGTTACTAACTTAATAAAGATCAAATTCTAATTAACAAAACCTTTATTAAATAATATTACTTGATGCTAAACAGAGTTCAAAAAGCTTATTAAACTAAATAAGATAGGTCCGGGTTTGGCTTAAGTGTCATAGATTTATATGATGGAATCCTATGAGGAGGTTTATATTCATTTAAATAAGTAACTTCATAAGTTGGTCTTAATTACTAAGAGTACAATTGGGTTGAGGCTTGATGAGCAATAAAAGCAATCATTGGTTATCCATACGAATACCGTAGGAGAATCCATATTGGTCACAAACTAATTCTACCTAAGTCTAATAAAGACTAAACTTCTTATTATTTACCAAGAAGCAATTAAAGACTTCTAACTTTATTTTAGACTTCCAAAGTAGAGTCTTTCTGTAAATCTGTATTGACACGAAGGTTAAACAAAACTTGTTAATAAAAGAGTTAAACTATAAAACGTTGGTACCAACTAATAAACTATAAGTAGTAAAGAGATATAAAACTCTAAATAAAGGAAAATTATTACTTCGAATAAACAAAACAAAAATAAGATTAAAAATATCTAGTACTTATAAAAGCACTAAATCGTTACAAATAAATCTATAATGAGGTTTCATTACTAATTAACTAAGTAGTAAAAGTATTCTCAAACGAGATTACTAACAAGGAATCTATAGGGAGATTGTATAATTACGATGAAGCAATTAGTCTCATCTCTACGCTAAATTAGGGTTACTAATAGAGAATCCTACATCAAAGTTATGTGTACGTATTGGTCCTTATAATAAAATAAGATTACTAATATGTAGGGAATTACAAATTATAATTACGTGAAAACGAGTAATTAGTTCAATACTAAAATGAAGGGTTAGGAAGGAATTCTATTGTTATGGTCTTGTAGGAATTTACGTAGGCTTTGAATTATAGGGCTAGGTAGAGTAGTAGGCAAACAGATTACATTAGAATCTATCTATACTAGATAAAGTATGGACTAGATTCGGGCATAAATAGGCAGTGTTGAGATGAAGGATGGAAACTCAGATTGGAACGATAGGCGGGAGAGAGTGACCAGCGCTCTTTACTTAGTTTGTTATTCTGACTGAGTAGTATGAAGATTAGCTTTGATTATAATTTTAAAGTAGAGATACCTTGAATGGATTAGACAAACAAACAAACTTACCGTTGCTAAAAGACAATGTCCTCTTATCTCTTGTTATTTGACTAATTAACATTACTAACGAACTGAATTAACTAGTAGTAAGATAGATGAAAATTCCCTATGATGTTCTTCATTATCATCTGAAATGCGGGGGAGATTATCCAGTTTGGAAGTCGAAAATCACCAATTGAAGCGGGAGTGGGGCTTCGATTCTATGCCGCAAAAGTTTAACTTAATTTGAGTATTAAAAGTAAATTCAATTTATAAATCTCATCAAGATCTAGATTCTATACTAAATTAGGTAATCACCAAGATAGACAAAGTAATAAGTATTCTGTAATATCACTCATATTCGTAAGATAGGATTATTTCATTAATGTTAGATAGGAATAGAAATCTTTATAGAACTGTTGCAAGTAGGTAATTAGGTTTAGTTAGGAACTGTTTCAAAACGCGGCTGAAAAGAAGGGTTATTATGGAAACACAACGTAAAAGGGTTCTACCATTAGACTAAACGACACGGACGGACGATGCTGATTGGCCAAAATAGTCTATTCAACATATTATTATCATATATCATCTATACTCGGTTAGGGCATCATCACAATGTAGGTACCGTAGTGCTTAGGATGTATTTAGGATAGGTTATGTTTATCTCTCTCTATCTTTGTATTTTATAGCTTGGATAACTAGGGTATCATTACAAATACGACAGCGCACAGGTGGATCATGTTACGACTTACAGTGGGCTCCGCTCTCTAGCCAACCATTGGCAATCGCTAACAAATACAAGCCGGTAGGAGTCTACGACAAACCGAATCCGTCACCTCAACCATAGAGAACTCGATTCCAACAAATCAATGACAGATCACTCGATTTCGACAAATCAAACATAGACAACTCCTTTTTGAAAAATCAACCAAAGGCAACACCATTACTATAAATCGATCCAGGCCTAGGACAACTCGATGTCAGAAAAATTTGTTCAATTATAAAATTTGTGTAACCTTGCAGGAATAGTAGTCATTCCGGTTTTGTGTCGGTTTTTTATTATCAGTTTACAAGGTTTATTTTTTTGTTTTAGGAAGCCTTAAAGATTTTTTGTGTCAAATGTTGCCAGTTTCTGTTAACAGATGTCGTTTCCCCACAGGTCCCGCAACATGCGCAAAGAAGTGCGTGCGCCGGCGACGGCTGGCGTGACGTTCTGCGTGTGTCAGAAGAGACAGTACGGCGTCATGACGCAGTGCGAGCTGTGCAAGGACTGGTTCCACGGTCAGTGCCGGCTGACGACGACTACTACTACTACTACTAGAAACAAATAAAAAACATTTATCCCTAAAACATACAACACAACATTAAAATACAACAATCACACAACACAAAACAAGAAGAAACATGAACATTATAATGTGGTGTGATTTCAAGTATAGATTCCGACTCAGCCCAAAACTAAGGTCCGACCTTAGTGATTTTCAGTTGGACGCCACATGATATCACGAACGTAATGTAATAGGTGATGATAAACCTTAACCGTGTTACCACAAAAAACACTTTGACGTTTGCTTAGCTAGACAGTGTCTAAAGATAAACGTCTAGTATGTTTAGAAATGTCACCACATAATTGTTAGGCACTACTTAAGTCAGGATTTGTGGTTGCTCATATTTAAACTCGCGATTATATGGTATGGCTAGGAGCATGCTATCAGGCCCTCTATATAGTCAAAATCCACATGCTTTCTTTTCCGCTCACGTTAACGTCGTTACCATAGAGTAAAATGCCAAAACGACCGATTACCATCCACCAATTTAAAAGCAGTCACGTGACATCTCATAAGCAAACGTCATTCTCATACATTTTTAATATTCGCAGGCGTGAACGCTTGAAGTGGTTCTTGTCTAAGCCCCCTGATACGTATCGTGTAGAATGTAGAAGATCGATTCACTGGCAACTTCCAGTCTTATCTTTTGGACGTTTTATGATCCTAACAAGCATATTCACGTATCGTATTGTCCCGCAGCGACGTGCATTCAGTCAGCGAAGCAGGAGCGCGCGGAGTCCCCGGAGCGCCCGGAGCGCTCGGGCAGTCCGTTCCCGACGGCCGACGCCAAGTTCCTGTGCCCCGACTGCACGCGCACCAAGCGGCCGCGCCTCGACCGCATCCTGGCGCTGCTGGTGAGTACCGACTGCGAGCGGGGGAACAGGTGGAACCGATTCAGTAGCGCGACTACGGAACTTTGCGATCCATAGCGATCGATCATATTATCGAATATTATAAATGATCGTATTATCGTTCGGGCCAGCTGCCTTATCAGCTAACAATCTCGTGTTCGTTTTCAATACCAGACCGATTAAAACCAGCGGTCACTAGTCTTCGTGTGGAAGGAGTTGTGAATAGTTTTCGCTTCGTTTCGTTTTGAAAGAGCTTATTTCTTTAATAACCAGCGAAAATTCTAGACTATTCCTTCCACACGAAGACTAGTGACCGCTGGTTTTAATCGGTCTGGTATTGAAAACGAACACGAGATTGTTAGCTGATAAGGCAGCAGTTTAGCCACGCACATGAGCAGTGTGGTCACTGGTCTTGTGCGTGGCGTGACTCGTGCGTGTCGGCAGGTGTGGCTGCAGAAGCTGCCGGTGCGGCTGGCGGAGGGCGAGGCGCTGCAGTGCGTGACAGAACGTGCCATGGCGTGGCAGGACGCCGCGCGCGCCGCGCTCGCCAGCCCGCTGCTGCACGCGCTGCCGCACCACGCCGCCAGGAGCGTACGTACACACGACATACGGAATATTTTTTTTACGTTATACGGTAACGAGACGAGCTGGTCGTTTGCCTGATGGTAAGCATAACGCCGGCCCATAACAATTGCAGTGCCACCCAGAACTTTGACACACAAAGGCCTGCGCGGCAATGCAGTGCGCTCGTTACCCTGAGACATTAGGTATTAAGTCTCATAAGCCCAGTAATTTCACTGGATACTCTGCTCATCGAACCGGAACACAGTAATGCATGCATACTACTGCTTGGCGGCAGACTTCATGAGAAAAGCGGTGGTAACAACCCAGACGGACGCTCGCAGAAGAGTTAGTCCTCCCACTAATTTATGTATCTAATGAGTTTTTCGGATACAAAGTTCGCTTACTTTAACAATTCGATCACGCAAACGGTTCGTTCTAGGGCTACAGACTGGCAAATAGCTCTCGAATTCGGCAGTCGAAATAGGCTATTGGGGATTTTTATTTTGAGGGCATAGCTACACGTTAAACTATTTCCATAATGTTTTATGTAAACTATAAACAAATGCACCATCATAATACGACCTCCGCTCTCCTTGGTCTCATTCTAAGAATAAGTGTATCAAAACGTTATTCATATTTCCAGGCGAATCGAGAAAAAGCGGATAAACTAAATGCAGAACTGAAGAAGGCTACCGGCCGAGCGCACGACTCGCACTTGTCACAAAATTCAAGGTAAGATGGCGGATATAATGACCGATTGTAATTTTTAGCAACAACAGGCAACGGCTCAAATGTTTAAATTGTTAGACACTACATTGACTGGTAATCGTTACTACTCTAGGTAGGTAGTATTCTAGGAAGGAACTTCCTCAAATGTTGTCTCATGGCTAACGGCTTTGTTCCAATTAAATCGTATTTTGCAAAGTTTGGTTGTTATCATAGTAAAATCCAGTTATAATAGTAAGACTAGTAGAAAAGAGTTGTACCGTTTTGGTACTAAAATTGAACCAGGCTATCGTTTGGTTTTTTGGAATGAGCTGTCAAAATCTAGATATTCTGAAATGAAATCACAATTTTATAGGCCTACGGTTTCCTGAAAATACATACAGTTTCTTTTTAGTACGTAACGTGAAACGGAACACAATTTCCCGAAACTGAAAGGTTTTTTCAGCTTCTTATTGGCTGAATGTGATAAAGAGCATAGACAATAAAAAAAATTGACAGAACAGATGACAACACAGCTTATTATTTGTCAAAACTGCCAAAAATGACGTGACGATGACGCCATACTTTTATAATGTTGCTGCTTTACGTACTTGCGTATGTCTGGTCGTCCGATGATTGAAAGGGGAAGGGGGAATCTAGTCATGCAGTATCGTTGCACACTCAACATGATTGTTAGCATTAGAATCATTGTAAAACCTATTTTTAAAAAGAATGCCGAGCACGAGTTTCTTGCCCTTCTTGCTCGGCCTATACCAATTTGGAACGGGCACGGTACGTTTCTGAAAGGTTCGTTGTATTTGAGCACGGATTGGATGTGTGATTGGATGTCTTTGTCATTTATTATGTTCTGATAAGGACGGCATTAGTTTTAGTCTGTGATTCGGATAGACGAGCGTTGCAGAGACTCGCTGTTAGAGTCATTTATTTTAACCTTCATAAATGCTCTCTTGGGGCCTATACGAATAAAGCATTTTGAATTTGAGTCTCATATACCACACACTTAGCATAGCCGCCTTGGGTGGAAGTTTGTAACGCATAACATCCTGTTGTCATCGTCCACCAGGTCGTCAGCGAGCGTGGAGCACGCGTACAGCGCGTCCCCGCGGGCGGGCGGCGCGCGCCTGCCGCCCGGCCTGCTGCTGAAGCTGGAGGAGCTCATGCTGGAGGGGGACCTGCTGGAGGTCAGTGCAGGGGGAGACGCGGGGGTTGGAGGGGGGGAAGGGCGTGGGCCGGCGGCGCACTCTAATTGGAATGTTGCATGACACTTCATCATCATTACTTACTTTATGCATGTTTAAGAACATAACATCACATTAACACAGTAAAATTCAAAAAATAAATATAATTTCTACAAAGTTACCGCATCTAAAAGTTTCCTGAATTCAACGATTTTTTTATCTTCCAATAATGTTTTAAACGATATTGGTTTCGATTCTGTCGTTTCATACCTAAACCTAATTTTAGTTTAGCTCTCTCTTTTTCCGAAACATAACATGAGAAAGAGATGGAAGATGTTTTACAGATCCAAATTTTAGTTTCAGTGGTGTCAAATATCATCCATCCTTGATAAATTAGCCATTGAATTCATTGCCATTTAATTTACATTATTTACAATTTACACTACTCTCATTTTGAACGTTTCTAGCGTTCGAATTCCACGTTTTTCGAAATAGATATTTTTAAACAAATAGTTATTTATCGGTTGTAAACAGGAAATAAACTCAAGCTTTTATTACAGGTGCGGTTAGAAGAGCAAGCGCAAGTGTGGAGCGCCGTAGTAGCCGCGCGTGCGGCCGAGGGCCGCCGCGGCGCGCGCGTGCTAGACGCCGGGCGGCGGAAACGCGCGCAGCGAACGCCGCGTCACCAGCACCCTGTGAAGCGCACGCGCACGAAACACCCGCACGTGCCCACTACTACTAAGCCGGCGTTGAAACGCGGCGCCGCCACCACTACCAATTATCTCAATAGGAAACAGGTAGCTTGTTATATGCGTATACAGGATCCATCGGGACTTGTCACTGTGGTGGGGAAGTTTGGTAATGGTGTCGATTCTGTCATCTCATACCTAAACCGAATTTCAGTTTCTAAATCTCTCTTTCTAAATGGGAACATGAGAAAGATATGGATAAAATTTAAGAGCGGTCAAATTAATTCACTTGCTTGTGTCTAGTGTAAATTGAACGGCAATGAATTTAGTGGCGTCTAATTTATCAAGGACGGAACATTTTTGACAGCTCTAAAACTAAATTTAGATCGGTCATACACCTTCCATCTTTTCTCATGTTTTGTATTGGGGAGAGAGAGAGAGAGAGCGAAACTAAATTTAGGTTTGATTGATGCCAGTGTTTAGAAGTAATAAAAAATGGGGCAAATATTGTTATGGTCTGATGAACTTATATTCTTCTCTTCCTTAACTTACTCTCTTCTTCTTTTCGTCCATCTCCTCTTTCTCGTCTACCCTCTGTCCTTTCTCTCCTTTCTCCACCTATCTCATCTCCTATATCTCCACCTTCCTTTCTTTCCCCTACCTCCATCTCGCTTCCTCTCCCATCTGTCTCTTCTCGTTATCCCTCATTTTGTCTTTAGCACTCGCTTTTCCAGCTAATGCTGGGAAAAAGTAATAATTTATTTGTTTATATTGTAACTGCCCAAACATAAGCATTATGTAGTAAAATTTAATAAAATTAAATCAAAAATTCTTTGTTGTACACCAGTCTTAAGAAATTAGCCACAGTAGCGATCTTGAATTAAATTACAATCGGCAGACTTATCGCTAAAAGCTATCTTCCAGCCAACCTTTGTTTTATAATGCTAGTAACGAGTACATAAAAGCGTGCCTAGTATCTTACCAGATGTGTCCTCTAGTGCTAATATCCCGGTGTGTTCCGCAGGGCGTGTCCTCGGGCTCCAGCCTTATGATGCGCAAGCACTACCTGGCGCGCCAGGAGCGCCGCAAGCGAGGGCTTGCGGCCGCAAGGGGGCGCCTGCCGCGCCAGCGACACGGTACGTACCGGAGCCCTAGCTGGGGTCGAAGCCCTAACTATCATCACGGAATGAAAGATCATTTTTATATTGAGACATGATACAAAGAAATAGTCCATTCAAATAAGGATCCAACCCCGAAATGAAAGTATATATTTTCTTTTGCCATTTTATAGCTTAAGTTAGGTCAAAAGTCTCATATTATAATGTCGTGCCCGCATCATATCCCATCCTACTAATATTATAAAGAAATTTGCATTTTGTAAGCGTTTACAGCATTTAGCTAAAACGCGATTTAAGTCGAAGAATATTTAGGTCTGATAAAGATTACCTTCAAAACGAAGTAAGCAATCTGCTAAATAGATTGACACCATCCTAAACATAAAGGTAATTAATGTGAAAGGGCTTGTAACAAATTCGTATGGAGCTTGGTACTTTATTCCCAGAAAATATTAACTGGCCTCAATTTTTTTTCTAGATTAATTAAGAGCCTGATATTAAGAGCCTAGCAGAATAATAAAAGAATTATTAGAGGAATGCGTTTTTTTTAAAAATTGGTTTTAAAAAAAGCGTAGTAGAAATGCCAAATTAATTAACAGCAACACTGCGTTTCTGAAAATATCCAAAAAGCAGCAACATTATAAAAGTATGGCGTCATAGTCACGTAATTTTTGACAGCTTTTTAATAAGCTGTGTTATTATCTGTTCTGTCAATTTTTTTATTGTCTTTGGTCATTATCACATTCAGCCAAATAGAAGCTGAAAAAACCGTTCCGTTTCAAAACATACCGTTCCGTTTCATTTTACGTACTGAAAAAAACTATGTATTTCAGGAAATCGCAGGCATATAAAATAGTAATTTCATTTCAGAATTTGAGAGCTAGATAGATTTTGAGAGCTCTTTCTAAATAAACAATTGATAGCCTGGTTAGATTTTACATTTTAGTACCAAAACGGAACAACTCTTTTAGTCAACGCCACTTAGCCCCTCTACAGTACTAGGTACACCAGTTTGTATGTGCAACATAGTGAGAGAGGGTCATTACAGGCGCGGGCCAGCCGCGCGGCGCCGCGTCGTCGAGCCGCGCCGTGTCCGCGTCGCGGCCCGACAGCTCCTCCTCGTCCATGTCCTCCAACGACGACGACGAGGACTGCGCCGCGGCCAACTGTCTCCGGCCCACAGGTAACTTACTATTCTCACACGCTCATAAAAGAGAGATTGGAGTTTGAACTAAAAAAAAAAACAGTCAATAAGACATAGTTAGAATGATACATTTTTATTTTGATATCCGTAAAAGTCTAGAAAAGTATTCAAAGTTACCCAACTTGACTATAATAAAGCTAGTAAAACAGCGAAGCGATTATTGTTTTTATCAAATTACTTTTATTTCCGGTAACATTGTACTCTTTAAAGCCAATAAAAAGCCCTGAGTCCGAGCAACTCTTATCGGATTGTTAATACATGTGACCCTCTGCAGGCAAAGAGGTCGACTGGGTGCAGTGCGACGGTGGCTGCGACATGTGGTTCCACATGCACTGCGTGGGACTCGCCAAACACTCGCTGCGGGAGGACGACGACTACGTGTGCGGCGCCTGCCACCGCGCGCAGTAGCGCCGCACTGCACCGCACCGCACTGTACTGCAGACTGTTGGAACGTTACGAGTGAACGCTCGACTGGCGCGAGTGGCAAGACGCGAGGCTGCACTGGTTTGCTCGGTTTTTGTTGTCGGGACATGTGTTTAAACTATGTTTAGTGAGTGTGTCTTTATGGGTTGTCGGTTCAAATTTACATTCAAAACGTGTTATCCAAATTGGCCGGTAGATGGCGCTCATACAAGTAAATAGCAGTTACTTATATGAGCGTTCTCTATTTCCGGTAGTTAATAACTTTGTTAGACGCCGGTGTCCGAATAAAAGTTAGTTGTCACATGATTTGTTTATAATGTTCCAGTAAAAATTTAGGTTAATAAAAACTATTATTATGATTAATTTAAAATCACGATAACAAGACAACCAAAACTATAGCCGATCAACGTCCCATGACGATTACCTCAAAGTCAGTGGTTTGCTACGTTTGTCTTTCGGCCTACATTGAAATGGCGTACATACATAAGTCATGTTTAATATAAAATGATCTCGCCTCGCGGCCTGCTTTCTAGCTAAAGCGCGTATGTTGAAAGCGATACGTGATAATGTGAAGAAATGCAGAAGACGGGTTTGAAAACCTACTTCTCCAACCACCAACCATCACGAACAATAAAAGCGAAAAAAAGTGAACAAACTTCAGTGAATGTCAACAGCTTAAGAACAGAGAGCGAGTCAAAACTGTGTAAAGGAAGGTTTACACAAAAGTGTTGTACATCTCCCCGCTCGTGTCTCTAAGATCAGTGTTTTTAAGTGTCTAATAATGTAAACCAATCAATGACATAATGAATAATTATCACTAGACATCGGATAATTTGCACTAACAAAATGGCAAAATATGCATGCAAATATGCTTTTAAAAAAAGACCAAATATGCACAAAATTTGCACTTTCAAAACGCCAATTTTAATTTTGGATTATTTTGGTAATAAAGTCAACCAGTATTATATAAATTATTTTAGCTCACGCATAATTGTTATAATAATACACTATCGGGTATTTTTAATATTTTTTTTAATCGTGGTAATATGTAACGATTTGTGTCATTGCTTGGCGATCAGATCAGTATTTGTGTTATTGGTAGACGATCAGATCACTATTTGTGTCTATGGTTGACGATCGGATCACTATTTGTGTCTATGGTTGACGATCGGACCACTATTTGTGTCATTGGTTGACGATCAGATCACTATTTGTGTCATTGGTTTACGATCGGATCACTATTTGTGTCAATGGCTTACAATCGGATCACTCTTTGTGTCAATATTGACGATCGGATCACTAATTGTGTCATTGGTTGACGATCTCATCACTATTTTTGTCATTGGTTGACGATCAGATCACTATTTGTGTCAATATTAACGATCGGATCAGTATTAGTGTCATTGGTTGACGACCCGCTCTATTTATTTACGCTATTAGACACTTTATAACATAGATTTATACGTGTCGCGAACGATCCTGATGAATGATAACAACACCGAAGAGTATATACAAGGTGTTAACGAATTATACAACTTGGTTACAAGTGAACCAGGGACGTCTGCAAGTTGTGAATGTGTTTATGAAATAAAGCTAAGAGGTACAATCGGTTTTTTAATACAAGGTATAATAGGATAATTAAAAGTGCATGAGATTGCTTGCTTTCTCATGTGGTGTGCTCGTAATAACAGAAAAAAATGAAAGGTACAGGAAAGTGTATAATAACAAGAATTCGGTAACATGTGATATTAAATAAACCTAATGCAAAAATAGAGTGAATTCTGAAGAAACTCTACTGAAAAAAATTGAGGATTTAGGAAAATCACGAGTTATCATAAAAACCTGATTATGTTTGAACTCTGCCAATAATAATTAGCTCAAAATGATCATGTTCAAACTTGATTAGTGTTTTTGTGAAAGTTGAAGCTTTACCATACAAAAGTCGAAGACAATTAGTAAATTATTACAGTTGAAGCGAATTTTTCGGAATCAGTTGATGCTATTGTATCGACTGTACAAAGGATAAATCAACAAAGACATAATAAGAAAAAATAAACACTTAAACTGAACTCAATTGTCCATCATTGGATAGGAAAATTAGATAGAGTGTCTTCTCTCGCCAGTTTTGCTGGAACTAAATTTATCAATGTTGAATTTACCACGGGCCACAGATTATAAACTACTACTATACTGTAGAATTGTATTATAATGCGCCGTAACGTGGCTTATTAAATCAATTGTTGTTAATCATATTGTTGTCTAAATTATGAAGAAGAAGAATTTGTTGTTCCAGAACAAATAATCTTTTTAGAGTTTACTGTCACAGAGCAAAATGTTAGTTTTCACATTAATGTTGTTCAATGTTGTAATTTTACGATTCAATGTAAACCCGACCGTATAGCAATTGGATTATGGAATGCCGTGTAGAACTTATGGGCGTGGCCCTACTGTGCTAACTTGCCGGACGAGTTTATGCTAAATAGCTTCTCTACCAGTCACCCAGGTTGTGAAAGAAAACGTGCGGCAGAGAACCAGTTTGGAACACAACAGAAAGAGGTTTCTGCCAACTAGTTTCTTTCCTAGTCGGGCCATGCTCCAATTGTGAACTTTTGAATGTAATATATAAGTAGATGCCCTCTCACTTGTTGTAGTTACTGTCGTTGCTTGCTACTTGGATATTTGTCAAAATTGAAAACCTCTTGAAGGTAATTTATAAAAACAGTATGCTTACGATCGACGATCTTTTTATTTTAAAATAATATTCCTTCCAATATTCTCATAAATGTAAAGGTAAAGAAAACACCTCAATAGGAACCTTGGAATGTAATGGAGATTCTAAATAACAAACATTTTTTCACAAACTTTTAAGACATTTTCAAAAACACGTATTTCCTGGAACAAATTTTAGGAAATTACCGCGCACTAATTGTCATCGGAAATTTTCTTAGGATATGTTATTTCAAAATTTTCAGAATGCCAACAAAGGGCTCTAGCATTGTCTCTTTTTCTGTAGTGACTGTTTTTCTTCGATGAAACAAGCTTTTAGGCCCTTTTTGCGTTCTATTAGGCGGGCCGGGAAGGGGCACCTTAAGAAACAGAAATGCCACCTATTAATGGCAAATTATCAGTAATTTTTGAACAATTACTGGACATGGTGACCAATTTTTATTCAAAAAAGGTATTGACTAAAACAAAACAAAAATGATGGGGTAAATCTCAAACAAAAAACAGTAACAATCTTCATCGGTTGGCTTGAGTAAAAAGTCTAGACAGTGTCGACTTTGTTTCTACACCCCTCAAATAGCACAGTTAAAATCAAGGCTTTAAAACATTATTCTGAATATAGGTATCCAGTAGTTATACAGGGTGGACCAAACCAATGCCCCCGGAGGGAAAGTACCCTAAATATTTGTGTTAGCAAATTTTACTCAAATGAGACATTTTTTTATTTTTAGAAATAAAAATAACTCTCTGCAAAGATTTTTTAAAAGTCACTTGCCAGAGCCGAGAATCGAACACGCCAAATGTAGGAAATAAACATTCTGTATTTTTATGATAGGTACCGATCGAAAGGGACAATCGTAAGGAATAAATCTTCCTAATAGATACTGTATCCTACCTGTAATATAATACCTCTTGAAACTATTATAATATACGGATTGACTCTTAAACAACCAATTTTGACAAATAACCGAAGCAAACATTTCAAAATGGATGTTAAGAAATTGTAACGTTGTTACACAACTTTTATATATACACTTTACCTTTCTATCTTCGGCAGATGTGCCTCAAATGGATATCTTTTGGTATATGTATAAGGATTAAAGGAGTTATGAAAAGCGGAGTTTTTGATATGAAGAGTGCTAAGGTACCAGAACTGTATTCAAGGGTTAAACAGGGTGTAGCAAACCTTAGTCTATATGTCAGTTATTTGTTAAGTTAGGTCTTTGTGAGAAAGTGTTTTGTTGGTTTGTGTCACACCCTGTATAATCGGTAATGTAAATGCGTGTATCTTAAAATTATTGCAATTTTTAACAATAATTATTATTAACTTTTTAATTTCTCTCATAAAATTATCAAATATTTATTCAATTAGTACGAGGCTAATTTATTAGTTTTATCCAAATTGACTCTCTAAGTACTGATAAAATATTGATTAATTAATTATTTGCTCGTGCCGTCCTTCAGAGGAAGAGAAATAGAAGTATGGTTGTGGTCGCTTGTACTAACAGCTAGTTTAGACCTCAAGTTTTGGGGTACACGTGTTAACGTTCGATAGACAAAGGTTGTAGTAAAATTGTTTATTAGGAAAACAGAAAAAAGATTTGTAAATATTTTTTTATTAAAAAAAATTAGCCGAATGAGCTTTTTTTAAATGTAACTGGAAACGTGATGGAAAAGTACGGTGTTCCGAGTAGTTTAATTGTGTGCTTTTTAACTTGGCTTTTTATATTTAACTTGGCTTTTTTATTTATAAACCATGTCTAAACTCCAGTTTCACACTCTAGATATAAATGTTGGTTGAACGTTATATAAACTGAGATGCTCTTTTTGAGCACATACACTTTGAGATGAAATACAAATTTGGGCAGACAGATTGTGAAATGGGGTTCCATCTAAACTGAGATGCTCTTTTTGAGCACATACACTTTGAGATGAAATACAAATTTGGGCAGACAGATTGTGAAATGGGGTTCCAAATTCCCCGAGTCGGAATTACTAAAATATATTTTGGCATAAGTTCAATTTTGTTTTACGTATTTGACAAACATTACGAAAATTTAGAACACACGTTCGGTCGTTCGTATTTTGTACGCACATGCGAAATAGTACCTGTTGACAAATGTTTATTGGAACAGTGGCGCAAGTACGGAACTTTTGGATCCATATCGATCGATAAATTGACAGTTCGATAAGATACAATTAGAAATAGGTAGGAAGTTGTTGATTTTTGCCGAAAACGAAATATAACCCTTTTCCCGAGAGCGAAAAGTAATCTTCGAAACTAGTTTTGCGACGACGACAAGTTTTACTTGTAATCTGTTATCGATTGCATTTCCTACATAATGACGTTCAATTTTCATTGCATTGACCGAATAACTAATTTCGAGAAGTGATTTTCGTGTAAAAACCGTGGCTAATGGCGATAAAACCATTTATACATTTATGTTAAAATAGCTTTCGTTCCATACCAGTCTTCGAATTGTGAGATGCGAATATTCACTTCATATCGAAGAAAGTAGATTCGGCTTCGTTTCGTTTTCGAAAAAATCAAGAGCTACCTATCTCTAATTTACGTATAGCTTGTATTCGTATAATTTGAAAGATGTCACATTCTATACTATAGAACAATACTAGCAGTTCGAAACGAGAAGTCTTACAAAAGTAAGACACCTTGAGAACTGTCCTGTAGATATTATACCATGAGATGTACATATTACTGTAGGACCTATATTGTATAGAAGATGAAGGTGAGTTCGCCATTTTTCATTGTTTAGTATAAAAAATCTTAAGAGCTTGTGAACGTGTAGGTACACGTCGCCACTAAGGTATGTTATAATTTTTGTGCTAAAATAAGCCTTATTTTGACAGATGTTATTAAGCTGTTTTCTTTTTTTTACACATGATATCTATCAAAATAGACGAGGATCGGCATATCTTGGTTTACATTCTAGACATATAGGGTAAAAGCCGGATAGTTGCCGTACTTTTCAAAAAGGCTCTATCATTCAAAATTATGTACTTACTGCGATTAATACAACATGTATGTCAAAACATAGGTCTTTGATCTTTAATAGGAGCCTATTTTTGTAAACATAATTAATATGGTTTTCGAGTAAATCCTGTTTTATTAGACCTCTCAAAAAAGGGATAGTTGCCTACCGTGGCGGATAGTAGCCTAACGGAAAAAATGCTTCCGGGGATACTTGCCTCATGCAGGGCTATAGACGCCACACTATGATTTTATTAGATAGAAACAAATTTAAAATCAATTTAAGTAATCCGTCTTTATTGTTTATCGATCCTTTATTAAGTATCTACTAATCAAATATTAATTAACATTATTAAATAGTAAGTATTTCAGTTTTAATGCTTTAAACTATAAAATAAAAATACAATTAAAAGAACCTCCAAATGCTGGCTTGTACTTAGGTCAAAGATAAAGCATTGCCATTCAACGTGGCAATGCTGCCAGTAATTTTGGGAACGTCGCCTACTGAATTTCACCTAAATAAAAAGTCTTTGCTTTATTAAAGAATTTGTAATTGCGGATAGTTGCCCCAAGGGCGACTATCCGCAAAGGTAAATAGGGCAACTATCCTTTTTGATACGAATACTTGCCCTTTTTATTTGCGAAATAAATAAAAACTATATAACAATAAAACGTAATAAACAGTGTAATTTAAACTGTAATGCATGCAAATAAACAAAACCTTGACTGAAACCACAGTCAGTTAAAAAAATATTCAATGAAAATTACTGACCAAAATAATTTTGACGCCCGTCAAAGTTTCGGCGCGGAAGTTTTTTGCTCACACGGACAAGACGCGTACGTCTATTCCGACGATTTACATGGCACCGAGGCCTGTGGTAGAAGGGCTTCTAATTATAGTAAAGTACTAACACCCCCAACATCCCTAACATAGTGTATTAGACACTGCGGCAAGTATCCCACTGAGGCAACTATCCGGGTTTTACCCTATACAGATTTTATAAATGAAACAGTTGCAAACATGGCTTAATGTGTTAATCGCATATTTTATGAATGTTGTTAATAGTTTTCAATTTACAAATCTGATGTTGTTGTTTGTACATTGTACCTATAGTCTTTTTCAAATAAGAAGGCACCTGACACCTGTCACCTGACATCTGTGACAGGTACATAGACCGTAAAATACTACGTAAACATTTCCTGTGACGTCACACCAATGGCCGAAATATTTTCTATTTAGCAGTGAAAACATTAAGCAAACTTACAAGAAAAACTACTAAAATAAACGGCAAAAGACACAATAAATAGAATAAAGGTTATTAACTTGCGTATAAATGTTCGCGTTCACTTTTCAATATAATCAATATTAAATTCGTTATAACTTGTAATGTTACGTACTACTGCCAATCTTGACGGCATGACAGTAGGGGTGGGAAATCGATTATTGTTTGAATTGGAAAATATCGAAAACAAAACATATTAATCGACTTTCGTAATGAACTTACTTTTCAAAGAGGCGCTGTTCCATTTTGCTATCGAATACGTATGTACTACTACGTATTTTATATATAGGCAGTCAGGCATGGAAAATAACATGGTCCACGCCGAACGAAAAAACAACACACACGGATGTAGATACATTTGACGTAGACGCAACGTAGAATTAAATCTTATTCATAATGTTATCCTTCATATAATATTCTCTTTTTCTTTTGGAAGAGTAGGGATAACAATAATTATTCAACAAACTTAGAAGACACATAATGACGATGATCAATAATTATTATTACTGTTTAATTCACATGCTATGTTCAAATGAAATTTGTGTTATTAGTGTGATTTAAAGATTAATAGGAGTGATAAAAATCTTGTGTAAAACAAAATGATAAATTTCTTTTCTTTCAAAAGATTTATTTTACGCATCCGCATTTTGCTACCTATCACTGTTTCTTTTTAAATTTCTTTAGGATTCCTCTGAAACTCATTAGTAGGACTTATAGATAGATAGTTGTTCACAAAACACTTAGAAATAGATACAAAAATTGTTCGATAAGTACCTAAAGTCGATGATAATCGGTAGTTACAAAATCGAATATACCTAGGTGCGGCACATCCTTAAAATAGACAATGCATGTTTGACAGCTGACATTTCGAATGGGTGTCAGGTGCCTTCCTATTTGAAAAAGACTATAATAGCTTTTTCCAATCCCCCTTCATTGCAATTATTGTAATGCAATATTGTTGATTTTGTAAGTTGCAACAGTAAGGACTTTTGACCAGAATTGACTCCCTCACACTAGTGTGCAGGTGTGCAACACTGTAAGTAGTATTTACATGAAATGTTTCAATTTAACCAATATGGTACGTGAAAAATTGTTGTGAATTTTTTGCTTACACGCGCCTTTAAAATGAATAATTTTAAAGTAAAGGTAATACTTCTTATTATTAGTGTAAATAAAGACTGAAGTATAGTTTTTTTTATTGAAAAAAGGAAAACTTACAGGTGTGATTAGTACCTTAGCGGTCCATACATTTTTGTTTTGCAAAAAATATAACACTTGATTGTTGCACCAGCAATAGTGGCCGTCAATTATACGTTGGTTTGTGGGAGTGGATTAATGTAACTTGAGGTCCTTACTTCAAGAATGTTTATGCCTTGGTTATGTAACAGAGTTTATAAAAAAAAACGCAACGAGTCGATCTAAGAGTTGGCCTTTTCAAATTTAAAATCAATCGATCTGATTGGCATCGCTAAACGTTGTACCTATTAGCACCCGAATGTTATCTTGATATTGATCTGTCAATGTCACTTTGATGACGTCTGTGGAGACGTCAATAATACCTTGAGTATCTATCCTGATAGTAAGATTAAATAAAAATTCATAATATTATAGCACATGAATAATGCAACTCGACACTGGCAGTAATATCTCTCACGCTATAAGAGGGACCAGTAGCCAATAACAAAAAAAAAAACTAGCTGCTGTCCACGACTTCAACCACGTGGTAATCCTAAAACGACCCGAGAATTTTTTCCGAAAAAAAAGTTGCTTATGTCACTCCCAGGCCTAAAAACTGCTTATTCCAATGCAACACGTCGATCCGTGAAAAAATTACAAATGAACAAACAAAACTTTGAAGTCATATTCGTAGGGGAGTATTTGGAAGCAGGCCAGCTCGAAGATCTGCGATAAATAATTAGACGGCATTTATTCTCTCTTAGCCGAATATAATGACGCAATAAACTGATATATAAACTTAATAAAATATATTTTTAATTTATGACCTTTTCGGCTGTTCGCTGTTTTTTTAGTTTCCATTTTTTTTTGTTAAATATGTACGTTTTGGATTGTTATTAGATGTTAAGTACTGTGATGATGTTTATTTGTTTTAACGGTTTTAGTTAATGAATTGAAGCAAACATATCCATATTATATTTATCTGAAATAATTTGGCTTTTGAGTTTTGACCAGTGAAGGCTTCTGGGATCTGGAACTTCATTCAGTTTCTTGTTACAACTTTGTATGAAGAATACGTAATATTGTATATTCTTAATTAAATAAGTTAAAACAAATAAACTTCATCATTTATTTAATAAAATGGCTGTTTAAAATTAAGTTTTCAAATTACAATGTTAAGTGATATTTGCCCATTTTGCATTCAAACGCCTTTCCGATCTGAAATCGATGTTCCAAACCCAATGTACGAATTGTAAATAATATATTTAAGTCTTCGATTGTCCAACAATACGGGAGAGCCGGGCCACAGACAAATAGTTATTATTAAGATGTAAAAAATGAGACTTAAGCCAAAATCGCCGGGTATCGTTGGACATTACGAGAAAAATATCGTGTACCAAATAATATAGAAAATTATTTGAAAAATATCCAGTCTGTTTTATTTCAACCAATATTTTTGTAACAATCACATTCTTACGAAGCTATAGATATGAATTATTAAATCTATTTCTTCAACACACGTGTATAAATACACCCGCACACATACACCCACTAATTATATACAAATTAAAATAAATTAGGTAGGTACTTAAATGCTATGGAAAGAACATAATTATTTGATTCACAAGTTAATATTCTTTTACACAAATTTAATGAACCTTTCCTAATGTCAATGTCTACTTTTACAGAAATTAAATAAGAAACATACGAGTACAATTCTATAGCCTGGAGCTAAAACTTCACTTTTTACCGGACTTTTTTCCGAAGTGCTATTTAGATGACTATTTGTATGGTGCTGGTAATACAGTAATAAATCCTTATGCAATTTTTATTTACCCGGAATGAAATAGTAACATGTCAACGACGTAACTAGCCGCTCTAGACTTTATTGCTCATCGTGATTTTTGTTGTATTTGGCGCTACTTTTTCCTTACCTCTCAGTTACCTACAGAATTTACGTAGCGGTTGATGGCGTTGGCACCTGTCGTTTAGCAACCATCGTTAGCTAAAGTAATTTAAACACTTTTACTTTAAAACTAAAGTACCTACTCATACGAGAATACCTCTGACTCTGCATGCAAAACCCCCATAAGTCTCTTGGGATTAAAATACTATCTATTCAGTCAATTCCTTTGTCTACCACCGCTATCACGCGTATCTTGACTAGATAGTTACCGTTATTGCCCTTTACAACCGATCACCCACCGTTCTAATGATCCCCTTATCAGGAGCTAAAGCTAATCTTGACGACACAATGACATATTTAACCGACAAATAAAGTCATAAAGTTTGATAACTTATTGATATCTTGTTATCAAAGCTATCTAGTGCAAAATTCACTCCTACAGCTCATGAAAACTTAGTTTGAAGAGTCATCACATTCGTCATTATTTTGTTACAATTCTGGCTTGCAACGAACTGTTCGTTTCTTTCTGAAATTACCAACGGGTTATATAACATCAGAGCTCAGTTTAAAAAAAAAAGTTATGTCATAAAATGTTGCACCATCCTAACACATACCTATTCATGCGGCCATGCAACAGCAGGGCTTCCGTTAATATCCAAAAACGTTGAACTGTCGTCTCTCAGTCTTTTCATAATATTCCCACAGTTTTTTTTATATCGTCATAAGAGACTGGTTTTTTCCTTATACATTGTTAAATAACTGGTTATAATACGTCATTCATCGATATTTGCGACCTAGGTTTCGAGCGTGTCCAACGCTCTTCCTCGGGCAGTGCACGCGGCGAGATCGCAACCACCACTGTCTGTTTTAATACCTAGTAAAATAGTTTTTTCATCTAATGGAGTAAGGGAGTGCTGTCTTTCCTCGACATTTTCCTTTTATAAAACTCAACTGGACAAGCCTGCAAAGATATCTTGGATTGTAGTTCCATAAAAGTCAACGGTCTCCCCCGGAACTCGTCTTCAATCTGTTGCAACGTTTTATCTTTTGTTTCCGGTAGCATGAACCAAATCACAACCAAACAGTATGTCAAGAGTCCAGCGTAAATTGTGTATGTGCCGTAAATGCCTATCGTGTCTAGCATGCCCATGAACGTCTTAAGCACAAAGAAAAAAGACACTGACATTGTTGCCAAACTGATGCTTCCACCGATATTTCGGTATTCTAAAGGAAACACTTCGCCTCCAATAACATTTGGCAAAGGTAACATTCCTGTGGCAACAGTAAAGAACTGAAGATTGATCAGTAAAGCTGGGATCCATACTGCATTATATTGCAGGTAGCCGTAGGTCTTCGAGTACGTGTATGCTGCTATAGCCAATTGGCTGAAGACGCAAAGGCTTCCAGTGACGAACATCACGGTTCTTCTTTTAATCTTGTTTATAACAAATACAGCAATAGAATTGGTTATTAGTCTTTGAGTGTCCAAAAATATCATCCAGAAATGTGGGCTTACATCAGGGCCCATGATCTGAGTGATGATGGTAGTCGAGAACGCTGCCATAGTGGTACCCCCAGCGAATTGCACCATGACGTACGCATGGATCATGATTATTATCGGCTTGTAGAATTCTTTCTTCTGTATCGTCGATATCGTAGATTCGAACCGGTTCATCTTTTGCAAATTTTTCTGTGTAGCTCTGGCTTCTTCAAAACGTATCCTAGCTTTGATCATTTCCTCCAGCTCGTCTTCTTCGTCACCTCTCAGCCATCGGAACACTTCTCGACATTCATCGTACCTTCCTTTAGATACCAGCCAGCTCGGCGACTCCGGCGAGTACATGGTCATGACCAGACTCGCAAATGAGAAGAATACGCAAACCAGTGCTGTCTGTTGCCAACTCAAGAATGATCCTACTAAGTGTACGAAGAAGATACCAAACGCCTGAGTTAAAGACACCGTCGTGAGAAAAGCACCTCTGTTCTTTGGACTTGCATACTCCCCAATTACTACAGATCGCAGCGGTGATAGCATGCCAATGGAGATACCATGGAGAATTCTTCCAACGAATAGGGCCTGGAAAATAAATTACATGTTTATAACGTCACATCTCATTTTCTTTGTTTCATTTGGGTATTTATTATTTCATAAGTAGCTTTTTGGAAAGCTTATGATATGAGTAGGTACCTATTCCATCTCCTTCGTTGCATAATTAACTACTAGATTTATATAAACCGATTTATAAAGACAGAGCTATGTACCTATATAAATCAGACAAACTCCTCACCTCAAAGCTGGTGGCCAGGGTTATGGTAAACCAGCCTATCAGCACCGGCATGGTGACCGCCAAGTGAGCTGCTCTGCGGCCGTATCTCCCCATTATATGAGGAGTCAGGAAGCTTCCTATTAATTGGGTGATGCCGAGGATTGAAGCTGTAAAGAGGTGGAAGGTGTTAAATGTCGGACATCTTTTGAAGGTATCGGGCACTGAATAAACTATTATGGGTTTGACAATTTTTAAGAAAAACAGATTGTTATTCATTGGATGATCACAATGGATGATTAAATTGTGAGTTTCCATGAGAAAAGTACCTAGGTACTTAGGTGCCAGCTGATATCTGTTCAATATTCTTACTTTTTTTTTAATTTGGTAACGAGACAAGCTGGTCGTTTGCCTGATGGTAAGCATAACGCTGGCCCATAACAATTGCAGTGCCACCCAGAACTATGAAATACAAAGTTCTGCGCGGCACTGAAATGCACTCGTTACCCTGAGACATTAGGTATTAAGTCTCATAAGCCCAGTAATTTCACTGGCTACTTTGTTCATCAAACCGGAACACAGTAATGCTTGCACAGTACTGCTTGGCGGCAGACTTCACGAGCACTTGGTAACTATTTAGGATATTGATTTATTTAGAAACGATAATTTAAACAGGTATAGATAGGTAATATAAATTATCTAATCGTTTCCTGTTCAACATCAAAACACTGCTAGAATAGTAGGTACTTGGCAAGTACTTAAATATTTGTTTCTAGAAGAGATTAATTTCGTCGATTGATTAGTGTTAACTATATGCCAAACAAAATTACTGATGTTTGGCAACCCTATGCGATCGGGCACTGCAGGTGTCTTCTTTCAAGGCCTCGCGTAGTTTCAAATCCTATAACCTCGTGAAAATAATCTAGTCCCCGACCTGCTGTTATATTGATTCACAAAAGTCCCCATTCTGGTACGTCTAAACTGCTGTTAGGATGTACCTACTTAAGGTGAGGCATTGTTAAACAATTAATCTCAAACGGATGCAGCACCGCGCTTTTCTACCCTAGCTACCTACCTACTCATAGATTGCCGTCTAACACATCTTGATGTAGACCTATAAACTCTGTAGATACTGACAGTGTATTTGATACTTATGATACTGACCTATCCATGACGCCGAGGCGTGGTCCATGGGTATTCCCGAGTCTGGTTTGAACAGCTGGGGGAGCAGGACCGCCGGGTAGCCAATGGCGCATCCATGACCGATGATATTGCTGCCTACTGCGGCGGTCACGAAACACTGGGAATACAAATAAATTAATAAAATATCTATACGTGCCAAACCATTTGTGTAGGTAAATCATGTATTTATACATAGAAAAATTGCTTGCACATTTGTATTTAGTGAAGAGAATGACGATAGATGTAAAAGAAAAATTAATTTGTAATTTAAATATAAGTTTTAAAATTTTGCAAATTCATACAATGACTCGAAATAGCCCCTCCAGTATTACCGGAATGTCCAGTGGGTCTCTTACGTCCAGTTCCTGGAATGTCCACTTCCCTACTATTTCTCTTTATGTACGTCCACTGACTACTTCCTCAAACAAACGTCTATCATGTAGGTACCTATGTAATGTAATATACTAATAAGTAACTAGATAGGTACAGAATTTATTCGAGACATTTGAATATTTTAATTATCCAGGCGTTAATTTAATTTATAAATACGAAACATTGCCAAAATAACTATTGGTATAATAATACATAATTAATACCGATAATTGGCAATACGAATCAGCAGAATTGTTTGTTTATATCCAAGATAATTTGTGTAACAATGTCCGAAATGTAAAAAAAACTAGGTGAATTCGAAAAAAAAATTAAAGGCGATCAGTTTTTTTACCTATTGTAAAGCACATCGACCCTGATTAAATATGGTAACATAAAATATTTAAAAAACAATTTATACCAAATACACTTACCTGTTTTAAAAACGGAGATAGCATCTGGCACCTCTTTAAAATTGCACTCAATACAAATAAATATTTTTCTTCCCTCTTCAACACTCAAATGTTTGCATGCATTTATATCCCTTGGCGTGTGATTCTCACATTTTTGCTCAGTAATACTATCCGACTTAAGAGATTCATATTTCACAATATCGATATTCTTATCATTTTACTGCACTTATATTAATATTACTTATATCCTATCGAGTGGCGGCTATCTTAAGGGCAATACCCACGTATCAAGATCAACCATTATTTAAATTTAAATAATAAGGAGAGTACCTATGTATCGAACGGCGCGGCCATTGACACAATGTTTGTCAAAATAATTTGTGATTTAGAGCTGTTGTGACGAACGCGCATTAGGTGGAGATGACCAATCATGGTAAGGGCAGCCAGTGTTAATCGAGCGTTTGACGGCTGACCAGTGGCCTTTTATTAAAATAGGTACTATTTCAAAGGTTAGGAGATTTGTCTGCTTTGTTTGCGGTAAATTAACAAAGGTTAGAAAAATGTCTCATTCGAATCATTTTCAGTTCGTGGTATGGCAGGAATGCAGTGTTGACATGACGCGTGACGTTGAGGCTTACCATGCGAGGTCGCGTGATAGACGTCAGTGCGTGCATTGGCCGTCACGACCTGACCATTACGGCCAGCCCGCCTAGTGTGCGCTCACGCTTACTGCTTTTATCAACCTCGTTTACTAATCAATTGATTAAAAAAATTGCTATTTGTATATCTAGCCAAATAAGTAACACCTGTATAGAAACAGTTCTTGTTTACAACAAAGTGTACAAAGTAATCTGCAGGTAGGTACTATCTACTGTACCTACTGTCTTTTGTTTGAAAATCACGTCAAATCGAGATTCTTACCTACTATTGCCGTGACCCGTGAAATAATTTGGCGTATAATGATAAAAAGTTACCTATTTAATTTTAATTTTTTATGATGGGTATCTAGGTAATACCTGTTTGACCATTTTCTTCGTTTCTTTACCCGGTCTGAATGGATTTATTAATTAGCTGCCTACAATACTAATCCATCCAAAAAATGTACAACCTGTCATCAACAAGTCGTTATTGGTATTATTATATAGGTAGATAGTACAAAAAAGGGCTGACGACACGGCAAAGAAGCTACAGATCAAAATCGGTTTAGTAGTTACGGAGATACGTGGTAACAAACATTCACACACAAACTTTGGCATTTATAATATTAGTAGGAGTAGGAAGAAGGAGTCGTCTTCAAAGATCTTTTATTATACTGGATTATTTTGTATCCACATAATATTCTGTACAAACCGGACCTCTTTGACAGGAACGTCTTGTTACGTATATGTAAATATATAGATAGGTATAGCTATCTAGATTATATTTTATCTGCATATCAACACGATTTAATCGAGCGCTATCGGTCACACGCTCGAAGAGTGGTCGCAAGCAGCAGCCCTAGTAGCATTCGAGGTTGGCGTTTTCTTGGCCCTTCGTACTCTACAATGTTGGCCAACGGTACGTGAATGTCATCCCAAATCAACGTAGTTCCAACGATGCGGTCCTACGATGGACCAATTGTTGGTCCATCGTTATACGGTACATTTTTTTTTTTACATTACTCTCTATGAACACTTGGTCCATACTCTTATAAGATTAGGTCATATATTAATAGAAATTAACGATATAAAGAAAAAAAACATCAAGACGGGAACTATGATCTTAAACTAAATTAAAATAGAACTAAATTACAAGACAACAGAAGGAATACAATTGGAGTTGACCAGACACCACAAGCGGCACCCGTTCACGAGTATGACACATGTGCCAGCCATCGCTTTCCTTAACCATTACCGAGGGAAGAGGGCGACCCGCCACACGATGCCACCGCGAGCAGAATCCTTTTCGTGAGCATGACAACTCCAGTTGCTTACATAGATGAACATAGTTTTATATACATAGGTACCTATATACTAGGGGATTGAGGAGTATATACCGGAGTATATCTCACTAAGGGCGTACGCTACATCCATTGGATTCCGATGTGTGCACAACAACTCCTGGCTAATGGTTGCTACCAGGCTTGGACGATTGTACCTTAGCTCGAACAGGTTTTCTCTGTCGATATAAGGCAATACGGTACATTATGGGCCATTGTAAGCTTTTCTCACTTCGGGCCAGCGTATGGTGTCCAACGTAAGGACTACTCCGATTTTTCTCATATTGGGCCTACTCATTTTTTTTAAAGTAAAGCCAACAACAAATTTTGTCTTTGTTGTTCTTTATCAATTTTAAATTGAATCGAAAGAGAATTAACAGAGTATACAACCGTTTAACAATGTAGTAGGCTTATTTAAATTTCTTCTGCTTGCACCGCCCCTCGCAGCCTACCGCCCCAGGCCATAGCCCTTTTGGCCCTAGGGTAAAAACGCCCCTGTATGTAGGTAATTCTTGTTTTTCCATTTGTGACTTACAAAGTCAGATGTTTTTATTTTTTATTCTACAACATAGGTACCAAGGCTTTACTAAACATAAGCGGCCTTATTACAAAACGAGTTTTAACGCTAAACTGGAGTTTAAACCGTAGTTTTGTCAAATTTCTTATTACAAAAAGCAGATTAGCACTTAGGTCTTGGTTGACTATGGTGTCAAAGTTAGTCTTGCCGGGCACCTAGTTTAGCGACGGTTTAAGCATTTATTTTAATGGCGGCCACGTATTCTACTTGTCAAATCGTAAAAAAATTCATATATTTTGTATTAAAGTAAGAAGGGGTGGTGAGGTATTAGGAAGCATGGATGAGTAGAATAATAGCTTTTAGCAAAATATATAGGAAATACGTCTTATAATATCGAAAGTATACATAGTAAAAACAGAATATATTACAAGAATTGACAGTACACACAATCAACAAAACATGTTGCTATGGTTACTTAGCCATAGTGTGCCATTGTATAGGTTGGATATATAAGGAGTATCTCCTTAACATTTTTTTCATATACGTAAATACCTAATTAGGATGTTTTGAATTACTCGCAATGATCAAAAGTCATTTAAAAATTACCTACAATATTTTTCGATATTAGAAAATAGTATTATGTGACAAAATAGCTACTTATATTCCAAAATAAAAATTAGTACATTGTGTCAATTCTACATTTCGTGTATCCGTAGCATAAAGACATTTATTATCTGTGGAAATAATTTCTACCATAGCTACAGTTTGGTATTAAGTTGTCTTGGCTTTATTCATCTTTTGTAATAAGGTTTGGTTTATAGGTCGACTCTAAAGATAGTTGAAGACAAATTGGTTGTCGACCAAAGTCGAGTTTAACGAGTTTTTTGTAATAAGGCCGAAGATCTTCTTTAGAATATTGATTCTACTGATTAATGGTCTGTGCCAACAGCACAGACCATTGGGTCTGTGCTGTTGGCACAGACCTACTAGAGTTGCTAACGGATGAAAACAGTATAATATCTCTTTCTTAAAATATTTTTTCCATGCCCTGCCCCCGCTTTGACAGCCGGTTCGTACAGAGTCATACAATTCTACAAAATTTAAGCAAAAAAAAAAATTGCACGTGCGTAATATTAATACTGTATGGTGGCACAGGTGTCCAAAGTTATTGTTATCCTTATTTAATTTGTCTGATAACTTTTAAGAATTCTGAATTCTTAATTGAATGTGCTACGTGTGCCTACTTCCTATAAAATTGAACGTTTCAATTTTCATTCTGGTTTTAAGTTCGACGTTGATTAATATTGGGAACAGTTTTGTTGTAATATTTAATCGTGTTTACAAGGTATGTTTTAAATAATGAATTTATTCGTTTTATTGTTGCGTCTATTCATGGGGTAGCTGAACCTTTTACTATAATATAACTTAATAGCTGTTAGTCCTAATAATTATTTTTAATTTATTGGCTGCAGTGTATACTTTATATCACAAATAAATTGTATTTCCTTTGTTCTCCTTAATTTTTCGTGCGATGTGAAATAGTTCTTTTTCAATCAATCATTGTTTTATTTTCAGCAATCACAACCACGATGGCCAAGTGTTTTACCATGCTGTCAATCACATTGCTAGTTGTGACGGTGTTGTTTCTGCTGAACCCAGTTTTGGCCTGCATTAGCGTTCCCCCGCCACACCCCGCCGCACCAGGCGTACCCGCTGCACCAGCTATACCTACGGCGCCGGACATGCCTGCTGCTCCAGCCGCACCGGTAGCTCCAGCCGCACCTGTGGCACCAGCCGTACCAGCTACGCCAGCTGCACCAGCAGATCCAGCCCCACCTGCGTTGCCAGCCGTACCACCTGCATCAGCCACACCAGCAACTCCAGCCATGCCAGCTGCTCCAGCCGCACCGGTAGCTCCAGCCACACCTGTGGCACCAGCCGTACCAGTTACGTCAGCTGCACCATCAGCTCCAGCTGCACCAGCCACACCAGCAGCTCTAGCCCCACCTGCGTTGCCAGCCGTACCAGCTGCACCAGCCACACCAGCAGCTCCAGCCATGCCAGCTGCTCCAGCCGCACCGGCAGCTCCAGCTGCACCAGCCACACCAGCAGTTCCAGCCCCACCTGCATTGTCAGCCGTACCAGCTGCAGCACCAGCCGCACCAGCAGCTCCAGCCATGCCAGCTGGTCCAGCCGCACCTGTGGCACCTGCCCTACCTGCGTCACCAGCCGTACCAGCTGCGCCATCCGCAGCAGCTGCTCCAGCCGCACCTGCGGTGCCAGCCGTGCCAACTGCGCCAGCCGTACCAGCAGCTCCAGCCACACCTGCGTTGCCAGCCGTACCACCTGCACCAGCCACACCAGCAACTCCAGCCATGCCAGCTGCTCCAGCCGCACTGGTAGCTCCAGCCGCACCTGTGGCACCAGCCGTACCAGTTACGTCAGCTGCACCATCAGCTCCAGCTGCACCAGCCACACCAGCAGCTCTAGCCCCACCTGCGTTGCCAGCCGTACCAGCTGCACCAGCCACACCAGCAGCTCCAGCCATGCCAGCTGCTCCAGCCGCACTGGCAGCTCCAGCTGCACCAGCCACACCAGCAGTTCCAGCCCCACCTGCATTGCCAGCCGTACCAGCTGCAGCACCAGCCGCACCAGCAGCTCCAGCCATGCCAGCTGGTCCAGCCGCACCTGTGGCACCTGCCCTACCTGCGTCACCAGCCGTACCAGCTGCGCCATCCGCACCAGCTGCTCCAGCCGCACCTGCGGTGCCAGCCGTGCCAACTGCGCCAGCCGTACCAGCAGCTCCAGCCACACCTGCAGCGCCAGCCATGCCAGCAGCTCCAGCCGCACCTGAGGCACCTGCCCTACCTGCGTCACCAGCCCTACCAGCTGCGCCAGCCGCACCAGCTGCTCCAGCCGCACCTGTGATGCCAGCCGTACCAGCTGCGCCAGTCGTACCAGCAGCTCCAGCCGCACCTGCGGCGCCAGCCACCCCAGCAGTGCCAGCCGCACCAGCTGCACCAGCTGCCCCAGCAGCTCCAGCCATACCTGCAATACCAGCCACCCCAGTAGTGCCAGCCGCACCTGCGGCGCACGGTGTACCAAAGGCAGAATCTGCACCGTGGGCGGGATTAATGTCAGGGCTAGGATCTTTACCAGGTGCGGGATCCGCACCATGGGCCGGAATAATGCAAGGGCTGGGATCTTTACCAGGTGCAGTATCCGTGCCGTGGGCGGGATTAATGCCAGGTTTCGGATCCATGCCAGGAGCAGGTTCCGTACCATCCGCACCAAGGCCGGAACCTGCACCATGGGCGGGATTTATGGGATCCGCACCACAATCATTCCAAGGGCTTAGTTCATTCAGAAAATAAAGCAGTTATATACGATCTTAAAAAAAGGAAAATTAAAACATCCTCAATATCATAAGAAATTTTAATGAATAAACAATGTATGACAACTAAATATATACAGAATAAAAATTAAAAACTAAAACAGAACTCTAACTCCTAATACCAATAAAATCTTAAGAATATAATTAAAAATCGTTTGAATTATCAGACAACAAAATGGTCTAAAAATAGTTCAAAAGATCTTTAAAATATTATTTATCAATTGCTGTTTTCGTACCATATAAAGTCGCGATAAAGTAAATAGAACAATAATTAAAAAAGTTAATAAGAAAATAATTGTACATATACATCTGTGATTAATATAAATAAATAATGAAAAATTCCACTAGGTGGTATATCTGTAATTAATAGAAATAAATAATAAAAAAATCCACTAGGTGGTATATCTGTAATTAAAAATAAATACAAAATTTCACTAGGTGGTAGGACTCTAACTGTGGTATGGTAACTCTTCTACAAGAGTCCGTCTGGGCTGGAAAAAAAAATGTACCACAGCTTTGCTCGTGAAGTCTACCGCCTACCATCCTAGCATCTAGTAAAATTGTTGTTTCATTCACAAAAGTTTAAAAGTAGGTACGATGTCTTACTTCTATTTAAATGCACATTTTACCTCGGACAGTACAGTACATTTATATTCATTTTAAAAACATGTTTTCCGAACTTTTTGTGTATGTATTAAGTGTGCAAAAAGGACCAACAAATCTATTCTCGACCAGCTAAAGATTGACACTAGGCTTTCCACAATCTGCTATCAACGCATACTAAGCTACTTTGGTCACATAGCTCGAAGACAGTCTGATAACCTTGATAAACTGGTTGTTGTTGGCAAAGTAGACGGAAAAAGACCTCGAGGCAGATCGCCTAACCGCTGGTCTGATATAGTGAAGGAGATTACGGGACTCCCTGTTACTGCTGCTCTCAGACAAGCCGAAGACAGAGTGGTGTGGAAGCAGCTAGTCAGCTCCTCGACCAAGGCCTTCCAGAGCAGGCACGACCTTCAGTAATGAAGAAAACGACAAAGAAGAAGGAATTAAGTGTTTACTTAAAAATTTTATTGTACTATGCAGTCAGCAACTCAGCAACATATTATGTAGTATTATGTATATGCATCTCTTTACATAAATGAACACAATTCAATGCTGTTTTGAATTCAACAATTGTTGTATTTTCCTGCCATTCTACTTTCACTACCTATACAACATTAGTAAGTTTTATTACATAGTATTTTATAAGCTAGTCTCTGTCACAGAATAAATAATAGTACTCTCTTGTTAGATAAGTCTGTTAGAAATATTAATAAGCAATAACGTGGTCAATTGAAGTTTTTGTTTGGTGATCCTGACCGTGTTACCACAAAAAATATTTTAAAATAAACGCCTAAAAATATTAGAAATGTCACAATACAATGGAGTTAGACAATGGTTAGAACTTACTTAAATCAAGATTTGTGGTTACTCATATTTAAACACGCGATTGGGGCATGTTTAGGAGTTAAACACTGTAACACAGGTTTAAATTGTAATTTTTTTGTGGTAAGACCGTAAGAGTTTATGTCTATATCGGTAATTCAATTTTGCATAGTTGTTCCAGAGCAGTACTTAATTTGTGTTCCAGTCTTGCAACGTTCCCGAAGATGAATATCTATTGGTCCTGGCTTCCTGGCTCTAGAATTTCTTTCCAGAATTTCTTTGTTATTACGTATCAGTCTCATTCACCATTTAGCATTACATATGGCCATACTGTCAGTATCAAATAGTATTAACAGTAACCTCTTACTTTTTCCTTCCTAATTAATTAAAATAGGACTGCTGCTTCTTCTTTGCGAGCCTTTCCTAGTCCCTCCTATTTCTGATTGCAAAGCTTTTAGAGTTTCTTCATTATCTGCCAGCAAAGGTTTCCCTCTAAACTCATCTTCAATCTGTTGTAGTGTCTTGCCTTTTGTTTCTGGTAGCAGAAGCCATATGACTATAAGACATTCGAATAGAACAGCTGTGTGTACTAAATACGTCCCGTGTAAACCAATAGAGTCTACAAGACCAGGGAAAGTCTTCAAAGCGATGAAAAATGTTATAGAAAGAAACGATAAGCTGATGGTTGCGCCAACACTCCTGTATTCCAACGGGAAGACTTCTCCACCGATTACATTTGGGAGAGGAAGTATCCCTGTAGCAATCGTGAAGACTTGCAGATTGATGAGCACGGCTGGTAACCATGTTGCTGTATATGTTAAAATACCTTGAGTTCTGAAATACACGTATCCTGCTATAGCTAACTGACTAAATATTGACAAAGACACAGTTGAGAACATCATGACTTTCCTCTTGTATCGGTTTATAAAGAACACAGCAATGGTGTTAGATATCAGTCTTTGGCTGTCCAGAAATATCATCCAAAAGTGTGCATTGGCGTCCGCTCCCATCACCAACCCTATGATTACAGTAGAATATGCGGCCATGACTGTTGCCCCAGCGAAGTTAGCCATGATATACGCGTGGACCATTAAAGTTATAGGTTTCCAGAACTCATTTTTCACAACAGTAGAGGTGGCACTCTTAAATTTATTTTTTTCAACTTCCTTCGCAATTTTTTTCTCTATTATTCGAGCTTGGATCATTTCCTCCAATTCATCTTCTTCGTCTTCACCTCTCAACCATCGAAAAACTTGTCTGCTTTCATCATATCTTCCCTTATCTGACAACCAACTTGGTGATTCAGGGGAGTAAATGGTCATAAGCAAACTGGTGAAAGGGCAGAACATTAAAATTAATGCAGTGACCTGCCAGGACAGGAAGGACCCTAGCAGATGGACGAAAAAGATACCAAAAGTTTGAGTTAGAGAGACTGTAGTAAGAAGAGCACCGCGGTACTTAGGACTGGAGTACTCCCCGATGAGGGATGAACGAAGAGGTGCCATCATGCCGATTGCCAAACCAAGGAGTATTCTTCCGACTAGTAGCGCCTGGAAAGAGGAAATGAAACAGACTATACTACTATATAGGTGCAGAAAACTAAAAAATTCAAGGCAATAAGGAACTTGTTAGTGGTAGGACTAACTCTTCTGCGAGTGTCCGTCTGGGTAGTTACCACCGCTTTGCTCGTGAAGTCTACCGCCAAGCAGTAATGTGCAAGCATTACTGTGTTCCGGTTTGATGAGCAGAGTAGCCAGTGAAATTACTGGGCTTACGAGACTTAATACCTAATGTCTCAAGGTAACGAGCGCACTGCAGTGCTGCGCAGGCTTTTCGGTTTCAAAGTTCTGGGTGGCGCTGCAATTGTTATGGGCTGGCGTTGTGCTTACCATCAGGCAAAAGACAAGCTCGTCTCGTTACCAAATAAAATAAAAAAATCTAACAAACGTCGTTACCGGCTGGCGGCACACTACACGAGCAAAGACAGACACTCGTTAGTCCTACTACCTGATAACGGCATCTACAGAGCAAAAATTTTCATAGCTGGAAAACGTCCAACGCTGAACATCGGCCCTTCATGGGGAGTTCTCTTTTTTACTTAATAATTTTGATAAACTATGAACCGTTAAAAAGATTACTAACTTCAAAAGTAGTAGACATGACAGTGATGATCCATCCTGCGAGACCTGGCATGGTGACGGCGAAGTGGGCAGTCTTGCGTCCGCAGCGTCCCATAATTGGTGGAGTTATAAAGCTGCCGATTAGTTGCGTGATACCCATTATTGATGCTGAAAAAAAGCATAGAACATGGAAAAGTTACATACATAAACAAAATGCGACGGCCCTAGCCAATGTCACTCGGATTTATATGTAAGTATCCTAACGATACCCCATACATCGAAATATGTTCAGGCACTTAAAAGTTTTGGTGGAATAAAGAAACTCACATCATACAATATAGGCCCAGACTACTTTTGTAATTGTACTTTTTTCTTTCTTTTTCTTCAAAGTACAGACTATTCTGTACAGTCCTTGTATAGGTACCTAATTACCTCTCGTATTAGGTTTTCGTGCACTTTCACTTGTTTGTTACTTCCTGTGTACGTGCTCTTTGTAAGCAGGCATTCAAATTGGGATCATAATTTTATTTGCATACCATTATTTTAAAGACGTGTGTTTGTCACAAGGAATTCGATTATTTAAAATACATAAATGCTTACCCACTCATACCCCTGGACTAGGATTTCCTTTGTCACAGGTGGCATAAACACATTACATGTACACTAATATCTAAGGGCAAAACCTGCCTCATCCGGGAATCCAACACGGTTCCGCGGTTCACTCCGCGCTTTGCAGGGTTTCTTGAGTTAGCCACGGAGCTGTCCATCATTTTATTTATGTGAACTAACCTATCCATGACCCTTCGCTCGTGCTCAATGTGAGGCTAGACCCTGGCAGCATGAGCTGCGGCAGGAGCACTGCTGGGTACCCGATGGCAGCACCATGGCCAATGATGTTACTACCGACTGCCGCTGTCACAAAGCACTGGAAATTAATAGAAAGGGTAGAATTAGTACCTACCAGCCCTGGATTTGTCAATAGGTCGTCTAGGCCGCAGCCTAGGTGCGGTATATTTCCGAGGTGAATTATTTTTTGACGTTTTGCATAGTGAACGAGTGTTCACTATGCAAAACGTCAAAAAATAATTCACTTGTGGATATACTGTTCTGTCTTAAATTTTAGTTCTTAAGTTCTAGTTATCTTTTACATTTTAAATCTCACTTGGTAAATCCCATTACTCATTACTAATACCTACTAATTCACTAATTATTAAATACCAATACATATAGCAGTGTGGTCCCGGCTAGGAATAGTACCATTCCATCTCTTCCCGTGGATGCCATAAGATGCCTAAGGGAATATCCAGGCAATGGGCAGCAGCATTCTCTTCGGTTGATATCATAAACTACGCTGCAATCACCAGGACGCCAACCAATCGTGTGAAACTTGGCAGGCGTCTTTGGTATCAGTGGAAACTCCCCCTACATAGGGGAGACCGATGTTCAGTACTATACCTACGTTTACCTGCTGCTGATGAAGTAATGGTCTACTAAACATTTTAATCTTAGGATGTTTGTCGTACACGACAAATCACAAAAGCATGCCCGGCATATTTGCGTGCTAGCTTACCTACTTTAGCAGGTTCACTAGAAGCTCCATAAGCGCTTCGTCTATTTTATGTTAGTAACTTACTTGTTTCATGAACGGCGAAATCCAACTCTTGGTCTCTTTCATTTTATTTTGCACTTCTCACTTTCAGTTTTACTCTACACATTGCACAATGCACTTGAAAAACTTTATAACAATCTTTTATTACACATTTGTTATCTAAATGACAGGCTTTATTCCATAAGGTGTCACTCGCTGTTTTTCCTGCAAATAAAAAAGATGTAGGTAGGTATACCGCGTTCCACATTCGGTGGCCCAATGTATACCTTTCCAGTGTCCATTTATTTTTTATTTAGTGGGTTTAGTGGTTATTTAGTGGGATATTAAGTGTCCGAGTAATTTTTAGCATTTAACTATTATTTATAATTCTTTCTGGAAAGACAGTCACATAAACATGTTTTTTTTATGTATAAACGAAACTACTAATTGATAAATGAAACTAAGCAATTTATGTTTACATGCCACTTAAGGTGTATTGATAAAAATCGTAGTAATTTACAATATAGGGGCAAAGTTCAAAGGTATATCTTTATCTGAAAAAAGGAAACGTCACCAATATCGTCACTATATTATCACAAACTTCACTATTTTGTAAATAGCCGCCGAGGCGTACCGGTGGACTCAATTACTCACACTCTCACTCTCTCACTCTATACTCACTACTCACACTACCACCCTGAACTACACGTCGCTCCTGATGAAACATCCACTCTCAATTTATTCTCATTTGCCGCAAAAAGCTGGGTAACCTAGCGAAAGTGAGGCAGACGGCTGTACCTACCAACACAACATATACACCGGAATACAACGGAATAAGTAGTTGCTCAACATATACTTATCAAGAACAAGTTCAATAGTAAGATTGTTCTTATTTAGTCTGGGATGGCCAAGTACTTGAAGCGTTGCGAGTCAATTGAGAGACGTGCTAAGAGGCAAGTGGCTCATCAGCTACGACTCCCCAGTTGATGTTAGTCTGCAGAGCCTTGAGCATCGGCGTATATAGTTTTTGGTTTCTTGGTGCATTATCACATTTCGGCGAGTTTACCTCGGAATTCCATAACTTAATTCCCCCTTCCCCTTTCCATCATCGGACAAACAGACAAACGGCGAAGAGTCACCGAAACATTGTGTATTCCTCCTTGACGCACGAAGCGTTTTGCTTCTACTTTTAGTTTGCCTGAATCTGTGTTTCCCGACCGCTAATGTAATCTGAGTTTCTTCAAATCACCAGTGAATAGATGTACCTTCTAGATAAGCGTGCTCATATCATTGATCATTCAATCAGTTGCTAACAGGTGAGACAGATAAAAAAATGAGATGCCACCAGTAAGTAATCTTTCCGCTTTAGAGCGAAAATAATAAAATACTTTCAAACTGATGGACAGTTTGCTTCACATAGGTAGCGCAAAAGTTTCATCTGCCATCAAGAAGTGATGTGCATATTACTGCGTTCCGATTGAAGTCCTGTGCACAGTAGGTATAATTAATGTGCCTAAAGATATGAGAGCTGCTTTCTAAATGGGACGAGTGCCTGTGTAGTGTCTCAGCCCTCAGGACTTTATTGTAATTCATAGTTCTGGGATGGCACTGCACATTTTACGTCCCTAAACAAAACTTCTTGTAAAGATCTCAAAGCTTTTAGCGACGATTACCTCAAAAAACAAATAAAAAAATAGACATATAGATGTCTCCACTTATTCTCCTATGAATTCGATATCCAAATGTCACAAATGTGGACTGTTATCACCACACTTTATGTCAGTCGAGGCACGTCATGAAATTCACTTTGGGCCATTTTTAAATATGATGATGATGAAACTGCAAATAATTTAACGCACACGCTACAATTATAGTTAACACTTACTTATTAGTACCTACTTAATGTGAGTATAAAATATTTTAATTTTGAGGTCACTAGCACTTGTGTAATTTGTTTTGTTTTTATTATGTCACAATATCTTGCAAATCTTGTCAAATTTTGTTGCTAATGTTTTCTATAACACATAACAATGTTCTGCCGCAAAAATATGAACGTCGGTAGGAAACTTTGCCAGCGATAAGATAAAACGAGAGAAAAGGATTGGATCTAGGTTTTAACTTATCAATTGCGTATCTATGTATTTTATATAATCTAAGTGTTGTATTATGAACTTGCTATGTGTTGCTACTCATTACATTCGGCCGTTAACATATAATATGCGAAACATAAACATACTTACATAATAATATGAGGGATAACATAAGGAAAACGTTAAAAATCTTAAAATTCTTTACCATACTAGGCTTACAACACTGTCGCATATATGTATATAGTATTTAACTTATGTAATTCCTCTGATTTATACTTGTAATATATCTCTATCAAAGTCTTTGGGGCTTCCACAAGAGCACCATGGGGTTCTATTACGCCAGCAGCAGTCAGTTAGAGTCACGGCGGAGTGATATCAATGAACATTTTTTTTTCAAGAAAAATATCACTTTTTGTTTCCGTGCTACAATTACCTACTAGCTATTATAAAAATCAAGGCCACCAATTACCACTGTGTGCCGGGAGCTGCAATCCGTCATCGTATTCAGCGTCTTCGACCACATTGTTCTGGGATTAAATAGTGGTCAAACGATTACTTTCAGGAAATAAAAAAGAAAAATTTAGAAAAAAACTTCTTTTAGATGTGTGTCTAAAGATAAACGAGTAAAATGATCAGAAATGTCACAACAGAATGGAGTTAGACAACGGTAAGACATTTCTTAAATCAAGATTTGTCGTCGTCAATATCGAATTTAAAGCGTTAGACGCTGTTTAGCACATGTGTACGTGGGTGTAATGTTTTGTAGTAAGATCCAAGATGTTACAAAATAAATTACAGCTGGTACGTCGGCGTCGTTAAAACTGTAAAGCATAAAATGTATAGATTTATCGATTGACATTGACTGAAACAGGTCACCCAAACAAACAGATCTGTTCTATTTTATAGCAATTACAAATTTAATTGTCATTACACAGATGGTGGCAGACTCTACTTGTATGTCAAGGATGCACTAAAGACTATAGAGTCCATGTAGACATGATTGAAATAGCAATAGGTACTTTAGTCTAACATATTGCTATAATTTTTCTAAAAGTATATTTTTATAAATAAATAGTACCTAGTACCTCAACGAGGATTTTATGACCTATGCTAGTTTATTTCTGTGGTGCTGTGCCACGCGGCTTCGCCCACGTAGCACAACGCCCACGTAACACCCACGAGCCCCCACGACCACCTTACGAGATTTAGGCTCTTATTAATTGCCTGAAATGAACGTATTATTATTATTAAGAAACAGTGTCAAATGGTGGTTTAGTTAATCTATGTTTTGTCTTTATTGTTCTTTGCAAATTTTAAATTGAATCGAAAGAGACAAAACACAGTTTAACTAAGTATTCAACCGATTAACACTGTTTATTAATAAGAGTTAGGTAGGTTTTTTAAATTTCTTCTGCTTGCACCGCCTCTTGCAGCTTAGCGCCCCGTGCCATGGCCCTTTTGGCCTTAGGGTAAATACGCCCCTGTGTACTTGTATTTGTATTTCAACGGGCCTTTATTAACTAGCTAATAACTACATAAATGAACACTACATCTACAACCTATAGATACAAAAACAGTTGGATAATTACACCCAATGTATGCCTAGAGATAATCCAAATGTTCTTGCCCACTACCAGTTGGAAGCGTACCTACCCGGCGTGCTGGCGGCATTGCCTCGTTGAACCGCAATGCTGAACCGTTGGGCCAGATATTGTATTAATTTAATTATAAGAGTGCTAAAGCTGTAGCTATTTATAACACTAATAATCATCAACAAAATAAATTAACAACTCTATCATAAAAAATATTAAGATTTTACTTAACTAATTTCGCCATTTCAGGTCTAGATCGGAGGCCAGTAGACTACATAATGTCTACTGTCTACTGCTCATACCGTCGAATAGAAGGTTCTCTTTTCAACACGGAGCGGCGCAAGAGTGCATGGCGAAAGTTCCGGCTTGCGTAAACCGCCAGAGGTGAGAGGTAGCCTAGAGCTGGGACGTTACATATCGACAGATGTATAGTTGTAGGTCGCTAGCATCATCTGCTAGACATCGCTAGTATCGACCGTTTTCTTTCTAATCGAGAGAAAATTAAAACCACAACTCATTTCGGGGTAACAAAACATCCAATTTCAGCTTCAGCATCATTTCGTGAGTTGAGATGTTATGAAAGAAGCAAACCGTTTTAAAAAAAACTGTAAAAAGTTGTTTTAGGAGAATATATGGGGTCCACAAAATAGGGCTGAATTCATAGCCTACATCGGGTCCGTGTTTCGACATGTTTCGAGCTGTAGCCAGACTGCCCACTCTATGCTCGAATGCTCACGAGTGCCATGCTCCCAATGCAATGACGTTGAGCTATTTGCCTGACACCCGTTTTTAGGGCCGAGTGCTATCAGCGCTCTAAGTACCATCATTCGGTGATGTTGTTAAGAGCAATAATTTGAACAACGGTTTTGTCAAACAATTTAAAGTCGCTTAATCAGTTCGATTTACTAAACTGCTAAAATCTAATATTATAGTCACGTCTTGTGGTGTTGGTCTATCCATTCATCCGTTATAAATAAAAGTGCAATATTTTTGCACTCTTATTTTTGTTATCAATCCATTGAAAGATAAATGATTTTACACCTTTATTAGTTCCGGAAAAGATTGTTTAGTGTTTTATTTGAATGACCTTGCAATCTAACCTTGATAAAAGATCTCTAAGAATCTTTTATCAAGGATACAGATTTATTACTTAATCATTTTTACCTATCGAATATCAAGATAGCTTCTACTAACTTATCTTTCAATGAAAAGTTAAGATAGGGCAGTGCAGTGCAGTGTTTTAGCTTTGTCATGTTATAATGTTAATCCAGAAACTAACATTGACACAAAAGGCAATGTTAATATGAATGGGTGATTTTTTGAACACAAGTTGAAAGTTTACGTAAACGTCAGAGTAAGTAATTGGTATCAACTATATATAAATGTATATAAGCAGTTTTTCACAGTACGGCTATTCACAGTTTTTCAAAAGATAGAGAAATATTATACACGTAGCTTGGTATTATACTTCATTTGTATCGACAAGTCTGAAGTCGACATGTCACATCCCTACGTAGCTATTCTTATGTCATTTTGTGTTTGTTGTTGTTAAAAACAGTGAGGTGATAGTTGGCGTGAACTTTTTATCGCATTTTTAAAATGTAAGTAGCATTTTTTTATTTGAGTAAGCGTATATATTTCCATGGATTATTATAATTAAAAATAAAAACGATGTGATATATATGTATATAGTTCGCTTGATAGTGTCACTTCGCATATAGTAATTTCAGCTTGTCTATAGCTTTTTAACCTTCCCAGACAATGTTTCTATTTAGAATCCTTTTGATGGTTCGTGCACCTTCGACCTGAAAGATTCGAGATGGAAGGAAACACTCATTACTATTATTAATAATTAAAAGGTGGTCGGTCACACAAAAAAAATTAGAAAGTTTATGGTTACGAGTTTAAATAATCTTTTGAATAAATAATAATCTTGTCTATGTTGGGTCATAATTATAGGGATTATAATATTCTAGGCTTTTCACCTACTAAGTACGTCTACCTCATTACTATCCAATTCATATACAGGATGAGTTTGAATTGGTATGTTATCCCGGAAGGGGGTGATTAGTACCATAGTTGTCGACAAGTTTTTAGTACCCCCCTTGAAAAAACCATTCAAAATTTCCATACAAAAAAAATTCACTTCCTATGTGAATTTCTTTTATGCTATTTGGTGGTGGACAGTCGGAATCGCCACGCGGCTAAAACCGCGGCCAGGGCCCTATTTAATAAAGCTGACATTCCGACAAGTCCGACATATGTCAATAACTGACAATTCGACAGTTTTTCTGTTTAATAAAACTTACAGGCGACAAAATTGTCTTGGTGGAAAATTGTCAAATTTGTCACGACAATTTTCTTATTATCAGATTAAATTTGACTGTGGTTTTTTGACATATGTCGAGTTTTATTAAACGCGTTTTTAGATGACAAATATGTCAAGATTTCACCGGTCGATTTTTGACATATTTGTCACTTTTATTAAACAGCCTAAGCGTGACAATTCTACAATTATGTCAATTTTTGACATATATGTCGAATTGTCAGCTTTATTAAATAGGCCCAACATCCGTGTAATAACAATGTCAGTAACCTAGACCTACCTAATTAAAAATATCGTACTTATCTTAATTTTTTATATTAACAAATAAAAAGTCCTCGACCTACCGAAGACATAAAAATTAATGGACTCCCAAGTGTGTTCAGTTAGCCGATGCGGTAACATGATCACGAGAATTAATAAACATTACGTTAATAATAGGTATTTTATGTGCCTTCGTTTAATTTGTGTGTTACACTGCAGTTTTCAGTGTGTTAGTGTTTATATTATGACGAGAGCGCATTAGACCGAACGCACACTCGCGCACTCGCATACCAGTTTAGTTTTTTCATACTACTCGATAACGAGATAAACGGGTGGTTTTTCCAGCCCAAACAACCACAGTGCCGCCCAGAACTTCCAAGCACAAAGGCCTGCGCGGCACTGCTTCGCGCTCATTACTCTGAGACTAGGTATCAAGTCTCATAAGTCCAGTAATGAGTACAGAAGAACATAGTAATGCTTGCACATTGCTGCTTGGCGGCAGACTATCACGAGCAATGATACCGACTCCGACGGACACTCGCAGAAAAGTGATTTCTACCAATCCTACCAAGTACCATCTGCTTTAGCTTTTACAAATAAAATTGCTATAAAAAAGTGGAAAATGACTTCAATGTTAAACTACTGAACCGATATGTCGATATGTGTTTTCTATGAGACCAATCTGAAACTTCTGAAAGTATTTCCTTTCAAATAAGGAAAGAATTTTCTAAATCGGTTTTTATAAATGACGGAGTTGTGAGGTAACAGGCCACTGATCAAGATAAACATAGTATAGATCGATAACTATCATATACTTTTCGTCTTGTTTATTATTTTTGTTGTAGCTGTTACCAAAACAGAACAAAGAAGTTGTAGTTTGGCTTGAGCTGTGTAAAAAAGTGAAGGATTTCTTTGTTTCCTCAACATTTCACAATGCCATGAAATAGGGACCTTGTTTGCTCAGACTTTGACAGCGTTGGATTTTGGGCTCCATGCAAATAGTGCGGAAAGAAATGCAGAGAATTTTAGATCGCTTGCAAAGCAGTTTGTTTCTTATCTTGATAGTATCGAATCTTGTTAAAAAAGTGGTGATGTGGTCGAGGGTGGTAAATGAATGTGCGGTCGGTCTTAGGAGCGTGCGTGTGGAGGTCATTCGTCCGTTTCCTATTATTTTGTTGTGTAACTGATTACTGTTTTGTCACGTATTGTGTGTACAATACGCCTTTTATTACGCGTTTGTGAGAATTCAGATTTTGGTGCGTTAATTTAGCAAAGATGACGTTTCTTTACAATTCGCCTTTATACTGACATAATAATATGGTAGGTGCTACCTACTAATTTTAAAGTAAATTACCTTCTAGTCTTTCCGGTATTTGTTTACGAACCTGCATTGCAATTCTTCAATGCTGCGTCGCTAGCCTAATAGGCCACTTTGACTAGTTGCTGGTCAGGTGGTCCATAAACTATATCTATGCCAAAATCACGTCGATCCGTTGCTCCGTTACTGCTGAAAGAAGGACAAACCAACAAACACACTTTCGCAATTTATAATATTAAGTAGGAAATAGTATAGTATGAAGTGGGGTTAGGTAACGACACGAGCGGGTTGATTGTCTGATGGTAAGCATAACGTCAACCCATAACAATTGCAGTGCCACTCAGAACTTTGAAACACAAAGGCCTGCACGGCAATGTAATGCGCTCGTTACTCTACGTCCCACTAGGACATTGGGTATTAAGAGCCTACTAGTCCATGGAGCGAACTAATCGGTGGGCGCGGCTAAAATGCATGCTATTTCGTCTAACATTCGTGGGACAAGGTAAGACTCTACAGCGATGAGTAGTATTAGGCTAATGCTCGCATATACACAATTACACACTCTCGTAAAGTCGCGACGAAAACCGAAAAGTCGAAAACCTGCGCGCAAAAATGTACGAATTGGCTTCTGGTGCTTGGGGTTTTACGACAAAACTACTGAATGTATTTAGTCAAACCAAAGTTATTTGAAATGTTAATAAACTAAAGCTTGTTAATATGTACATTATTTTGGAGTTTTCGTAATCCTTTTGTAATTTATTTACATCCAAACTTGCGTTAAAATACGTGCTAAAATACAGATGTGGACTCATAAGCTCAGTAATTTCATTGACTTCTTTGCTCATCAAACCAAAACAGTGATGCTTGTTACAACATTACCTACTGGTTGGAGGCAGACTACACAATCAAAGAGGTGGTATCCACCCAGACGGGCACAGAAGAGTTAGACCTACCACCCTGGTATCTTACGTCTTTGCAAAAGTGGACGATCTAAATTCTTGCGTAGATCTAAATATTGATAACTAGCTTCTGCCCGCAGTTTTAACCCGCGGTCCCACAGGAACCATGCATTTTTCCGGGATAAAAAGTAGCCTATGTTGCTCTCCGGTCTATAAACTATATTTATACCAAAAATCATGTCGATCCGTTGCTTCGTTACTGCGTGAAGAAAGACAAACCAACAAACACACTTTCGCATTTACAATATTAAAAAATACTAATTTAAAGTAGGAAGTAGGATAACAAAGTAAAATCGCCGTCTGTGTTTTCCAACAATAAACAAATTACTTTACAAATCAATGATATATTGCTACAGTAAACAGATATATATTGGATAAAATCACGCGCCGTTCCAATTATTTATCGGACTGTTTAGTAAATATGGAACGAAGTGCGTCACTAGGAAGTGATACGGCAGTCAAAATATACGCATCGTACGAATTATTAAAGGGAAAATACTATTTTTATAGAGAACAAGTCGTGTTTGACCTCTCACCTGATTGATCGAAGATGGTGAATAATCAAAACTGCTCTTAGGACTCGCCCTCAGGTGCAGTTGCCTGAACACGATGAATGTAGCTTTGCGATAGGTTTTTAACTTGACGGTGGTAGCTAGCAACTACATTGTGGGGAGAGAGTAGACTCCATTATCCAACTAGTTCGCAGTCAATACGGTGAGGAAATGAGGGAAGTGTGGCGAATATACTAAACCAAGATTAGTGCTGACTCTCTAGTGGAGCTCCCGGAACACACCGAGTGGTACTTATGGTGACAAATTTTCATCTTGAGGGTGATAACAAGCCAGGCGAGGACTAGAAAATACCACCACTGAGCCTCACGATGTTTTAAAACACTGAAAGCTCATGCTCGTATAAGCTTCGAATCCTCGACCGTCGAGCGACGTCAGTACAGGACCACGGTTACGTTCATAACTCAAATTCAAATTCAAATTCAATATGCTATATTCTAATAGGCCCCAAAGGAGCACCTATTAAAGTTAAAATAAATGACTCTAACAGCGGGCCTCTGCAACAGTCGTGCATCCGAATCACAGATTAAAACTAATGCTGTCTTTATCAGAACATAATAAATGACAAATACACCAACAGACCCAATCCATGCTCAAAGTCAACGAACCTTCCAGAAGCCCACCGTGCCCGTTCCAAATTGGTATAGGCCGAGCAAGAAGAAGGGCAAGAAACTCGTCACGGCATAACATAAAAAGCTCCTTGTAGAAAGAAACGATGAGAGTTCTTTCCTTTGATTTGAGTTGATTTCGTTTAGTGGTATATACGATACCATCGAGCCACCATCGTGTCTTTCTTGAAAACTCAGGTATTTTTAAATTATAAACATAGTCGTGATCCTGTTTTACTATAGAGTTATTAGTATATGGACCATAATGCGTCAATAGGAAGTACTTACAACAATAAAAAATAAAGTAACGAATGTCTATTAATAAATGTATTGTTACAGATGAGGAAATAATTTTGTAGATCGATTTGATATCCACTACCAGCTGAACTAATAAGTAGGTATGGTTGTACTTTAGAGATAACTTAGATGTTCAGTGCGCACTGCCGATCTATAGATCCTACCTAGATCGACCTATAGGTCGTTGGTTCGAATCCTTCAGTTATTTAGCTTTGGCTTGTAGGATTTGCACCACATGCTAACAAGATGCAGGCTTGTCTGTTCTTCTCCAAGAATTCTCAATTTTCCCGTTCTGCTACTTTTCGTGATATTCCTATACCTTTAGCGGACCGTGTTGAGCTGTTGAGACTTACTCTTGGAACCTTCTTTGACTCTAAGGCTAAATTTGCTGGTAAAAGCTTTGCATCCTAGACAAGGTCAGAAGGTATTTTACTCCGAGGTTAGATGCTTCATCTCTATTAAGCTCAAGTCAGGCCGTGTGTGGAGTAATACTGTCATCTATGAGATGCCTCAGCTAAGTATCAGTTCGAAGCCTTTGAATCAGTGCACAGGAGAGTTATGAGTTATTTAAAACATGCACTTGCTGTTTGTAAGATTGGTGGCCGTATCTTCTTTGCACCACCTGCTCCTTCCTTACAGTGGCCGCTACCATGACCATGGATAGCAGAGCTGGCGGATACTGAGAGCCGTACCTACATGTGTTGTATTTTTCATTTTTCATAGGACGGGATTGTCATAATATACGACGCTTGGCAGGCGTCTTGATGATTAAAGTAGATTATGATCCTGACCGAGGAGAATGCTGCTGCCCATTCCCTGGATATTCCCTTAGCCGCTTCTTACGGTACCCGCGGGAAGAGAGGGCGAAGTGCTATTATTAACCAGCACCCCATAGCCATTTGGTATAGCATTGGCTATTAGCAATCGACGAGAATTTATAGTTTAATAGCTGGAATGTTGAAAGTTGACAACTGCATATAACTCAATATTTTGTAATTTTTTGCTCACTAAAAACTCGGTACAAAATATAAACAAACACAGTTCTTATCGCAGGTTGAGGAAAGCTTCACACAATGGACAGAGATAATTTATGTATCGTAGATTCTTGTAAGCGCACGCACAGGCTAGAGATGAACCGTTTTATCGATAGAAAATGTGTGTCATTTATTATAGGTATAGGGATTATCTAAAACTTAAAAACTAGGTAGGTAGAGTGCCTACTCGGAAACAGACCTGACGATCAAGATAATTATATTGAGTTATTTTGTTGAAAATTAGGTTCATAACAACATTTTCGTTTCTTGTCAACTCAAGATATTTAAGATTTTCCTTTTTAATATTGTAATTTTTTTAAAACTAATAACTGAACATGCGAATTTCCTCGCGATGTTTTTGTTCTCCACTTTAGAACGAGAGTGATAAATGATAAGTCAGTGGTGCGGGCCGATCCAAGATTCTAACCAATATGCGTCGGTTTGAAAGTCGCACAAGTTCCAGTTCGGCCACACTCGCTCTAATTTAAATGTTAGTTTTGTAAATGTACATTTATTACATTTACAAAACTAACATTTCTATATTTAGTAATACGTAGGTACATAAAGATATTTTATTAGGTACTTACAAGTAGCATTCAATGGAATTTTGCGATTCTGTAAATTTACTGAAAATGCAAATGACGACAACATCCTCATAGTTAATATGTAATCATTAATTAAACAAAGGCAATAATAGTGTTTAATATCACGATGTGGTACATGTAAACGTTTACTAGAATAGGTATAGGTACTTAATCTATTCAATTATGCAATTGTAGACATAAAATGTAGTCTATCCAGCAAGTCATCGTAATGGATCTATGAAACTAAATGATTCTTATTGGATTGTTTTATGGCTGATTGATTTGAATTGAGTTACAAAAAGGAAAATTGATATCTGTACAGACCGATTTGAACAATTCCTAAAGATCTAGTTCTGATTCTTTTAAATAAAAGCATGGACGTTTTTAGAGTAGAATATCTCACCTACTTCAGAAACTTTTTACTACTTCAAACAACAACAAAGACAATAACATAAAACAATTTCACTTGCTACTTTGCTCATAAAACCGAAACAGTAACGCTTGCCCATTATTGCTTGGTGACAGACTTCACTAGCAAAGCGATGGTACCAACCCAGACGGACACTTAGAGAACAGTTAGTCCTACCACCTATATGCTTTCGTTACTAAGAATTCCAGAACTCGACCGAAAGTCACGTAGACTTGCTAATTATTAGAAGACATCTTATTATACAAAAGCACCTATTAATAGATTTTATATCGATAGTTCCTACCATCTCTACCAGCCGACAAGTGTCTGATGCGAGTCCCCACAGTTCAGTACAAAGACGGTGACAGGCGGCGCACGTCGTTTGGCACTTTTTACATATTATTATCGATATTTGCACAGTTACGTAATTTCGCATCTCTAGTTGTTGACATAGTGTTGTGTTGGCAGTGGAAGCGGCGCGGGTGTTTGAATTTGAACAGGTTAGTTTAACGGGTTTTATAAATAAATAGGTAATTGGAAATTTAGGTAGATAATATGTTAAAGTTTTGAATAATATAATTCTTGCTTTCAATTATAAGTAGGAGGAAATTAAGGTTATAAAGTAACTGTTAAATTGTTGGATAAATTAATATGTACTTATTGTGATTTAATTTACTTGAAAATTCTGATTGGGCTAGGCATCCTATACCTACTTATCCTATACTAGGCATCTTATACACTTCGCTATCCATACTCCACAACAGACAGTCCTATATAAAATTGAAATTAATTTAACTACTCACCTAATTAATTTTATTTGTTCTACAAAAACTTTCTATTGCCATACAAAAATAAAAAAATAATAATTGCCTCCTCAAATCAACAATTTGTTCGTTAATCAAAGAGAGTTGAAAGGATGCCGAATGCCTATCATCCTAATTACACGACTGCATAAAAAAGGAGTGTAATGTAGGGTTCATGTATGTATGTATGATATGTGAGCTTCTTTATTCCACCACTAGCTGCACCACGCGGCTTCGCCCACGTAATTCTCTACAATAAAAGTAGCCTAAGCTACTCCTTATAACATCAACTATCTGCCAGTGAAAGTCCAGTCAAAATCGGTCCAGCCGTTTCGGAAATTAGCCGTAACAAACAGATAAATAGACAGACGAAAGTTTTAAATGTTGTGTTGTTATAAGTATCTACCGTATACACTTTCATAAGTACGCAATGTCAAAAAAATAAAATAACAGCTTTTTACTAAACTAAATAAAATAACAGCTTATTACTCAAGTAAATAAAATGACAGCTTTTGACTAAAATAAATAAAATAACAGATTTTTGCTGAAGTATAAAGCTGTTATTTTGACATTACAAACACGCACTTCCATTTTATTTATTTGTATGGATAACTTTTAAATGTCCGAACATATTTGGATGTAATATGTATGGGGTATCGTTAGAATCCTTACATCATCCCGAGTGACACTGGATAGGGCAGTCGTTTTTTTTTATTTAACTTGTGTTATTTTTCCTACTTTCTTTCTTGTATAAAGTTATATTCGGCTCTAATGTAGCTAGCTAATAAATTCAGGCAGTACCTAAGTAAGATAACAAAAAAGAAGCTAAGTAAACAACAAATCGCCATATATTTTAATTCATTCCGAATGATATCCGTGTCGGAAGCAACTGTCTTGATCGTTTTTAATTCGGAATCGCATCCCGTCAGAGAAATTTCCCGTTTAGATTTGATAACTCAGCGGCATAAACACGGATATAATCCCGACAATATTTCTCTGCCGGGATGCGTCTCCGAGATATAAACGATCAGAAGCCTTCGCTTCCTACACGGAATCATTCCGAGTGAATTAAATCACTTTGCTGGTCCTGGCCATGTTCCGTGAGTGCCATAGGAGCCGGCTAAGGGAATATCCTGGGAATGGGCAACTGCTTTCTTCTCGGTGAATATCTTATCTCACCAAGACGCCTCACAAGCGTGATCTGTCCAAACCATAGAGGATATAGTGCAAACCCATTAATTTGGAGGCCTCCCCCAAAATCATGGGTTTGCCTTTTGGGGGAGGCCAGGCCTGAGGTTTTTCGGCTGATGGAATAAGTAACCTAAATGACTGTGACTACTCAAAGCAATGAGTTATATTTTATTTAGTGAAACTACTATTCTTTTAGATAATGATGTAACGTATGGATGTACCTAGTTGCTTATCGAGAACGCCCACAAAAACAAAATGCGCAAGTCTTATTGCGTATAATTATTTCTTTTCGGGGCGTTTTCGTTTTTAGGTACTTGGGAAAAGACTGTAATTTGTTATGCGGCATGCAGCATTTGTTGTAATTTGTTATGCGGCAGGTCATAATTAATAACGTTTGAATACAAATAGTTTAACACGTTAGCTGCGGCACCAATTTTTGCAAACTTTCCGTTCCTGCGGCACGAGGTATTATCGGCCCGCACCGTGACCAGACGTTAGGGCGACACGCGGTCTATTAGACCCCACCTCCTTTAACAGACTAAAATCCATTTTCTGGCGCGAAATCAAAGATAAATGAAAATTTTGGTCCTTATCGATATAGACAGTGAATTGATGAACCCTAATGTACCGTCGCCCCGGGATCTGATAGCTAGTTTATTAATTATTGGCAAAACAAAATATGGGATCTTATACACCTCGTAACGCACTGATATAGGGTAAATTTTCGCTAAGATTAGTGATGAGAAAAATAATATCGAAGCAACGACGTTTATCTATTTTTGTGTGAAAGTCTTAATGCGGTTCATAGAATAGAAAAAAAAGAAAACCAGAAGTAGAAAAGAAACTATCCTATTTATTCTGCCTCGGGCTTAATACTTACTAACACATAATTTCCGTACTTTTACCATCGTACAATAATATACCTACTCCGCCTGGTGCTCTCTTCCGACCACGTGACTGACACATGCTTACGTCATCATATATCGTGTAAAATTTACATAAGTCGAATCTAACACACTCAACAAACTTGGTGATTAAAAATAACCCTGTACATATTTTGTTGTTTTTAACGTTTTAGTATTGTTGTTATAGCGGCAACAGAAGTACCTACTTAATTTGAGAAAACTTCAACTATCTAGTTATCGCGATTCTTGAGATATCTGGTGACAGACAAACGGACAGTCAGCGAAGTCTTAGTAATAGAGGGTCCTGTTTTTATCTTTCGATACGGAACCCTAAAAATCGTTAGGTAATCTTTATTTACTTTCAAAACCTAGATAAAGAACTACTGAATTATTAATTAATTACTTACCTGTTTTGTCAACGGCTGCTTTGCGTTTTTGTGGAGTTTTTCACTACCTACAAAAATATCAATTAAAAAACTTACCTATTTTGGTTCTGTTTCTGGGTTTTTTAAAATTAACTTCTTCCGAAATCGTTTAGACATGTTCGGCGATGTAAAAGGACGTGCTCTCCAATCGACGTGATGCACAACACTAGTCGCGGGAAGCTCGCGTTGGGTGCGGTACGAGGTCCGGGAGGATATGGGACGTTTTAGCCTCGTTCCGCACTGCATTAAAATTATATTAATTCAGTGCGGTACGAGGCCTAAAACATCCGGTACCAAGGTAGGTATACCACCGAGTCCGGGACCATTAGCGCATCTCAAATATACATTTATCTCTTTTCTATCCTGGACCAAACCAAAGCTATGCCCTTCGCACGACAGAGATGTTCACGTTTTTCCTTGCCGCACCACAAGGAAGTTGCATGAGGGGTGATTTAGGCCTCGTTTCGCACTTAACGTGTTAATGAATAGGTGATGCATAGTTGAATTTATCAATTTCTTATCGGTTTTTATTTCGGAATTGCAACTGTGACCGTTTTTTTAGTTCAGTTGTTTATTGCTTTGCAATACATTATGTCAACATTAAACATAAATAACAGTTCAAGAAGGACCCTGGAGAGCTGTACAGCAGGAGGATGCCTTTAATTGTCCTAAGTACATAACTTTTATAAGTACTTAAGCGTGGTCGAAGGCCTCATCCTCCATCCTGGCCTTGTCCTATTTAAATGAGGTTGGCGCAATACGTCTTTACAGACATACTGCTTTAGGTTTTTGGTAATCTTTTTCAGTAGACCGCCTGCTTGAAACCAACTCTCCTTGGGAATTCTAAGGTATAGGTCATCGACCACGCGGGCCCAATGTTCTCGATTTTATATTCATTTAATTTGAATTCTTGAACATGCGGAGCATTCGAACATTGTTCGAAGGAACATTTGAAAACATCGCGAAGAACACTTCGCGATGTTTTCTTTCAGAGCGAGTGTGGCAAAATCCGCACGAGCCGGGATTTGGTCAAGGGCAACCACGCTAAAACTATTTCAAGGGGTCATTGGAGGAGGGGGAGGGAGGGGCGGGGGGTTGCTAGAAACAACGAGAGGTAAGGTGAGATGAATTTGCGACTTGAAATCAATCACGACAATTTCCATCATAATATACCTTCGCATTTATCGATGCGTGTGGGTTGTTGGTAGAGTAGTGACGTCGGCCGCCGATCTATAGGTCGGTGGTTCGAATCTTACGATGAGCTTGAACTCTGAAGTTGAAAATCTGCCGACAAGCAATTATCGGTGAGTTCCGGCCGCACTTGAGAGCCATTCCTAATAATCTAGATTTAATGTTTTTGGTATTTACCACCCACAAATCTGTGCTACCACCTCACCGTCGCTACCTAGTATAGTGGTCAAATTCAAACCTATTATGTAAAAAAAATAAAAAATCGTATCATACAACTCACGATATTTTTTCTCAAATTAATTATAAAATTCGAGCACTAGGTATGCGTGACATGATGTATTAGTTTGTGGACTTCAGCTGACAGGCGCGCGTTTATTGATATACATAAGTATATAAAAGTCTAAAACAAACGGTTATAAACGAAAGTCAAAAATTAACACTTAAATAAATAATGTAAGATATTTTATGCGTAATAGAGATTTTGTGCGTAAAGTGTGACTTGCTAAATCAAGTACCTAACTCTATTACAAAATAAATACACGAGGCGGCCTCTTGAACTGTTGACGTCGCATTCGCGTCGTCGTGGCGTGAAATAAAGCATAAATATAATCATAAGTACACAGCTACTCGGTTTATTTATTATTTATTAAATGCCCGTTCTATGTAGACTGATCAAGAAGGCCAAGAAACTAGTCGGGTTGCACCTTCAGAGAGCGCTCTAAAAGTTAAATGACTCTTTTTAGGTATAAAATAAATGTATACATCCCCTAACTCTAGGCTTTTGCAATTATTAACGAATGAAACATCTTTTTACTGTTCTTTCGAGTCGTTTACCTATATATTTTACACTAGCTTCTGCCCGCGGCTTCGCCTGCGCTCTATATATATATATATTATATCTGTAGGTATAGCCTATGTGTTATTCCAGAATCTAAACTATATAAAAAGCATCCTATATCCTACCTCGTAGTGTGAACTCAAATCATGCCAAGTTTCATTTGAATCCATTCAATGCTTTCGGTGTTATGCGCGGCCAAAATACAGACAAACAGACGGATTACATTTTGGATTCAGTATCGATAATAGAGTCCCCTACAAAAACAAATTTCAAAATATCTTCAATGTACAGAATTGGACCTGTTATGGTATTATTCTAAGTATAGATTTTATTACATTAATATCATCTTTGCAATTATGTATTCATTGTGTCGCACACACAGCCACAGTTATAAACCCTTTGAGGCCGTGACAAACAAACGGTAATTAATCGTCATTATACTATAGGTACATATACTAGCTGCTGCTAGTTAGCTGTTTCACCCGTGCGGAGATCCTAGAGTTCAATTTATGGTAGGGTAGCGGTAGGGTAGGGCAGTGCCTAAAAATCTCTATTTTACTGATCACTAAGTAGCCAAGAAGAACATACATTAACTTCAATTTTATAGGTTGTAAGCATAGTACTGAATTTTAGTTTTTTATTCTATTGGATAACGAGACGAGCGTGTCGTTTGGCTGATGGTAAGCACAACTTTAACAATTTAACTACTTAGTCATTTATATAACGCGAGGAGTGAAAATAAGGGATATTTCCCAAAGAATATTATCCAATATACTTAATTACTAATACTATTATGATAGACATTGCCTAAGTACCTTGGCATATATAATTTACGTAATATAAGTACGTAGGCCCACTTGATGACTTGACATACAGACCGATAAAGCATCACAAGTAGGTTAAAACTAACGTGGACTTATGAGTACAGTCACAGTAGCACGCGTAATTACTTCGCTGATATCTCTTGAACTACTTTTTAAGTTTTATCTGTCACAAATATAATTTTAGCTTGTGTCTATATACAAAATTTAACGCAAGGTTCAATGCAATCATTACCAAAAATTACATCATGTCACACGTGGTTGTTTCAAGGTACATACTTAATATTTTTTAAATATTAAGGCGATGTTGACTCTGTTTTAAAGAGGTCGGCAGTCGGCACCCATGCACATAGTCGAGGAGTCCAATTTTAGAGCGCCTTGTACCTACTATACCCATTTACTATACCCACATACTAAAAATGCACGGTTCCGGTTGGAATCTCCTCGCGGGTTAAACCACGGGCAGCAGCTAGTGATTTTATGCAAGTGTCAATATATTATTGATCAATATTCTCAGTAAAACGTTACTCTGTCATCTTATAATATTTCTCTGCCATCACCAATCACGTCTGATACTTGCTGTAGGTATCGCTGGAAATAAAACAAGTCAGATATCGTGCCAAGTTCAAGGCCCCTGTACCATTCACTGTGCGTTACCAGCTAAATAAGGAATACAAGAACTTATTATTAATTTAAATGTAAAGACAATAAGAACATTACGAAACGAATTATTTAAAAGCCGTTTTCTGGGCACTTAAGGTGTGTGCATATGTACATTGTACATGGGCTATGAGTGTGCCCACGCTGTAAAGGTGTGTGAGTGACTGGGTAGTCACTCACGCTGATTATCTAACGACAATTAAAGTAGTGATAAATCTATACAAATAAATAAAATTGAAGTGCCTGTTTGTAATATCAAAATAACAGCTTTTAACTAAATGCATATGAAAGTAGACACGGTACCCATAACAAAACAACCATTTTAAAATTGTTTGTCAGTCTGTTTGTTCCGCGTAATCTCCGAAATGGCTGGACCGATTTTGACGGGACTTTCGCTGACAGATAGCTGATGTCACAAGGAGTAACTTAGGCTACTTTAATTTTAGAAAAATAATTAGGGTTCCGCGCCATAAAATTAAACCCTAATGTTTAAACCATTCCTTTCATCCGCGTTTGTTGCAAAAACATGGTTATTTTGACAGTAAAACGCTCAGTTGCATAAGCGTCTATGGGCTGCCTTACACCACGTCTTGGTGTATGTCGTCGTATTGCGCGACAATGTGCCCTATATTGTTGTTGCCTGTGTTACCATCAGGCAACCAAACGTGGTTTTTTCGTCAAACCTTATTTAATAAGTGTAGGTACTTAAGTATGCCGCTGACAAGTATAATGTCATCTCGCAATAGTGTGTAGACCGCTCTATAGTGACTTTATGGTCTCTACAAGTCTACATCAAGGACACAGTTCAGTTACACAGGCCTTCACCCCCAAGACTCAATGAAAAATAAATAGCAAGATCGACTCGACTCACGCTCGACTAGTCTACTCGCGCTAAGCCTTTGTCTTTAAATCCATCAGTTTTCAGACGGTTACCTACACTACATGTTTGAAAAAATGAATGCCGTCGAGTTTCGTGTCCTTCTCGATCGGTTGTATACCTGGAATGGGCACCTATACTGGCTCTTCTAGGGCTCATGTGAATAAAGGATTTTGAATTTGAATTGGTAGAACTGCCAATTTAGGCTTCCTCGCTTCATGTCTGTCACTTATGCCGCTGTTAGTTACTTTTTGTTCTGCTATAATACACCAAGTATACATAGACGCAGGTCTGGTACACAATAAAAAAATTCGCAATATGAGTGGACTAGGTGAAAGTGTCATTTCAAGGATTAATATAGACTAGCTTCGTTGATTTAGGCACGTCGCGTCGTGAGAATAAGTGAGGAAACAATGACAAAAGGCTAATACCTACTGTGAAGGTACTGTGAAAGTATTTAGAATTAGACATCGAGGTAGACCACGATTTACCTATAATAAGTTCCTCGAAGATCAAATAAAACTTGTAAGTATTCAAGATTAGTGGAGATAAGAGTACCATAACTGTTGTTACAAGATGTATGAATATTTATGAATAGTTAGGGTTTTATTAATAAAGGTTGATTTGAAAAGTAGGATGATGTTTCTTCCCGTTTGCGCACCCCAAAGGGCTTCGCATGATGTATGCATGATTGTACCTATATAGTTTTGTGAAATGCCAACTTTTATTAAATCCGTATAGCCAGAATCACTTCATCATTAGTGTGGACCTTACTAAATGTATGAATTCGATATCATTCTGTCGCGCCACGACACACCCCGACAGTGATCTGTATCGGACATCAAAACCTAACCATATACTATATACCAAAGAATATAGTTACTTGCTATATACAATATATTTTAAATAGTTAGTCTATAATACAACTAACCTAATATTTTTTTAACTAACGGTCGGAGTTAGCCAAATACATAGATATGACAATCTATATTTATAGCCAAATGTGAAATAAGCATCGTCGATCGTCAACTTCAACTTCAACATCAATTCTTTATTTCCTGGCTTCCGTGGAATCATGTGATCATCAGTTCAATTCCCGATTCTGACAGCAGATGTCAAAATGCTCTTTAAAATAATCGGAAGTTGCAGCTATATCGAACCTCCGCCCGTTCAGTTAAACCTAATTCATAGTTGAGTGTAAGTAGAGTTGAACTTCGGTTCAAGAAGGTTGGTGAAATCCAACCTTATTGTTTTGAGTTCTACCAGGGGTTCTACCAGTGGTTCTACCAGTGGTTCTACCAGTGGTTCTACCACGAATAGTAATAGCCCGCATCACATGCGTTCATCTGTCAGCTCATGCGAGCTCACAATTATAGTCTAGGTGCTTTTCATCCTTCATAGAAATTTAAAACTATGTTTCTATGACTCGAAGGAATTATTTTAAAAATGTAATAATTTTCTTTTCCTTTTGTATATTAATCATTTTCAAAAATTGCATGTGTTGACATATTACTAATCTATTTCTATTTTATTAGAATTATTGAATACTTAATTAAATGTATTGTAATTATTGCAATTAAATATATTGCACGCCCATCATTAATTAGACAAACTGTTGAGACACGTAAGATAATTAATACGACATCTTGTACCTACACAGTTTCTACTAAGTATAAATTTATTTCATTTAATTTCACTTCAACTACATCATTACGTAGGTATCTTTTAAATTTATATAAAAACACGTAGGTATTATGTATAATCATAATGATTTATTTGTGCTACGTGACCTTCCGTCCTGTCAAATTTATAAGTTCTAGGTAAACCGGAAGATACTTATACGTACCTTAAAGGTCCGAATTCGAGATGTGGTATTGAAATTTAGTTCGGCTTTATAAAACAAGGTAAAGAGTAGAGCTGTAAAAGTAACGAGATATCGAGTACTCGTATGTATTCGTTACTAAAATCATCAGCACTCGTTACTTTCGTATCGTTACTTTTGATACAATCGAATACTAGCATGAAACATGTCCTGTTGGTTGGTATCATTGTATTCATTGGTATGATATAGTTCGTATGTAAGACTTGTGATATATGAAATATTATTACCCATTTTTTCACCATTAGAGATGGTATTCTTTCATAAAATGTATGGAATATTACTCATGAAAAAATAATCAATGAAATCGGTCGCCAAATGGCGGAGATAAAGAGTAACATCGCCATAAAAAAATCCATACAGGCGAATTGAAAACCCTCCTGCCCATGTTTTGAAGTTGGATAACGAATCAAACTGACATCATAGTACGAAACATACGAGTAACGAATTGAATTTGTAAGTAACGATTCTTTACTTCGAATCTGGCGATGTACTCGTTACTCAGTAACGAATACATACGGTTTCTTACAGCTCTAGTAAAGAGATCTACAATATGTACCTTAATAGATATTAATACAGTGCCCCTTTACAAAGTAACGCGTTTTAACAATGCACTTGCCCAATTATTTTAATAATTGATCGATACGATAAAAAGTCGATTAATAATAATTTATACTAGCTTCTTCATCCCCTCCTCCCAACAGTCCAGATAAATAGGCCGAAAATACAAATGAGTACTATAGCATTTTTAAACGAATTGCAAAAACTACAACTCCACAAAGTAATACTTAGAGCGTTTCCGAATACCTAGACCCAAATATCTAGGTCACAGACATTCGTGAAACTGGTTCTGATTGCACTAATTAAAGTTAAGTAACCGCGTTGTCGAGGGCAGGATTCATGTGAAAAAGTACTTGGCTTTTCAGATAAAAAGCTTGTGCCCGCAGTTTCCCCCGCGTTCCCATATGAACAGTGCATTTTTCCGGGATAAGTAGCCTATGTTACTCTCCGGTCCTTATGGCCTGGAGAGTAAGATAGGCTACTATAACGAGTAACGAGTATCGTAGGCTATATGTATATAGTAGGCATGTAGTAAGGCGTATATTTTATACTATATCTATGCCAAAATCATGTCGATCCGTTGCTCCGTTGCTGCATGATAGAAGGACAAACCAACGATCCAACAAACACACTTTCGTATTTATTATATAAGTAGGATTGCTTATAAAAAAGCGGGAACCGACTTCAACGAAAATATCGCAATATATGATATTTCATCCCCTCGTTTTCCACCCTTAGGGTTAATTAAATCGGTTGACAATTAACGGAGAAATCGGGTAATACCGCCGCAAAAATTCATACGAATTAAGAACATGCACCCTTTTTTGGAGTCGGTTAAAAAACAGGTCTCGCGTTTTTCTATCAGGTATACCAGCTGTAGATGAGTCAAAGGTTTTCTATAGCATACCTACGTCTATTTATATTATATAATGCAGCTCACGCGAGCATTGTTTGTGGGTCACCACTCGGCTGGTGGTGACCTTCAGCTAATTGGTTGCATAACCGCCATTGTCAATTAATCAATGATGCATTTGAGTACCCTCATAAATAATTATATGCTGTGTTTACTAATTTGCAAAGTACGTCGTTCCTTGACATGAATACCGCACGAGGAAATTACTGAAGTATTCAAAATAGCTACACCCCACAGATCTCTTCTACATCTCTTGTTTTTTTAATTATATATACCCATTTTGTCAAAAACTGGATTTAAGACATTATTATATTAGGTACTTACGTAGTTATTTAATTTTTGAAATTCAAATTAAAAATTAATTTATACGCCTCAGTTATGGTTACATTTGATACCTTATATAGTGTCGAAATATAGTATAGAAGACGAATAGTGTAGACTATAATACAATACTTAAAACGTAATTAAATATTATAATAGCAGTAATTTTTAAGATTCCTTTCCTCCTTTTATGAACTGTTCTAACTTCATCTTCATTTGTATGGCAATAGTGTACTTTCTAGAGCAAGCCTGGCTACTACCCTAATGTATAAAATTTGCTTCGTTATCATTATCAGCCTCTTACACTCCCACTGCTGGGATACCGGCCTTCTCTCAGAGAGAGAGGTATGAGCCATAACCCACCACGCGGGCCCAGTGCGGCTTGGTGGATGTCACATGTCCTCGAATTTTGTAGTTCTTGAACAGGCGGGTTTCCTCACTATGTTTATAGAGCGAGTGTGAATAATCCGCACATAACTTGATATAAGTCATTGATGCGGGCCGAGTCGAGATTCGAAGTATGTTGCGTCGGATTGAAAGTCGCACAAGTTCCCACCCAGCCACACTCGCACTAAAATAAAATTTGCTTATTTTGGTGTATTCCCGTTACAATAGAGATAGTCGATCGTGTTTTAGATTTAGCTTGTTCATCATGTTCGACCACATCGTCACTAAGATATTGGTGAAACGCTACCTAAGGTCGTTGACTTTAGTTATGTGCTGAGTCGGGACCTTTTCCTCACATCACAACATTATATTGTGTATTGTTAGTTTTAAATTGTGCTGTGTTGTTATTGTACTCTAATGTAATGTTGTGTTGTCCTAAAATAAATGTATTTTCTTTCTTTCTTCAATCTGAACAATAAAAAATATGCCTATTTCTGATTGCAAGACAAGATTGAATAAAACGATAAACAATAATGTAATAAACACTCGGTTAATTAATTTGTAGAACTTGATTTTTATTACAATAGCTAGAACAAATGAAACGCAAGAATATCTTGTAATACAATAGGTAGCGTAGCTATTAATGGCACTAAAAGATGTACAAGTACTTCATTAATAATAAAACAAAATGCTTATAAACATTTGTATAAGTATAAGGTTTTTTGCTAGACTTAGTTTTTTTTGTTTTATAGTATATTTGTTAACGTGCCACTGTTCATGCTATACTTTTCTAGTAGTTCTTTACTAGAATTACAGTAGGAGCCATAATGCATGGTAGAATTTAGTTTCAATATCGATCATTATGACGACAGAGGTATTCGAAAATCTTGTGTCATTATGACGGATCTAGAAAAAAAACCCTTTCTATGATTGAAATATACAATAGTAATTATTAACAAATATATTAACCTCTTTTCAGATTGTTAAGAGATGGCAGAAGATGCACTAAAAGACCAGGAAAGTGGTTCTAAAGACAACCCGCAAAATCAAACAATAGAATTAGAATCTGAAATTGCTTCTGTCGATAACTCAGATCACACTATAGAAATAGAATCTAAAATTGCTTCAAAGGACAACCCAGAAATTCACACCGACACAGTAAAATCTATCGTAGAAGATATATCTTTAAAAGTTGCAACCGAACACACACTAACAAATGGAGAAGAAATTCCTTCAAATAATCAAGCGAACAGTGAAGAAAGTGATACAGCAAATAAAAATAAAACAACAAATGAAGTTAGCAAAGAAAACAAAACAACAGAACGTGATACTGAAAATGAAATTTGCAAAGAAAGAACACAAAGTATTCCAGAAGAAAAAAGGAAAGAGAGAGAACGATATAGACTATCCAACTATTCGCAAAATTTAAAATTATCCAGTTCTAACGCAAGACTTTCTCTGAGAGATGGAAAGGAAAGTTTGAAAGAGGAGAGTTTGCTAAGTGACTCTACGACTGTTGTTCGGTTTTCACCAGCTTGGAAACAGGTATTTTCACTAAGTTTTATTTTTAGTTAAGTCCATTTTGAATGTTTTTTTTAGCTATTAACAATGATGGTTTTGAGTGGTTTAGAGGTAGTAGATGTAGTCACTTGTCTTACGTTATGACGACTTGTAATACCATTTTACAATTGTTATGCTTTTTTAATTTTGATAGGTACATTGTGACATTTGATTGCACCTAAAGGTTCTGAGTGAAGTGACGAGATGATCGCTGTGAAGTGCTTATACGCTAATTGTAGCACTCTCTCGAAGCTCTGCCTGGGCTCAAAGTGACCACTGCTCCGCTACATACACCACTTGCGCACCACCGCGTGTTTATCACGGCTCCTTCACTGAACACGAAGTGGTTCCTAAACTATTTTTTTGAGTGGAGGTCGTAGAAGCGACGCTAATCGTGGTTTTCCCATGGTTTCATGGTTTGTGAGTTTTTTGAGTAGAGATTGTAGAAGTGGCTGCGGTGCGTCTCTTTCACTACCTCTAACTGTGCAAGTACGGTTAGCGCTCAGAATAGATTTCTACCAAGCTCCGCCTTAGACGGCACCTTAGACATGAACACATTTTCTCGTGAACGATGCTTATCCATCAATCATGCATTGCGTGTATGGGCCGCTTTAAAACCCTTACTGCGAAGCACCTTACTCCCGATTTCCAATCATTAACGTTACAACCCTAAAATACAACTTATTTCAAACTTTATGTGCTTTAAAACTACACCACCAAAAACCACACTAAATATCGAAAGAAACATCGGCATCGTAAGGAAATTGGGATGTCGGTGTGTACACACCCGCAAAAATCAAGGGTATTTAACCCGCACTGTGTTAACCAGGTGGATTTAATGACTTTATGGTTATTTATCTGCGTAGGTTTTGGACTTATAATTTTTAAGTGATATTATCAATTATCTATTTATATTCCTCATTAAAAAACAATTGGTTTCCCATTTCCAGACACTGGCCGCATCAGGTCCAATCCTGCTGACCTTCACTGCAGGTCTCACTTCAGGGTACTCCGCAATCCTACTACCTCAGCTGAAAGCTGATGGTGGACCTATACCATCGGACGATGATACGGCTTCTTGGATAGGTCAGTAAAAATAATTTATGCACATAGCCTTACAAATATCATTCACACAATAAAAACAACGTCTATACCTATAGACGCTTTTGGGTACCTACCCAAAAGCGATTAAGAGTAAATACAAGTAACTGGCGAAAGTGTAGAAAAAGGTAGAGGAACTTTCTCTTTGCCTGTCTTCGATGGGACTATTCATTATATATACTTAGTTCGGGATGTTGCATGAAATACAAAACATAATTTCTGTCGTTATACAGTTTTAAGAAGATCACCTTAAAACAATAAAAATGAAATTAAAAAAAACACCACAAAGATACTGCATCTAAAAGTTTCCCATATTCATTTTTTTATCATCATAACATATAGTCATCATCCTAAATTATCCTCATTCAGAAAAAATAGCAATCAAAATCAATCAGTGAAAAACCACTAACATTGGCGTAATTCTGTAATTTACACTGAAAGCTCAAGAAAAAGATTAACCTTGACGAACCCAGCTGTTTTCCCACGGCCATAAAAACTGCCGTGTCACCAAAAAACACAGTGTCTACGACCTTCAAAACTCGTGAATCTACCCTAAACGAGCTTCTGTCTAAAGTCACATGATTTCATTAGTCACCGTCATCAGTGACTCGGCATTACCTAATACCCATTAGTCAGCATTTTCATTAGATTGATTCTTGTGGAGAATGTATTCGCCACAACTTTCCGTATACTTTATCAGATCGTTTGTTTCTGCACACGGAAGTCAGAGCTTCAAGGTCGGTACAATTACATTTGGCAGCAAGCACGCACTGCATATTGCCGAGAAATAAGACAATTGGCACCTTTGTTTTTAGTATTCAGCGCTTCAAAATGAATAAAATGGAACCCATTAACTATGACAAGGGTTTTTACCAGTGGCGTATTTTAGGATACAGCGCCTGCCCCATGGCGCTGTATCCTAAAATACGCCACTATACGCAGGTCCCACCGCCCTTTTTTTTTGATAATTTTCAACTGAATCAAAAGAGACAAATCACAGTTTAACACTGTTCATTAATAAGAGCCTTAGTTACATAGTCTTTTTTAAATTTCTTCTGCTTGTGCCGCCCCTAGCAGCCTGCCGCCCCGGGCCATGGCCCTTTTGGCCCTAGGGTCAATACGCCCCTGGTTTTTACGTCAGAAACGTCGTTATAATGAGGATCGCATAGTATAAGTTTCTAGCTCAATGCTACAAAGAGACGTACGAAGCTTAATTTCATACAAAAATATAGTGTCTCTAAACCTACTTGCGATTGGTCAACAATTTTGAAATTGTTGGAATATGTATGCACACAATTTTGAAATTCTGGCATGCAATTTTGGAATTTGCATAGGTTATTATTAGTAATTTATGCTTTAGGTATTAAAAAACTTATTTGATTTTTGTGGAGTTGTTTAAAATTGTTTATTAAAATAGTGATTTCTAATTTGAATTTATGTCAGCTTTTTTTAGTAGGTCATCGTAAGTTTTTTTATTTGTAAGCCGTTTGTTTGACTCGTTTGCATTTTTACCTCTATGTTTGCTCTATGTTTTGTATGCTTTTGATAATGTTAATTCACGAGATTATCAAAAGGTTTCATTATTTAGGTCGCAGTCAGTGTCAGCAGGTACGGAAACCTTGGCGTGCACTTGACAGATTTATTTGTTTATTTGGAGCAACAACGAAAAGTAAAAAAATATGTGTCAGGTGTTGCCATTAAAATCATTTCTGCTTCTACTCGTAATGTAATACATAATTATACACAAAACAAAATACGTCATTAATTTTTAAGTAGGTTACCTATTATGTTATGCCACTAGTACCTATTTAACCTGAGCCTAATGTGAACAGTGAACATTTTGATCTTGGTAACTAGCCAGCCGAGCACTTGAAAATAAGCAACCACCATGCTATGTTTGATCATAAAGTATATTGTTTTTATCCAAAACGGACCAGATTCTATAATGAGAATCTGGTCAGCGGGCGATATGCTGCCACTGATCCATCATTGCTTATCTTAACCGACTTCAATTTAGAAGACTCAATCAGAGACTTCAATTAGAAGATTTATTATTATTATTCCTAAAACGTAAGCAAGGGAATGAAATGAACGAAAGTGTGATACATTTCTATGTATTACTCTGTTTTTTAGTAGGTTTTGACAATGAAAATAGAATTATTGTGCATGGGCGAATGTTAAATAAATGACATGACAGTTTTGTTTGACTCTGTAACTTGTAACTAATATTAGTCTTTGGCGATATGAGTATAAACAAACAGCGCCTAAGTTTAATTACTGTAGCAAATACGAGTACGTTTCAAAGGACATAATTATTGTCCTTAACTTAATTGTTTTCGTAATTTGTTTAAGTCTCAAAAGCCTAGTAAATTCACTGACCACTTTACTCATCAAACCGGGATACAACGCTTGCACATTACTGCTTGGCGACAGAAATCACGAGCAAAGCGATAGCACCACATCAGATGGACACTCGCAGAAGAGTCAGTCCTACCACTTAGTTAAAAAGTTGTGTTCTCATGTATATCAGTTGGCTACAGTTCAAATAAAGAATGACAACAAATACAAAATAAATAGAATATTTCAAAAAATTATTGACTACTCGGATGATCTACTAGAAATCTACTCTTGTGAACATAATGGAAAAATGTTGTTTGTAATACTTTCAATTTCATTTGTAATTTCAGCATCAATGGCAGCACTCCCAATGGCACCAGGATGTCTCTTATCAGGATACATCATGGAGAAATTCGGAAGAAGGAACTCGCATTACATGATCTGCGTTCCATTCCTCCTTGGCTGGATCCTCATCGCCTGCGCCAGCAATCTTCCCTACATGCTCGCTGGAAGATTCTTCACTGGCATCTGCGTTGGATTACTAGGCCCACTTGGACCAGTCTACATTGCAGAAACATCTGAACCGAAGTTGAGAGGGTTCTTTCTAGCAGGAATATCTCTAGCAATAGCACTAGGAATTTTCGTAGCTCACTTAATTGGGACATTTATGACTTGGCAGTGGACAGCAACCATATCCTGCCTATTCCCGATACTATCCGTAGTTTTGCTGACGATAGTTCCTGAAAGCCCTTCCTGGTTGATATCGAAAGGAAAGATCGAAGAAGGAGTCAAGGCTTTTTACTGGTTGAGAGGGTATAGTGTTGAAGCGAAGATCGAATTGAAAGGGATCATTGATAGCAAGAAAGCTTTAGATTCGGAACCTATACCAACATGGAAAGAAAAACTAGCGAACCTTAAGAGCCCAGAATTGATAAAGCCACTTCTAATAATGATCATATTCTTCATAACATGTCAATTTTCTGGAGTAAACGCCGTTGCTTTCTATTCAATTGAAATCGTAGAAAAGGCTGTAGGTAAAGGCATAGATCACTACTTGGCAATGCTGGTTATAGATGCATTGAGAGTTATTATGTCGGTAGTTGCTTGTGTAGTATGTAAGAGATACGGAAGACGGCCTTTATGCATTATCAGTGGTATTTGGACTGCTATATCTATGGTTGGTCTATCAATGTTCTTATATTGGAAACCAGATAATATGGTATGGCTGCCTTTGACTTGCTTATTGGTTTACATATCAGCTATCTCGATAGGATTAGTTCCGTTGCCTTGGATAATGTGCGGAGAAGTATTTCCTTTGAAAGTTAGAGGATTAGGTTCAGGTGTCAGTTCTGCATTGACGTTCACGGCTTTCTTTGCGGTTGTAAAGACTGCTCCGGGGATGATGAATAGCTTTGGTGAAGTAACCACATTCCTTGCCTATGGTCTGATTGCATTATCAGGTACTGCCATTCTGTATTTGATTTTGCCAGAAACTAAAGGCAAGAGTTTGCAAGAGATTGAAGAAAGGTTCAGAAGCGGTAAAAGGAGTGTAAAAGGAGCGCCTAAAGTGTAGGTTTATAATTATTATTTGATATTGTTTTGTTAATGTTTCTTTAGTACTCGCTGAAAGCGTCTTTTGTAATCGTAATCTGTGATATTTAAGTAGTCGTAATTATATTAAAATGGATTTTTAGATGTGTTTTCTGTTTTAAAATTCCACTATAAATTCTAGTGTAATGAAGAAAAATTATAATCAAAACCAAAACAATTCTAGCAAATAATAATTTAATTGGTAACAAAAAAGGAACGAATATTACAAAACATTTTAAGTAGGTACTATGAAAATAATGGCACATGACGATTAGTAAGTATTTTAACTAGTAAATGCATTTCGATACTCGACGCAAACGAATTAAGTACAAATGGAACAAAATATCAAAATGTTTTTTTTTGCAGAATTAGTTGAATGGCAGATGAATTTGTTAGGACTTTGTAGTTCCAAAAACATATGAAAATAATTACTTTGTCGCAATTAAACTAACCCTATCCATTAATTCTCATCAAAGATATTTTTTATTAATTTAACTACGACAATGTTCCTGCTCAGATATTTTTGGATCGACCATAGATGATATCGTTTTCGCCAGTCCATGTCTTTTAGGAGCCTCCATCAGAACTTCCGATGATGGACAGAGAGATGTTGGTGGTCAGTTCACTTGGATCTTGGCTTGACGAGCCGGGATGCGGGCGGAGCGAACTTGGCGAACCCTTGCTGATCGAAGACTGGCAGAAGATCACGGACCCTGGCAGAGACGGTACCTCCAGTCACCCTGGAGAAAGATTACAAGATAACAGAAAATAACAAAAAAACAAATTTATGTACTATTCTGAAATTGTTTATGTTTGATCTGACCACTGCGTTGGTGTGAGATGGCTATTTCTCACCACTAGGCTATTTATCAGTCCTTTTTGTATAAGGCCGGAAACTACCAACGTCACGCTACCTTCCTGCGTATTGGTCTACAAATATTCCACTATAAAAGATACTACGTCTACATTTTATTCCGGAAACTGAATGAAAGTAATATAGTACCTGCTAGGTTTGATGAGTTTGGCAGCCTGAGCTGGCGTCGCCAGTTCCGTGGGGAAGTAAGTAGCCCCGTAGAAGTCAAGCCCGTTCTGCAGCAGGATGTTAGCTTCCTCTATGCTGGCGAGGGTGACGCGGATCACGCTGCTGGCCTCTTTGGGTACCATGCTAGAGGCCATCTCACCGTCGATGGTAGTTAGCGCCCGGGATGGTGTCTTCTCGGGTTTAGGGGTGGAAGTTCCTGTTGGATAGAATGATATTATTTAGTTTTTGTATGATGGTAAAAGCGTCTTTGAGAAGTCTTTGAAATGTCGTTGAAATAAATAATATTGAATGCAAAACGATAGTTAGGTATCTATAAATAAAGACAAAATGATACATTTTGAAAACCCTACGTCGTCGGATGTAAGCTTTGTAATAAAAAAAGAATTAAACATTTTTATTGATAAACTTCCTGAAATTAACTGAAACTTTGCAGTTTTCTGAGTTTGTGACTAATTGAAATTATGTTAGTTAGGTACGTAATTAATATAGTCTTTAATTAGCACAGTTACAGAATATTTGTACGATTTTATGTCTTTCAAACACAGTTCTTTAGATTTTGGCTAATTATCTTTCATCTTATCTTTAAAATGTACACTACAAACCAGTATTACCCTCCCTCGGAGACCCTGAAAAATGCAGACGGACGACCTCCACCACCGATGTGAACTTGTACAGGGCATGACGTACGTCTTCCTCAGGAACCTCATCAGGAATGTCATACACGTAGATCGTAAAGGTCTTCTGAGGCCGGCAGGGGATCGCGATCTGAAAGGTCGAGGAGTTGATGAGGATAAAAATGGAAGGCATGGTATACTGGTCTAAATTATGGACGGAGGCTAGACAAATACAAAACTAGAAAAGAATCTGACTAAGCTGAGCTTCTTTCGACCAACGTCTGGGTATTTGGACAAAAATCGTCGAGCGGTGCTATCGTGTCCGAAAAATTCACAAAATGCTATGTATTACTGTTTGTAGGTATTGTAATTAACCAAACTTATTTTTTTTAAGATATCAATCAGTTAAATTTCAAAGAGTAAGGACGGATACGATATATGCTGACAAAAATAAATTATAGATACACCTCAATCAGGACGTCAATGTCGCCCTACCAACTTCTAACACAATTCACATATTTAAAGTAAAAGAGATTAGATGAGAAGATGAGATTTTGATACTAAAAGTTAAATAAATCATGAACAGGAAACAAGATTTAGTGTTAAAATAATAATTAGAATAAAGGATGTAACAGATAGATACAACATCCAGAAGGAACAAAGCACGAAGATAGAATAGCATGAAAGGCGGAGAGAAAACAAAAACACAGATTACAAAATAGATTAATATAACGAAGAAAGTTATAAATGCGATGTACATTACAAAGTAATAAATCCAATGCCAAGTTATGTTAAGCAATTATAATTTCTGCTCAACCATTTCCGAAAACCAGTCGCTATAGAAGATAACCCTTAGAAGGTAACCCTAAGTTATCTTTTATCGCAGTATTTTAAAGCAGTCCTTGTTAAGCCAATTACCTTCCTGTAGAATCTGGAGCCAGTCACTTTATGGAATCCCTTCTTGAAAACCATCTGGTAATCTTCCACACTGGAAAATTTGAAGAGAATGCCAGTAGCAGTCTTGGTCAAGGAGAAGCATCCTTTGAACTCCATCTTCTCGCAGATAGCTGATGCTTTCTCCATGCTGAGGCCGTGGGATGGAGTCAGGAGGAAGGCACCCTTGGTCAGGAAGTGTTCGGAGTCCGAGATATCGGACTCGCTCTCTCCGCCCTTCATGAGAGTGTGAATTTGTTCCTTCCACATGTATGAGTCTGACATCTGACGGAGTTGTGATAAATCAGTGTTTATTTGGAGATAAATATTTAAAAATTTAAATAATACGCTTATATAGTGATTCTGAAAGAGCTTTTGAATGTTAAAATCTAATTTTATAATAATTAGCTCGTATTTCGATATTAAAAAAAAACAAAAGTTACATATAAAAACACGATTGCCTTAGCAAGTGTCACTCGGGATGATGTAAGGATTCTAACGACACCCCATACATTCCAATCTGTTCAGGCATTTAAAAGTTATAGTGGAATAAAGAAACTCACTTACGTATGTAAACATACATACATGAACCCTAGAAACATTACACTCCTTTTTTGTGCAGTAAGAAACATCAAAGGCTTTCAGAATCACCATGCGGAACATGTAACGCAATAAACAAAAACAAAATATGAATCAACAATTGGTTCCTATTTAAATTAAATATTTAAATTTAGATCTTCTATATATAGCTTTAGTATTTATCTAATATCTTCAATACAAAAAAGGCATATCAGATTAAAATCCATACTATAAGTGTCCCTAATAAACAAAACATCGGGAACCAATGAACCGTTAATAAACGTATAACAGAACTACTTGGAAGACGCAGCCTGGCAATGATTAATGTCCAAGAAAAACCTAATAAGAATACAATGGGATCAATAACTATAATGACAGAGTAACGCTCCCGTAGCGTCACACTTGATCGGCAAGCGAGTGCGCGTACGCAAGAAATGTCATGCTTCTTAATCGACTCATTGTTTTTGTGCTTCCGTTTGTCAGATACTCGAAATACTGCTGCTACCTACTTTTTGATAGGATTGTTTATTTTTTACAGGAAATGTTGACACTCCCTTATTATTCAACTTTTTCACAGACTACTCAATATTATATACCTAACTACTTTTTAAAAATTAAAACAACCAGAAGGTACCACGTCGTGACGATTATGATCACGGGTAAAGGAAAGAAAGTTAAAGTTGGTGATGTAAAAATAAAACTTCGTTAGAAGAGACTTCAAGAGACCTATATACTGTAGTAGAATAATACTGACTGTTAGTGATAACGCAATTGCTAATGATAGAGTTGCCCTTATGTAATTAAATGCAGTCAAAGTGCGGTACAAAATGCTTCAAGATGGGTTACAAACGACTTCTCAAGGGTCGGCAACGCATTGGCAACGCCCCCAGTGTTGCAAATGTCTATAGGCGACGGTGATTGCTTACCATCAGGAGGGCCGTTTGCAACTTGACTGCATAAAAAAAATATGATCTCTTAAATAATAAGACTTACTCCAAATCGATAAATTATTTCAATGGTTCATATCATGAATCCTACACAAGCTAAATATGACCAACATTAGAAAATAAACAAAGAACAACACGAAAAGAATTATCAAAATACAAAGATGCACGTCCATCATTTTCTAAAAATAAAAACAAAAGAAAACTGAAACAATAAACTTTTATCTTTACATTCAATTATAATAAATAAACAGCTTCTACAAAACTTCAGTAGAGCTTTATGAAAGTTTAGTTAAAGTATAGCAGATTCTCTTGTGGCAAAACGAACAAAGCCGTAAAGAGATGCCGGAACATCTAAAAGGAGTTCCACTCAAAAAGACGTAGGAGTTAACGGGTCCAATAAAGATCTATAGATCATCAATCTACACAGATAAAAGTGGGTGGACAGAGAACTACTAGCAATTGAGCCAACGATAAAAACATTTGTCTAAACTGTATATGGTCACCGCAAGATTAATTGTTTAATGATAGTAGCCAATAAGGTGGTAAATTGGACCAATTCTGGGACATTTTGGGTATATTTATTGGTTGGATGAAACTAGTACCTAGCTTTGCAGTAATTGGTAGTAATTGGAATGGATTCTTCAAGGCTGCATTGTAAAGTTAATAGGGCCTTTTGTTGTGTTCTATCTGACCCCATTATGATGATAAAAAATTACTAATTGTACCGGAAGTTTAAATTGATTTCCCTTTAGGGTGTCACACATTTGACCACAATAAATTAGATATGAAATCAAATTTAAAACCAGCTTTATATAGTATGATTACATCTTGTAAGTGGTATAATAAGCGTATTAAGGTTCCTAAATCTTACATGATTCCTGTGACTCCTGGCCTGGTAAGCTAATTTTTAAGCCATGGCAGAAGAAGATGATACCTGTTTTTGATAGAGAAATAAGAATCCTGGGCCCTATTTAATAAAGCTGACAATCCGACAAGTCCGACAAATGTCAATAAGTGACAATTCGACAGTTTTTCTGTTTAATAAAACTTACAGGCGACAAAATTGTCATGGTGGAAAATTGACAAATTTGTCACGACAATTTTCTTATTGTCCGATTAAAGACTGTGGTTTTTTGACATATGTCGAGTTTTATTAAACGCGTTTTTAAATGACAAATATGTCAAGATTTCACCGGTCGATTTTTGACATATTTGTCACTTTTATTAAACAGCCTAAGCGCGACAATTCTACAATTATGTCATTGTTTGACATATATGTCGAATTGTCAGCTTTATTAAATAGGGCCCTGGCGTCTACTATTTGATACTAACGATTTTTATTTTTATATCCCGGTACAAGCAACTACAAGCACGATGATGGGTTAAATATCTAGTCCTGTAACAAGTACTTGCACTATTTGGGAAGCGGGGATCGCCAATACCGTTTTTTTCTTGGTTGTTTGACGTCAGTTGCTGGCAATTTCTTTTATTACCATATTTGCAAATTAATATTCATACGCAAAACATCACTTTAGACCAGTATTTTTCACTTTTTGGCTTGTGACTATGACCATGCACGACCCCCCTACGGTCGTTGCGACCCCCCCTGGGCATAGTAAAAGGAGGCGACCTACAGATTGAAAAACACTGCTTTATACCTTACGAGTAATCAACAATTTAGTCGTGAATGATACTGTGAGACCGTTTTTTTCCTGATTTTTAATAATAATTTTCCTTTAATGAAATATCTCTAAAAAATATTAGATCAGAATATCAATGAATAATGAAAAAGCAAAAAATTCATTTTCAGTTTTTTTTCTGGTACAATTCTGCAAGTATATGCATTTTTGTAAGTAAAACTAAATTAGGTATTACTATATAATATGAAAGTTATTTGTTATTGATAATACCGTGTCAATATTTCGTATCTCAAAAATTTACATCAAATTAGATATTTTGATAATAAACGCAATACGTATAAGTCTATTACTGCAAGGTAAGTAACCTTGCAAAATACATGCAGGTCACTTTATTTTTAAGTATATGGCACGGCGAGGTTCAACACCTATAGGTACAGATAGCAGTATCCTTTCTCATTATGTATTCGGCTTTTATTCCGTAACCACGTTTTATAAACATAAAAGCATGACTCCACTTTTTTGAAAACTTACTAAACTGACCAAAGAAAACAAACCTTACAATAAAACAAACAAACAAACATTAAAATACTGATCACAATGTATGAATATTCTCACCTGTCTCTTATCGCCAACCTTTTTCTTCGCGGCCTGTTCTTGCTGGTCTTCCTCTTGGGTCTGCCTGTTTTGTTCTGTGTCGGAGGCTCCTTCGGCTAAGGACATATTGCGACTGACTGTGACCGACGACTGCACCGGGTTTTCGTTAAGGACTGAGCGTAGCCAGCCGTGGAGACGCTCCTACGCGGAAAGGTTCAGGAAGGAGTGGAGTCGGTCCGCTAAAAATACTTTGTACAGATGCTATTTATGATTGATATTTTCCTACGTTTGTATCTTTTTGCGCAATGCTAAGAACTTAGTAACGGCACATAACATAATCAACCTCTGACTCCCGACATGTAATAACTGACTGTCTAGACCGTAAAAGCAAAACCCTTATGTTCCAGGCCCCAGGAGGCATCACCAGCCGCGTCCACTACTGAACATCGACCTCCTTGGGATTTTCATTCTCTTTATAATAATGAAATTGCTCGACAACCGACTTCAATGACAAACTACTGAAGCGATTTTGATGAAATCTCTATGGGACCAATCTGAAAGTATATCCTTTCAAATAAAAAAGAATTTTCTATATCAGTTTATAAATGACGGAGATCCGAGGTATTTATTCTCAAAAAAGACATTACATATCACTTAAGTACAATTTAATTGTATTATAATATAAAACTTTAACTATATACGTCTATACATAGGATTATTTACATTTCAATAAAAAACTAAGAATTTATCAATTAAAACCAAAATTAAACAAAACCTTATAAATAAAAAACAGCATTAAGGTCGCCTTCTGCAGGTAGGGTGCCCAAAAAGCTGGCGACATTACCTCGCTGAATAGCTAAACTAATACGTTGACCGAGGTAAGCGCCAGCTCGTTGGTAACCTGTCACTTCTTCACTTCCGAGGTTATAAACATAAAAAATATCACACCGAATTGAGAACCTCTTCTTTTTTTGGAAATGTGGAAATCGGTTAAAAAGGGCTTCTTAGTGTTGGCTACAGCTCCAAAGATGCAAGATATAAATTAATCACAATATTTTTCAAATATTCTTGCTAAAAAAATAGTCGATGCACGACTCCACAGTTCTTGACAATTTTTTTATTACAGGAACTATGCCGTAAGAACCAACATCGAGATGTACTCTTTAGGTCATAGGTAAGGCGATGTTTACAATGGAGGATACTTAAGTATGATCCACGTAACAAATTATTACACTTCCCAGTTACTTCACGATTACAGTAGATCGCCTACAGGCCTACAGTCGCCTGCAATAATAAGTATACATTTAATTTTTCAAAACGATGTCAGAGTTTTTTTCACAAAGCTAATGCCAAAAACCTCTAAAATATCTGACATAAGGTTAGATTAACTTTTTTAAAACAAGGTAAAATATAAAGTTTGTTGAGTTTATTTTTCTGTTTCTCTAGGCACCTGCGACACAGGAATCATAGTGAAGGGGTGTGAGTGGGTATGCGTTTATGTTATGTTCTATAAGACCACCTTTTTACTAAAACCATAATTGCCACATAAAAAAGAGTTACAGAAATTTTGCGACGTACAGTCTAGTCAGCTGCAATAATATGTAAAATATACACTAACGGATTTTCGAATGGATGTAAATAAATTTTTGGTTTTGCAAAAAAAAATATCACTTGTAAGTAAGTAAGTTACTTAATCACTTACTTTTTTAAAATAGTTTAATTCCATTTGAAAATCTCAAAGTTTATATATATAGGTACTTATTGTATTGTAGCCGACTGTTCACAAACCATGATACCAACAGCTGATACAATAGGCCAGCCCTGGCCCTGGCAATAGGCCGCCTAAAGTGCATAATGGCAAACATTGCAAAATGATCATGATCATTTTGCAATGTTTGCCATTGTCATTTTTAAACCATTTGTTAAGTAGGATTTGGGGACCTGGTGGCAAAAAATTCTGAAGCAGAAAGGCCCCATGCACCTCGGTGAGTCACAGTCAAAACACTGCAGTATTGTTACATTTATATTGAAATCTGTTTAAATTATGTACCTGGCATAATTTATTTATTTTTTTATACAAAACAGGCTTGCGTTTGACCACTATCTCACCTGTTGGTAAGTGATAATGCGGTCGAAGATAAAGCGCGCTTACCTATGAAAAGTGCATACAAATGATGCGTTAAAGCTGAAGCCTTTTCTTCCGGTCATTCATTCATTATACAAAAAGGGGGATGTCCCCATTAAAATTCGTTGTACATATGGATAAATATTAAAAATTCCTTTCTCGTAAGATACGAGATTTCTAGAGAAAACAAGCTATTGTGAATACATCCTTGCATCTAACCGTTGTCATGACATTTGATGAAATGCCCATAAGTGATCAATGGAGCGTGCCACATCACATAACGTTAGTTCCTGCTGCCAACTGAGACTCATATATTAACTCTGAAGATTAATCAGTAGACAAGTTGGTTACTCACACTCGTATGCGTCGGCCATAGCCAGCAGTGCCGCTAAGTCCTACGTTTGCCGTAGCCAGCACTGTCGCACCTGCATTTGCCATAATTACCGCTGCCACAAAGTCCTGCGTTTGCCGTAGCATGCGCTGCCACAAAGTCCTGTGTTTGCCGTGGAGAGCGCTGCCACAAAGTCCTATGCTTGCCATAGCAAGCTCTGCCACAAAGTCCTGCGTTTGCCGTTTGTGGACCAGGGAGTAACATAGGCTACTTTTTATCCTGAAAAAATGCATTGTTCCTATGGGAATGCGGGTAAAACCGGGGCAGAAGCTAGTTTCAAATATGTTTTCACGATACGAAGTCAGTTTTTTTCTAACTTATAGGGTCAGGCCACGGATTTTGGCATTTTTAGTATGACCTCTCAAAGTTAAATAGTTTTTTCGTAGAATGTTTACACCAAAGCTTTTCTAGATTTTTTATAACACTAAATAGCTTATTATCCAGCTTGGCCATAAGTTAGAGTTCCAAAAGTGTGGTCTGTGATCGAGTAAATTCAATATTTTCATCAAAAAACGGGCAAAATTGGAGTAAAATCCTCCATCTTTTTTGTACTCTGTGCACTTTGGGCAGTATTAAAAAAATATGTATGTTAGTTTAGAATACATAGTTTGTTTCTAAGACATAAGCATATGTTTATGTTAACATTAAGTTATTGTAGACAGTTTAAAGTTACGTTCCGTAGCTTTATATTCTTTTGAACGGCAACACCGAACGAGACTTGTCTACGTAATCTAGAATATGAGGACCATATTTTGAATGAGTTATTATGACAAACCTGTGGTGAAGTAAAATGGTCACTGGTTTTGGAAGCAAACTTTTCGATTATTTTAAAAGTATGATTGAAATTTCTGCAAAAATTTATGCTGCGCTTGTTGCTTTCAAACGTATTAATTAGCATAGTGCTGAATTTGATGTAAAATACAGCATAACTGTGAACTAATAATCGTTTACTTTTGCGCTATCCCTTCTTTTGCGCTACTTTTCCGTCACTGTTGCGATACCAGTTGCGTAATTACATGCGTCACTACTACTGCGCTACTAAATTAAGGTTATGGCATACTGGTTTCAGAATGGTTGCAGTTTTTTCACAATGATAATTATAATGAATGATAGATTTTTAGAATGGATCAGTGACCGAATCGAGACTGGTATTCCTGGTCAGTATACTCCAACCTTTATAATTTTGCACTACCATTTTTGTCACTTTTGCGTCACGGTAGCGTAAACTTTTGCGATACTTTTACGTCACTATCGCGCAAAACTTTTTCGCCACTACTGCGTCATTTGTGCCAAAATTCGTGGCCTTACCCATTAAGAGAAAAGCGAAGCCAAGAAGAGCGAGTTCATGATGTTTCGCGCAAATAATGAAAGAGGTGACATTGATGTACCACCGATTAAACTTGGAGGAACTCCTCTTAAAAGCGTAACGGAATTCAAGTACTTGGGGCATTGGGTCACCGCGTCGCTAAAAGACGGCGTAGATGTTGAAAGGGAACGAAGGGCGCTGGCAGTCCGAAGTAATATGTTGATCCGTAGGTTTGCTAAGTGCTCCAAGGAAGTAAAAATTACCCTATTTCGTGCGTACTGCCAATCCTTCTACACTTGCAGCTTATGGATCAACTATACTCAAAAGGCTTACAGCGCCCTTCGTGTCCAATACAACAATGCGTTTAGGGCGATGTTGGGGCTGCCGCGGCACTGCAGTGCGTCAGAGATGTTCGCGAAGGCGCATGTTGACAACTTTGACGCCATCATAAGGAAGAGAGTCGCCTCTCTGATGCAGCGGGTGCGGGGCAGCAACAACAGCCTCCTGGCGACTGTGGCGGACAGGGTCGATGGACCAATCCTGAGGCACTGGATCGCAACGCATACAGTGCTGCGAGCTACTGTCTCGAAATAGAATAAATTTTTATTTGTGTATGTTTACTAATATAGTTTTAAGTTTGTTACTAATACCTATATGGAAATGTGAATCAGTTTTATTTCCGAAATAAAAATCTATTATTATTATTATTCACTTTATTTCATTTTAAACTTAAATCTAAGTTTTTTACAATATTTCTATAAAAACAAAATATTATAAAAAACCTAAACCTAGAGTGCCGCCGGCAGCGGGGCAGGGCCCAAGCTACCGGTGGTTAGGGCTGCAGAGTGAGGAACCTCCTGACAATACGTGCCGTGTCAAGGAGCACTGCCTTCTGCATCCGACCCTTGATCCAACCGTCTAGCGAGAGCCTCTTGAGATGTTGGTCGAGGCTCTTCGCTACAAGGCCGTTCGCCGAAACAACTATCGGTACAATGATCGTTGAATCAACATTCCACATGGCGGTAACCTCGTGAGCCAAGTCAAGGTACTTGCTGAGCTTGTCCTTCTCGGCTTTCACGAGGTTCTCGTCATGGGGAACGGTGATGTCAACGAGCACTGCCCGGCGTTGGGACCGATCTACCAGTACGATATCAGGCTTATTGGCAACAATAGTCCTGTCCGTAATGATAGAGCGGTCCCAATAGAGCAATGCACGGCCATTTTCGAGAACTGGCGCCGGTGCGTACTTATAGTACGGCACCTCAGACTCGACAAGGCCGTATTGAAGGGCAATTTGCTGATGGATGATCCTGGCTACAAGGTTATGTCTGTGTAAATACTCGCCGTTAGCAAGATGAGAACAACCGGAAATAATATGACGGAGAGACTCTCCCGGACGGCGGCATGCCCGACAGATGTCGACCGTACCGTCTTTCATAATATATTTCCGGTAGTTATTCGTCTTGATAACTTCATCCATAATTGCACAGACAAAACCCTCGGTCTCCCCAAAGAGGTCACCGAAACGTAACCAGTTCACCGACGCGAGCAGGTCCACATCGGACCCTGTTAAGGCCCGATAGAACCGCCCGTGCAGCTCCTTGCTCTTCCATACGTCCTTGCGGTCCTCAGTGGTCATCACCACTGGTTTGCGCCAATTCTCGTTTGCCAACGAGAGAGGCGTGAGGTTTCTGTCAACTGCCACCACATCGCGATGCATCCCACACTCGTTGTTAAGGAAATATTCCCTGAGGCTGCACACTTCCCGGTTATGAAGCGTCTTGGCATTCAAAAAGCCACGACCTCCCCATTTCCGCGGAATGTACAGTCTCATAACAGATGAACGTGGGTGTAACATACGATGATAGGTGAGCAGTTGACGGACTCTCCTATCCAGGGAGTCCAGCTCAGTCTGCGTCCACTTTAGTATGCCAAAGGAGTATATTAGTAGAGGCATTACCCAACCGTTGAAGGCGCGCGCCTTGTTGCCACCTGACAGAAGACTGTTAAGTACTTTTGTCAAGCGACAAAAGAAACGCTCCTTCACCGACTGCTTAATGTCCCCTACCGCAATACCCAACGACTGTGACATACCAAGGTATTTGTAGGTTTCAGCTTCAGAGAGAGATCTGAGAGTCATTGTCTCTGAAAGTTGCAAATTATCAGAATTTACGACTTTCCCCCGCTGTACATGCATGACCGCACATTTATCGACACCAAAATCCATCTTGATGGCGCTGCTAAAAATCTCAGTAATTTTTAACAGCTCCATCAAGTCTGGACGTTTCGGTGCAAACAGCTTAAGATCATCCATATACAACAGGTGAGAAATGATCTCACCCTCTCTACGAAGCTGGCAGCCTAACCTTGAATCTCTCAGCAAAGTGCTCAGAGGATTCAAAGCTAGACAAAACCACAAAGGACTCAGACTGTCACCCTGGAAGATGCCTCGCTCTATTTTTATAAAGTTCTCCGGACCAGAAGGGCTATTTCCACTGCCTGGTTGACGAAGGACTGTGGTCCACTGCCTCATGCACATGCTTAAAAAGGATCTCAGAGTTGCATCAATTTTATACAACTCTAAAATCCTCTCCAACCATGAATGAGGCACTGAGTCATAGGCCTTCTTGTAGTCAATCCAGGCAGCCGAAAGAGCCCCTTTGTTCCGTCGAACTCGTTGGCAAATGGCCGTATCAATGAGAAGGAGCTCCTTAGTACCACGGGACCCAACCCTACAACCATTCTGAGCGGGAGCCAAGATATTGTTTGCAACAACGTGCGAATTAATTTTTACTCTCAGAATGGATGTAAGGAGCTTGTACAGCGTAGGCAAGCACGTGATGGGTCTATAGTTTTTAGCTTCCGTGGTACTACCGGACTTATGGAGCAGGGAGGTTACACCCGTTGTCAGGAAACATGGAAGTGAACCAAGCTCGAGGGCTTCTTGGAATTGCACTGCCAAGCATTCGTGTGAGCATCGAATCCACTTTATCCAAAAGTTGTGCAATCCGTCCGGACCAGGACTTTTCCAGTTCTGAGCCGTACGAATAGCACAACTAACGTCTATGGGATCTATGGTAACAGATCCCATGGTCTCGATGGACTCACACGACTGTTCTACAGTACGCATCCAATCGCCCTCCGTATGTTCGACGGGCACCGACCAGATACCACGCCAGAAATTAATCATGGCGTTAGTATCCGGCAACTGTCCGTCGCTCACACGTTGGTCGGTTCCCACCCAATTTCGGTATACCTTCCTTTGATCACTTTCAAAAAGGCGATTTTGGTGGTACCTATCTACACGCTCTCTATAGCGTCGAATACGGTTTACCCACGCATAGATTTTCTGCTTCAAAAAGTCAATGCGTTCCGTGACACCAGCCATATAATTCTGGGGCCTTATACCGGTCCCAGCAAATGCCTGATTCACGAAGCGCATTACTCGGGGGCGGTTGTTGCCCCGGCTGAAGCAGACCAGCTTCGCAATGAGAGTCCTAAACGTATTGATACGCCGCTCGATCCGTACCTGCCATGCGGGTGCACTTCCGGCGGTCCGCGGTGCTCGGTCAGCGTCCGGAAACTTGACACGAGCCACGCGACACACCGCAATAGCCCCACAGTACATGATCGAGTGGGTATCAAATAAGTTTTCACTAGCCCGTAGATACGGGGCTAGCAAAACATTCAGGGCTCCCATTAACGCTAGATTGCGTCTATTAGTGGGTAGACGAGGTAGTCGCGGCCTAGAATCAGGTGTATATTGGTAGTCCAAAATCGCGTCTTCCAAAGCCCTTCTCAATTGCTCATTAACCTGGGTACTTACGCTTATATTCGCACAATCATCCTCATCGACTACGGGGTCTATCCGTGTCGCAACCGATGACGGGGCCGGGAGCGGTGCCAACACCGGCGGTGCGACAGACAGGTCCCGCGTCGAGGCAGATGTCGCGCGAATAGGAAGCGCCTCCAGGCGCAACCGATCAAGCACAGACTCGTCCAACAGCTTGAGCCGTTGGATAGCCCGCACCTGATCCGATAGTCGTTGTGCAGATACGGCGACGGATGGCTCGAGGGTCTGAAACAGAGGCAGCATCCGATCACGGTACGCACTCATGTTAGTTCCTCCCTCTGTAGCCCCATAATAGGCGCGCATGCAATTTTCATTCATATCAGAAGTCCATCGCATGCGGCGCACTATACCACCGGTAGCGGGGGCCGCGCGCGGAACAGAATGTCCCGCAGGCCCCAAGCGTGCCGGCAGCGGTGGTCGCCCACGTCGCGCAGGTGGTGGCGGCGGCGGCGGCGACGGCGGCCCGTCCTCGTCGCTCGACGCGCTGGTGTCGAGGGGAGTGCCGTACTCATCCCCCAACGAAGAGCTCGGCGATGACGAGGCGAGCGGTGGTGATTGTCGTGCGCTCGATGTTCCCGCTTTATTCCTTGATCGTGTAATCATTTCTTGTGTATTTATTGTAAATTTTGTAATAGTTCTTCTTTTGACATTGTCAAAATAATGTCTCTGCTTTGTTCGTAATTTTTCCCAGAAATAGGTTTGTTTAAACACAAATATAATTGTGCCATTTTATGAATCACTGTATGAATATAGTAAAATAAACTATTTCAATCAAATTATAAGCATATAAAAAGGAAAAACTAATAAATATTTGGAAAAATGATTTTTACGATCAATTTGAGTGACAGCGGTTTTTTTTATTATTATTATTATTAAGTCTCATAAGCCCAGTAATTTCACTGGATACTCTGCTCATCAAACCGGAACACAGTAATGCTTGCACACTACTGCTTGGCGGCAGACTTCACGAGCAAAGCGGTGGTAACAACCCAGACGGACACTCGCAGAAGAGTTAGTCCTCCCACTAACAAAATAATATATCATATAAAAATAACTACTTATATCAAAAAGTAACTTTTGAGGTGCTCGATTTTTTTTATGATAAGTGTACCTATACATATTGAAGTTAGATGAAGTTTCGTGCCCTGGTTTTCTCTACCATAAGTGGTAGTGAACAACGCTTATTCTGAGGGCCTTAAAAATGGCCTGAGAGGTATTACTAATCCTTTTATCAAATATTACCACTTGAAACTGAGAGTTGTCCAATACAAAAAATACATATATGTACCATACAATAAATTATATAGGTACCATCAAAAACCAAACTAAGCTACAACCGGTTTAGTATTCCGCCACGCACAGTGGACGGTAGACACACTGACCACTTACACTGTTACCTTACACGACGAACACAAACGTAGTGCGAAATAACAAAGTGTCAAAATAATAACACGTATCATAGGAATAGTGATTACTTTTGTGTATTCATTGCTTTGTAGTTCCAGTATTAGTGTGTCTAGCTTCAGTGTTTATTTTTTAATTGCTTTGTAACTGCGGAAAACATCCAATCGGCTGGCCTTCGGAGTGATAATATCCAAATCAATATGTGCACTTTGTTCTGATATTGGTATAACTCTTTGATATAGGTAACCCTTTAATATAACCTAGTCGCAAACTTGGTTCAGGCACTTCGCACTTGATAACAAATTTGTTATGCGTCATTCTATTGCCTACTTGGTCTACTGTTTACTTTGGCGTGAGATCACTACTCCGGGTTGTGATTGCAGTGTGATCTGCAGGAGAAGCTAAACGTAGAATCGGACCATGATGTTACTATTTTTACAGCTAATAGTAATTGTGCTATTGTCTGTAAAGATAGTCGTCGGATAATTTATAGCCTTAGGTAGGTCAATTATATGCAAAATAAACAAAAGTGGGCCTAGTTCGCTACTTTGTGGTACCTACTACGCCATATTCAGGACGTCTTTCTATCTAACCCTAAGATTCAGACGAAACTTAGCGTGGACTCGTGCTTTCATATGTTAAAATTCTATACAGTTTTGACTTAAGGAAGCAACAGTCCACGCTTAGATTCGTCTCTGAATATTAGCCTAAATGTTTCTTCTTGTTTTTTAAATTCTTAATATCTAATACTATAGTTCATATCATAGTTAATTCGATGCACGACAAATTGCTATTGTATGTGAAGTGGAGTATAATTCATTCTAGTGTCTCTCTAATTAAGTAATGAACGAATGTTACTGTTAAGTACTTTAAAAAAAATGATTTACGAACATTATCTAATCTGACTGCTATTGATTCTTCTCTATTGTTTTAAACATAAAACGGAGTGTCAGTTTTAAATGTACTAAACCAAAAATTAAAAGTGTCATTATTCTCTCAGTACGAAAGGATTTAACAAATGATAAAAAATATGGAACTGTTAATCTGTGAGAAGTAATAGTATAGTGTGCATTCATTACCGTGTTCCATTTTGAAGGGAAATGTATTCAGCTAATGTAATTCGCATATCAAAACGAATGTCCCAGTCAGCCGACTGCTGTGCAGTGCCAAAGCACAGTGTAGCGTGCTAATTTTATAAAGTGAGAGTTCTAACACTATTACTCTCGTATTATCAAATATTATCTCGAGATTCCTTCATCTCAATTATCGGTTAAAAACCTCTGCAATCTTAAATGTTTTTACCAATAAACAAATTCTACGCCGATGCTCAAGGCTCTGCAGTCTAGCATCAACTAGCAAAGTTGTTACTCATAACTCTTTTTATTTGTTTATGTATTACACATTTTAATTCCGAGTTTAACCGTGTCACGAACACTTCAAAGTATTCGATACGACGTAAAATTGAATAAGTAATAAAAACGGTTCCAATTGCTTAAAAAATTCGTTTGTCAACTTTTAACAATATTAAAATGAGCTAAGAGAGATAATACAGTCTACATAAGACATTTCATTTTATAAGCCTCAAATTCAAATTCTAACCACAGATTTATTCGCTAAAGAAGTTTTATGTAAGGTTATTCTTATCAGTTTTAAATTTAAAAAAACACTGCATAATCTTTAACATGCATGCATCGGAAAAATGTGTTTTACATAAGTAATTTAGTATCTTTGTATTCCAATGATTCCACAATGTTCCACAGTGATAATCTCAATTCCGTTATTGACCTTGTTTGGTAAAACATATATGTCGCTTTGACATTAATTTACAATCTATTGTATAGAATATAAGTTGGTTTGTTGTAAATATTTATTTCTTCATCATTCAATCTTGTTTACTCTATATATATTATAGTATGTTCATTTTGTAGAGCTAGTCAAAAATAATTTATCTCATGTCGTATGCGGGTTCCAGAATACCTAACGTTTATGCCAGTTACAGAAAACGTCTGATAAATCCTAACACTTTCATCGTGATCATTTGAAGTGATGCTCTTATAGGGTGAAGTCGTAGTTTGATAATGCTGCTATCTATATAGGAATAGCCTATATACATAGATAACACTTCACACGTCTTGAAATTTGGAAGAAAAATCAAGAGTTTTATGTGCAATATGACAGGGAAATGGATAACGCCTTTCAAAAAACAGGTACGTAATCTTATCATAACAGTATTAAAAAAATGCTAATTTTGCAACTGTGAAGGGAGAATACAAGTAACCCTCGATAAAAGGCAATCGAAGGCAATAGTTACTTATAATACGACAATTATTTATTTATGAGTTTCCAGTGTTGGACGGTACAATCTCAACAGTGCGTGCTACTATACAATTGTTTAGCTGGATATAATTATCCTCGAAGTTTTTTATATAAATCTTGTTTTTTATGCTATTTGATTACGAGACGAGCTGGTCGTCTGCCTGATGGTAAGAATAATGCTGGCCCATAACAATTGCAGTGTCAGTACCCTGAGACATTAGGTATTAAGTCTCTTATGCCCAGTATTTTCACTGGCTGCTCTGCTCATCAAACCGGAACACAGTAATGCTTCCACATTACTGCTTGGCGGCAGACTTCACGAGCATAACGGTGGTACCAACCCAGACGGACACTGGCAGAAGAGTTAGTTCTACCACCTAGTACTATCTTAGTAGTGCTTGTAGGGCGGGCCTAGATTAGCTGATTCACTTGAACTTAGTTAAATGATCATGTTTATTGGAAGAGACTTAGAAAAAATACAGAAAATGCCGCGCACGTAATGTTTGATGTCAATTTTTTTAAAGGAAATTTGGAATGACATATTTCCAAGGGAGGTTGTCACAATTTGTGGATAACCCAATTGGACCACCAAATCACCCCCTTCCAGGATAACATACCAATTTAACCCATCCTTTATAATTACATCAGGGTTTTCTTTCAACGCACGCCAGCACAATAATAATCCTATTCCAACTAATGACATTCATTCATCTACACCTCATCACTACTCTAGTTTAACTACCTCTGAGCAATTATCACATTATTTTGTCCTGTACTTTTCAGTGCTTTGTGGTATTCGGGGCATCCATCAACATGTCCCAGATCGGCATGGTGATGGGATTCGCAGCAGCGTTGTTACCTCAACTGCGAGCACAGCACTCCATACCCATTGATGAATCTTCTGCTTCCTGGATCGGTAAGGCAGATCCCGAAATATAACTCAGAGACGCCAGTGATAAAATTGAAATTAAAAGAACTGAATTGCCAAAATTTGTAACGCATTTTCAACCCACTATTAATATATACGCATTTAAAGTGTTACATACAGTGCGTCATATTAACTCTCTTATTTTGATGTCAATTTAAATATATAGATAGATACAAAAGATCTCAGTGTAGCTACTGTCAATATCCATTATCCATGTCAATAGCTTAGCAAGCCGTTTCGGTCCTAAAGCTGACCTCCTAAATACTCCACGCTTAAACTTGTCCCTTAATCTTGGCCTTAGTGCCTTCTAAATCTAAAGAATAATTATACAAACCTATCAATCTTTTTTTAATTTTCAGCGGCCTTCCCTGCCTTTGCTTTACCGGTAGGAAACCTTACCGTTCCTACCCTAATGGGCAAGCTTGGCAGACGGAAAGCTAACCTCATCAGCATCATAATCGGTATCTCAGGATGGATCTGCCTCGTCGCAGCCCAAAACATTGTCTGGATTTTAATAGCAAGATTTTTTCAAGGGGTTTCTGTAGGCATGAGCTCCTCTCTCACACCAATACTCATCGGAGAGTATACCAGTCCAAAGAACAGAGGAGCATTTATTATTATAATGTCTTTGATAATGGCAGCCGGCACCTTAACAGTCCACACACTTGGTTCTTACATCACATGGAAAATGACAGCATTGGTGATCGCCATAGTCGCTGTGGTAGACCTCCTGATCGTAGCTCTGTCTCCAGAAACGCCGAGCTGGCTAGCAGCTCACGGAAGATACGAAGAATGTGAAAAAGTATTCCGATGGCTGAGAGGCGACGAAGAAATTGATGAATTGAATCGCTTGATTCAAGCCAACGTCGTTAATCGACAATCTACTCGTAGTAACATAAAAAATTCACTATCAAATAGATTAAAGGGGTATATGGAAACCATGACGAAAAAAGAATTCTATAAACCTATCTTAATAATGATACACTTGTTTACCATGGGACATTGGGCAGGTATCAATATCTTAGCTCCGTATGTAGTTGATATAGCATACAAGACTATAGGTCCTGATGTCAATATAGCATTAATAGTGATCTCCGTAGATGTGCAGAGGATCATATCTTGTGTTTTTGCTGTATTTATTATTAGAAAAATCAAAAGAAGAACAATGCTTTTCACGTCCTGTGCTGTAAACGCGTTAGTTCTTTTGGTAACTGCTGGATATGTTTTCGCAAAGACTAAGAACTTTCTCTCATTTGACCATCCAATGATAGGAATACTGCTACTCCATGCTTTAATGATGACAGTTACTATAGGTTCCCTGCCATTACCTTATACAATTGCTGGAGAGATATTTGCTTTACGATATAGAAGTATATCAAGCGGAATCAGTTCATTATTCAGTTCAATCAACATGTTTATTTCTGTAAAGAACTTTCCAATTCTAGTAAACAGAATAGGCATACATGGCGCATACTGCGTGTATTCTGGTATAATGATATATTGCCTAATCGTTGTATGGTTCCTTCTCCCAGAGACAAAGGATAGAACATTACAGGATATAGAAGATGAATTCAAAGGTAAATTACCAGAAGAGGATTTGAAGGCTGCTCAACCTTTGACAGTTTTAAAGAATGAAGATGAAGAGTGACCCTTCATAAGAGTACAAGAAAGGAATTCATATGAAATTAATTGCAAAGGATTGTGAAGCGTGTTACCCAACCCTTTACCGACGGCCATTGAGCCCAACGTATAGCGACAAAGAAAAGAAAAGAGATAAAGAGTAGGAGTACATTCTTAGTCATTTATTGTAAAGACTGATTAAATAAGATACGACCATGATGACAAGTTGTTTCTTGTGTTGCTAATTGACACTGGTTCTATCATACAAAGTAAAAATATACTAATACCAAGGTAAAACAAAATCTTGTTGTTTTACGCTTACACAAACAAACACGAAAAGTCCACAACTCGTTTGTGGCTTAGGTATTTATTTGATAAAATTGTTATTAGAAATGAAACTGTTATCACTAGAACGCTAATTATTTACTTACTAATTTACTTCCTATGTATTAAATTAGCATACTTATACAGGGTGAGTTTGAATTGGTATGGTTTTCCGGAAAGGGGTGATTAGGACCATGGTTGTCTAGAAGTTGTGAGAATTTCCCTTGGAAATACGTCTTACCAAATTTCATTACAAAAAAATAAATTCAACTTCAAACGTAAAGTTTGCGGCATTTTCTAGAATTGTTTCTAAGGCTAAGATTCAGAGACTCGTCTAAGCGTGGAGTTTTGCTTCAATATGTCAAAACTGTATGGAAATTTGACATATGCAAGCCTGAGTCCACGCTTAGATTCGTCTCTGAATCTGTGCCTAAGTCTCTTCTAATCAACATTATCATTTAACAAAGTTCAACGTAGTTCAAGTGAATCATTTCATCTAGGGTTGCCCGGAAATTCTGTACTAGAATTTTGAAGTTATACCATTCCTTCAATGAAAAATTCCGAATTTCAGAAACTCGTAAAACAAATGTCGTTCACCTCCCGGAGAAGATTGTTCCCCTTTCGGGATAACAAACAAATTTAAAGTCAGGCTGTATATTATTATGATTTTTTTTCTCGACATATTAGCGTTTGACCTCTATCTCACCAGTTCTTAAGTGGTGATGAGGACTGCCTTAAAGGTAGAGCCTTCAAATGTAGCTGCTGGAATAGACTTAATTTTTATAAACATTATTTAGCTCTAGCTTAGTTAAGAATAAGTGTCGTATACTACTACTTTGACAAGTATTAAAGCATTACTTAGTGACTTCTTTACTTGCTACTTTCTTGCTGAGTAAAAATTCTATTTAAGTAGGCTTAAATTACGTTCTAAACAATGTTTATGGCGGAAGACGTCCCTGTAAATTACATGTAATAATTTTTACAAATTTTGGCACGTGAAGTAAGACATGGATAGGGTCAGTTGGTAGAGCAACAGAACGGTATAGATGCCAACCGAAAACCAAGTAATTATAAGTTAGGTATTTTAAAAGTTGATTGTTCAAGTAGCTCCTTGGAAACCTGGAATCATTTAACTTTTATAAGCTCTGTGCTGGAGGCTGGACCGCATATGAGTAAAGCAATATTTAGAATTTGAATCTAAACGGAGGATTTCTTCTTATCTACCAAACTTTCAATGGCTTCAAGGTCTTCACAACTTTCGATAATATCATTATCTCTGAACCTACCATTACTAAAGAAGTCATCAATCTCCTGTAAAGTCCTATTTTTAGTTTCTGGTAGCATATAATATAAAACAACCAATGATGTAGCCATGGCTACGCCAAAAACTGCAAATGTTCCATAGATTTTCAGATTCATTATCATGGAAGGTATTATTTTAAAAGTAATTATCATTAAAATACCCATTACATAACCTGCAATAGAAGATCCAACAGCTCTGTGCTCTAAAGGGAATATCTCCCCAATTAAAGCTAAAGGTATAGGAGCACAACCAAAATTCACAAAAATGAAATACAATGCAAATAAACACATAGGAATCCACGAGTGATCTTTACAAATAATACCTCTAGATGAAAGAAATAGATATAAACAAGCGATCATCAGAATGACAAAAGAAACAAACCCTGTTGTGAAAAGTAATACTCGTAATTTCATAACTTTAACCAAATATGACGAGAAAAGAGCGCTTGCTGTAATTATAATATCAACAGCTAAAGCGAAGTAGAAAGAGTTCTGAACGTTTCCAGCGATTTCGTTTATAATCTGTGCAGCGTAGGCGGGGAAGAAATGTCTGCCACTGCTTTCAAGCAAAATACAAGCAAACGTGAAGATTATCACAGGTTTCAGAAAGTTCTTCTTTGTAAACTTCTTTAGAAAACTAATCACCTTCTCCACAAGAGAAACATTTTTTGTTTTATCCTTCTGTGCAAGAATTAGCTCTTTAATTTCCCGGATTGAGTCATCAGTTCTTTCCCGGAACCAAAAGAAAGACTCCTCACTCTCTCTATACATTTTCTTCTCTGCCAACCATGAAGGACTTTCAGGCCAGGTATAAACAATAGGTAAAGCTACGAATGAAGGCATCATCGTAATCATAGCTACAGTCCTCCAATGTAAAAAGTGTCCTAAGATGTGAACTACTGTGCTACCTAGGTACAAACCTGCTGTTTTAAGGTTTAGGAACATAGGTCTGTTTGCTGGACTGCTGTATTCTCCGATTACGACGGCTCCTAGAATTGCAGTTGACCCAGCTGTGATGCCAAGCAAGGCTCGTCCAGCTATAAGGAAGAACACATTAGGAGCGTAGCAGGTGATAAGCATCCCGGCAATTCCTGGGATGAGATCCAGGGCGTATGCGATACGTCTCCCGTAGACGTTCATAAGGATTGAAGATATGAAGTAGCCGACGATGCAAAAGATGGCCAGGCATGCCACTGAAACGAAACAATAATACGATAATTAATAAAATTGTAGTATTTACTTTGAAACTTTCTTGATTTGAAACTTGAGATCGTTTTTTTATGTCGTTATTATTAACTTGCATACCTAGCCAGGAAGAGGTTTCCATGCTGATCTTGATGTCGGAATCTGGTGCCTCCAACGCTGGTAGTAAGCAGGATGTGAAGCCTAGGCCCATACCCTGGCCCAGCATGGTCCAGAGAACAGATGATACTATCCAAGACTGAAATCAAACGATAGGTAAATCGAGTAATATGAATAATTCACAACATACGTTTCCATTAAACCACGTATGTATATGCATTCCACCGTAACCTTTTAGTAAATTATTTAAAATTTATATAGTTATTATTTTAGTTTTAAATTTATTTCAGACGTTGTCCGGTGCTATAACTTCTATAAATTTGAGATATAGTTCCCATAGAAAACAGACTCAGTTTTTACCGAATTTTCCAGTTATTTGGGCAACTTTTCTAATTTTTCTTTCCCCAAAAAAATTAGTAAGAATATTTAAAAAAGTAAGCCAAATCGGTCCCGGCGTTCTTAAGACTTACCTATTTATACCTACAGAAACTACAACTATAAATTTAATTTGGAGTGACAGTTGACGGTGAAGAAAAGATCATTTTTCGTTCACCGGATTAACTACATGAATAAAATTAACTAATAATTAAGATAGCAAATGTAGACAAGTAGATAACTGAAAGCGTAGTTTTTTGAAAGCTCTGTTATCTATAGTAACAGCCACTGACGGCAGAGCAGGGGGTGCTAGGAAGGGGTGCTATGCCGGGGAACCTCTACGTGGTGCACCCTGCAGGTAGCTAATAACCCGGCGAGGTGGGCCCCTGGTGGTTTTTTGGTGGGTAGTCCGCTGCGCAGTGGGCGAGCGGGAAGCCCACACTCTCTCCGTGACCTCCCCCGAGGCACGGGGGGGTAAGCTCATAAACGAGATTTTCCCCGGGTGACCAAAAAAAAAAAGGGGGTGCTAGGAATCTCTGGAAATATAGTACACCTAGTAATTTTTGTTATTGTAATATTTATAAAATTTCGCAAGCAAGTCGTAATTCATCAAAGGTTCTTTAATCGATTCACCCAAAAGTAAATTTCGCCGGGTGAAGGTTCGTTGTCAAATTATAATCGGAAATTGACGACACTGACTTGTTTGTTAAATGTATGTTTATTACCACAAATAATAATTACCCTGCTATCGAAGTGTTACAGTAAATACATATTATTTTTTAATAATACCGATAGCACAAAAAGTTCTTTTTTGCCGAACACCCGTTAGATATCAACTCCAACGTTGCCAACGTTTACGTTGCTAATCATGGCGGGCTATAGTTCAAAGGTCAACTTCGACCACAATCTCTTACTTATGGTCCTCATATTTAGTGAGATAAGAGTACCTATACAGATGTCAGAATGAGTTAGAAATCAGATTATCTCTTCATATATATTTTTTTATGCTATTTGGTATCGAGATGAGCTGGTCGTTTGCCTGATGGTAAGCATAACGCCGGCCCATAGCAATTGCAGCGCCACTCAGAACTTTGAAACACAAAGGCCTGCGCGGCACTGCAGTGCGCTCATTACCCTGAGACATTAGGTATTAACTCTCATAAACCCAGTAATTTCACTGCTACTTTGCATCAAATAGGAACACAGTAATGCTTGCACATTACTGATTGGCGCCAGGCTACACGAGCAAAGCGGTGGTACCAACCCTCACGGACACTCGGAGAAGAGTCCTAGCTAGCATATTATGTTGTGACATTAAATAAAACGACTGGATACAGGAAGTACCTACAGATACACGACATGCGACAGTCTACCTAAATAAAAGTAGTATAATTACTGACAATGACAAAACTTACCTGTTTTACAAGCGGAGTGATCCAAGTTGATTTTGAAGACATCGTGATCGTATTTTACATTATAAATTTATTTATCTACAAAAGAAAACTTTATTTATTATTATTGTTAGGTTTATTGACCACTATAGGTACCTCACGGCCCTTTCTAATTATGAAATCAAAGGTGGTGAGCAAGATGAATAAATATATAATAGGTACCTAATGAAACTAACAAAATAAACCGGGCTAGAATCTTATTTTGTCTGTTACTGCTAATCTTGCAAATCGCCTATTGAAAAAAACGTATTTATTTCACTAATACGAAGCTATAATAACCCTGAATGTTATAGACATTTTATCTTGATTGAACGGGTGCGACGCCGCGAGCTAAAGCTAGTGTAGGTAATTATTAACAGCACAAAAATACAACAAACTAATAATTGTTATCTTGGATAACAAGCGAGTATCACGTAAGATTAGGGCCAATCAGCTATAAATACTACTTACCGGATCAAGTCTAGCTTTCATCTAGATGTTAAATTTAAACCGAACTTCATTTTATAGTTTTTCCGATGCTGAGTTCTTGACAGATAAATGATTAAACTTCCGAAATACAGTCCTTTACGAGAAACCAATTATTTTAAAACATAATTATAACTAGGTTATCTTTATTAATTTTAAAAAGTCAACAATGCTAAACGTGTGTGACTTGGGACAAAAATGCGACATATTATAAAAATTCATTGTTATTTATGCAAAGTTTTCGAACTGCATGAAGGTAATTTAATGGGTATTAAATAGGAAATAAGTTTGCGGTTCGAGATATAGCGATTCTCTTCCTGCAATAAATAACAACTATAATCTGTCCCCGAGCACCTTTCAGTATGTTCCGGCAGTTGTACTTGAGATCCAGTTCGGATCTAGGCTTAGCATTTCCCCCATCTTCGACCATATTGTCGCTCTAGACACAAAACAGAGATAGTACTCAAGATCAGGCGAGATAGTTGTCAAAATATGCTAACAATTCGAGTTTAAAAAAACAATATGTGCAACAACAACAACAACGTGTAATAGGTACCACGTATATAGAATAGTACTCTGTGGTACCACGTAATCCGCACTTGTTGCAAAGCCATGGTTATTTTGACAGCAAAACGCAAACATGTATGAGCGATTAGATGCAATGCAATGCAAAGACGAATGCATTACATTCGTAATGCATTCATTTTTGCATTCGTTTCAGTTGTCCTTACAAAGCATTGGAGCTGGAGTTGCTTTACGTAGACGTTGGCGGCGAGGAAAAATGCACAACACAATGACATAATTATTTATAATATCTAGGTATCTAGCTGGACATCAATGCAGGCTATACATTTTCATCACGAGTAAGATAAGAATAAAAAAGGACAAAGCGTTATACCTCTCGCTAAAAGTAGGACCAAACCCTTTATTCTTAATTAAGAAAGTGTTGAATAAATTGAAAATGTCAGAAGAGCGTAAAATTTCAACTGAAACGGGTTCTGAAATGTTCTTGTATATTTATCAAAACGGTATCGTTTCGGTCGATTCAAACTTGTTAATCATAAATTTGTAGATATGAGATAAGCTAAAAAATTAAAAAAAAAACTCACGACGTATGTCAACGTTGTAATCGAAAAATAATTAAATAATTTTCTTGAAAAACCCTTGACTAAAAGGGAAAGTAATGAAAGATAAGAAAATCATCCGGGGCTGCAGTTGCCTGCCCTGAAATTTGCAGTTTTATGAGTTTGTGACTAACTGAAATTACGTTAGGTATGTACGTAATTAATGTAGTCTTCACTTGCTCCATCATTCTCAATAGCTTTTCTGTAAAATCTGCAATGGCATTGGCGGCTGCCAATCCCTCGGTGGCTCTCGACGGATTTTCTTTGGTGTAATTAATCTTTCGTTGCTTTCCCTTTTAGTCGGGGGTTTTTTTCAAGAAAATTATTTAATTGATTTTCGATTACATAGTTTAAATCCGCCTTGGGGTTTTGAAAAAAAAAATATTTTGTTTTTGATTTTAAACTTTTTAGATAATTTCCTTGAATTAAGGTCAGCACTATCAGGAAGTGGATCTTATAGTATGGACCGTATATGATATTAATTTCAACCATTCTCAAGCTTTTCGTTCACAATACCGCATTAGTGCCTGAAAACAAAGCTCTTCAACTAATGGAGGCCTACCAGCGTCAAACAACAAACGATTCATAAGCAGAGCAGATCAAAAGCAGCTCTTAAAATGAACCACTATTTTTTCGTACTATTGTCTGTTTAAAGCAGCGCTGACTTTAAACTAACTCTCAGCCGAATGAATGAACTAATACATCCTCACGACCACAAATTATATAGGGTATCAGATAGACATGTCGCCTACATCCGTCGCTAGACACGAGCTCTCGTCTCTGATTGGCTGAAGCAAAAAGATGTGTGACATTTTTTTAATTTTTTATTTTACGTTTACCTAAGCTAATGCAATATTCTAATAAAGAGCAGCCTTCACTACATTATTTAATATTACCTAACCTACTTCTTTAAAATTCAGTAAAATAACGTTTTTGTATTCAATCATTTATTTTTCTTTTTCAATTTTTTCTTATATTTATTCAGAGCTTTGCTTTGCATTGCTGGAATTACAGTCCTTTTCTCAGCGTATTGATGGTCATCAGTACAGTGCATGGGTTCTGGAAAACGAAGATTAATAAATCGAAAATTGAATGTATAATATAATATGAATGATTTATTAGGAACGTAAGTGAAATGTGGGTAGCTTACCATTAGTTTCAAGAGATAATGAAATCCCACTGCGAATTGCCGATTGTATAAATAAAGTAGGATAAGCACTGCTCAGTAGATATGATTTCATGTCACGAATCGTGCCTCAACATGTTTGGGACACATTTGTAGATCAGTGAGCTCTTTCGCACTCGCAAAGAATCGCAGTTGATGGCAACCAATCACTTTTGGAACCTTTCCTCGCTTTTGGGTAACTTGTGTAAAATACAGGCATCTCGAGGGCTTACGCAGCCCGGTACACATCATTTGTGATACATTTCGAAAAATTAATCAAACAAGTTGATTGCTATAGATGTGGCAAAGAAAATAGACGAAAATTAATCGATGCACAGCTACCAATTCACTCAACACAACGACAACAATATGTAATATTGAAATTCAAGATATAATTTATTTAATAATGACAGTGCAATGACAATAAGTATGAGTGGTCTGCAAAGAGATTTTAATGTGTTATGACGACGACAATGACTTCAAATCGTAACAAATATGGCGGCGGCTCTAAAGATGACGTCAAGAGGTGGGGAGTGAAGTGAGCGGGGGGTGCAAAATGTCATATGTCTTTTTGCTGTGACGTTTCTCGTGTCTAGTGTTTTTCTTAGACAGATTTATACCCGTGCTCACGACGACTTGTATACGTCTGAGCGAAAGGGATAAATGTATCGCGTGCGTAATGCTAACTCGCTCGCACGGTGTGTTTGATTTCTTCGTTCAAAAACTTAATTACGCTGCTATTGGACCTATAAATTAGCGTTTTCGATGGTTTTATTGAAACTAATTTACTCTCAAATATATTATGAAAATATTACGCTTGATTGATATTTTCACTATCGAAACAACGATCGTTGTCTAATTATGACAAAACAGTAACATTATAATAATTATATAAACTGGAGGCCTACCAGCGTCAAACAACAAACGATTCATAAGCAGAGCAGTTCAAAAGCAGCTCTTAAAATGAACCACATTTTTTTCGTACTATTGTCTGTTTAAAGCAGCGCTGACTTTAAACTAACTCTTAGCCGAATGAATGAACTAAAACGTCCTCACGACGACTTGTATACGTCTGAGCGAAAGGGATAAATGTATTGCGTGCGTAATGCTAACTCGCTCGCACGGTGTGTTTGATTTCTTCGTTCAAAAACTTAATTACGCTGCTATTGGACCTATAAATTAGCGTTTTCGATGGTTTTATTGAAACTAATTTACTCTCAAATATATTATGAAAATATTACGCTTGATTGATATTTTCACTATCGAAACAACGATCGTTGTCTAATTATGACAAAACAGTAACATTATAATTATATAAACTGGTGGTAAAAAGTTTGCAATGCAAAGTTAAAACATTTAAAAAGGTTTTAGAACGCATAGAATAGAATCGATTTTACAATAAGAATGTATACCGGTATTACATTCTCTTTGGAATGTAGCGTCGATTATGCATGTAAAAGAAGGCTTGTGAAAAATCTTAGGAGGTTGTGTGAATTACCCTGACTAGCTGCTGCCCACGGTTTTATCCGCGTGGAGATATACAATTTCATGTTTTTTTTTGCGTGGAATCCTAATTTTTTTTAAGCCCGAACTTGTGTTTTGTTCATAGTACCGTACTTACATAGTTTAGTAAAAAGCTGTTATTTTGACATTACAAACAAACATTTCAATTTTATTTATCTGTATAGATAGTAATATGCCTAAGTAAATAGATGTGAAAGCACCGTACAAAATAATATAATAATAATCGAATGAAAATTAAATATCGAATACAATTGCGCGCGCAAACCTTTGCATGCGAAAAACTCCAAAATACTTTAACTTTCGATTAGGACTCTCCAAAACACAATAAACGTAGTATCCCTTAGTAGTTTGTGCAATAAACTCTAAACTAAACGTAGTGATTATATACTCTTTGCTCTAAACGGTTCACAAAAAGTATGTCTGCGAGTAACTTTTTATGAACCGCAAACTTTGACTGCTAACTGTCGAACTAGAAGTTGAGAAGCTGTCAATTAACAGACGATAGTACGAAAATGATCACAAAATGAATGAACGAATTCCTTAGCAGACTACAAGCAGCTCGGCTTTTGACACAACGGAATATAAAACGTTATGTCATAAAACGGAGAGACCATAGTACGAATTTATAAAACGTTTCATTTCAAGTCTTAAACTGAGCTGCATTTAGAGACGCTGGTAGGCCTGCAGTTATGACTTATGGTGCTGAGATGTGATCTTTTATATACTGTTGGCCTCATGGGTAGGCTCCAGTGGCGAGGTGTGGCATCAAGCCCATTCCCATCGGCTTTCCTTTCGTTATCCACCACTTATATATACCTACCTACCTAGTAGGTAACGTAACTACCTACTTGTTAACTAAAAAGTATGTCTAAACTAAAGTGCATATCAATTAAAAATAGCAAACACGTTCATTTTTGCGATAGCAAACAAACTTCACTCAATTATACCTAATAGACTCCAGCATAACTCCAGTTTACGCCGGCTTTATCAGCACCACAGTCTGGGGCATAGTTACTATGACATTTCTATGTGGACCATGTGCCGAAACGTGTCTTGTCTCTTTAACACCTCTGCCTCCTCAACCTTCCACCTCAACCATAGGGGCTATTGGAACGATCTATGTTGACTCCGAAATTTTTGAGATTATGACGCAGACCAGCGCAGGTTCGAATCCTGTTGCCAGCGAAATTTTAAGGTGTATATAATAGGATAGTTGACAATTATTGAAATTTGATATTCTGTCTTCTATTTTAGCCAATATATGAATATGTTAATAAAAAACTAACATTATCATAGTTTATTTTACATTTTAAAACAAAAAAAACTTACATGAAAAAAAACAAAACAAAATTAGCATATAAAACCTAAATCTCCCAATATTTTTCTTACTGTCAACTACCCTATTACGTGAATATCCTGCTGGTGTTGTTTAATACTTTTTAAAATAAATAAAACTGATAGAGCACTTTATAAAAATATCTCTTTATTTTATAATTATTGTAGATTTAAAGCTAATAAAAAGTATCTGGTAGGTACAGTCATGGTAAGAAGTTCTTCGTCAGTTTTCAATTTTTTTCCTTTATCACGTAATGACACTTAGTACCTTTTGATCCTACGGTAATTAACAGACTATTACTTTATAGAATACTAGTATTGAACGCAGTGATAACAAAGGTTAAAATAGTATTCACCTTTGTCCAATGTCTAGTTTACATGATCATAAAACCTTCGTAAGGGCCTGGCTATTTAGAAAAATATATCTAATTTGCTTTATTTAACTATCAAAGTCATTCCTCGTTAATTTTATCTTTGTTCATAAATCTTATTAGGTAGGTACCTATAACAGAATCGTTATCACGGTAACGCAGTACTGGCATAGCCTAGACAAATAGGTTTAAGTAAGGAGTTTTAACTTAAAACAACTACTGCGCAAATAAAGACCTTAAGGTGACGAACCTTTTCTTACTGTGGCTGTACATCAGATTGATTCTATATAATAGTAGTAATTAAGATACCTAGAAATCTAAGCACATAAAATCTGTTGCTTTAGTCCCATTAACTCTTACCAAGGGTCCGCGCCTTAAACCGGCCGAGCCCAAACGTGAAACATCTATATGAAATCTTCTACAAAATGTAAACAACAATAAACTACCTACTTCTTAAACTTTTAACATCAGAGTAACTTGATTGAATTGAAAATATTTTGGATAGAAAGAATATCTTGTTAATAATTTTTTATGTATGTAAATTAAATACCTATATATTTTGTTTCATAAAAACGACCGTTCTGTTAATCTTTTAGTATATATTAATTCTAATACTGATAAAATCATCAAATCAATCATATCTGTCTCGTAATTATTTAATAACTAATCAATAATATAATAATTATTTATCTCATGATGATTATTAAATACCTATATCACAACAGCTGTCTATCACATTGTCCAGCGTCGCGCGTTACGTTTGGTTAAATTCAGTATAGATCGAACTTAGGCCATTAGACATTATTTATCGCGGAATTAAAATTATAAATAACCCACATTATACTATAATCTTATTTAAAATGGACTTCTGCAAAGTAACGCCTGATTCCATCAAATATCACAATATCGTTAAATTAAAAAAAATACTTACATTTGGTTAAATAACTTTAAATTAAACATTCACTAAAAATTTACATCTTCATGAATTATCTTCAATATTCTTCCTTAAACGGTACTATTATGATTGGTTACAGTTTCTTACTGTATTGTTATAAATTATTACACAAACCTTATAATTAATTATTCTAAATATTTGTAAAATTTCAAAATAATCTTTTATACAATGGGACCACTGCACCGTCTGTCTTTATTGTAATGCTTCAACGACGTCAAAGACTGTGTTGACTTCAGTTCTGCTACAGTTAGCGGTCTACCCCTAAACTCGTTTTCGATATCCTGCAAGGTTCTGTCTTTTGTCTCTGGTAAGAAGAAGAATGCTATCACCGTGCAGTAACCTACTACTAAAGCGTATATTAAATAAGCACCATGAATGCCTAACTTGCTGAAGAATAGAGGCACAGTTTTGACTGTGATAAAAAGATTAGCAGACAAAAATAATACACTAATACCTCCAGCCAGACTCCTATATTCTAACGGGAACAGCTCTCCAGCAATGATGAAAGGTAACGGTACAGTACCAGTTGCAATAGTAAACATATGAAGATGTATTAATGCTACTCCTATGAAAGGATGGTCAAAAGGTAGCATGTTCTGACTTTTAGCATACGTATAAGCGGCTGTGCTTAAGAAAGCGAGTATGTTTATACCAACAGTGGAAAACAACATTGTCCTTCTGTTCACTTTCTTTATAACAAACACAGCAATGGAGTTCGAAAATATTCGCTGTGCATCTAAAGTGATGACTAGTAAAGCTATATTTATATCTGTTCCAATAACATTGTGGAATATATCCATCGTATATGCTGCTAAAATGTTTGCCCCCGCCCATTGTCCTAAGGTATAAATATGCATCATAATAAATATAGGTTTGTAAAACTCTTTCTTCCTAAAGGTAACAGACAAATACGCCATATTCCTCTTGTATTTCATTGAGAACGATTCTGAAATGTCCGCCTCAGCTTTTCCTTCCCTCACAATCACAGCAGCGTCTATCATTTTGTGCAGTTCTTCTTCTTCGTCTTCAGCTCTCAACCATCTGAACACCCGTTTGGACTCTTCATATCTTCCATGGTCGGCTAGGAAGCTTGGTGACTCAGGAGAATATATTACTATCAGTAAATCAAAGAATGCTACGAACGCACATACCAGCGCAGTTGTTTGCCAGGTCAAATAGGATCCCATTGTATGTACACATAAGACTCCTGTTGCAATCGTCAATGAAATAGTTGTGAGGAAAGCTCCTCGATTATTGGGACTCGTGTATTCACCGATCAAAACAGGCCCTAAAGAAGAGCTCATGCCCATAGATATGCCTTGGAGAAACCTGGCGATAAGGAGGACGGTGATGCTTGAAGCTGTGATGATGCAAAACCAGCCGACGATAACTGGGATGATGCTGGCGATGTTGGCAGTGCGTCGTCCGTAGTTGGCCATTATGGTGGGAACGATAAAGTTACCCGCAACGAGTGCGAAGCCGAGGATCGCAGCTGGAATGAGAGAGGTTTGATATTAACTTTGGAAAATATAAAGACAGTACACTTACTTATAAACCCTTCATAAATTTTTAATAAATTGTTAAGCAACCGATTAGCAAAGGTTTAACTTTCAGAAAGAGAGATAAAGTGTCGCTAAGTAACACTTAAAAAGCTGCCAAAGTAGTATGTATACGATACATCATTATTCATTGATTAACTGATTTACTTAATTAAAAAATGGCATCTTAACGAGATTTTTATAAAAATACTGTTGATGTATGTTAATTATTTTTTCCATCAGATTCGTCCGCAGTGTGTATATGATAAAAGAGTGGGTTTGAAATAAACGAGAGAGCAAGTACTGGATTCCTCACCTACCACCAGGACCTGCGTAGCTATAGGCGTATATATAGTAGGCGTACTAATAGGCGTATCGTAAACAAACTTGCTAGACAATGAGTATATTACACTGCAAATGGCTCCGTGGGTCATTTGTAATATTTATCAACTGATATTACATCACTAACCATCAGTTGGTCATTGAACTGATAAAATACAATTATTTTATATAGTTCTCAGTTACGGTACTCTGGCCGTTTTTACTGACTTCATACCTAATTATTTCTACATTAAAAGTTCGGGTTTTTTCATCTGTTCTACTATTTGTTCTACCAATAGAACAAGTACGCAAAAAATTCGTGGTTGTTCTACTAATAGAACAAGTAAGAAAAGTTCCAGTTATTTAACTTAATTCAATTTCATTTTTCTCCGTTACAGAAGTAGGTATCATATCACTAATAGAGCTAATCTATCGAAAGTTGTTGATGTAAGATAGTTTACTCTACAATTAAGTAAATTGATAATAAAGCACTTACGAAGCAAAGCCAAACAAGCTACCTACACTATACACAAATATAGGTGTGCTATAAACTGAATGATAGATGGATGAGGTCGCAATCACAAGCAATTTAATCATTGTCCTAATGAAGTTAAATGTCTTAAAATTGCTACAAATGATGTTAAAGCATATTACTTCATAAAGAAGAATAATGACGATGAAGAAAGGTCGTATTTGTGATTGAGACTATAACTCAATTACGAATTTATATTTAACGCAACTTGCTTTCACCGAACATAATATATCACCGCAATTAAGTTTAACCACATCATAGAACGCCAATAAGAACGCTTAAGGACGAACTAGTCGTTGTAATGAAATATAATAAAATAAAATAAGTAATGAGCCTTCAAACATCTGTATTTTAGCACGTATTTTAACGCAAGTTTGGACGTAAATAAATTACAAAAGGATTACGAAAACTCGAAAATAAGGTACATACTAACAAGCTTTAGTTTATTGACATTTCAAATAACTTTGGTCTGACTAAATACATTCAGTAGTTTTGTCGTAAAACTCCAAGCACCAGAAGCCAATTAGTACATTTTTGCACGCCGGTTTTCGACTTTTCGGTTTTCGTCGCGACTTTACGAGAGTGTGTAATTGTGTATGTGCGAGCATTAGCCTCATACTACTCATCGCTGCAGAGTCTTACCTTGTCCCACGAATGTTAGATGAAATAGCATGCATTTTAGCCGCGCCCACCGATGAGTTCGCTCCATGGACTAGTAGGCTCTTAAAATCGTAAAATGCTTGTATTATACGAACACCATTTTCTATACCAGTTTTCTTGTCAGACGAAAAAATAACATAGTTCATACCTGTAGTTCGTACCTACATCTTCGAGAATATAAAATTACTTGTGATTTTTATCGATTATACAGAATCAATTAGATTCGCCATCCGTATAGTAGTACAAATTACAATGTTCAATTTGTATTGTAATGCAGTAACACATGCTAGTTGGAGAACTATTACATTATGCACTTTACACATTACATAAGTTGAGAAGCTTTGAAGAAAAAAAAACTAAATCAACCTGGTGAGGAGCTGATGGATACTAGCAGCCAGCAGCCGGTGTTTATGTGGCATTCTTGGGGTTAGGTCTATGGTCTGGAGTGAACGTCTTCCATGATGATGAAGATGAGGATGGTGGTGTCGTGTAAAAGTCGTTTCAATTTTTCAGTACACATATATTTTGTCCCAAAACCAATTTATTTCAACTCACCTATCCAAGATCCGGAAGCGTCATCGATTGGTATAATGGAGTCCTTCTTTCGCAGCTGAGGAAGCAGTATCGCCGCGAACCCCATCACCAGCCCGTGCTGCGCCATGTTGAGACATACTCCTGCTGTTACGAAGCACTGGAAATAACGAAAGACTTTTTTTATTCGAGTCCCAAGTTATAATTTGCGAGTACGAGACAATTCATTATCTTTGCTATCTATCCTCGAGTTGAAAACCGTTCGCCAAAGGTATTGGTATGTTCCAGCAGCAACACTTGAGAGTCAGTCTTAATCTACGGTCTGGTTTTCTATACTTGTCCAATAATGTAAACAAATTTGACGGATGCCAACCAATGCCATGATTTAAATTTGAATTTCTATGTAATTGGTTGGTTGGTGGAGACGCCAAGTTTGTTTACATTTTTAAACAACTAAGAAAATGTCCACCTTAGGTTTAATGTATTCACCATCTCTAAGACATTTGAAATAAATGTATTTTCTTTCTTTCTTTTTTCTTTCTTTCTAGGAAATGTGGTGGCGAGTTTGTGGGTCATTGAAAATGAGTTTGTATTCGACATTGATGATGTAAGCTTCTTTATTATAATTAGAATAAGCATCTTTCTTATCATAAAGAAAATTGTAATATTTTTAGTAAATAAAGCATTGATTGATTGATTTGACTGAAGATGGCCAGATCAGGTGAGATAGGTAATGATCAGACACTAGCCTATCATATTGTATAAAACAACATTACTCTTTTCATTAATTCTCATTCCACCTGTTTCCCAAAATTACCTGACCCTAAACCTGACCAAATTGGTTGAAATTTGTTTACCTAATACACACTAGAACAAATCAGTGGTAATGCGCAAGCATTAGCCAGAACCCAGTAGTGTTCCGGTATAATGAGCTAAGTAGTCAGTGAAATTACTGCGCTTGTGTCTCAGGGTCAGGATAAGGAGCGCACTGTAGTGCCACGCAGGCCTTACTTGTTTCATAGTAATTCTGCGTGGCACTGCAAATGTTATGGGCCGGCGTTATGATTACCATCAGGTAAACGATCTTCACATCTCGTTACTCGTTATCCAATAATATAAAAAAGAAAACATATAAGAATAACTAACAGACCGACTTTCATCTTGAAGGTGGTACTTTAAATTTTTTCGTTTGTGTTCTTTTATTGAGTGCAGTTCGGTCAAAATAAATGTGCTCTATTCAGTGATTTCACTAGGTGGTAGGACTAACTCTTCTGCGAATGTCCGTCTGGGTTGGTACCACCGCTTTGTTCGTGGAGTCTGCCGCCAAGCAGTAATGTGCAAGCATTACTGTGTTCCGGTTTGATGAGCAGAGTAGCCAGTGAAATAATGACGTATCAGGGTAACGACTGATATGCAGTGCCGCGCAGGCTTTTTGTTTCAAAGTTCTGAGTGGCACTGCAATTGTTATGGGCCGGCATTGTGCATTATGGTGTGGTAAAAAGAAATGATTAGGAAGTTCCTCAAAGGCTCTTTTCAATAATAAAATGAGTCTACACTGCGTTTCTCATTCAATCAGTCCTCTTCAAAAATAAGTGAACATCAAGGTCACAATACGCGTAATCATACATTGCATAAGTGCCTAGGTAGGTACTAGGTACTACTGCAAAAAAGCGGTAGTATAAACCCTTATCATGTAGATCTCAAGATATCTCTATTATCATATAAATCGAGAATTGTCGCCTTGAAAAATTGGCAGTCAAATGATAAACGGTTGTAGAAATTGATAGCCTCGTTTTTATTGATTCGCCCTTTTATTATATTATATAGGTATTTGATATGACCCGATATTAGGTATGTAGATTTGTTTAAAATTGGTAACACGATTAACCAACTCTGAGTCTCAATCCAGTAAGTATTTTTACCTGTATATTTTACCGATTTTTCATTTCTCAAACCCGCAACAAAATATACTTAGAATGTTTTTTAAATAATTAAGTAAGTAGCACTTAAATTCATATAAAATTCCCTTATGTACTGTACGGTTAATTTCCCGATCGTATAAATTATGTTCGTTGATAAATTACATTTAGATAAAGTGCGCGAGTGCCGATAAGTCTACCTAATACACAGATTAAGCGTCCCCTTTATCACCTACAGGCTAAATGACAGGAATAAAAATATGTACCTAACTACCTACCGCTCAATTAGGTATGTTTGTCTTTTCTATACATACTCAAATAAATAAAATTTATGTGTCTGTTTGTTTACTAAATGCATATGAAAGTACTTAATGTATACGGTACACAACAAAAAAACAATGTTTAAATAAGATATATAATGTGGGTAATTTATAGTTTTAAATCCGCGATAAAGAATGCCTAATGGTAGGCCATAAGTTCGATCTAATACTGAATTTAGCCAAACGTACACACTCAGTTCTTTTCATGGGTCGAATCTGATATTTGAAAAGTAGATTGAAAGGAAACAAAATAGCGAAGACGCAGATGAGAAAAGCAGAGCGAGTATGGCCGAGCAGGTGCTTGTACTTTCAATCTGACGCACCAGAATTCTAAATCGGCTCGGTCCCACCAATGACTTAGGGGCAGCTTAGACGCTCATGCAAACGTAGGTACGTTTGCTTGTCAGAATGACAACGCTTTTGCGTCAAGCGCGGATTTCGTGATACTCGAAATGCACGCTTGACGTAAAAGCGTTGTTATTCTGACAAGCTAACGTACGTTTGCTTGAGCGTCTAAGCTGCCCCTTAAACCAAGATATGTATGGATTTACCATATTCACATATACCATACATCTACCATCCGCACCCACTACGCGGGCACAAGGGCCCACATGGAGGATTATGGCCTATACACTAAGGATTCCCGGATTCCAGAACAGGCGGCTCTTCTTTCTTGTCCTTCTAGGCCTATACCATTTAGAAAGGGGTACTTAGAGACATTTGTTTAACTTTTATGAGTGTTTCCTTGGGGTCCATATAAATAAAGAATTTTGAATTTGAATGGGGAATTATTGTTAATGAGTAGAAAAGTTAAAATATATAGAACTGATAAGTGGATTCCTAAGTAGGTAACTATGTCAGCATGTCAGGTCGTTTTAGAATGTTACTGTCTATAGACCCAATGATTTAGCAATTGCAATCAATTTGTCACTCAGTGGTTTCAATGATAAAATCTTGAACAATAACGCAACGCTTTCATCACTCTGTTATCATTAATTCTTCAGTAATCTTATTACTTTGCTATCAAACAGTAACACAGTAACGATTGCACAGTAATGATTGTTCGCAACATTGGCAGCAACTGCAATGCTACTCAGGTGCTCAGAACTTTGAAAATTGAAACATAAACGCCTGCGGCGCTGCGGTGGGCTTGCTACCAGAGAACACCGACAGTGATATTTTGTGTTGTTAGTTGTTACCCTGAGACAGTAATAGGTAATAAAAATAAACACAGTCATTTCACTGACTACTTTGCTCACCAATGCTTGCGCATGCTTGGCGGCAGGTTACACGAGCAAAGTGTTGGTACCCACCCAAGGACACTCGCATAAGAATAAGTCCTGCCACGACGGCGACCCGCAACCCGGTGTTACGCCACAGAATATACAATATGGTTACGCGACCTGCGCGTGTCGTTACCCAATAGAATACAAAAAATTACGGGAAAAGGCTTCAATGACAAAATATTGAACTGATTTTGATGAAATTTGTAAGTACAACCAATCTGAAAGTATAATCTTTCGAATAAATCGGTTGATAAATGACGGATTTCTGAGGTAACAAACCCAAAAAAACATAAAAAACATCCTCCTTTTTTGGAAGTCGGTTAAAAACTCATCAGATAAAATCAAATTAACGATATGAACTGCAAATGTTATAAAACTATTAACAACAAATATATGCGTCTGGTCAAGGCAAGCTATACAACACTCGACCTTCCTGAGATAGGCTTGTTACCACTTCACCTCATTGCAATTGCATTGTATTATACGTAATATCGATGATAACTGTATTTCCTGCTATATAAAATATATTTGCACCCAACTATGTGTTCCGGCAAAAGCTCTTGAGAGCCAATATACCTATAAAAAAGAAAACAGGTTGTACCTTATCTGTTGTGCAAAATATAATCTCACTCTAACGCATAAAATGCTTGTAACTACCTATATATCCATCAGTTTAATGACCTCTGTATCTGAAGGTAATAATATAGAGATGTTATTCAAGGTAGTCTATCATAGATTCTATCTATTCTATCTGTCTATTTTATCTTTGTTAGTGGTAGTGTCTGCGAGTGTCCGTCTGAGTTGTTACCACCGCTTTGCTCGTGAAGTCTGCCGCCAAGCAGTAATGTGCAAGCATTACTGTGTTCCGATTTAATGAGCAGAGTAGCCAGTAAAATTACTGGCTAATGTCTCAGGGTAACGAGCGCACAGCAGTGCCGCGCAGGCCTTTGTGTTTCAAAGTTCTGGGTGACACTGCAATTGTTATGAGCCGGCGTTATGCTTACTATCAGGCAAACGACCAGCTCGTCTAGTTACCAAATAACATAAAAAAAGATAGATAATTTTCTATGATCATGAGACATCTGTCTACTTATATTTGTATCGTGGTTTTTGTAGCATTGCCAGTAGAGTGACATAATACTGATGTAATGAGGAAGCAAAAAATGGAATCTAATGTATTTTTCCATCATAATGTGATGAGTAATTCTGGGAGCCATATGGCGAAATAAAAAATAGAACTCTTACACAAACTATACAGGATGAGTTTGAACTAGTATGTTATCCCAGAAGGGCCATTAGGACCATAGTTACTGTTGTGAGAATATCCCTTGAAAACAAGTCATTCCAAATTTCCATACAAAAAAATAAATTCAATTTCAAACGTGAAGTGCTCGGCATTTTCTGGAATTGTTTCTAAGTATCTTCTAATCAATATATTTATTTAACAAAGTTCAAGTGAGTCAGCTGATCTAAGGCTCTCCGGGAATTCTGTAGTAGAATTTTGACGTAAGCTTTAAACGCAATTTCTTCAATGAAAAATTCCGAATTTCAAAATGTCGTAAAACAAATGTTGTTGACCTCCAGGAGCACATTGTTAACAAAGTTTAAATATTTTTGCACATGGTAAGTCTTTTCATGAAAATTACACTGTATTTTTTTTGCTGGTATTAATAGGTATGTATGGAAACGGATATTTGTGCGACGAAAAACAGTATGTTTTGCTTTAGACGCGCCTTAAATCTTGCGCAAATGTTTGCATTGTAGTCGGATGAGTATTGTTTTAAATCGTCCAGGGAAATGATCACTTAGAGAAACAATAGCTAGGTCAAACTATAAATATACCTAGCTAATATCAAGCTTGAATATTAAATAGGTTTTCTATCGGGACCTCGGCAAATATATGTTACCATCTATCGATAGTAGGAAAAGTTAATTATGTATGGAATGGACATAAAGATTCGATAAGTTACCATGTTCGATTCGTAATGTCAATAGGGATGTTGGACGAAACACAAAATACATTATTGCTGTCATTGAACATCACCTTAAGGCTTATATAGCAGCTAAATACCTAGCTTCCCTGAAAAGGTTTTTTACCAAAATCAGATGAGCTTCTGGCACTGAAAAAAAATATAGGTACGTCATTATTCATCACATAACTGATAATCTTGTTGCGATCAAAACAAGACTTTACCAAATTTATTCGATCAAAAAAAATTACAAACTAATTAAAAATAAGTTTGCAGTTAAATATCTGAATTACGTATTACGAGTATATAATTACAATACTTAAACTTATTTGTGGTCCATTTTCGAATAGGCATCTAATTTTGAAGAAGTAGGTATAAAATGCGTTACAGCGGCATACGGTTACTTCACGATATTTTTCATCGTTGAAAACTCAAACTCACTCCTCTTTACTTTCTCACTTCCTTCCCTTACCCCATTTTACATGGGGTTGGGACAGTAGGTACGTCTTTAAATACATACGTTCGCTGTAGGTTTCAAAACCTTGAAAGTCCGCCGTCGTTCCTTTTAGTTAAATATCAGATAATAAAATAGGATCGAATATGATTAATATAAATTAGATCATGCCATTACTTCTCTCAAGCCTCAGAATCATCATTTTTTCTAAATTATTTGCCTACCAAAGTCCAAAAAATCTGTCAAGTGTGAAAATTAGCACTACGATACCTACTTGAAACGTAGGACGTAATTGGACTTACTATAGATATACGTAACTCAAACATCGACAATAACTTTGCCTGCAGCGTAAACAGCACACCATGCAATAACTTTGAGCGAGTGTAATTGCTCTTCAAGGGTTATAGGCGAGTTTTTGGTTCCCGAGAAGCGATAATTCTGCTCATTCACATATCCACAGAGATGACAATGGGCCTCGTCGCTCATGATGGTTTTCGATGAAAGTTGTCTTCCACGCGGTCGAGATTCAGGATGGATTGAGCGTAGGTTACACAAGCTTTAAAGCGATTCATGTCTTGTTGAAATGTACCTGTATCTATTTACTTCACAAATGTAAAAGCAGAACTGACATTTGCCGTCACATGCAAAAATTATAGCATCCTTCGATAGGGTGGTGACTATTGCGCCACCTCGTATAGTAAATATTGGCCTTCTGATGGAGTTTTTGCAATAAATCTGTACTCTTTTGTATGGTCTTATCACCTATTAGTTGATTAGGCAAAGACAAAGTTATTCATCAAGTTTAAAAAAATAAGTTCACTGGCCTTTAGGTTCCTTTGGTTTTAAATATGTGTTAGATGGTATGAATTTTTCAATGCTCGCCTGGCTAGCTACCGTTAAGTTGAAAATCTTCGGTCTCCGGCAGCTGCACCTGAGAGCCAGCCAGGCTTACTGTGTTCACTCATCACCATCACCACGCGAGATAGCGATCAAACGATATAAAATAGTAAAAACCACGTCGATATTCGTCATAAGAAGAAACTACCTAAGATTAATGATCTTTTACAATTTATTTCAACACGTTGCAGTACCTATATAGTATTGTGAAATAAATACTGAAACATATCAACAATCATAGAAACTTACATCAATATGAATAATACCTAGTAAATAGGTAAGAGTTTTGTTCAAATTTCGTTCTCCAGTCTTGTTTTAAAATCGTGATCCAAGAACTGCAGAGATGCATTATGATACATAATTATATTCATCCCTTTGCGGATGGCAATCTTATTTTAGCTACAAAGGTCAACGTATTCATAAACTACTAGCAACAGTTACTCACCTTTCGTTTCAATAGGAACATGGAGATATTAATAGCAAATTGACACGCGACTGACGACTTTCAGGAATTAACTTTTTTCATCACTAAATACTGGTGGAAATTCCCACCAGAAGCGTTCATTCTTCGCGAATAAAAAATAGCTAATGTCACTCTCCGTCCTATAAACTATCTTTATGCAAAAAATCACGTTGATCGATTGCTCCGTTGCTGTTTGAAAGAAGTAGGTACAAAACACCCACTTTCGCATTGGTGAAAATTCAATGTTTACGGTAAATATAGGTCAAGTTCACAAAATACTAACAGCGCTACAATAACTAGAGAAAGATCAATACAACTTTTGAGCAAAACCATCCTTTCCCGCCTTATAAAACGTAACATAACGTAAAAATGTATCAGAATCTTGTTCTCGGTGAGGAAATAACTGAAAGGTTAATGCCTTGTCGACAGAGAAACCCTACATTAGTTGGAAAGCCCAAACTCACCTGTTTCTTGAATGGCGTAATCCACCCCGATTGCTTTCCCATTTTGAAAACTAAATGTTCATGTCGTTGTCGACCACTCACTTCCACTGAATGTCTGTGACTGGCGACGTAGGTATTGGCATCGAATACGTAGGTACGTAACACGCGTAATAATCTACCAACGTTTATCAATATCGACAAGACTTTTCGATTATTTGATTTATTTGCTACTAGCTTCTGCCCGTGGTTTCACCCGCGTTCTCACAGGACCGTGCATTTTTCCGGGATACAAAGTAGCCTATGTTATTCTCCAGTCCATAAACTATATCTATGCCAAAAATCACCTCGATCCGTTGCTCTGTTACTGCGTGAAAGAAGGAAAAACCAACAAATCAACAAACACACTTTCGCATTTATAATGTTAGTAGGAAGTAGGATAATAAGTAGGTTTAGTAGGACTGGTAGGATAATACGTAGGTACATAGAATTTTAGTTTGATTTGGCACGTTAATCAATATAAAATAAATAAATAAATATGACAAATGTACGAAAGTGTGTTTGTTGGTTTGTCCTTCTTTCACGCAGTAAAGGAGCAACGAATCAAAGTGTTTTTTGCATTATATTGGAGGGTGACATAGGCTACTTTTTACCCCGAAAAAAGGTAAGTTTCCTGTGACAAATTGAACGCGAATGAAAACACGGGCCGCGGCGAGTCTATAAATAATTTTGATTGAAGTTTGACGACTTTAAATAGGTACTTATGTTAGCATAGTATGTTATAGTGTAGTAATTTCCTTCATTATTTATAATTTGTTGTACACCACCGTCTACTAAATTTTTAAAATTATCCAATCCATCCTAAGGTTGTCTGTAAGAGATTGCTTATAGCGATAAGACCGCCGTTTGTTTTACCGTAATTTGTTCTTTTTTTTTCTGTTTGTCATTTTATGTTTTATTTGGTATGCAATAAAGAGTTTTTGTATTGTATTGTATTGTATTGTACTTCAAGCAATTTTACTTTTTAACCGACTTCTAAAAAAGAGGAGGTTCTTAATTCGGTGTGTATTTTTTTATATTTGTTACCCGAGATCTCATGTAAACCGATTTGGAAAATTCGTTTTTATTTGAAAGTATACACTTTCAGATCGGTCCCATATAGATTTCATCAAAATCGGTTAAGTAGTTTGTCACTGCAGTCTGTTCGTTGCTCTTTTAAAGTTTTTTATATTTATAATTAATTTGTACAATGTTTGGGTAAATAAAATCGAATATTAAACAAAAGTTACATACACGACTGCCCTAGCCAGTGTCACTCGGGATGATGTAAGGATTCTAACGATACGCCATACAGAAATCTGTTCAGGCATTTAAAAGTTATGGTGGAATAACGAAACGCACACGTACGTACATAAAAACATGTACCTCCATATACATGAATCCTAAAAACATTACACTCCTTTTTGTGCAGTCGTGTAAAAGCCCGTATCGTGGTCATAAGTTTTACATTTGTAATTTTTTTTTCTATTTAATAATAACGAGCTAAGCATAACGCCGCGCGCCGCCGGCCTATGATAATAGCAGTGCCAACTAGCAAAACGAAAACATGCACAGGCGTGTATGGCCGACCTTATAAGAGTATGGAACACGTGTCCGTAGAGCGTATTATCCACAGATCTCTATGGTAATATCTATTACTGTCTATCCAGTATTTTCTTTATATTAATATGAAGTACTTATAATAGTAAGTACCTATATATTATTTGTGTATTTGCCTTTTAAAAAAACATATATAAGTACATATGTAATGGATTTATTCTATAATAATTTATTGTTTTATTCTGAGCTAAGTCCTTTTTTATTAATTATGTTTCTTTATTTCATTCGCAGAGGAATAAAGCCGTATGCTTATAATATTGCGAATAGCTGCGAATATTTCTAGTGTAGCTAAACAGACTTGCTTCCGCAGATCCAACATAAACAGAACTGATCCACACCAAACACTTCATAAATCAAGGTTCTTGCTAAGCATCTTGATTTATGAAGTGTTTATATCCGTTGGCTCATCATCATCACTCACTCATACACTCATTATCATTTCTAATCATTTTAGACGTTTATCTTTTAGTCTAGCTAAACAGGCGGCGAAAAGTTGTTTTGCGGTAACACGGTTAGCGCGTATTGACCACGCGTCCTGACACTATCCTATTCCTATTATTAATCCTAAATTATTAATTTATTTAATTTATTATTCTCATTAAGTTCTATTCTTTTATTATATATTTTGTCAATGTCGTAATATCTTAACATAATTGTAATAATTTTTACAATTCTGTCACTTGTTTGTTCGACTATAACGCATGTAGCATGTAGTCTTCACCTATAAAACTGCAATGACATTTATCTTTTATCTGTACCTACAGTGTCTCTTTTATATTTTTTATGTGAAATTGGCTAACGTTTGACCACGATCTCGTGGTCGACGATGTAGCACCCTTACCTAGAAGATAAAATTCACTCTCGTCTCGAAAACTCCCAAATTATAGCTATTGGGATACACAGAGGCCGGCAAAGAATTCCACTCCTTAGCCGTCCGTAAAATGAAGATTGAAACAAAACGCTTGTTGCAATGTACATGGTGTTGGTGTTCAATATAAAAATTATATAATACAGATAATTGTTACGCTTGACCTCTCGGTTGTCTAGATAGTTTTAAGCGATAAGGTCGCTAATTGTAACTTATTTTCAGTTAAAGTTTCTGTCTATAGGTTTATATCTATTATTTGGATTAAAATAAGAATCTTTTTGTCGGAGAAAAATGCACTGTTCCCGGGAAGGAGGGTGGAAAATGTACCATTTCCGGGATGGAGCGAGAAAAATGCACTGTTTCCGAGAGGGAGTGAGAAAAATGCACTGTTTCCGGGCGAGGTTTTCCATTGTAGGTTTCGAATAACTCTCAGCCTACGCATCAAAAACTTCAAATAATATCTTTATTCACATGGACCCCAGGAAAGCGCTCATGAAAGTTGAATGACTAGGTCTAAGTAGATCAATTGTCAACCTCTCTATACCTGCACTGACCTAGCATCGTCTAATATAACATTCTAGAAATATTATTTCTAAAATTAAAAGATTACAGACTTCATTTAACTTTCATTAGTGTTCTAATCTAAATTTAGCATTTTTTTTATATATGCTAATGGATAACGAGACGAGCTGGTCGTTTGCCTGATGGTAAACATTACGCCGGCCCATAACAATTGTAAATTGTACTATTATCTATTCTGTGGTCCCATTCAGTACTTTGAAACACAAAGGTCTGCGCGCCGCTGCATTGCGCTCGGTACCTATATTCGCCATTTCGAACACAGTCTCTCATGATCAGACGAGATATAATGATCAAACGCTAACCTATTTCTAGTATAATAAAGACATTAAGTACTCCAAAATGATGTACGTAAAGCTTATACGACTTGCAAATTGCTGCGGATCTCTAAACACCAGAGCAACCGCGCGTCAGGTCGCCAGGTCGCTAGATTGGCACACTGCCACCTCTGCAGCGTATCGTACGTAATTATAGTAATACAGCTATATTTAAACTAGTGTGTTTGTTTGTGTGATCTAGAAAGTTGAAACGTAAGCAGAACGGTTTAATTAGGGAATGCCCGCAATGCCACTGAATGTTGAAGGCTGAATTTCGTGCTAGCAATTTCACTTTCTCTAGCGAATCAAATAATAACATAAACAAATTTTATATGTGAATACCTACGTACCTGATTAATAGTATTTCGCACAACTATTCAACAGTATCTTTTGTACGAATTAGAAGATAGTTTAGAAGTCATAGTTCTTTGCAAAAATCACGAAAACGTGATTCTGCGAAGATTATTACGTGGATATAATGGTGTCTCACCACAAAAAAATTAAACACGCGTTAAACACTGTTTAACGCCTAAACGTGCCTTATTCGCATGATTAAATATGAGCAACCACAAATCCTGTGTCTAACCGTCGTCTAACACAATTCTGTTGTGACATTTCTAATCATTTTTGACGTTTACCTTTAGACGCTCTCTAGCTAAACAGGCGACTAAAAAAGGTATTTTTGTGGTAGCACTGTATATGTTTTACATCAACCCGTGCTTGCGCGTGTATGGCCGGCCTAAGAAAAGTCACACGTCTCGTGATTCGGTATTTACCTTCTTAAATATAATTATCTAACAGTTAACGCGAAATTGAATTTCAGCATGTGATTTGGCACGGCTCACAAACGGGTAGGCAGTAGAGTACTCGCCAAACTTTAACACGCCGTTGTAATTTTTCATAGTTGCCTCGAACACCATTTTAGGACACTAAAGTAATTTATAACCAAGTGTTAGGACCCGTAGGACTAGCTCTCTTGGGAGTATCCGTCTGGAGGAGTTTACTCTTTGACGATTTTTTGCTCTTATAGTCTGCCGTTATAAGCGAAACTTGTTAGCCGAAAAAGGAAAGACATCGAGACAAATGTACCTATTGTATTTTGTATACAATTTAAAATCAAGGATATAAGTTGTTCACATGGTTTAGCAACGCGCAAGCTCTAGAAACGCTAGTATGATAGCGTCCGCCCTTTTGTATCTAACACCTTAAGAAAATGTTCACACTATACTTGGAGCAAGAGATGGCTACAGTATTTTCTTCAGGCGTTGAATGGCTTCCATGCGATATCATTATAGCAAACAGCGATACTTTCGGCGTTTGCAGAGACAGCAGAGACACAGAGAGCGATAAATACTCGTAGATAGCGACGGGGCGTAACGATGCCTACATATTATACTAGCTGCTGCCCCGCGGTTTCACCCGCGTGGAGTTTTTGGATTGCATGGTTTTTATTTTTTTGCGCGGAACCCTAATTATTTTTCTAAAATTAAAGTAGCCTATGTTACTCCTTGTAACATCCGCTATCTGCCAGTGAAAGTCTCGTCAAAATCGGACCAGCCGTTTCGGAGATTACCCGGAACAAACAGACAGACAAAAATTTAAAAAATGATTGTTTTGTTATATGTATATACATTCATGTGCATATTGTAAAAAGCTGTTATTTTGATATTACAGACAGACACTTCAATTTTATTTATCTGTATGAATTATGCACAGGTACCTATTATGGCTCTAATGGTACCTACCAGCGGCGCAAGTACGGATCTATTCGGGTCGATAAAATTCGATAAACTTGACGGTTCAAATCGATAAAACCCACTTTATCGATTTGAACTGTCAATTTTATCGAATTTTATCGACCCGAATAGATCCGTACTTGCGCCGCAGGTGGAAGAATTATAATACCTACATAAGAATAAAAACTTTCGTTGTGGTAATCATATTACGACTCTGCACCTAAGTTGGTATTAAAGTATGTATAAACCTTACTTGCAAAACAAGAACCTATAGTAACCAGTGCATCCCCGTTTGGAGCAATCTGTACGAGGCCACTAGTGAGCATACGTGAATTTAAGTGTAATCCTTGTGTAGGGGTTATAATTTAAATTTAGTTTGCCTTGTTTAGTTTTTAGTAGATACCTAGGTATATAGGTATCTTTTTTTTTAATGTTGTTTGTTAACGAAACGAGCTGGTCGTTTGCCTGATGGTAAGCATAACGCCGGCCCATAACACTTGCAGTGCCACTCAGAACTTTGAAACACAAAGGCCTGCGCGGCACTGCAGATCGCTCGATACCCTGAGACATTAGGTATTAAGTCTCATAAGCCCAGTAATTTCACTGGATACTCTGCTCCTCAAACCGGAACACAGTAATGCTTGCACACTACTGCTTGGCGGCAGACTTCGAGCAAAGCGGTGGTAACAACCCAGACGGACACTCGCAGAAGAGTTAGTCCTAAGTACCACTAACAAAAACTAGGTAAAACTAGGTAGGTACTTATCAATAACCAATCTCCTCATTTTTATCGCTACTTATCTTTTGTTACAGTTCAGCCTGGAAAATGTAGACAATATCTAACTCAGAAGTCATTGACTGCCTCACAATAACATCGTTCCCCCTTTGATAACTTGGTACCTAGTATTTAGCTGTATAACAAGGCTTATCTACAATTTTAATAATACCTCCTTTTCGCATGTTCAAACCATCATAAAAATTGAGATATGAATCACATAGAATGACCTCGTTTTCTTTAAAAAAAGTGGTTGGGTTTATTTATTTTTATGATATAGCTGCATCGGTATCTACTTTTACAATTTTTTCCTTGCCATTTATGTATACAAACATATTCTAATCCTCAGTCCAAGCAAATAGAAAGTAGCTTCTTCCAGCTTAAGCTTTTTTCCGTAGGAAAATCCTCGGGGATACCCACAAAAAGTATCACTCTGCCGGGAGGACAACAAAGAGGTTATAGCAGATTCCTACAGGCTAAAACCCCATGGTTTTCTTCCGTACCTATGCCAATTGTCGGAATTGCGGGAACGCTTCGAAATCATCCGTGTTCCCGACGGCGCTGGACTTTGGGACCCCGACCCCAGCAACCACGTACCCCATGTGCGCAATCGACGTCTCTGCGCTAGATACCCCACGAGCACACTGCGCGCGATCGAATCACGTCGATCCGTTGCTCCGTTGCTGCGTAAAAGAAGGACAAACACACTTCCGCATTTATTTGCTGCTTAGACTTAGTCTACGCAACAAAGAGCTGAGCCTACCCCTATTGCCGAAATAATATTTAATTAATCCTAACTGTGATCAAAATTGTGTAAGTAAGTATGTTATATTTGACAATAAATGTTTTTAATTCTTCTTATTCTTATTACAGTACAGATTTAAATGCCATAAAATTATATTAAAATGAACTATTATTATTAATTTTAATTTTTAACTATTTTTAGACCATTTTGTTGTCTGATAGTTCTAACGATCTTTAATTATAAGTATTCTTAATTATTATAATTTTTTTATTGATATTAAGAGTTCTGTTTTAGTTTTTATTTTATTTATTCTGTATATACTTCCGATCTATTAATTACTTTTACATCCATACAGATAAATAAAATTGAAGTGTCTGATTGTAATATAAAAATAACAGCTTTTTACTAAATGCATATGAAAGTGTATACGGTACACTACATATAGCAAAACAACCATTTTTTAAAAAAAATTCTGTCTGTCTGTCTGTTTGTTCCGGGTAATCTCCGAAACGGCTGGACCGATTTTGACGGGACTTTCACTGGCAGATAGCTGATGTTACAAGGACTAACATAGGCTACTTTAATTTTAGAAAAAGAATTAGGGTTCCGCACAAGAAAATAAAAACCATGAAATCCAAAATCTCCACGCGGGTGAAACCGCGGGGCAGCAGCTAGTTTAATATAAGACATAAATAAAATATTTCAATGTTTATTTAATAGCCCATAGGAATATCAAAACAATATATTTTGGTATACCAATGCCTTCACAATTACAACATTCTGTCATTTTACCTAAACGATATTACCGGAACGAGCGAATAATAGAATTAAGGCAAACAGGAAAATCTAGATAATCAGCCTTTAAAAGCCATGCAATTGAGATGTTCGTGTTAATCTTCACAATATTATGATATAATCCTTACAAAGATAAGTATTGTTAGGTTCTCACGATGTTTACCGTATTAAATCAGCTCTGCCTTCGGTATAACTATTTCAGTTCATAACTATATTCAGGTAAGTATATGTACCTACCTACTCAAAATACAATCTAAATCTAGTATATAGATAACTAGCTTCCGCCAGCGTGGTAATATTTTAAATGTGAAAGTGTGTTTGTTGGCTAGCGCAACAGGTAACGCAACAGGTAACGGAGCAACGGATCTACTTTTTATGCCGGAAAAATAAATAAATATAGAATTGTAAACTATGTGGCCATTTGTGACATTCTAGTTGATTAATAGTATGTTTGAAGCTATATTTTTTGTGCATGTTAGGTTCGCATTTGAAAGGCGATATGTTAAATAGTAATACTATATATCTGTATTTTAGTGAGTAATATTATTACATAAAGTTGTATTGTGAACTTTCAATAAAAAAATAATAAAAAAAATGCATGGTTCCTGTGCAAACGCGGGTAAAAACCGCGGGCAGAAGCTAGTATCTTTATAAATCGTTGTCTATCTAAAAGCTGTGATGTATAAGCTGTAGTTCTACTGTAGTATCAACAAAATCCGTTCAGTGGTTTTAGCGTGAAAGAGTAACAGATATCGGAGTAGTTCCTCAAAGCAAATATACATACATCCATCCATCCTCACAAATTTCAATTCAATTATAATATTAGTATAGGAAGCATAGGATAGGATATATTATTCTGTTTTTCTTTATTATTTTGACTGGGTCACGTAAGATACAGCTAAGGGAATATCCAGGGAATAAGCCAAAGCATTCGTCTCGGTCAACAGAATGTACTGCAATCACAAAGACGCCTGCCAAGCGTACTGTACCAGGGAGGGCCGTTCGCGTTCAAAATATGTCGTCGTTTTTCATACATTTTTTACCTGTAAGTACGGCACGCCTACTCATTTTTTATGCACAATTACAGGCTTACAGCCACAAAAATAAACTTATTAATAGTCCACAGACAAAAAAATGGGACAGCAAGGCCGTCTGCAAAGTGAATTCGATTAAATATTATTTAGCCTGATTTGGGATGCGTTCGCACCCGATACGTACGCCTTACCACATCCTCCTTGTTTCTATGATCTGTGGTACTGTACCACCTTCAGGGGGAGGTCTGTGTTCAGCAGCAAACGCTTTCTGTCTGTTGATGATTTTGAGTTAGGTTTGAGATGTCATCTCTCTTATTTGTACGCTAATTTAGATATAGGAAAAACATGTCTGGAAAATAAATGCCTAGATACATACTTAGGCACTTTAATTGCATTGTAAATGGCTTGTTTTGAACAAATAAAGTATTATTTTTATCTTATCAGATCATATATCCTTATCGTATCAGATCTTTACACCTATTTCATGTTCTTAGATCTATCTAAAATAACATTTTAATACAAAATGTTATTACTAAGTCTAATTAGTAGAAAAGTATACACTAAGGAAAGCAATAGGATTCTCTATATCCGAAGTAGTATGGGGTATGGACACATGTGTACAGAAACACAACACAAACAGCGAGAACAAACTATTGTTCACCACGCAAAGTTTGCTTCGAACCCGTGGGGTCCGCTTTGCTGACGGTGGGTCACCTATTTGTAACTATAAAAGTATAAATATAATATCAACCTAGCCACAGAGCAACCAAATAATAAAGACTTATAATAAAAATATCTAAACAAATTTTTATACGTAACTATAGGTATAGATAGGTAGTTACCTAGATACAGTATAAAAACCAATGTACCCAACGCTTTTGCGTCAAGCGCGGATTTCGTGATACTTACTCGAAATGCGCGCTTGGCCCAATAGCGTTGTTATTCTGACAAGCAAACGTACGTTTGCATAAGCGTCTACGCTGCCCCTTAGAAACTGTGCTTGCAGGAGCCCAATTCTCGCGCAAATGACATCATGTCGGCGGCACGAGAACGGATCTTTTCGATAAATAAAATTCGATAAAATTGGCAGTTAAAATCGATAAAGTGGGTTTTATTCGATAAAATTGACAGTTAAAAATCGATAAAGTGAGTTTTATCGATTTTAACTGTCAATTTTATTGAATTTTATTTATCGAAAAGATCCGTACTCGCGCCGCCGACATGATGTCATTTGCGCGAGAATTGGGCTCCTGGCTGCCACAACCGGCTAGGCGTAGAAACTTAAAGCCCCTGACCATCCCCCACAGCGCAGTGTCATTCTTGTTCTACTTACGTATTGTTGATTTTTTTGCTTTGTATCATTGATAGGAATTTCGATGCATTAAATTGAATTTTTGCCATTGGATTGTTGCTGCAATTAGCAAGTTTGTAAAAAATTTGCAAAACTTGTAAAAAGTTGACAATTGCCTAAACTCAAGTTACTCCATACTGAGCGCCTAATCGTGCGCACCTAAAGGCTAACGCTATACGCATGCGTATCTCGTTTAGCACCAAAAACTCAAAGTCAAGGAGCACTAACTCATAAACTTATTATGATCGCAATTTTCCAGCGCTTTATCTAGATATCATTATTGGGTTGTAAAAGATTGTTGACGGTTGATCCGCCTGCGCTGCGCTACTGATTGTCGCAGTTTGTGGAAAATAGTAGCGTCAGTTACACTGCCTCTGGCTGAGCAGTAAAATGGTGTCTCCGTTTTTAAAGCAGGTAAATATGTTACTGTGCATTGCAAGACTAATTTTCTAAATTTTGTTTAAAGAATACTTGTTTTTTCATAAAAGCTCTAAACTGAAATAATATTTTTTAAGATGTGTTTTGTAAAATGTTTTATGGTGTACCTAATAGGTACATTGTCATTTTGGCCGTTTGGATTACTTTTGAACAACTCTGAAATGCGAGTGCCACACATTTACAATTTAATTTTGAAAAATCTTTTTTATTAGTTACTAGCTGCCGCCCGCGGGCACCCGCGCGCAGGTATTGGATTTCATGTTGTTTATTTTTTTGCGCGGAACCCTAATTCATTGTCTAAAATCAAAGTAGCCTACGTTACTCCTTGTAACATCAGCTATCTGCCAGTGAAAGTCCCGTCAATATCGACCCAGCTGTTTCGGAGATTACCCGGAACAAACAGACAGACAGACAAAAATTTTAAAAATGGTTGTTTTGTTATAGATTCCGTATATAATTTCATATGCATTTGGTAAAAAGCTGTTATTTTGATATTACAAACAGACACTTCAATTTTATTTATTTGTATAGATTACCGAGTTATTATCTACCGAATAGCTTAAACAAGACACGTGTACCTAAGTTCACAACACTATGTAGGTACCTATCCTAGTGTGTGGCCTAGAAGTTGTGCTCAGCTGCACTTCTTGAGATAGGCTTAACATTATTAGGGTGCGAAGTCGTATAACGTCCACGCGGTGCACCCTGGGTACCTGTCAGCAACCTCTCCTGGTTTACTTATTGTTCGGTCCCGGAGAGTTTGCTGACAGGTAGCAAATAATCCGACGAGGCTGGCCCTTCCGGTTGTCCCTCTGAATGGGTATCAGAGGGCTGAGTGGGACCCGAAGGCCGCAGCGATAAGGACGCCGTGCGCATATAATATAGATAAGAGCAGCTCGCCAATAGTTATATTGGCGGTCCTTCCCTGGCCGTCGCGGTCGGGATGGGGGTTTACGAGGTGCGAGGCACTCTAGTCTCCTAGGGTCGGACCCTAGGCGGTCTCCTGCTCCCGTTGGCAGCGCGGCAATCAATAACCGGATGTGACACAGGAGGAGAAAACCCCCACTTTGACCGATAGCGCTTGGGGTGGGGGTTATATCGGAGTGAACGCGAGAGGAGGGGTCTCCGGACTGGTGGTCCGCTCCCTGTAGATCCGTGGACCAAAGGATAAGACACGTTCGTAGCAAGTAGATACCTATTCCAAATTTGCCTAAATGTGGAAGGTCATTCAGGGGAGTAATCACGAAGTAATAAGGAAGGGATCACCGGCAATTGAAACAGATAGCTCAATAGTAATTGACAGATAAACATTTTTATTCATAATTGTTCATAATTACATGTCATTTACATTGTATATACGTATATTATATTATTAATATCATTTGTATTAATATTATAATAAACAAATCAAACAAAATACTTATGTTACATGCTATTGTATACCATAAAATACAACAATAATAATTTCATTTTGTTTCCACAAGAAAACGTTTTCTCGACGAGCCAGTTTTTAATTTTATTCTTATACAATATGCTCCGGCAAACAATTGTACACTGTCGGCCCCATCACGTGCGTCAGCTTGTCTGACCGTGCGAGCCTCGTGGACAGCCCCTCTGTTATTGTAGGAGTGCCTGTCTCCCCGCCTCTCGAACAACTCCAGGTTCTGCCTACCATAGACAGCCACCCGGAGTACTACAAGCGATGGCAGAGTTGGTATCTCAAGTGACTTCAAGTAGGGTTTAGCCGAAGTTTGTCGCGACACCCGTACAATCGCCCTTACGGCCCATTTCTGCATATGGAAGGAGTGAAGTCTGTCAGCTGCGCGCTCCCACCAGAGCTCGGCGCCGTATTGTAGGACTGAATGTACGGTCGCGAAATATCACGTGCGGACCACGTCAGTATCCCCCACTCGCGCTAGTCGGCTCAAGGCGTAACAAGCACTCCCTAACTTTGCACAAAGCTTGTAGGTACTCGCTGTGACACTCGCTGCGACGTCTCGTCCGCGTACATGAATACCTACTTATCTCTGCGGAAACGATGGCGTCGGGGCAGGATACCGCGCGACGCTTTCTTGCTCGCGCATCTCAACATTTAGATAATCAATATTTTACTATAATTATGAAAAACCACTTTCGGTGAATTTGCTGGCAATAACATTACAAAGGTGCGACAAAAGTATCATTTTGATCCGATCAGGTTTTTATTCATGAAATTGGGCAAAACATGAAATCCCATTTTTAGGTCTGACAACCTAACTGGATCAAAATGAAATTTTTGTTAAACTTTTGTAATATTATTAAGTAGTAGGTAATAAATACTAACTTATTTTTTGTTTTAAAAATGTACCTAATTCAAGTAAGTTGGCCTACCTATCTTTTTTGTTTTTGTCCAAAATTCAGTTCAGCCCTTTGACGGTATTTCCTGCCATTATTGTGATGATAATTATAAATTAAAGATCTTTAAATTCGAATGAATACAAATCTAAGGGCCTATATCGGTTTCGGTACCTGGGTACTGAATGGATGTACAAAATATTCATATTCATTTATTTTGCATAATTAAGTGTATGCTTTTATTCTACTTATAAGAGATCTTATGAGTTATGACTTAGGTAGTTGCCCTTTTCAGGCATCGCAGACAGTTATAATGACGCCAGCTAAAACTTATAAATTAAAATTAAAAATAAATGGCACATACATTAAAAATAAATTCCTTGTTGTAATGCCAAAAGCTGTATATATGAACCGCACTAAAGATAAATGCACTGTGCCTTAACCTGTTTTCTCAGCCCATAAAATGCGTTTATACTTCCCTCAGACATCCAATATATTGCTTATAACATGTCATTCTCCAACTAAAGCCTGTAGTATAATTTGGGGCCCAAACTAGCAGTAGGCTAAGTAATTTTAGAATTCTTAAATAGCTTTAAGAATTATGCGAATTCTGTTGTCTATCAGTATATAGCTTTTTGGTGTTACTTGAGAATGCCCAATCTGTGGTGTAGGCCATATCCACCACGTGGGCCCAGCGCGGCTTGGTGGATGTCATATGTCCTCGAAATTTGCGGTTCTTGGACATGCACCCTCTCGATTTTTTCCTTCAATAGCTTTATTTAAGTCATTGGTCCCGCAACAATGACTTAAACCACACCATAATTCGAACTATGGTGCGTTAGATTGAAAGTCGCACAAGTTCCCACTCGGCCACACTCGCTCTTATTATCAAAATGCTACTCATAAAAATAACGTTACGGAGCTAGTCCTACTTCCTACTAGTATTATAAATGCGAAAGTGTTGTCATGTTGTCTTGGTTGTATAGGTACTAGTGTGGTAGCATAGGGAAGAAAGAATCCAAGAAACATAACAATTTTAATCCCAACAATAAAACCAACTAGGTAAGTACACTTCGTGGACGCCTAAAGCCTAGTCTAGACGTATAGACTAACGAATCATCGCTCAACACTGCCAATATGTTGTTCTAGTCCTGGACTGTCTCCGCGGTCCTGATCAACATGCTGGGGCAGGGCATGCTACTAAGCTTCTCCACTACTCTAATACCCGCGCTAGCTGATCCTCAGTCTACTATAAGAGCTGATCTAAACACAGCATCGTGGCTTTGTAAGTATCTTAGTAGGTACCAGATACCGCTTTTAAGTTACAACAAAGCTAGTTTCCAGCTGGACGCAAAAAAGGACATGGTCAAGCTCTAAAGGCGCTAACTACTTAACTGTGTCTCAAATCATCTGAATCGCAAGTGAATATTCTTGCATGTCTCATACGGATACGCTAAGAGTGTTACCACTTTACCACCTCTGATCACAACGTTCCAATATCAAGTCACAGGTTAGTTAGTAATGAAACACTAGCGAACCAACTGATGCATTTTTTCTACTGCGCAGGTTACATACTACATCGCGAGCGTTCAACTAATTTACCAAATATAAATTTACAATGTCGATTCCAGCATCAACCCATATAGCTTTTTCCCCGCTCCACTCATGATTGCAGGCGTAGGTACCTATTACAAGAATAAATAAGTAGTTGCTAACCATTGCTCATATTTCTTGCAGCATCGTCAGTGGGCCTAGCAGGAATCCCAGGGTTTCTCATTTCATCATTTCTTATGGATGTTTATGGACGGAAAATAGCCCATGGCCTCGTCATTTTGCCTGGCCTCTTTGGCTGGATGATCATTTACTTCGCCTCCAACGTTCCAACCCTCATGGTTGGTAGAGTATTGGGTGGAATCACCGCTGGAGCCACGGTTTCCTTAGGAGCCATCGCCATTGGAGAATACTCAAGTCCAAAGTACAGAGGAATGTTCTTAAACCTTAAAACTGCAGCTGTCTGCCTGGGAGGAATGTCAGTTCATATCCTTGGGAACTACTTCACCTGGAGGACTGTCGCTTTGTGTGCTCTAATCCCTCATGTTATTGCAATTTTGATTATATTCACATGGAAGGAAAGCCCTTCTTGGCTGGCTGAGAAACAAGAATTTGGAAAATGCGAAAGAGTTTTCTATTGGCTTCGAGGAAAAGACGAAATAACGTTTAAAGAGCTGGACGAGTTAATAAATGCTCAGATGGATCGAGTGAAGCACACATCAAAAAACTCTACATTCACAAAAAAAATTATAGAGTTTTTTAAGAAATTCACTCAGAAAGATTTTCTCAAGCCGTTGTTTATCATTTTATTCGCTACAATTTTACTTGAAACCTGTGGAAGGCATATATTCCCGGCGTACGCTCTGCAGATCATTGAAGAAATAACCGGCAGCAAGACTCAATCGTTCTACTTCACATTATGCATTGATCTAATTATCGTAGCTAGTGCCTTATTTTCATCTATTTTAGTCAGAATGATGAAGAGGCGGACTCTTCTCTTTTCCACGGGTTTTGGTGCTTTCTTAGTTCTAATGACAGTTTGTACTTATATCTTCGCAGCATCCAAAGACTTAATCTCTAAAAACACCACTGTACCAATAGTCCTGTTCACCCTTTACTTCATTCTGGCTAACTTGGGTTGTACTCCAATACCCTTGGCTTTGTTAGGAGAGTTGTATCCCTTAGCTCACAGAGGGGCTGGGTCTGCAGTGTCAGGGGTTATTATGTCTTTCGGCGTGATGGCAGGGCTTCAACTTACCCCTCATCTACTTGTAAGCATAAGGGTCTATGGAACTTTTGCTGTTTATGGAAGTATAATGGGTGTTGCGTTAGTCGTTCTTTTCTTTACTCTACCAGAAACGAAAGATAGGACCTTACAAGAGATCGAGGATTACTTCAACAATGGAAGCTTCAGGGAAAGAGTGGATGCTGATGAAGAAGCTAAAGTTAAGATGGTCTCATATGGTAAAGAAGAACGTATGGATGGTTGATATTGTATTTGTAGTCCGAAGTATGTGGGTGGGTACCGATGGATGGAACCTACCTACTCTGCGTTTCAAGATATTTTTGAGGTACCCGTTCTTATTATTCTATTTGAAAGCTTGAAGGGTCAAATCAGATTCTGATTAATGTTCAAAATCTTGAGTCAACAACTCAACAATTGTTCATTAATGTTGTTTATAGGTAAATTTTAAATTTCTCGAGTAGGTAATAGATATGATTCGTGAAGCCTTTTTTCTCTTATTATGTTGACTGAGGAAGTATTCAATGGCTGAAGAAAATGCTTATGTTTGTAAAAGTACCTACCTTATTACGATAAGTTTCCTATATATGATTACTTAGATATTTATTAATTATAGGCAACGTATCTGTGATGATATTGAAAGTTATGCTTATGACATTGTTTTTGTAAATAAAAGTTTATTTAAATAATTTATATTGTTTAAAATTACCTACATAACTAGTACGATTATTCTAAATATAAATTAAAAAAAAAACTCTGAATAACCGCTACTATGACTGAATGAAACTCATTCAATACAAAAACCCCGGAAAAAAAAAGTAAGTTAGTAAGAGCTGTACCTACCTATACTAATGTAATTAGATAGGTACCTACTTCCTTTGTTTTTTTTTAATGTTTGTAGGTAACGAGACGAGCTGGTCGTTTGCCTGATGGTAAGCATAACGACGGCCCATAACGATTGCAGTGCCACCCAGAACTTTGAAACACAAAGGCCTGCGCGGCACTGCAGTGCGCTCGTTACCCTGAGACATTAGGTATTAAGTCTCATAAGCCCATTAATTTCACTGGATACTCTGCTCATCAAACCGGAACATAGTAATGCTTGCACACTACTGCTTGGCGGCAGACTTCACGAGCAAAGCGGTGGTAACAACCCAGACGGACACTCGCAGAAGAGTTAGTCCTCCCACTAACACTTGTGTGAAAACGCAAGTGTGCCTCTGTGTGGGTCTTAAGAAAAACATTAAAAATAACCAAATAATAATAATAAAGACGGTACGGTCGACATCTGTCGGGCATGCCGCCGTCCGGGAGAGTCTCTCCGTCATATTATTTCAGGTTGTTCTCATCTTGCTAACGGCGAGTATTTACACAGACATAACCTTGTAGCCAGGATCATCCATCAGCAAATTGCCCTTCAATACGGCCTTGTCGAGTCTGAGGTGCCGTACTATAAGTACGCACCGGCGCCAGTTCTCGAAAATGGCCGTGCATTGCTCTATTGGGACCGCTCTATCATTACGGACAGGACTATTGTTGCCAATAAACCTGATATCGTACTGGTAGATCGGTCCCAACGCCGGGCAGTGCTCGTTGACATCACCGTTCCCCATGACGAGAACCTCGTGAAAGCCGAGAAGGACAAGCTCAGCAAGTACCTTGACTTGGCTCACGAGGTTACCGCCATGTGGAATGTTGATTCAACGATCATTGTACCGATAGTTGTTTCGGCGAACGGCCTTGTAGCGAAGAGCCTCGACCAACATCTCAAGAGGCTCTCGCTAGACGGTTGGATCAAGGGTCGGATGCAGAAGGCAGTGCTCCTTGACACGGCACGTATTGTCAGGAGGTTCCTCACTCTGCAGCCCTAACCACCGGTAGCTTGGGCCCTGCCCCGCTGCCGGCGGCACTCTAGGTTTAGGTTTTTTATAATATTTTGTTTTTATAGAAATATTGTAAAAAACTTAGATTTAAGTTTAAAATGAAATAAAGTGAATAATAATAATAATAATTTATTTCTCTCTAAAAAACTAAAGTAACATTGCATGTACTTAAATAACTAAGAGTACCTCTTAAATAAACAAAGCATAGCAATTTGTAGTTTAAATTATACTTGTTAGGTACATGTAGACAGTAGGTTGCAAAGAAATATAACTTGGCCCTTACGTAAGGTTCTATTACCTAGCACATACGTGGTTGCTCTTTGATTAAGTACATGGGTGAGCTCTAACTCCTAACTAGGTGACCCTGTGTTTAGGATATCAGTTCTCCCCTGTCCCGGCTCAAAAACAACGACACTGTGATGCGTAAATTTCACTTTATGATTTTTTGTTTCTTCTAATCATACAATTACTGAAGGAACACTTGAAATTTTTCTGTAGGTAAGTGAAAAAAAAAGATAAATAAAAAAGCTAATAATAATCGCAAAACAATTTTTCAAGAGTCGCAAAATAACTAATTAAGTACTATCTACCCATCTTTGATTGCAGAAAAATTCCAAATTTAAGTTTAGAAAATTAACAAAAAGACAAAATTATTGCAGATTACCTACTTGTAAGTAAAAGACATACTTATACTTATTTTGACGAAAAGTGACTTATTATTGTGTAACTAAAGAAAATAATACAGCTGTACTTAGTAAGGTACATACATTATTGATTTGGAAAGGTAAAGAATCTAGGGTCAGGGATTACTGCTTGCTGCTACTGACTCCACGAGCAAAGCGGCATCTACTCTACTAGACAGTAGGAAGAGAGTGTTCACTGCCTAATTTCTTATAATCGGGTTCAGTACAAATATTTCTTCCACACCATTCAAGAGACTCTTCTATTTAGAAGTAATTTGTATACAATTTCTGATAGTTAACTTAATTAGTTGTGTCACTAGTTGTTATAATGTGTTAACAAAATCTTTATTTTGCGGTAGTAATAGTAGTGTAGAGATAGGTCGATGGACATAATAATTTTCTATTGTACACAGGGATTAACCAGTTCGATTCCCGAAACAGAACAAATATTTTGCACCCTGTTTCGTTCCATTAGGTTTTGGAGCAATGATCCTCGTTAGGTATTATAAGGTTTATTGTGTATGTGATCATTGGGTGAAGATCTAGATTATATTTAGTTCTTGTGATCGTATCTAAAACACCGTAACATATTCTAAAATGTACTCAAAACTTTTCCTTCTCTACCCTTTAGTAAACAAACCTTCTTCTTCGTTACTTAATTTTTCTTCATGCCTTAAACTGTTACCCTTAAAATAATCCTCTATCTCCTGCAGAGTCTTGTCTTTGGTTTCTGGTAAAGTAAAATACAATATTAACAAGCAAACCGACATTGATGCACCAAAAACTGTAAAAGTGCCATATATCTTAAGAGTGGCTAACATAACAGGCATTACTTTCAATGTCAGTAACATAGCAGCTGATACTAAAACACCAGCCATGGCGGACCCCGTCGGTCTGTGCTCTAAGGGAAAGATCTCCCCGATTAAAGTAAGACATATTGGTGTACAGCCTACATTAACTAACACAAAATACGATCCAAACAGAAATAAGGGTATCGCATCATAGTTTTGAGAAATCAACGACTTACTTTGTAGGTAGTAATATACACAAACTGACAAAAGAACTATAACTGAAGATACTCCAGAACTGAACAACAGAGTCCTACGTTTCAGAAATTTTACCACAACTGTAGATAAGAGAGCACTGAAACTCATCAGCAAGTCAACGCACAGGGTGTAGTAGAAAGCATTGGATTTATCCCGATCCATTTCGTATATAATCTGCAGAGCATACGCAGGGAAAACATGCCTTCCGGTCATCTCCAGCAAAATTGCAGCAAACAAGTATACCCCTAGAGGCTTTAAGAAATTCCTTTGCCTAAATTTCTTCAGGTACTTCATTACTGCGCTCGAGAATGTCTTATCTATTTCATAGACTTGTTCTTTTTGTGCCTTTATCATAGCTGTTAATTCATGAGTGGACTGTTCAGATTTCCCTCTTAACCAATAGAATGCCTCAGTACATTCATCATATCTCCTTCTCGAAGCCAACCAAGCAGGACTTTCCGGCCAAGTGTATGCCGTGACAAAATTGATTGCATACGGTACTATAATGGTCAAAGTTACAGTCCTCCAATGAAAAAAGTTTCCCAATATGTGAACTATCGTACATCCAAAGTATAAGGCTCCAGATTTGAAGTTTAAGAAAACGCCTCTATATTCGGGACTGGTAAATTCTCCTATGACAACTGATCCTAGAAGGCCTACGGCTCCCATCCCAACTCCGCTGAGAAATCTTCCAAATATAAGGATGTTAATGTCAGAGACGAAGTAACAGATAAGAGGACCAATGATTGCTGGTATGAGACCGATCAGCATTGCCATTCGTCTTCCGAAAGTAGCTATGGAGTAAGATGATAAGAGGTACATCACGACGCAGCCTACACCGACCGCAGCAGCTGAAAAGGTAATATAAAAACGTTTAGAAGGTACTTAGGTACTTACGATTATATCAACCTTAAGTTAGGTTTAGAGAAAACAGGATTCTATCTAAAACAGAGAACATCCAGATCTTCTTGTATCTAGTTTAAACTTAAGAACAGCAGTTACTTTTAAGTAAAGCCTGCAGAACTGCAGGCAGATGTACTAGGTACAACAATAGAAAAGTGTGATCTTCCAAATCTTCAAGCCACTAATTCTGTACTGCGGCCAATTACCGAAAGGTTTACCCATACATAATGGCTCTATAGCTAATCAAAAAAACCCTCTTCTTTTTTCATTAACATATTGTATAATAACGGGAATGACATAACTGATGATAAAGGCTAACGTATGGACAACATTTACTGCAAGTAATAACGAAGATAAAATACAGTTTGCAAAGACGACCAAAATACCTACAGAGCCACGAAGCCTGCTCCAAAGTCACTTTGATGGTTGAGTCCGGAGCTTGCAGATCTGGCAGCATCGAGGATGTAATGCCGACGACCATCCCATGGCCCAGCATCATGAACAGGATCGAATTCACAACCCATATCTGGAAAAGAAACAAATTCAAACAAGACATTCATTCACTGATTTATTTATTCAGTCGTTTTTTTTTATTGCAAATTGGCTTGCGTTTGACCGCTGTCTCACCTGATGTTAAGAGACAACGCGGTCGACGATGTAGCACGTTTGCCCAGAAGATACCTGTCCTTATCTAGGTTTAGTGTATCGGCCATCTTTAACCACTTTGTCGCTTAAGGTGCAGAACCCGGCGCGCCGCTATCTCGCTCGCGCATCTTAACATTTTTGAAGATAAATAATCACTTAATATAATAATGAAAAATCGCATTCGGTGAAATTGCTGGCAATGACATTGCAAAGGTACGGCAAAAGTATCATTTTGATCCGATCAAGATTTCATACATTAAAAAGGGGCAAAACATAAAATCCCATTTTTAGGTTTGAAAACTTGAATAGATCAAAATGAAAATTTTGTATAACCTTTGTAATATTATTGTCAGCAATTTCACCGAATGCGATTTTTCATAATTATAGTAAGTGATTGTTTATCTTCAAAAATGTTGAGATGCGCGAGCGAGATAGCGGCGCGCTGAATTCTGCCCCTTAAGAACAGGCGAAATAGTGTAGCACCTACCCACAGGTACGTCGTGGTAGTACCTTAACAAACATATAAAAAAAGCTTAATTCTGTAACGGAAATTTCGCCCACATCGTCACGAGCGACGCGATAGAGGACGAATTAGAGTAACACAAGATTCACAAGTAACAAAAACGTGAATTATTGTTACATAACCAAGCTCGCGGCGGGTTGAGAGTCGGGACTCGGGATTTATAGGTATACTTACAAAAAAAACTACTCAATCGATTTAGGCGTTGTTGAGATATTTTGTAGACAGGTGGACATATATTACTTTCAGATTTAAAATTTTAGTTACAAACACGTTATGTATATATTCTTACCTGTTTGACAAGCGGGGTGATCCATCTATCCGGTGCACACATTATTATTATTAAAATATAATAAAATAGCCTTCTTACTTGGTAAAAAATTGTAATTAATAAAATTGCAATTTTGGTGCAGCATGTAATTTCAACCTATAAACTAATACGAAATTTCTAATAGATAGGTAGGTACGTCTATTTCTGTTTACGTTTCAATAATTTTTAAGACTATTATTGTAAGTGTGGCGTGCTCGCCACTTCACCGTATTTATTATAATATTTAAATGTTCGCGGTACACCAGTGGCTCGAAAGTTCGAATACAGAAGGAAAATGTATCGGGACAAATACATATTTTCAGTAACATAAAAAACAAATGATATGATACCTTATCCAAAAATTCGATCAAGGACATGGTAAAACCCAAATCACTGTAGAACCACAAATTATAGTGTAGAACTAACTTACTTACCGGGATTATATTCTCTTTGCGGTACACGTAACCATGGCAACGCAGCGGTCGCCATGGTTACGACAGAAACAGGGGGGGCACACTTTGTGACAGTTCCATAGTCGAGCCCCGAGACACAGGAACTAACGCCATCTGTTAAAGGGCGTGGCACTATTTTGACGTTACTTCAAAATGTCAAAGTTAAAATGGTTACCATGGAAACCGATAACAAATAAAATAAAATATTTTCCGTTTCGAAAAATACTATTGTGATTTCTAGATATTTTTTGCGGTTTAAGTGATATAAATTAGTGGTTTAAGTAATTGTTGTGTTCTAGTAATGTATTTGTTACTTTTAAGTGCTCAGTTTTAGTGTTTTCAGTCTAATTATGCATTGTTTTTCTTGATGTTTTAAATATAAAGAGTTTCAATTATTATGTACGTGTTAGCTTTTGTTATTTCCTTTTTGCTGCTCTACATCTAAATATTACGTTTGGTACTGTATATTGTGTTCCTACTCCTAGGCACAAACATGGGAAAGGCTGCTATTTTCCATATAAGTCACATATAAGTAGATACATTTACTTTCACAGGAACTAAGCAGGATCCATAGATTAGTGTGAATGTTGTGTGAAATATAGAATGCACACATAGATAAACAAGTATGAGTGGGTGTATAAAACACATAACTCACACATAGATAGTAAAGTAAGAATGTGTGTGTAAAATACAGAACGCACACATATAATATAGTAAAGTAGTTTCACCGCCCTTTTGTAGGTGGCGCTGATCGCGATACATCGTGGAATCGACGAGAGAGCGCACTCTATTCCTTTTATTATAGTACTACTCTATGGACAGAAATTAGTTCGCGTGTAATCACCCCGCGCGTGGCGCCTGCGACGCGCTCTGACCGTAGACGGACTAGTTTCGACTATAGACGACTGGTTTCCGTGCCGCATGTGAGATAGAACGATATTGGGTGGTGTTGCCATATCAAAACGTTTACCCTGGTTTTTAGCAATGCCAGATTTACTCCATAATTTATCTAGAGATCAGGGGTGCAATTTTTGAATGTCACCGAGTGACTAAATATCAGCGATATGACCGATACTCACCGATTTACAAAAAGTCGTATTTTTGAATCTCAGCGGGTGACTAAAATTATCATACCTATGATATCGTTTACGAATGGGTACCCCCACTCGTAAACGATATCATAGATACGAATATTTAGTGCCAATTTTGACTTGAACACAATTTCCAACTTAAAAAATAATAATAAATAGAATACAATCATAAGTTTTTCTGATCAAAGCTGAGAAATAGTTGCATGATTGGTATACAGGGTATGACTTTCAAAAATACGACTTTTGCAAATTAGTAATTTCAAAGTCATCGCTGAGAATTTTGTTATCGGTGATTTCGAAATCATTCGTGACATTCAAAAATAGCTGTTCTGTAATTAACTAGCCTACGCGTTACCCTATAGGAACTGGATTTTTTGCGATCTAAAGTTTGTTTTCGTGGTTATAGAACTTAAGAGCCTAATAGTCCATGGAGCGAAAAAATCGGTGGGCGCGGCTAAAATGCATGCTATTTCGTCTAACATTCGTGGGACAAGGTAAGACTCTGCAGCGATGATTAGTATGAGGCTAATGCTCGCATATACACAATTACACACTCTCGTAAAGTCCGACGAAAACCGAAAAGTCGAAAACCGGCGCGCAAAATTGTACGAATTGGCTTCTGGTGCTTGGGGTTTTACGACAAAACTACTGAATGTATTTAGTCAGACCAAAGTTATTTCAAATGTCAATAAACTAAAGCTTGTCAGTATGTACATTATTTTGGAGTTTTCGTAATCCTTTTGTAATTTATTTACGTCCAAACTTGCGTTAAAATACGTGCTAAAATACAGATGTTTGAAGGCTCATTACTTTTAAGCCACTTATTTATTTTCTGTATAATTAGCAGGCTGACCTAGATAATGAAGAGATAAATCGATATTATTCTTAATTTTGGACTTAAAACGTCAAGTAGTGGAGTAATCACCCAAGTACGGTTGTATGGAGAAATGAACGACTAGTTCGTCCTTAATGCAAATATCATTCAAATCATTCAGCTACTTCAAGGGAATTGGTGACAACAATTATATTACAGCACTGCAATCAGACGGTTCATTATTAGTTCATTTCTGTATTGCATCTTTCATTCAAAGTCACATTTTCACACTTTTCTACTGGCTACTTTTTACCATAAGGTTGGCGGTTTCACCCGCGCGGAGATATTGGATTTCATGGTTTTTATTATTCTGCGCGGAACCCTAATTATTTTTCTAAAATAAAAGTAGCCTAAGTTACTCCTTGTAACATCAGCTATCTGCCAGTGAAAGTCCCGTCAAAATCGGCCCAGCCGTTTCGATGATTAACCGGAAAAAACAGACAGACAGACAAAAATTTTATAAATGGTTGTTTTGTTGTAGGTACCGTATATACTTTCATATGCATTTGGTAAAAAGCTTTTATTTTGATATTACAAACAGACACTTTAATTTTATTTATTTGTATAGTCTAATCAGTTCAATTTTATTTATTTGTGTAGTAGTATTTGTATAGTGTTTATATATTTATATGACATAAAAATACGTGGTCTGGGGAAAAATAATTTCGAATGCAGGCAACACCAAACTGAGATATTTTTTGGTTAAAGGATTCTAACATTGATTGAATTCAACTTTATTGCATATTAATGAACAAAGTTCTATTCTAAATGTTGTTCTCTAGAGTGTTTATATGTTTAACAATCAATTTTGAAGCCTAAATATGATCCAAAAGTACTGTACTTACGAGTGAAAAGACAAATCGGGAAGTTTTTGTTCACTGTCACTTTTGCATCCTAACACACTGCACCGAACCATTTTCTCATAGTAAATTTGTTAGGGAAATTGTTATTCACAATTTGGAAGTAATAAAACGTGTTCACAGTCTGGTTTCAATTAATAAAAGCGTCAAAACTGCGGCGAACTCCAGAATATAGGGCGAACTGTCAATGTTTGTTTCGCACAATAGTGTGAATGACCTTGGAAAAACCGGCACGCGACATGAAACAAAAAATCATATCGTTCTATCTCTTTTCTTTACATGAAGTATGCATAAGTGGTTCTCTTTCTTGTATGAATGAGATGCAAGCTATCTAGTCGTCTATTACCTTCTCTGTCTAGGGCTCTGACAGTGTTTTCTCCAGTGTTGCCAGACCGTCCTACTTAGGACGATTTTCCGTCCTATTCAATGTCCGTCCGTCCTATATCGACGTCCCTTCACCAAGACCATCCCTTTTAGGACGAATCTTCAGACTAACAGGAATTTGTATAACATACACATTAAGCACACTTTAACATAAATTAATGTATTATTTATTTTATGATTACACATTCATTTTCAAGTTTAAAAAGAACAAAAAACGTGCGCGTTCAATTTGGTGCAAATGTAAGTTTTATACAGAACTGAGGATTTTAATTTGATAGTTTCCTCGCAAGTTGGAAAAACTTACTTAAACAAGTCTCGGCCGAAAGCGCAAATAATGTCCTCGACAGTAATGTACCACTATTGTGTACGAAATAACACATTTTTTTCAAAACCGTCCGCTAACCACCAAAAGTCCAAAACCGTCCCTTTTCAGACAGATTATTGTCCGAAATCGCTCATACGCGCTGGCAACACTGGTTTTCTCTCTCGCGATACGAATACCCTATATAATTTGTGATACGAATTGATTCCGAGTTCCGCGTACATAACTTTATCGAGATATATTTTGTCGGAATACTGTTATCAAATGCAAAAGACTATTGTAAACTCAGTGTCTAACATTTTGTGCTACATCTTGTGACTGTTTAATCTTTGTAATTGTCTGCATCCGTTCTGTAATAAACTTTCTCCTTCTACAAACTTTTATATATCAAAGTGACAATAAACTGTGGTGTGTTTACATTGTGAATTTACGGACGTTATTATTTATTCATCTCAATCAACCCACTACATAAGGACTCTCACTCTCAATGCTGCGTAGGTAAAATGATATATCATATAACAGGCAAAGATCTGAAAACTATAACTTTAGTCTTTACTATGCTAACTATTCCTAAATATAAGCACGTTAAACGAATCGCGGTGTCCTAACATACTGTGCCCCTAAGTCATTATGCTGGCTCATATAGCTCCGCCGTTTGTCATGCATTTTAAGCGTGCTTTGCTAAATTTACGTAACAAAAGAGAGCAAGTACCCGCACCGCTAATTTTGTCTGTAAAGCATAAAATAACAGAATGAGACATTGGTGCCAATTCTCTTGTTCACCTGACTAAACTAAACTAAACTATAAAATTTCTTAATTTAGTTTAGAGAGTTCTAAAAGCTATTCTGATTAACGGTCTGACTAAATTTAGTCACCGTATTGACATCACCAAATTTACACTAAATTGAATTGTTAGAGTTGCCAGCGTGTCGCATATTAATAATTAATACCTATACATTATAATTGATGGATTTGACGGACCGATCATTTTTACACGATTTAACGAAAAAGGAGTGTAAGTTTTTAAGCGTTCGTGTATATAATATGTGACTGTAATTAACCTAATTTAGGATTGGCAGATTCAATAATAAATCTTAGCATTACTTTTATTAAAACCTACCACAAATTAATTAACATAGTATACTCGTCGGTACTCGTTTGTTGGTTTTTACGATATACGAATTTATTACGAGTGTTATAGCAGATAAAACGGAAGGGTTGTGTCCATAGATAACATAAATTTTTTAACTTCAACTTTTGAAAAATTATTTCTCCAAAAGTATCTGTTTTCGCAATTTGAAACTTGGCCTAAAGACTTCTTATATATATAAAAAGACCTACCTGTGAAAAAAAAATTTGAACACAACTCGATTGGTATTCATCCAAACTCAAAGCCGCAAACCTTCCATTCGAATTCGTTCTTGATAGTTTATAAGAAGAGTAAGTTCATGTATTTTTAATATGTACCATTGCTTTTCAGTAAAATATTTTGTTGTACATATTATAATCTGTTACTACCTACCTAGTAAGGAATTTTTCGCTTGAAGAGTTGAAGTGAAGATGTAAGAGAAAGTTTATCTTTCCGATGAATCTACAAGAGCCACCAACAACCATCATATACTCCTCCATTATGTGTAGTAGAGTAGGTACTTATTACAAAATATATAAAATTACTTGTTCCAAGGCAACATAAACACGTATGACGATAAAACTACTCGAAAATTTCGTATGAATAGCGGTGAAATAACTAAATTAATTTTAGTCCACGTTCATTTTCATGCCAACTAACTTAGTCGGATTTTCTCTAATTTTAGACGAAAATTTGGTACAACAGAATAGATAAATGACCGCTTAGACTAAATTAAGTAACTAAATTAATTATAGTGCTGTCAAACTAAATTTTAGTTTAATCTGGTCTTTCCTGAATAGAAAACAACGTTTGACATAACTAAACTAAATTTTAGTCTAGTTTAGTTTAAGTTGTGCCAACAGAATTGGCACCATTGGCTTAACTCAATATTACCGCACGTGCAACACGTGAAAACTAGAGACAATATGTACATTGTTTATGGTGATAATGGTGCCAATTCTCTTGTTCACCTGACTAAACTAAACTAAACTATAAATTTTCTTAATTTAGTTTAGAGAGTTCTAAAAGCTATTCTGATGAACGGTCTGATTAAATTTAGTCACCGTATTGACGACACCAAATTTACACTAAATTGAATTGTTAGAGTTGCCAGCGTGTCGAATATTAATTAATACCTATACATTATAATTGATGGATTTGACGGACCGATCATTTTTACAACATTTAACGAAAAAGGAGTGTAATTTTTTTAGCGTTCGTGTATATAATATGTGACTGCAATTAACCTAATTCAGGATTGGCAGATTCAATAATCAATCTTAGCATTACTTTTATTAAAACCTACCACAAATTAATTATCATAGTATATTCGTCGGTACTCGTTTGTTGGTTTTTACGATATACGAATTTTTTACGAGTGTTATAGCAGGTAAAACGGAAGGGTTGTGTCCATAGATAACATAAATGTTTTAACTTCAACTTTTGAAAAATTATTTCGCCAAAACTATCTGTTTTTGCAATTTGAAACTTGGCCTAAAGACTTCTTATAAAAAGACCTACCTGTGAAAAATAATTTTCAACAACTCGATTGGTATACTTCCGAACTCAAACCCGCAAACCTTCCATTCGAATTCGTTCTTGATAGTTTCTATGAAAAGTAAGTTCCTGTATTTTTAATACCTATCTACAATTGCTTTTCAGTAAAATATTTTGTTGTACATATTATAATCTGTAACTACCAACCTGGTAAGGAATTTTTCGCTTGAAGAGTTGAAGTGAAGATGTAAAAGAAATTTTATCTTTCCGATGAATCTACAAGAGCCACCAACAACCATCATATACTCCTCTATTATGTGTAGTAGAGTAGGTACTTATTACAAAATATATAAAATTACTTGTTCCAAGGCAACACAAACACGTATGACGATAAAACTACTCGTAAATTTCGTATGAATAGCGGTGAAATAATTAAATTAATTTTAGTCCGCGTTCATTTTCATGCCAACTAACTTAGTCGGATTTTAGTTTCACGTCTCTAATTTTAGACGAAAATTTGGTACAACAGAATAGATAAATGACCACTTAGACTAAATTAAGTAACTAAAATAATTATAGTGTTGTCAAACTAAATTTTAGTTTAATCTTGTCTTTCCTGAATAGCAAACCACGTTTGACATAACTAAACTAAATTTTAGTCTAGTTTAGTTTAAATTGTGCCAACAGAATTGGCACCAATAACTCACTCAATAACTACTTAACGCTACTGCGAGTTGCTTGGGTGCCACAAATTCGACTCGTGCAATATAACCGCTAAGTTACTTATTAAGACCGTTAAGAGTTACTTATTGTGCATGTATCTAGTTTTTCATCCTTGCTTTATAGTAGTGTATTATTTGTAAATACAGCTGTCAGAACACAGAAACGATGATATGGTAAAAGACTGGTGCTTAGCAAAAGGTTTTCATCATATTTATTTAGCTATACCTAGGCAAGTTCTGATAATACACTACTTACCATAATACAAAAATATATATAGGTGGTATCCATCTACATTATTTAGCTACTAGTAGACGTGTTTCAACCCCTGCCCTTGTGAGGTAGTCCTATACTAGGTTTATTGTTCATTGCTTTCGATCACTTTTTTTTTGTTATTTGGTAACGAGACGAGCTGGTCGTTTGCCTGATGGTAAGCATAACGCCGGCCCATAACATTTGCAGTGCCACCCAGAACTTTGAAACACAAAGGCCTGCGCGGCACTGCAGTGCGCTCGTTACCCTGAGACATTAGGTAGGTATTAAGCTCAGAGCAAAAATAGGTAGAGCGCGTGTTACCAAGTGGGAACAGTATGCACGGGTGAGAACATCGCACTGTTCCTACCGCAAGCGTTAATAGTCATACGCTCACTAGCGGTGTGAGCGCACGTTGCGAGTTCCTGGCGAGCATTTGATTATTTAACTGCTAAAAATGGTAAAATGTGCAATAAAAACCTGTAAAACCGATACTCGGAAACACACTAAACAGAAATCTAGCATCACATTTCGCCGGTAAACCATTTTTTAATACTTTTAAGTAAATTAGAAGTCACGCTTCGCGGGGTGGAAGGAGACGCGGGACGCAAGGCTACATGCACCGCCCGCACCGCCCCGCAACCCCTCTTGGATTGCCAACTGGGACAGTGATGTGACGCGTTCGGCGCTTGAGTCGATACGGCGAGAAATAGTTTATAATACACCGGCGCGCTATGTGCGCTTGCGACAATTACTTTTCTTTAATACTTTAATTACTTTGTAAATGATTAGAGGCGGTGAGTGTGAAAGCGTTAAGTATAGCGTTTATAATATAAGTAAATAATTCAAAAATAAATAAGATATAAGTAACATATAATCCTGTTTTTATTTCTTTGTTTCTTTTAGTTTTTATCCTTTACATAAAGAGCGGGGAAATATAAAAATAAAAACGCAATTTGACTCAATTACAATAACGTAAATAACATAAATACGATATAAAAAACCATGTCATTTGAAAATAATTGTATTGTAAATTAAAACTACAATATATAAAATTATAACAATATCAATTCATAGGTCATTAGGATTATATGCGAGACCTATAAATTCGTACCTTAAAATAAATAAGCAGATAATAATGTTTACTTATCAAAAACTCACCCATACATACTTCACATTATACATTAATTATACAACATAATATAACAATAGGTCCCGTGCCGTTCAGCTGCTTTTATCGACAACTACGCTTGCAGCGCTCAATTGCCCATCCCTATCAGTCACTTACCTATCAATATAACTAGCTATAGTTCACTTGCCTACGCTGCGCATTAGGCGACCGGAGCGATGTTCGTACTCTACCTATTTTTGCTCTGAGGTATTAAGTCTTATAAGCCCAGTAATTTCACTGGATACTCTGCTCATCAAACCGGAACACAGTAATGCTTGCACACTACTGCTTGGCGGCAGACTTCACGAGCAATAATATCAGAATAAAGATTCAAACATTAACCTCAAAAACACAAAAACCATTGCTATATAGGTATTATTATTTATTTAATTATAGACGAGCAGCACATGTGCTGATATGTCTATATTACACAGTGTTGAAAGTAACGATTGTTCACTTTTGTAGTAAGGACATATTGTTTGTTCGTAACCAGTTGTCAAGTTTATTCTTAAAGCAGTTTATTGAGGATGCAGACACAACATCCTCTGGTAGTCGGTTCCAGTTGTGGACCACTCTGGAAGCATTAGTGTATATTCACATTAAAAATCTATTAATACCTAAGATTACTAATAGGAAAAGGGTATAAAATAAAACAAAATATATGTGTCCATGTACATACGTCTAGAGTTCATTACTCTTCCACATCAATAATTAAACACCCATTATTCATAATTTACATTACATAGTTACATCTACGAACGTCATCCGCACACGGATATCCGTTTTTCAAATCTTGATAAAGGCATCGATATGTCAGATTTGTGGATTATTGATTCCGGTTGAAAAACGAATACCCTTCTTAGAAAACTATTTTCTTATATTACAATACAAGCAGTAAGGGCAAAGAAGCGAATCAACTCAATATTAAAATATTTATTTCACTGAAAGCAATCTTTTTCGAGTTCTAGACAATTGATAGCGAATTATAAACGATTGTTATATGGGTCTTACCATCGTACGAACGAGCTGCTCAAAACAATAAGTTGCAAATATCAAAATGATATATATTTAGGCACATGTCTGTATCTAAATTCAGCCAGCGGCTGTGGCGGTGTGTAAAATCATTTTAAAATGTGTTTCATAATTATTTTTGCGATTAGCATAAACGAAATTACTTTAGTGCGGGTCATCCATTTCTTCGTAGCTCTTACTGTTTGTAGTGTTCACATTTATCAAGGAGTAAAACTATGTATAGTGCAAAGAAACAAGTTCAAACGGGCATTCTTTGGGTTCTATATTGATAATAAAAATAGTGTAAGTAATAAAATGAGTGATATCAGCTACTTCTATATAGACGCTCATTTTGATTTTGAAGCTCTTCTTAATTCCTTACATTAAAATATACTTATTTCAATATTGTATATAATTATTTCTCTAAGGGAGTCCCGCCCTAATTCCCGGAGCTTAGTACAAAACTTTCTATGTAATCTATTCCACATATTGTCAGTTAAATATTTTATGTGTCATTTGTGTAAGATTTTTGTTTTACGAGTACCGCATATTGGTACACAATCTGAATTTAGTTTTAGTCATATTTACTACTAATCGCCGGGTTCCGTGAGCATCGAAGGTTTTAAGGACGTAGTAAATAATAATCCCGTATACAACTGTAAGTTATAAAGTCCATGTCATGGGCTAGCTTTAAAAACACCTACGATCTACATTTATATTACGACGAGACGCTACAACTGATGAATTATAACTACCCTCAACATATACCTGACTATTATTACAATTCCATAAATGAATTGTAATATTAGTGTTGAAATTCTAACAAAAGAGGAGCGAAACAATACTTGTTTCGCTCCTCTTTTATTTTAATATCGACATGTGCAAAAAGGACAGTAAATGAACAGTCAGCGCAAAACACTACACAGTCAAAATCTTCGACGCTCGTCTTAATAAAATGGTTCAAACACGTCTAGGGACATTGAAGCATGTCACGTGAGAAATGCCTCACTAGTTCACACATATAAAAATATACATTACAATACAATCAGCACATTCAAAACCTTACCAACTAACGTTAATTGTGATTTCCACACGGAAAATAACACCCTGTTTTTGAAATGAGAAAGCGTGTAAACATTAAACATATTTGCAATTTGTTGTGTACAGGGTGAGTTTGAAGTGGTATGTTAACCCCGAAGGGGGTGATTAGAACCATGGTTGTCGACAAGTTGTGAGAACCCTTGTAGGTCATTCAAAATTTCCAAAAAAAGAACTTCAAACCGGAAGTGCGCAGCATTTTATAGATTTTTTTTAAGTCTCTTCTAATCAACATTATAATTTGTGATTTGACAAAGTTCAACATAGTTCTAGTGTATCAGCTGATCTAGGGCTGCCCGGAAGTTGTGTAGTAGAATTTTGACGTAAACTTTAAATGCCTTTTCTTCAATGAAAAATTATGAATTTTAAAAACTCGTTAAACAAATGTTGTTGGGTTCCAGGAGTAGATTGACCCCCTTTCTGGATAACATACCAATTTAAACTCAGGTTGCATAGCGTTCAATAAATTTTAAATTTACCATCTAGAAACGTGGGATACGTTAACGAGCGCACTGCAGTGCCACGCAGGCCTTTGTGTTTCAAAGTTCTGAGTGGTACTGCAATTGTTATATGCCGGCGTTATGCTTAACATCAGGCAAACAAACGACCAGCACGTATCGTTACCAAATAAGACAAAAAAAACACGACCATGAAAATAAGGTATCTATTTTTCTGTCTAAAAAAAGGATGGAAGATTGTGTAAAGATTCCAAGTAACGCATATATATGTTCTTGATTAGAAAGGGCCATTAATCAAATTTGTGAACAACAAAATCGAGTCCATTCTTTCCCTGATTAAAGGAATCCTATTTACTCCTCAAGATCCAAGTATACTATTCATCTCAATGTATATGATATCTATTACAATCTGACAAAATAATTTGAAACGGGTTTTTTTAAGCCGGCACGCACGATAAATAACACGTTATTCACACTTAAGTGTAATATAACTGCATCAAACTAAAATGAACCATAAATACAAAATATGAAACAAAACAAAGAGAGATCTGTAGTGTTGTGTTCCATAGACAATGCAGTTTTATCACTTATCCTACATTATACCCTCACAAATCGCTCGACGCAACAAAAATAATAATATAACATCTTCAAAACACGTACTTACGTCTATTATCACTAAAAAAAACATAACAAAATACGTTAGGAGCTAAAGCAAAGATTTTTGATATTTTTTTTATAATTTTCGAAATTTTTTATTTTACAATTTGATAAGAAAAGGTGGGTTGCCTATTTTAGTATTATGTGAAACATAACGTCTTTTAGAATGATTGAAGTGAATAAATCTACCCTGGGGCAATGGTAAGACATTTTTAGCAATATTTTCAGTGTACTGAGTTGGCTAGCTACCATCCTCAAGTTGAAATTCCGTAACCAAGTACCTATCGCTGTGTTCAGTACCTATCGGTGTTCCAGCCGCTACACTTGACAACCAGTTCTAATCTATGTTTAACATTAGGTATCAATATCAATTATCTTCGAGCGAGTTAGTGGTCAATAACGAGGATAAAAAATAGAATTTACTTTCAGATTACCTTTGTATTAAGGTTGTGTTTTAAAAAAATAAGAAATATCTAACATATTTATGTATCAACTAGCTGCAGCCCGCGGTTTCACCCGCGCGGAGATATTGGAATTCATGGTTTTTATTTTTTGCGCGGAACCCTAATTCTTTATGTAAAATAAAAGTATCCTAAGTTACTCTTTATAACATCAGCTATCTGCCAGTGAAAGGCCCGTAAAATCGGCCCAGCCATTTCGGAGATTGAAATGGTTGTTTTTTTATGGGTACCGTAAATACTTTCATATGCATTTGGTAAAAAGCTGTTATTTTGATATTACAAACAGACACTTCAATTTTATTTATTTGTATCTATATAAATAAAAATCGTTAAATGTTGCGGGACTACCTGGGTTTCCCCCGGAATGTCTTAATATTGCACCAAGGTATCGAAATGTAGAGAATGATATTTAGTTTTACGTCTACACTTAACAATAACTAATTTAATACGAAAAACATATATTAATCAGATCCGTCACTTATAAGCGAAATTTTGATAATCTGATGAAATAGCTTTCAACATTTTGTTTTGCATATATTTTAAGCAAAAGTTTGAAACACAATGGCCTGCGTTTCACTGCATTGGGCTCATCACCCTGAGAAGTTAGGTATTAAGATTAAAGATAAGATTCAAAGAGGAGTCTAAGCGTGTACTTTTGCTTCCTAAATTCAGTACTTACTTTCAACGTTCATGTTATATTGCTGTCAATTGCAAGCCTGTATACCATAAAAAATATGTATTATTCACAATCACTTAAAATGTTGGCATATTTTATTCGTTCCCCATCTATGAGATGTCTGAGAGATCAAAGGCATACACTTCAAGCCGCTTGACAATCTTTAGACAGACAATTTGGATATGTTGAAAATGTCGGTGTTCACCTACTTTCTCTATTAATTTTTTTGCCCGACCAACGGCCTGCCTATATTCACAATATATCTATGCATGTAATCTTCAGGATATGCAACATTACTTAATTTATTTTTTTTTCATTTTTTTAAAGTGCAATATTTTAAATCGAAAAAAGATCCTAATAAAAGTTGAAAGATTTTCATCAGACTTATATACCTCAACAATAATATATAATGAACTTAAAAATGTATTTCTTAAATCCATGTCCAAATAACAAAATCATAAAAAAAACGCATTTACTAGAATTAGAAATTATGTCAAAGTTTATTAGGTACACACTAGCAAAGAGTTATGGTAAATGTAAATCCAGAACATATTGCACGATTGCGCTATCGAATGACATAAGCCAATATCTTTTGTTTTATTATGATAATAAAAAAACCCGTTGGATTAATTCAATTTGTACAAACGAAGTTAAGGGCTGGTGGAGTGAACATTTCGAACTGTACATTTATTGCAGTTATTCGTTTTTTTTAAGTCTAAAGCACAGTTAAATTGTTGAAATCACCAGCTGTCATTATACGTAAATATGTATATTAAATGTACAAATAGAAAGACATGTTTGTACCCAAATATATATTTTTTTCCTATAAAATGTTTAGAGATTGTGATAATGTGAAAGATTACAACTAGGAAATTATCACTGGGTAATTTATAAGGCAATTCCTGGAGGAAACTTTAATATTACCTATCATATTTAATTGTCAGTGCATTCTTTAGCAATATAATGTATGTACTATGTATACATTAAAAGATATTAAAGGTTGACTTAAAAACTGTGCTCATATAAAGATGATTAAAACTGTATTTACACCCAAGAGACCAATGTAACTACATTTTACCGCACTTATTTATAAATAATTCACTGTATAATTAGAGTAATAATCAGCGCATACACGTTAATAAGAATTTATAATTAAAGAAGTTTGAAATAAACTCCAGATAAAGTTTCAACATAATTATGTCAAATATTATTATTATGTCAAATTGCTAAAGTATGCACTCGCCCTAACATTATACCTAACAAATCATAGACCAGGCATAGCCACCCACTCACATTGGTCCGTGCTAAATACATATACAAAATATACGTAAAAACCGTACGTCCATCCACGTCGCCACAGTATGCTTGCAGTATGGGATATCGCTTTTTTAGAAATTAGTAAAGAATAAATAAAATCAAGTTGGATTATAGGCATAAAATTTGCATTGCATTGTATTGTATAAGCTACTTTGTAGTATGTCTGGAAAGTGGAAACCTTACTAAATTACCGTCAATCGACCGAACACTTAAAGATAAAATATAATTTATTTGCAAAATGTGCATTTTTACTTAATCTCTATCGTTATAGTCATAAGTGCAAACCTCAACCTCTTAAAAATGTCTATACATATGTATAGTTTAATTAATGTAAGATAAAAAGAAATGCAAAGTTTTGTACAAATTATTTTTATATAAATGTAAATTTTTGGAAGATGAAAATTCGCGCACGACGCGATATTAAAAGGCATGACTGTATCCTGTAACTCCCTTCTATTTTTTTCTATTCAATCTCCTTCTTTCTATTGTCTTGGGTGTGTCGTTCTTTATTTACCTTGATATTTCTTTATCGCTAAGTTTATAATTCTTTTATGAACGAAAAGAATTAAGCACATCTGTTAAAGGTAATTTTTGGCTCTGAAAATCTGTCACTTGTCTGAAATTTCATAAGGAATAAGAGACTATTCTAAATAATGGACATGCGGTGCAAGTTTGTAGCAGTTGCCAGCCTTCGATAAAAAAAAACGGCGCAAGTGACTACTTATTTTTTTTAGATACCGTCTTGTGTTACTAAAGTGTAAAAATGCCATATAGACAAACTGCCCATACTGCCAGCTTACTGTAGCATCACTAATCTATAACATATATTATCGGTTAAGAAATTAATATATCATTTTGTGTATTTTCAGGATTTTACCGAGGCGCTGTTTCGCTGTCTTCATACCTTTTTTCAGTCTTGAATTGTCTGAAACAGTAATATTATTTTCCATTATTGCAGTTTATCAACGTAGTGGTAAAGTGAGGTTGCAAAGGTGAAATGCTAAGAGTAGCTAGCTATTCAACGTATCTACCGTCGTATAGATCAGCGGGCTTACTCTTGACATTCGATCCAATCGTAAAAGAGTTGTTCTGTTTTGGTACTAAAATTGAACTAGGCTATCAGTTGGTTTTTTGGTTTGAGCTCTTAAAATCTAGATATTCTGAAATGAACAAACAATTTTATAGGCCTGCGATTTCCTGAAAATACATTAATAATTTTTAGTACGTAACGTGAAACAGAACGCAGTTTCTCGAAATGGAACGGTTTTTTCAGCTGAATGTGATAAAGAGCATAGACAATAAAAAAAAATTGACAGAACAGATGACAACACAGCTTATTATTTGTCAAACTGTCAAAAATGACGTGACGATGACGCCATACTTATATAATGTTGCTGATTTTTGGATATTTTTAGGAACGCAGTGTTGCTGTTAAATTATTTACCATTTCTACTACGCTTTTTTAAAAAGTAGTTACTCAGGCTTCAAAATATTTTGTATTGTTCTGCTAGGTTCTTTATTTCAAACAAATATCTAGAAAAAATTTTTAAGCTAGTTCATTTTTTCTGGGAATAGAGTACCAAGCTTTACCAAGAGATTAGGTTCGAATTCGTGTAGTTTGGTACTCTTGAACGCAACATTAGCATACGATTGGAACCGATTTCAGTGGTTTTTTTTAACTAAAATTTATCACTATTTTGATACTGTTGGCGTATTTGCTAATATTAGCGTATTTTGAAATAAGAATTACAAATGGATAAGAATTGAAACGGGATTAAGCTTAAGCCTACGCGGCACTGCAGTGCGCTCATTACCCTGAGACGTTTGATCTTTTTATAACCATATTTTGTTTTATTTCAAGTATACTGAAGTCGTTGAAGGGATGTGAAACAAAATGTGCTAAAACAAATAAAATACTTTAAATAACATTACAGGAAACACATGCTGTTTTCGTAGAGAAATGAATAAAGCTGCGTTGCTCAAGAAGTTTACTAATAGCCTTAGAGTGAGTGGTCTATCTCCAAAATACACTTTTTTTTTTTTTTTCAGCTATTCATGTTAGCTTAGATACTTACTCTGGTTTTTTGGCGTGTTGTGTACGGGCGGCGGCGGCCGCCTACTCTTTGTGGCTAGCACCGCACGTTTCGCGTTCTGAAAGAAAACATATTTTATATTTACAAAATTTTTTCGAAGCACGCTAGTAAAAATAAATAAAATACATTTATTTACAGCCGGCCAGCCGTCACTACAGACAACAGTACCTGCGGCGCGGGCGGCGGCGGCGGCGACGGCGCGCGCGCAGCGGCCGCGGCGTGCAGCGCCGCGCGCGCGGGCCCGCGCTGCCGCGGCACCGGCCGGCGCCACTACAGACTATACTACAGTACCTGCGGCGGGGGTGGCGGCGGCGGCGCGCGCGCAGCGACCGCGGCGGGCGCGGGCCCGCGCAGCCGTGGCACCGGCCGGCGTCACTACAGACTATACTACAGTACCTGCGGCGGGGGCGGCGGCGGCGGCGGCGGCGGCGGCGCGCGCGCAGCGGCCGCGGCGTGAAGCGCGGCGCGCGCGGGCCCGCGCAGCCGCGGCACCGGACGGCGTCACTACAGACTATACTACAGTACCTGCGGCGGGGACGGCGGCGGCGGCGGCGGCGGCGCGCGCGCAGCGGCCGCGGCGTGAAGCGCGGCGGGCGCGGGCCCGCGCAGCCGTGGCACCGGCCGGCGTCACTACAGACTATACTACAGTACCTGCGGCGGGGGCGGCGGCGGGGGTGGCGGCGCGCGCGCAGCGGCCGCGGCGTGCAGCGCGGCGCGCACGCACTCGCGGCGCACGCCGGCGCGCGCGGGCCCGCGCAGCCGCGGCACCAGCCGGCCCAGGCGCGCTCGCGGTGACCACGATTCATCCCTGAGGACCACACCACACTTCGATCGTACTCTCATAACAGGATTGTGAAAAGGCCGAAATTTTTAAAAAACTTTCTACCCTTGACGTTAACAAAGGTGCTGGTCCCGATTTACTGCCTTCTATAGTGTTGAAGCAGTGCGCGTCGGGGCTGTGTGAGCCTCTTTCTATAATATTTCAACATTCCTTAAATACTGGAGTTTTTCCTTCTAGATGGAAAGTGGCACATCTAACCCCAATTCACAAGAAGGGAGCCTTGTCTCAAGTTGAGAACTATAGACCTATCTCAATTCTTTCTGGAGCCGGTAAATCGTTAGAGTCTATAATAGTTAAAAAAGTTCATTTGCATGTAACCCAAATTCTTAAGCATGGTTTTATGCCACGGAAATCTACCTGCACCAATCTCATTTGCTATGTGAACGATGTGTAAGAAGTATTGAACAAAGGTGGTGAAACTCATGCTATCTATACAGATTTCCGTACCTTCTGTTAATACTAATTACAAACAAAACACCTTTTTTTGGAGGACTTCTTCCACTATTAACAACTTTCTATAACCTAACGATTTTGATATTTTCTTTGCCAGTGTGCGTTCGATGAGGCATCATATGGCTTCGGACTTCTTTGGTTCTCAAATTTAAGGCTTGTAACTTGGTGAAAGTAACTGTAACTTAGTAAGCTATTTGGATTCACCATATGGACCATCTTTGGTCATCATAATTAATATCGTTCATTATATTGATTCTTATTTTCGGTTTCTTGCCATTAAGCACTAAGCACTAAGGTAATTTCTAAATGTGTTATATTATAGGTGAAAACTTGTAACTGGCCCGGTTTTTAGTTCTAAGTTTTGTATTTACTGTAATTTGATAGGCTGTAAGTTTTCCAATGATAAATAAATAAATAAATAAAAATCTGCTCTTCATTAATGATCTGCCTAATACCATTCTGTCAAAGGTTAAACTGTTTGCAGATGAATTAAAAGTATATAAAGAAATCAGAGTGCAGAAAGATGTTGAGGATCTTCAGGCGGATCTTAAAAACATTAGCCAATGGTGTATACAGAACCATGTCTTGAATGCTTCCAAAAATTTTTGCATAAAATTCACGCGTAGACGTTATTGATTTCCGGCAACTTACAACATTGGTTTGGATCCACTAGCGTAAGTCATATCAATACGCGACCTAGGGATTACCATTGACACAGCGCTTAATTTTAGAAGTCATATTGACAATATTTTAAAGAGATCCAAAAATTTGTGGGTTTTTTCTAGGCAAGCTAAGATGTTTTTAAAATAGAGATTTATTTATCTATTGGCCTTTTCAATAGCTTGGTTCGGAGTATCCTGGAATACTGCAGTGTAGTCTGGAGCCCGGGGTATCAGGTTCACTCAATGAGATTGGAACGAATTTTGAAGCGCTTCACGTATCAACTTGCCTATATGGATATTATTATGTATATTATTTGGTAACGAGACGAGCTGGTCGTTTGCCTGATGGTAAGCATAACGCCGGCCCATAATAATTGCAGTGCCATCCAGAACTTTGAAACACAAAGGCCTGCGCGGCACTGCAGTGCGCTCGTTACCCTGAGACATTAGGTATTAAGTCTCATAAGCCCAGTAATTAGCTACTCTGCTCATCAAACCGGAACACAGTAATGCTTGCATATGCTTCGCGGCAGTCTTCACGAGTAAAGCGATGGTAACAACCCAGACGGACACTCGCAGAAGAGTTAGTCCTACCAATAACAGAAGATAGAAAGCACAAATTTAAAAAACATGAGTTACTTGTCAGCTTTGGTCTTGTCTAGTCTGTTCCGGCTGTTCCGCCGCCGCCGGGACGCCGTCCACTCCTCCTCCTCGTCAGAGCTCATCTCCAGCGAGGGATACACTGCAACAACACGAATTAATTAACAAATAAATAACGCCCGGTGATGACACACATAGACTGATCCCTAACTAGGATTCCCTGTAACTGAGAAATTAGGAACTACGAGGACAATGCACACAGACAATGAACAAATACATGCCGAGACGAGTTTCTTGCCTTTCTTCTTGCTCGGGATATACCAATTTGGAACGGGCACGATGGGTTTCTTGAAGGTTCGTTGACTTTGAGCTCGGATTGGGTCTGTTGATGTCTTTGTCATTTATTATGTTCTGATAAAGACATCATTCGTTTTAGTCTGTGATTCGGGTAGACGAACGTTAGAGAGGCCCGCATTTAGAGTCATTTATTTTAACCTTCATAAGTGCTCCGTTGGGGCCTTTATGAATAAAGCATTTTGAATTTGAATACTTGCATTTCTAGTGTAAAATTAATCAACCAGTTAATCAATTGTAACCAGTGTAAATTTAACGACTATGAATTCAATGGCGTCTAATTTGTCCAGGGTGGAAGATATTTGATTGCTCTAAAATCTAAAACTAGAGTTAGGTTCCGGTTTGTGTTGTGACAACAAAAACGAGGTTGCTAAAATTATGTAAACATTAACAAGGACAGTCTTACAACAAAAAAGTTAGACACATTCTAAACGTGTTAAACAGTGTCTTATCCTTAATAATGTCGTAATCGTGTGTTTAAATATGAAAAACCACGAATCTTGATTTAAATAGTTTCTAACAGTCTTCTCCATTCAGTTCTTACTCCATTCTGATGTGACATTTCTAATCATTTCAGACGTTTACCTTAAGGCACTGTCCAGCTAAACAGGCGGCTCAAAGATGTTTTTTTTTTGTGGTAACATGGTAAAATTCTTCAAAACATATCCTTCTAATTCGAACTCGCATGATGCTGCTCCAACTGAGCTATGGGATCTTTTTTAATGAACCGTGAGGGAAGACATACCGTACTCCTCATCCCGATGCACCTCCTTGATGATGTCCTCTTCGTCATCGTAGATCTCATCATCAGCAGAGCTAAGGGTTGCAGTGTTGGCTGGCTTCCGCGCCCGCTTGCTGCTGCCTGGCGTACTGCTACTGCTAAAGGATACATAAACAAAACAGCTCACTCACCTGAACTAGGATTCCCTGTGTCGCAGGCGGCATGGATACGCACACATATACAACACAAACATCCAAGACACGAAGGCAAATTTTATGTGCGCCAAATTTTGTGTGAACCCGGAGGTCCTTGCTTTGCAGACAGGGTTACCAAATTGGTTACGGAGCCGTCACGGGTAAAGTTTACTTTACTATATTTTACAAACTAATACGTCACCTCGACTTACAGCACTATGACTGAAATGAATGGAGGCAAACAGATAAAGAGCTTCCTGAGAAAATTACGATATAACTCGACTCAGTGAGTCAGTGTTACTCGAGTCTGTTTTGGTTTTAATGATAGAGAGTAAATTTTGTTTATTTATTTATAAAGAAAACCGCTATACTGCATTGACTTAATAGTTAAAAGTTTTGTTAGTGGGAGGACTAACTCTTCTGCGAGTGTCCGTCTGGGTTAGCACCACAGCTTTGCTCGTGCAGTCTGCCGCCAAGCAGTAATGTGCAAGCATTACTGTGTTCCGGTTTGATGAGCAAAGTAGCCAGTGAAATTACTGGGCTTATGAGACTTAATAACTAGTCTCAGGGTAACTAGCGCACTGCAGTGCCGCGCAGGGCTTTGTGTTTCAAAGTTCTGAGTGGCACAGCAATTGTCATGGGCCGGCGTTATGCTTACCAACAGGCAAACGACTAGCTCGTCTCGATACCAATAAAAAAATAATTAAAGCCTGGAAAAATTATATCAAAATGACCACTTTTTTAAGATCTTTTTAGTAAATGTTATCAATTGTACCTGTCCAACGTTTCCCCAGCAGTGGGCGCAGAAGTGGGCGTGGGCGTGGCAAGCCCAAAACTCCGCTGCGGTGTGTACCGCTGCTCGCCGATGCTCAGCATCCCCGCTACTGCAGCATCCTCGCTATAACAACATTCATCATCATCATCAGCATCATAACACGATGCGTAGCAGAAACACACCGAATTGAATCGCTCTTCGAGAGTGTTAGGAATGTAATGCGATGTGAAATGTATACATGAATTAAAATCTTGAAATTATACAAAGAATATAATTGTAAGCTATGTCGGTCTCAGGCCAGGATTTATCAAAATTATAAAAAATACATAAGATTCGTGGATGCAAAGCAATATATATGCTTATTTGTGAAAAAATACAGAGAACTTTTTAAATCAAACACTGAAATAAATGAAAACTATTATAGACGAAATAGGAATAAACTTATATTGCCTACAACAAACCTTCAAGTTTTAGGAAGAAGCCCGAATTATAGATTGACATCCATTTATAACCATATTCCAGACCAATTAAAAAACGAAACTAAGTATTCACGATTCTGTAAAAAATTAAAATCCTATCTAATTAAACAATGTTACTATTCCGTAGAAGAATTCAAGAAAGATAAGCATGACGATTTAATTAGCGACGATTAAAATGACTCAAACCGTGATGTATCGAAACAGATCCCTACTAATAATATTGCACTAAATAGGTAAACAACGCTCCTGAGCGTAACCATACGATGTAATACCACTAGACAATATTTATATACTCTGTGCCGTTCCTAACTAGATACTGCGATTAGCTACTATGACATATCTACGTAATGTACTCAATTATAGTCTTAAAACTTGTAATGTCTGAATACAAATTTATATAATGCAATATAGAATTAGATATTAAACATAATAAATTTAAAGTAATTTGACTGATGTAAGTAATTAGATTTAAGATGTTGAAAATGTAATACTAAGGCTGATATTCAGAGACGAGTCTAAGCGTGGACTTTGTCTTCCTTATGTCAAAAAGTAGTGCTTACGCTCTAATTTGTATTCAGAGACATTTGGAACACTACTTAAACTTAGCGTATGCTAAGCAAAGCCTGAGTAGTCAATATCGACTACTTGAGCCGCTCTCAAAACACAAGTGGCGCCACCAAATGATAACGGTAGAAACCATAATAACCAAACATTGAAATGTCAAACTTCAATACTAACATGTTTCATTAATTATTATAATATCAAAATAGATTTATAGCATTAATATTGTTGTTTCACTCACTCCAGTGACATTTTGTATATCGCTATCTTTGTTGTATTGCAATTCATACATAAATGATAAAACCGGTAAACGTTCCGGTGAAAAAATTAAAAAATTAACAGCCATAGATAACGAGAGTGTGATCTTAGCTTAGACCGTGCACGAACTTTGTTTCTGAATACGAATTCGATTGAGCGGCTTAGTCGATGCTTGGCTAAGACAGTTCTTAGATCGTTTTAAGCTGTCGTCTCTGAATATCAGCCTAAGATATAACTTAAAATTGTTAACTGCTAGCACTGACTTGCAAATGCCCTAACAGGGTGCATGTACCACTAACATAGCACATACTATATACATAAGATCTAATGCTATAAATACATGTATGCAATAAATAAATAAATAAATATATTATTTCAAGCAAAATCATAGAGTACACGTCTTATTCAAAAATTATATAAGAGATTGTTCTTTTTAAATCTCGTCGAAAGGAGGAGCGCTGCCCGCTAAGGCTACAGTTATACTCACGTCTCGTTGACGGGTTGCTCGTCGGCCAGGACGGAGGCCTGTATGAGCGACTCGATCCCGTTGGCGGGCGCGGCCGGCGGCGGCGCGCGGTACGCACTCGCACTTGACACCGCTGCCACGTTAGACGCTGGAAACATACGAGATTTATATAGTGTTACCACAAAAAACACATTTGTGTGCAAGTGTCCGTCTGGGTTGTTACCACCGCTTTGCTCGTGAAGTCTGCCGCCAAGCAGTAGTGTTTAAGCATTACTGTGTTCCGGTTCGATGAGCCGAGTAGCCAGTGAAATTACTAGGCTTATGAGACTTAATACTTAATGTCTCAGGGTAACGAGCGCACTGCAGGGCTACGAAGGCTTTTGTGTTTCAAAATTCTGGGTGGCACTGCAATTGTTATGGGCCGGCGTTATGCTTACCATCAGGCAAATTTGGTCTGGGTTGCGGTAATGACTACTCACGTGTGGTATTCTGCCTGTAAGCGCTGTGTTTGTGTTTGGCGGCCGTTTTCCTGCGTCGCGGCGCGGGAGTCTCATCTATGTACAGGTCTGAGTCTTCGTAATCATACGTGTTGGACACGCGGCGCCGCACGGGACGCTCCGAGCGCCGCACCGGGGTCACGGGGGCGGGGGAGGGCTTCTCTTCTATCACCTGGGGGTGGGATGCAGTCAGGGTAGTTTTAATTCACTAGCAATGACGAAGCTACTGTTTCTAATCGTTTATATTTCGGAATTGCATCCCGACAGAGAAATATTGTCGGGATTACATCCGTGTTTAAGCAGCTGAGTTGTTCACTTCCTACAGAGAATCATTCCGAGTGAATTAAAATGACCCTGGATGTTAAACTAACTTTCAGAGAAGAGTCCATACGTGGATTCTTTCATAGCATGAGTTATGCTTGCTATCAGTCATACGACCCGCTCGTCTCGTTATCCAATAGTAAATAAAAGGTCACTGCCAGCATATATCATCTAATGGTATGAAAAAGAAAATCCCCACAATATAATTCCGTATCTTTAATACGAGGAAACCCAGCCGTGATTCACTTCTAGAGCCGCTTGATTAGTTGTCTGTCTCAGGCGGTACTTATATACTGGCTTATGCGCCGATACTAACTAAACACCATTTAAAAAAAAAAGAATGTCGACGAGTTTCTTGACCTTCTTGATCGGTCTATACCTATTTGGAAAGGAGAAGGAGTCCTTTATATTAACTTCCATGAGTGCTCCCTTGGGATTCATGTGAATAAACAAGTTTAAATTTGTATACTTGTAATTCTTATAACGATATATTGATGTACTGGCCATTTTTAAGTAACATACATAAGCAAAGTCCATTTTCATGCACAAGTTTTGCGCTACTGTCCTATAAAATGAAAAAAGACTCACGTATCCTGAAGTTTCGGGGGTGGCGGTGGTGGCGTACTGCTGCGCGATGGCTGCGTCGTACGACGGCAGCTGGTTGTGATGGTAAGCGCCGTTGATTACCGTTTCCGGGACGGGCGTGTTGGTGTAACTCGCACCCTGAGGATATTCGTTTAGTTAGGGGTTCGTGTTGGATTAAATAACTTATTAGATAAATTAAATAACTATTAAATACGTAAATGTTTGTGCACTACAAAATAAAGGGAATAAAGGGGCAAGTTATCATCTTACACGTAGTTAAACGCAGTTTTTCACGGCCAAATCAACAAAACGCATGTTTTTAGTACAGATTACGGTCCGCGTTGAACAAGTGACGTCAGATGTTCTGTCCAATTTGTATAGGGCGTTTTAGCGCTCAATAGATACGCCCGACTTTAGACTCTCATTTTGACGTTTCGCTTTCCAGTTTATTCGATATAGACATTTGATTCTCACGAGAAAACGAATTGATTGACATAAAAAAATGGAGTGAACATCATCCCTATTATCGGTACCTGGTGGTGCGTGGTGGGCAGCTCGTCGTAGCGCGGGTAGTAGGCCACGTCGGGCGGGTAGCCGTAGTGCGGCTGGTAGGAGCCGGGCTTGGCCGCCTCCGAGTACTGGTAGTCCTGCACCACGTCCTCCGCGGAGTACATGCCTGGGAATGATACTTGAATTAAAGGGCAGAATTCGGCGCGCCGCTATTTCGTTCGCGCATCTTAACATTTTTGAAGACAAATAATCACTTAATATAATCATGAAAAATCGCATTCGGTGAAGTTGCTGGCAATAACATTACAAAGGTACGACAAAAGTATCATTTTGATCCGATCAAGTTTTCATACATGAAAATGGGCAAAACATAAAATCCTATTTTTAGGTTTGGACACTTGAATGGGCATCTGTCAAGGCAATTTGATCAAATATTGAATATAAGAATTGGACCAATCTTTGATGAATGGAATACAACACTAAAGCTGGATTCAGATCACTGTCGGGGTGTGTCGTGGAGCGACAGTATGATATCGAATTTTTCCGGTTCAGGGTCAGAACCCTGAACCGGAAAAATTCGAACCAGAGTTCAAGTGTTGTGTTGGGTTGGGGCGCCTCCTGACATGCCTCATTCAGTGTGTTATAACACACTAACACGTCGGCTTGAACCGTTCAGGAAACAAAATTATGTAAAATATACGCAACAAAACCGGCATCACGAAAACCTAAGAAATTTCTCAAAAAAAGATTGGCTCCGTTGATCACCTGATCGAGGTCAGTGACCTTCGAAAGTGTGTACTACACAGAAACTTAATTATCCCGTTTATTAGTGAAACTTACCAGGTCCATAAGCAGGGTCATCGGTCCGCACACCTTCAAGATGTTCATTCGTATACAGCACCTATAAGAATTAAAACAATAACTTTATTTATTGCACACATACATTCAACTTAAAAATTCATCACCCATATAACCGAACAAAATGTGACTCATGGTTTATATAAGTAGTAAGGGTTTCTGGTCACTGTAAAATCCACATATTCAGCCCGCGAACACTTACACCATGCGCACACGTCCGCTCGGTCGGAATAACACTGGCCGATACGACTCGACTCACTCAAGAGCTCGAGTCGACCAACAGATAGAGTTCATAATAATCATACTACAGTTACTAGTCTGACCTGCTGGTACTCGCCCTCCTTCTTAGAGATGGTCCATTGCTGCGCCGGCGGGCGCGCGCGCACCAGGTGCGACTTGAGGATCGAGTGCTCCCCCGCGGGGTAGGGCGGCGGCGCGCGCGGCGGGGACGGGGGGCTGCGGGCGGGACGTAATGTTATACCTCGAGATTCTTGACGGGTCTAAAGTTAGATTTAGAGCTGTCAAATATCTTAACTAATTAGATGCAACTAAATTCATGGCCGTTAAATTTATACTAGATACAAGCAAGTGGATTAATTTGACAAGTCTCAAATATATTTCATCCCTTTCTCATATTCTTATTTGGAAAGAGAGAGTAAAACTAAAATGCGGTTTAAGTTTGTGATGCCAGGATAAAGCCCATCTGTCTATTACCTCTATCTTATCCAAGAGGCTACACTACTGAACCGATGGAATTTACATTTGTCCAAGATGTAACTAGAGCCTAAGGATGGGCATAGTGTAACAGCTAGTCTGTAATAAATTATCCAATGATATAATTAGATTTTCTTACTTCAACTTAATCTTTAGAACGGTCCCCTTCTTGTCTCGATCAACAAAATCCGCTTGATAAGGCACCTCCTCGTATGTCTGATACACAAAGTCCTTCCCCACTTCCTTATCCACCACATACTTTCCATTATTCACTACATACTTCGTATTATTTACCACATACTTTCCACTATTATCTTCTAAATACTTCCCGTTGGAATCTACGAGATACTTCCCGTTGATATCGACTAAATACTTTCCATCCGCTATATACTTATCATCCACTATATATTTCTCATCTGCGTATTTTACATCTTGTATAAACCGGTCTGGGAAGACCTCTTTGTCTTCTATAAAGAATTTATCAGCGTATACTTTCTCTTCGGCGAATTCACCGTTCTGTCCCATGTGCATTATCGGTTTTGGTAATGTTAGTTTCAGTGATTTTTTCGCGGGGGTTGCCTGTTTCTTCGCTTGTTTTGTCGGTGATCCGTGGCTTTTTAGTTTGAAGTCCTGTATGAAGATTTTATTATTGAAAAGAGATAACTTTGAAAGGTTTTGGCTGAAATCAGCACAGAATTTCATTTGCAATCAGCATAATGCAGCTTAGCAATGCTTTTATATAAAAAAATATGTAGTCATTACAAGCAGTTGTTTATAACAATGTACTATGTTTTATTAATTCAAAATTGTTGTAAATTATGTGCATTGCAAATGAAGAGTAAATTTTTTTATCTTCCATGATTCCTAGTAAAGTATAGTTGACTTTTAAATCAAATAAAATTATGACAGTTAATTCTCTATTTATTTACTTTTGCCTATGAGAATAGATGGACATAAATACAATACGAGAAATAAAGAAAAGCTACAGGTAAGTACCAATAACTAGGCTAAATAAAACACATAAAACAAGGACGGAGTCTGAAAATTGATATGTACAATAAATTGCGAACCTTGATTTAACTAAATTAACTATCCTAGAATTTAAAACCAAAACTTTTTTCAAAACACATCCATTTTGTTCATTAAATGAATTCATGACGAAATGCTGGACTGCAGAAATGTTCAATTTCTAATTTGCTTTATGAGACTGGAAAACAATTTGAATAATGTAAATGTAATAAGTAAGAATTATTAAAATTAATTATCAAATGCCTAATATAACTTACTATGTTATAAGGTCAAGAGAATAAATGAAATGACAATGAAAGGTACAGGCAGTGATGTCTAGTATGTTGAGTAATCAATATCAAAACATATCATGTCATGCCTTATGTAGCCAGATCATACCTTATCCTTGTTAGCGGCGCTGGTGGACCTTTTCTCAAGCGTCCGGAGCTCCTTACAAAGCTCTCGCACTAGTTGGCCGGAGTTGAGGCACTTTGGTACGTTATCTCGCTTCACAGGGTCCGTCTGATGGAAGAATCAACATATTTAAGAGAAAGAAGTACTGAGATCATCGAGATACTAACCCCGAGAGATGAAATACTGTACTATCCGATCTCACAACAATATATTGATTTTGCTGTAACTGATATCAGCGCTCAGCGTATCGCACGGCGAATCGGCGCCGCGAAGCGGTGGCTTAGCCAATCAGAGCGCGATATGTCTAGGCAAAAATGGTGGAATTTATTTCGTGCAAACCAAACATGACTGCACCTCTTGAGGTTAGTATCTCGATGACTGAGATGAAGACCTATTGAGATATCATATTGAAGACAGAATGAAGATGTAGTCGCCAGGAGGCTCGTGAAATAGAGAATTATTGTAGGTATCTAACAATGTTGAGTGCACTCACACTCTTAAGCGCGTGCCACTCCTTGAGTGCGGTGGCTAGGATCCTCACTCCGCGGAGCAGCAGCGGAGGCAGCGCCGCCGGCTCATGTGGCGCGTATGTATCGCTTATAATATACTCTTCGTCCTGAGAACAATGTTCACATACAAATATAAAGTAGATAAGTGCATAATACTGCGCGCCGCTTTCTCACACGCGCATCTCTACATTTTTGAAGATAAACAATCGCTTAATATAATTATGAAAAATCGCATTCGGTGAAATTGCTGGCAATAACATTACAAAGGTACGGCAAAAGATTCACTTTGATCCGATCAAGTTTTCATCCATGATAATGGGAAATCCTAGCGTGATTTAAGCGTGATTTATACAAATCAGACCCTATTGGTAAACCTAACAAAAAAAATATACTTCTGTATTCAAATGGACCCAATTTTTTTTATATTATTTGATAGCGAGACAAGCCTGTCGTTTGCCTGATGGTGATCAAAACCTATAACAATTGCAGTGCCACTCAGAATTTTGAAACACAAAGTCCTGCGCGGCACTGCAGCGCGCCCGATTCCCTGAGACATTAGGTATAAAGTCTCATAAGCCCAGTAATTTGACTGTCTAAAAAGTGAGCACTCATGAAAGTTAAACTACATTGATTGATATCTCCTCACCTGCACCTCCTCGTTGTGCCTCCTCAGCGTGGACAGCAGGTGCGCCCCGGCGTACCAGTTCATGTGTTCAAACAGCGGGTACCGCAGCATCAGTGGCGTCTCCACGCGCCGCTCGATCTCGTACACCCTGGGGGCGGAGTGGGGGTCACTTTAGACATATTTATATTTAACAAAATTTGACAAAATGTATACAAAGGGCTGTAGGGTTGACTTAATATAATGGAACTGTTGTTCCCGAAACTAGGCTTGGGAAAGCCTGTACTTTCGGAATCAGCTTAATTCCTCCTGACAATAGACACAGCACCGGTAATGTTTAAAAATAAATTCATATTTTGTGAACAGAGCAAGCTTGATTGTATATATGACTCTTAGTATGTGTGTGTGCGTGCGTGCGTGCGTGTGTGTGTGTGTGTGTGTGTGTGTGTGTGTGTGTGTGTGTGTTGGGGCGTGCATGTGTGTGCATGTGTGTGCGATAATGTTAGTGTCAGATGTTTATCCTAAGCAATTCTTCTGTTTGGGCATAAGTGAGCTGGAGAAGCAAGCTTACTACTGGCAGAAACACGTCAAGTAGCGTTTAAAAGCCAAAATCTGAAGAAGAAGAAGTAGGTAAAGTAAAGTAAAGCGTGCGTGGCGACTCACTGCAGCTGCATCTCGACGGCGTACGAGTGCAGCAGGTTGCCGCCCAGCACCAGCGCGTCGCGCGGCGTCAGCACGGCGTGCACCCAGCCCGACGGGATGAACAGCGTCTGCCCCGCGCACAGCTCCGCCGTGCCGTACCACTCCACCTGCACAACACACATACAACACTGGCTATTGTCGAAATCTTTTTATCCGCTAGCGTGGAAAAGATAGCCGCGCCACCGCGGTGCGAAACTGCTTTTTGTACTCTAGCATTGAAAAGGTAGCCGCGACCGCGCCGCTCAAAGCGCATTCTATTACATGGCGGTTATTATTTTGTGTGTTATGAAATTCGAGGAAGCGACCGATCCGATGAACTAAAATTGATTAAAAAAAATATTTAAACATAATTCAACTAGGATTGGTTCAAAAATCAAATCCAAAGATACGAGACGCAAAATAACTTTGCTGTCGAGCGAAACGCATAATTTTTATCTCACTACAGCGAGGAAAGATTTTGTTTATCATACGAAATCTGCGTGCAACGGTGCTTTTTCAACGCTACAGGATAACAAGCACTTTTGCGCGCAGATCTGGAATGACAAACATAATGTTTCCGAGCTTGTGAGGTGAGAAGGGAATTTAATTCGAAGGACTAAGTTGGATCCCGAGAGCATCGATTCTAGAGTAGAATCCGAAGCTAGGCGAGGGATTTAAGGACCGAGATGAATTTACTGTATTTTTACCATCCTATTTTGCTTATTCTTTTATTTTGTCATTGTTGAAATATCAATTATTGAATTCGATAATTACTAGCTAAGTTTTCAACTTACCAAATCGCCGAAGAACTGTTCAGATTGATTGTTTGAAGCGCTCCACTGCTGGTAGAGAGCCAGGTTGGTAGAAGTGGGCGGCACTAGGTAAAATATCTGTAATAAAATAACTCTTAATAAATTGACGTTAGCTCAATCATGTTTTTTTTTTGTGGAAACATATGTTATACTAGCTGCTGCCCGCGGTTTCAGCGCGGTTTCGGTTTCGTAGAAATTTAATTTCATGGTATTATTATTAGCTCGAAACCCTAATTCTTTTTCTAAAATAAAAGTAGCCTAAGTTACTCTTTGTAACATCAGCTATCTGCCAGTGAAAGGCCCGTCAAAATTGGCCCAGCCGTTTTGGAGATTACCCGGAATAAACAGACAGACAGACAGACAGACAGACAGACAGACAAAAAATTTAAAAATGGTTCTTTTGTTATAGGTACCGTATATACTTTCTTATGCTTTTGGTAAAAAGCTGTTATTTTGATATTACAAACAGACACTTCAATTTTATTCATTTGTATGTAGTATGTATATGTATAGAATGAATAGGCTTGCGTTTGACCTCAATCTCACGTATCTGAATTGGGTTGTTGACTGTATTCAAATAAAAATATAATTTTGCCGCGAAACGGTAGTTTTTGTGACAGAAATCCTATTAAACACAATATTTTTGTTTACTTTTAAGGAATTTAATTTAAATTAAATAATCAAAATGTAATCACATCAATCCGAAGTCACGTGACCTAAAACGCCCGTGACGTCACGGTTTCAATCGGAATGAGTATATATTTTTTTTTTGTTTTGTTTTTGGCTCCACGTGATTTGCGCATTTAACTAGTGTCAAGTTATATAAATAATAATATAAATAAATCTCTAGTTTTGGTGCATGAAAGTCGTCAAAGTCACGTTAAAGTTTAGTCTATAGGCGCGGTCGAGTCGAAGTGACGCTTCAGTAAATTGGTGGATAGTTTACTGAAGCTTCTATGGAGTTTTGGATAGAATACGAAAATACACGTTTTTCGTCTTTGTACTATTTGCCTTTCACTCATGCAAGTTTACGAACACTTAATGGTTAATAATCCACTATTATTACACATTAACACTCTATAAAACAAAGGTTTTAGTAAATAACACACAATCAACAACAGCACATTTTCGCATTCCCGCCAAAACTCCAATGAGTATATAGCTCGTTGCGCTTAACTGCTTACTATTTTAGAGTGATTTCTGTGATTATTTATCTGTGCTGTGAATTCCGCGCCTATTTTTCGAAATTTATTTCGACTCTTGAATATTCTCCCATGATGGAAAGTGGCTTCATAAAGGCAAATAATTCCAATTTGCCGAGAATTGATTGTTTTACGGTGGCCAATTTCTTCTCGACAAACGATAATTTCTGCTCTGCTGAATTTAGAAATGTGAAGACCTCCGTGTAAGTACCTACTTATTATACCAAAAATCATTATTTCTATAACCAACAATGAATATATAATAGTAATCATAGACTCTAAGATCCAAAGTGTATTAATTAACCAAAGCATATATATAAATCAATAAGGTCAAAAAACTTAGAACTCATATTTTAATACATAACAATACATACACAAAGCATCGAATCAACTTGTCACTAAACGTAGCACAGACTAGGTAGTAGTGGTTATATTCTCTTTGCTTGTCACTTTACAGTGTTATAGAAAAGTACTCTGTGGTAATTGAACACGTGACGTCACTGCCGTTTTGGAGCAAAATTTAAAACGGCATTTTAAATACATGATAATTAAAATATTAGTTGTTTTAAAAAGTAATTTTAAATATTTTGGGTTATATTAGGCCCATACGCATCGTTTTAAACACTTTCCCAAAATCAGTCAACATCCCAATTGTGAAACCCTGCGGCTGCCCCGTCCGCTATGTCGTACCTTCCGTCCGTGCATGACGTGGTACCACACGGTGGTGCCGCCGAAGTCCACGTGGAAGTCCGTGTAGGAACCGGCGGCCGACACCAGGCAGTACTTCTGCACGGCGGGCCGCGGTGGCCGGGGCTCCGCCGCGGGCCACACGCGCGAACTCCAGTCCAGCGCGCGGAGCACCCCCGGCGGCTCCACCAGCGGGGACAAGCTGTCGAACACGGAGGGTCTTACCACCAAACAATTAAAAACACCCACCCTAAACATGCCCTCAATCATGCATGGTGGCCATTAAACTTTATTTTTTTTTATTTGATAGCAAGACGAGCCGGTCTTTTACCTGATGGTGAGCATAACGCCGGCCAATAACAACTGCAGTGCCACTCAAAAGTTTGAACACAGTCCTGCGCCGCACTGCAGCGCGCCCGCTACCCATTAGGTATTAAGTCTCAAAAGCACAGTAATTTCACTTACTTGGTATCGCTAAACTCTAGGCTCAACATGTTGAGGACTTTGTCCGTCCTGTGTTCTGGCGGGGTCTCAAAATAATCCACAAACTCCACCAGCGGCATCCGCAACGTGGTCTGCTTACGGACATCGATCACTTCCACCTGCAACCAAAAATTACTATCTAAGCGAACAATCTCTGCACAGAATGTGGGGTAAATTACTAACATACCAATTATACTATTGGGTAACTAGACACGTAGGTCGTTTTCCTGAAGGTAAGCATAACACCAGCCCGTATCCATTGCGATGCCACTAAGATCTTTGATACACAAAGGCCTGCGCGGCACTGCACTGCGCTCAAAAGGTATTAAGTCTCATAAGTCCAGTCATTTCGGTGACTGTTGGGTACACTGAAAGACGAACTTAATCAACACTTATTAAGCTGGTGAGTAAGCTCTTGGAGCCATAAGCCACACACTTTATAAAGCCAGCTGATGCAAATTATCAAATTACATATGCACAATGATACAATACATACCTCATGCTGAGCCCCGCAGTATCGCAGCACAGACCGGACTGTGAAAGTAGCCGCATTGGGAACCTTCATATCCAGACCCTCCAATGTGTGGAATATTACAGGCTTTGTAAAACCTAAAAACAAAAATAAAATATTTTTCTCAAAATTAGATCAATAGTAAACCGATCCTTAACCATTACTGGTTTGCGATTGGTTTGGTTTAGTACTCTCTCTTTGAGAGAAGGCATATTATATACCAGCATGGGAATGTAATATGAAAATGATAACTTATTTAGTTTTCATTGTGTCTATTGAGTAGGTTTTCGGTTAGTAAATATTTAAAATCTTTTGACCTTGAAATGACCTTGCTAAAGTTCAAGGTAAGGATTATGTTTGATTAACAATAAATATAACATCGTTCTGCGGTTTGCATAACTGTACTAACATAATTTCAGCTAGGAAGCTCACAAGCAATAGTGAAATGTCATGTTATTTAAACATTACATTCAAATAATATTAAATACAGAATGTATAAATTCAATTAACATGGCATTAAGGTAGTAAATCTGTAACCTATAATTATCAGTCTTCAGGAAAATTACAGGTAAGTCTAAATATTGTCCTTCTCCAACTGACTTTTTTCATGCAACAAACAACGAGCTTACCGTTGTCTCTGACAAACTCTTCAGTAAACTGTTGGGGGCGCATGCGCTGTAGCGATGCTGCTATGGGCCTAAGTGGGGTCTCGGAGAGGGACCGCACCCATACTGGTGTCCCTGACTGTGATGGACGGTTCTCTGCACCAATCTCGTAACGGTCTTGCCGGTGCGAGTTTGTAGGGATTTTGACTGAAAATGTTAGGATAGATTTATTAATGTTTGTTCTGCCAACAATTTACATTCACATTGAATGGCTAGTTTAAAGTCAGATGTTCCAGGTGTGATGTTGTCAGATTCATTTGTGAACAACTCATATACTGTTGCATAAAATAATGAGTGATCCGGTATTGTACCAAGCTAGTTAGATACTTTTTTACTAACCCCGACAATTTATCAGCAGGCAGTTGGTTTAATTAAATTTTCCAGCTATGCTTAGTTGTATTGATCTAGTATACTTAGTACTAACTTATAATAAACCTGGACACTTTACATAGAGTATTCTGGTCTGCCACATAATATCAGAAAATAGACATAATGAGTATTACTCAAGCGCAATTCCCTAAAATGATTGCATATATGATATTGTGCATCTCCAAAGGTATGTGGAATTGCTTGAACGGGTACACTATAAGCCAGTTCAATCAGTTTAACTTTTTGTGGTATGGATGAATACATCAGGTGCACAGGCATTTTTAATTTTTATTTTGGCTGTTGTATATATGCAAGTTAGAGCTATTTCTTGAAGTGGTACTCAGGAACATTTAATTGGGAACCACTGATCAAGATTATAAAAGAGCTTAATGTGTGTCAACATAATTTAAGGGACCAAAAGGCATAAAGTACAACAAATGTAATGAGGAAGAGTAGGTATTGCATATCATTAATGCTAAAGCTATTAGCACCTAGGAAAACAAATAAAAATAAATACTTACACACAGACGGTCCATAAGTCTGTACACATTTCGGACAGTGGTACTTGTCTATATCGTCAGATTGGTATATTTTAACGTCAACGCAACTGGAAACAAGAAAATTCCATGTTTTACTCAGATATTGTTTTTTTGGATACAAGAATACAAAATTTTACAACACACTGTAAAATAATTTAGGCACTGTTTGTAGATTTTTAGATTCGATTTGAAGCAGAAAAGAGTTATAACAATTAACAAAACACAAGATTTAACGGGGTAGTTATAATATTATAAATAAACACAAAGAATGACGAAAAGAAGGCGCATTTTGGAAAACCTTGACGACCGCCGATGTAAACAAATCCGAACTAGGTACAAGTTCACCAAATGGTATCAATAAATTGTGTACTGTAATTTCAAGATATTAAACAGGAATTGGAGAGCCAGGAACATGAAAAAATGGTTAATTTCGACAAAACATTTGGCCAGACAAGAGATGGCCGAAGAGGCATCTGCTGTCAAACTTTGCACCATTTTTTTCACACACAACAAACTTTTCACTGGATAATTTATATATTTTTCACATTACCTGCCATGAAACCACTCACGGCAGCAGTCACATTCTATCATAAATTGTCCAATATTATAAGGCTGACCACACAAACAATAGGTTTCCTTCGATGACGCCATTTTGATGGCGAATAGACAATTTCGTTGTTTTCTTTCACCACGTCGCGTTTACATAGCAAAAGAAAAAGCAAATCTTATAATGTGTCATAGACAAATTCTATGGGATTATATTTGGATTATATTTTTATGTTATAATTTTATTTTATAATGAAATTAAAATTCACTTTTTCGTTTTAATGTGCTGTTTATACCAAAGTATGTTCAATATTTTAAAAAAGATTGCATTTCAAATATTAATAACGCCTACTGAAGTTTTGCCACCATTTACAACGGTGACGATTATTTATCACAGGCGCTTCTAAAATTCCTGGGCCGAATTACTTGGATACTCACACAGTAAAAATTACTACAGACTGAATTTAATATTAACATCAATGATGCAGAAGCTCCTAAATACCGACGGAAATAGTTATAATAATGACTATAAATTAATACTTAGTCTAACATGAACTACGACAAAAGATACCGTAAAAATCGTAAAATAGACGCAGCATAATATTTGCTGTGTTCCGGTTCTAAGAGCAAAGTAGTCAGTGAAAATATTGGGTATCTCAAGGTAACGAGTGCATTGCAGTGCCGCGCAGGCAATTGTGTTTTAAAATTTTTGAGTGGCACTGCAATTGTTATGGGCCGGCGTTATGCGCTTACCATCAGGCAAGCGACCAGCTCATCTCGTTATCCATTCGAATAAAAAAAGATAGCATAATTATAGCATCGAGAATCGAGATACTTATATAGGCGCCACAAAACAAAAATGTAAATTGTCTGCCCTGCACCGAATCAGTACCTACGTTAAAGTAACTATTATAAATAATTAAATATAAACCGATAACCTAACACTATAGTAAATTATATTATGTATGTTGATTGATCATACAAAAATAATCGGGGTACAAAGCTATTATTTTTATTACATTTGATCGACTTGGCCTTGGGTAGGTTCACTTCCTTATTGTTAACTAGGAAAAACGTTTTGTTCGGATTGCTGAATCAATTCATACAAGACATGCTGAAGTTAATTTAATATTGAGACGTGACGTGAGAATGCAGACATTCACTAGAGCAGAAATGTAACACACTATAACTACAATTTTAGCGACCAACAAAGCTTTGGAAATTGGATCACAACTAGGATTCACTGCTTTTCAACGACTGCCCAAAAAGGAGTGCGCTGTTTATCGTTTATGTATGTATGTGAGTTTCTTTATTCCACCATAACTTTTAAATGCCTGAATAGATTTGGATGTATGGAGTATCGTTAGAATCTATATACCTATTATCCCGAGTGACAAACAAAATATTTTTTTGGAAAAAAAACAGTGTGGCGGCAGTATGGGTCCATATTCAAATGTGAAAATAAATTTTTCCAATTATATCAATACGGTCCCCCGAAAGCAATAACCCGTTTTTTGTCAGGGCAGTCGTGTGTTTTAATTTATAAATTATTACTATCTTTAAGTATATACAACCCAGTAGGTAGTCCCAATAGAAGTCGGTCGTAAAAGGCGGCTAAAAGGGGACCTTTGGGTTTGTGGGTGGTTGGAGATAGGGCTCTAACAAAGCAAGCCCCGGAAGGACGGCAGCCTGGTGCAGCCCGTACTATTGTAGGATGGAGGAAATGTCGGGAGATGATCAACCACGAAGAGCAGGAGGCACTGGTTCTTTGGAGAGTCTGAGGCCCTCCTATGTACCACCGAGGTGGACCACCGGAGGGGGGGTTAGTGGGTAAAAGCGCCACATAACCCGGCTTCTCCTCACGGCAGACGGGTAGGTAAGTATATCAAGACTTCCCCCTCGACAAAAAAAAAGATTGGCTGTGACAACCCATCCAAGCAAGCACAGGAAGGGTGGTGGGAGCCAAGCTATCGTAGGATTGGGCAGGGAACCTTTGGGATTGGGCTCGTTGAACCGCGCAATGCTGATCCGTTGAGCCTAATAAGTACCAGCATTTTGGTTACGCGTCGCATCAATCAAACGCTCTGACAAAATTTTGAAAATATTATGAGCCGCGCCCCCCGGACCCAATGTTTCAATGTTTCAATAAAATATTAAAAAAAACACTGCGGGTGCAAAAGTTAATATTTACTCAAGATTGCCACAATAAAAATAAATTAAAAGAAATGAAGGTATGATTTAAGCAACTATAAAAATATCGAAATAATACTTAGCAGTCAGCATGCTTATATTATATTTTTTTATCGATATTTAATGAAACACATCCTTTCGCAGCACTATCGCAGTCGATGATTGTATCGTATTTAAGTTTTTACGCACAAACAGTACAATGGATTACCTACTACTGTAAGCATAGGTATTATTCCTTATGTATTAACCTACTAGTAACGAGCTACGATCACTGTAAATAAACTTTTTGTAAACAACAAAAGCAAAAAGGTAATTTTCTTATACTTATTACACGCTTTAGCGCGTAAAACGATTTTGTTTTTAAACTGGATGACTGTTTGGAAGACCGAGAAGATGCAAAACTTGGGGCGTTTAGTCACAGTACCTACGTTTATTTGTACATATTATATAGGCAGTACCTAAACCATATCATGGTTCTATTCAAATTCTAGGTGCTCTAGGTATTCTGGTTCTAATAAAGAATTTTGTATTTGAGTTCAAATTCAAAATTCTTATTTCATATGGGCGCCAAGGGAGCACTCATGAATATTAAAATAAATGACTCTAAAGTGCTCGCTACAAATTGGTATACCGATCAAGAAGACGAGTAAGAAATTCGTCGATGTTGTTATAAAAAAAAATTGATGCAATATCAATAAAGTTTGACCACGAGGAAAGACGATTCCTCGTTCAACTTTGGTTTGAATAAATAGTTTAACTACAAGGAACCGAGGAATCAACTAGTTTTACTAACATTGAATAGGTAGTAGATTAAAAGCAGCAAACCATTCTTACTTTGTCAAGCCATGATAGCTACAAGAGATAGATTTTTAAACTGGCATGGTCATCAATTTACTCACGTATTATATTTTTTCAATCAAATCTGTCCTATTCCAACCTGATTCCCACAGGCACCATAAGGTGCCATTATTTTCTTTTTACTGTGCTTTTGGGTTGTCTGGAAGAGGCTGTTATGAGTTACATCCTCTATCTCTTTCTCATGTTATTATTCAGAAAGAGTGAGTCAAACTAAAATTAGGTTTAGACGCCAAAGTCAACACCAATACTTATAGATACGTGGCAGAACTTAAAATGGTAGTAGGTACAATGAATTACAATCTTATCGCCTAGGTCTTATCGCTTAAACCGACCTCTTTTTTGTTGTTGAGGGGAAGATACTTCCCCATCTGCAATGAGGAGCAGCCGGATTATGTGAGACTTACCCGCTAACCCCACCACCACTCAGGGGTCCACCTCGGTGCTACACAGCCTTCTGTGTAGCTCCGGGCTCTCCAAAAGACCAATGCCCCTAGTACTGCGCCCTTCCCTGTCGACGTCCATTCTACGACAGCTCGGGCTACACTGCTTACCTTCCAGGCCTTGCTTGGATGGGTGATTGGAGCTCTATTTCCAACCATGCACCCCCCTCAAGACCATAGGTCCCCTTCTAGTCACCTTTTACGACAGTCAGGGGATACCGAAGCCCTATTAAAGCGACTTCTACCTGAAAAACTTTGGATGGACATTACCTACTTAGGTACAGAGGCTTCTGAGAGCGATGAAGTGCCTTGGTGATGAAATGCAGTGTCTTGGGAGTATAAACATTAATTATAAGACTGCCTTGGTAAATAGAATTTCGTTTAAAAACCCCAGTTCGTCGACATGATTCAAGGTTTTCTGAAACTAGGCTGGATTGTCCAGCCTGGACATAACTGTCTACGCGTCTGTCAAACGAAGAGGGCCAAACTTATCAAACACAGACTAGTATAGTAGGTTATCAAAGAGTGACAGCACGGAACTGAGGCTTATGTTCAGCAGTGGACTGATATAAGTCTGATTACGACGATGACGGAACGTCAAACTACACTTTGATACCAGATGCGGTAGAATGAACTAGACTCCTGCTGTTATAAGAAGAGAAATAATGGTCTCATATCGTCACTTGGGTACATAAGAAAAAACATTGAATATATATAAGTATATATAGAAAATATAATAAGTAATATTACCATCGATAAAATCGCAACACTCAGATAATCGTGTCTTGGGTTTCTTTGTGCTCGCTATTAATAAATAAAATAATCAGGAAGTTGCAAGTTTCAATCTCGCAATCAGATTTACTTTAGTGTACTTTTAGGTATTTTATTCTATATAAAATATAAGTATTCCGTACGTGTGGGGGGTGGCATATGGCCGTGTGGTCCCGGAAAATGAATAGGACCACAGACCACCCACCTCTACCCGTGTGTGCTGTAAGAGCGAGCTAAAGGAATATGCAGGAATGGGCAGCAGCATTTTCCTCGCTCAACACCCTAATCTACTGCGAAGAAGACCACCAATGTCACCATGTGATCGCCAAGGTGAGAGCCAAGCTTGGTTTACTGTGGGAACAATTTATGACAAAGGCCTTTGTCCAGCAGTGGACGTCTTCCGGCTGATGATGATGAACTGTGGGGTCTACCTTCAAAACAAACTAAATAAGAACCATTGTTGCAAACAAATAGGAGCTGGAAGCTAAGAAAAAACCTAGACAGAACCTCTAGTCACTAGTGGCTGAGCCTAACATCATTGGTGAAACAAAAGCGCAGAGACTGACAGGACGGGGAGGACTGGAACGTCAAGAGAGTGTATCTTGGAGAACGAAATGGCCGCCAGCATGTCGGTAGATCACGTCTACTAACTTCGATCAATTATCTAGTACCTAGTAGATCAAGTACCACTGGAATAACGTAAGGTTTGTTCTTGTGTCTTGGATGGTTGTGTGTCCATTCCACCTGCGACATAGGGAATCCTAGTCTCGTACACTGTGTAAGCGTTTATAAATAAAGTCTGACTGGTTATAAACACAGGACCTAGTACGTACATTAGAGATCTGAGACTCATTCACTATTGCCAAAAAGGAATACCTATACCAGTAAACAAGTCATTCGCGGTGAGATCCGTGCTAAATTTTTGCAATCGATATTTTTAAAATGTCATTTTGGTGCATTGACGTGAGTCTACTAGAATGCTGTTGCAACTTGAGAAACTTAAGATACGCTTAACTTTTTGAAGTAGGTACACGATTTAATTTGGCCTTCTGCGCGCTATATTTTTATTATAAAAAAAATATTACTTACGTACTTATCTACATTTTTACACGCTCGCAAACAACACATAGTTTAATATAAAAAAATACTGTAAGAATCTATACAACTTTTCTACAAGAATCTATACGACTTCCAAAACAGGAGGAGGTTCTAAATTCGTCTGTATTTTTTTTTGTGGCGATGGATCTATTTTGGTTTACTTATTTTTTATTTTTTTTGGAAGCTGATGGCTTGATCGAGAGTGTTCTTGGCCATAGCCAAAGGTATTAAGAATACCACCCCTGTGGGTGGAGAAATAAGGGAAGAAATTTCAAATAACGCGATTATTGCGTCGAGTCGCTTCCAGTTTTTTTTCTTAAGATAGTATAGGTATGTATAGAGTAAATAACCATTTTGCGAATATCCATATATTTTGGAACTACTTAAAACAATATAAAATCACTTCGACTTAATTTTAGTTGTAATTTCAGGACGACGACGCGTCGTCGTCCTGGAACGCTTTCGCGACGCCTGCAAAGCAGCCCGGGGTTGAGTTCGTGCCGCGCCTAGGCCTGCCGAGGCAGCGGCGCGAGTACGGATCTTTTCGATAAATAAAATTCGATAAAATTGACAGTTAAAATCGATAAAGTGGGTTTTATTCGATAAAATTGACAGTTAAAATCGATAAAGTGGGTTTTATCGATTTAACTGTCAATTTTATTTATCGAAAATATCCGTACTCGCACCGCTGACTTTGATTGGTGCCCATAAAGTCTGTACTCTGGGTTTCGGTGTTTGGGTATCTGGGTGTGTTCTGGGTGCCACCACTGTGAATGATAGTGCAGTTATACTGCACTAGCATTCTCAGAATGTTGTCAGAACGTTTGATTGATGCCTCGTGTAACCATAGTGTTGGTATTGCGGTTCAACGAGGCAATGCTACCAGCATGCTGGGTTATGGGTACCTACGCTTCCAACTGGTAATGGACTAGAACATTTGGATTATCTATAGGCCCACATTGGCTTAAAGATTATCCAATTGATTTGTAGCTAGGTTAGATGTAGTGTTTATGTATGTATTAGCTAGATAAAAAAGGCGCGTTGAAAAAACTAAATTGTTTTATAGCACCAGAAAAATTCGAAAATAGAAATCTGTAGTGATCAAATACATTTTTTTTTTCAGTTTTTTATTTTGCCGTAGCCACAGATCTTTGTGGCCTTACAATGTATAGCTTTACAATTACCTAACTATTCCCGGGATTGACGAACTATTTACATGTCTACAAGTTTGTACGGGACACTTGGTGCGCGAGTACGACTGGCACTTGGCCGTTTTTTTAATTAAATATCAATTTATTTCAATTCAATTTAGGGTACCGTCTCAGTAAAAAAGTAGGCCATAGAGACTCAAAATAGAAAAGAAAGAAAGAAAAGAAAGAAAATACATTTATTTGTAGGCATTGCCCAAAATATAGATAGGTACATACATTTTAAAGCTAAAATAAGACATGAAAAGATTGGGCAGTTGACTACAAAATGGACACAGCTCAGCATAAAGCGCCACCGAAGTAGCGCGCTGGTAAAAAATTTGTTAACTTTTTAAATATCCTCTTCAAGAAAGTATCCCATTTTTTCTGTTTCAAAGTCTTTCAAACCTATATCCAAAACACCTTTTTAGAAGTCGTAATTCATAATGTTATGTCATCTGACGACCTCTTGGCGTTGTGTAAAATTATGACGTGTTATTTTTGCACAACAGTCTGCGTGACTGGTGGACAAACATGCCCGACCGCCCGGCCCCATGCATTTTGTAATAAGGATGGGGCATTGTCGATAAAAGATATCGTGATTCGTGACAGGATTCACTCACGTTAGGTCAACCGGTTTAGATAGCAGCGACTTCTTTTTGTGCAAAATATAAGATTGCAAATCAAATCATAGTGAAAATTAGACACTTATTCATATATGCTCATCACTACAATAATTTAGTAGTTATTCAAAAGTGTTTCTTAATATTAAGACAGACCATTCAGACAGCTTTTAATAGGCTGAAAAACAGCAATAACGTGGTATTCATATTAAAATTATTATTATTAAATAATTACACTTCAAAGCCAAAATTTTATTGGTAAATATAGTACATTATTACCAAAAAAACAAGACATTAAAGCGGATAATAAAGTAAAAAATCACAATTACCATTTAAAATTCAGATTCTTATGAGCATTTTCCTTGTATATAATGTAAGTACATAGGTGTTATCTTACTGAATTACTTGTTTTAAAATAATTTCAATTAAAGAAAGGAGGAAGTTAATTACATGCGCGGTGATCTTGTAGCTTGCACGCTTAGTTGCAGTTTTTGGAAATATTTTTTCTTAAATAACGCATAAATTATTATTATTGAGCGAGTGTGGCCGAGCGGGAATTTATGCGGCTTTTGATACCAGAATTCAAATCCTGGCTCGGCCCCATATTAATGGCTTAAATTATGTGTGTAATTACCATTCTACTTCATACTAGCTTTAAAAAGAGGAAAACATCTAGAGAAAACGGGCATGTTCAAGAATCACAAAATTCGAGGACATGTGACATCTTTGTGGATTATCGCCGCTACTGATACTCTCAGAATTTCCAAGGAGGATCGGCAGGCAGGCAGCTGGCTGTAAAAAAATGTCAAAACCTAAAGCATAGGTATGTTTGGAAAGGCGTTCTGAGCTGAGCGCATGTGAAATGATACAAAGGAAGGTTAGGGACAAGGAGGATTTACGCATAAATTAAAAATTAAGAAGATACCAAGTCCAGCTTCAAAGAAAAAAAAACGTACTAACATCACTACAATAAGAGACGGGGTTATTTCGTAACAGATCCGATGCTCAGTGACAGTGTGGTGTCAGTCTATCGATGACCGAGGGAGAAATCTACCGACTCACCACTTTCCCCACACTACATTTACCGCGTTCGAGTTTTTAAAGTTATGAATTAAATATATTTGTAGCAATATTCCGCGTACGTACATCGACTTTGTGCTGATCGTTAAAATGATACTGGAAGTTTTGATTTGTGATGGAAAAAAAATCGAGTGACTCATTGTCATGATAAAAATACAAAACATAAGGATATTATTAAGGTAAGTTTATTTCTTGATTTATCTACAAGATAAAAAAGAACGTAAGACCTTGATCTTGGCAAAATAATGCCCTGCACTTAGCTGCTAAAAAAAACGAATGAAACATACATGCAATTTTTTTTATTTTACAATAAGGCAGGCATTTACCTACCGAGTTGCAGATTGTGATTAGCTATGACACTAAAATCCAAAGTGAAATGAATTTTACGTTTCAAATTACAAACCACTTACAATACGAGTGTTGTAATAGAAATTACTTCCCTATGTTGCTATAAACGTGAAAAAATTTGAACAACCACCAATTTTACTTGACCTTCGCTTCCCTAGACAAGTTTTATAGCTAACAGATCTTTGTATCTTGGTTTCTTAATGCTAGAATATTACCAGAATAAATGATATTTCGTTTGCTATAGTTGTATTTAAATAGCGTGGAGTCTAAAAAAAGTGGACGCGTGATTTTACTAGCCAGTTTAAGCAGAACCGTTCAACCATACAGTTAAAGAGAACGAGGGAGGTTGTGTTTAAACTTTCAAAGTCAAGGCAAAGTTGATAAAGTGCGATGTCTTAAAAGTATGGACGCATATCAATATTGGTTTAGTCGATCTGTGTTAGTTCTGTGGATGACTTGACATTAGTTTAACATTAGTGAAAATAGTTTTGGTAAGTGAGTTATACTTACCTACATTTACACTACAAACTACCTACCTGTTTCTCTACTTAAAAAGGGATATATAAATAGTTTACCCATAAATAAAATAATTCTAAGTGAAATTAATAATTGTGCCATATTTGCTAATATATTGTGATAGTGGTTTCTACGTGTTTTACACAAATGGGTTTTGGACAAAGAGCCACAGGTTTCTTAAACTTAGTTTATCTAACTTAATTTAAGTTAAATATTTTTTATATAAAGTAGGTAAGCAGGCATGCCGCATGACATGACATGACACATATGTATGTGCGTACATCTTTACAAAATTTACTTAGACAAAACTTGTTCTCACCATATCGATATTATACAAACACTTTTTAACTATTGCAAATAATACATTTAAAAATTCACAACCAACGGGACTTGAACGAGCATCATCTTAAGAATGTTTGCCATGTAAATATTTAATTATTTGCATGTACCAACAATTGTCGCTAAGTATGTCCGTTGAAAGTTTTAATTTTTTTCCGCATTGGCCCTTGTGGTGGATTATGGCAAACTGTCAAAATTCCCAAGGAAAATTGGTGTCAGAAATTAAAAATATTGATAAACTCTAAAAATAGTATCTAAATGTATGTAAAGATGTAATTCGCCATGTCATATGTTCCAGCCGACCCTATGTAAAATGCGATAAAGTAGGATGTTCGTTAAAAGTTTTCGTCAAAATTTCTCAAGATGTCGCGGGTTCAAGTTCAGGGTAGAGACTAAAACATAATACTTAACTATAATAATTATGCTTTTTAATTTTAAAAGTTTAAGTAATTACGTAATTTTTTTAACTACTTATGTAAGTAGCTACTTCCAATTTTTAAAATTAGTTTCATCTATAACTTATTATTAATGTAAGACGTCGTCTTCTCTAAACTTAATTATTGAAATTAATTTTCTAACGCGCGCGTATTTATTTACTTACGCTATATAAGCTGTTATTATTTGCTAGGTACTGAATTTTATTAAATTATTACTTTATTATTAATTTTATTGTATAGTTTTTGTGTCAGTTAATAACTTTGTGAACTAAAGACAACAGGAATTTATCGATAGTTTTCAAATTAGTACCATCACTATTTAAAAAAAAAAATGTAGTGTCTGAATTTACCTTGATGTATTGTAGTTGTGAAGGTAGGTACATAGAATATTTGATCAAACCTTATATTAATATTATTAACAAATCTATAGTTTAAATATTTAAAAGGCTGTCCTGACGTGGTCCTGACTGACAACGTACAGGTTCAGCCCAAAATCACTGGACAAATAGACTTGAAGTTTTGAGGGAGAGTTTATAAAAAGGTAAAAACATTCACTATGAATTGAATTTGGAACATTCGCATTCCAAGGGGTTCCACCGAAACCGTTCGTACTAGGCAATTGAGATTTTTTATGTAGACTCCAGATAATATGAAATAAAGGGTTTCAGGGTTTTTCCAATACTGAAAGTTCATTTCAGCTTTTCTACAAAAAAAGGAAAATTGTAAAACTCTTGAAAAAATATGTAGCTGTAAAGCGGTAGTATTTTCGCTTTCAAGTTGTCTGCAAAAACTCCATATCCTGGTCTAGGGCCTATACTGGGGATGATGAAGTGGAAACGGCAAGGAATATATTTTATCAAGTTATCATGTTTGGAGTCTTTCAATTTGTGTTCATGAAACCATTTACAATCCATGGTGACTCGGGTCTCTTGATGATAGTTTTTTTATTTATATTTACTATTTGATAACGAAACAAGGCGGTTGTTTGCCTGATGGTATTGGCATAACGCCGTCCCATAACAACTGCAGTGCCACTCAGAACTTTGAAACACAAATGCCTGCGCGGCACGGCCATTGATCATTTTTGCAACGATGCCCTGTATGTGTCAGTGTCGCAGGTGGCATGGACACATCAGATACACAACACAAATGTTCAAACCCCGAGAACAAACTTTATTCCATATACTTTATTATTTTATTTTTATACTTTATACTGCTTGCCCCGGCAAGGAATCGAACCCGGGGCCGCTTTGCCTTACTACTAAACGTAATACCTATCTATGTAGCCACGGATACGTCCTACTAGGTATTCTGTGATTTACCTATGACAGATAATCATTCATTACCTACGAATGAATTGTAATCATTCAAACTTACCTTCACCACAAAGTTACTAATTTGTCCTACCTTGGTGCGTAATTATATTTGATGAAGGCAGAAGGCACAATGTTCTCTGTGACGATTCATCTCAACACAGCATCAGTGAATTAGGATTCCGTGAGCTTCAGATCGAGCTCCCATAAACGAGCGTTCCATTCCCTTCGCTCCATTCCGCCGCCGCGCGCCGCGCCGCGCTGCAAGAACGATTATCCAATTTCGAGCCCA